>CM055857.1:4702429-6144929 GCA_029490765.1 Euthynnus affinis | reverse complement strand
ACTCCATGAGCAGCTTTTTAAGTGAATTCAGCTGCTAATAGTTAAATACTTTTACTTAATGATAATATATGATTTCAAATGCAGGATTTTTACATGAAATTAAGTATATTTTTTGACATTGCACTGAAGTAAAGGCTCTGATTACTGCAGGTCACAGATTAGAGTGTAACACCGGGTTCATTTGTGTCTTTTCCTTTCATTTCTCTTCCTTTTAAAACCAGAAACGAAACAGAGAAAATGCAGAAATAGCTTTGCTGATGAGGAATAAACAGACTTTTCTATTACAAAATATCACTTTTATTGAAAATCATTTGATAAATGGATATTTTCACCCCCTTTTTAAAGACAACATACATTTAATTTTCTTGAAATTCAGCCCAGAAAATAGCTGCTGTTGTTGTTGTGCAATAACATGTATACAGCATTTCATTCATTACTGTATATTTGACCAGGCTGTATATACATATAAAGTTTGTACTGTTTGTATCCTGTTGACAGCTTTAAAAACACAGTTCCACCTGTTTATGTGTCAACATATTGGCCAATAAAGATGATTAGATACTGATTAGTTGAACCATTTCTGACTGTTTGTCTCCACCTAGTGGTTGAATTTTATTATCTGGTGACACAAGTTGTTTTTGTGCTTCATGTTATTTTCCTCTGAGCTCAGTAAAATTTAACCAGCAGAGTTCAATCTGAGTTACATATTTACAGACGTGAAGAAGAGCAGGCGCATGTTTCCATGTGTTTACAGTCTTGTTTTTATTGGCTTTCTGTAACATTTTTGAAAAATGCTGCATAAATAAACATGTTAGTATTATTAAAATGTTGATCTTACAGTTGTTCCCAGACAAACTGGTCGTCACTGCATTCTTTGGCATGAGAAAAAAACAAATGTTGAGTATTTTTACATCAATGTATGAGCCATTCATTGAAATAGAGAATGAAATTTGTGCTACTCAAGTGCTTAAAAAAGCAAAAAGTCAACATTGTGTCTGTTCAGAAACATTTCCTCATTATTCGTTGTTATTTGGATGATCCTCAGACTTCACTGTGTTGGATTAAAACATTTAATATCTCCATATTTTATTGGTATTTATTTAACAGCTATAACGGCCTGGAGGTGTTTTACAGTGTCCCAGTGGGTTAGACGTGAAATATTTTATTATCTTGACAAGTGTTGATGTTACTGTCCAGTACAGCTGCAACTAATGATTACTTTCATTATGGATTCATTCTTTTGTCTAAAAAAAAAAAAAAATGTCACAAAACAGTCAAAACATATCTGTTATCATTTCTTAGGGACCAAGGTGACATTTTGTTTTGTCTGATGAATCGTCCAAAATCCAAAAGATATTCAGTTTCCTGTCATCTACGACACCGATGAGCTTCAAATCCTCACATATGAGAAGCTGCAGGCAGCAAATATTTGGCTCTTAAAAAATAATTACTTAAAATGATTATTTGAGTATCAGCAGCTCAACTGTCCTGTAGGTGACGGACAGAAAATCCAAGCTACTGTTTGAACTTTTCAGTAAATCCACTGTGAAAAACCTTTGGATGCTTCTCAGACTCAGACTGGTTAACATGAATTATGGTTTATTCTCTGAGGAGCATTAATGTGCGTATTTGTTTCATTGCAATACATTAAACTGTAAAGATATTCTGATTCAAAACCATAAAAACTGATCGGACATCATCCAAGAACCACAAGCAGTGGTGGAAAGTAACATTTACTGGAGTGTTTCCATGTGATGCTACTTTATATTTCTACTCCACTACATTTATTTAACAGCTTTAGTTACTTTTCAGATGAAGATTTGACACAATGGATAATATAACAAGCTTTTAAAATACAACACATTGTTAAAGATGAAACCAGTGGTTTCCAACCTTTTTGTCTTTTGATGTCTTAAAAAAAAAGCAGTGTGTAGTCGGGGTCACATTTCACATGTCTATGAGTTGTTAACAGCTCCACCAAATAGTGATTTTTCCCTCTAAACTTCTCACATGCTTTCATTTCAATAAATGTTCAAATGATCCAATAATTTATTAGAGAAAAAGTCCACAAACTGAAAACAGATTTGTGTATCAGAACTTTGTTTTTTCTTCTTTCCTCTCCCATTAATCATCTCACGACCCCTCAGATTTATCCGCTGACCCTTTGGAGGGGCCCCGACCCCTAGGTTGGGAACCAGTGGACTAAACTAGCTAATTGTATATAAAGTAGTGTAAACTAGCTCCACCTCCAGCAGCTACAACAGTAACATGCTGCTCTAACGCTGATGCTTCACTATTAATAATCTAATGATGTCATATATAATAATATATCAGTCAGAGGGACCAAACCACTACTTTTACTGCAACACTTTAACTACATCAAGCTCGCTTTGAATTTTTCATGCAGAACCTTCACTTGTAATGATTTTTACATTATTTTTTGCTTAAGTAAAGGATCCGACCACTTCTCCCACAACATGAGCAGCAATAAAAAACATATTAGAAAGTCAAGAAAAGTCAAGTTTCCACCGACTGTTGGATCAAATCATGTTTATTAATGTGTTCAGGAAATCCCCACAGAAACAGTTTTACAGGGGAGCTTACAGATTTACAATCATTCTTGACAGAAGTGCCAGCTTTACCCCCATGGTTCAACACTGAGGACGCCTGCTGAATCTCACGACCACTTTAAACTGCACACCCATTCCCCTCAACAGGCCTACCACCAAGTCCTTCCAGCTCTCGGTCGAGTCACCGATAAAAGAGTACTTGACGTGTTGGTCTTTTCATGAAGTTATGCAGTGCTATAATGTGTAGCAGCCTGTAAACAACCAGGCATTCGGACTCTAGGTTTCCATTTTTTTATTTTTTTTTTTCATGTCTGGACTGTTCACAGAATAAAGAGCCTTCATATTTGGTGCCAATCCTTCATCCCAACCAGGAAAAATTAGACAGCTGGATGCTTTCGGATTTCAAAAAACGTAAGAACTGCCAACCGTTGGTGTGAGAGAGAGAGAGAAAAAAAAAAAAAAAAAAAACCTCTTCGATGAAAATCATATGCAGTTGAGGCCCTCGAGGATACACTACTCTCATATACAGGATTTGTCATACTGCTCAAATGCATTTGGTTCAGCAGTCATAGTACAAATAGAAATGCTAAAACTAGTTACAGAAAAAAAAAAAAAAAAAAAAACACATGTAACATCTCTTTAAAGGAATAACATGTGAAGCTTGTGAATGTATCAGGACACCTGTCTCCGTTGTTGTTTTCTTTCTTTTTTTTTTTTTTTCTTCTATTTTTTTTTAAACCGGCTGAAGTCATGTTTGTGAAATGCCCAACACCGTGTTATTCCACCTACGTGAGTATGAACACTGTCAGAATGATTATACTGAAGGTCATCACAAAATCCAATTTTAACCGAGGAGGAGGGGGAGAGGGAGGGGAGGTGGGGGGGGGGAGAGAGAGGTGGTGGTGGTGGTGGGGAGGGGGGGAATTAAACACCAGCTAACCAAAGAAATAATAATTGTAAAGACAAGAATTGCATATATTTGCAGATTCTATTTCTATTTTAAAGATTTAATTCTCTTTTTCTTTTCTTTAAAGATTGTTGGCTTGCCTTGTGCTTCACGGTCTCGTTAGTGGGGGGGAGAGAAAGGTAGTGTTCATTGGAGAACCATTGCTAAGAATAATCTGTTATATCCAATATAGTAATAATAATAATAATATAATAATAATAGTAAAACAAACAGCATGATTTTCAAATGACACCAGAATGATCGAGGATGGGCGTTTCTTTCTGTTTTTTTTTTTTTTGTCCTTTTTTTGTTTTTCTATTTTTTGATTTGCTTCGACCTGATACAGGTTAAGATGCAATTTACTGGTGGGGGGGGGGAGGGGAGGAGGGAGGGGAGGGGAGGGGAGAGGGGGGAGTTGTGGGGGTTTCAAAATCAAAAAGTAGGTTAAAATGAACATCTAGCATTCAGTCTACATCGGGTGAACATTTCTAGTTAACATAGATATATACTACAAGGAGAGAGGTGGGGGGAGGAGGAGGAGGAGGAGGAGAGCTCGCACCCTTGCTCTTTCTTTGCCGTATGAAAACCATGCTTCCTCTGGAGAGTAAGGGTGGGTGGGTGGGTGGGGAGGGAGCGGGTGGGAGGGTAGAAGGGGGGCCGTGCAAGACTGAGAGTGGGGGTAGGCTGAGTGGGGCAGAGGCTGAGTTTGGTGGATGGAGAAGGGGCTTGAAAACCAGACTGCTGATTCCACAGGAGGTGTGTAAAAGGCACGCCAGGGTTACTCCCAATCCCAGCCAACATACACAGAGACGCCTTCACACCCACGCGCACACACACACACACGCACGCACACACACATGCACTCGCTGAACACACAAGGTACACACGCACGCCCACACACACACACAAGCAGCACAGGCTAGAGCCCCAAGAGTACTGACGAGGGACCGAGGGGAGGAGGGGGGGAGAGAAAGCAGAAGGAAGGGAATGAAGGAAGTTCTTGAAAGAAAGAGCGGAGAGGTTTGGGGGGAGGGGGGCGGGGGCAAGGGGGGGAGGAGAGGGAAGGAGGGGTTTGAAAATTGGGTTAGATGGGAGCGAAGGGGCCTGGATCCGGTGCTGCCACTGTGTTGAAACAGAAAAAATAAACAACAAACAAAAATCAAAACTGGTGGAATGGATCATTTCTGGTTCTTCAGCTGGTTGGAGAGCCAGTCGAGGCCCTCGTACAAGCCGTCCCCGCTGGTGGCGCAGGTGGCCTGGATGTACCAGCTGCGGTGGCGGAGGGCGTGCAAGCCCAGCTTGTCTGTGATCTCTGCAGCATTCATAGCGTTGGGGAGATCCTGGCAGAAGGAAGGGAAACGTCTGTCATGATGATGCGGGATTGACACGAACACAGACATCTCTATATATACACACACACACATGTTCATAAGCATGTTTTCAGTAAAAAAAACAGAAAGCTCACCTGTTTATTTGCAAAAACGAGAAGGACAGCGTCTCTGAGCTCATCCTCGGCGAGCATTCTGGACAACTCCTCCCTCGCCTCGTTCACTCTCTCCCTGTCGTTGCTGTCCACCACGAAGATAAGCCCTGAAAACCGAGACACGGCTACGTTAACAGCTGAACAATGTATGACAGAGACTTCTCCGTTTCACATCAGTTTCCAATTTACTTTTTGGGAGTGGGGGGTGGGTGGGGAGTGGATATGGTATGTTTTAAGCGACCTCCGCAGTGCTCCACACCCACGTTACATATGGCTGTAATATCAGTTACAACACAGAAACGCCTGTGATCGTGCATCAGCGTTTCCTCCACGTTGACTGCTTTATCTGCACAGCTGTGTAAAGAGCAATAAAAATGTAAAGAGAGCGAGGTAGACGCTTCTTCAGCAGACAAAGTATTTCCTCTTGAGTAGACGTTTCTTACAGGAAAACCGGCCTATCAGCAGCCTCCGGCGGCACCACAGACAGCATACTTAAAACAGGAAGTGAGTGTCCAGTAAGACGGACCTGTGTTTGAGGTTTATGAGCAGACAGCAGCTGCTTAGCAACACAGGCTAGTTAGCTAGCGTGGCTCCATTCACAGGTAACGCTGCTGTTTATCATCACGTTACCGACGCCGACCAAGTCCGTGTGTAGGTGCGCCGTGTGCTTAGTAACGCACATCGTTACAGATATTCATTTTGACGCTTTATTCGCCCACTGAGCCGGATCGCCTCGCTCTCTGCCTGGACTGGTGAGGAGAGATCGAGTGGGGGGTCGGGTTGTGTGGAGAGGAGAGATCGCAGGAGACGGCGTGGGTTTATACGAAAGAAAGGGGTTACGTGTTTTAACGCAACATCAAACTATATCAGTACGAATGGTATTATCTTTCTGAGGAGTCCCACTGGAGGCAGTGGTGGAAACACTGATGCATCTACTGGTTTTCCTCCTTCTTAATGGAACAGAAACTGTGACTTTGTCCCATTAACGATGAATTCTGTACAAATTGTTCCTGTTGTCCGTTTGTAACAGGAAGTCACGTTTACAGCTCAGCATTCGAGTGCAGAAAAAAAGGCAAATCACTAAATAAACTCAAAATGTGTCAACTTGGTGAACACTCGATTGCTGTCAGGTCATTTCAACACTTCCTCCTATAAATTGCATTGAGGGTTTTTAACCATTTCTTAACCGCCACAACAAATCAAATTGCTCTACTTGTAGAGTCGCAGTATTTAAAAAGGTAGGCTCCATTTATTTATAATTTTGAGGCTCATTCTGTAGCTTCTTAGATTTCAAAGCACATACGTTTTAGTGTCAAAATGCTATTTTTCGAACATTTTCCCCCATGTGACCTGTCGTAAGTTTCCGTATAAGTTGCTACATATAAAACCATCCAGCCCTCCTAGCCGACTAACACACAGACGGAGCAGTCAATGCCGCTGCTGCTCTGCTAAATGTGTAGATACTAAACCAGTAGTGGGGGGTGGGGGCGTCAGCGCTCCAACCTGCGTCACTACCTTTCGCTAACGGCTGAGCGGGTGTTTCCATTTGAAACCGTGAAAGAATGCAGATGACGTCACCCGTTAACAATCACAAGTATTGCGAAAGTACCGATTCTGGAGGAAAGCCAATCATAACAAACCTGCAATTAAATAAATGAAGCACTTTGAGGAAAACTGAAAAACAAGAGAATGACACTGAATTACAAGGCTAACTTCCTGTTTTTTTGTTTTTTTAAACTTGCATGCTGCTGCAACCACACCTAATTGTGACATGATTGACAGCCGAAGGAAGTCGAATGCTTTGATACGTGTGATTGGTGCAGGGAAGCAGAGCGACACATAGCGAACAACACAGAAGAAGCAGCAGCAGCAGCAGCAGCATTTTTCCTATCTTGTTGTTATGTGACAAAAGTGAAGCTACAAGTTACAAAATGTGAAGCAAAAAGAGAACCAGTAATGAAACGGCAGGTTTGAATTTATCATAAAGAGGACGGTCGAGCTTCTTGAAATGTGTGCCAGCGAGTTTGGCAAATATTTTATTATCCCTGCAGCTCACCGAAGTACAAACAAGTTATTTTAGGCTCATTGTAACAGTAGACGGAGCGGACATGGACAACCCAACAGCCTGTGGAGGAGCTGGCACTTGCTTGGGTTGCTGCAGCAGCATCTGTACACAGCCCTGTTGACTTGCTGCTGGTTACATTTCAGACCCTCTGCTGGGTGCAAAACAGCACAGAAAACATAAAAAGGAACCAATACTCTGCGAACAGCTCTCACTTTTTAAAGGTTTTAACTCTCCTCTTCTGACACAGAAAATGCTAAAGCACTTCACCAGGAGTCATAACTGCTGCCTGCACGTTTTTTTATCTTCAAAGTCAGAGGAGTTGTTGCCTCTTCGAGCCTTCGAGTCGGAGGATTATGCAGTTTGAAATGTCAACACTTAAAATGAAAAGCACAATAATCACTACACTAACACACGCTGGTAGTTTTGCATGCTTTCAATTATTTTTTGCGTTGTTTTTCCCCTCACAGTATACAAATTGTTGGCTTGTGGCCACTTAAAAACAAAGCAGCAGTTACTTCTAAGCAACCGTCAAAAAGGTTATTATGAACTTCGTATGAACAGAGACACTTTTCATCCTCAGATTGTTTCATTTGAAAGGTTTTTAAAATAACCATGGAGGTTATCTCATCATTATTTTCATTATCAATTAATCTGCTGATTTTCTCAACCACTCATTTAATCAATTTGTCAACAAAATGTCAGAAAATTGTGAAAAAATGTCTGCTGTCACTTTCTTAGAGGTCATCTGCTCAACAGTCTACCATCACCATGTCAGAGAAACATCTCAAATCCTCATATGCAACCAGCAAGTTTGTCATTTTTGCTTAAAGAAATGATTAAAAACAAATATTTGATTATCAAAATAGCTACCGATTAATTTTCTGACAATCAGTTAAATCGATTGTTAAACTAATGGTTGCAACTGTAGAACATATCCAGTGTTTTATAGAGGAAATACAGTTAAAGTCTTAACATTTTTTCCTTTCTTTCTATTTGTTTTAATCATCTTGTGACCCGTTAAGGTTGTGAAAGTCTACAGTTGAGAGTGTGACATTTCCCAGACAGGAAGTTCATGGATTGGTTGATGCAGCAAATAAACAAACAACATCTGTATTTGCTTTTTCTATAATATTCCTGAGCCTTTTTCTTTTTTTTTTTTTGGATAAATAACGCAGCATAAGATTGGATGATGGCGTTTGCTCCTGCCGAGATGTTTGAGTCAACGACGTTGAGAGTAAAGCTGCTCAATCAGCTGAAATCACAGCAGGTTTCTCGTTGTAAAACTATAAACAAAACACCAGTTCAGTTGTGACTTCACCTGCAGGTTGCATCATCATCATCATCATGAGGGGGAAATACTAGGCAGCATTAGCCTTTAGTACCGTGCCATATTTAGATGAATTAAATTTCAGGAAATAGTGGAGGAATGACACAATAAGCCCTTTGAGAGTGGAACAATGGTGTATGAGTCACTGGTTCACTTTGCTTTAAGATCATCTCTTATGCACCAATGAGGCCACCTATAGGCAGTAATGTTCACTGACTCTACTGCCAGCTGGGATGAAGTCCCCCTCACCTTGAGTGTTCTGGAAGTAGTGGCGCCACAGCGGCCTGATTTTGTCCTGACCGCCCACATCCCACACTGTGAAGCTGATGTTCTTGTATTCTACAGTTTCAACATTAAAACCTGAAGAGAGAAAGAGAAAGAGAGAGAGAGAGAAAAAAGAAAGAAAGAAACACAAATGAATCACTTATTCACAGAAGAAACTTTCGCACATTTGAAGTTTTGAGTGTTGAAACGTAGCCAGCCATACGCGGCTAATAAAGCTATCAAAGCCTCCATGTTTCAACGTTTCTGTGCAAAATAAATTTAACGTCAATTTGATTCAAAGCTCAACATTGGTGTGGATGTTTAAGAGTAGTAGAAACTAGCACTAGATATCAAACCTTTATAATATTTTGGAGCTAGCCAAATGTGAGTATGATAAACTGTCGCGTGCTGAAAGCTGACATTAAATAACTTGATCTGATAGTTCCTGATTTACATCCAAATGTTGCTTCTTTTTATAGTGTAGCTAATTCAAACTGTCTGTGTTCAGACATTAACATAACATTGCAGAATCTTGGCCTCTTTCCTTGCATCAAAAACAGGTTTTGCAGGAAAACATTTTCCAAAGCAAGGTATCACAAAAGGTTGCTGTGACAAAATTTGTGTAACAGCCCCTACAATCGCCCATAAAACCCAACCGTAAAATGAACAGACAGATATGCATACCAATGGTGGGAATGGTGGTGACTATCTCTCCAAGTTTGAGTTTATATAGGATGGTTGTTTTCCCAGCAGCATCGAGTCCAACCATTAGAATCCTCATTTCTTTTTTGCCAAATAGGCCCTTGAATAAGCTTGCAAATACATTCCCCATGGTGACGAAGCTGCAAAGACCAGAGAAGAGAAGGAAACAGAGGTTAGAAGAGTCACACGTCTGTGGTATTTCAGTTTCACGGTAGCACATGCCAAGAGGAAAGGATGAGCAACACCTGTTACAGTACAGGTGGTATATGGCAGTAAATATAATATTCATAACGACACCATTAGAATAAACAAATCAGGTTGTTAAAATAACAGGCACTCCTGATTAGAGCTACGATTAGACGATTAATTGTCAACTATTTAATTAATTGCCACCTATTCTGATAATCAATTAATCATTTGGAGTCACTTTTTAAGATTTACTGTTTTTTTTAAGTCTTCTATGACAATAAACTGACCACATCTGGGTTGACAGCTGTTGCTCGAGATCAAACAACACATTTGAGGATGTTATCCTCAATAGTGATTGAAATTTTTCAAAATTTTGACACTTTATGGACCAAACAGCTAATCGCTTAATTGTTTTGACACATTTTTAAAGAAAAGAGTAACTATAATTGTCCAAATTCTCTCAATCCAGCTTCTCAAATGTGAATATTTTCTGGTTTCTTCAGTCTTCTATGACAGTAAACTGAACATATTTAGGTTATAGATAAAACAAGACATTTGAGGACGTCATCTCCTATTTCATTTCGACATTTTCGACCATTTCCTGACGTTTTGTAGTCAAAACAACTAATCGTGGATAATAAATCATTAGTTTTAGACCTTCTACTACTGACTGTCGCGGTACCAGAGGCAGCACAGTGAATGTAACATGGTGGGAACACCAGAGAGATGTTTACTCAATGGTTAAACGTTACGTTGATCGCTTATGGAGAAACCGTCAACAACGTCAAACATTATCTAACATTTCACTTATTTTACGACCTCGCTGTTAGCTTCGTGTGTCATATATATATATGTATCTTACTATGAAACCTCATTATTTGGCTAAACCCGGACAGGCTGAATACCTAACTGATGGCCAGATAAGAGAGGCCTGTTCCAGCTGGCAGGATAATGTTAGCTACTGTATGTGTGAGCCGTCACAAGACGCTAACAACAGCCCGACCTTAGCAGAAGGCCGGAAAATCAAGCCGGCGGTTAAATTCCTGTACGTGACGGTTAATTTTAAAGTGAAACCAACTCCGTCTTTATGGAAACTGTTGCTCCTTATAAACATTTTTAACAGCCGAAGTATGTTTAACGGGTTTCCACCACTCGAAGCAAATTAGCTTCACTAAGGGCGGATGCTTCAGCTAGCTAGCTCGCTCGCTGCTAGCGGGCGAAACCTTCCGACGTAAAGAGTAGCGCCGTTTACAACACACAGAGACACGCGATACTGACACATTTTAAACGTTGCCATGTTAGAAAAATAGGCGTCGGTGAAATTAAAGTTATGCCGTTTATTAATTGAAAACCCACGGTGGCAGCTTCTTTTTTCCCCCGTCGGTCCGTTTCAGGAACTGCTTCGCCGAGCTAGCTTAGCCCGCTTGTTAGCTAACTGCCGCGTCACAGTTAAGAGAGAACACAGTGACGTCATGTTAAACACGGATTAAAACGCGTCGTTCGTGCAGCGCAACAACCGCTTCACATAGCGAGACATTTTAGGGTAAAAAGCAGCGCGTTTGAGTTGAATATTACCTTTAGAAAGACAGCTTTTCGATCTTTCCGTTATCTTTCACTGTCACTCCAAAATGGCGTCTTGCGCAACCAGGGAGACACCGGCGTACGGTACTTCCCACTCTCAAACCCGACCTGACGACCCAATCACAGTGGAAGCGGAGTAAGTAATGACCCGCCTCTGTTGGCCGGCGGTCCTATCGCTGCATCAGCTGATCCCTGTCTGCACGGTGCACAAAATGTCGAGGAAGTGAACCGCACGCAAGTTTATTCAAGTTTCAGCCACATACTCTCCGAAAAGTGGACAACATAACTGACTGACTGGACTTTGACTGTGTTTTCTTGTTATGATGGCGTGTGATTACAGCTCCAGCTTCACAAAATGCGGCTGCTGTCATCTGAAATCACGCTATTGATACTGGATTATTTTCACAGTGAACTATGTGGCTACACAAGACATTTTAGGGCCTCATCTTCAACATTTTTTCACCATTTTCTGACCAAACAAGTCATATTTTTGAGGAAAAAATGTCCAAATTCTCTCGTTCCAGCTTCTCAAATGTAAATATTTCGTGGTTTCTTTAGTCTTCCATGACAGTAAACTGAATATATTTGGGTTGTAGATAAAAGTAAAGCTTTGAGGGCGTCATCGTCAACAGTGATCAACATTTTTCATCACTTTTTGACATGTTATAGACCAAAAATGTCCAAAATCTCTTATTCCAGCGTCTCAAATTTTGAAGTTTTCATGTTTATTCAAGTTTCAACCACAGACTTTCTGAAAAGTGGACAACACAACTGACTGACTGGACTTTGACTGTGTTTTCTCGTTATGATGGCGTGTTATCATAGCTCCAGCTTCACAAAATGCTGCTGCCGTCATCTGAAATCACGCTATTGATACTGGATTATTTTCAAAGTAAACATATATGGCTAAAAAAATATGCGCACACTGGTGTTCTTTAGCCGCCTTTCATCCAAACCCAGAAGTGGCAATTATGGGAAATATTGATGCAACAGAATATAATCATATCTGAGACAGCGGTGCCATTCCAACTCTGCGGCAACAGTTTGGTGAAGGCCCTTTCCTGT
The DNA here is from genome assembly GCA_029490765.1 of Euthynnus affinis. Taxonomy (NCBI): domain Eukaryota; kingdom Metazoa; phylum Chordata; class Actinopteri; order Scombriformes; family Scombridae; genus Euthynnus; species Euthynnus affinis. The sequence goes on along the minus strand of CM055857.1, from coordinate 6,132,737 downwards.
TTCGACATTGCAAGGCCTCCGTGCGCAAAGCCAGCTTAAGAAGTGGTTTTCCCAGTTTGGTGTGGAAGAACTTGACTGGCTTGCTTACACGGCTCTGACACCAACCCCTTCCAACACTCCTGGGATAAACTGGTACTGCGAGCCAGGCCTTATCACCTAGCATCTACAGAGCCGCTTAGCTGCTTCTCGTGCCTTTTTAAAAGTTCAGTGTGTCAGGTCATATGAAGAGTGAAAAGAGGTTTTTCCCTCGCTGTAATCGTTCCTCCTGTTCATACTTGCTATTTAAAAGATCTCCTTCAAATGTGTTTTCAATGTAAGTGATGGGGGGCCAAAATCCACACAGTCATTTTGTGCTAAAATACATTTAAAGGTTTATCTGAAGCTTATATGAGACTTCAGCAGTCTGAGTTAGTCATATCAAGTGGATATCTGACACATTTACAGTCTTTTAAGCATCAAATTCCCTCTTTATGTTTCCCTGTTGAGCTGCAGGTGGAAGTTTAGTAACAAAAAGAGAGACTTTGACTCCTAAAAGACTTTAATGTTGAAAGATATCCACTTAATTTGACTCATTTGGACGACTGAAGCTTCACATTGGTTCCAGACAGTATGAGCAGGAGGAATGATGACAGCCAAAATATATATTTCAGTGTTGATTTTGGCTCCTGACTGTTGTTTTTAAGGCACCAGTCCTAAAAAAAATGACAGCACAACTGCAATGATGGATGCTGGTAAATTACATCCGGAGTCCTTTTTTTTTTATCTCTTATTGTTTGCTAGAAACAAGACAGTTTTCAAGCCACTGGCGACCTCAGGCCTTCTAAAAGAAAAGTGTCGAGCCTGTTTAAATATTTACCAAAGGAGTCATTTGAGTGACCCTGTAAACTCCACCCTCGTCAAACATCACCGTGCAGGATCATCAACGGAAGCATTTCATTTGTAAAAACCCACATGTGCCCGATAGGCAGTGAATTTATATGAAATGCCTGGGGGGGGGGAGAAAAAAACCCTCATGTGTGCCTCAATCATGTGATTTGATCACATGTTTCACACGTGATCCAGTCACATGTACGTTCTTTTGTGAGGATAAGACAAGGTTTCTTTATCAGTGCTGTAAATGTTTACATCATGCTATAGGTCTAGTCCTGGTCTGTTGTAGCATAAGAGAGCTTTTGTGTAATGATGAACTGGTCGGTCTTGAATGTGGCTTTACCGCTCCTGTAACCAACCCTTCTGCTCCTGTGCAGGACAAACTAAAGGAGACAATACACGGAGGCTTTCTTTGTTTTTAGAGGTCATTGTTTATTAAGATATAAAATGTCAGAAAAAATTCAAGTATTCAAGTCTTTACTGTATTTGAGACAACTGTTTCAAGCAGCTTCTAAACCTTAAAAAGGCACAGAGTGACGTGACTATCTCTAGTTTCCAGATCATAGAGGGAACAAAAACATACTGTAACATAATCTTCGGTTTAATATAAACTGAAGAAATCATCTTAACAAATAGAAAACTATCTTTAAAAATCACATCTTGTAATATTCTATGAGAAAAAATCACTAATCTCAAAGTCTTACCATCAACACTGGCTATCCAACTTTCAGGCAGGAAAATGAATCGACAATAGAAGATCTATATATAAATCCTTTTTTTTTTGACCACATGGCTTAAGAACAAACAATAAATCCATTTTTGTGCAAGCATCAACAACAACAAAAACAACAAAAAAAAAAAGTCTCATTCTCGTAGTTCCAGCTTGCCCTCTCTGACCCTCCACCTCCAGCGCTGACATCTGTCCGGAGCAGGAACACAGCGGAGCCACAGACAAGACTCTTTGATCTCTTGTTCAAAGGGCACAGTCTTCCTGTCCAGGGTCTCCAAAGTAAAGGCTTTCCCTGAGATCTGAATGACAGATGGGACGATTCATGCCGATGGCGTATCAGGGCTGAATATCAAACCTAAATGCTATTTCTTTCTGTTTCAGTTGAAATGTGTCAAACGTCGAAAACATCCAGAGACATAATCTTATTTACTTATTCTTCAATCGTGATCCTGGTTTCAATCAAAATATTGCAAATATGAGACTAATTTATTGAAGCAAAGCACTACATTTAATATTCAAGAAGCTTTTTGTTTTTTTTTTTTTTTAGTTTTAGTTCAAGTTCAAGTGAAATCAATACCCAGCTTTACTTGTTAGCAGACACATACTGTCGGATGCTAGAATGGTGCAATATTAACATCCCTTTAACAAGCTTTGGGATCAATACAAAAGATTAAGCTGTGAAGAACAAAATAAACTCAGAGCCCAAACGAGGACATTCATTTCTTTGAAACAAAACTGGAAAATTCTGAGGAAAAAGGAGCAGAGGCCACATATTAGTGTGCCTACTGTTTCATCTATCAGAATCTGGGTGGTTTAATACCTCGACTAAACAATATCCTGGAGTAAACCGTGCTTAGGATACCTGAAAACACATCTCAAACATTCAAACAAGCAACTAACATCAGTCAATTGTCTCTTACCTGATCACTAATTCCTATCGCAACATGTCCAACTTTGACCTGCCGGCGTTCCCGAATCCTGAGACACTCGCCCTGGACGTTCTCTATCCAGATGTCAACACCTGCAAGTGTCAGAGCAGTAAAAAAAAAATAAAAAAAATGATGCCAACCAGCCAGCCAATCAACCGCTGTATAACTCAGCGATAGATAGACTCCTGCTGTTTTACCTTCAAAGCAGTACGAGGAGGGCTGATTGGCTGAGGCCAACCACTCCAAGTGTCCGTCTGTGTGACTGTTGCAGGAGGAAAAGACTCCAGAGCTGAGGTCGTCAGACGAACGATCAGACTCCTTAAAAAAAAAAAAAAAAAAAGGGAAGAAACATTAGCTTTGCACTGTTTTTTATGTTATGTAAGAGCAGCTCCATATGTGCTCATCTTCAGATACACACCTTGTCTGAGTCATCGATCTCCGATGAGTCCGAAGAGCTGAAACAGGACGGAGGGTCGTCTCGTGGTTCAGGGGAGGGGGCCTGGATTGTGGTGCCAAGAGCTACACCTAACAGAAACAGTTTATGTTATGTTTCCCTTCCCATTGAAATGACTATATCAGTGTTTTTCCTTCATGTTGTAGTGCATTTACTACAAGTCATTCATCACATTTATCACAACAAATATGATTTTCACGGTAATGAAATCAGCTATTCTTCATTACAGCCACCATGTCGGTTTGTGAGATGCATGTATCTTGATAACATTTGTTTGCAGCAGATGAAATGAAGTGATTCTGGACAACAAACTGGTAAACAGGAGCGTTTTTTTTCCCCCCGCTGAGCTGCTGTCCTTATGACGCAGAGCTTTTCTGACTCACCGTCTCTGATGTATTCCAGCTCCGGTTCTGATCCCTCTGAACTGTTCTTCGTCTGTCGGGCTTTTTGCAGCAAAGGGAAAAGGCCTCGCAGAGCGCGGAGATAGTCTGTGGACACGGAAGAGTCCCACTCCTTCTCCTCCTGCTCCACCTCCTCCTCTTCTTCTTCTTCTTCATCATCTCCCTCTTCTTCCCAGTCCCCCTCATAGTCCCTGTCAGTTTTCAGCCACTTCTCCTGAATATATTCCTCCTCTCCCATATAGATGTCCACTTCTGACTCCGAGCCAGTGTCCCAGTCGTTTTCATCTGCGATGTAATCATCCCGCAGAGATTTTGGCTGGGATTCCCACTCCCTACTCAGCAAGTCTGTCTCCACTTCAGAGACTTGGTCTGAGTCACCGTCCTCCGGGTCATTGCTGTCCTCGTCCACCGCCGTAGTTCTCCAGGGGCTCACCCAGTACATCGTAGGAGCTGAGACGGGAGCTGATGATTTATTTGGGGTGACGGGGATCCCAGGTGACAAAGAACGGGGGGGGGTGTCTCCGGTCTTGCTGTGATACAGCTTCTCACAGGCGGTTTTGACGGACCAGGGACTCAGACCTCCAACTGTGCAGCAAAGAAATGGAGCAAAACATTTATTTTCAGTGTCAGTTGAGATTAAAATCCAACTGAGATCACATTTAGTTATTTGTTTTTGCAGTCAAAAATTATGTCAATGCGGTTGTAAATGTATTGTTAATGGTTTTGTATTATTAAAAGGATGAAAATAAGTCCTTGGGGAGACATTAGAAATGCTTCTTTTTGCTTCAACTGGGTGTTTGAGTACCAGTGTTACACTGTAGGGAACGAGACTTGTGCTGTAGCTACACCTCACAGGCAGACAGTGTGTTTTTAGGAGTAGTATTGTAGAGTAAAGACCAAACCAGCATCTAACTGGACCGAGCTGTGGTGCACTTTTTCCCCAGTGAATGTTTGTTTGGTTCAACAAGCTAAGCTGCAGGACAAGACGTGTGCTCGCGATCGTAAGTCAAGATAAGAAGGAGACTTTAGCAGGAAAGCTAATGTGGGTTGTTTGGAGTCTGTGGATCTTGTATAACAGGATGCTATCAGGCTCGGTGCGACTATCTGCTCTGACTAGACAGACTGGATAGAAAAGACATGTTATCTCTTTATGCGAGATTTTGATTTACTGTATTGAAATAAGGACTCCGGCTACATAGAATGATATTCTGTCAAATTAACGCAAAACTAGGGGGCGCAAATATAAATTGAAGTGATTGACAGAGCAGATATGATGTGTGCTGCAGCAGATTTTTAAAAAATGCAATTTAATTTCAGTTAGATTTGAAAGGTTTTTAGTTGACAAATAATTATATTCTAGGATGATTCTTTAATGTTAAGTGCTCCGACCTGCTCTGAGGGCCTTGGTGGTTTTCTTCCTGAGCTCCTTTGCCGATGCTCGTCTGTCGGGATCCTTCTGGAGTCCGGCCTTGAACACTTTGGCCGTGAAATTGTTACAGTTGGACGGCACCTCCCACAGAGGCGGAGGCTCGTTGACGATCTGACACATCAGACAACGAAGACATGTGAATCAATATTTCCCCCAAAATTCTGTCTGATTTTTTTACCAGTGACGATAAAGAAGAGACTCTGACCTGGAGACACAGTGGATGGGAATAGTAACGTATCCATGGGTGGCATCCGTTGAGCATGTGCAGTAGCATACAACAGCTGCTCCACACATCGGCCTTGGCACAGAGTTGGTCCCCTCGCGCCACCTCGGGAGCCATGTGGGTCTCTGTGCCAGGGAAGGCAGCTCCTACGTGGACAAACAGTAAATTAATTGTGATTTTTATCTCTTTTTTACTACCTTTCATGCTCCCTTGTCGTTCATCTCTGTTTGTTCGATCATGCTTCTGTTGTGTTTATGCATTCCTTTTGTCGTTGTTGTTGTTGTAATGTGGCTTTAACCTTTATTTTGCACTATTGTATTGTCCATAATGTGTAAAGCTAAAGGGGAATTCCACTAATTTTACACATGAAGATCAGTTTACTTGTCATTAGAAGGATTACTCAGCCTGTTAAAACAGCTGCATAATGTCTGCGGCTCTGGAGGAGATTTGTAAAGTCAGGAAAAATAACTGATAATGTCATAGTGACGTCATCAGGGTTTTCTTGGTTTGGGCTTTATTTAAAAAAAAAGGCTTCAAAGACGTTTATAGAGATGTTTATAAGGCAAAGAGGGTGTAACAAAAGATGCTATTGAGTTGTATTGTGTTAATTGTTGGATTCAGCATTTTGGGAGCTTGACCAGAGACTAAAGCTGGATTTATACTTTTGCATTAAGGGCTTATGCCGTACTTAAGGCGGTGAGGTGATCTCTCCCGTTTGCCTACCTACAATACCACACGGGGACTACGAGTACTGCGATTGGTCAGCTGTGACTGCTTGTGTCTTCTGATGCTGGTAAAGTTTGTTCAAAGACAGATGACGACATGAAGCTCGGTTTCTTGTGCCTAACTGAAACCTGACATAAACCAGGAGACGACTCTGTGCTTAATGAGGCCTGCCTTCCTGGCTGGTTACATGGAAAAAGCCTGCAGCTCTGTTCGTGGTGGTGGTTTAGCAATCATACACCAGGCTGAGCTGAAACTGTGTCCCCCTGCCAATGCCTGATCTTTTTTTTCTATGGAACGCCTCGCCCTAAACATGTAAACCTCCGTGACGGTGCTTCTCATCTACCGCCTGCCCCGAACCAAACTCATCGTTCCTCCCTGAGATACACGACCTCCTCACCTCAGTCTCATCGCCACTGTTGGTGATATGAATATACATGTTGACAACCCTTGCAATGGAGTATGATTGAGTGTCTTGGGCTGAAGCAACGTGTTGATGTCCTTACTCACACCGAGGGGCAAACACTTGACCTGCTCATCACTGACTCCGCGATCTGGGTGTGTCCAACCATAAGATGGTCTCAATGGATTTGACATTTCTGTGTCCCCCTACTAAACCTAAGCATTGACCCAGCCATCATGACTATGGACCTCCAGTCCATCACCTGCCCAGCTTCTGCATCAGTAGACGAACTAGTGGAACTCGAGTCTTTGATGTTCACTGGTTCATTCATGACCTGCAGAAAAAATAAAAACAGCTGGACGCATCCTGGAACGACGCTTTAGACGCTCTGGGCTCGCTTTCCATAAATTGACCTTCCGTGAACAACCTTCCAACCTCATTAATAACAATCATGGCAACCCTAAGCATCTTTTTTTCCCCTCCATAAATATTCTTTTTCAGAGCTAAGGTCAACAACATCCGCTCTCTGATGTCCAGCTCTTCCTCTCTGCATCCTTCTGTCATCGACCCTCTGTCAGGGAGCTCGCCGCCTCCACACCATTATACTGCCGTCAGGCAGAACCACATCGAGGAAATCCTCAGGAAGATTATTAACTGTAGCTCAATTTCACACTGCACTAGGTCCCGAGACTATTTGGTCCTTAAAAATCAACACATTAGTCCTGAGACTGGGAAATTGGCTTTTTAAATATTACTCTCCACACAAGTGGAACTTGCAGAAGATAGTAAAAATTAGACGAGCTAATCCCACTTAATCATTTTAAATCTCTTTTAGCTGACGCAGGGCAGTGTGAATGCACGTCTTTTAATTGAGCTTTAACTTTTGAGTGCATATAATGCTTTTATTGCCTTAATATATTTCATGTTATATGTTTTGATATATTGACTTTTATTGATTTGTATATTTTATGTTGCTTATTGCTTATTTGTTCATATTTAGTTTTTATATTTGCTGATTATTGTTTCTTATACATTTATATTTCTTATTTGTTCTTGAAAAACAGAGTTTGCTCTCAATGGCCTAACCCTTTATAAATAAAGGTTTGAATGAATGTATGAAAAAGATCAAACCCTGTACTCTGCCCACAAGGTCGTAGACATCCATCCCCTCCCCTCAAGAAGCCCACCGTGGACCCAGAAGTCCTTGCCAGCTACAGACCTATCCCCACCTTCCCTTTCCTGTCAAAGGTATTGGAGAAGGTGGTTGGTTCTGGGCGTCAGGACCACCTTAAACACAACAACCTATTCGCCTCCACACCACCATTGGACTGTCAGACTCTGCACTTAAAGTTGCTCCAGTTCTACCTTCCCAGTAGGACTGAGTATGTCTCACTGGAAGGATGCAGATCTATATCGCTACCTGTCACATGTGGTATTCTGCAAGGGTGCCCCATCCTGTTTACCCTCTGCATCCTGTTTACTCTCTACATGCTCCCCCTTTGGACGTATCATCAGCAGACGTGGAATGTCTTTGCATTGCTACGCTGATGATACCCATCAAGAACCGCCTCGAGCCGTTCCGCAGGCATGTCACGCCTCGGCACCTGTCTTGAGGAGATAACGGCACTGGATGAGCACAAGTTTCCTCCAGTTAAACAGCAGCAAAACTGAAATTCTCCTTCTTGGCACTGCTCACCAGATCAGTCATCTCTCATACCTTATCTCACCTTAGACAGCCAGGTCACCCCCCCCCCCCCCCCCCCCCCCTTTCCTCCTCACTCACTAATCTGGGTGTTAAGTTTGACCCTCAGCTGATTTTTGATGACCATATTCTTGTGGATTTTTGGACTTTCAGGGCTCTCAGATCAATTGAGACACCGTCCAACTCGAATTGTCACCCTTGGCAACGTTTCATTAAAGCATTCCCAGCAAACTCCTCTTTTGGTTTTTCTTCTTCAAACTGAAACAAGAGCTCAGAAAAATCCACAACACATATAAGACATCTATGCAAAACCTCTTTCTATTATCTCAAAAGCATCACTAGGCTGCGCCCCTCTCTAACCCTGTCAGATGCAGAGAAACTCGCCCATACCTCGTCTCTCCTCTAGACTGGACTACTGTGTTAAAACACGAACATTAATTCTGTTTTCATCGCACCGGCTCCCCGTCTCTCTTTCATGATCGACTACAAACCATCCTGCTACTCACATACAAATCAATCAACGGACATGCGTCTCCCTACCTACAGGAACCGATCACACCACTAAAACCTCCACCCACACCTTCAGATCTGCCAACAGTTTGCCCCCCCCCCCCGTACTAAGCTCCGCACCGTGGGGGATCGAGCCTTCTGCTCTGCTGCAGCACACTTGTGGAGCAGCATTTATAACCATCTGAGGGCAGCACAGACCCTGGTCTCTTTTTAAAAAAAGGCTGAAAAACCTTTTTATTCACTCTTATTACTATTTTCTTTATGTTGTGTGTTCTGTGTTATTTATACTGCAGCACTATGGGTTTCATTATGAATGAAAAGTGTGGTACAAATTAAATATATTCCTATTATTTTATTATTTATTTTCTCACTGAGCAAAAACATTTCCACTGGAAAATCCTCCGCTCATCACAATGCCTGCTCTCTATCACAGAGAATGAAAAGCATAAAAACAGCAACCCATATGTATTAATTCTTCTCAATATATGCTCGAGTCCCCATAATTATTAATATAATGATAAAATTGTTTTAATTGTGTCAGCTACTTATCTATTCATTTGGGTTTTATTGTGTAATTGTATTTGCAGATTTATCTATAGCAATTTGGTTAAATGTGACTTGACTTCTATCTATCTAAGTCAATGAAAGGTGGGGAATATGACGAAAGCATGATACAACCTGATCACATACAGTATGATATACACGTTTAGTTTAGTTTATACAGTAAGTATCTACAGTAGAGCTCCAATTAACCCCTTCTGTCAAGCTTAAATCCAGCTTAAAAATCATCTTAGCCTCTGAGGCATAGATATTTGCCTTTATTTATTTTTTTTTGTAATGAAGCTCTTGGGAGTTAAGACTTAATAAATGGAGTATCTCTTTAAGGTCATCTTGTTTTTTGGAGTTGATGCAAGTTACTTTTGATAAATGCAAAATGTACCACCAGCACTCATGTGTCAAAATGACTTAAAGACTACACGCTGAAGTCATTTCCTGTGCTCTGTCAGTGCGTTCACCTTTAACTCTTTGTCATTATCATGGATTTGCTGAAGAACAAGATAATATAAAGGTCCGGGTGGCAAAAACCGATCACATTTTGGATGACAGCTTGCTTATTTCTCTCAGTAGGAAAAGTAGAACTTATTGTGGTAAAAGACTCTTTCTCTTCTTTTGTGTTTATTTATTTAACGATTCCAATATGTGACCAATAAACATCAAGTGGATTATTGTGTTTTACCACAGTGATACAAATATTCAGTTTTTGACACAATTTATTGCTGACTTCTGTATGATTTACTTACCCCTGAAGGCTTTCGTGCTCCATCCATTGTCATCTAATGTCTCTGAGAGACCAAAGTCACAGAGGAATGTGTCTCTGCAGTCTGCAGACAGCAGCACATTGTCAACTGGAATAAAATCAACACACAGGATTTAGAGAGACAGCTTGTTTTCATTTGGTGCTCATTATGAAACAGTTGACTGAGAAATGAGGAGGCTGTCAGAGGCTGTCAGAGTGATGGGTACACAGGAGGCCAAAGCTTCGCTGGCCAAACTCTTGAACAGCCATCCTGAGGCTGCACAAGGTAACATCTCCAAAAATAAAGCGTGCACACACTTTTTTTCCACCTCTTTGCGAAGATCTAATATGATGAGACTGGTTAATTTGATGGTTGTTGACTGAACGAAACCTGCTCGCAGCGAGCTCGGAGGACAATGGAGGGGCCTAATTTGAGCGAGCCCCTTCCCTACTCAATCCTCTCAGCGGGGATTACTGAGGGTTTAGGGGTGAGGTGTCAGTTTAGGATTATGGACCATCACTGCGAATGTCTGCTGACAACCAGTAGCTAGAGGCTTTACTGGGCTCCCTCCCTCCCTGTAAGTATTGCTGATAATATCAAATCCACTATCACGACAACAAGAGATGGGACGCTGTGGGGTCTCAACACTAACCAAACAAGGTAGAGTCGGAGCCCATACAGCATATGTACGTATATCACAAGACATATTAGTATATTTGTATATATCAGATATGAGCAAATAAAAAAAACATCCATGAATCAATACTAAAAATACAAGACTGCTCTGAAATGTATATAAAATCTATAACACAGTGAGTTTTTGTTTGTAAAAGTATCTACAGTCCTGTCTGAGAACAGTATATGAAGCGTGTGGACACATTATTAGTAGGTAACTGTAAAGCAGTGGTGGAAAAAAAGTATTAACATCCATTAAGTAAGATTATTAATACTACAGTATAAAACACTCCATTGCAATGAAAGGTTCTGTATTCAAATATACAGAAATATTATTAGAATGCTGTGGTAAGCACTTATTATGAATAATTGCATTTTTAAGAGTCTTTTATAGCTATTTATATATTATTTTAATTGTTATTATCATTGATACATTTACATATAAGCAGCATTTTAATGTTGTGGCTGCTCAAGGAAGAGATAATCATTACAAGTTTATGTACTAAATGGATTAAAATACATCATATTTGATAAACTGATCGTATATTTGAATGTAAATTCTTAATCTGCAAAGTAACCAGTGCGATAGATGTCCAATAAAATATAATTTTATTGGAAAGGAAGTATGAATTAGCCATTTCGGAGCAGCGCAACAAGCTAAATTATCACATTATAAAGTAGATATGGTGAATGTGTTAGCAACCATAGCAACATTAGCTACATTAGCATTAATTTGGAGTCACGTTTTGAGCCACCTGACAAAGTAGTGGAGTAGAAGTAAAATTCCTTTCAGCTCTCTGGGAGAAATATTTGGCTCTTTAGCTGCTAAATGCTTCACTATGTTCACCAGCTAGTTGCTAACTGTGCCTGTCTGTCATTTGTTGCTAAGCAGGTAGTGTACAGTTGGGTTTTTCCAAGACTTTTGTTCTTGAGAACAGCTTCCTGCTACTGCTGGAAGCGACGTTGATGAGAGCTGTGAGAAACAACCAAAACAGTAAACCAAAACATTGAGCTGAAAGATGCTAAAATGCTCCATAGAGCTGAAGGGAACTGCAGAGTTGGCTGATAATTCTCTGTGGCTACTTTACTACTCCATCAAATACTCATTTGATCCATTGTTGATATAAAAATATTGATTTTGGCCGCTTTACGTACAGGACTTGACTAAATGTTCCTATCACTGCTTTTATTTGCTTCAACGGAGATGCCATTTTGCATTAGTCTCAGCTAATCTGGTGCTCAAACCAAGTCAAAACTAAACACTCTGACTTATCATCTAAAACACAGTCCTACCTTTGACATCCAGGTGCAGGACCTTTCTTTGGTGCAGGTGTTCCAGCGCCCCCAGTGACTGATGAAGGTAGTGCAGGGCCAAATCCTCGGGTAGGGTGTTCATCTCTTTTAGGAGCTGGGCCAAACAAGCTGAAGAGGTTCGGACAAGTGTGGTTTCTTTATAAGACTCCTCAAACTGCACATTTACATTTTATTACATTCTCATTATGATATGAGTATTTGTGTCATAGTTGGCTTTACCTGGTTTCAAGTCCATGAAGAGCATAACGTTCAGCCCCTCCCTCACAGCCCCGAAGAGCTCCACAACACGAGGAGAGTTCAGAGTGCTCCACGTGTTGACCTCCTCTCTGCTGAAGTGACTCAGTGGAATCTGAGATAAGTGGACATCGATGAGCTCAAAAAACATTTCAGCAATTTTTAACTTGATCATCAATTCTGATCTCATCTTACAAGGGGAACATTGTTTAAAAAGCTTTGGGTGGTGCGTATCTGGATTTTTAAGTGACTCATTCTTTCTTGGCTTACCCTCTTGGCCGCACATTTGAATCCAGTCCTTCTGTCCCGAACACAGAATACATCACCGTATGAGCCGTTCTGGATGTGGTTTTGGATGTGATACTCCTCTCCCTCCCTGTACTGAGAACTGTTAGGCTGGAGTTGCTTAAGGATACAAAAGGAACACATTGAAAGCATAAATGAGAAACAGGCTGAGGGAAAGGAGGGAGCAGCTAAAAAATAAAATCACAAGGTCATGGCAAATGTTTCCTGTCAGTTGTCAAAGGAAAAATACCCACTGCACCCAAATGGCAGCTACCACTGCTCGAGGCTGGAGCCGATACTGATGTGTCTTGAAGTGCAATACCACCGACGGCCACTAGATGCTCCAACAGACTTCTATTCAAAAAGTATCAACGTCTCTCTACAAATACTCTTTTTTTTTTTTCTTTCAATAAGTCATCATGGTCTCAATCTCTAAATTCAGGCCCTCTAACAAATGTGCTTGTGATCCATTTGGAAATTATTGCTCTGTTACTTATAGTAGCTTTAATGTCATGCCATGTGGGCGTTGATTGACAGCTGTGATTGACAGCTGGCTCACCTGCTGCTCTCCCTGGCTCCGGGACTCGCACTGAGTCAGACCATTGTCACAGTGTTTCACTGTTTAACTATTTCACTGCACAACTTAGCTAAAGTAGCTAACATTAGCCCAACTAATAGGCAACTGTTAGTTAACATGTTCACCATAAACACTAATAAGCTGATAAGATGTCAAGGTTGTATTTACAGCTTGTTCCACTGACCCCAACTGACCAAAAAGTATTTTATTTTATGCTGCTTTTTATTACTTCTCACTACATTTATTGTGCTTTTTGATTGATTCGTTGCACTATGGGCTTTTTCAGAGCTTGACCCAGATATAAAAATCAAGATATCTTGGCCTCTGCTGCTTCGATTGAGGCCATTCTTATTTTTATATGTCTCTTGTGAATTCCCCACCTTTGAGGAAGTGCAGCACAAAAACTGCTGCAGTACGCCTTTAAGTAAACAACACGCGACCTCTTTAACCTTTGCTGTGTGACATGACTGATTGGTGTGTTGCAAGAATTGTGTGCTTGAAACTTATTAAGAGCAGAGTTTGGTGTTCTTAGCTTATAATAGTTTTAGGGAATATGTTGGCATGTTCGTGTCAGCAAAGTTGAAAGTGTAGATAAACCAAATGTAAATGTCTTACATGATGAAATATGAGTCCTTCATTGACAGCTACACTTTGCTTCCAGTCATTCAGAGTCTGTTTTTTCAAATCGTCGAAAAAAGGTGAAACAAAGAGTTTTGGCATCCGCATCACTCTTCCTCTTAGGCCGCCCAAAACTGTGTCAATATCGCTCACGTCAGCGAGGCTAAGCACACACGGAGATGCAGTCACGGTGTGCAGGGGAGTGTAGGTGGAGTCTGAATTTCCCGGCAGACTTTGCGCACACCCTGAAGCCCTCGTGGAACCGCTGGAGAAGTCAGAGTCCCACTGACACTGGGAGGATGAGGAGTTAAAACCGGACACTCCCATCAGGTCAAAGGTCGACACGCTGGCTTCAACTATAAACCTGTCTTGTATTTGTATGTCATCCTCCCCGCAGTAAGATGAGTCTGAGTCACTCTCATGTGTGCAGATAGATTCGGCACAGTCAGAGTCTGAGTCTCCTCTGTCATCAGTGCTGGATGTGTCCTCTGCGTCTATTGATCCGTACTGGTCCTCTGATAGTGACACATCCTCTAACCCCCTGACACAGTCGCACACATCTGCGCCGCTGTGACCTTCGTACATACAGTGAGAGTGCGGGTCTCCGTGGCTGCGAGGGCGCGGGACTGAGTCAGTGAACTGAGGAGGAGGCGGTATGATTTCAGCGCATGATGTCATCTCTCTGTCTGTTGATCTCAGCCAATCAATCTCCTGCACCCACAGGCCGCGGATGATCGGAGGTTCCTCCCCTTCCTCCTCGCTCTGTCGCGTCTTAGTTTTCCTGCGCTGCTTCCTCTGGAGGTGGTAGTGCGGGAGTTTGGTGGCGCCGGCGAAGTCCTCGTCCTCTGTGTCACTCATGAGTGCGGCTCCCTTGCTGAGAGGCCTGCAAATGAGATGATATATGATAAAAAAATGTCCAGTTATTCTGATGATTTTGTGAAAACTGGTGATGTCAGATCCATTGTGAGGTGCCTGTGTGACAGTGCCTTTTTTTGATACTACCACAGGGAGTCACTAAAGTCAGAATTTTTCCTACATTTTGGATCTGAGGCTGCTGTGAGTTTCACTACTTAGCTCTAATAAAGATAAATCTTGAAGCAACATCATATGGTGATATTTCAAACCATAGCGTGATAGCAACAGTTTGTGTTTATCTCTTTCCTGTTTCAACATCACAATCCATCTGTACACAAAAACCAGCTCCATAAAAGAAACGTTTTTTTTTTTTTCTTCCCCAATTTGGCGTGGAATAACTTGACTGGTCCGCACAGAGGAGGCCTGACCTCAACCGCATCCAACACCTTTGACATGAACTGGAACATTGACTATAAGCAGACCTTATCTCCCAACATCAGCGTTGGACCTCACTAAAGCTCTTGTGGCTGAATGGGAGCAAACCCCGCTGCAGCCAAGTCCCAACATCTGGTGGAAAGTCGGCAAATTAGTTTTGACAGAGCCTAATGTGGTCCAGATTATGTTTTCTAGTAACGTAATGAGGGAATGTTGTAAAGAAACATATCTGACAAGTTGCAAATATGCTCATACAGAAGGTAAAATGTTCACTGACAACGCATTTGTTTTCCATCTGACCTTGTAGTGCAATATCCGCTGACAGCAACGACAGCGTTGTCAAACTTTTTTATTGTTATGTTTAGGTCCTGGCTAAGAAAGATCATGTCATCATCAGAAAATAAAAAAGTCTGCAATGAATTTAAGCATAAGACATACACACACACACACATATAAAAAGTGTTTATTAACATCTAACTGAAACCACCAATCTTTTATTAACCTTAACCTTGAGTGCTTTTGCTGCCTAAAGCTAAGCTAAGCACACATGGAACTTGTATCCTGGTTTTCTGGTGTCAAATTCCTGAGCTTTGTTAATAATGCAGGCAGGTAGTGAGGCGGTAAGATAACACGCGATTCCTAGGATGCAAAATAAGTGGAGGGTTTTATAGCAGCAGATTAGTTTCGGACCGACGTGTTCAACAGGCATATATTGGCGTAATTGTCCAGGTGTCTACATACTTTTGACCGTGTTGTTTGTACTGTAGTGTTTAGTGGTGTATACTGTGACGTACCTGTTCTTTTTAAGCAGCTGAGATCGTGAGTAGGGGCGCTCTGTGTTGGAAGGGGTGAACTCCTGAAAGTCTTCTCCTGAGACAGAGATAGTGACATCATATTAACAAAGTTTTAATGCAAAAATATGAGTCAGTTGATGTACTGGAGATGTATTTGGTGCTTCAATGTTCTTGGTACGTTTACAAAAATCTGGACTATCAGCTGCTATCATAATGGTACAATTACTCCCCCAAATTCTTCCTTAAGTAAGACTGTTCAGTCAGTGAATATTAATGATGTTTGGTATCTCCGCAGGAAGGAAACACAATGATTCAGTTCTTTGTCTTCTATCCTGCAGGGTTTATCATTGTTAAAATAAGGAATGCGGGTACGTTTTTCATTACTGGCCGTTCTCGAAAAAGGTTAAGTCAGCACATTTAAATTAATGACACATTGTGCATCACTGTGTTAACAAAGCATATCGCTGCTGTTTGGTAGAAACTGTGTGTTTGCCTTCTTTTATGAACTCGGGAAAATAGTCTTGTTTAATGCTTTTCACTACCATGAACTTTCGACTTAATTTAGCTGATTTTCGGGCAGTCAGATGTTTGCAGACTTTGCAAACTATTATGCAAACTTGAGACACTTCACTTGGAATTTCACACAGCAGAAAAGACAATAGGTGGATGTGTCAAACATCCATCATGCCAAGCGTAGTGTAGATCATCCCAGTGGGAATTAAACCCTCTATGCCCACTATTAGAGCAGAAAAACCCCCACCAGCGATGACCCACATTGACCCGAAGTCTTACTCTGAGCCTGTGCGACTATGGAGACACAAGCGTTCTCCTCAGACACTTCCTGCCCCTCTGCGACCACATGCTTGGCGGTGCCGTGCTGCATCACTCGGCTCAGATGGGGGGTGATAGCTTGGACCAGCGACTCCTTCTCCTCTTCGCACGCTTGGCTGTCGTCCTCCTTGCCGACAAACGAGAGTTCAGATCCTCCGGTCACGATGATGAAAGGAGCGTTGGAGTTGAACATCCGGGGAATGGCCATTTCTCTGTCACTGTGGCTGTGCATCGACGTTTTATGAGCTGGAGGAGGAAAAAAAAAATCCCCACACATCTGAAAGAGTTCACATCAGTACAGACGTGCATGCACCTAAAGTCTGGTGATGTTTTTGGGTCAGTCGTGTCCTATTTCAAGTTCTGAAAGTGGAAATCATGGCTACATTTGTTCAAGTAAAAATATTGCAGGACAAATGTCATATGTATTGGCACAAATTTGTTTTTATCAATCATTTAATGACTAAATAGAATTAATTTTGGTGCTGTAAAACAATCTGTAACACCAAGAGAGATGAAAAAGGCAAGAAATTGTCACTGGAATTAAGGATTAGACAATAAACGCCAATATTTTTATTTGTTAAATATATCTTTTATTTGTTTATTGGTCTGGTTTTTTCATGTTACTACTTTCTGTATCTCAAAATATTATTATGTTATGGTAATATATTGTTTGTTTTGGTCATTATTTTAGAAGGTGTGCCATCAAGTTTGGTTTGAGTCACCTCAAGCTATGGTTTGGGACCTCAGATGGGGTCGAAAGATGAATCTGAGGGGGAAAAAAAACTACTTACACCACAGAAAATGTTGATTAGATTTACCTTTTCAGTCTCTGAGAAGGGAACATGACTGAAAAATTAGAGGTGTCAGTCAGGATGAGGCGGCAATTTTCCATATTTTTCTTATTGTCAACTAATCTCCTGCGCAGAGCCAAACCAGCAATGAACTCATCTACTTACAAGTGTTATATATATCTACCTTATTCCTCTGTGCTTTGGACCTCCGTTGTTGTCCAAAAACTATTAAAAACATCTAGTCTTTGGAGCCGTTCCTAAACAAACTACCTTAATGATGCATCAGCTCTTATAATACATCCATGGCTGCACCCCAGAGGCTCAGAGGCATTTCTCACATTGTATCCCTAATTAAAATAGCTAGAGATAAGGTTGAAAATCAGCAAAATGGTCCTTTAAGAAGCTGTGGACAGATCTAAACCCCAGAATATTTTAACTCTGGTTTCAGTAAAATTTTTAGGTGCAATCATTTTAGAAACACCCAGGCACCAAAATGACCCCATTAGGGAAACCGCTCATGTCGGTTCAACTATAGTAAAACAGTAAATAGGTAATTGGCAAGCATCTTAATGTGGTGGCATTTGCCGTGGCCGGGTGTGAATGAACAGACACCACTAGTGAGCCTGGCAAAGTGAGTATAAATAGCATGCAGAGATTTGGCACGCTGAGAACTAGCCGCATGCCTTCCACTGGGCCGGCCAGCTGTCAAAGTCTCTCTTCCTCAGCGCTCGCCATGTCGACAGCGAATACAGAGGGATCAAAACACTGAACACTTCCCACACAGAAAGACAGCACTTTGTCCTGAAATCCTCACACAGAGCCTGGCATGGGAGGAGATAACATATCTGAAGTACCTCTGTTCGATAACGTAAGGTGTTTATGTGTGAATGCATGTAAGAAATCAACAGCCGTCTGTTTTTTTTTTTTTTTTTTTACCTGCGACTCTATAATGATGCAATTTTGTTATATAATTAACCTTCAAAGAGCAGTTGTGAAAGACAGTGTTGAAAACAGGTTAAATAAAGAGCTACGGTGAGTTATGAACATTCCCAAAGTAATCGAACTATTTTAATATGATCATTTGAACTTACTGGTACTGAGGTGACACCCTATTTAAAGCTCAATCAGGCTTCCAGGGCATGCAAAGATCTACATCTTTAAACACTGGTCTCACATCCCAAACAATGACAGATCCACTCCTCCCATGGTGCACCGCCAGTTCACTTCCTGTCAGCTACGCTACTCGCTTCCCAAAAAGCCTCTCCGTGAGCCGAGAGTGAGGACACCTCCAGTAAAGTCAGACCGACAATGAGGGTTTAGAGGTTCCAGTTTGGTGAAACAGTGCACAGAACAAGAGCACACGCACGCACGCACACTACCTCAGAGGGAGAATCAGAGTTAGTGGATCCTTTCCTTTCCTGTGTCAGGTTCAGGTGAAATCGCTCCAATGATCTTGTAGAAAAGAGAAGGAGAAAAAAGTTCCTGCTCCTTCCTGACTGTCTGTCTCTCTAACTGTCTGTCCGTCCTGTGTCATGTGTGTATCCGTGTCCAAGTATACCGGCTTCCTGCCCCCGCAAGCTCTGTCGATTGGTCGACCATGTGTGTGAGCTATGAGCTCTCACACCTCAGTCAATCCCCCCCCACTCCACCACCCTACCCCCCCACCCCGGTCCACCCACACGCCCCCAACCTCCACAGATACTGTACGTGCCCTCAGTGACACTTGGAGGTCTGTCTTCTCCCTCCTTGAATGTTTCACATTTTGTTTTTACTTTAAGGACCAAATTTAGATACAAATCATCGAGTGCATAAATGTTGTTTGACATAATCAGCCAGATTCGTTTGTGACTAAAGTTGCAGGAGCAAGTTTGCATGTTTTAACTATTAAACCTTTTCTAAGAGTGAGTGTTATAAATCTGTGTCAAGAGTATCAACATGAGAATCAGTGTCATGTTTCTAGCTTGCATTAATGAATAGATTCAGAGACTGGGCTACATTAAAGTTATAATTAAGAGTATTTAAATAGACTTACTTTAGATATACTTGAAATATAATTTAAGTGAAATTTACATGTGCAGATGTACTATCAACATATTTTAATTATAGCATTAATTATATACATTTTGAAATAGCACACGTGAGTTTATCACAAATGAAACATCAGTTCAGATGTAAACATTTCACATAACACAGGAACATGTGACATTTACAGATATTTGTAAAATGTAACGTATAAAATGTTAAAACAGCAATTTCACATGTAATATCACACAAACACAGGTGGGGTTTTTTTTTGGATATTTCACATGTGAATTATATTTTGCATGTGAAAACATGAATTTTACATGTGATTTTTTGTAATCTTTAATTTCTTTTTATAATTTTGGTAATATTATTCATAAATAGTGTAATACTATCAATGCTATTAAAACAAGTTAAGATTATATTTGAGTCCTAAATTAAGACATTTGTAACAAAGTGCTTTTTAAATACACTTTGATGTACTTTTTTTATACATACTGGAAAAAAATTATTAAAATTATGCAAAATACTTTGATTGTACTCAAAACTGTACCATGGTTTCTGTACTTATGTGCTATTTTTGACATACTGACAGTGTACATAGTGTGTTAATAATATCTAAGCAGTAAAAAACAAGTTATATTTAACAAAGTTATGATTAATTGCATTTGAATATGCTTATTTAAATACAGATCTACCATTACTTTAAAAAAAAGTGTACTTAAATATACTGTAATTGTAATAATTGTAACTTAATGGTGTGTCAAATTAGTAGTCACATGCACGTAAGTGTTAATCATTAATACATTAACTACAGTGTTAGTGTTTTTACAAAAATAGTGCAATTTAAGCATATAAATCATGAGTGCACATGCAAATATACTTAAATTACATACAGTTAAGTATACTTTTTTAACATCGGATCCTCTGATTTACATGTAAAAGCTTCAAAGATTCAAGCAAAAGTGTTATTTTTTACTTTAAGGAGCACAATTAGATATAAATAAGTATCATTATGAAGTCAGATTTGGTTGTGACAGAGTTGCAGTAACAAGTTTGCATGTTTTACCCATTAAAACATCTCCAAGAGTGATATTATACATCTTTGTCATCACGTGTCATGTTTCTAGATTATAATAATGGATAAATTCACAGTGTAGTCAACTTCCAGTACAGGAAAAAAAAAAAACCCAATAACATCTGCTAACATTGTTGCTGTTTATACATTTGGGTTTGATTGGCACCGACTCATCAATGCAGGCTCGTCTCTACCAAAACATTTGCTGTCCCAAATAGAGATGACTGGAATCTATACATTCCTTTGGGAATTAGCAAAATACCAGAGGAGGGAGTGTGAGAGTGCTCTGTGTGTGTGTGTGTGGGTGTGTGTGATTTGGGGTGGAGGGTCCCTCTCCCTGGCAACATCTGAATGGGATCAGTGACTGGCCAATAGTGAAGCTGAGGAGAAAGTTTGCTCATACGTCAATGGGTTTTTGTCACTTCAGTCCTCTCTGCTGTTGGCAGGTCAAGTCAGCTATACATAGAACTGAAAAGCCTCACCGGGGTTGTTTGAGCCTCTTTAGGTCTCATTCACTTTACAGAAAGTTATTAATTAGTTAGATTGATAAATATACGAATGCTGATGAGGGTATCCGAAAGCTTTTAAGTGGTGTAAATCGACAATGAAACCAAAAATAGTTCTTCTATTATTAGGTCTGTTTAAAAGGAAAAGTCACATTTTGAGGAAAAATGCTGAGTTAGATGAGAAGACTGACAATTCGCCTGTTAAATATGAAGCAGACGATTAGCTTAGCTTAGCATAAAGACTGAAAACAGGGGGAAACAGCTAGCCTGTCACTGCACCCGGCCGAGGAATAGTTCAAACATGTAACTCCCCATAAAACCACAACAAAGCGTGTTGATTTAGAGATGATGATAGGTGGCTTTTGTTATCTTTGGACAGAGCCAGACCTGCTGTTTCCACCTGTTTCCGGTGTTTATGCTAAGCTAAGCTAACCAGCTGCTGGCTGTAGCTTATTTTTAACAGACAGATACGTGTGTGTGTGTGTGTGTGTGGTGTCTATCATCTCGTCTAAGTCTGGGCAACAACAACAACAACAGCAAAAATACATTTCTCAAAATGTCAAACTATTCGTTTAACATTTAAAGGGCACTCTTCCGATTTTACACATGAAGATCTTTTTTTTTTCTCCACAGGCTGATTTCTACTCTACTCTTTGGCTTTTAAGAAGTGCTCAAAAGTTTGAGAAAATTACCTCGATGATGTTAAATCTGCCTTAAAACAAAAGTCAAGTGTCCTTATGAACACTGAAAAGGGCGTTGCTTGCTGTAATCATCCAAACTTATTGTTACTATTCACTGCAGTTCAACAAGGGAACGCAGTCCAAGGAAATATGACTAAAACTTTGGACGCTATTGTCTTGATTTGACTCAATTCAATGTAAGCACATTATGAAAGGGTCTTCTAATACACAAAACCTCTTCTAACTGTGAACGGATCCTTCAACTTGATTTAAACCTGCATTAAAACTGTTTTTGTTTAGTTTGGAAAGACGTCGGCGTTCATCTTGCAGTCTAGTAAAAGCTGCTATTGAGTTGCATTATGGGAACTGTAGGAGCTTTTTTTATTGGGGACTAAAAGTCAGCATATCTCAGCTTCTCCTTTTTTCCTTTTTTTTTAAATTCTGACCTTTCATTTTCAAATCTGTCACATATAAATCCTCTAATTTTATTGAGATGCACCACTAAATCACTGGAGTCCCCTCTTCTTTAAAAGCACTCCCCAAATTAATTCAATGTGAAAGCAGACAGCTCTCTATCACAGCTCCGCTTACAAAGACATCAGTCTGTGTTGGAAGAGTTGACACATAAATAACTGCCCTGGAGATCTTTTAACAATGGAGCCACACAGGAGAGAGGAGTATCTGACCTCATTTCGAGCTGAGGCAGCATGTGTTGCCTTTTGTTTTCAACTCGAGCAGAAAGCGCTCTTTCCCGGCCACCAGAGGGCGGACGATAAAACAGAAGATCCTCTATCAGCCTGGCAGTGCTGGCTGCCGCTGCCAAGCTGACTGTAAAAAAAAAAAAAAAAAAAAAAAAGTGGGACAGCGGGCCTCCTGGTGTATTTACTCGGGTCGCCACAACAACTTTCTGATGACATGGAAGAGGGAGGTGGGGGTGGGGGGTAAGAGGATATGGAAGGGAGGAAGTGTGTGGGCTTGTTTTGTGAGTGTCTGCACATCCTGTCAACTGATAAACTTTGAAGATGACCTCACTGAATTTATCACATCGACTAAACTGATATTTCGAAGAACTTTATTTCACTCTTGAATATTTAGCCAGCACCCTCCTCCCTCCCCTCCTCCCCTCCTCTTCTCAAAGTTAAATCTTCCTTTTAAAGGCTGCAAAAAATTGACTTGTCCAAATCACAGCAGGGGACAAAAAAACAAAAAAAAACACAGACACGTATCTAAAATTGACGAATGGAAATTGAACTATGTTGATTCAGCTGACAGAAGAGTCTGGAATCGATGCAACACGTTTCACATTTTATTTCAGCATGTGTCCAATTTTAAAATTGTAAAAAGTAAATCTGATAAAATTACAATTTCCTCATGATCTATAAACCATTTTGAGGCCTTCAAAAAAAAAAAAAAAAAAACACTTAAGAAATACATAATTCAATAGTAATCTTCCTCCTATGACCTTAAACATCTCCTTCAAGTGTCGGAAAGCTCTCAAAACTAAGAAACAAAAAGACAGAAGACTTGATGACGATATGGATCTTAGATGCTGCTGCGCTGAAAATAACTGGAAACTTGACTGATTGCTGTTCAAACACAAACTTTTTTTTTTTTCTTTTTTCTCTCCTTTAGACAAAACAAGCTAATCTCAGTTAAAAAATCTCAGCACACACGGTATCGTCTCAAGAGTTTTTTTGTTCTCTGGTAATGGAGCGAGACCAGAATTTGTTTCCTCATGACATTACGATGTGCTTGGCTCTTTACTTCTTGGCAGCGTTTAGAGAAATCCAGACACAGCTGTCCAAGACACAAAGTGAAAGCATATTTTTTTCCTTTTCCAATGATTGACAGACTTTTCCTCGAGCAGAAATCGGACGTTTGACACCGACCAACCAGCACCTCTTAGTGAAAAATTTGAGAAGGCACAAGCTCTTTGTATGGTCAGCTGTTGTTCATTTTGCTTCAACCAAACGTAAAGTAAGACACTATTTCTACCTTTCTATCTGCTTTACATTAAATTAATCCTCACTTCCTTTAATTTCATGACCTCCTGTTATATCACAGAAAAGATAAAGATCAAATAAAATCAACATACACAAAAATCAGTTGTGTGACTTCGTTAAACTGCCTCCTTTGGACCGGCAGATTAACAGTCATCAACTTGTGCCCTTTAAGCAAATTAAAACTACTGTTGGACCGAACATGATGCATTAATCTTAAATGAATCTCCAATTTCATTTTGCCCATCAAGTTACATTCATGTTAAATAGAGGGAACGGAACAGCTCCGGGAAATTACTCACTTCCTGTAACGATGATCGAACAATGAAAAACAGTGAAAACTGGTTGACATTTGAAGGATAACGGACATCTTTGACTTCCTGAAGCTCATTAACGGAGACGTCTGGTGATTCTGTGTTTTCTTATAATCAACAAATCCCACGAAAAACACCAAAACGCACATGTAACGCATGTATCTGAGGCTTGACATATATATATATCCTATTCCTCTGTGCGATAGAGCTCAGTTTTTCTCCAAAAACTGATAAAGACACATTAATTGACCCCCTTTATTACTATGAACACACACACACACACACACACACTGGTAGTTTATATTCACTTAATCCCACATACGCCCGCCCCGCTGCCGGGAGTCTTCTCGGGTTCCTCGTGGTTCCATGTAACGGAGACCGACTCCAGGACTGGAGATGGAGTCGGCCTAAAATATTCTGGTGCACAGATGATCGCAAAAATGGGAATGATTATTTAATTTTGATGTCTTTAAGTTAGCTTTTGGGGGATATTAACTAAGCCTGTTGGAATTACTATCAGGGGCATTACATTTTGCATCAATGAAAGTTTTCAATTTAGCTTCTTTTTTTTTTTGTTGTTTTTTTAAAGCATTTTTTAAAGATTTACTAAGATTACTAAGAATCTGTGGCTCTAAATAGTCCCAGACAAACGCATTAGAGACTTCTATCTCAGTAACTTTTGATAAAAACTACAGTTCCCAGCAGTGTGAGGAGATTACCGAGCCTGTTTTGTGACCTGTTTTTGGGCTTTGAGCTGAAAGTAACAGAAGGAAGTGAAAGTTTTGACAGACGGACCGACGCATGGTCAGTTTTGGTCTTTTAAATGAGATTTGTTGAAGGTACGCTGACTCTATGCAACGCTGTGCAGCGCCTCCTTACTTCCCATGCTTGTTAACTGTTATATATAGAATATGATTTCCATGACGTGAGGGTGATGATGCTTTTTTTTTTTTTTTTAACCAGGTGCAAAACATGAAAATACTCCTGCAAACTGTTTTTCACTTCAACATGACTCCTGTTGAAATAATAAGTCACATTTCAGTGTAGTTTAACCCGGTGACGTTCCTACCAAAGTGCTTCTACGTCATTAAAAACGTCTTAATTGACTCGTTTAGCTTTGCAGCGTTCAGGGTATTGTTTCATGTCTTGCACCGGAAACCAAATCTTCTCCACCAAAAATACTCAGGAGTGTAAAAACTTTGTTGAATACACTTCCATGAATGAAAAAAAAAACAAAAAAACAATAACAAACAAACAGGAAGTGGGTAAAAAAAGCCCTCACTGCTCACAGACAACATGAGCTGGAGATAGATGTTATGGATTTAAAAGTTGACGAAGATAAATGCACCTCAGCGGGGATTAAAGTCCACGTGGGACAAAGTCTCTCTTTCTGTCCCAGTAGGAAACGTCCCAGGTCGGCTGGGTTTGTCGAGTGCAACCGCCGGCCTGCAGGTCACATGAGTATCCAGCAGGACAGCAGTGTATGGAGTCAGAGCAGCAGACGGCCTGAGAAAACAAAACACAATTAGACGATGCTGATAAGACGTTGCAAGTGTCTTTCCAGGCATGTGAAGAACACGCTGCTCTCTAAGACTAATGTAATGAAAAGAGTGGAACGATAAAAATTAAAAAACAGTCTGTTCAAACGGGCAGAAAACAGGAAAGCTGCTTTGCATCATGTGACACGATGTTCACTGGTCACATTATCCACATTCCAGAGGAGCCAGAAGAGGTTTCATTTCAAATTATGTCGCTATAACGCTCACAAAAATCAAGAGAGCTGCGTGGACGTACCCTGGGTGTGGGGCAGCAGGCCCACTCCGAGGCTGAGACCTTACAGCACGTTTCTTGCGCGGTGCAGTGAAACTTCCCCGTGCTGTCACACGGCACGTCCCCGCCGTCCCTCGGCTCGGGGCGTGACACTTCGCTCTGAGGGAGGGTGAGGAGGAGCGCGCCGCGGTCCTTCTTCTCGCACGTCCCCGTCTGCATGTTGCAGGTGTAGCCCTGAGGGCAGCAGTGCTCGTGGTCGGCGCAGCACACGGCCTGAGGACGAGAAGACGTGACGACACATTTAAACATGAGCTGGTTTGACGGTGAGCGGTGTGACGGGTCATTCTGTCCCCCGGTAGTGTTGTGAATTTAAAACCGTGACGTTAAAGCCTCTTTTTGACTCGTAAATGTGGATTTAATCTTGTTCCTGTCTTCTCCTTCCTTCCTACTAAAGCTTCTCTCTTCTCACACGTTCACCTACGAGCAGGATTCGTCACATGTGAACTGGTTTGGATCGATCGCGGTCCGGTATGCAGCCTCTACAACTGTGATGTGGAAACTTGCAGCCTGCGGTTCACAGACACTGAGAACGGACTTTTACAGTGACGGGAGGGAAACATCTGGTGTCCAGCAGTTTAACTTTGGTAATGAAAAATATTTACATATTCATAGATTGTGGGGTTTTTTTCAGTGAGGGAGCAGGACTGGATGTCATTTAAAAAGGATTTTAACTGGTCAACTGACAACAACAGAAAATTAATCACCCACTATTTTAATAATTGATTAATCGTTTTGAGTCGGTTTAAGAAAAAGAAATTCTCTGTTTTCAGCTTCTCATGTGTGAATATTTTCTGGTTTCTTTCGTCCTCTATGACAGTAAACTAAATATCTTTGGGTTGTGGACTGCTGGTCTGGATAGAAGAAGGTTTTTAGGTTCCATCTTTGGCTTTGGGGAAACAGTGGCGGATATTTTTCACCATTTTCTGATGTTTTAAAGATGATTAATTGAGAAAATAATTGATAGATGATTGCTAGTTGCACCCTACTTGTTGTTTTTGTTTAGTTGTTTTGTTTTCTCAGGGATTTCCCAGCATGTACAAAAAGGACTAAACTAACAAAAATGCAGAAATAAAGTGCTACTATATATTTATTCATGTTTTGAAATGGTAGAGTAACAGAAGAGTTTCGATTCCTGAGAAAATGATCAATAAACATCAGTGCTACTATCTAATCAAAACTGTCACCACTACATTTTGATCGGTGTTCACTCAGCGTTTATGCATTTTAAACCCAACAGATCTTACACTCACGCTGAGACTCGGTGACGTACGTACCTTGACCAGAGGGCAGCACCCCCACGCTCCTGACTGCAGTTTACAGCAGGTCGTTCCCGAAGCGCAGCTGCTCTTGTCGTCACATTTGACGTCCGTGATGGAGGCCGGCTCGGTCGTGGCGCTCACTTTGGTGAACCAGGGAATAACGTGAGGGCCCTTTGAGCAGGAGGACCGGTGGGGTTCACAGGTGTGACCGCTGGGGCAGCAGTGATCTCCGTCCTCGCAGCAGACCGCCTGAGGAGAAGTGAAGGTTAACTCTGTTGTCATAGATTCATAAATCCACAATAAAAACATCAACTCAGACACTTTTAATGAGTGTGAGGTGAAATAATCACGCTCTTACTTCTTGCAGAGGGCAGCAGCCCCATTTGTGCGTCTCCTTCATGAAGCAGCAGGTGTTGTCCTTGGGGCAGCTGGTTTGGGCGTCGCACATGTTCCTGGCCGGCCGAGCTGCGCCGCCGACGGCCCGGCTGGGGACCCGCTGCGTGGCCGGTATCTTCTGGAGCCAGGGGAGGCTGCGCTCATCCAGCTTGTCACAAGTCTGCTCAGCCACATTACACTTGTAGCCTTTGGGGCAGCAGTGCTCGTGATCGCTGCAGCACACGGCCTGGAAAGATTGAATAGCTCTTAAAATACCGACAGAAATCCCCCTCAGTGTCCGATTTTCAGTTTCAAACGGACGTATGAATCTAGCAGCGAGCCGAGGAGATTTAATGCAACATAACTTTCGACAAATGACATAAAACTTAAAGAATGCCCCTGCTAATATATTCCTGCTCTTCTTTTGTCCAAGAAACCAACATCTGTTGAGATGATAGAAGTGCAGTGTTGTTTGACTGAATGCATGTTAACATTTAACTGAAGAAAACCTTCAACTCTACTTCAACTCTGCCCTCTTTTAGCTGTTTGACTCTCTGATCGTCACGTGGAATTAAGTTGTGAAAGTGCTTTTATTGAAATTATATCTTTAATGTTCCTCAATTTACAAACACAGTCTTCTGGATAATTTAATAATAATAATAAAGGTTTATATTAGTTAGTTTTAAATTCATTATTAGTTAGTTTCTGGAACATTTTTTTAAGTCTAGGGATGTTTGTTGGTCTGACAGTCCAACATTTTGGTTGAGACTCAAATATCTCAACTACTATTAGATGGATTCAGGGCTGCGACTAAAAGATTATCGATTAATGTGTTGATTATTTTTTTTGTTTTGTCCACAACCCAAAAATATTCAGTTTACTCCCAGAGGACGAAAAAAACCAGAAAATAATCACATTCAAGAAGCTGGAACTCACTAATTTTACTAGTTTTTCTTTAAAAAGCAAACAAACAAACAAACAAACACTAAGCCTTTCAGATGCAAACTCAGAACACTTCAACATCACAAACTGGAAAAAAAAAACATGACGTTGCTGCAGAATTGATCCAGAATCTGAGAGTAAACTGATCAGCTTTCTACAAAGTGTGACCTGTGAGTTCTGCACCTTTTATTTAGTCAAAGATATTTTTAATACAGTTGTTTATCTTTCACATCACTGATGATGAGAACCAGGAGAGTTTCATGTCCGTCCAAGCTTCGAATGTCATCTGACATCATCTGTGCAGAAAATAAACTTTTACTTCTGCAACACTGGAAGCCTGAAATAACCCCTCCTGCGTCTTAACTCTATTACAGTTGACAAGAAACGCAAAACCCGGAGCGACGAGCGTCTCCACGTCCCTTTGAACGCCAGAGAAGACACTGACCTGAGGTAAGGGGCAGCAGGCCCACTGCCCGGAGTTTTTCTTACAGCAGGTGGTGCCTCGCGGACACATGGTCTGCTTGTCGCATTTCTCGTCCTGCAGCTCCGAGGTCACGGCGGGGACTTTGGATGCCCAGGGGAGGGACGGTGAGGAACCCGACATGTCGTCGCACGTTTCAGCCGCCAGGTTGCAGACGGTGCCGTGAGGGCAGCAGTGAATGTGGTCGTTACAGCAAACAGCCTGGCGGGTGGACAGAATACAGATGAGATGTTTAACTTAGCAAAACCTCGATCTTAAAGGGGACATAACATGCTTGTTGTGATTTTCTGTCACATACATGCTGTTATGATGTAGGATGTCTGTGTTTAACATGATCAGAAGTCCAAAATAAATCATAAAAAGCTCCACCGACTTATTTTTGTAAAGTTTCTAAAATGTTTTGTTGACTCTGACATGAACTGTATGAACTATAAGTGAATTAGAGCTGCAGTGATCAGTCGACTCATTGATCAAAAGGAAAGTAATCGGCAACCGTTTCGATAATCGACTGATTGATTAGCTGATCACTAAAAGTTTAAGTTTAAAGTATCAAATAAATAAGCAAAAGCTCTAATAGAGGAAAAACCAGTGCTGCTTATGATTTAAAGTTTCCCTCCAGACATCTTTTAAGACTCATAAAATGTTTTTTCCACGAAAAAGTTTGATCACCTAGTCAGAAATTCTGAAAATCACGTCTCCTCTTTCTCCCTCATTTAAGATAAAGAATCTATGAATATGAAAATTTATTTTATTTCAGAAGTTGAACTGATGGACACAAGATGTCTCCTATTTCACTTTAAAAGTCCATCCTGGACACCGAAGGCTTCAAGTTTCCACACCGCGCTCGTGTAAGTGGCAAACCGGACTGCGATTGGCTCCCGGACTAGTTATGATGTCATAAATCATATTTGTATTTACACGCCCTAAAAAAAAAAAAAAAACTCAAGATTTACGGCGATCAACGGAGAAACTTTCCGTTTTCAGCAGATGAATGTGAAACAAATTGTGCACATCGATCATTCTGAACAGTGAAGAGAACAACATGCGACATCCAACACATTTTTGAGTGAGAGGGGGATTTTAAAACGTTGATAAAAGTGTAGATTTAATTCAATACAATAAAAACGTGTGTTAAATTGCAAGAATGTAATAAAGCTCACGACATATGACAAAGACAGCAGGTGATTTGCGTGATTTAAACGGTTGCCAGGGGAGATTAGTCCTCCCTAAACGCACCAGATAACAGAATATAGACCTGCGGAGTGTGGATTACCCTTCACAGTGTCCCCCATTCACCTGAGGCAGCGGACAGCAGGCCCAGTCTCCGCTGGCGGTCTTGCAGCAGGTGGATTTTCCTGGACAGGATGTGGATTTGTCACACTTGCTGTTATCGGTCAACAGGGGGAAGACGGGGACGTGTCCGAGCCAGGGCGTCACGGCGCTGCCTGTCGGATCGTCGCACGTGGAAGCCGCCAGGTTGCAAATGGTGCCGTGAGGACAGCAGTGCTGGTGGTCTTCGCAACACACGGCCTTGTAGGGAGGAGGAAAGAACAACCGTGACTAATTTATATTTATGAATTAGAAAAACACAAGAGTTTGGAACGTGTGATTTGTGTGCCGGTTTGCTTTAATAACCTGGTGTCGACCTCCCGTTAGCAGCCGGCGAAACTTGAACACAAGCCAAGGCCGAATAAACGATCGTGTTTACTTTTACTTCTACACACTTTTCAGCAGAGCGCTGCAACAAAACAAATCTCCCTGAGTGCAACAGAACACCTATAAAACCGTCCGTCAGCGGAGGAGGCTCGCTGCTGGAGATCACTGACAGCTATAAGTCAAAACACTTGCAGGACAGGAAATGAATCATGAGCTTAGTAATCAGTTGCGCTGGCTGGCCGGACAGAGAGAGCCAAACACTGATTCATACGCATTAGTATGCTGGTACCTTAGGTAAGGGGCAGCAGGCCCAATCTCCCTCTGATGATTTACAGCAGGTGTTTCCATCGGCGCGGGCCACCGAGTCATTGCAGGGAACAGCACCCGCTGAGAGATTAGCAGAATTATTATCGTCAACGCACACATAAGTTAACTATTCAGTAAATAGTAACCAGTGGACTGTTTTATAATGAGTAATAGTGCTGAAATGATTAATTAAGTGTCAGAAAACTAACAGACAACAACTTTATTTATTAATGTTAAACAGTTTGGACTCTTGTTTGGACATTTGAAGACTGTAAACTCATTTCTTAATACATTTTACAGATGAAATGCTAATTAATAAAACAAATAATCTACAAAAATGTGTTGATACTGAGTGAGTTGTTATCAAGAAACATAAACAGCAAAAAACCAGACATCAGATTGTAAGAGCAGCATGAATATCGTCACTTTTCCCGAGGTCTGTGATTCACCATCTCTTCATGAACTAAACAAAAGGTCTGAAACCGCTCCACAGACTGTGGATTTAGGGAGCTGTGGATGATACGTCGACCTGTTCGAGCTTAAATCAAGGTGCTCACAGACGCCGATTCGATGTGTAATTAAATATTTACAGTTTTATGAGGAGGATCTTGGAAAATCTTGCCTCCAGACATACGCAGTGCGTGTCTGAGTGTGTGTTTCCTTGTGAATTAGTATTCCTGTTGAGTCTCGTCCCGGTTCTGATCCTACTCGGGATATGACCTTGGACATGGAACATGAAAAACCTGGTTATTCATATCCTCGTATATTATGATCATAACAACTCTAAATTGTCCTCAGCGTCTTTTTTCTCTCCTGAGGATGAGCAGAGTTTAGTTTCTGACTGTCTGCGCCTCCAAACTCAGACTTTATTTCAGCGTATTGATCATCATTAGATCATATTTTTTATTATTATACAGAGTGTTTATCCTGTCAACACACATCCTGGATGCTGGTGTGCATGTAAACACAGTCACAGACTCCTGTCACGCTCTCACCTTTGCTCAGAGCTGCCACCGGCTCCGTCACAGCTGCGGGGATCTTAACGGCCATGGAGGTCTCCCCCCGGGCCGACACACAGGTGCTGTGAGGCACGTCGCACTCTGTGCCTGCAGGGCAGCAGTGGATGTGATCTGAACAACAAACAGCCTGCGAAGAAAAGGAAGAAAGTAACAATCAGTGTCAATGTAAGGCTGAGCAGCTCCAAATGAAGCAGTTTATTGGTTTGTGTCTTTATTTTGATCCATATAAAAGGTAAAGATACCTAATTTATACTAATGTAGAGCCAATATATGTGACGCAACATTAAAAATAAAGTGATTTGTGCTTTAATTAATCAGATATTTATTGATAAAGAGCTGCTATGGTTAGGTTTGATCATTTTCAGGCACAGAATTGATTGTCATAAGAATATCTTTATATGTTTAAATCTCATTAAATGAAAAAGTATGTTCTGCACTGAACTGAAACTCAGAGGGAGAGAGAGAGAGAGAGATGCCGATAATATGAGTTTTCCATATGAAACTCTTTCTGAGACTAAATTGATACAACATAGATGTAAACTGTTGAACAGTTTTCAACAAACACAACATCTGATCAGCAAAAAACTTGTACTTGTGTCAACTAGACTCCTTCAAATAACCCAACAAATTAAAAAAGGAGGACTTTGGAGCTCCTGGAGTCCTGCAGGCAGCGCCGCTAAACTATTTTTTTAAACGAGTTACAAAAAATGAAGTCGAGCTAAACTTAGTCCGACTCTCCGGATGTACGCTGTGGGTTCAAGCCTCCCATTGGCCGACTATTTCGATCCGTATTTTCCTCCCCTTCTGCTATCAAGATCTCTGTCGCTACGGGAAACAACAACAACCTCTGAGCTAGCGACCTACACGCTGAAAATGGCAAGTTATACTTGTCTTTTTATATCGTAGTCAACGTACGGATTTAGCGATTCTAATGCCGGGGCTCAAACAATTTCCCCCCCGGAGACTATTCTGCAGGGGCACCGTCGACTGTGATTGGCTGACAAACAAGCCAGAGCAGCAAAACTGATATCAGGTGCAGCGTTGTGGAGATAAGTCTGGTTATGAGAGACTAAACTAAACTTAACTGACTCTAACTTCTAGCTTTATCATTTGCTATCATTATTATTTTGAAATCTAATTCTACCTTTATGCAGACTGTTTCATAAATGCATAAACCTTCCAAACAGTGCATTCTGAGACAAACATAAAACTTAAATATTCAAGTTAAATAATTTAGAATAAATCAAAAGAGAAGGAGCGCCTCCAGACAAACAGAAGGGATCAGTGCTTCACATTGATCACATTTCTGTCTGGCTCCTCCGAGTCAGTCCAGAGAGCCACGACCACATAAGAGCGCATTCACTGAAAAAAAATGTTGGCGACTTTCTTCAAGGGAGAGAAGTCGAGGTCTGCCCAGACACTCTCTAAATTTGTCTGGGTGCTTTAAGAAAATAAAAAAAAATAAAAAATAAAAAAAGTCGATAAAGAGGTTTTTAAGGTTGGAAAGAGAAAAGAAAGTTGTTGAACTGGCAGCACGGCTCACAGGAGCTGGTTTGCTTTGGATAGTTAAGTGTCTGCTGGAGCGACTTACATTGGGCATAGGACAGCAGCCGTATGTGCCGTTGGACATCTGGCAACATGTGGTCTGATCAGGACACGACGATTTCTTGTCTGGACACTCGACTGACAGGAAGACAGAAGAGACGCAGGGTTCAGCGATCAATCTTTTAAGATATGTAAGACTTTTTATCTTTTTGGCTGTGACACTGTCGTAAATGCATTCTTACCGTCATATGAGATAGCCGCGATCTTCTTCAACAGGGGCACTCGCAGCTCACCAGACTTGCAGACTCCGTGCTCGAGGTCACATATTGTGTTGCTAGGGCAACAGTGGAGGTGATCGCTGCAGCACATGGCCTGAACATGTTGAAAATATCAAACGCCGGAGTGAGTCAAAGAATTGGAAGTTTTTTTTTTTTGCACACATTTCCTGCACCGAACACATTCAGCTCAGCTCAGAGTGAGGACTCTTGACAGCTTCAGTCTCCTGCCATCAACCTTTATCTCATTCCAATAAAACCCACAAACCAACATGGAAGTCAGTGTTGCTGCATCCTCGCCACACCCGCGTTGAAATACTCCCAAGAGCAGCTGTGAAATAACAACAACTGTGTGCTTCCAGCCCTCTGTGTGTGCACGCTAAACTCTCATCATGTTGCATTGAAACATGAATATTTAAAATTTTAAGCAACAACACAAATCGTTTCCTGATAAAAGCGATGTGAGTCAATATTTCAGATCCGCTAACCAGGTGTTTTCTCTGCTGTGATACACTTATACAACTTGATAACATGTTTCTTTGCCTGTTAGGTATTATATTATATTATATGATATGATATTATGAAGATGTGGTGTGATTAAAGCTCCCAGCGTGACTGCCTGTGCATGTCGGCAGCGCGTGTGCGACTCCTGCTGTGACAGTAATTTAATACGTGATATTAAATGTTAGTGATCTAACAGACGGGTTATTACTTGTGCAACATTCCTGTGCCTCTTTAATTTTTGTTATTGGTGTAATAACTCTCAAAGACACCTCGCGCCTTCGAGCCATTTTTTTAAAACATTCGAGTTACAGGAACGACCCGACACAGCAAAAATAAGAAAGACCTCCAAAACTGCAGTTTTCAAAGAGTAAAAAGTCTTTAATTTCTTTATGAAAAGCACTTTTTTTCTCCCCATAATGGATCCAGAGTAGTAATATTTACTTGTTTTGTCATTTTTGTTACTCATTAATATGTTTTTTGTTCTCATTTGCGTTTTGCATGCTTTTTGTTTTGTGGTTTGTCAACACACAAAACAGCGTTTGTTGATTGAAGATACAATTAAATTATTAGCTGTGTCTCAAATCGCATACTTCTGTACTTACTTAACATTTTGAGTGCATTCACACTCAAAAGTATGGAAAAATGCAACGTGAGAAAAAAGTGCACTATGGACACTTCTCGCCCTCAATGGTCGCCATCTTGGCTACGTAGCGGAAGGGGAGGGACCACTTTTCAAACTGGAAATGGGGGCTGGGTACGTTGTAACTACGGTGAACATCACCACATTATACAAATGTTATACATGTGTTTTTAGCATTAAGCACCACTAAACTGCTGTCGGATAAAAGCCAGTGTGTTTTTTGGGGTGTGTTTGATTTGCAATGATATAAAAATTAAATCCTCAAATCATTTGTAGATCAACTCTTCGTTGGTCTACTTATTATTTCAGCAGCGGCTCATACTTACGTCTTGGTAGGGGCAGCAGCCATAGTCTCCACTGGGTAGCAAGCAGCAGGTGTAACTGTCTGGGCAGCTGCTTCTTCCACCGGGACACGTCACTGAACCTACAGGAGGAGCTGCAGAGACATGAAGACCACACAGAGAAATATGGCCGTTAATTATTAATACAGTGTCAGCATACAAATGTAGAGACTAAATGATCTTCAAACTAGACGGTTTGTCAAAACACAAAGAAGCAGAAACAACTGAGCTGCTAGATAACGACCCCCCCCCCCCCCCCACCTGGATTATTCTCCCTCCTTCTGGCAGGCAGCTTCACCAGCCAGGGGAAGGACTCTCGTGTGGCGGACACACACTTGGAGTGAATAAGATCACACGTTGTTCCCTCCGGGCAACAGTGGCGCTTATCCTCACAGCACACCGCCTGCGGAGAGAGAGGAAAATAACTTCTGACAGTCAGGACGCTCCCCAGTGAAGAACCTTGTTTTCTGCAGATAATGGATGAGTAGAGAGGCGCAGCTTGAACGCTGAGAGTCGGACAGAGGATTACAAAACGCATTACAAGCAAATGCGTCCTCGTTTAGAAATAAAATGACCTACATACTAAACGTTTTTAAAGACTGTATCTGTCAGGTTAAATAGAATTTGTTGATACACCTGTTATTAACAAATTAAATGTGGTAAACGTGGCCAGAAAATGAGAATTTAAGATGGTGAAATAACCTTTTAAATAACAATGACTAGGCACACAAGCAGCAGACCGTGTAAAAGTTTTCTTGGTGTGAAGTGCTTGGGGTTTGTGTTGAGCCGGTGCTTTTAGCCGACAGTGGTTTAGTGTGTGAGAAAGCGTGTGTGTGTGTGTAGGTTACCTTGGCTAATGGACAGCAGCCCCAGGAGCGGTTAGGAAGCTGGCAGCAAGTGGTGTCATCCGGACACTCAGACTCCTGGTCCGGACAAATGACTGCCTTCACTTCCTCGTCGAGCTGCGAGCATCACAGCCGGAGCATACCAATGACCGGAGAGCACATAAGAAGAAGACGTCAGTGGGCAGGAAAACAGATATTCATATGGAATTAAGGCTGCAACTAATCATTATTTTCACGATTAATCTTTTTGTCTGTAAAACAGAAAAAAAAATATGATCGTTGTCATTTCCTAGAGCCTAAAATGATGCGTTCAAATGTCTTGTTTTGCCCAAAATCAAAAGAGATTCTGTTTACTGTCATGTTTGACCAAAAAAACCTTTAAATTCTCACATTTTAGAAGCTGCAACCAGCAAATTTTGGCATTTTTCCTTAAAAAAAGAGACTTAAACGGTTGTTTATTTAACCTTTATGGCTGCAGATTCATTTTTTTGTCTAATTGTAAAAAGAAAACACACAGATTTTAACTTTCTTTCCTACAAATATAACTGATGTAAACAATCATATGACTGCCGGTCAGCAGTCGAACCTCAAACAGTGAAAAATATGATGGAAATACGACATTTTTTCTGTCTGTTTCATGTATTACTTTGAGGAACGTTACAGTTTCCTCATCATGCCACAAAAAATCTGATGTTCTGGTTTCCTCAGCGGTCACATGCTTCATGTATGTCACAATTGAATCGCTAAATATGCTTCTGTCGCACTTTGCCACATTTTATAGATACGCCGACTTTTCCACTTTAGACGAGCATAAAAGCATTTTTTTTCAATTTTTTGCTGTTTCCACTCAAGTTTTTTTTTTTTTTTCCACAAGTGAGAATGCAAAAAAAAAAAAAAATGCAGCATATGAACTTTTGACCCTGCGGTAGCTCATCATCCTAAGTGGAAAATTGAAATCCATACAAAGCTGATAGATTTTATGACTATAAGGACATTAAGCTGTGCAGATATCCTGCACTGGACCGTGTTGTTTGTTTACTGCTGCGTCTTTGTGTCATTTCTACCTCATTTGCGTCAATCATTACATGTTTAGGTCTAAAAGTTCACTTCAATAAAAGCTATCTGAAGGCTTTTTGCAACAGTTAGAGGAAGATTAGAAGAAACAAAGTGCAAACGCGGCAAGTCTGATGGTGTCTATGTGTCAAATGTGTTATTTGACCTACATTCTCCAAATGGTTTCATTCGCACGTCTAAAAAGGTTGAAATTGAGGAAACAATCGATGGCTGCTAGAACTCAACGCATCATCGACTTAAGAGCGAAGTTCGACAAACAGCCCTTATTTCCCTGAGCTCAGCAGAGGCGGTGACTTCACGTATCCGTCTCGACAAAGCCCTTTGTTATCATTATTACCCGTGAAACGAGCGGGACCTGTTTGGCGGGGAGGCGGCTCATCCAGGGCAGAGAGACGGTGTCGTTGACGCATCTTTCGTGGGCCAGGTCGCAAAGCGTCCCCTCGTAGCAGCAGTGCAGGTGATCTGAACAACACTGAGCCTAAAGACACAAGTAAACAGGAGAGAGTGAGATATTAAAAACAAACAAGCACATGAGTTCACTCTATACTCCTTCATTATCATTAGCAACATGTATTGTGTGTGTATATATATATTATATGCATGCATTACATTTTGGCTGTAGCAGGACATGATATATATGCTTTATATATTATGCATATCATTTTAGTAATCTGTCTTTTTCTATATTAGTACAATAAATAATAAATAAAATATAGATATTTAATTACACTTCTCTCCATATTAGAAGGGAATAATGTACATTTCATTCCCCTACATTTATTTGACAGCTGTGTTTTTACAACATTTTACTTTGCAGTCGCAGATTTTATACATAACATATTTGGATCAGTTATAGATTTAACTACACAACAACATAAAGTAGTTAAAGGTAGATCCACAGAGAGCAGCTACAGCATTTAAATGCTTCACACACAGTAATACATCGCTAATAAATCATACAATATAATATAACACTGTTTTATTGCCTTTTACATGACGTACATTTGCTGCCAATCGTTTTGTTCTTTTAATTAACTTGTTGTAATATTGTTATTACATGGTGGTGCTGCTACTTTTACTCGATACTCTGTCTCGATACTTCCTCCCCCACTGATTAAACAACACGAAGAGAGAGAGAAACATGCAGGAATTCCTTTGTGTTTGTGCACCTGTGCAAACGACAAATAAATCCGTTGAACTTGAACCGTATGAGCAACAAAGTCCAGTAACGGGCACTCGAAGCGGTTTTCGTTTTAAACATCCGCTCCTCGGTAACTCACGTGGGGCAGCGGGCAGCATCCGTATTCTCCCACGCTGTTCTTGCAGCAGGTGGTTTTGTCCTGACACATGCCTCCATCGGGACAGACCAACGCCGTGCTCAGGCCCAGCAGAGCCAGCAGACACAGGATCCCCATCTGCAGGGTCTGAATACAAGGGGGGAGAAACAGAGGGCTGTCAGCGTAGTAATACAACACCGACTTAATACAAAGATCCTGAACTTTTGCCAACAGATTCTATCTTATCTTCTTGGTTTCTGTGTTTCTTTCTGGCTGGGAGAAATTGTGTAAGTATGTGCAGCAGCTCTGCAAGCATTCCAGCTGATAAACTGGATTTCCACACTGAACAAACCCAGATTCTTGCTGTAATGTTCGTGTCGCTCTAATGTATCTATAGCACACATATCTCTCCGTAGCGCACATTGCACGCCCCGCGCAGCAGCATCTACAGCTTCCTACGAGGGCTTTAGTTCCTCTCGCTGTACGTTTTGTTGAGTAACTATTGCGGCGAAAAAAAAGGTTGCACAATGCAAAAAGGAAGAACTGATAATTAAAACGCAAGACACTAAGTGTTATCTCTGCTGCATTTTTTTTTATCTATCATAAGCAGAAAGCTGTACAAACACTAAGATATTAGGCAACATCAGTAAATAGAGCAGCAGAAATGTGGCAATTGATAACGGACCGAAAGAAGAAAAGATTCTATCTCAGCAAAGCTAAATATATGAAAAGTGGAGAATCCTGCACACTGTGTCACTTAATGCTGCTTTATTTATTTACAACGTTAAATTTAGGGGCTGCAACTCATGATTGTTTTCTTGATACATCGTTAGATAGTTGTTTGGGCCATAAAATGGTGAAAGATGTTGATCAATGGGTCCATAAAAACCCAAGTCCACGTCGTCAAATGTCCACTTTTGTCCCGACCAACGTTCCACGACCGGGAGATAATCGGTTTACTCTCAAAGAATAAGTAAAGAAACCAGAAAATTTCACATTTGAGAAGCTGTAATCAGAGATTTAATCGATTAAATTAATAGATGGAAACTAATCGATTCATTCACTAATTCACTCTCTGAGGGAAATTCGACACAAGCTTCATCAGATGTATGAACAAGCATCACTACAGTTGCAAAAAAAAAAACACACGTTGCTTTTTTATAAGGGTCTTTCATCCACCAATTAAGCTCATTTTGGTGAAACTCTAACGGGATAAATTACCCTGCATCTATGTATAAATGTGACAACTGTGCCGCTTGCTCGTATATCAAATAAAAGTCATGACAATAAGAAAATAAGTGTGTATAAGCAATTAAACATATCAGAAGAAAGTGAGACGGTGTTTTCACCTTGTAAAGAAAATAAAATTATCTACAGAGTGATTTATGGGACGGCAAGAGAGCCCTTGTAAATAAAAAGACGATTGTTTGACGCATAAACCTGCTTTAAAGTGTCCAGGAGTGCAGATATTTACTCTCCCTGAGGTTCCTAGGTGTTGTTTTGATGCTAAAAAAGACTGTAAATGTGTCAGATATCCACTTGATATGACTAAGACAGACTGACGAAGCCTCTTATCAGCTTCACATCAACTTTTAAATGCATTTTTCGCACAAAACGACTGAAAGCACATTTGAAGAGGATTTTTGAACAGCCAGTATGAACAGGAGGAATGATTACAGCGAGGAAAAACCTCTTTCACTGTTCATATAGACACCTGGCTGT
Organism: Euthynnus affinis; assembly: GCA_029490765.1. NCBI lineage: Eukaryota > Metazoa > Chordata > Actinopteri > Scombriformes > Scombridae > Euthynnus > Euthynnus affinis. The sequence continues at coordinate 6,092,965 of CM055857.1, read as the reverse complement.
TATTTTAAGACAAAAACTGTGAAATTATCTTTTAAACAAATAGGGGGAAAAACTTCCCAATGCAAATTAAACCTTTACATAGTAGCTAATATACTGAAATTGAGCTAAAATATGAAGTTTTAGGGTTTACTTTACCATTGTTAGAAGCTGACTTGTTGAGTTGATATTAACAAAGAGCACTGTGATGCATACTCCTCTTACAACCTAAAAAAAAAAAAAAAAAGAGCAAAAACACCATTAATTACAATGTTATTATGAGGAAAAGACTGAGAAATACTGAAATAAATCTAGCACCTAACGTATAACACATATGAGAAGATGTCAAGAGACGAAAACAACTTTAACGGTTACTGACATTAACGAACTGCCGTTAGAAGCGCAGCTAATCCAAAAGGAAAACAACACAGTCATATTAGCATTAGCAGGCTAGGTGGCTAACAGTAACAGCTAGCTGGTTTGAATGACTTAGCTGCAACGTTTTATTTCTCTGGGAAACAGTGACAAATTTTCTTACTTCGCAGGTTTGGTGCAACAGGTCCAAGCGGTCACATATATGTCGTGTTTTAATCCTGCTTCAAAAACATTCAGAGAGTACAAGGTTGGACTGTCTGAAGCTATTTTTTGACTCTCAATTCAATAATCACATGACACACTCTCATGTGACTCTGTAGCTTGGTGTGTTTCTTAAAGGGATATTACGACACAGCTGACAGAAGGAGGACAATAACCTGTTACTGCACATGGACAGTAACACTCATCATGTGGACTGAATATTAAACCTTTTGCTCGTGGCGGAAAAAGTATTCAGATGATTTACTTAGGTAAAAGTACCGACACCGAAAAAAATTACTCCATAATAAGTAAAAGTCCTGCATGAAAAATCCTAACTAAGTATTATGAGCTTGATGTAGTTAAAGTATTGCAGTAAAAGTAGTGGTTTGGTCCCTCTGACTGACATATTATTAGGGACTGAGGACTAGCCTACTGTAAAACAGTAGTGCACCCTATTGTATTTCGTGAAAAATTTGATTAAAATATAAGAATTAACTCCCAAAGTGCCAAAATGTGCTCACTAGCGCCTATGTAGCTAACTGAAATGCCCGCCATGGTTAAGAATGTGTTAGAGAGATCAAGTCAAAACTCAATTATTGGTCTCATCAAGACCTACAAATCATACACTGACACCACTGACCTAAATCTAGCAGGAAGTCCACAATCCCACTTTCAAAATAAGACTTTGCCCCAATTTTGGACCCCGAACACATGTTAACTCCTCCGAGGGCGTTAATGGTATCGGCTTCACAATTTAATACATGACTTATGAAACTGTGCTGAACAAAAGTTGTCAAAAAACTTTGTAATTACTCAAACGGTTTAGATTTTGTAAGCCCTGAAAGTTTAAGAGCCACATTGCACCTTACAATGTAAACCAATGGGGAGGCAATCTCTGGGCATGGACTTTGTGTCAAATTGAGGGTTCTGACGTCTAAACAAGAAGTCTTACCACTTTCAAACCTGTATCAATGGATCCACTACAAAAATTCCCTACAAAATTATGAATTTTAATGAAAGATTTGGCCAAAGTCATGGGATTTATGAAGTTTTGTGAAGATATTTCACAAGAAGTCTAACTGCTACTGGTGATGTCACTCCTTCAGTGCTGTGAAATATAATACACACTCATTATAAAATCACAGGAGGAGCAAGAAAATACTTTAAAACTCACACTTTAATTGATTGATTGATTAATATTACTTTATTAATCCTTGAAGGGAAATTCAAAATATCTCAAAAACAGAAAAAGATAGAAAACACATGTAAATTCAAGATTTGTAGGTCAAAGTCTTGTGACTCATTTAAAGTTCAAATGACTTCTGTATATAAAACTATGTGGTAACAGTTAATAACATTTATTTTCAGTTTGTTTATAACAGTTAGTAACGTATATTTATAACAGTTAATAACAGTTATTTTCAATTTGTTTAACTGAATGTAGACAGAGTGAAGCTTTTGTTTACCGTTGCCAAGGCAACCAGGCAGCTCTAAGCAGCAATAAGTAATGCATAAACAGAGAGGATGCATGAATGAGATTACATTGTGGTGGTAAATGCTGCATGACTGAAGTTATGAGGGAATGAGATAATTGTTTTATACTGGGAATGATAAGAATTGTAAATAATTCTAGAAAATAGACGGTAGCACTTTCAATGCTCTGGTATAGAATATATAATTTTTAATAGCCTATTTTTTGTATGTGTATGTGTGTGTGTGTGTGTGTGTGTACAATATACACTCATTATAAAAAAAACTCTGATGTCTCAAAAACAGCAAAAGATAGAAAACACATGTAAATTCAAGATTTGTAAGTCAAAGTCTCGTGATTCAAGTTCAAATTAAGTTTGTATCTAAAACTATGTGGAGACATTAAATGCAAACTGGGTTTGCTTACACACACACACACACACACACACACACACACACACACACACATACATGTTTCAATCAATCTTTCAAAATAAAAGATAAAATAAAAGATAAAAGCACACCACACTTGTAAGAAATATCCCTCATTTTTAAAAAGCAAAATGATCTGATCCTGACGGGCCAGAGCCCCGACCAACGCTGCTTGCAGCTTTAATTATATATGACATCATTAGATTATATTGTACTAATATATAATATTATATAATACTGAAGCATCAGTAATAGAGCAGCGTGTTATTGATGAAGCTGCTGGAGGTGGAGCTAGGTTCAATTACTTTATATTACAGTTAGCTAGTTTAGTCCACTGGTTCCCAACCTAGGGGTCAGGGCCACCCAGAGGGTCACCAGATTAATCTGAGGGGTCGTGAGATGATTAATGGGAGAGGAAAGAAGAAAAAAGAAGAAAAGTAAGATGTCAAAAACCAAAAAGGTTGTTGTATTTTTTAAATGAAATCACAATCACTGACTGACTGTGGGAACAAATTTATTTCTATTTTGTCTCATGTACAGAAAGAATCAATTTACAGTTTACAAACAACTGACCAGGTTTAATGAAGCAAATGATTTACCGCACAGGATGAAGGCCTACAGTTCAATCCTTGTGACCCTCATATGGATTGTACTATCAACAACAAAGCATATTTGATGTGTCTTCTCAGAGCTTCAGTCCTTCCTCACATCACCTGTGACTGAATACTTTCTGAAACTGTCCAAACACAAGTTCACAAAACCTACCGAGAAAACAGATTTCTCATGTAAAACGAAAACAAGCAAGGAAAGCCACGATTGCACAACTCATAATAATTCTATATCTGGTCAAAAAAGGTACATTTACAGCAGTGGACACGACAGTTCAGTAGGACTCGTTTCATGGCTGTGTTATTCTTCAGACTTTGAATTACATCACATTTTCAGTTTGTTCTGTAGGCTACTGACACAGGCTTATGAACAGCAAGCGAATGGCGAAAAGGACCAACAAGTCAGCATGACTTTTATACAGCCTTAAAGATTTCCAAAGGTTTTTTTACTTCATAATCAACCTTTTTTACTCTGCAAAAAAAAAACAACCAAAAAAAACCCCTCTTCAAGTTTTCTAAACGGGTGAGCTTTTACGAATTTTGATGACACAGTTCACATTTGTTGATGCGTCATAGGCAGCGGTGATGCTAGAAACAGCGGGAGCGTGTTGGTCAGTATGTTATTGTTGTAAACATTTACGACCGGAAGTGAATTTTGTTAGAACTGGATTAAGGGAAAAGTCAGTGTATCTTTATATAACCAAGTCAATTTGGCAACACAATCCAATGCGTCGGCGCATCACATTTTGTGCCAAACATCCTGGATCATTTCAAAAAAAGGTTTCATTAAAAACACCCTAATCTACAAGTTACATGCACATTGTATACACATAAAATCTCATATAGTTCATCATACCATTTACAAGTTTGGTGAAAAAGAGGATAGATACAAGAAATCAAGATATCCAAGGACGCAACAGCCGTGAGAAAAGTTGTCAGTTTTTGGCATGCTTGCTCCCCAGAGTGATGCGTGTTGTTGTTACCACAATGCAGTGTGCTTATTAGTGCCTGCTGATCTTGACAGCATAGTTTAGGTGTCATCTATAACTGCATTTTAAAAAGGGACCTCCATGCCTATCACTCGATCCTATGTGAAAGAAGGCACTTACAGGAGAGAAGTGGTACAGGCCCTGTCTATAAACAACCCCTGTAGATCTCAGTAGAATATTAAATAGGTAAGCCTTCAAGTGATGTTTTTGCTGTGCCGCATCTGTTTTTAGACTTACCCAAGTTTCTTGGCAATTAAGGGTTGTCTACGCAGGAGCCCGAAGAACTGTGGGGGGCTTTTGGTGCCGTCTGTTTATTTCATACATTCATATGCATGCAACCTTTCTCTACCAAATGATCTTTCAAATGTCTGGGAATCTATTTACACAACAAAAGTCGCAAAGAAGTCTCAACAACAGGAGAAAGGCAGAAATGCGTTATTTTGGCAGAACTGTAGATCACGGCTATAAATCGATGACAGAAACAATGACAAAGTACTTGAAGATGATGCTCAACATTTCAAATCATTAATATCTGAGTAAGTAATTACAACACATGAACACAGTACAGGAGGAAGAGGAAATCAAGTACATCCCTGAAGGAGCAAAATGCAAGTTGCACGTTGGACTTTGCATTATCTGTTCACAGGGGCTCAAGAACAAAAAATTAGTACAATTGATAAGTTCCCTACATATTCAGGCTTTGGGGAGCTGTTTCCTTTAAAGAAAACTTGACCTAGTTACAGTTTAGGATGAGAGAGTAGTCAAGAAAACACAGGTACACATTTTCAAACGTCAATGTGGGCCTTTGTGTCAAATACAAGTCCAGGGAAGCAAATCTAATTCACCTAAATACCCTTCATACCATACAAAATGTCAGTCACTTCCAAATACTTGTATCAATCAATTATCAAATTATTAATAAGTGCTTAATTCTTATATTTTGCTCTATAAAATGGCTATTTCCACAGTCAATACAGTATATGCAATGGCTCAGACGATGGTTCAGTGGTGTAATAGGTGACAGGGTTCACAATAAGCTGGATAGGTTTCAATCTACCACAGATCATCTTAGTGGAAACCAGTAGGATTAACTGACAGTGAGACTACAAGAGCAATCAGAAAGTGCAAAAGCACCTCACCAGAAACACAAAGGTCAAACAACAACCTGAAAATGGACCAGTGAAGCATGGTTGTGCTTATTGTGATCTCTCTCCGTGAATTCACCACTCTTCTTCCATGTTTGACGTGGAAAGATTCCCCCTTTGAAAAGATTGTTAAAGGTCCAGTGTTCGTTAAGTTCACAAAGCTTACTTCCTTGGGTGGAAGACCATGAGAGGCCTGTCTTCAATCTTCTGCCAGGGGCTCTTCTTGTTTTCATCTTTGTCGTCAGGATCATCCTCAGGACTGGTCATGGAGTCGCGACGGTTCTCGCTGTTGCTGCTGCGGCTGCTGTTCACACGACTGCGTCCTCTTCTGGGGATGGTGGATCCTCGGGAGGACGGCCCTTCATCCAGCAGAGGGGTGAGGGAATTCTCCTCGGGTGAGACTGGGCGTCCCTCGCTGCTGCTGGGCTCGCTGTGGTCAGGGTAAGCCAGCTTGGAGTAACTCTTCCCACCACTGCTTCCAACACCGTGTCCCTTCCGTCCTCCCGTCCCCCAGCGGTCGTCTTTTCCCTTCCGATTGATCGCTGACTTGCGCTCTTGAGCTTCCAGAGGTGGCTCAAGGTTGACATCTCTGGGGCCACTGCTGGGACCACCTCCGAATCCACTGCCACCACCGCCGCCACTCAGGTCATTGCCAACATCTATGTAGGAGTGGCGCACATGGGCGTTAGCACGTCCATCCAGGGAGATGAACCATGCCCTGGGGTGCTGTTTTACCCCCAGCTCCAGTAGCTTCTTCTCAGTCAGAGCCTGCAGTTCTCCGTTCATCTGGGCCATGGTGGAGTCATTGAAGAGCACCGGAATGGTCACCGGTCCACCAGAGGAGTCAGACGCCCAACTTGGTTCCTCAGAGTCATCGCCTTGGGATCCACCTTGCATCTGCTGTTGCTGCTGGCCCTGTTTCTGGGAATGGTGGTGATGATGTTGCTGGCCTCCCATCTGAGCACCATCTTTGTCTTGGTCCTTCTGGTCTTTGCCGTCTTTACCAGAAAACTCAGAGGGCAGGCGCATATAGTGGGCTGGAATGACCAGGGTTGGCACCATGCTATGGTACATATTCTCCTTCATCTGGTCAATGGAGCTGCAGAAGATGATCTGACCTGGCTGGGTGTTGAGGGAGGTGGGTCTGGCGAGGCTGTCTGCCGCTGCTGCTGAATATTCTGGAGGTTTGTCAGACTGACTTGGTACATAGCCTTGGAAGCGAGGAGGGGACGGGGGATCGGAGGAGTATCCGCGATTGTCGTTGGCATTGTGGTGCCGATGATATTCGGACTCCTTGCCTTCCATTGGGCTGTAGCTCCGGTTGTAGTCTTCATGCAGCAAGGGGTTGTCCAGGTTGTTGGTCTCTGTGGCGCGTGTGACCTTCATGGGGAAGCTTTCGCCCCGTTGGGGACCTGAAGTATTTTTTCCCTTTGCGTGTCGCAGCATGTGAGCTGGAACATGCTTGGTTAAGTCCTCCCTTGAACTCTGGTAGTCTCGAGATGGGGACATTTCAGATTTTTCATTAGAGGGGCCAGACTCAACATGGCCTCCACAGATCAGATTCAGGCGTGAAGTTGATGTGCCTTGGTCTCTCTTGGCACCATTTAGATTGGAAGTGTGGGGTTTTCCTTGCTGTCGACGAGGTTTTAAACACTTCCGCCTAAAAGGTAAACAGAGACAAAAGGTCGGGAATGAAAGACGCACCTTTTATTTGCCTGGGGATTACATTTAAACATCCCAAACTAATGAGAGCATAAAATTAAACCCACATTTACACAAAGTTATTTGCAATTACTGTATCATCACCAAAATCAAAATTCTGTCATTTTTGCTTTTGATAGAAGCCCAAAATTGAGACCTGCGTCTACGCTCCCCACACCTGCAGTAGTAGAGCAGCACACAGAGCAGGATGAGCACCAGCAACGCCAGCGAGCCCAGGATGGAGAGCAGGAACAGGGTGTGGTAAGTGGTGATGTCCCTCAAACCTGGGTGAGCCAGACCCAATCCTGCAAGACAATTCATGGTTCAAATGTTCACTTTTACAGTGAAATATCTCTACATCTACAAGATAGATTGGCACAAATCTTGGTACAGGCATTCATGTTCCTTGGAGGATGACTCCTATTGACTTATTGATCCCTTGACTTTTTCTCTAGTGCTACCATTTTATTTTTTTAGTAAAAAAGTATTGGATGGATTGCCATGAAATTTTATACAGCTGTTCATGCCGCCCCCAGGATGACTTGTAATAACTTTGGTATATATTAACTTTTAATCTAGCGCCATCCTAAGGCCAAAGTTTTAATTAGAACAATACTTTTTATGATTTATGACTAAATATCTACAAAAGTAATGACATTGCCATCAGCCTCAGCTGTACTTTGTCCTTAGTGCTAATTGACAAAAATTAGCATGCAAACACGCACAACATCTATTGCATGTCTGTCCGTCCTCAAACAGGGATCCCTGAGGTTTGAGCTTTTCATTATTCCAATCAAGAGTCCAAGGATTTATTAAGATTAAAAAAAACCCATGAGCCAAATTTGTGATTTGTGATATTGGGCTATATAATAAAAAATGACTTGACTTAAACATTATACCCTCTAAACAACAGCATGTTAGCATTTTCATTTTCTGAGCATGCCATTAGCAGCCATTAGCATGGTTGAAGACACTTTTAATGATGTGATTTCCACCTCGTACAACTAAAATATCACTTCAGCTTAATAAGAAGAGCAAGATATCAAATAAGTCCATGTACAAATTTCATTCTGATGCTATTGACTTATTTAAATGATGCTACAACACCTGACCTTCAATACCAAGAAGAACATTACATTCTTAGTCTTTTTGTCTCCTCAAAGGCCATCAAAGGAAACAGCAGAGTGGAGGGTGAGATGAGTTAAAGTACCTGAAGATGTAGGGAAGGCAGCTAACCAGTAGCCCATCTGAGGAACCACAACGTTCCAGACAAACTGTGTGCCGTCCTTTTTGATGTAGCCTGTCCCGTTCCTTACCCACAGCCCTGGACAAAAACAAATATTTATCACTTACTATACCTACATACAGGTTAAACAGAGGCATAGAAAATACATTTTACATTATTAAACATGGTCCAATACATTCTTTTCTAGTGCCCAGCTGTTCCATAACATTTATGTTTCCCTTACCCGTCTTTGGCTGATACAGCCAAGCAGGAACACTTGTGGCCATCCTGTTGCGGGTGTCAGATGGAAGCGGTACAGAGAGGTGGATTGGATCTGAGACCTGGATTGCACTGCCATCTTTGTCAAAGAGCTGAATGCTGACCACTGCCAGTGCTGTCAAATCTGTCCACCCAATTTCTGCACCTGAACAGAAGAAGGAAACACTGCTATCATCTACATAATTTTACAAAATACCGAACCCCTGGTACCAGTTTCATCACAATGTTGTACTCTAAGAATTGAATGATACAGGATTTTGTACATATTACATGCCATGGATGAATTTTTGAACGCACTGAGACACTTGGATTAATGATATAGATATAATAGCATCAAAATACTGTACCAGGTAGCATATAGAGAGTGATTTTAGACACAGACATGACATTTAAGATAGAAAAATGAAAAAAAATACGATAAATTAGCTTATGTTTGATTTTTTTCCCCATAACTTTTACATAAACATATACATTAAGGTTTTTGGCAAAGTTTTCAGTCAAGAGTTGTAACCAAAATCCACTATACACCATGTATGATAATCCAGTATCGGACAATAATATCAGCTCAATATATTGGTTCAACCATTTTTCAATTCACCACCAGTACAACACAATCCAGTGTCCACAGTTAAACTGGCTTTATCTCCTCCACTGACCAACTGACACTGGCGGCTCTGAGATAAAGTAATATCTTTCCAGGAAGCTTGACTCCTACTGTGTGAGTAATTTGGGAGGTCGTGATTAGATTATCGGATGATTGCGTATCTATGTGTAACTGTGGAAAACATGAGTGAGCCTTTAGGGAATCTGTGCAGGCCAGTCATGATCTTCCACACTAAACTGGAAAACCATTTCTTAATGGACCTGGGCACAGTCATGTTGAAACAGGAAAGGGCCAAACAAAAACTGTTGCCACAAAGTTAAAAAGCAAAGTTTTGTCTCAAGTGTCTATGGAGGCTGTAGCATTAAGATTTCCCTTCATTTGTCTGAGATAAACCATGAACAACAGCCCGGCAGAAAAGCACGCAGAGGTATGCGTACACCTCATTATTCTTTCATTACTTTCATTATGATATCTTAGATCATTTTACACACTGATTTTTGAGGCAGATAGCAACCTGAGCTGTTGGTCTCTTGGCCCAGGAGGAAAGGGAAACCACCGATTTCATACTGACTCCTGGCTGTCGTCAGCGCAGCAGACAGCGCCGTGTAGTTGGAGTTGGATGGCAGCTGAAGGGACTTCCTCTGGAGCTGCACCAGCGGCTGGTTACGAGCTCCTGCAAAGAAACAATCACACTCCCAGTCTGTAAATCCTTCCACAACCTTAAGCTTTATGTCTTAGAAGAGAAGACGATTGACATACAAGGATCTGAGTTTTAAAAAGATTATGAGGAGGTGACTCTGGCTGAGCTAGAGTTGTAAAAACTGTAAAAAAAAAAAACTGCTGCAGTTGTTGCCATAGTGATAGCAGCTGCAAATAACAAAGGGTCATCTAAATGTTAAGGAGTGAAAACCATGGATGCCTGAAAGGAGAAGGGTGTGAATCTATCTACACTCTCTGCTGGAGACAGACTAATTTAAGATGTGATGACAGAATAACTGTTGAAGGGTCAATCTGAATTCCTCAAGTGACCAAAATAGATCAGAAGTTTGCAAGTGCCATGTTGTTATTCGCGGTTTTTCTTAAGTTGCAGTGATAAATCGTGACTCAGTCCTCTGGCAGAAGCTAATAATCCTCCATAAATTCAAGATTTGACAGCATAAGCGAGCATGCATGACGTATCCTGAAACGAACAAGTTATTCCACTGAAAAATGGTTATTTTCATTACCTGGTGACCCAGACAGCACCTGCAGGACGTCATCGTACAAAATGAGTGTTCCTGGCCTCTGCACGAGGAGGTACAGGCTGACAGATGCATACACTAAAAAAAAAAAAAGAAACACTGAGATGAACATAGCAGATTTCCAGGTGTAACAACAGTGCAGCGGAGCCAACGAACGAGATGAATGAAGCAATCTCGCTAAGAGGCAGATTGTGATCGAAAAACAAGAAGCTTACAGGGGATGCGGCTGGAGTGCCAGGGCACTGAGTTGGTGACGTAGTCTTGTTTGGAGGCTGTAATGATGACCCACGTTCCTGCCCGGTACAGGAAGCTCACCCTCAGGACGCCATCGCTGCCCGCCTTACTGGACGCCAAGACGGTCTGATTGCCGTGGACTTCCACCTGAGCGTCCGCCAGCGGTGAGAGGTCGCTGTTGTCGAACACCTGGACTTTTATTTGCACCTCTGAATGAGCAAAAAAAAAGAGAGGGAGAGAGTGAATTCAGCTCTTTTTGTCTCAACGGTTTGGAAAGTTAGAAAAAAAGGCCAAACGTTCTCTAGTTCCAGCTTCTTAAATGTGAGGATTTGTTGCTTTTCTCTGTTTTATATCATTGTAAACTGAATATCTTAGGAATTTGAAAATGTCATTAAAGGTTCTGGGAAATTTGCGACGGGCATTCTCCGCCATTTTATGACATTTTATAGACCGTAAACAACATGACTCATCAAAAAATATTCAAAAGATTCATCGACGAAGAAAATATTTGTTAGTTGCAGCCCCAAGTCTATAAAAGCTTGAGTAATAGCGCCCCGTTATAAGTTCTGAGAAGCCAAGGCGACTTCTTCAAATGGCTTGTTTTTAGAGACATATCGATCCGGTGTTTTATCTCCAGATACAAAACCTCCACTCAGGGTATCTGCCGATTCTGAGCACTGATCTGATACCTCATACTCATTGGGATCATTTGTATATAAGGTAACATGAACCCAGGCACTGTTGTGGCACTGAATAGTGACTTTGCTGCTTGTTTTGACTGATTGCAGGAAAACCCAAAATTTTATCTCAACAAAAAAGCTGCAACTCATCTGAATCAGTCACGTCGAGCAGACATCAGACCCACCTAATAAAACCAATCAGACTGTTGCAAGTCCATCAGTTTTGTTTGGAGCAACAGTCCAAAAATTCATGGATATTCAATTCCCAATTATGAGAATAATGGACAAAAAAGCAACACATCTGGTAACATTTTATTTTTTAGGGGTCCCATAAATCCTCTTGATATCAGAGATGAATTCATATACAACTCTAAAATTCATAGGAACTATAGTTGAGCAACAATTTGGTATTATTTTTATATGAAAAGCAGAGGCAGTTGTAATTGTAGAGCTGCAACGATTAGTCGACTGACAGGAAATTAATCATTAACTATTTTTGATCCTTTTGAGTAGTTTTTCAAGAGAAAATAGGAAAAATTCTCTAGTTTCAGTTCCTTAAATGTGAATATTTTCTGGTTTCTTTAGTCTTCTATGATAGTAAACACAATATATTTGGGTTGTGGACTGTTGGTTGGGACAAAACAAAACATTTTAAGGTTGCACTTATGGATTTGGGAAACAGTGATCAATATTTTTCACCATTTTCTGACTTTTTTTTTTAGACCAAACAAATGGATTACTCACGAAAAACACTGTCAGATTAATCAATATTTAAAATAATCATGAGTTGCAGCCCTAGTCAATTAGTTACTATTGACTGTGTGTGAACTGGAGTCTTTTAGTTACATATTTGACAAATATGTTGTAATATATTAACATTTAATTGGGTTTAAATGGATAAAAAACTGTTTAACTCAGCTCAACACAACTAACTAAACCCCCCCAAACACAGTCTCTATTTTCCTTTTAAAAGCACCAAATTACATTTCCAGTAAAACCTCCAAGGAACATTAAAATACAAATTCTTCACTTATCACAATGTTCAACCTTTCTGTCCATCGACTAACTGATATTTGAAACACTAAACACCACAGAAATAAGAATCTATATTTTATTTGCAGTCAGCATGAAGTGTTTTAGAGAGCTTTATGACTGACTAGTCTTCTGTAGTCCGATTATAGTATTAAACCAGTAATTACACTTCAGCATGACTCCATATATCAAGCTAACCTCGGCTCTGTCACGAGGAATACATCACGACGCAACAGAGTGATGAGTGAACACGTTAGCGTCGAGCAACCAGCAGCTGACATCATCACAAACAGTACAGACCAAAACATTTCCAGTAGATTATGATGATGATGATAATGATGATGATGATGATGTCTGCAGCCATGGCAGACACACCCATCACAAATCCATTGCGTGGCTATTTTAGCCCCTTCATCCCCGGCCTTGTGCAGCCCCAGAACATTTTGTTTCTCATCTTGCTTCTTGGACAGCGTGGATGTGGGTCACGCTGAGGATGTTTCCATGGATACACGCTGACTCTCCAAAAGCTGGCTTGTTGTGCTTCCTCGCTCAGCTTTAGTCGGCGCAGCACTACGAGCTGTCCTCTAACCCCCCTCAGGCCTCTAGCGAGAAACTCAAACCCCCCCGATGCCGAAGTTTTCAGCCTCGCTAATGGCCGCATTCGGATAATACACGACGTGTTTGTGTGTCTATATCCATTGTGCGTGTGTAAATGCTGTCAGCCATTACCATAACTGGCTCAATAAAGGCTCTCATTGTGTGTGTGTCTGTATAGAGAGAGGATTTCCTCAATCTGGGCTCTGCACTTAAAACACTGTTGCTTGAAACGCCTCCATTGACGGAAACACTGAGAGTCACTGTGCCACATTGAGAGTCTGGGAAATTTTCACACTCAGAAGTCCTTTAATATGAGTTCAGCAGAGATTTCATGGAGTGTAAACCCTCCTAAACTCAGTTTAACCACTATTTTGAGCAGAGATAAACACTTATAAGTGAAAATCTGTGGTGCCAAACTGATATTTTGTGAGAATTTGGTCATTTTCTCAGAATTTAAAGGTGACATATTACGCTTTTTCTGGTTTTCTGGTATTTATATACTGTTATGATGTCAGATATCTGTGCTAACCATGGGTAGTTCCATAAACATGAGGTTAATGTGTATAGAAATGCTCCCTGCAAGTCAAAATCCATGGCTTCAACCTGCACTGTATGCTTCCTTTGCAACAGTTTTTTATACTTTACCTACCCCACCATGTTCAGTCAGAGGCTGAACTGAGGGGCTTCAAAAAGAGCCAGTATAAGATAAATACAGTAAATCATGCAAATATATAACCACAGAGCCCCAGATTAAAATTATAAACCTGCAAATGTGCATAATCTGTCCCCTTATAATCAACATATTTAGCACATTTTCCCTCTGCACATCATCGGTGTCCAAGTTTCAAATAACATACTGAAGTCAACACCTTGCTGTTAAATTGCAGATTTCTCCAAATGTTAATTGCTTCACAACATCTTGTGAATTATTGCCGGTCAGAAGAAGTGCTGAGCCGGTCCACAACACACACCGAGGTGTCAAATAATTGACGATCTAATGAGTCAGTGCTTTAAAACACACACTGATTGCGTTGTTCTGCATTAGTACAATGTGTCTTGTAACGATTAGTTGTTTGTGTTTAAAGATGTTCAGATTACTGTCGGTATCCTTCCTAGTTGGGGATTAGTAGTCTGTGTATTTTATTCTTTTAAAAATGTTTCTGTCCTGATTTTAATACAGCTGTTTGTACGACGTCATGTTTTAATTCACCGCAAACAACTAAAAGCATTTATTTCTGCGACTTGCACATCTCTGGTCGCCTGCATCGAGCGACTACAGGTGGAAATGAGCTTTTAGCTGCAGCTGGTAAAATAAATGTGTTGTGCATTGTCCCCATTAAATAAACAATAAACATATACATAGAACAACAGCTATGACATGAAATGATTTTCTATTAAAAAATGAAATTAGGTCACTTAGTCTTTTAATTATAATAGACCAAAAGTATAATTACAGTGTTCAAGGCTCAAAAAGTGCTCTGAAACCAGTGGTTCTGGTTTCTTGCTTCACTTATGTAAAAGTAGCAAATTCAATACCACGATGTAAACACATAATATCCAGTGAAAGGACAAATATTATCAGCAAAATGTACTGAATTATTAGAAGTAAAAGTACTCATTATGCAGGAAAATTGCCCCTGTCTGTTATACTTTTGACAAAGATACACTGATTGTGGTTTAATCTACAAACCAAGCATCATATCGTAGAAGCTGATCATGTGTTTTGAATTTAAAATCTGCATGGTAACTAGTAAATATAGCTCCCACATGCATGAAGTAGAGTAAAAAAAAGTACAATATATACATTTGAGATGTACTAATGTGTATGTACATAGTGAGTGTTACAGTATATTATCATATGTTCATGTTGTTGCTAGTCTAAATAGGCTAATGTTTGGGAAATCACACTTTAGAGGCTGATCATGTGTTTTGTATGTAATCTGCAGAGTAACTTGTACATATAACCGTCAGATCAAACATCACAATGTTTCTGTTTGAAGCGGAGTGACGTGTGAGTATAAAATAACACAAAAATGAGACCTCAAAGGTCTACCAGAGTGCAGTACTTGAGTAAATGTACTCGATTACATCCCACAACTGCCTGTAACCATTCATGCAGCTTACACAGCTTCAGGCATGCATAATATAATGTAATTACATAATGCCCTTCAAAATGCAAACACCATAATATGAACACTGGTTGTTTCTAAGGCTGCTGCTACATTATTATTCAACATGAAAACACTGTTTTTGCATGCAAATGCTTTTTTTTTTTTTTTTTTTCATCCCACGCATTTTTGGTTGATAGTGACTGACTCATATTGTGGACTTGAGGCCATCCTGGGTCCAGAGTCATTAATGTGCAAAGCAAACACCACATGCAGGCCCGGATAACAGCAACTCAGGCCCTGACATTACACTATATTGAAGGCCTAGTACAATCTGTACATAGATCAGCCTCTAAGGCAACACATCTGCACAGTACTGGAGCACAATCACCTCTCCCAGCACGAGTATGGCCCTCTCTGTCATATCAGCTCACGGTTATTAATACATCTACAACATCAAAACCAGCGTTACAAAGCGGATACGCCTTAAAAAAATCATCCTGCAAAATCTATTTCCTTTAAGCACGACATGATATCTGAGCGAATCGCTGCAATGATCGACGATTTGTCGACAAAAAGACCATAAAAACGCAACCACTCCCATCTTCTCATTGTGCTGCATCCCCCCGTATGGCGAGCTTACCAAATGCTCCCTGATCTGGAAGAGATTTGGCCAGCGCCTCCCAAACCGCGCAGATCCAGACGAAGAGGAGCAAACGAGAGATGTAGCTGGCTGGCATCCTTGCAACTACATCTCTAGTCCCACATCGGCGGCCATGTATGCATATTTCTCCCAGCTGCGTGTGTGGTGTGTGCGTGCGTGTGTGTGTATGTGAGCTTTTCACTCTTCAGACATTGCTCGGGTGCCAGTCTTTGAATGGTGCTGAGATGCTGCCGTCTGTGTGGGCTTCGCCTTGTTTTTATTGTCTGAGGCGGAGAGAGAAAAGCGTCCTACGTTTCCCTCTGCTGATCTCCGGCGGAACAGCTACCGAGCTGCTCCTTATTCCACAAGTACTGGAGACGCGATGAGCACAAAGCTGAGAGGATTCATCTGATGAAATGAATTCATGATATTTTCACATTTACATTTCACAAGCTGTGTTGCCCTTTGAGCGAAAAATCTACAGCAGTGATGCGGCAGTGGGTTTCAAAGTGGGGTCCGGGGACCACCAGAGGTCCCTGAGGGACCCAGCATGAAGGAGAATAATTTATTTTCACTATAAATCCATCTAGAAGTAACATAATGACTGAATGTATGAATATGTGGGTCATGAAAAGGCGTAATTGATCTGAATTTGTGTCAGTTTAGAGTCTGATGTTTGATGTAAAAAAAAAAGTTTGAGAACCACTGAGCTACATATGTAATACAGCCTGTAATGTATGTTTAATTTACCTGTAAATAACATTTAAAGACAGCGGTTTAATATAAGAACAATCAACTCATCAACTTCAGACTTTTGAGTTTTTATGTTACTTTATAGTTTTGCACAGTTCTACATTTCTCTCTGCTGCATTTATTTGACACCTGAAGTTATTTTGCAGATTAACATTTTACAAACTAAACATAGTGTCTTTGGTGGAAGTGTTGAGACTTTTCACTCGACTTAAAGAAGCAGTATTACAGTAAAAATGTCACATATGCAAGTTTTGCATTAAAAATGTTACTTCCAGTGAGCAAAACTAAAAGTACTCCTCACACAGTAAAATGGCCTCTTTAATGATATTAGATTATTTATAAATGTAAAGTAATGGAAATACTCAAGTAGAGTTTTTCAGGTACCTACATTTTATATTCTAGTGGTGACACTGCAGCACTGCAAACATCATTCATTCATTTATGATCCACATAAACACCAAACTGGATTTGACAATGATTCAAACTCCACAAAAAGAGATAAAAACATTACTGTTTGTATATTTCACTTACCAGTGGTGGAAAGTTACTGAGTACATTTACTTAAGTAGTGTAGTTAAGTACAGTTTTGAGGTCCTTGTACGTCACTTTAGTATTTCCATTTGATGCTTCTTTAAGCTTCCACTCCACTGCATTTCAGAGGGAAATATTGTTTGACACCATGTCAAACAAATCACCAGAACGGCCTTTTTCCACCTAAAAAACAAAACTCGCCTCCGTCCATCAGTCTAGTCTCCTCCTGCGCTGCCAAAACTTTGATCCATGCTTTCATCACGTCCAGAACTGACTACTGCAACAGCCTTCTTTATGGCACATCACCCAAAGTCCCAAAAAAAAAAAACACTCCAGCACATCCAGAACTCAGCTGCTCGCCTGCTCACCCGCTCATGCTCCCGTGACCACATCATCACCCCTGTCCTCAAGAACCTCCACTGACTCACGCAACCGATCCAACTCAACAAGTCCTTCTCCTCACTCGCAAACTCCTCCATAACCAGGCCCCCCCTGTTACCTCATCAACCTACTCCACCATCACACACTCCCTCCCGCAGCCTTCGCGCCACTGACGCCAACCTCCTGTCTACACCAATCAAGACCCAAGACCTGGACCTGGGGTGACAGAGCCTTCTCCATAGTGCCCCTCCCCCCACCACCTCTGAAACTCAATACTCACCTTTTCAGAACTGCTTTTAATGTGTGATTTATGATGTGTGTCATGTTGTTTGCTATGATTATTTTAACTTGTGTAAAGTGTCTTTGAGAACCCTAGAAGTGCACTATAAATAAAGTGCATTATTATCATTATTATGTTTATTTGACAGCTTTAGTTACTTTTTACATGAAGATTTGACACAATGGATAATATAACAAGCTTTTAAAATACAACACATTAAACACATTAAAGATGAAACCAGTGGTTTCCAACCTTTTTTGGCTTTTGACGTCTTACAAAAAGCAGTGTGTAGTCGGGGTCACATTTCACATGTCTATGAGTTGTTAACAGCTCCACCAAATAGTGATTTTTCCCTCTAAAACTTCTCACATGCTTTCATTTCAATAAATGTTCAAACAATCCAATAATTTATTAGAGAAAAAGTCCAAAAACTGAAAACAGATTTGTGTTTCAGAATTTTGTTTTTTCTTCTTTCCTCTCCCATTAATCATCTCACGACCCCTCAGATTTATCTGCTGACCCTTTGGATGGGCCTCCCCCCTAGGTTGGGAACCAGTGGACAAAACTAGCTAACTGTATATAAAGTAGTGTAAACTAGCTCCACCTCCAGCAGCTACAACAGTAACATGCTGCTCTAACACTGATGCTTCACTATTAATAATCTAATGATGTCATATATAATAATATATCAGCCAGAGGGACCAAACCACTACTTTTACTGCAACACTTTAACTACATCAAGCTCATTATACCTACGTACTTTTACTGTAGTAGGATTTTTCATTCAGGACTTTTACTTCCTTACATATAGTAAGTAAATTTGTATATTAGACCCGTATTGTCGTACATTCATAATTTACATAAGTAAAAGTACAAAAACATTATCAGCAAAACCTACTTAATGCATCAAAATAAAAAAGCTGATTTTGCGGAAAGGTCCCTTTAAAATATTATATTACTATATATATTACTGGATTGTTAAATCTGATGCAAATTTAAATACTGGCAGGTAGTTATATAACAACAGTAGAGAAGTTTATCATATGTTTTATATGTAAAATCTTAATCTGCAGTTTAAAACTCGCCGTTATATGAATGTAGTGGAGTATAAAAGTACAACAACTGAAATATAATGACTTGGAGTAGTAAGATTTTTTTACCATGGCAAGTTTGAACTGATATTGTTATCTTATTTCTCCTTTTTAATATACTTAACGGCAATGCAGAGCAGCAAAGTAAGAATTGCATCATTTAGTGTGACCTGTTGCTCTGTGCGTATAACAATAAAGTCTTAAAGTGTTTAAAAGTACTTAAAAAAACTGCACTTAAGCATTTGTGTAACTCTACTCAGTAACTTTCAACCCCAAAACTTCAGAAAATGTTGCCATATAATTTATGTTTTATTTACATTGTGGACTATAAAGATTTGTGTATGTAAAGCTCATTGATTGATGCTGTACTTGAGTAAAATCTACAGGTTTTTACTTTACTTTATTTCTCATTGAGAACAGTGACGTCATATTATACTTTCTCAGAATCTGGACTTCAGCAACAATAAACACAATAAAACACATGGCGGGTATTTTATAGGCTAGACCCAGTAGTTTTACACTCAGTATATTTCAGTGTGACCATTGGTAGGTCAGGAAATGAATAAATAAGTAAAAGCTTCAATATTTCCTGACCTGATTTTTTTTTTTCCTGGCGTGGCGGAGAAGCCTTTAATTGAAACAACATTTAGACCTTCATGTGTGGAAATTACATAAAATATAGTCAAAACCATGACATCAGTATTTCTAAAAAATCCTGTTTTTGAGTTTTTTTCCCCTCATGCTGCATTTACATCCAATCTGCTACACTTATTTGATAGTCATAGTTACAGAACAAATTCATATTTTACATTAAAAAAAAAAAAAAAATCATAAAATTTGTCCCAGTTTGACCAGATACAAAACGCTGATTATACATTAATATATCCTTAATAATAATGCAAATAATTATATTATAATCAGTAGTGGAATAATTAGGAAGTTGTAGCAGAATGTAAAAATACTTAATTACAAGTAAAATTTACCCTAAAAATACGGTAAAATCAGCGAAATGTACAAAAATGTACAAAAATGTGTTTTCCTTCTTATTCCTACAGTTAAATGTTTGAGTTTGTTTTTATATTAATCTGCTTAAAGTGGAAAGTTTCTCTATGCTCATTAAAAAACTTTAACTTTAAAGGGTATACAAGCGGGATTTGTGACATCACAACTAGTTTAGAAGCCAAGTCCTGATCCATTATTCAATTTACACAAGTGTGATGTGGAAACCTGAAGTCCTCCAGAGCACACATGCTGAAAATGGACTTTACAGCCAAGGAGGAGACATCTGGTGTCCAGCAGGAACACTTTACAAATGAAAAATATCTGCATATTCATAGATTCAGACATTTCTAATGAGGGAGAAGAAGCAGATGTCATTTTAAGGACTTCAAGAAGGTAATTATACAATTTATTTTGGTGGAAAAAACATATCAGACTCAAACTATTATCCAAAGTAGAGTATTTTATATGCAGTTGTATTATAACATTGTTTTCTTATTGCAGATGCTTTTACATATAAACATGTGTGGCAGCTGGTCCAAATCAAATTTTAACTACTTTATATGATGCTATGCTATAATGCTGATAGCTTTAATACATAGTAATGTATCATATTTAAGAAAGTGATTGTATGTTTTTTTAAGTAAAATCATAATCTGCAGTCTTTTACTACAGCTGTCAGTTACGTGTAGTAGAGTAAAAACAACCATATTAACCTTTGAAATGTGTTGGAGTTGAAGGAGAATGAAAAGTAAAGCTAAAGTACAGTAACATTAAGGTTGACTGTGCAAAAGTTTTAAGCATTTTTAGATGCAATACTATCAGAAAGGCATCTGATCGGCCCCAAATTGATTCTGCAGCAATGACCCCAAACATACAGCCAGAGTCATAAAGAACTTCAGCAACCAGAAGAACAAGGAGTCCTGCAACAGATGGTATGGCCCCAGCAGAGCCCTCATCTCGAACATCATGGAGTTAGTCTAGTAAATAGCGAGAATGGTAAACGGCTGAGTTTATATGGCGCTTTTTATCCAAAGTGCTTTACAATGTTTGTGTTGCTCATTCACCCATTCACACACACACACACACATAGACACCGATGGCGGCAGAGGCTACCCTTCTCTGATTAGTGGTCGATCTGTTCTTCCTCCTGAGCCACAGCTGCCCAAGTCTGGGATTAGATGAAGAGACAGAAGCAGCTGAGACGCATAAATCTATAGAAGAACTGCGAAAAACTTCTCCGAGATGCGGGAACAAACCGACCTGCCGAGTACCTGACAACACTGTGCGCAGGTGAACCGGCGAGGAACTGCTGCTGTTTTAAAGTCAGAAACTGCTCACAGCAACATATTGATTTCATTTATGTTTCCTCTGCTTACTGAACTTTCTGTGAGGATAACTGATCAATAAAAAACTGCTCATGGCATCATTTTTGGAAGAATCTTCACTTCACTTTTAGGACCTAAAACTTTTGCAAACTACTGTAAAATTAAAGGACTTTAAGTGGAATAATTGACGTTAATTAGTGCAAATATGAAGCTCACAACTCAACAACACTGAATAATAGCTGCAATCAATTAAATATATTACAATTAGTATAAATGATTCATATTTTTTGCTGTTCCTTGTTATTATCTTCTTCTTCTCCACTGCAGTTTTGTTTAATCTGCATTCTGCTTTGTTTCCTATATGAATATTGTAAGAATGCTGTAACTTTTAATACTATCATTATCATTATTAACTCTTGTTAATGATAATTGTGTGTTTTGTGAGTAAAATGCGTGCAGGATTTCTACTTATTTAAATGATAATCTCACCAGTTTTACCACTGATGATGCATTTCGAATGGGATCTAAATAAAGGCGTCTAAAAATAAGAACGGTATCTTCTTTCTATTTGTTTGTTTCTTTAGAGCGAAGAAGTGAAGCAGCTCTGTCAAAGTTTGTGGATCAAACCTCCCGCTGTGTTGTGTCTGTTATTCACATTAGTGCTGAAATTTAGAGAGGGGATGAGTGCTCGGACTCATCGATCCAGGTTTCTTTCTGCCTAATTTCACTGCTCCACAACAGCAGCTGGTAGTCATATTTATCATTTTTATTATTTAATTAAAAATTCATATTGCACAAGGATTTTATTCCTGGCATCGTGGTGAGGTGTTTGTAGATTTATAGTTTTCAAAAAAAAAAAAAAAGAGAGAGAGAGAGAGAGAGAGAGAGAAAGTTGTACGCTTAGCTCGGTGGTATTTCATATTCATTACAGAAATCCAATCTGCTGTCTGCGTGGCTGTAAAAAGCTTTTTCGGATGAACTCTACTGAGCATCTGCGCTGAGTCGATTTCATAGACGACTAAAGCTAAATTTAAACTTTCAAAACATCTTGCTAAACTCAAATATGAAGAAACCGGAGGGTAAAATAACCTGCTTCCATGCCTATGCTTGCAAAGTTTATGCTTAGTTTATGTCACATTAAGAAGAGAATAAGAACTTTCTTCTCTTTTTTTTTTGTTGATTCGTTGTTTTGTTTTGTTTGTTGCTCTATTCCCTCATTGTCAGGCTACTCTGCTAAACATGCACAGATATTAACAATAAAAGCTAACAATCATTTTCCTTTCATTATAATCCAGTATGTAGAAAAATAGTGAGGTATAGAAACAGCTCTCTGTTGCCTCAAACTCAGTTGATGACAGTGTCAAAATAAATGAGCTTAAAGCTTTTTTATTTCTACAGATATTTAATGCTTTACCTTTATATTATACATTAACAAATATATATTAATTTGACTTGTCAGCACGTCATTCACAGACGAAGGCATGAACCATATGTTATCCTACATAGTGAGGATGAGACCACCGTCCCATAAATGTCTCCTCTGGCCCAAAAGAAGTAAGGTTGAGAGATAGCTCTTAATGTTTGCCTCTGAAAACCAAAAAAAAAAAAAACCCAAAAAAAAAACAGAGAGAGTCAGAGTCAGAAATGTTGGACGCGGAGTAAAACTCTAACAGCCGCATCAAATCAATTAGAAACGCTGCATTCTGCCATCTTAAAGTCACAGCAAGAATCAGAGGAGCACAGAAAGAGGGAGTATAAAAACTTAGACATAAATAATAATGAGAAAAAAAAAATGTAATCTCTGCTCTGGCCAAGCTCTGGCTCAGCTACCCACATTAACACACACACACACACAAACACACACACCCATACGTCTAGTATGAAGCCAACAATTTCTTTATTTATTTATTTGTTCATGTTGTTGTTTCATCTGCTCTTGTTGCTTCTCCTGTTTGTATTGTCCTCTTCTTTTTTTTTTTGTTATAAATCACTCATCTGAACACATCACAGTGCTTCTCGTACAGTTTAAAAAGCTGCTGCTTGTCCATGAATGTGTAAATCTCTCAGTGGCCTCGAACTGAAATAAATCTCTTCCTGTCTTTCACCCAGTGAACCCTCTCTGCGTCGTCTCGGGTCATCGGAGTAAACATGAGCTGCAACAAAACTTCCAGAACGCCGACATCTTTAAACGCAGGTAAAATACTTTGCCTTTGACTGAACCTGGACTACATCATTTTAAAAATAGCATCTTAATGTTTTACACTCTTCTTTTTTTTATGTTTAATGCAACATGTAAAGCAAACACAAGATACACCTGCTTTTTCTGACCTCTTAAACTCCAATAACAGAAAACCAAACAGAAATGTTTTGGGTTTCTGTTTATTGTGTAAAAAAAAAGTACTTTCAACACCAATCGCAGAGACACAGCGCAGAAAAATGAAAACCCATTTTTTTATTTTATGATGAGGGTTTTACAGCTGGACTCTGAGATGCCAAACAGAAGGAGTAGAAAAAACCTTCTTCTGTAGTGGACTTTTAGTGAAACTTTTAAAATCATGTTTATAAGCAATTAAAATCATTAAAAATTTGGGGAAAGGGAATGAAACATCCAGGTGGTAAAACCATAAGTATGTTTTGTTTTTTCAGATTACAGATTCTGCCATAAGGCCGAACACTATATGGAAGTGAATCATTGCCCTCCTTCCTCTTTATGGTTCGTTGGCCTTGAACAGGTGTCGGTGATACATGGTGGAGACGTCCCAGACTTCTGTCTCACATGGTCTAAATGATTCATCCTTAAAAAAATCTGTGTATTTTCTTCAAAAGTCTTAAACAGTATTTTCAAAACTGTCAGCTCCTAACTTACTTTACCGTTTGGGGATGTTGTCATCAGTGCAGAACTGGTGGTTGTGGATGTGTGTGTGGTTGAGTAGAGCTCCTCCTCACAGGTGTGCAGGTGTAATGAGTGATCACGTGTCCTTTACAAAAAGAGAGCTCACGGCCGTCATACATGCATCTGCTGCTGATTTGTCATTTTGCTGCTTGCAATTATAATTCATCGAACTTTTTTTTTTTTTTAAGATAATACATGAGGTGAATCTCTTTACTGTCTTTGGAGTGCCGCGTTTGTTCCTGACTTTGCTCTGGAGAATACCAGACTATGTTTTTTTGAGAGGTCTGTGGTGTGCAGGGCCCCCGAACAGAACATTAGGGTTAAATTGAGTAAGAAAAGGGGGGCGCCCTGTTGGCTGATGGTTAAGATGCATAACTGCAATGTCTGTGGTTTGATTTATGGCCATGGACCTTTGTTGCGTGTCATATCCTTCACTCCACCCTTGTTTTCTGTCTCTCTTTGTACTTTCAACTTTAGAGTGAAGGCAAAAATGCCAAAAAATAAGCTAAAAAAAACCCCAAAACCAAACAAAAAACAGAAAGAATCGAGAATTAACTTAATTGTACGTGCACACTCGAGGATAAGGCAACAAATCTCATGTGCAGAGTCAAACCGACAATGAACCGAGCTACTAACAAGTATTGCGCATGCATCCAAAACCTGATATATCTGATTCCTCCGTGCTGTTAGACCTCCGCCGTCGTCCAAAAACTATTAAAATCACATCAGTGAGTCACATCGCTGCACGGGGCGACATGTTCCTTCATCATGTGAAGAATCTGGTCGTGTTAGTTTGTTTAGAAACCGAAGAGTAATAACACCAATGACGTTTTCGGTCTCCGGAGAGTAGTTGTGTGTGAGGCCGACCCCACTGAGCATGTGTGGGATCGGCTGTTTCTTTCTGTTGTACAAGGAACAACTCTCCTGAGACTGCGAACGTTATATCGCTGTTATTAATCTTTGGGAATGTTTCTAAACAAACTACCGTGTCCGTAATCTTTAGGTTAAAGAGACATATCCGCCTCAGCACAGCAGCGCGGCTCAATGATGTGTTTTTAAGATATATCGGACTTTAGATCAGTTTATAGTTGATTTGGATGCTCGTTATTCAAAGAGCATTCAGGGGAGAAATTTACAGAACAACACATGCAGCTTTACAAAGGTATCAAGCTAAACAGACAAACATATTTTATAGCTGTTGTATAAAGGCGAACGCTGGGCAGCATACCATTTATATAAAGGTCAAATTGTTACTATATGATAAGTGAAAGAGTGCAAATTATGCTGGAATAGATACGCTAATGGTATTTACTCTATTTACAGAAAGAGTTTCATGTGTGGAAATGAACCCACTTGGGTGACAATGAGGGGATATTATGTGAGTAGAAATAACACATATTGTTAAAAAAAACATCTGTAAATGAAAAAAAACATGAGTAATATCTAACGTGTCTCCTAGAAATTATGTTTATATACTACCAAACTACAAAAGCAGATAAGTAATGCTACACAAATTACCTGTCAACATGATTTAAGTGATGAACTGTGAACAAAAAAAACTGATCCATCAAATGAAGCCTGAAAGCTTTCCAATATAAGATCAGAAAAAAGTATCATCAGACACAACCTTTCTTTACCTATAGCTCACTCTGTGTAAAACTAATTTGTTCTCTATAGGATTCTTATCTCTTTAATATCTTCCTAATGGCGTCGTAAAGATAATGGGTTTTGGAAATTAGCCAGCTGCTACTTGGAACATATTAAATCAGATTAAAAGTGCCCGCTGACAGATTTACAGAGATGTAAAGATAAATGTGTACACTCTTTTGAAATTGAAACCTATAATTAAAGTAACTAACTGATGCCTGTGCATGACATTCTTCAACATGTAGATCAGGAAGCAACCTTGAATCTGCAGGAGAGTCGAGGGGTTAGGGAGGCGGAGGGAAGGAGGAGGGGAAGGGGAAGGGGGGAGTGAAGATTTTTGGAAAACCTCTCCTCGGACAATCAGCAGTTGTTCTCCTGGAGGCGCCTTGTTATTGCTTCATTTTGTGCTCATCTGAGGTTCCAGAAAAACTACTCACGTTGAGCAACAAACAGCAGGAAAAAAAACATGGAGTGTATTAAAAAAGCATCTCATGGGAGCGAAACGAGAGAAAAAAAAAAAAAAAGTGAAATGTCTCGTAGTGGACGTATTTCTTCCTCTCTGACATGGTAACTGCTTTCATATACAGATTATGTACAAGTCATCAGAAGCAGATGGTTGCTGCGCTGCTGGCGACGGTCCAGAAAGTTGTTTGTTCAGTTTGAGGAATGATTATACTACGATGATTGCCGGGTTTATGTAAAGAGACGTTATCCAAACATCCACTGAAGAGAGCAACTACTGTATCATTCGCTAACAATGTTCGTTAATAGACGTAAATGTGAAATATTTAGCTCGCCTGGTGAAACTCTGATGGGCTAAATCGGGGAATTTATCAGTTTGGTGGTTCAGTGATTTGATCCTGGATGAAACATGATTACATTGCATCATAACAACTCTCCTTTTGTCTTTTTTTTTTTTATTACAGTTCTCACAGGGTCATGTGCTCTGGCAAGTTCAGGGAACACAACTGTCTCCTTTCAGGTTGAATGAAGGCCAAGTGAGGCCAAATGTTTGACTATCTTCTCCACACATGCATCATATTTTTGTCATGAGGACGAGTGCACGGGGTCAACTATGGGAACAAACTGAAATGATCCATGTGAGGATATATGCCAGATACCGAGGGAGGGGGGGGGGGACTAGACACTAGAGAGTAAAAACGTTTTCAAAGGCACAAAATTTCACCAGGAAATATGTATGAATGGACGTATAAAAATGTATGGATTGCAGCGTTAAGAGAGTGCACAGTAATAACTTTATAATTTATCAGTTACTGTGCGCTATATATATAAAAAAATATGATACAGAAATTGAGCTGAATCAACTTATCACATGCAAACAGCTCAGTGAAAGGCATCAGATCCTCCGGGCTTCACAAACCGATCGCATGAACTTGTTTTGGTTTCCACATGTGGAGAAACTGCGTTCCAGTGACTTCAAATGTCAACATAAACAGGAAGAATCATGGGGTCCTTTTCTCCTTTTCTACAATATCTGCACTCAATTTGACTTTTATTTATATTCATGTACAGATTGTTTTTTGGAGGGTTTTTTTTATATCTTAATTTCTGATGTTTTTTAAAGTAATAATCACATGCAGATAATATGCTGTTATGATGTTTTGTGTCCTTAATATGTGGTTAAAAATACTCTCAGTTTCTTCTATCCAGCATTGTTTTTTTGTGTGTGTGTGTGATTAATATGAGGTTATAAAAATAATACAACCCCCCCCCTAATCTCTCATCATTCATTTGATATAAATATATAAGTTTGTTCAATTTTAATTCAACTTCCTAGTTTTCACTTTTCATTACAGGACGGGTTGGACGTCTCTGCACATGAAATGATGAGTCGGATGGATGCTGCTGAGAGTTCGTTCAACTCGTTTAATTAAGTTTGTAAAGAAACATGATCAGCGTATCGGCCAACTTCCCAGCATGCATTGTCTGAGAGTTTAAATCCCCCCCGAGACCCCTTTTCTTTTTTTTTTTTTTTTCATCGTTTAAACAAATCAGGCATGATGAATGTCTTGAAAACATGTGAATGTACGTCAGCGTCGTTTTCTTCCTGGTCGATATGGAAAACAATGCTGAAAGTTTAACGGTCTCGCTGACAGCAAGTCTCGCATGTTGTATTTGTGATTCTGGCTCCGACAGCAGAAGCCACAGCTGCGAGTCCTTTATGAAATATGAAAAGTGAATCTTCAAACTGAAAAAAAATGCAAATTGAAAACAAATCTGACTGAATGTTTGTCAATATGACAAACATTCAGTCAACTTAATGAAATTATCTCTAATCGAGTTAACTCAGGAAGTTCTAGATTTTCAGAACCCATGAGACGACTTTCAACTAATTACAAACTTTAAGCAGTTATAATCGCTAGTTTTATATAATAACAATGTATGAAATTACACTGTATGATGAGCCTTCAGGGAATTATCAGTGCATCTGCAGATTTATGGAGCTTAATAGTGACTTTCAGCTCATTGTTTAACTGTCCAGCTGCAATTTTACTGTTTTGTTTCACTCTCAGCGCTCTCATAGTGTTGTTTTCGGCCCGCAGCAGGCAGCTGTTTCCAGAGGAAAAAAGCTGTAAAAAAAAAAAGCCACTGTACACTACCTGCTCAGCACCAAACTGCAAACAGACAGTTAGCCGTAGACTAGCTGGTGAACATTAGTGGAGCGTTTAGCAGCTAAAGAGACAGATATTTCCCTCAGGAGGTGATAGAGAGCAAAAACAGAACTAAAGGAGAGTGAATATTGGATTTAAATTCACCAGGTGGATGGAAAACACGGCTCCAAAATGAATAATAACGTTCCTCCTTAACTGCTGAATGTGGAAATAAACAACTGTTTGCGAACAAGTTCAACATATCCACTCGAAAGATGATGATTTATGTTCAATACTCGTTTCTGCTGAAAACAAGTGGACAGAAAAAAAATCAGGTTTAAGTTCAGTTTTCTTACGTTTTTTAAGGCAGTTTAATATGTTTAAACATCCTTTAATAAAAAACAATTCACGACAAAGACTTAATGTCCTCGTGTTCATGTATTAAAGGCTTCTAAGTCTGAGAGAAATTACTCATGTGATAGCAATTTGGAGGCTTCAAATCTATAACAGATAGCCTGCTTTTTCAAAAATGGGGGGTGAAGGATTTGAAAGACAAGTAACGGAGAGGTGCTGTCAACTCGGATTATAGGACGTGCTGGATCTTCTGGGGTTTTTTTTTTAAAGCGGGAGCTGCATCTATTTTGATTTTCTTTTTTGAAATATGTCTCTCACAAGTTTTCCAAAGTATGCCTACTTTGGTTTACAGTAAAAAAAAAAAAGAAGAAGAAGAAGGCTTGCAACAAAAAGAAATAAAACCAGATGTAGGACTATTGTTCCGCAAACTCCGCTTCAATAAACGTTCATTATCTGTATTGGCAGATCTTTTTTTGTCTCATTAATATTGTTTGTCTACATATATACATTCTTAAGTTTCTCAAGTTGTCAGTTTTAATATCTTGGCAACCGTTTATAGACAATAGTAAGTCAATTCAGTGATATGTCGCACACTTTGTGGGCTCCAAATGCTTCAAATCCACTATTTTTTATGTGTTTATATTAGATACCGTCTCTGCTAACTGTACGGATTTGGATCTGTGCGTTTCAAGCTGTGCAACCATTTATGTGTTTTATCCGGATAATAAAAACTCCAGATGGAGCAGAGGCATCATATGTTTTTGTGTCTGTTTTCCATATCAGAATCAGTACGCATGCAGGTCTGGTAACTGGGAGTCCTTCACCAGGCATCATTCGAGGATAATCCCAACCTTATTTTTCTTATATTCTGGGCCTTTGTTTCTTAATGGTTGTGATAATAATACTGCACTCATGAATAACTGAGATCAATGAAGTCTCACGGGGCGAGAGGTCTGACACGATTAAGTTTTAAACAAGTCAAAAGCAAACGAAAACCAAAGCAAGCTGTAAAATTATGACCCGAACTGACTGCTGTAAACCTCTAACACAGTTTACAGACTGTGCAGTTGTGTCCACACACACACTTCTCTTCTGCAATGAAGGGATTCTTCCTGATGTTTCCTCTGCGATCACTTTCAGTTTTACCTCCAGCTACAGTGATTAAGATAATCTGGATAAACAGCTGGCTTCTTCTTTTTTTCTTCTTTTTTTCACAGTTTCATGCCCCTTTGGACTCGGATATGTCACGGTTTTCCCAAATCTGATCAGTGAAATTTCCTCACAACTGAAAGAAACAAGGCTACAACAACGAGTCTCTGAGAGCACCACGTTCATGACTTCAGCATCTGCTAATTGCCGGACAAATCCTTTTTTTATCTGCCTCATGCTAACGAGCTCATAGCCCGTTACTTTACCTTCGCTTCTTCCTCTGGTGTAACCAGACGCATCGTCATGTCGTCTCTATGCGCTAATGAGTCAGACCCGCTGATGTGTTTCAGAAGGTTGGAGGAGCTAAATCAGTTTGAAATAACATCTTAAAAACCCCCAATATGTTTTCTTTGGCTTTTCGTTTTCCTTTTTTTTTTTTTTTTTTAACTTGTTCGTGGCATTTTCTCTGCAGCGTCCGTTTGGTCGTTCACCAACACTTTGGTCCAGACTGGAATATCTCAACAACTATTAAATATATTACCATGAAATTTTTGCACAGACATGAATGCTCCTCTGAGAATGATCTTTTCTTCTAGAGCCATGTGCAATGCTATGCTTTCTGGAAAAAAATACCTGCGAAGCTAATGGCATTCCCATCAGCCTCAGCTGGCTTCGCGTTTATTGCAAATTGTTCGCACGCTAACACCCTAAGCTAAGATGGTGGAAACGGCAACCTGTTAGTCATCAGTGATGTTAGCTTTGTCGTTATGAGCCTGTTAGCACGCCGACATCTGTTAGCTCAAAGCACTACCCAGTTAAGTGCAGCCTCACGGAGCTGTTAGCACGGTTGCAGACGGCCATGCTGTATATCGTCTTGTCTTTTTTATTCACTGTTTTTTCTTTTCTCGCTAAGGTTAAAAGTTGCAGCAGTCCATCGGTAGTCATCTCCCCGCAGGTGCTCTTTTCCACCCATAACCTTCTTTACGATCACCTGACCAAGTCCTCCTCTCCTCCTCCTCCTCCTCCTCTTCTGCAGGCTGAAAACAGATTTAAAGGTTGTCGTATTTTTTTAAAATCAGAGTTTTATTCTGGAAAGAAAAAAAACTTAAAGTACAGGTTCACATTTTCCTGAACACATACTCACACATGTAGAGTACATTTAAACAGGTTTAGGTTCGCTGTAATCTATCCTCCTGTCTATAAAGGCTGCGAGGAGATTCCTGCTTCGAGCCGTTTTAACTCCAGCGATATGGGGAGACACATTTGGAGAGTTTGTCCTTATTCAAGTCCAGGGTCTAAGGATAGAGAGCTGTATTGCCGTACCGGTTGTAAACTTGTGATTTATGATATTGAGCTATATCAATAAAAACGGACTTTACTAGGTTTCATGTGGGTATCTTCCAGAGTTACAGTCTCACCAGTTCCCTCTTTGTGTTGCTGTTCCCGCAGTGCAGCTCGGTGAAACACAATGAGGGAATGTCAGACTGAAAAGACCAGAGCTTTGGAAGATACTCAGCTCGATCCAGCAAACGCAGACTGCTGAGGTCTCACATTAGCTACAGATGAACTTTGGAAGTCATTTTTTATTTTTTTTGCAGAAGGAGGATTGTGGATTTTGTCCCTCATCACTTACATTGAAGTTGTTGTGGGAATTATAGACAGAAGGAGTAATTACAGTCACCAAGAACTGTTTAAATACGGGAATGCTGTTCTCTGGTCACTGCCGGCGTCAACTAGGAACTTGATAGTAACTCCATTAAAAGCACTTTCTGGTTGTGTGTAAGTCAAAGCACGGGGACAACTTCCTAAGTCGAACTTGTCTACTTTCCTGCTGCAACGGTAGGTGCATCGCTCCACCACTTTAGACAGCCGCTAACAAAATAAAGATATATATAATGCATATATAATTATTGATAATCATGACCAAAATAAGGCACAATGAATCTTTGCAAAAATGAAAGATCCTACACTTGCATTGTTTTAAGATTTTAGGCTTTAAAAATGACTTTTTGGTGCATCCTCGAGTGTCAACAGAGAAAATTAATGAGATCATTAACAGAGTTTCATTCCTGAGACTCAAAACTCTGCTGAATAATGAACTTTTACCTGAGCAGCAGATGGCGGGGGCAGACTGGGGGCAGCAGAGAGCTGCACCTGCCTTATATCCCCCCCCTCCTCTTTCTTTTTTTTTTTTTTGCTTTTCACATAGTGAGTGAAGGTCTGCAAGAGGTGGAGACGTTATTAAAGCCTCCAGGTGCCGGAGTGTTGAGGCTTGCACTCATCAACCTCCTCCTTGCACGGAGAGGAATGCAACAGCAGGGGGCAGAGGAGAGCTTGACAAGTCATTTCCTGCTGACAGTGACCTTTGTCATAGTGCACTTGTCACGGCGACGGGTACACTTGTTGAATATGTGTCGTTGTCTTTGAGTTGCTCCGAAAGAGGGGTATAATGTGTCATCGTCTGAAATGAGGCGCGCCGCTCCACTATCAACACCTTTAATCTTCATGTGAGCTGTGTGACCGCTGTGTTTGCTGAAGGCTGTGCAGGGACATCTGAAATTTCAGACAACCGCTGTGTGCATGTGTGTGTGTTTGTGTGTGTGTGTGTGTGTGTGTGGGGATGCACATGCTGCTGTTTTGCACCAAGAGTGGAAACCTGCTGTGTGGTAAAAGATTGGTTTTAGATAGGATACGTTAGCCCGTAAGATGATCAGTTATTGAACAAAACACAGGTCAAACAGATCCGCTCGTGAACACAGTTTGCCACCACAAACTAAGTCCAGGGCCTGTAATTTATCAAAGAACTCGAGGACGCTCACAAGAGCCAATTTAGGTGAATAAAAAAACAAAAAAAAACACATTTATAAAGCAGCTCGTACTCCCGCTCACACTGAGAGGGAGAGGAGTAACCTTTAAGAGCAGCTCTCAAGTGATCCCTTGAATGATCACATGTGCTCAGACAGGAACAGCTAATCACACACAGAGGGGTTTAACCTTCCTCTGCCTCATTGTTTTATTCTTTTGCAACCTTTGTGTTGTTTTAAGTTGTCAAAAAAAAATGACCTGCCACTATGTTTAGAGGGGGGAGAAAAAAAAAAAACCCTTGAAATTTGAATACTTGACCCCGACGTTCCCATTAAAAGCTGTACAGCAGGGTTATAAAATCATTTACACAACAAAACACACACAATAATAATAAAAAAAAACCATTACATGTGCTACTCAGACAAAACTAAAACTCGCTTCCACGACCCCGAAACAATGATTCATGTTCACAGACGAAATAACAATAAAAAACCCGATAAAATAGACATTTCTTGAAAGTATTGTTTACTAATGGTTAACGCAGCCAGGGGCTATAAAGGTGCTGCGGATGACAGAAACCCCCGCAGGAGCCACAAAAGAACAATGATTTAGAAGAGGCGGAGGTATCTAAAGAAGAAGAAAATGGAGGAAGAACAGAAACCGGCAGCACAAGGCTTTATCATCAGATGAAGAAGAAAGAATCCCCCAAAGCTGAAAGATAGACATATTTGTAAAAAAAAAAAAAAAGAACAGCAGTAACATGGGCCTCGCCTCCGTATGACGACCGACGCAGCGCAAAATGTCACAAGGGTGAACCGTAAAGACCTGCGAGACGGACATAAGAGAGGTCTGGGGAGAAGTGGGCGGAGCGTCTACGACCCTGAACCTGAAGATCATGTGTTGCTGTAATGTCATGTGATTGTTTGCTGTGACACTGACACTGATTACTGATACTATAATCTCCTTTGTTGAAAGGTCGTCGCTCTCTCTCTTTCCGGCGGTATATAGATGCCCAAGCAAGCCAGCAAAGTCTGGCAACAAAGACAGTGTGTGGTTGGCCCATGATGCGCAATCCAGCTACGCTTTTGGAAGATGCGAGCCTGCACAGGGAAGCTGAGCAGCGGAGGGGCCTGGAGAAGAATCAGGGGGGACGTGCTCGATGTGACAGATGGACCGAGGGGCCGCCGTGTCACGTGTGACAGCTTCTTCACCTCTTATGAACTCAGCCGGCAGCTCCCGAAGAGAGGAAGGTCACCACGGTTTGGCGGAGTTAAGAAAAGACTGAGTTCCCTTCTGGACTCCTGGCAAGAAGAGGGAGAGAGGCCTTCTCATCCCCCCCCCCAAAAAACTACCACTCTAGTTTCTTCCCTCTCAAAGAGGATCAAGAATGTGGTCCCTGACGGCTGAGATCGGCGATCACGAGGACAAGAAACCAGCCGCCATCCTGGACTACAGCTGCAGGCCCCCTGATCGTCTTTCATTGTGTCATCGATGTGTCCTCCTATAATGCTTAGTAATGACCCCACTAGGATGCCTGATAAGCAGAACAAGAGGAAGGTGTTCTTGTAACCCCACACATTCAGACGAGGGAGCGCGTCCTCTGCTTCGGAGCCTCCGCGGCGCCTGTGAAAGCTGTTCAGGGGTCTGAATCGTGTCCTGATCCACCTCAGGTTGCAGCAGCTGCGGCGAGACGAGACGGCAGAAACTCTCCTACGTGTGCCTGTTGTTGTTTATACACCTTGCAGATGGGGCGATGGAGGAAAACTAGTATTGTAGTTGAATTCCTCATTGTGCGGTGTATAAGTTGTGCAGTGTATGTTATTGTTTCCCTTCAATAAAATGCATTCAGAACTACTTTCTGCACATTTCTGCTACTTTATTAGTCTATAAAAGCTAAAAGATGCTAAAAGATTCATGTTTACACCCATGTATTACCTTTAGCAATAATAATAAACCTCTACTTTACTAAAGAAAACAATTATGACAGGTGTGTTGTAATTAAAATGAGTGGCATCCACTGATTAAATATAGTCTGTGATGAATGACAGGTTGTTTCTTCAAGCAAAATAGATTTAAAGTTCAATTAAGCAGCTTTATTTTAGGGGTTTTGTGAAGGTGGGTCATTTTTTTTTTTACCCTTAGGACAAGGGGAGTATACAGAATGTTAAATCTACACAAGGGTTAAACCTTCAAGTGTGTTTTAATTAGTGTATAATCACCTGAAAATAAGAATCATTACTTAGAAGGAACCTTTTATATCTACATGGGATGTGGGTTTCTACAGTAGCCCAGAACAGACAGCGACTCTAGAGAGGGACTGTCGTGTTTTTTGTGAGTGTCGTGGCCACCGTTGGTTCTCCTTTACGCTTTGAAGGGAGTGCTTTAAAGATCCCCTCCAGACTGATACCTGCTACACTGTCCTGTACTCCACTTGCTGTACAAATATCCTGCCTGGAACAATAATTTCTGTCTGATAAGTTTTTATTTTTCCACATGAAAAATCTTTCAAGTTTCCACATCACACTTGTATAAGTTGCATACCGGACCACAGTTGGCTCCGAAGTTGCTGTGATGTCATAAATCACGCCTTAAAACTTAGATTTAAAGTGAGCAGAGAAACTTTCCTCTCTCTTCAGCAGATGAATGTGAAAACAAGCTCCTCACATACATCTTTCTGCACAGAGAACAGAACAAACATCCATATGAAGGACCTTGGAGTGGAGGCGGACTTTCATCTTTTCTTCTTTTTTTTTTTTTTCTATTTTTGCTCTCTCCATATGTTTGGGCCCCTATATGGGGGTATCATACAGCTCCAGCTCTTCTCTCACTGGTCCAGTCTCAGAGAAGATTGACTCTCAATGATGCAGGTCTCTGAAAAATTAATGTGTTTCTGTCATTGTTGCTGCTGTTGTGTGAGTTAAAGTTAGGACTTCCTTAAAGTTAGGAAACTTTCTTCATCTTAGCAACAATCATAGTTGTGATTTTTTTAAAAACAGGAAGTGAACAGCACCTCCTGAAACCTCACTGGCCACCTCTTCGGCCATCTCAGGACTCAAGACGCCGGTCACAGTGACCGCAAGCTGAGCCAACGCTCATGTGACTGTCATGGCGACAACATAGAGTAAACTCCTCTAAGTGTTGTGGACATTGGTTTTGGGGTCGCATACAACGTGAGGCCGGGATGTGTGTATCATTTCATGTTAGTATTTATCATTAGCGATTAGCATATGTAATTCACAGTCTAATGTGTGTTACTAGATAACATTAGAGTGTATAAGAGTGAGATTATTGCTGCGATACATGCAGTCAAACAACCGAGTTGAACCTGAAAGCCTTTAGAGACGCAGGTTGGAAAGGTTTATTGTATTTCCTCAGCCATTGTTGGACTGTCAAGGACGTTCAAGTAAATACAGTTAAAGGTGTAATGTGATGTGATGTTTTCAACTGGTTAAACTGAGTAGGAACACTCTTACAACCTTACAATCGTACAGTTTCATTTAGCGGATTCTTTTATCCGAAGTGACGTACATCTGAGGGCTGACACAACACGAGCAGGGGAGGATAACACGAGTAAGCACTATAAAGCCTGGCTGATAGGACGTAGATAACAGCAGGCAGTGCGTAGAGAGCATAGACGGCTTAGGAGTAATTTTTTTTGTGTTGGTTGTTGTGGTACATCTGTTTTTTTTCTCTTCCTTCAGTTCATCAAGTGCAGAGATGTTCTTCTTTTCTTAACGATTGAGAAACTACTAAAGACCAGAGCTCTTCCACATGAGGGATTTTTACTCAAGCAGATGAGAAAATATGTTTATATGAGCAGGAAATGCTAAGGTGCAATTTATATATTTAGGTGTTTGAAGTCCACTGAGAATTTTAAAGCAGGACTGTAAGTTAAAGATAGCTGATGCACGCTGAGTTAACACCACAATGATATGAGTAATATGGCTGTCAACTGTTTTAAAATATGTTCTGCACAGACGAGCCCTGTGAATAAATGTGTTGCAACAGTGTGGATCCAGAGCTTTGTAACATATAACATAGTTCCTCCATTATAGAGACATGTCTATTAGAAAATATGCAGCCTATGCCGAACATAATTACTGGTTGAAAATAGACTCTTAATAAGACTGAATGTTTAATTAATCACTGCTTCCCTGAGATTGTGATAGGTGGGAATGAACGGTAGCTGCGTGTTAGCGCTGCTCCAGGTCGTGATATTATGTTTAGTCGTTGTGGGAGGTCAGCACGGCACTATTAGTCAGACTCAATCAATCAGACTTGATTTGTTTAGCACTTTTCATACAAATACAATGTAACATAAAGTGCTTTACACAATTAAAAACAATACAATTACGCCCTCCAAACCCCCTCCCACCACCACCACCACCACCACACCCTCATCCATGCACAAAACAATAAGTGACTATGTAATAAATAAAAGACTCAATAAAAACAGGAACTGAGGAAACGCTGCAATGACGCTCATTAATTTTCAGCGAGGAAACACCAGAGGTAAGATAAAAATGTAAACATTCAGAATAGGAAAAATAAATTAATAATTCAACATTGAAGTATGAAAAAGATGATAAAACAGATCAGAGGGGAAACCAGAAATAGAAAGTAGGGGAAACAATCAAGAAAAATAAATAATAAAAGGATGCACCAAGTAGTAAAACAGGATAAAATGTAAAGATAAAATTAATAAAATTCATTTAAAAGCCAAGCTGCAAAGGTAGGTCTTGAGTTTGCTTTTAGTTTAACGCTGCATTATAAAATATAAAAACAACAACCTGGTCTTGAGTACAGACGTTGCTAACGTGCTAACGTGAGTTTATCTCTGCAGAGGTTGAAGCGATGTGACGCATTGAACATCTGTATTTACACATTTTGATCACCTGTCATTCATTAAAGTTCACCTCAGTCAAAACGTCCTGGATACGCTGCTGCCTCCGATTATAACGACATCATATGAACTTATCAGGGTCATAATTACTAATGCTGATGTCACTCATATGTAGCTATACGCTGTTTTTGCCGGCTGAATTTTCAACCTGTACGGGTTGTAAACTTTATACCTATAAACATCAGCATGTTAGCATTTAGTTCAAAGTGCTATTGTATCTACAAGTACAGCTACACAGAGCTGCTAGAATGGCTGTCGTCTCTAGCTAGGACAGGAAACACAGCGGGTAAGAGGGGTGCGACATCCAATAAGGTCCCCCTGGCATCCAAAAGGAGCGTCCCAACTTTGACTGAATTTCCAGGATATTGGGAAAAGAAAATGTGAAAATATACACCTTTCCATCCACCGCTATTTTGTGAATATCTGGAGTTGTTTCATCAAGATAACTGCTGCGGTTTTACTGATGAGTTGACATTAAGAGCTAAACATAAAACTGTGAAAAAATGATGTAGAAACGTGACATTTCTGTTTGTTTCATGTACTAATTTAAGGAACGTGTCTTTAGTGTCTTTAGTGGAGCAGAAATATAAGTGAATGTTTAAGTCACATGCTTCACGTAGGTCACGTGGGCTACTGTTAGAAACATGGCGGTGCAACATAGGCGGGCTCTTTGGAAGAAGACTCCACTCCCTATGATTCCCATTTTCAGGCGATTATACACTAATTTAAACATTATTTATTATTCTTTTATTATATTTCTACTTCTACCAAGCCCGTTCTGCCAGACGCCACTAAACTCTACACACTGCACCTTTAATCGCTGATCTGTTTCCATTACCCTTTTATTGATTGCCCGACATTTCCACCTTTCAGTCAGTCAGAGCGTGGAAACTTTTCCGACGCATTATTATCGAGACTTTCTGCTGTTTCCATTCAGGTTTTTTTTTTTTGCACACATTGAAAATGCAAATAAAAACATGTGAATGGAAAGGAACCTTATGATACTTCTCTGGAAAGACAATTAAAGGAGATCTTGAAGGAAAAACGTCATCCGTTTCTCTCGAACTCTGCATCCTCCCAGGGCCGTCTAATTTACAGAAGGGATATAAATTATTAAAGAACGGCGCCTCTGTTTGATGTTGTCTCACTGTAAATCAAACACCCTGACGAAACATATATATGTGTAAATATGTAATTAGGTTAATTCTTCAAACAACAATCATGACTGCGCATAGAATATAAATGCAGATAGACGCACACTGGCACATGCTGATTAGATAACTTAATAGCCCTGGCACACACGCTATCAGTAATCGCTGTTTTCTTTTCTCGACTGTCACTTGATTCGTGGCGTGTGATTGCTGCTGTCAGTCTTGGCTCGGACTCGCGGTGCATTGCGGCACATTCTTCACTACTAATAGCTTCCTTAGCAGAAAACCTGTCCGGCTGACATTTATGCATAACAACAACCCCAGTGTGTATGCGTGATAATTGCAACATGTACACTAGTGAGGCTTTTCACATCTCCTTGAGTCTCTCGGTGCGGTGCCCGCTGGGGGAGTTTTATTTTTAGCTCCTTGGTCTTTGATTAAAATATGACTCTCTTGTTGACCTTCACACCTGCTGCAGCTCTGCCAGGTCCATGGGAACACGACCACTTGATAAATAAAAGCCTGCCACCAGAACCGCTGACAAGCCATAATCAATTCTCCACGAACTGGGCCCCGGACCTGCATAGTCTCTGCGAGGCAGCTGAATTAAAGGCAGCTGTCCCCCTTTTCTGCTGCTGCTGCTGCTGCTGCTGCTTCTTCCTCCTCCTCCTGTGTTGCATATGTGTTACCTCATGCTGCACCTGTGTGTGTGTGTGTGTGTGTTTTTTTCCTAACACTAAAACAGTCAGTGAAGCAGGGAGAGACATAAAATGATGGAGGATGGATGGATGGATGGATGGATGGATGGAAATATTGATCCACACAGATAGAAAAATAATTGACAGATGATAGATGGTTGAAAAAACTGAAGCAGATCCGTTAGAAAAGGTTCAAGGAGACTGACCTGCTGCAGCTTGTTGTCCATTTTGTTGGTGGCTTCATTACTGTAATGGATGAATGTAGGACAGAAACACACTTTTGGTGTCCAGATAAATTAAGGCCACAGTCACTTCAATTCCCTGTGGGCCGAGAGCATTTGTCTTTCCGTGAGTGAGCATTTTCATTTCTTTATTTATTTATCTATTTGCTGTTGTGTGTTTGTTACATTGCATTTGTATTTTGCAGTTTGTACTCAGTGGCGTATCCAGGACATTTTGACTGGAGATGAAACACAGAGCTAAATGTAGCAGAGCGAACCTGGATTAATGGCAGGTGATCAAAATGTTTAAATTCAGACCAGTGCGTCATATCGCTTCAGCCTTTGCAGAGATAAACTCATGTTAGCGTCCATTGTTAAACATAATATCACAACCTGGTGCAGCCACCGTTCATTTCCACCTATCACAATCTCAGGGAAGCAGTGGTTAATTAAACATTCAGTCTTATTAAGAGTCTATTTTCAAGCAGTAATTAGGCTGCATATTTTCTAATAGACATGTCTCTATAATGGAGTAACTATGTTATATGTTACAAAGCTCTGGATCCACACTGGTGCAACACATTTATTCACAGGGCTCGTCTGTGCAGAACATATTTTAAAACAGTTGACAGCCATATTACTCATATCATTGTGGCGTTAACTCAGCGTGCATCAGCTATCTTTAACTTACAGCCCTGCTTTAAAATTCCCTTCATTTAGACACAATGCTACATACAAATTTCACCTGAACATTTCCCACGCAACATAGGAACAATATGGAGCGTACACAAACACATTTCCTCCTCTGCAGAAGTTTAAGTCTCTGTTTTATGTTCCATAGAGTTTAACCAATTGAAAACATCACATCACATCACATTACAGCTTTAACTGTATTTACTGAATGACCTTGACAGTCCAACAATGGCTGGGGAAATACAATAAACCTTTCCAACCTACGTCTCTAAAGGTTCTCAGGTTCAACTCGGTGGTTTAACTGCATGTATCGCAGCAATAATCTCACAATCTGAAGACAAGTAGCATCATCTACATGATACAGTAAAATCCTATTAAACAAAACTGTGGTGGGTGTACATAAACTAAACATTTCATGGGCTTTGTTGCATCAAAATGGCAGTTAATGCTATCTATTAACACACATTAGACTGTGAATTACATAAGATAATCACTGATGCTGAATACCAGCGTGAAATGCTAATGCTCCCAGCGCATAAACACATCTCGGCCCCCTTTCAAATTCAAATTCACACATTCAGATTCACGTTTTATGTGATCCTGAACCATTGTCCACAACACTGAGAAGAGTTTAATCTATTTTGTCACCATGACAGTCACATAACACTTTTCTTACCTGAACAAAACATATTTAAAACAGTTTTTTTTTTTTTTAAAACAAAACAACACTGTTATTCATATCATCATGGTGTTATCTCAGCTTGCGGTCACTGTGACTGCAAGCTGACTCATCGTCAGAGGTCTGCTGACTAGAGATCAGCTCTCATAGCCTCAGTCTTACCGTTACTATAATAGAAGGAAACTGAGCTCGATCAATGCTCGATCAGATCTGGGGTGTTCTCCATTGATTTTACAGTGTTTTTTTAATCATTCACCTCCTCCTTTGTAATTTTCACGCTTTATTGTTTCAAAACATTGAATCAAAGTAGATTTAAAGTGACATTTTTGACCGTGAGCATCAGAAAAAGCACCTTTAATGTCTGTCAAAGTGAAAACAGACCTCTGCACAGCAGCTGTCCTGTGCTGTGCTGCCTCCGATCCAAAATAATTTCACCGTTACATGGACAACACCAGACACCTACGAACACAATGACATCTATTCCTGCACACAGATTGCAATTCCATCCGTGTCGTTATCGTCTTACACAACCGCCGTCTCCATCCCCTTAAATGTCAGAAGTGTAAAATGATGATGTCACTAAAATTGCACAGACCAAATATCTTTTTTTTTTTTTTTTTCAAAATCTGATTGTCAGGAAGTAATCTCCTAAAGAATATTAGAAATGAAATGTTTATTTCATCCTCTGCTGAAGACCACTCTGTTTTTTTTTTGTAATCAGATAATAATCCTGTATTCTCTCACAGCACCTCTCCATACTGTCCTTACAGTACAGAGAGCGTAAATGTCATGGCTGCTTTGCATGTGGATGAGAAATGCTAACAAGGCTACTCATCAGGGTTAAAAAAAAAAAAAAAAAAAGAGCTCTCTAAATGAGCCTACTTGTATCTGACAAAGGTTAGCGGTGCATGTAAGCACAAAGCCCGTCTTTGTCAGGCTACCTTATTAGCATGCACAGAGTTGTGTCATGTTTGGAAGGTGCTACTACATCCAGCCCTGTCATAAAATCAATACGCCATCTTCCGAAGGCTTCACCAATAACTCATATTGGCTTTGTCACAAACCCGGTTCAAGGACTGACTCTTGAAATTGTTTACCACATGAAATATCTCAGTATATTTGGCGCGAGAGAGGAGAGGAAACGCTTGTGGTTGGAAACATGCACATCATAAATATACAGTATGCGGTCCTCCTTTTAGTGCATGAGCAGAACTGGTGTTCCTTGTTCTCTGAAGCATGCTGTCTTTGTTTCTTCCTCACACACACCCGTCCTGACTGCGCCGGCAGATTGTTCTGCGAGTGTGTTTTAGACCGCTTCGTGTTTGTTATTGTTGGGTGAGCTCTTGAAGTGTTGCTCCGAATGTGCCAGTAAGACTGTGCACAGATGTGGCAAAAACTCAAAACAAAAATCAGCACGAGCATAGACGCCTCACACACATACACACACACACACACACACAGCTTTAATATGAAGCTGATGCCTTTTTCTAGGTCAGCATCTCACTGAGTGACCTGACAAGTTTTTCCTATCTCGGAAAGCTTTTTGAAGTTTGCCTTGTGAATTTATGATAATGAGACTTTTCCGGCAGACAATTGATGTATTTAAAACTGCTTTGAAATTTTGATAAAACAATCTCAACTCTCCAAGTCCGCTCACTTGCTTGTTCTGGATCTTTCAACCCAGTCTTCGTTGGCAAATTGAGTTTGCTCAGAAATGCAGACGTCGAAACTTTCCATTAGTCTGAGATGAGTTTGACAGTTCCTTCTTGACCTTAGAAACAGCAGCTGAGGAAAGGTCAACTCAATTTCCACTTACGTGCTCGTTCTGGAGCTTTCAACCGTACCAAACGTTCATTTTATTCATTTATTCAACCTTTATTTAAGTCTTGAGTAATCATTGAAGGCATGCCCTCCTTTCCAATGATGTTAAGAGTACAATTAAAACAGTATAAATGATAATTAACAAGGAAGCAAACAACAACAGAACATGTTAAGAACAGTTAAATTCAAGAGCGGAGTCGCCTCATGTAATCATGGTTTGAAATTGACCAATAGGTACAATTATGTTAAGTTTTAATGTTCCAAGTGTGTGCAGCACTAAAACTAAAAGCAGTTTCCCCAATTTAGTGTTTGCACACAGAACTTCAAGCATCAGCCGATCACTTGAACGAGTCAAATTATTACTATAGGACCAATTTAATAAGGAAGGGATCTATGATAGCCATTAGTCGCCATGGAGGGCTTTATAAATAAATAGAAACTGATGCCTGTCACATCTTACTGTTAGAGATGCCCACCCAACCTTTTCATAAAAGATGCAATTATGAGAAAAATAAATGTCACCGGCAGTGATAAACTGAATTTAGGGGTTTAAGAGTGGAAGCAGAGGCGTGTCTACAGATAACATCACCATAATCCAAAACAGACAAGGAGAATACGGCCTCAATTATCCGCTTCCTACTGAGGACAGGAAAGTTAACTCTTTTTCTGTACCAATATCCAATTTTTTTTGTTATATCTTGCTGTCAATTGTTTCAATATGAAACTCTAGTCCACAATATCTCTGACTCCAGAGAAGAGCATATAGTCTTGTCTTGTTTGCATTCAGGACTAATTTCAAATTAAAAAAGTGCATCTTGCAGTTTGTCAAAGGGTTGTTTGTAGGATTGCAGTTGTTGAGGTTGCAGTATCAGCAAAGACATATAGAACTGTATCATCCGCATAAAGATGGGCATTGGAATCTGTTAATAAAGGATGTAATATTGTTAATATAAATTGTGATCAAGACGTGATCCAGTATTGAAACATGTGGAGCCCCCTTTGACAGTAGAAAAAATACAGAATAACCATTTACAGTATCACATAATCTCTGTAAGAGCATCGACAAAGAGGGCGGCACAGTATTTCCCAACAGTAGATAGAATATAATGTATAATCAAAGTAGTAGCAGTGACGGCACTGTGTCTGGCTCTGAAACCAGACTGATGTGGACTTAACACAGACTTTCTTGAGAGGAATGATTTAAGCTGATTATTAACTAAAGACTCCAGGATTTTTTGCAAGACAGGAGCGTTTGGAAATTGGCAGATAGTTATTAATATCATTTTTTTTTTATCCCCCCATCCTTATGCAGTAGGACATGTGCAGATTTCCAGACCTGAGGG
Source organism: Euthynnus affinis (assembly GCA_029490765.1). NCBI lineage: Eukaryota > Metazoa > Chordata > Actinopteri > Scombriformes > Scombridae > Euthynnus > Euthynnus affinis. Next base: position 6,049,093 of record CM055857.1, on the reverse strand, counting down.
TTAACTCCAGTAGAGACAGAGAGATTAAAGATATATGTAATCTGTTCAGCAAAAAAAAAAAAAAATGGGGCACAGAGCTTTAAAAAAAAAAAAAAAATTTAAGGGCCTACTTTATCCTCCCCAGTTTCTTTCCTGCAATTGATAGCTTGAAGTGCCTCCTTAACAACAGAGGAAGTGGAGGCCTGTAGGGTGAACTGAAAGGTACAGTTTAAGGAGGGCACATTAAGAGCAGATCCTGAGTACACCGTATCAAACAGATTTCCCAGCAGCGGTGAAAATGTGTGCCGAAAACCTTCATCAGCAGATGGAGTTTGCTTTGTTGTCATGGAAATGTTAAATACCTTTATTCTGAGCATCTGTCGAAATGTTTATTCATATTGAACTCGGAAGCAGCCGATGACAGAACAATGTCGACTCGACTCGCTCACTCACTGCGTAAATTTCAACCCCATCTCACTTTCTTCACGGAGCTTACTCAGCTGTCATAATAATGTCAAAATCAAGTTTTATAGCCGAGTTCGGGAACGAAGACTCTTCATACATATCATATTTCTGCATTTTTTAGGCACTAGAGAGAGCAGAGAGTCCAGTATTTGTATTTGCATTTGTTGAGGCAGCGAAATTATTTGTATTTGAATAAAAATGTTTTTGTTTTTATTACACTTTTAATTTCAGAAAAGTAAAATGTTACAATAAACTACCTTACAAAGGAAGTCCTCACAGCGGGTCTTGAACTACCGTCTCCCAGATCATGGATGACTGTGCTGAATACTGAGCTAAAACCTTACTCGTCACCTCATTGCAAACAGACCTCTACCTATTTATACACCCGTAACACAGAGACAGCACAGCGTGTAACATGTAGAGAGGAACTTCAAAGGCAATTCTTTGCTTTGTACTTTTAATTCACTGCCTATTTCTCATGGTTATGGAGAGTCCCTCGGGAGTACTACGCCTGTGTCAGCTCTATCTCTGGGGAACACCCCCAAACTCTGGGAGTGATGCCCAAATTAGGAAATGTGTGTCATGTAACAGGTGGATGTGACTCCCCTCGTTAAGACCTGCTGACAGACGTCACAGTGGAGCAGAAGAGAGATACTGAGATAACAAAGTAATCGACCTGTGTGCTGGTATTTGACATGTAAAGCAAAGACTTTTTAAAATATTTGTATGAAACAAAACACTATTTGTGCTTTACCAAATAATATTTGTATTTGGGCACACCCCACATCTTATCCATTCCTTTCCTTCGTCTCAGTTTTCACATCCCTCCTCCCCCGAAACCCACTTTTTTAATCCTCTCTCTCCACCGTTTGGAATCGAGGAACCGCTGGGGGCTCAATGTAAGCCGATTGCCGGAAGAGACGGCTCCCCCACTCAGAGTCTTGACTCCCCCCCGGTTCCCTCCTATCTTCCCACCACTGACATCGGTTCATCGACGTACACCCCCGTTCATCCGTCCTCAACCCTGATTCTTTCCCTCGTCCCTTCATCCCTTATCCTTTCATCCCTCACCCCTTTCATTCCACCATCCCCTGACTCTCACCCTCACCCTCGTACCTTCGATCCATCCCCTCCTACACCGTCCCAGCTCTCCTCCTTCTATGTTACCCATTAAACCATTTCAAATCCACAATTTTGTAACTTTCCATTAACCTGACAAACCTCTAGGACTTCTGGCTTTAAACTGAGCTTGACAGTTCAGTTTCGACCTTAGCTGTTGATAACAAAACAATCTCAAGTCAAGGTCCGCTTATTCAATTATTCTGGCGCTTTCCACCATATCAAAAGGTCTTTATCAGTTGACTGAGTTTTGTCTTTTGTTGCAGAAATGTCTCCTCGGGTTCTGAGCATCCGTAGGATTTCCCAGCCATGTCGGATTAAAAGTTTTTTTGTCCTTAAAAACAGCAGACGATTAAACAATCTCAGCTCAAGGTCTCCTTGTTCAGGAGCTTTCAAGCATATCACAAGAAAGTTTAGTTTCTTTCTGGCTACATGTTTTCCTCTGTTGACTAATTGAAGTGACAATTCTAATTTTTTTTTCCGACACCACATCTTTGGCACCATCAAAAGTAAAAACTGTTTTGTTGCAACATTTCCTGCCACAATAAAACCCCAAGCTTAATCTCAGCGGAGTGAACTCAACCACAATGACACAGATAAAAAGACAATTTTGAATCATAAGAAGACATTTCATGACATATGAAAATTCAAACCAGTGTTGCTAGAAATAAAGTCCTTCCCATGTTTTTTAAGATCATTCCCTGAACCCTAAATTAACACCAAGCTGAAGAGTTTTTACTGCTTTCTGAAAATATCAAGCCTGTTTCACAACAAAGCACAACCAGCATCACTGATGTGAGACGTGTGCTTAGCTGCACCTGTAACCACACCTATAACACTGATGTCACAGGGTCGTGGAGTACGCCTGTGCATCGCTGCAGCACCGTAAGGAGTTAAACCACTGGAGGTCAGCAAAGAAAAGACTTTCAGGAGATGTGAAGACACTCTTTAAGCAGGCGCAGTTGCCTGAAGCTAACCGTACCTCAAGGCTCTGCGCGTTCTGCAGACAGCTGTGATCTTGCACGCAGACAGCGGTCGTGCACGCTGTTCCATAAATACTTTCAGGGGTTAGCGGACACAGACGCGTTCCACATGTGCACACTAGTAAACACGGTTCCAGTGTGATAACATTCAAGGGTTGTAAAATCCGGTCAGTGAATATTACAAACGGCTGTGCAATGTTTTTTTTTTTTCTGATCAGCCTTTAAATGCAATAATCTGTTACTCCAACCGCATTTACCGGATCGTATGTCATTGTCTCACCAAGCACACCCACAACAACACATACGGGGCTGTTTTCAGTCTGAATACAGTTGAGGAATTCCTGTATGTGACAGCTTAATGAGAATAGGAATATAGTACATACATACAGCCAAGAAAAGACCGGCATTCCTGTCTGCATTTCTAGCACATGCGCAGTTAGCATGCTTGCAATGCGTACAGTCCATGTGGTCACAAATTTTTGTCTGCATAAGGGTCTGTGCGGATGTCGCGGACATGGGAGGATGACAACCAGATTAGACCCTTGTGACCTTTTTGCTATTATCATAATATTTTCTTAACATATTGTAATTGTTCTGTGCAGATTCTGCAGAAAGTGTTAAAACATCGGCATTGATTTGAAAAGCAAACGTTAGACAGTAATAATGCTGACGTTCTTGTCTGACGGTAGGATTTGTTCAATGCATACAGTATAAAAAGATTAAGTAAAAAAAAAAAAGACATTTAATGACTCAAGTGTGCACACACACATCCTGCTAATGACGACTGATTGTTGATAGAAATGCAGATTTGTTTCTCAGTTAATCCCTTCGTCTGTAAACTGTCAGAAAATGAAAAAAAGGCGATGTTTAAAAATGACCTGATTGGTCCAAACGTCTGAAAAAATATTCAATTTATTATCTTATAAAACAAAGAAAAACAGCAAACCATCATATTTGTGGAACATAAAACAGAAAGTGTTTGGCATTGTTGCTTGATTAATGACTCCATCATCAAAAAAATGTGGTTAATTTTTCAAACGTTGTTTGACCGTGTCCACTCCTGGCACCACTATCAGCAGCAATCAGCAGGACATCCTTTGTCTGTGCTTTCCAACACTGTTACATATCACTGTTAAAAAAAAAAAAAAAAAAAATAACAATGATGATGTTTTATGATGTGACGACGCTGTGGTCTGGTCTGGTTAGGTTTAAGGAAAGATTATAGTTCGGGTTAAAACCATCACTTTAAGGTTAGAGGAACGTGGTGTGGTGGGTTAAAAGTCACTACTTCCTTAAAGCTAGGCCGTTATCATCGTCATGGCTACGATAATAACCACAGGGTAAAGATATGGGGATGATCATAGTTACGGTTTTAAAAAAAAAAAAAAACTGTCCTGATTCCCTGTTTCCAACAAAGAATCAGGACAGGAAATGAGCAGCAGTCTCCTGTGGCAAAGTCAGCTGTTGGGTTAATACCTCCATCCACCCCTCCTCCACCGAATGAAGAAAATTATCGACACATATGGACGTCATCTGAATTACACCGCCGCTCCGGGTCATAATTACGACCGCAGCTAGGTTACATCTGTCACTCAAATGTACCTATTGTGTCATTTATCATGGGAGGACAGTTTTCCTGCCGATGAATCTAATTGCCTAACCATGTAATCATTTTTGGCTCCGAAAACTGTTTTCCTCTTTGGAAAGCAGAAGAAGAAGAAGAAGAAGAAGAAGAAGAGAAAAAAAAGGCACTTATTTCATCTCTTCCCACCCAGCTATCTCCAGTCCAGACCTCATCAGGCTGCAGGTCTGTAGATTACGCCGCTTCATCACTGAGTGCACTCATGTGAAGAGAGCCGGGCGTCCGTCCAGACCTTTACAGGGGCCGAGCGCATGTTCGTTACATAAACGTGCAACACCCCAACATGCGATGAATGCCTGCTCTGTCATCACCCGTGCATCTGGAATGACCCTCAGCACGCTGCTGCTGCACACACACACACACACACACACACACACACACACACACACACAGACAGCAAGGATTTGAAGCCATGGAGAGAGTATGTGTACAGTCTCCAGTCTAGATTGAAGATAAATTGTGTTTCAGATTAGAGGAAGATGAGGAGGAGAAGGAGGAGGAGGAGGAGGAGGGTGGACGATGATGAACTCCTCCAGTTGTAGTTAAAGAGATTAGAAAGACCGTCTTACACAACCGTCTCGGAAGAAAAACCTGCCAGAAAATCCACACCGACACCAAAACAAATGCTTCCACTAAAGCGTGCATGACACCTGTCAGATTGATTAAGATGATTTTTTTTTTTCAGCACCTAAATGCCAGACAGGTGTGTTCATGTAGGCAGGTACACTGTGTCCTACACCCAGTGGCCTCATACTAATACACTGAAACAGTATCCTAACCACATAACCCAGTTCGCTATGGTCCTCCACTCCCTTGTTGCCACAACTGACACTTCATGAGATGGCATACTCAGGGGAGGGCGCTGTCACCTTGGATTAAAGCATCTTTGAATAATGCCTCTTTGCACGTCACTGTGTCTAAAGAAAGCTTTAGCGCAGTGTGCATAAAGCATTTTGTGCACTCAAAGCCTCAATGGTATGGATAGAAGCCAGCCTGCCCCCCCCCCCTTCCTCCTCCTCCTCCTCCTCCCGCATGTGAGCGTAATATCACGTCTCATAATATGATGAGTTGTGTAAAATATTAATTTGAATGAAACCAACAGAGACAGCAGGACCTGGGGGAGGTAGGAAGTCACTGATGCTGCGAAATCTGAGCTAGCGCTGCGGCTAATTACACTCCTTATCGCTTAATCTGTTTCATTTTTTCGATTAATCAATTTATTGTTTAGCTTTATGTCTGACTAACTAAAAAAAAAGCTCATCAGGAGTTCAAGGATGTGTCTTCAACTGTCTTATTTTGACCGAACAACAGTCCAAAACTCAAAGATATCAATCATGTTAAACAGAGAAAAGCTTTTTCAGAAGCTTGACTCAGATCATTTTTTGGTATTTCTAAGTTATCCTCTTCAAATGAAGCTTTGTTTACGTGTTCGCAGCATTAATGTGGACACAAAGAGTGAGTTTCAGAGCCCTCGAGAGGTTAAAGCTGCTACAATAAATATTTGCATGTAAACAGAGGATCACGTGACGCCCTGACTCTGCAGCCGCCCTCAGCTCCTACGTAGCATTTTAGCATCTTTTAGCTCGTTGTTTTGGTTTTTTTAACAGCCACTTCAAGGAGGCTGTTTCCGGAGAAAGAAGAAGAAGAAAAAAAAAAAGCTTTTAAAGGCCACTGTAGCAGCTAAAGAGCCAGATATTTCCCTCAGGGGTTGGTAGAGAGCAAAAAAAAAAACAAGAGCTGAAAGAAAGAGAAGAGAGAGAATATTGGAGTTTTATATTCGCCACTGTGGAAATATGACTGTTCCTTTGTATCCGCTGGATGTTTAAATAAGCAACTGTTTGCAAAGAAATCCATTACCTCAACTTGAAAATGTGATGAAATGTCAGCGTCGTTGCTCACGGTGTGTTTCTGCTGTCCCCAGGTGGCCAAAAATAATCAGTAGCTGCACTTCACCCCCCCCCCCCCTCAGATTTAGCGTTGGGACTCCGTAGAGGGCCGGGACCCACAGGTTGGGAACAAGAAGATTAATCCCTTGTTCAAATTGTTCCTCTCTCTCTCTCCAATCTATTAATCGATTGGCTTTTTCCAGGACTGATCCGAACACATGAGAATTTTTGTATTTTAAGTTTATTAACCACAGAGGAGCATTTTTTGGAAGTCACTCGCACTGGATTTTTATTTAAAAAGGTCCCCCAGGGATGCCTCACTGTATTGACACAGTGGGACCATCTGTCCATCTTAGCTGAAAGCCAAATCTGTTAACTCTGAGAGCTTTGGCACTAATTCAGCTGGAAATGGGGGCACAAGTTAAAGGGTTTCCTTTCCTGTCTCCTTAATAAGAAGCCTCTCTCTCTCTCTCTCTCTCTCCTCCTCAGTGATGCGCGCGGATCCTCCCCTCCAAAAATCAGTCCCCCCCCCCCTCCCCAACACCACCACACATACACACACGGGCCCGTCCTGTCCTATAACTTTCTCACAGATTAAGGGGGGTGGTGGTGGTGGGGTTGGGGGGAGAGAGAGAGAAAAAAAAAAGGATTTAAGATTAAGATCCGGATCAGCGGAGAGTCGTTACATAATTAACTCCACGACGAGAGAGAGAGGGGGGGGGGGGGGGGGGATTGAGTTATTCCTCGGTCGCGTCGGATACTCCCGACAAAGTGGCACAACGTGGGCGGCGCGTTGAGGAGACGATCTGTACCAAACACAGCGGCTGCGAGGCGAGAGGAGTCAGAGAGAAGCTGGATACGGAACAGTGAGGGGGATGACGGTGTGCGCGGCGCGGCTCCGGGTAACCTCGGCGAGTAAACCATGCGTGTGAAAGGTGTTTCTGGTCCGCCGCCAGCCTTGAAGGGTACAAACGGCGTCCGTGTGATGGTGCGCGTCTCTCCAAGGTGGATTCGCTTCCCAGTCCTGTGAGAGAAACTGACTGACGAGAGAGGAGAGGCGACTTCATTTGAGTATTTCGCGAGCGGAAAGGACACTTCATCACCTGGAGAGCGGCTGAAATGTCTTCTTTATGTGATATTTTAATGGAGCGTCACCTCTGATATCATCTGGATTAACTCATTTGGAGTCCAGATTGGTTTCTTCTTCTTCTTCTTCTTTTTTTTTTTGGCTACGCGCCTTCTCTGTTGACTGAAGTGACAATTCCAACAACAATTCCTTGGCACCATTTAAAACAAAATCCGTAGTCGCGACTTTTTTTTTTTTTTTTTTTTGCTTGCTTACACAATTAAACGCAACGGATAGTCACGGTGGAGTGCGGGGAAACGTGTAAAAAAAAAAAAGATTTTTTATCAAGTCATAAGAAGACAATTAATGACACACGTGAGCATTATGTGAAAAATAAAGGTCTTGGAAATGCGTCGCACATGCATCCGTCTGCTTGAGGTAAGTTATGCGTCTTTGCGCATGAACTGAAACACATTCTCTCTAAAATGTATTTTTTTTTAAACCCTTGCTTTGGTTTTTTTGGGCATTTAATTAAAATAGCTTCATAAAAGCAAGTAGATCTGTCTTATTTGTGAGGGATCTCAGCACAGTGTAATCTTGATGCGAAGGGGGATTTAAGCACTCATTTCATCCAGATGTCAGTTTTTGGCCGTTGCCTCCACCTCCACAGTCATTAAAACATAATAACCATTAAAAAAGAAAGAAAGGAAATCCTCTTTCTGTAAACTAAAAAAAAGGGGTTTTTAATTTGACAGAGAGACTTGTAGGATTGGGTTCTTCCCACCTCCCAACGCCGGAGCTCTTGAGTATTAAGAATAATCTGAATCATATTAGTTGGAATAAGCGCTGAAGGTGTAATTGGCGTGTTTACTTGTAAACAGTGAAACGAGAATCAAGACTTTTTTTTTTTTTTTTGGGTGGGAGGGGAGGGAGGGGGTTAAGATAGTAAACATCCCCCAGTGACATGATTCCTCCTCTATGTGGGCTGATGCTGAAACACCCGGATTTGGGACACTGGAGATTAAAAAAAAAAGGGTGTTAATGCAGCAAGTGGATCACATCATAAAAAAAAGTGAACAAAATTCACTTTTTTTTCTTCTTCTAATCTCCAAAAATGCTCTCCTGAGATCAGTCATCTTATCTGATATTAACCCTGTTGTGGCTCACTCCTCACTCACTGCACATGCAGCGATATGAGGACATGTGTGCACTCATCAGAGACATGCTGGTGTTGATACAGATGCCTGAGGTGAATCACTTCATCTCCCTCCTACCCGTTTTTGTGAGGAAAGCTGACGGCACTAAGAATAGTCAAGAATCCTCTCAACCCTTTTTTTGAAATCCCCCCCCCCCCCCCCTGCTTTCTATTTGCGTCCCCATTATTGTGATTTAAGACCATGCAACAACCCCCCCACCCCCCCCCCCCCAACCCCTCCACCCAAACCCACCACCACCACCTAACCCCCTTACCTCACCCCCTCCCACTCAGGAACTCACATATCACATGCCTGCTAAGGTCAAAAAATAAAAAAAATAAAAAATGAGGCCCCCCTGATGAAATACTTATCAAAGTGTTGCAGCTTCAGCTCACATTTAACAGCAGTGCAGACTTGTTTTAACTAATCTTTGCAATCAGGGGTCAGCTGTTCAACCGTGGACCAGTTTGACAGGATTGTTCACGGGGCGGTGCCATGGAAACGCAGGCCTCATTTAAGAATAAAATATAAATATAACAATATTTAGGATTGTATCTGAGGGCTCGTGACATGTTTCCCCCGTTTGTGAATGAAGGTTACTTGGACTCGTTCGGAGACTGGAGGTGTATTTATCCACAAAAAAAACTACAGTTAGTAAGCTGAACAAAGATAAGTTAACAAAAATCCGATCTGGTCCAACACGCTAAAGTGGAGGAATTAAAACAACGTTAGAATTCACATGTTAACGTTTTATTTCTAGTAGGTTCATTAGACTTAATTTCTGCAGTATGCACTGCTCACACAGCTGAGTTTTAAGGCAAAAAAAAGGTAACATTTAGGGTTTATTATGTTATCTACAGTAGATAATGATGTATAAGTTATGAAAACCTCAGCTTTCATCACATTAGTCATTTTAATACTCGTTTTGGCTGAAAAAAAAAAAGCCTCGCATGGAGACTTTGAGACGTACTTTATCGGTTAACCACATGCAGCAAACAGCAGCCTGCTTCATTTACTGCTGATTGAAAGTTCTGTTGTTTAATGGCATCAACACACCGTTCATGTCAGACTGCGATCAGTTTGTCTTTGGGAACTCTGTTTCTGCTCCAACAGGCTAAATTTTGTGGAGTTCACATGTTCAAATTTTGAGTTTTTTGTAGTTCTTGTAGATTTTGAGGTTTCATTCCAGCAGCGTTCGCTCTTCAAACAGCTCAGTGAAACTATGATTTAATGCCTCTCCTGCAGCGGAGGCAGCATGAGATGTATTTATTTAGTTATCTGTGAAAGACTCCAGAAAAGTTTGCATGTAAACTGTGAGAGTCAGAACTAAATTATCAGATTAGCGAGCGAGGTCTAACAAATAAAAAAAAAAAAAAGTGACTCACTTGGAAGCTGCAGACATACTTTATTGATTCTCCACGCATAATAAACAAGCTCTCATGCTTGATTGAGAGTTCTGTTGTCGTCGTCGTCGTCGTCTTAGAAACGAAACGGGCATCAACACACCGTCGGTTTTTTTTTTTTTGTTCGACCGCCACCTATTTGTGAAGGATCAGGATCGGCTCCGTCGGCCAAGTATGTTCACGCATGCGAGCGATTTGACTCTCCGCTTCCTGGTGTGGCTCTCCATGTGCTCGCCGCAGCAAGGCTGTGAACGGAGATAAGTGAACACACGGGGAGACAGGATATAGTGGTGGAATTAAAACAAAGTCAGGAATCACACGTTAAAGTCAGGTTTATTGGACTGAATCTCAGCGGCGTGCGGCATTCCCGAACACGTTTCACAGAGTTAGTTTTTTGATGAAAACCATGAAAGTCAGAACTTCAGCTTTCATCAGCGGGGGCCAGATCTACTTGCTGCAGGGCTGGAAGTTGGCCCGCCGTTCGCCTACCGACTGGTTTACATCGCCGTGGCTGTCAGTCGTTGAGCTTTAATTACGTGGAAAGAAGCGGGCAGTCAGGATGTTGCTGTACGCTTGATACCTGCCCGAGCTCCACCGAGCGTGAAACAGATGCAGCAAAGCATCAGGAGAGCCTTCCCTGAAATCTGGGGCACTCCAGCATTTTATATGATGCAACTAACATCCACTGCCGGTCGTGTTTCACACTGCTGTAATCATCAGGTATGGACGAGGCCCCAATGACACATCTAATTGCACTTTTTTCCACAAAGAACAAGAAGCGAGGGATTTTAAAGAATGTAAAGCGAACCTTTCCCCCCGTCTGAGAAATGTGAAATATTTACCGCGTCAGATGCATTATTAATAGGAATGTTTTATTTAAAGAGGAAATGAAACATCGGCTGTATAGGTAATAGTAGCCGGCATCTCGTGTCCACGGGGGAACAACAGTCTGCTCAAGGACAGCTGCACCGAGATGTAACCTACTTTGGGGGGGGGGGGGTCAATTAGAGAGGGCCCGGTCTAGCCCAAACAAAAACTAAACATGATGACATTTAACAATTTGCGGTCTTTTCTGCCTCTCGTAAAAAAAAAAAAAAAAAAAAAATGGCAGATGACAGATGCCGCGTGTGTGCCAGCAGCGGATCGGTGGTTTCCAGATGTCAGCGGTACAACATGCGGCACAATACACAAATTCACTGGGTCTCTTTTTTAGTGTTGCCAACCCTCCCCTCCTCCTCCACTCCCCCCATCACCCCCCTCCACCCCCTCCTCCAGTTTGGAGAGTGTCCAGCAGTCACTCATCCAGGCCTGAATAAAATCCAGTTGAGATCAAAGCGTGTGCATGAAATAATAATCCGCACAATAAATTCCACTCTGCTGTCATTTAACAAAAAAACCTCCATATAATAAGAGGTTCTCACCTTTTTTTCATCATGGCGGTGTGGAAGTGGAGCAGATGCTATCTTATATTCTATTATTGTGGTAGAAATAAGCAAAACAAAACAAAAAAAAAAACAACACACACACTACTTCTGTCACATGAAACCCAGCAGCCTACTGTAGTTTTATAATTATGTGCATTATTCAATGTTTCTTCCCCTCCTCACACACACACACACACACACTCATGCAAACTAGGCTAACAGCAACACCCGTTGCTTCTCCAGCGGAAATTTTCTTTTTCTTTTTTTACAAATTTACATTACAGCCCTTTAAAGAAGGCAGTCGGTAATTTCTCAGCCCTGTGTGTATTTTTTTTTTTTATTGAATCCTCGGTATCTGTAAACATCAAAGCGCGTTGACGGAGGGGAGAAGTGATTAGAAACTACAAAGTGCTCCAAATTAGGAGTGCTGCACCAGGCCGAGAGGAGAGGAGCTGTTAGTACATGCATCATCAAGCTCAAGGGCACCGAGAGTCATTTCAGTTTGATTCAGCAAAACCGTACATGGAGGAAAAGGGAAGGGGGGAGGGGGAGGGGGGGAGGAACGGGCCAGTAAGAAACACCAGGACGGTCAGATAGTGTTACTTAAAAGGATGGAGATTTTCTGTCGTTTTCTTATTGCCAGCGAACGCTCATCTGCAGAGCCAAACCGACACTGAATTGATCTACTTAGAGGTATTGTGTGTGCATCCAAAAAAAAAAAAAAACCCCTCCTGATAGATCTTATCCCTCCAAGCCTGGGTCTGTTTCACGTCACACACGCGCACGTTTAGATATTTTGATTCAACTGATTGATCCCTTGACCTTTGTGACTTCTCTTCTGTTTTTTTTACAGGTGTGCGCCATCGTAAGCCTCCTGCCTTCAGGCTCTTTAGCGGATCTGACATGTGAAGCTCTGCTCATGCTGTCAGGGAACGTCTCACGTAAGTTGAGGACAAACACCGGGCTTGCGTTTTTACGACGCGTGTTACAAGGCGTCTTTTAAAAAAAGAAAAAGGAAGTTGCTTCGGCGTTACTGTACTTGAATGAGACTGAATTGATTTCCAGTCTTTTCCATCTCATGACCATAACCACTAAATGCCAAACACTCACCCTGAATCACAACTTTCCCTTTGTGGATATTGGCAAAGTGCCTTTTCTTATTATTCCGTTTCCGTGTAGACCTCACAAGTACAGTAATAGTTGGCTATTGAACACTTCAAACCGCAGAGGACACACACACACACACACACACACACACACACACGCGCAGAGGAATGATCCTCATGTGATTCGCCGCTGGTTATGTTCAAATTTGTCCCAGGTAGAGTAATAACAATGCTGTCTGGGCCGTGTTATTATGTTATTATGTTGTCACGCGCTCGCTGATAACTGCAGCTGGATGGATGTCTGGGATCGAGTTTCAAGTGGAAAGATATTTACATTATGAGTTACATCTGTAGATTCCTTTTCTATATCAGATGTTTAGTTGTAAAAAGTTTTTCAGAGTTCAGGACGAAAAGTTTTTTTTTATATTTAGTTTATTCTGATCGACTAAAAGAGAGATAAGCAGTAAATCCTCACACTGGACAACGTGCTTCTGCTCGATTAAACATCTTAAATTATTAAATGATTATCAAATGATGATGAAAAATGATGATTAACTGATTGGTTAACCATTTCAGCTCTAGTGTCAAGTAGTGAAAATCATCATTTAATGTTCAAAAAAACATGAAGACTAAAAAAAATAAGAAAGACTCAACTAACTTTAGACTGTTTTCTATTGAAGCAAAGATTATTTTCATTATCAGTTAATCTATTAGTCGTTTTGTTCTATAAAATGTCAGAAAATTGTGAAAAAAAACTTTGCTTTGTTTCCTAAAATCTAAGGTGACGTCTCCAAATGTCTTGTTTTTGTCCTGAACAACAATCCACAACACAAAGATATTCAGTTTACTGGCACAGAAGAATAAAGAAACCAGAAAATATTCACATTTGAGAAACTGGAACCAGAGAATTTGGACATTTTGGATAAAAAAAAAAAACTATATCAAAGAGTACTCCTTTCATATTGGTACCAAAACTCAAAGCTCGGGCATGGAGCATTTTGAAATACAACCCAGTCCTGGTGATGACTGAGTTATGATGGGAGTAGCACGTCCTCAGAGGGAAATGATAAAACATTTGCTATCGGTGCCTTTAAAAACATCCCAACATGACATCAAACTGCACAAAAACTACTTGGTTAAAGGGGATTTTTTTTCAAAAGAACTGTTAAAAGGCCAAGATGCTTTGACTTTTACTCCCTAGTTTGGGGTGTAGCTCCAAAAATGTTTTATCCTCGGTGTTATGGGGGTTTTATAGCGAGTTTCAGCTCATTATTTAACTGCTCTGGTTCACTCTCAGCGCTCACGGAGCGTCTTTTGCAGCCACAGCAGGCAGCTGTCTTCAGACAAAAAGCTCTAAAAGCCCACTGTACTCTACCTGCTCAGCACCAAACCCAAGCGTTTAGCAGCTGAAGAGCCAGACGTCTCCCTCAAGATTTGGTAAGAGAGCAAAAAACAGAACTAGAAGAGAGAGAATATTGGATTTATATTCACCAGGTGGACAGAAACAAGACTCTAAATGAACGATAATGTCGCTCCGTAAACTGCTAGACGTGGAAAATAAGCTAACAAGATCGACATATCAACTTAAAAAATGATGATATGTCAGCGTTGTTGTTTCAGCTGTTAACAAGTGGCCAGTAAAATGAGTTATAGTCGGTTTTTAAAGGGAAGAGCCGCCCGGTTAAGGTTAAGGAAAGATTATTATTTGGGTTAAAAGAAACCGACGCTGACAAGCTGTTGGTAGGATACAGGATACAAACAGCGGTCTGTCAAGTCATAGTCACACATTGTTGACCCGACCGTCCACCGCTGCCGTGGTTTCTGTGGCTTTCATAACAGCGTCATGCAACTCCTGCTTCTATTCCTGACAGACGAGAGTCCGACAAACAACCACGGCTACCATTTTCTGAAGAGGACGGTATGAAAAACTGTAAAAAAAAAAAAATTAACTTCAAATAAGACACTCTATCATGACAAAATGGTGTGCAAACACTTATTAAAAAAAAAACATCTGAAAGCATTAGAATTAAGCACCAACTTTGCCCTCTATTTCCGCATCTCCTTATCTGAATCGTCTTGAGTTATTACAGAAATAATAGCGTGGCCCTCGGGGCATGTCTAGATTCATATTTGCTGCTCTCCTCCTGTTATTGCTGGAGGAAAGGTCTGTCACCAGTGTTTACCGTTGCCCTTTAATGTTTCACCCTTTGTAGCTGTTAAGCTGAATCTAATGAGACTTTCATGGCGTCTTTTAAACTGTGCAAACAAGGATTAAGGTGCGGTTATTGATGAGACTCTCTCTCTCTCTCTCTCTCTCTCTCTCTGGTTTTCAGTACAGTCCCTGGCCTCCTCCTGGAACCAAACCCTGAGCAATGCCACAGGTCAGTGGAGCGGTGAGTCGGACACGTTGCTCTTCTCATATGTGTGAAACTGATTCCCTACGCAGTTCCTACAAAGCCGAGCTGTTGTGGGATAACCCCACGAGGGGGGAACGAGTCTGATCTGAACTCAGATTATAAGGACTAACATCAAAGACGAGAACAATGCTGGAAATAGACTTGGCGTGGTACCACAGGAGACGAAGAGCTCCTCTCCTCTCCTCTCCTCTCCGCGCAGCAGTAGTCATTAGAGCCCGTGCAACACAAACAGCTTATTCAGCTCCGCGGTATATATTCCGAAGCCCCGTCGGAGCATTGTCAGAATTTCAGCGTGGCTATATGTAGTCCCGAGCCATGCCGGGAATGTGCGTCTGTGTCTGACATTTCTGTCCCCCCCCCCCCCTCTGCGCTGCAGGCTCGGGAATCTACTGTGACACCTCCATCGATGGCATTGGCACCTGCTGGCCCAGGAGCGGCGCTGGCCAGATGGTGTCACGACCCTGTCCAGAGATGTTCTACGGTGTCAGATACAACACCACCAGTAAGTCCACACACAAGCACCGAGCACCTGTCAGCCAAACCAGGAACAATAGATTTAAAAAACAAAAACATGATTTAATTTCATTCATCCCCCCCCCACCTTTCCCTCCTCTCCTCTCTCTCTCTCCACTCATCTTCCCCTCGGGCACATCCTGTTTACATAATTGTGTATACAGAAATTAGCATGAGCATACAAATTAATGAGACGCACACAAAAGTGTAAAAAAAAAAAAACAACACAAAAACGTGTACACAAAGTAGGACTGCTGCTCATAAATCACCATGAGGTGCCAGAATAAAAGGAGCTCATAACATCGACGTTCTGAAAGCAGGAAAAATGGTGTTTTTATCGGGATTTAAATGATGAGAGAAAGACGGGACGACACCACAAAATTAACCTTTAAACGCTGCTGTCTGGGAAGATTTAAGCCTCCTTTACACTGTGCGACGACAACAGTCGTGTACGTGTTTAAATCAGCGATCTAGGAGCGCCGTTTGGGATCGACGGCCAAAGATTTTACTGTTAAAACGATGGAAATGTTTTCACTTTTTAACGCCCGCGTTACTATTAAGATATCATATTGTATCTGTAGTGTTTATGATCGATATAATCTACTTTGAAATCAAATAAAATGAACTACAAAAACAAAAAGTGAGAAAGTGGAAGACGTTCTTTTACTTTAAATGTCCTTATTGAACATGAAGAGGATGAAATGAACACTGAAACAGCGTTTTGCTTATTTTAATCATCCCCTCTGTTAATACTGGCCATTAAAGTTCATTTTAATTGTTTGTCATTATAAAGACCGGAGACAATTATTATAGACGGTCACAAATATGAACATGTTTTAAATTAGAACAGAATAAAACGATCAGTTTGGCAATAAATCGTACACACAAGTAGTGTATATGCATATGTGCAAAATAAATGGATTATCCAAGTTATAGTGCAAAAAAAATGTTAATGTTCAAACATTAGATCCATTCAAATGTATGTATTTTCTGTGAAAATGTATTTAAATGCTTGTCTGAAGTTAATGTGAGTCTGAACAGCAGAAATATAGAAACACAAATGATGAATTTGGCACCAAAAAGACGTTAACTGTGAAAGATAATCTGACTAATTAGGACGACTGAAGCTTCGTATTAACTTTAGATACATTTTGGATATAATTTTGCATGAAAGGAGGGTTTTGACGCACACTGAATGTGAGGAAAGGATCTTTTAAAGCCTGTTTTATAACATTAATATAGCAGCAAACAATTATTTTGCTGTGTAAAGATACAGTGGTTTAATGGTGACTGAATGAATGAAGTCACACTCCCTCTATGTGTGTGTGTGTGTGTGTGTTGTAATATTAGCCTCTCTAGTTCTTTGCTTTGACAGCCGGTCTGGCCGCACGAGTCTCTCCGTGTCGTCCCCACGTTCGTTTCCAACATCCATGTCATAAACTTTATCATATTACAGCTAAACAGCTCAATAAAACACGTTTCTGAAAACATTTAATCGACACACGGTAGCAGAATATTGATCCTTATTTGATCAGCGCTGCTTAGTTTGACAGTTTGATTTGAGTTTCATGAGTTCAGGAGTTGCTTTCTTTACCCCCCCCCCCCAATATTATTGACTAAACGACACACACGTTTGTTTTAATCTGAGACGCTGGTGCTATAATGCGACATATAGTGGGGCTGAATGTTGTATATAGCGCCTTT
Source organism: Euthynnus affinis (assembly GCA_029490765.1). Classification (NCBI taxonomy): domain Eukaryota; kingdom Metazoa; phylum Chordata; class Actinopteri; order Scombriformes; family Scombridae; genus Euthynnus; species Euthynnus affinis. The sequence goes on along the minus strand of CM055857.1, from coordinate 6,032,190 downwards.
AATGTCCGGCGTTCAGCAGGAGGATCGATTACAGCCAGCAAATGTTTCGGTGTTCGCACAGATATAAGCGTTTATTAACATATTGGTCAACAACTATAACTCCTCCTGTGGGCGCCCGTAGAGACAGAGCGTAATTAAGTTCCACCCGCCCTGGAGGTGAAAACAATTCATCACTCTCCATTGACTTTTCATTGCGTGAAGGTGCCTCCTCGTTATTTACATCTGTTTGCGAACAACAGAAGAATACTTTAAAGCTGCTGAGTGGTGGGATGCATCACCAAACAGGGCGAAGAACCCAGAAGTGAAGTTTTTATAAGCCGGCGAGCTGAAAAACCGAACCTATAAGAAGACAGAAGCGTTTACAGGTGTTAAGATGTGAGACGCTGTGAGATCCTGACAGTCAGTGTGTGCATGCCAGGTTGATTTTCCTGTCACTGGTAAGTGTGAACTGTATTTCTGTAAGTTAGACTAAAGCATTGTGACAAGTGTGCAACTTGTGCTACAGGGAGAAGAGACGCTGAGACAGACCAACAATCCCGAGTTTGTCAATCTGTCTTTCGTTGTGTGTTGTGTTTCTTTGTCGAACATGAACGTACTGCACCGGAGTTAGCTTATAGCTATAGTCCCTTACATTTAAAACATGTAACAACACGATAACAAACTGCACAAAGCAAAAAACACACACAGGACACATTATACAAAATACAACGCTACACACAATAACACATTTTACACACAATGTCAACTAGATATTAATAATGTAAGCTTGTCAAACCAAAATATAGCAATAGCAGTATTACATCATATAATAATTTCCCCCTCTGATAGACATGTGGTGCTAAAATAATCCTTTGACGTTTTTAGCTAACGGAACTTTTTAGCTAACGGAACGTTTTTAGCTAACGGAACGCATTTTGTTAGCATTTCAGCTCTTGGTTGTGTATTATGGCGCCCCTGCGGTGGGCGTGGTCATCAGAGCAAGCATGTCTCTGCAACTGGTGGCTGCTGTATAAACACACAATGAATGAACGGCAGTATAGTTGCAAAAATATGAATTATGTCGTCATAGGAAGAGTTGTAATTATGGACAAACACTGCACATTAATTAATGCACTTAAAATATCTGCTTGTAACTGTATAATAGTGTAATCTTTATCTTATAAATGCTAAATTGGGGGACTCAAACTCTTAAAATCTGTCCCTAAAAGGGAGAAGTTTATATTTTCTATTGTTGATGAACTCCATGAGAATACTGTTTTTTTTTTTTTTTTGCTTCACTGAAGGTCCTCGAAGTCCAAATTATCCCGAGGTATTTATTGCTGCTCTGTTTGGCTGTGGCAGCTTGTTAATTGGAGGATCATCGTCGCCGCTGCCAATGTTGGTGTTCCGTCTTTGTTCGAGTCTGTTCGCTTGAGCACTTTTTGGATCCAGTCTAATTATCCTCGTCTCTATTTCCGACCGGCCTCGGGTCGCTTTCAGGTCAGGCCTCATTTGTTTATTTATTTTTTTGAAAATTAATTTATGCAAATCAGGGTTGTTGGTCGCGTTTTCCGGGAGTCCGTTTCAGATCAGACACCGCACAAAAAGAGCCACATAAGCCGCCTCTCGTTAATGTCTTCTTCTTATCTACAAACACCGACATGCGGTTTGTTTGTAGGTGCCTCGGTTTGCCAGTCGAGCAACCAAACAGGTTTTGCAGGGTCGATAGTAAAATGAAAACTGTAGCGCTCTGAAAAACAGCTGAAAACTTGAACAGCAGTCAGTTAGTTTAGATGCCGGATGTCGTGGAGCTTATTCTTCCAATATCATTGCTCACAAAATGCTGCCTGTGCTCGAGCTCGTGAGCTAAATGTTTGTTGACGTTGCCTCTGGTGACTCAGCTGTCAATCAAACACCAACCAGTCCACTCAGAGAGCCGAGTGAAGGAGTGAAGGAGCATTTCTGATGAATCTCCCAAGCAGAGCTGCGACGATGAGTCGATTAATCGATTAGTCAATCCACAGAAAATTAATTATTTTTATAATCAAATAATTGAGCAAAAAAAGAGAGAAGTTAATATTATCTGGTTCCACCTTTTCAAATTTGAGGATTTGTAGCTTTTCTTTGTCTGACCAACAGGTTTTGAGCTGTTGTTCAGACAAAACAAGCAAGTTATACCTTTTATAGACTAAATTTTTAATCGAGAAAAGAATCTGAAGATTAATCAATGATGAAAATAATCGTTCTCTACTCCCCCAGGTCCTTTTTTCGTTCCTTTCAGTAGTAAAATATAACCTAATACAGAGATAAACACAGAACATTATTACCAAGATTGAAACAGTTCAAAAGCAGCAGGGACACTTCGAACAACAGAGTCAACAAGAGTCGAGTGCATGAGTGGTGAAGAAAGGGTGTTGACTGTTGTTGGTATGATGGTGGTGTATGCGGGTTGCAGCTATATCTTGTATATGAGTGTCTGTATGTGTGTGTGTGTGTGTGTGTGTGTGTGTATGTGTATGTGTGTGTAGGACGTAGCTTTGGGCCAGCAAAGAGAGTAGAGACAAAATAAATGAAATATAGTGGAAGTGAGGTTAGATTTGGGTGGTGTGGGGGTTAAAAAAAACCTATATATTCAATATATTTGAAAATGACTTTAGGAGTTTATTTATTTAACATGAATTTAACCAAGAAATCCTCCCTGATATTAAAGGATTTCATTGTTTAGTGTATAAACTGCCACAAAATAGTGAAAAATGCACCGTGATTGTCACGTTTTTGAACCTGAAATACAAAATTATTTGACGTTTGTACTTGAATCAGTTATCAAACTAGTTGCAGATTAATTATCTATTGAAAGACAAATAGATTCATTGACTGAATCAGCCCTAAAACAAACAAACATGTTACAGAATTAAACAAAAATGCAAAAATGAAACATAAAAACATGAAAACAACATCCTAAAAATACCCCAAGAGCCACCAAAACCAAAAAAATTAAATAAATATCATAACATCTAGACTCTAAAACATCTTGAACATCAGCTGCCAGAGCGACTTTTTTTAATTTCAGTTGGACTTCAAAGCCTATTTTTTTATATTATTACAATAGAGACTCTAAGCACAGCACTTTAGATTTAGCGCACTGGTCCTCAAGAGTGTTTTTTCCCCTTCAGGTGGTTTCAGATGGTCCTCAGCACCATGATGAATGTGATTCGACTTCTATAATTCATCGGATTCATGTTTAATTCATGCTTTCATTTAGACAATGTAAAAAGAGTTCATTTACTTCACTCCCACCGCTGTGATTTACACAAATACTGACAAAATTCAACACCGGATCGCCGGCATCAATCTTTATGTGAGTGATTTTTTATCAAACGGCGGGTCTGAAGTCATTGATGCGTATCTATTTGGGGCACTGCAGCACTCTGAAGGTAATGCACACGCCACCGAGGGACATACAGTAAACACAATTAAGCAAATTTAGGCGATAAAAGCAAGTGTGTTTCTCGGTAATTTAAAGTCTAAAACCCCCACAGGACCGTCGGCAGCCACTTGAGAGAGCGAGAGAGTGAGAGAGCGAGGCTATAATTCAGCCTGAGCTCGCCAGTAATTTGACACTGCAAGGTTCATTTCACCTTCAGGATTAACGTAATCTCTATTCAAGCATAGCCTACTATACTAAAAAAGACTTCCCATCAGCTGACATTGCCAGCAAAGGTCATTAGTTAAAAAAAGTGAAGATGAAAAGGTTCGGTATACATTTAGGGTCTGATTCACTTCAATATTTAGACTTTCTGAATGTTAAGTTCCTCCTCGGAGCTATGAATAACAAATTAAGCATAGCAACTTAAACTTGTGTATTTGCATTTTTAGCGTTCGTCTATTATTAACTGTAATTAAATATTTGATGTTTTTCACCGATGAGGTCAGAGGAGACGGAGGAAGAGCGCCGACGCCTCGGCTGTTTGTCCTTCCGTTAGCTGGATGTGTGTTTTTATCCTGCAAACAACGTCTTTCGTTATTTCAGAGTAAACAAACGCAGTGACCTTACAGACTCTTTTAAAGCATCAATTCACCCAAGCGCTAATTCTCTATTTTCATTAAGCAGGTTTTTTTGGGGGATGTTGTCGCATCAAGGACACTTAATGTGAGCACAAGGCTGTCAGAGTTTTGACTTTTCTTTCACGAGCACTTTATTAAGGAAACGTTTGAAAGCGCGAGAAAGCCGGAGTGGGGTCTTTGAAAGTCGAAGAAGAGGCGGGAGCGACACATTACAACTGTCACGCAGATTAACGTTAACTGATTAACTATCGTTTCAGTTCGGGTCAGCTGAGAGATAAAATCACAGACGAGTGTGTGATGTTGAAGAATCCAACACGAACCCTAATAACCCTTAATAACCATAACAAGAGATATCGTCTCTTTTTTTTTAAATCCACACACTCGTCTTTCTTGTCAACTACCTCGTGCCTACATTACCCACAATGCAACTCGACAGCTGACAGTTTGATCAAGAGGCTCTGCTAGTAGTGGCTGATGTAGCCTGCAGCTGTCGGCCTCCAGCAGAGACGAGGAGCGGGCCTACGGAGGTCCAGCAACCCCACCGCTGTCTGACTCCACACCTCCAGATGTTTTTCATTTTCAAAACTTGTCGTCTTCAGCCCCAGCAGTGACATTACTCGAGGCAATTTATCAGATTTCACACAGCAGCTCCCTCTGGAGACACACAATGCCTCACACTACTGTTTTCACATGTGCAGTAGTTCATCCCAAACACCTGGAAACACATGCTGATGCATAAAATCCCCCCCCCTTTAAGATTATTTTAAACATATTTTGCTATTTATGCCACATATCTGCTGAAACAGTATTTTAAAAGTTAAAATGCTGCAGTGTCCTGTGTGTAATAATTATTTTATAATCCACGTGATGAGGTTTGAGGTCAGAACCAGTACTTTCAGTCTCAGTCCTCCTCTCTCCTCCGGCTCTCTCTGCACAATTTACTCGTCTCTCCGTCCGCGCCGTCTCTCATCCAAATTCACCGTACATAACGTTATCTGACCAAGGAAAAGTAAATCTATTTTACAGGAGTGCCCTGACCAAGAGAGCGGCAGCACAATGAGCACAGAGGTTATAAACTTGTAATGAATTAGATAAAATATGAAGAGATAATCAAGGATCACAAGGATAGTTTAAGATTGTTGGAATAGCGGCGATAAATAACGAGGCATATAAAAACAGATACAGATTAGATTAAAAGTTTTCTCTTTTTTGCACAAATTGAAGTTTAACTTACAAAAGCAAACTGTTGTTATTTGATTCCTGTTTCTGTTCTGAGTTTTATCCTCAATCATCCCAAAATTTACTCCTCCTGTCAATCAATGTATGTTGGTAGATAAACTGCAGCACTCTTATCTTAAAGTCTGGTGGAACCTTAAAGGGAACATAACATGCTTTTTGTGATTTTCTGTCATTGATATACTGTTATGATGTCAAATGTCAGGTGTTAAATACGGTCAAAGTTCCAGTCAAAGTGATTGTATGTAAAAATGCTGCCTTCAAGTCAAAAGTCAGGGCTTCAGCGACGCTTTGTTTGCGATGTTATCTCTACTTTCTACTTGTGATGTCCGTCGCTAGCTGTTGTTGCTACTTTAAAGTGGTTTCATGGGTTGTTTCCATTGTCCACTCACATTTCCGCTTGAATTTCATCTCACACATGTACGGATGTATTTGAGAAGTTTGTATTTCAAGTAAAAAAAAAAAAAATGAAAAAAAGCGAACAGAGTGGGCTCATTGGGGGGCGGGGCCTTAAAGAGACAGGAGCTAAAACAGCCTGTTTCAGACAGAGGCTGAACTGAAGTGCTGCGTAAAGAGTCTGTAGAAGATAAATAAGAAGTTGTTTTTTTTTTTTTTAACTGTAAATCATGCAAAGATACTCCGCACTATAAATATAGACCTTGAGAAATGTGCATGATATGTCCCCTTTAATCATGTCATGTGATACTTCAGGTGCTACATTCTTTATTTCTATTATTTCCCCCATGGGGGCCATGCAGTGTCTAATGTCTGCTTCTCCACTAATTTTAACACATTCCAGTGACAAAATGAAGCGACCCATTTAAACTTACTGCACCTTTTTGTCTGATATTATGACAGGGATTTGGATTTTTTCTTGTTGCAGGAAGCACTTTTTCATCTTTTACACTTTACAGAGAGATTGGATGCTTTGTGGAGGTGTTGAAACGTGCTGCCAATAAATCTAAAAGTACTTGACAATAAGAGCTAGAACAGTCACCAAAGAATGTGGAGATACAGGCCTAACAGGCTGTAACTAATTAGTTTCCACTCAATTTCATTGCTAGCCGATTTGCTGCCACCAGGAGATGAGATTATACTAATTCCTGCGCTTCTATGTACAGCCGTCTAACATGTTGTAAAGGGCAAATCCAGTCTTTATCTATTTAAGTTTTTCTAACCCGGCTTTGTTAAACATCTCAGTATGATGAGAGAATGTCTCAGACTAGTCAAATAGACACATTGATAACTAGAATAGACAAAGGAATACTCTATATCTCCAAGCCCATTAAAGCTGTTTGCACAGCTGATATAGTCCAATGAAGCCAAAAAGGCTCTGCATAAGCTTCAGATATAAGAGACTGCATGCTTTTCTGTCTGTGAAAGTGAAGGGGAGGTATTGTGGATGTTTGTGTTGTGCAAAGAAAAAAAGAAGGAGGGTTGTTCAGTGCAGAAAATATACAACTTTAAAAAAAAATAAAATGCTGAATATGTGCACAAACATGCACTGAATAGCAGGAGAAACACAAAATGTCAGCTGGGATTGGCAGCTACACTTGGAGTAATATCTTTATTTGTGTTCCACCACAGCCAGACTGTATTTTCTCAATGATTACCTTCTCCAGAGATAAGACTAACCTTTAAGGTTCATGTGGCCTCAATTGTTCGGTCGTGTCGGTTTGCCCTGTACAACATCAGAGAGATTACCTGTCTGAGCTTGCAGCACGAACTCCTGGTGCAGGCTCTCATAATATCACGCATTGACTACTGCAACTGCTTACTGGCAGGCCTCCCTGCATGCACATTCAAACCCCTGCAGATGATCCAGAACACGGTGCATGCATCTGGTCTTCAACCAGCCCAAACAGCACACGTCCCCCCCCCGCTGTTCATATTTCTCTACTGGCTCCCAGTTGCTGCCAGCATTAAATTCAAAACCCTGAAACTCGCTTACAGAACTGCGACTAGAACAGCTCTTGCTCTACCTGAACTCCTTCATTCAGGTTGATTTTCCCTCCTGCTCACTTTATTCTGTCAATGAAAGGAGTCTGGTACCACAACAACAACAACAACAACAACAGGGCAGGCATCACTAGCGAGACTCTTCTCTTCCCTGGTGGTGGAACGAGTTACCAAACTCCCTCTCAATCTTTAAGAAAAGACTCAAGAGCCAGCTTTTTTGTGAACACCTCCTCCACACTTGATGGACTGAAAACAACAACAAAAGAAAAAATCCCTTCTTTGTTAAAAAAAAAATCACAATAAAACAGTCTTTCAGTTATTTTATGTACAGTATGTGATATCACACAAAAACAGAACAGCAACGTGAACTGATAATAATTTATAAATAAAATAGGTAGAGGGGAGTTCAGTATCACTTGAACTTTGACCTGAAGCATGAGGGTTCAAACAGTCACCGTTTTATTTTTTGTCATTTTCAGGGATTAAAAACCATTTACGAGATATTAAATGAGTCATAGTTGAAACTCCAGAGTGTCCTGACTGTTCAGAGCATTTATATGCTTCATTATTCCAAAAATAAGAATGTGTAAGAGTACTGTTGTGTGTTTTATATCGTAGGCTGGGTTGTTAGTCACAATATGATAAAACACCAATAAATTCAATAGGGAAAAAACTGCTAATAAAAATAACTAGTACTGTATTTTGCTTTATGTTATTACCTTTATTAATTCATTAATTTTCAAAATAAAACTAGTTAATTGGAATCTAAATAAGTAAACAAACAAACAGAAAGAAAAAAAACAAAATTTCTTATTACTACTTTTACTGCTACTAATAATAATGACTTTAACCAAAAAAAACATATGTATATTTTATATGTTTATTACATGTAAAAAATAATTCACATATAGAATATGTGGATGTGTGAAAATAATAGTAAGAAGAACATGTTCGATACATAAAACAAAGAAAAATGATATATTTTGAAGAATTAGTAAAGATAACGAACTTAAATAATCAAACAAGGTTTCAGTGATAATCACAGCTAAATATAACAGAGCAGAGGAAGGAGTGGTAGCAGCGTAAGTAGTATTAGGACAGTAATAAGTGGCTTTAGGTGAAGGCAAGGACAAAACGGTGAGTCTTGAGTGGGCACTTAAAAGCCTCGGTGGATGTAGCTGCTGTCCTGAGATCCAGAGGGAGATTATTCCAGAGTTCAAGTCCACACTTCCCTGTTTGTCTGAGCTGTTGTTGGTACAGAAAGGAAGCTGAAGATCTGGGACATATTTCAGCTGCAGATCAACAGCTCCAGAGGCAAAGACAAATCCATGATGATTTATGAACAATAAGAAGATCTTAAATCGGATTCTGAAACTCACTGCGAGCTGCTGCGCCAGTTACATATAACATGAACGGCCACGAACCCGGACTCAAAACCCACAATATTAAATCTTAAAAAGAAAAAACAAACAAGAAAGCAACAAATATTACATTAAACAAATATTAAATGAAAAAGAAACAAACTTGTCCTCATCTTGACCCATTTGAGCGACACGTTAAAAGTAGAAAGACTAAACATTGTTTACATCAGATTACACACAGCGGGTTATTGTAGGAGGGGATCTATAACAGCTGAAGGCCTAAAAATAATTAAATGCTGCTGATAAACATGCAAACGGTTGGACTTCAGCTACGTCATGGCCAAGGTAGACGCTTGAAGAGACTTTGGCTCAACGATATTAGGCTGTATGGGATACAAGAGAAGCGCAGAGAGGAACGACATGCTATCATTCATAACTGACTGACTTTTTCCATACAACACCAGACCTGCTGGGAGAATTGGATATCAAATTGAACAGAGAGCACAAGGCTCTCTCACCAAAACCGAAGGAGGCGACAGCGCCACCAAGATCCGTAATTGTACGATTTCTGGATTTCAGTGTGAATCAAACAGTAGAGACGTCCAATTCCAAGGCCCAGAGAGTGTACTTTGACCAGGACTTGCAAGAAGAAAAAGGAAAGGAGTACAAGAGGTGATAAAAAAAAAAAAAAACTGAAGGAGAGGAACATCAAAGCCCTCTCACCATACCCTGCCCAACTTAAACTTTTCCTGGATGCAGGACTGAGAGTGTTCCCCTCGCTGTTGGAGGCTCAGCCAACACTGAAAGAACTTGGACTCGGGACATACTGGAGAGAGAGAGAGAGAGTTGATACGAGACCAGAGGAGGAACCGGCAGCTGAATCCTGTGGATGTTAGAGCCATCATTCATGGAGACAATGGAGCAGAATAATTGAAGGGAGATAAGTCGAGTTATAACTCTCAAACGTAAGGATTGCAAAGCATGGACAACCACGTTATATGATGAACCATTTGTCAGACAATGAGAAATTAATATGCAGATAGTGAAGGTTTTGTAGGACTATATTATAAGTGATATTTTTGGGGTCTTAGTGGAGAAGGGGGATACATATGCATACTCTGGTGAGAGTCTTGCAGACCAGATGACGAGATTTCTAACCTCACTTAGTGTGTTTCTCCCAAAGAGTCACAGCTCTCTGCCTAATTTAGATCAGAGGTGGAATGCTTTTGGCATTTTAATTTGTAAAAAAAAAGTTGAAAAGGTTGATTTTTCTTTATTTTTTTGAGGAGATATACCTGACAATTGGAAGTTTACTATTGTTTACTGCAATGTCGAATAATGTTCCATCATTTATATGTTCGTCATGTTCACAAAGATGAAAAACACTTTAATTTATACATGACTATAAGATACAGTATAAACCGAAATGTAAGAAATATTGCAGGATAGATAGTTAATTTAATGGTAATGAAATATGAATACATTGGGTTTTATTAGTTAGAATATAAAGTGAATCAATCATCCCATAAAGAGGAAGAAAATTATTAATCAGTTACAAAGACTGAACCGCTCAGCAGCATTACTTCAGGAGACCCATTTGAATGACAAAGAAAACGAGAATCAAACGTACGGGGCAGGTTCTTAGTAGTAGTGTAGGGTAGTCATGTGAAAATGGCAAGAAAAGAGGGTTAGTAACTTTGTGTCATAAATCATTATGTCTGGTTCCAGACAAAAGTATTGGAAAAACGGAAGTCATATCATGGTTAGGAGGTACAATTGGGAATATTTGTGTGCACCGAATCAATATGATCGAGGCTTCTTTAGAGCAAGTGCATCATTCAGAGCAGAAAATGCAAAGAGAATAATCATACTGGGAATGAAAAAATAGATAAACACCCAAGCACTATGCAGTATGATAGAACAGCATGGGCTCATGGCAGACATATGGCATTTAAGCATCCTGTGGAGGAGGGACCTTACGTTTTCCTCAAAAGTACATAATAGCTACTCCCAAATTGACCTTTTCTGTATTTCAAAACAAGATGCCTATAAAGTTATCAATTGTCACATTGAACCAATAACCATTTCAGATCATGGACCACTGTTAACGTCAATAAACACTGGAGGTTGAATGTTTCACTATTAAATGATCCTCATGTGGTACAAAACACAAGAGAGGAATTAAATGATTATTTGGAACATAAAGATAATGGAGAAGTTTCATTATCTACTTCAGGGGAAGCAGAAAAAGTAGTACTTTGGGGGAAAATAATAGCACTCTCCTCTAGATTGAAAAAAATAATGTGAGGAGGAACTATTAGATTTAGAAAACTGCATGCAGAAATTGGAACACAAGAGGACAAATAATGAAACCACCCTGAAATCCCTTGGCCAATACATGCAGGATTTAAATGACCTACTGAAATACAAAGCCCAAGGCATGCTATGGCTTTCTAGCAAGAGGTACTATGAATCAGGAAACAGAGCTAGCCAGCTACTGGCATTTCAGTTACATAAAGCACAAACAAGCCGGGTAGTTCTGAAAATTGTAAGTCCCTCCTCTAAAAAAACAGTGTCTCACCCTAAAGACATAGCAGAGGCCTTCTCTGTTTATAACAAGACTTTCTATGAATTGCCAGCAATAATAGAACTTTATTTAGAGGAGTTAATCTATCTAAATTAAAAGCAAAAGATTTGAAAGCAATGATATAGCTTCTATTGTAGAAGTTGTAAAGAATTTGAAAAATAATAACTCACCGGGGAATTAAAGAGGAGGTCACACCTCTTCTGCAAAGAGTAATCATGCTCTCAATAAGAAAATACCCTCCTAAAATATGGTCAAAAGCAATAATCTGATCATGATTCACAAGGAAGAGAAAAACCTTAGAAATGAGTCATTCAGACCTGTAAGTTTGCGAGTACAAAAGACATGTATTAACAAAATAATTAAACCAGATCAGACAGGTTTCACAGCTGGAAGATAGACAGGGAACAAAACAACATATGAACTTTGAATATAATGTCAGTGGCACAACAAATTAAACAGTCTTCAGTGCGTCTCAGCTTAGACGCCGAGAAAGCATTTGATAGAGCGGCTTGGCTATATTTGCAACGTACACTGGAGAAAATGGGATTTCATTCAGTACTGTATTCTGTCAAAGGTTTGAGTCATATCTGAACAATCTGAATTGAAAAGGGGGGACCAGACATTTGATAAGGGAGAGAATATACGGCATATCAGATGGAGGAGGATCAGCGAAAATATTGCTGTATGCTGATGATGTCGTTCTATTTATTGGTGACCCTCTAACCTCTATCCCAATGCTACTGAAATGTTTGAAGGATTGTGGGATAGTGTCGGGTTATAAAGATAATAAATCCATGAATCTGTGATGTTGGTTGGTAAATGGTCGTCTCAACTGGATAAGCAGCTTTCATTTAGGTAGGATTTAGGTACGTAGGCATCATGATCACCCCAGATACATCACAACTGCACAAAGCAAATGATGGTAGATTAACATCAGATTTATGATGGAAGATTCTCCCACTCTCATTATTTGGTAGAATTGAAACAGTTAGTATGAACATACTTCTTAGGATATTGTGTTTTTCAGTCTTTACCCATCTGAATACCAGTACTGGTCTTTAAAATGCGAGATAAGCTGATTTCCACATTTATAGGAGAGAAATTTAGGATTGAACTGAACCTGTTAGCTTACCCCCCCCAAAAATCAACAAGGCCAATTTGAAATTATATTACTGGGCAACACAAATTCATGAAATGGCTGAGTGGTTAATGCAAGATGAGGAGATGAACTGGCTGGAATTAGGAAACAATTCATGTCCTCTAGTGCCTCTTGAGACCCTGTCATTTTTGGAGCAAAAAAACCTGGATAAAAAAATGAATGGATGAACTGCACCGGTGAGGGAAAAAAAAGGTGGAAGCACCCTTCACTATATCAAAAGCCATGAATGAATGCAAAGAATGTGGATTTTCTGCCAGGTAAATTAGACGCTGGGTTTAGGGAGCAGGTGGAGAAAGGACTTATTACAGTAGACCAAATGTTTGGGGTTGAGGGAGGGGGTTTAAATAATTTAATTAGGACTAGAAGATAAATTTGGGTTATGGTCATAAGATTTACATAGATATCTACAGTTGAGAAATTTAATGTCAAATAGGGAGTGAAACAGTGACCACCCATTCCCATCGAATCTTTTAATTAAGGATTATGGAAGGAAAGAGACCGAGACCATTTCCCAATTGATTGAATTGAAAAGTCGGAGCTGGAGATGAATGTTATTATTGAAGATGTGACACAGGAAGTAGCATGTGAAGGGGGACATGAAGTAACTAATACCTCAATGTGGAAAGAATTGAACTGGGAATTAAAAATAAGGTATTTTAGAACTCATGTAGTTTCATTTTATCAAAAAATGTGACAGAAAGTCAAACGACTTGTGCTGGGGGAATTGTAAACAGACTGGAGATCACACACACATTTTTTGGGATTATCCGAAACTGAAATCATACTGGGAAGAGATTCATACAGAAATATGTGCCATTTCTAACATTGATTTACCATTAGACTTATTGTACTATATTATAGGAGCAATCCCTGGAAGAATAAGGCTTACTTGCTGTGTATCTTTTTACTGGTGGCAAAAAAATGATAACTTTATCTTGGCTCAGACCACTGCCACCCACCCCCTACGTCACTGGCAACTTAATGAGAGTGGACCCAATGAAAAATAACTCCATGTAAAGACACGACGGGCTCCTGTGATTGCTTATTTTAGATTATATAATAAGCTGCTGTACTGGCTTAATTGTGAATTTGGCCAAAACTAACATCTGTTTCGTTTAGGTATTTTTATTTTATTTATTTATTTCATTTTTTGGAGATTCCTCTCTTTGTGGAAGCACATGATCCCATGATTTATAATTGTTATGTTTGTTTGCCAAACTGTGAATAGTTTTCCCTTTCTGTTTTCTTTTAAATAGCTGACGGAGCAATTATGTATAATTCAAATGTGCATAACTATAAATAAACATTTTGTTTAAAAAAAAACAAACAAACAAACAAAAACCATGCGAGTAGTGATGTGTCTGACGTTTGAGCATGTTCCTACTCCGAATAGCAATACTATGAAAGAGGACTTCCATGAATCAGGACAGAGGTACCAGGCTGGATTTCCAAAATTAGATTGTGACAAATCCTCGACTTAAGTTGTCGGAGCCGTAAGAGTGTGTTTGTATGTTTCCACTCTTTTTTTTTTTTCTTTCTTTCTTTCCAAAACGAGTCCAGCAGCGTATCAAACTGCACAGAAGAAGAGGAGGAGAGATGAATGGATCGCCATAGAAAAGTGTTAACTCCTTCAGAGCCGGCCCATAGAAATGTGTTTGTGTATCCGTGTGTGCTGAAATATTGCGACAATAGTCTGAGAGAGCAGCAGGTGAGACAGCTGTCAATCACGGCTGTCAATCACTGCTGTCAATCAACGCCCATACGGCAGACATCAAAGCTTCTACGAGCTTCTATGTGTCCACAATTTAGTTCGATTTCATTGGACGGTGTTTCCTGCTCGCTAGAAATCCATATATTCTTTGTGCCAGTTATCCAACCTATAACAGTCCCTTTTCTGTGTTTTCCAGTTCATTAAAATTGTCCACTTTACTGCCAGAAATGCAGATGTTACAAAGCACTGTGTTTGCTTTTGTTGGACATACTTAAGTTGTTTCCCAAGTGAACGTGTGTCTTAGCAACAAGGATGATGATGATAATGACAAATAAACAATAACTTCCTTCCTTCCTAATCATTCTTAGTAAGATAATTTAGTTTTTTATTCATGTTTAGCTCTGCCTGCTACACACAGATGTAATAAAATTAAAAAAATATATAATAATAACTCTGTGTTAGGCTATCGAGGCTCCATCTCCCACTTCACACAGCGGTGCAAGAACAATTACCCGTGGCTTAATGTAGCAAAGACAAAAAGGACCGTTCATTAACATCTCCAGCATACGCAGCACAGCCCACAACTCCACCCACAACCCCACCTGCATCAGTAATCAAACTGTTGAGATGGCGGCATGCGTCAGATAGCTCAAACTCACCCTTAGACAACAAACTGAGCTTTGAACAACATCCACAAACGCTGCCAACGGAAGATTCTCTGCCATCTGCAAAAACTCAAAGCGGTTTCTGCTGCCCCCCCTCCACCTTCTGCTGCTGCTGCTCTACAAAAGTATAATTCAAAACCCATTTCTCTCCTCTGCTCTTCCCCCTTGTTTCAACTTGCCTCCGATACGAACAAAACTCATGCACGTCTCACGTACAATGCCTCCAAAATTATTGGCCTCCCCACCCCCAACCTCTCAGACCTCAACAGCAAAGCCAGTACACACAGAGCACGCAACATTGTACATGACCCCAGGCACCCCTCCTCCTTCACACTGCTTCCATCTGGTCACAAATACAGATCCCTGGCCTGGAAACAGGCACGTTATGGCAAGAGTTTTGTCCCTTCTGCCATAGCAGTACTAAAACAAAATGCTCTGGTAGCTGTAGCTGGTGTATATGTGCTCTGCTTGCGTGTATAAATGAGGATGTGTCCTGTATGGATGTCTTTGTCGCGGATGCATACTGTATTTATGTATCTGTACAGACTGTGTATTTATCAGTGTTGGCTAGCTAACCCCTGAGTTTAGAGCTGCAACAATTAATCAATTAATCAATCAGTGGATCAGCAGAAAATTAATTATTTTGATATTTTTTTCATGCACATCAATAAACTGAATATCTTTGCTTGGACACTACAAGACATTTAAAGACATCACCTTCAACTCTGGGAAATTACAACCATCACTTTTTTACTAATTTTATGACAAGCGATTAATTGATTAATTTACAAAATAATCTGCAGAATGATATGAAAATAATAGTTCTAGTTCTGCATAGTTACTTGCTAGGCAGCGGCATGATGTTCAACATAGCAGACAAGGCAGATGATTACTGGCAACATAAAAGTTGAAGACAAAATTGTTTTTGAAGCTTTCATCCAAGGTGATTGTAAAACTGTGAAGAAAAGAGTAGTTTGAGGAAATGACGAGTTATCAGCTGTTTATGCCAGGTGCAGGACAAAAGATTCAATGAAATAGTGTCTGCACGCTGGATTTTTAGCTCCCCCCCCCCAAAAAAAAAAGAAAATAGGCCTTTTTCAGACAATGTTTTTTGGGAACTAAACCCAGCGTGTGGAAACTCTACAGAAAAAAAAAAAGATGAGATACCAGACGACGAGAGAAAGACAGAAGGTATTGTAAAAATGAATGAGTGCTCTAACAAGCAAACTGAAACACAGAAGTACTCGGTAGAGCTGTCAAAATGGTGACTAACAGCGTCTCTCAAGCCTGGAAGATGCTGGAAGAAAAAAAGTAATAGCAGTTTGGATCAACTTTAGGTCCTAAAAAAAGAAGGAAGTAGGAGTTCACAAGTGTAAAAAAAAGTACAAAGATTAAAATATAGAACTGTGAACCCAGCAGGAAATTAACAAGTACTCATATATGTGTCGTATTAGCAACACATTCGCTTCACAGATCTCTCCATTGTTCACTCTTTCACCACCCCCCCTTTATATTTTCAGCAAAAGGAACCAACAAATATGACTTCCTGTGGAAAATGCACACTACTACGCAGACAGCGATGGGACAATGTATAAATAAAATTAAGTCGTTTGGAGACGTTGGCATATGAAACAAAGTAAACTGAAAGTCAGCGTGTAATTTGGAGCATCAGAATCACAAGTGCGGCTCCGCCCCCTCAGAAATGTTGACCTTCCACTGAAACAAGACGTTATTGTAACAGCGGTACAGATGTAGCTAGTTAGCAAGACTGATTTCAAAACTTAATTCGAGTCAGCTGCCTTTTTTTTTCGCATTTCATCTGAATAAAATTCTCTTCAGGAAAACAATCAAGAATTGATCACAAGCTTAATGAAAGAATATGTACAAGTAAAACAGCATTTTTCTGTTTTTAATGTTGCGATCGGATGACATGCTACCAAAACATTATCATGACAAAAGTAAAAGCATATAACATCAATCAGATTGATTGGAAATACAATGTTTTTTTCCTGTGTGACCAAACAAAACAAGAAGGAACTCAGCTACTGATCTGCTGTCGCAGGTGCACATGAGCCAACTCTACTGTTGTAATCACACTAATTCTCAATCTCACACACACACACACACACACACACACACACTGACACACAGTTCAGACATGTGGATGAAAGGACTGTTTTTTTTTAGTACAATCCCAAAAGTTAAGCATCATGACGCCATAACGTAAAGCAGCACGTTCTCTTTTACTCTGAATCTACTGATCATCACTGTCTGTCTCTCTCTTTTCCTTCCCTTCCCTCATTGGGTGACCCCACCAATGTTTTTCTTCACATTTTCTTATATGAATAGAACATGAATGGGCAGAAAGCATGAAATAAAATTAAATAATAATTAAATTAAATTAAAACCTAAAAGATTTTGTCATCGAAAAGACAGAAACAAGAAAATTGAAGCATTTCTGCAACATTTTCTGGCTTTTTATTTGCTGTTTTTTCTTATTTGTTTGTTTGTTTATTTACAAATTAAATCAAGCATAATCAAACTTACCTTAACACGGCTATGTTGACATCCTCTTTCTTAAACCAGCTAATCTATAACCCAAGAAACTCAGTACAATCAATAAGCAATAAATAAAGACCTTAAACACTTTTTTGTAACAAAACGAACACAAACTAAACTCAGGATGTGACAGCAAATGACAAGAAATATAAAGTGTAATGTGCACAAAAATGTTTGTCCACTCAAATACTACTCAAATAAAACAATCCTCGAACTGCTTCCCTCCTCTGATCTTCAGATTTGATACTGAAACGAGTCAAACGAGGAAACATAATCTAAATAGTTTGGTTTTTGGATATAAATAGTTCGACTGAACCAGTGAAAATTCAACATATTGTATGATTGTGTGGTAATATTTTTAGTTACATCTGTCTCCATTTATCTTTCCTCTTCAGCTCAACTGGAACATGAGCGCTGAGGTTCCTCGAGCTTCAAAGAAATCTCGATATGATGTATGCTGAAATAGCGTTTGAATGCTTGAATGTTTAATTTCCCTCAGCGCTACTACTCCAGTGATTGGACTCATGTGAAGTGGATACTGGCCTTTAGATGGAAAGTTTCTCATAGGAAGGGATTTCACTTCTGCAGATGCTGTAGACGAACATTTTTGAGTTTTATATCTGTTTTGAGGACCGGACAAATTAAACTGCTCACACCTTCAAACGAGGGCTCGACTAACGTTTATCATCTTGATTCATCGATTGATTTTTTTAGTGTATAAAATGTCAAAAAGTAGGAAAAAACTTCTTTAAATGTCTTGTTCTGTCCGACCAACGCTTCCAAACCCTGAGATATTCAACTCACAGTGATAAAACAAAGCAGCGAATCAGCATATTTGAGAAACTGAAACCAACATATTTTTGGCGTTTAAAAAAAAAAAGTGTCTGTGTCTCACTGCCTCACTGTCTCACAGCCTCACTGTCTCACTGCCTCACTGCCTCACTGTCTCACTGCCTCACTGTCTCACTGCCTCACTGTCTCACTGCCTCACTGCCTCACTGTCTCACTGTCTCACTGCCTCACTGTCTCACTGTCTCACTGCCTCACTGTCTCACTGTCTCGCTGCCTCACTGCCTCACTGTCTCACTGTCTCACAGCCTCACTGCCTCACTGCCTCACTGCCTCACTGCCTCAGTGCCTCACTGTCTCACTGTCTCACTGCCTCACTGCAGGGGTCCAACATTCAGACCTGGAAGGGTTTCCTTTAATTTGTCAGTACAGGATGTTATGTATGTATGTGTGTGTGTGTGTGTATGTGTGTATGTGTGTGTATGTACAGGATGTTTTGTATGTATGTGTGTGTATGTATGTATGTATGTGTGTATGTATGTACATGATGTTATGTATGTATGTATGTGTGTATGTATGTATGTATGTGTGTATGTATGTACATGATGTTATGTATGTATGTATGTGTGTATGTATGTACATGATGTTATGTATGTATGTGTGTGTATGTGTGCATGTACAGTATGTTATGTATGTATGTGTGTACGTATGTATGTGTGTACGTATGTATGTGTGTATGTATGTATGTGAGTGTATGTGTGTATGTACAGGATGTTATGTATGTATGTACAGTATGAGGGCCAGTATGCATGTGTAAGTATGTCTGTGTGTCATTTGCTCCCATTTACTTACACTGTAAAACAATCATCTTTTAAATATAAAAGTTAGAAAAATAAAAAAAAACAAAAGCATAAATGTCCTTAAAGAGCTGAACATATTGACATATGAACAGATTCTGTAATTGAATATATGAAATGAATCAGAGGATATAAGACACACACACACACACATATATATATATATATATATATATATGTATGGCATACTGTGTATTTTTAACTCACTTCTGTGAAGGACAGAAACAGTGGAGATGTTCCTTTGATGCTATAGAGATAGTTGTGCCAGCTGAGGTTGCGTTAACAGACGATGACATGCAGACAGAAGAGAGATGGAGGAACATGAAGAACAGCTAGCAGGAGATTAAATAGCATTACCGTGCCATTTATAGCTATTATTATGTACACCTGAAATACCTACAGATGAGGTCACTCAACCTCTGAAGCCACATGAGTAGAGTGGAAACCCGCCTTTAGAGATCACGGCTGTCAAATTGATCGCTATAACTCATGTCTCCATTGACGTCTGTGTATTTATCACATGAGTATCGAGTGCTCGTTGTTCCGCCGCCGCATCTCGTCGGCTTGTTTCTGGCATTTTGTCATAAGCTTCGCTACGCCTGCCTTCATGATCTCAATGCACACGCCGCTAAATATATATCATACATGTATCATGGGAGGTAAGTAAAAAAAAAAAATGGTACTGCCATAGCAATTTTTTTCTCTCTCCATATGTTGTCATGTATTAAAATGAACACTGTAAGCAGACTCTTTGATTACTATAAGCAAATTATTTAAACAGCATCTTTTTGATCCATACAAGCCGTTTGATCACTGTAACCAGGATCATTAAAAGCTGTTTCCACTGCATAATATTATGTGCCAGACAAGATGTTTGACCTCATAGCACGACTGGCAGGTATGCACTTTAATATCGGAAACACTCATCGGCCTTAAATTGCCCTTAAAATGAATTCCCCGCTCGTTTGATGTTATTTTAAAGTTAAAAAAAAAAAAAATGACATGCAATAACACAGATGATGACAAAACTCATCATAACATGTCAAGACATTCATTCCTGGCGTCCCTTGAATGACATGAACCAATACAATAAAGACGCGAGACGGCATAACACGTCTGTCTGTCTGTCTTATTTCTTCATGGGAGAAGAAGAAGAAGAAGAAGAAAAATACTGGGATGAAAACCTAATGAGTGGCTGAAAGGTGAATGCACTTGAGTTAACCTTCCTGCCGTGATGTGGAGCCTTGAAAGAAGCCTAATTGCCGCCATCAACGCATGCTAAACATTCGCTAATCATTGCGAGCTCCTCGGTATCTTCGATGCTCTCTCAGACAATTACAGCATGTTGTCAAACATTTGCACGGAGAGGAGGGGGGGGGGGGGGGGGATGACAGACGTCCAGGGGGTGTTGTCTAGACCGCTCAGCCGCTGATTCGTGACAGGTGCCCGTGGTGCTGCACGCCCTCCTCTGGGTTCGTGACTCAGCTTGGCATTACTATCTTTGTTGTTACACGTCTTGCCCCACCCGGAAACCCATTTCACCAGTAGCTGCCAAGCTTGACTTTCCCCTAATGGTCCCCAGAGGGAGACCAGTGGATTTTCATATGTATGTCTATATGTGAACGTGTGCCTGAAAGTGTGAGGAGTGTGTGAGTGCAAGGGGGGGGGTCTTTCGCCAGTCGGGGAGGATAGTCGGTGAAGGGGAAAAAGGGAGAGAGAGGAGAGGAGAGAGGAGAGGAGAGAGAAGAGGAGAGGGGTGGGTGGTTTTATTTAGAGTAGTGCTTGCGGTCAGTGGGGTGGCAAAGCCCTCGCCCTGGCTCGCTCTCCTGCTCACTCACAAGGAATGCAATGCGTCTTTTTTGTTGAATGAGCTCGAGCACGGCGGAGCATTCGTTGAATATTAATTCATGAGTGCACGTGTGTGTGTGTGGGCGTGTGGACGGGCAACATCAGAAGACAGTAGGGAAAGATTCAAAAAGTGTTATGATGTGCAGGCTTTTGTGTGTGTGTGTGTTCGTGTTTTTGTCAAGCGCATACGTGCCTACCTGTCTTTTTCTCTTCGCGTGATCCTATAATAAGTACATAGCGGGAAGTGGATTGTTATTTTCTCTTTTAAAACCCGCTTTCAAAACAAGACTACAGTCCTCTGCGAACCCTTGAGGTGTCTTTTGTGCAGAACCAAACGGAAACGAGACAGAATACACACCCGGCGTGCGAAACTGCCATCAATTCCCTTCAGTATAGACGGCCTGCAATTTCTCAAGAACTGCTCCACTTTTCCAGTTCGGATAAATTTAACAAGTTTTTTCTTTTAGTTGAAAATGAGGTGGAAGCAAAACTTTTCCATACGCCGCATATTTTGCAGAGCTCAGGTACAACTGCTCACCTTGAATACTTGTGACTATTCCAGCCGTGGAAGTGCGGCGAAGCGTGGAAAGTTACAGTAATATATGGTGCGTGCTGTCTGAATCATTTAAGTCTTACATCAGGAGTCGCCAGTGAATAGATTTGTGTGTGGAAGAGACTGAGCTACGCTGGGATTAATCCGCCCGCCCCCCCCCCTCGCCCCCCTCCCTCCTCCTTTTACACCGACTTCACTCGTCATGAACATGTCTGACCTGCATAAACAAGAAAAACGCATCGTGTTACAGCTCAGATTTTCTTTTCGTTTGTTTTGTTACGCCGCGATACGAGAAACATGAGAGTTTTCTCTCATTTAGTGGAAATAATTTATTTTCTCCCCCCCCCCTCCCCCTCCCTCTCCCCCCCCCTCGTGTGCTGATGCTGCTTTTAATTAGCCCTCCAGCTCAAAATGCACAGAGGAGGAAGATGCTTCTAAGCTGCAGCCATTGATCCAGTGTGATGAAGTGCAAAGCAAGTGTGACTGAATTTGGGTCAGCATATTTGCTCGCAGAAGACCTACAATTACAGTTCAGTGCGAGAGGTATTTATGCTGTGTTCTGTGGTTTCAGCTACAGAGAGGACCCTCTATAGAATGATCTTTTTTTTTTACTAAGCGGCAGTGCGCGAGTGTGCTCGCACGGCTGGTAGTGTTTGGAAATAAAAATGAAAAGAGGATCATTTAGCTCCGGGCTTGGAGGGGTGCCTGTGTTCCATCCACATGCACCTAGAGCTCCTGTTTCCACAGGGAGGATTTAGCACCTGGCACAGACCAGTCGCTGTTTTTAACACCCATTCAGAAACAACAATGGCCGGTCACTAAGCAAAGATTAAAACCAATATGTGCCATGTAGTTGCATACATCCTTTCAGACAATGAAATCTACTGTTAGCCTCGTGAGATGCTCCAGAGACAAACCTGTCTGCTATTAACTACTGGCAAATCACCCGCTTGGCAGTCGCCACTACATGAAATCAGCAGTTATTTTAGGGACCTTGAGCTCGTGACCCATGCAAATGGCATTTTACGATGCTGTCAGTGGCTCATTCCCTGCAACCTTAGAAGACTGCAGGAGAATGTTAATAAAGGAGTGTGCCACTGCAGTCTAAGTAATGTGTACTGTAACAAAAAAAAAAAAGAAAGACAGAAGAAGAAGAAGAAGAGATCTCACATTAGTCGTGCATGTTATGTATGAATGTCCCAGACAGTACATGTGCTACTCAAAGTGCACCCTGTAAACGCTGATAAAGTGAGTGAGGGAGAGATTTTTCCAAGTAACATCAGGAACTTTCTGTCCCAACTTAACCACACGAATGCGGGCCTGAACACATTTTTTGCATGTCTTCATTTTCTGTAGAATTTTCAGTCTGTTTTTATTAAACACCCCCCTCCTCGTTAGTTCTTTAAAGGAATTGTTCAACGTTTCGGGAAATGCTGTGATTTGTTTTCTTTTAAAAGAGTGAGTCGGTGATAGAAGTACTGAGATCTTTTACTTAAAGCGGAACTTTTAGCGGCTGAAGAGCCAAATATTTCTCTCAGGAGTTGGTAGAGAGCAAAAACAGAGCTGACAGAGAGTGAATATTGGATTTACATTCACCAGGTGGACAGAAACACGACTCCAAGTGAATGATGGATGTGGAAATAAGCAGCTGTTTGCTAACAAGTTCAACATATTCTAAAAAAAAAAAAAAAAAAAATCAGTTACTGCAGGTTTAAGTAAAAGTAGCATTTCCACAATGAAAAAAAACTCTATTACAATTAAAAATCTTGCATTCAACATCATATTTAATTAATATTTACACTAGTATTGGTGGTAAAATGCACATTTAGAGTGTTATATTTATCATATATCATTGGCGGACATGTTTAAGCATCACTTTTAATGTTATCAAGGCAAAGCTAATAATGCATATTTTACAAATTGATCATTTTACACGTTAAGTATTGATCTGAAAAGTAATTACAGCTGTGAAAAAGTACAATATTTCCCTCTGAAATGCAGTGGAGTAGAAGTATAATGACATGGGAATAAAGTGCAAGCATCTCAAAATTGTAACAACAGTAATAAATGTATTTTATTTCTCCAGCAGAGAAAAAAATACACTGACTTCAAAGCTGTCTGTTACACATAGTATCTTGTTTGTTTAACACGTACATAGACAGAAATGTGCAGATGACATTTTAAAGAGGACAGATCATGCATATTTGCAGGTCTACGTTTTTTTTTTTTTTTTTTTTTTTCTTATTCTGGGGCTCTACTGGAATGTTTTTGCATGATTTACAGTTAAAATCTCCTTATTTGTCTCCTACTGGCCTGACTTCTGACATTCTGGAAGCTACGAACAGAAGTGGAGGGATTTCTTCTGTTACTGGACTTCTTATTACTGTTCTTTACTCTTTAATGGAAAAAAAAAAAAAAACACAGCCGCACGTCCCAAGCAACAAATCAAACAACCTATGGATCGACCTTTGTGCAAGAAAAGTTACGAAACCAGACGGCCGTGTTTTTTTGGACACGTCGTGCAAACGATCTGATGTCAAGTTCCGACGGGGAGGTAACTCTGCAAACGGAGCGCTCAGGAAAGCACGTTGAAGCCCTGGTTTTTGTCTCGAAGGCAGCATTTTTTTTTAAATATGTTCACCTCAAGTTTTGGGACTTTTAACAATATATATATAAATGACAGAAAATCACATGTCCTCCTTTAACGTTGCGGTTTAAATGACTACTACTGGAGCACACGTCCCTTAAGAGGAGATTCACTTCCTGCAACTATTTTTGGCGAACAACAGTTAATCCGTTTGCAAATTACTTACAGTGTTTCTTGCAATGGTGTGTGTGTGTGTTGCCAGATAGGTCAGTGAACAAAGATTTGGATGCACGATCATGCATACGACGGTACCAAACCTGACAAGCTCACTGTGTTTGCTCACTGTTGGAATGAAACAGGGTTTGTTTACCGCGGCAGAGAAAAATGGAAACAACACCAACACCGATGACAACAACAGTACCGCTACAGTACGATATCTAACAAATAATCAAGAGGTGCCTGGGCACATATCCACCTTAATTTGCTTCAGCTGTAAAACTCCCTTTCACTTCTTCTCACGCAAAATGAAAACAATGCCAAAAACATTGAGAAACACAAAGAGGATTTTCAGCAGGTCTCTTAATTTGCTTATTACATAAAGAAATATCCTCAAAGACATTCACTCTTTGTTGTAAAACTGGAGGATATACTGTCTATTTTTTTATAAAGAGGTTTAACACCAATAAATCACTCTGTGGTCCGGTGCCAGAAAGAATTTATTTCAAGGTCACACTGTTTAATTGGAATTTATACCCTTCAGCTGTGGCTCTGAACGAGGACCAGTACTGATGTCTCACTGCATCTGTTTGTCTGTTTTTTTTACACATTTGGTTTGTAAACCATCTTTAAAAAAATTTAGCACATCACTTTGCTTTTTAAATGTGCTCTCTAAATAAAGTTACTACCCTTTTTCTTCCCCCCACTATAATCCATGCAGATGATTTGCGGCTGTGAACCCGCAGGAAAAGCGTCCAATCATGCAGCGTCATGTCACTTTGACTCCAAGAAAAAGGAGAGAATTAAGGAGGCTTCAGTGAAAATGTGCATCTTTAGTGAAGGAGATTTTTTTTTTTTTTTTTTTTTGCCAAAGCAGACGCTGTACTCAACCTCAGTTAAATGCAAATCTGATAGAAGTAAAAATACATATGTTTAGGGTTCAAAGTTGATTTTAAGAGTCATTATGCAACGCAGGAACGCACACACATAGACAATATATTTGCAAATATTAAAATATTTTAAAGTGCAATGGGGTAAAAGAATGAATTTGACTTTAAAATAGAATAAAGTAGCACTAAAGAAGACATTAAAAAGGCAAAACTATATTTTATAATCAAGGAATATGCAGCTACTTATATATAGTACATATAAATATATATATATATATAGACTGTATATACCCAGAAGTCTTTACAATGAGTGCAAAATATGCAAGTTATAGTGCAAAAAAAACCTTAAAGGTAAACAGTAAATAGCCAAAATCATCACGAAAAGCTGCACATTAAGGCTTCAATCTTAAAAAAAATGAACAAAACTATAAATAATGTGCATGTTATGCAACAGCATCAGCAGCAACACTGCAGAACTTTGTCAATCTTAACTTTTGACTTTGGCATAATTCTGCACACAGATCATTCTTACGGCTCTCTAGGATATTGCATTTGGGGTTTGGGGAATATTGTGAGCTAGGTAATCTTGATTGGGGATGACAGTCGCCTTACACTGTCAACATGCTATTCCTACCCAGCTCATTGCACATTAAATGCCCTCAGGCAAAACCCAATCCCATTTTATCTCCCACCATCCTCCCCCCCCAAAAATATTCTCATTATTAAATCATGCATTTAGAGTTATCAGCCTCCCATCTCGGGCCATGCGGATACATGTGATACATGTTTATCGTTTTCTCTGCTTTGGTCTTTCATACATTTTTGAGGGTTTTTTTTAGACTCCAAAAAAACAAGAGTTCGACTCGGGGACGGATGGGTTTTGAAAATGTCACCCTCGTGCGATATAACGTCAACGGGGAAGCCGGAAAGTTTAAAAATGTTGCGATGAGTCGTGTCTCGGGGCAATTTTAATAATAATGATGCTAACACTTTGCTTAAAGTCCCCTTATTTATTATTACAACTGTGTTTTACATTGTCACTCATTATCTGTTTGCACAGCAGCTCCCACCCATCGCGCACCGACGGGAGGAGTCACACTTGTTAGCAGATGTATTAATAAACCAACTGCGGCTAATCAGATTGCATTGCCATTTCATTTCCAGCTCATTATTCAGTCTGACATCATGTACATTTGCAGAGACTGTTCGATCACATCATCTCTCTCGGTCCGCACAGTGGTAGACGGCGGATGTTTAAAAGCAGGCAAACTCAATGTTTTTCTCTTTAATTGAAGGAAATATGCCAATTGCAAGAGTTATTATTGCTGCAAGTCAACTGCATCAATCTTATCGACCCTCGACACCATTTTTGCAGCTATTTTTTTTTTCTCTCTCTCTCTCTCTCTCTCTGGCACAAGAAGATGACATCTCTGCTTTTAATCTTAACTGGGAGAGACAGCTGTGAACGAGCACAACCCCAGACTTATTTCATATCACTGAAAAATTAGAAATGCGAGCAGCAAAATTCAGAGTGTCGACAGAGTAGGTTTTTTTTGCTTTTTTGGCTAAATGTTTGGGTAAAGTAACCCGAGAGCAAAAGTACAAACTGTCTTCCTAAAGCAAACAAGCGCTCCATGCCATGTTTCATTTATTTCTGGATGTTGACAGCTTCGAAAACCTCTCGCAGAAGAAAAATCCATACAGCGGCTTTAACCTCGTCACAGAGGGCTCGGCGAGCAGCTTCACTCTCTCTCTCCTTTCAGCCGAGCTCTCCCAAACAGGTTGACTGTCACCAGAAAAAAAAAAAAAAAGGTGTCCGACGACCCGTAGAGACAAGCTGCCTCGATATGACGGGTCAGACGTGTCCGTACCTGCTCTGGTTGAAAAATGTTTCCGCACGGGGGGGGGGGGATGAGAGATTTTTTTGTAGCGTGTGACACATACGTGCTTTCACTGCTGATTGTCGAAAATCCTCCATCCTCCAATCCAGAAACCCTGACCTGAAGACAGAATGATTTTCCAAAACTGCTCTGATTTTTTTTTTTTAATGTTGCAGCTGATGCCTACCACATAATCATTTCCACCTGTTAATGCTATTATGCAGCAGGCAGCACAACTAATTTAATTTAAAACATGCTTATGATTAAATTACCTGACCCGCAAGCTTTAGTCTCGGACATTTACTCACAGGATGTAAGATTCAGCAGCCTGGAAACTCACCTGTGCCCCTGCAGAGACAGCTGCCGACATCCAAAACATCATCATCTTTAAAAAAAAAAAAACCTTCTGAGGCACATCTTCCCTTCAACTTTACGTGGCCTCGTTTACAGTATTTCACTTCCACGGTGGCCCTTTTTTTTTAAATTTCATTTCCTTCCAGTTTAATTTGAAACGACAAATGTGAAATTTCTGTTTAAGATTTTTTTTTTTCTCCATTTCTATGGTGCGAATGTGGCACAGAATATGTGCCGTGATGCAGCAGGGCCTGCATGGGGAAAATGTAATTTTACTCATCATTTGTCAGAGCCTCCATGCCCTCCCTTCCATTACATGGGAGGGGGGGGGTTTCATTATCAAGCAACGTGCAGAAGTTATTATTTTTTTAATAGAAAAATAAACACCCTTGTCACACTGGTTCACTTCATGTGTGTTGTTGAACACTGTTTTTTTTTTTTTTTTTGATTTAAAGGAGGAACAAACATGCTGTGATAATGGTGTCACAGCTTGTAGTAAAAAATTGACAGTAATCACCTTTTCCCACACCTTTTGTGGACAGTTTGACAGAAGAGTAATGCGGGTAGCGGGGTGGGGTTTTTTTTTTTTTGTGCGAATTGTTGGAGAAACACAGGTTGAACATGGGTCATTTCGACGGCGAAAGCGCGGCGCCTGAATGTAAGGAATAATAAGAATAATGATGATGTCCGGGGCGGAGGGTGGTAGACTGTCCTGACAGCAAACGTGTGAAAAATCACAGCTTGTGAGACTACCTCTAATGATATCTCTCCCTATTAGTCTCAAACGCAGAAAAGGTCACATTGGCGCCAGCGAATCGAGCAATCGGGATTTGAGATATGGAAGGAAATATGTGAAAAATCAAAAATGAGTCCACCTCAGCTTTTAATCAGAGCCTTTTGTCCTCTCTCTCTCTCTTTCTCTTTCTCTCTCTGTGCAGATAATGTTTATAGAAAATGTCTGGCCAATGGGACATGGGCGTTGAAGGGGAACTACTCCATGTGTAAGGCCATACTTCACGAGGAGGTAAGAGTCCGGTGTGTTGTCGTGTGTCTGTGCGTGTGTCTTTGATTAATGAGGCCTTTTCATGTAGACCCCCTCAAAGCAAAAAGGAACGGCTCCATACGTTAATCAGAAAAGCAACGACAACAAAGGCAAGGTTACCACGGAAGACGAATGCAGCGCTTTCACTTGAGCCTTATTTACAGTAAATATGGATTCAGGCTTCGGGTTCCTCGGAGCACTTGCAGCCTTGAAAGGACACCACCAGTCATAAACACTCAAAAAAAAAAAAACCTACTGTGAATATGCCCGAGAGCATGACTTGAAGGAAGCCGGGGGTTCAAAAGCACAACGAATGTTTTAAATTTGCATTACACAGGCGCTGGCACCGCAGCGTTCATTGTCATTGTCATCTCTCGGCGCACAGTCGTGGAGGCTCGGCTGGTTTCTTATACGTAGGTGGGAGCTTGAAATCTCTTAATCAACCTGCAGCTGTTTCTCTTTTGTGCTGCAGAGTCTCATTTTTTTAGTAGATTCCTCAAAAGGAAATGTAACAAAATAAAAGATTTCCTGGCGATGTGAGCGAGATGCAAAAAGGGAAGAGAACAAGATTGGCCGGCGTCGGTTGAAAACAACAGCGTGCTGCTGTTAAGGTCCTGCTGTGCTCCAGATTTTTATCCATTCACATGTTGCTGTTTTGTTTTTTTGTGTGTGTGTGTGTGTGTGTGTGTGTGTGTGCATGCTCTCAGCCCCCACCTGAGAGGTTTATTGTGATGTGATGAGCGCTCATCTTAATTATAAGAGGCTCGGATAGAACACAAACAAAGCTTTTAAAAGCACTGTATGTTAGATGTAAAACGATGATACATATATAGATATGATAGAGAGATGGGACGCTGTATTTTTTGTTTTTCTTTGCTTCACCATCTGCTGAAACTGACTATTAAACAGTGGAGTTTCCATAAACATTGCAACCCTGTGCAGGTTCAGTGAGCTCTCTCTCTCTCTGTCTGTATGTATGATGCAATCCCAAAAACCTCATCCTGTTTTTCAAGGATAAAGCTGTTATTCTCTATTTTTTTCTTCCTGTCAACAAATCCCACGAAAAAAAAAAGCAAGCAACCAAAACCAACAATGAGTCCGTCTCGTCTTTCTCAAGACGTCACGTTATTTTTATTGACACGCGTCCAGTAACGATAAGAATGTTGGAAAAGTCTTCGGCGATCGGATCCCATTATGATGTATTCTTTAAAGCGGGTAGTGAGTACAGTAGGATCCTCCTCCCCCCTCCTTCCCCCCTCCTCCTCCCATCACGCTGGTGGCGATGATGGATGAAGAGAACGCTGATGAGGAGGTCGCCAGCGATTCGCAGGGAAATGACAGCTGGCAGCGACAGAGAGGAGAACAGATTTAAAAGATGAGACAAGATGATAGAGACTGTGGTAAACCATCATATGTATAATTCATGATACATGTTGACTACTGTGGACTCTATTAGCCGGATCCAAATGTCGACCCTCTGGACTCGCTGTCGTCGCGTCGAGTCTACGGGCCACAAGTGGGTGAAAAAGGCGCTCCGTGGATGGGACTTCAGACCTGGAGAGCTTCCGCAGAGATTAATTGAAACTCCTGTTGACCCTGTAAAGTCTCCTCAAAGTGTTTTCTGAACGGTTTTTTAATGGTTCTGATATTTGCAGGTCTGCTGCTTTGCTCTCAATAAATCTGCTCAGAAGGCTCAGTGAGATCTTTACCTTTAAATTAAGCTGCTAAACACTGATAATATCATACTCACATTAACTCAACTGAGGATCTTCACATTTTAGATGCACAAAAAACAATCTTTTCCCTTTTACTTTAGCAGATAATAAAAAAAATCCATGTTATTAAACCTTTAGGCCTGTTATGTGTAACTAATATTAATTCCTTACATCGTCACTTTATAGCCTCTTGCTCCAGGATTATGGGTCATTTCCAAAGTGGAGTCTGGTGGAGTCTGCACCCCGAGAGGACTCTCTGGAAGTCTTCAGAAAGTCCACTTTTTAGGGTCCTTGTGGACCTGATGAATTGCGGATTTGGGAAACTCTCAGCGCTCCTGCAGACTTCCTGGGAACGTGCTCGCAAAGTCCGCGGAGTCGGCGGATGTGGTGAAGTCTGCACAATTAGATTCAGCCATTGTTTGTTTACTTAGCCTCCCCGTTGCAGCATCTGGAAGCTGACCAATCAGAACGCGGCGGGCGGGGGGGGGGGGGGCCTTAAAGAGACGGGAGCTAAAAAAACGGCCTGTTTCAGACAGAGGCTGAACTGAGGGGCTGAATAAAGGACCAGTAGAAGATAAATAAGGATGCAAATATATTCCAGTAGAGCCACAGAATAAAAAATATAGACCTGGAAATGAAATATGCATGATGAAAAATAGAATAGCACCTTGTTCTTCAGTGGGTTTTTATCTAAATCGTGAAGGCGTGTTTCCCTGCCAATTAAGTCGGCAGCTGCGGTACAGTTGGAGTCATTTGTACTTCATAGATCTGTGAGCACGACTGAACCTTGTTGTGGAATGAGAGCCTTCATTTAGTGTTTTCTTAGAGTCTCTCTGAGTCTGATGTCCGATCGATCCCGGCGGAAGATGGATATAGAGTGTCTGACCTTTTAAAATGTGTGTTTGATTTTTTTTTTTTTTTTTTTTTTTCCTCCTTTTGTAGCCATGAAATAAATCACCGGGTGGCAGCGAGCGGCGTGATTGACATCAGGAGTGGGGGGAAAAAAAAAAAAGGAGGGAGAGTTGAAGTAGATTCTCTTTAAAGTTCAGTCAGTATTGAACCGGATATTCAGCGATCCCATCGGGGGAAGGGAAACTGAGTGGATCAAACGCTTATTGGAAAGTTTGTTTGAAGGAGAGAGAGAGAGGGAAAAAAAAAAAAAATCCTCTTTTCCTTTTGGGATTCGCTGGAGGTGATTTCCTCAAATATACGATCAGTTTCTTTGTTGTTTCCCTACAGAAGGAAAGTGAGTCAGGTTTTGGTTTTGACACTTGTGGCCCACACATTTTCGTGTGAGACCTGAGGCTAGTGGTGGGTGGGTCTTATATTATCCTCCTGTCATCCACCCCCCCCCACCCCCCCCTCCTCTCAGAGCACTGCTATCCATTTTAAAACCCTCCTGCTTGCTTGATTTGTGCCCCGATGTGTTAGCCAGTTCTGCACAAGAGAGTATATTTTACAGGGAAATATTCAGAAGTCTATTTTAATACAGGACTCACATATATGTATATTGAAAGAGTTTATGGTCGCTTTAATCATTCTTCCCTGTCTATACTACCCTCCGAATGATCCTTTTATAGCCTCATTTCACTGTAAAGGATCCGCAGTTCAGGTTCAGTGAAAAAAAAAGGGTGCTAAAAGGGATAAGGATACGTCCTGGTAGCTGCATTTAGGTTTGTTATTTTCATAATGTGACCAACAATACAACAAAACTCCCGGGACCAAAGTGCCCACATGTGAGGTTTGTTTAACTTCAATCTGCAGATTGTGTCACCTCGCTCGAACTAGCTCATATAATATAACGTCTACATAATCGGGTCTAAAGACAGAAGTGTTTGTAGGTGGAGGGAAGAGGCTGCAGTCACACTGCTTTCCCTGATCTCGCTCCAAGGACTCAGTGTTTGTTGTGGTGTCTTTGTAGGGACATTTCATTTCATTTGGGTCTCTCCTCAACACCGTATTAGGTGAAAGAGCTTTCATGTATCCCTCTGACTTAAACCTCCTGCAACTTTGATTTGATTTGATTTTTTTGTGTGTATGTGTGTGAATTGAAATTATTGCTGCACAGTTTATCTGTTTTTCTCTCTTCTGGATATTAATGTTTGGGATATTTTAGAGTCTAGATGTGTCAGTTTTCTTGAATTATTGTTTAGATCAGTCAGAAGCTGCAACCCAGAGCAGCAACTTTTAGTCAGTTAATCGATTAGTTGCTAACTATTAAATTGATCAGCATCTATTTTGTTGTAATATATGTTTTGAGTCCATGTTCTTTGCTTCCAGCTCCTTTAAACGTGGATGTTTTCTGGTTTCTTTAGTCCTCCGTGTCAATAAACTGAATATCTTTGTGTTGTTTACATGTGAGAACCGTCATCGACCTTCTTTTTTCCACCATGTTCTGACATTTTGTAGACCAAACAACTAATCGATTAATCAAAAACAATAATCAATAGTGAAAATAACCCTCAGTTGCAGCCCTCCGGCAACCATTAACTGTTAATAACACATATGACATGTGAGCATTGTGATACAATAGACTACATGATTAATCACTGGTTTGTTCAAACACCTAAAACAAGTGACCTCTACTGGTCATGAGAGTAATTATTATGTTATGTGTCCACTGATCTGCTCTTCATTTTAAATATATCTAAATATCGCCATAAAAATAGAGAGTTAAACGTCGACTGAAGAGACGAAAAACAGCAGCAGATGTAAAAAAAAACAAAAAAAAAACATCAGATCAAACAAACAGAAACGTCATATTTTCATTTTCATTTGAATTCATGTTATTAAACGTTTTCCCACATGGCTTTTTCACCATTTGAGCTTTGACTGGCACTCTTTTAATTACATCCTATCGTTGCTCCGTCTTCTTCTGTGGTGCTTTAATGACCCTCCCGACCGGAAAATCAGTGGCGCCGCAGTCGCTGTTTATCTTGACGCCTCAACTCCTAATATTCGCCTAATGGCAGCGGATAATTTTTTTTTGTCTTTTGCTGATATTCTGGAAATGTGGTTTAAAAATTTTAAGCCATACATTGAGAAGGAAACCTAGCTAGAGAGGAAGAGGAAGAAGTAGCGTGACGTTTGTTAGAGTGCTGCAAAAGCTCAAAGCTTCCGACCAATGATTAGATACGGAGGAATTAGTCCCACTAATATGAGCCCCTGTATATAAATATTAACAAAGCATCATCCAGACACTGATGTACATTCACGAATCAAAGGAGAAAAGAGTTGACGTCTGAAAGAGTCTCTGCTGCACCAAAAATACAGCGAGATTGGGTCAGATGATGCGATTCGAGGGGTGGGCGCGGCGGCGGGGATTAAACGCGCCCGCATTTAATCTGGGCGTAGACACCAGTAGGTTACATAAATCCACTTACAGCACAGATTACTGCTGGTAGTGTGAAGGAAATCCGATCACAATGGATATATCTGAGTCACGGACAGCAGTCTCAGGCGCAGATTGAGTGAAAGATGTGACCGTGTTCTGTGTAATAAATAAGAAATAAAAACCTTTGGTACCAGGAGATCTCATGTGGAAACTGCAGATGTGTGTGTGTGTCACCCCCCCCCCAAAAAAAAGCCTTGAAAAACAGACAAAGGATTTTCTTTTTGTGCCTCTTTATTATCTTGAAAATCTTATTTCCTTTTTTTCCCTCCTCTGCAGAAAAAAGGCAAGATGCACTACCAAATAGCAGTGATCATAAACTTCCTGGGTCACTGCATCTCGATGGTGGCTCTGCTCATAGCCTTCTTCCTCTTCTTGTGTCTGAGGTAAGTGTCGTTCCCTCCGCCGCCCGTCCACTGATAATCCTAAAGACACCCTTGATGTGACAGAAACGTCAGTATTCTCGAGATCCGCTCGTTCAAAGCCCCCCCTTCTCGTTCTTATTCAAAAAAAAAAAAAACCATTTGGTCATGGGATGAAACCTTCCCTATCTCAATCCCGCAGATGTAAAGGGGTTTAGACGCCCGCAAAAACTAGGGCACATTCCCTACAAATGGGAATAATAGGCCGATCTCAGAGAAGCGGCGAAAACCAAAACAGTTTTTTTTTTCTCTGTGTGTGTGTGTGTGTGTGTGTGTGTGTGAGAGAGAGAGGAGGCCTGCTGGGACGACTGGCGGAGGTGGAATGGGTTTCTCTGACAAACCGAAATAAACCGAGCGTTAACGAGAGAAAGGTCTTAGCACCCTCGGCAGCCGTGGCTGTTATCGATCGCCCGAGACACCCCCGGGGAGTGCGAAAAGCGTGAAAGGCCACAGAGAGGAATAATAAATAGAAGCTCTACAGAACGGCGTTTATGCACAACCCGTGTTCGTGGGCCACAGCGGCTCGGACAGGGAGGGCAGCAGGGATGGGGAAGGGATGGGGATGGGATGGGAAAGGAGGACAAGTGTCGGCCGGACCGCTAAAAAATTGCATTAGGGCAGTGGAGGAGTTTGGCATTTAATACTCACCTTCTCCACTTGGTAATGAGATTGAGTTTGGGGGAACCATTTAAGAGGAGGGTGCTGCTGTCAGCGTGATGGAGAGAAAGGTTGACACTCCTGCTCAGCGTCGCGGAACCCGGAGAGGAGAAACAGAGAATCACAGCTGAGAGAGAGAGAAAGAGAGAGAGAGAGAGAGACAGAGAGAGAGAGAGAGAGAGAGAGAGAGAGAGAGAGAGAGAGAGAGAGAACAAGATGAAGCAGCGTTTTCAAGGGCATCCGAGAGAAAAGTTCAGCGAAATGACAGTCAGAGCATCTGTAGCTGCTGTGACGTGGTTTCTCAGAGTCAGACACAGCTGCAGCGATTAGTCGATTAACAGAAAATGAATTGCAGACTGTTGGAAACTGAATATCTTTGGGTTGTGGACAAAACAGGACATCTCAGGCGGCACCTTTTACAGTTCTCATCGACATTTCTCACCATTTTCTGGCATTTTATAGATAAAAGTTAAGTTAATCAATGAAAATCATCGTTAGCTGCAGCCTTTGAGTCAAATGTGATAAAACTGCAAAGTGAGAAGTGTTTTTTTTTCCTCTAAGTTCATCCTAAAGACAGTGAAATGACAGTCAGAGCGTCTGTTTTCTGGGTCAAATACAGCTGCAGTGATTTGTCGATTCATCTATTAGTTGATGGACAAAACTAATCACCAGTTATTTTGATGTTTTTTTTAAGAAAAAAGACAAAAATCCTCCAGTTTCAGCTTCTTAAATGTGAATGTTTCCTGGTTTCTTCAGTCTTTTATGACACTAAACTGATTATCTTCAGGTTGTGGACTGCTAGTCGAGACAAAACAAGAAACGTTAAGGTTGCATCTTAAGATTTGTGAAACAGCGACGGACGTTTTTCACCATTTTCGGACATTTTAAAGACGAAACTAACTAATCAGAGTCACAAACACAACACAACAAACAATAAAGTTTTTTCTCTTCATAACACAATCTGTTATGTTCCCTTCGCGCAGAGACACACGGGCACAATTAACGCAGTGGAAAAATACATTTTCATTTGTCTCGCTGCGTCTTTAACAAAGACCTGTCTGCAGGAGGGTTCGGCTTTCCTCTTAATTAATACACATCGGGCCGCGCTGCCCCCACCGGCATGATGCCAGCGTGAGGTCACACAGCGTAATGAATACGACTGTTTGAGAAAACCTCCTCTCTCTCTCTCTGTCTCTCTCTCTGTCTCTCTGTCTGTGCTTCCGGCGTGGCAGTCGCTGCCTTTGTGATACTAATAGCAGCTCCAGTAACAGTGTGACATAGAGGGAGAAAATGAGCTGCTTGTTTGTAGGACAACACTTTTTTTTTTGTAGCCTTAAGGCTGCTTTTTTTTTTTCAAAACTCTTGTGTAATATTATAATTATTCGAAACTTATTTTCTCTGCATCTCTGTGCAGTTGTTATTGTGTTAATGAGAGGGGTTATTTTCTTTTTAAGAGCTCCACGGTTAATAAAAAAAGGAAGAATAGACGATAATACAACGTGTCTGGAAAATTCTTACTCATGCGAGTCTGCTCAGTCAGCACAAAGTCAGTGAGCGAGTGACACCTATTAAAAATGAATGCATGCTAAAAAAGAAATAGTCGCTCATGGTTTGGCAGGCGGGGAGGGGATGGGGTGTAGGGGTGAGGAGGGGTGGGGGGGGGGTCGCAGAGGCTGTGCTGGCTGGTAACGCCGTCAGCTGGTGACAACAAACGAAGCTGTCACTACAGTGACCGAGGTTGGGTTGTTCTGTCCGTTCACTTGTGAGCTTCTATTTTCATCCGCTCGCTCTGAGGCGGTCGGGCACATTTTAATTGTATCCTAAGGTCGATTTATTTACAGCTTTAAAAAAAAAACACACACACACACACACATCAGACTTTCAGGACACAAACAAGAGTGCAAACAGTGGGAATGAGATGTTACTTCATATTATATTAAAAGTGAGGGGTGCTGGGAAGTGATGGGAAATGCTTCTTTGAGGCTAAATCTCTTCATTATTCATAGTCATCATCTTTTTTTTTTTTTCTCCCCCCCCCCGACTACTTCATGAGTTATCTCATAGTTGAGGAATAGCTAAATACTATGAGTTTAATGTCTTTATTTAAAACACGCTCGAACACTTAAACTCAGCAGGAAGAGATATTTAATTCACATATCTCCCACCAGCCCGGTCACATGTTTGCTTTTACATTAGACTGTTTTTCCCATCTTTTTTTTTTTTTATCTCCTCGGTATGATATCATATTATTTTCCCAGGCACCGCAGGAGAAATGTTGGAAAAATGGCATAAACATTTCAGCACGCTGGGTTTATCTCCCTCTGTTTTCTCTCACAGGAGCATCCGCTGCCTGAGAAACATCATACACTGGAACCTCATCACCGCTTTCATCCTGAGGAACGCTACCTGGTTCATCGTCCAGCTGACCATGAGCCCCGAGGTGCACGAAAGCAATGTGGTACGTGTCACTTCCAGCCGCCGGTCTTTGATAAATGCGACGAGAAACACTTTCCAGCGTACTTTTTAAGTTACAGGTGGTGTTAAAAATCCTACAAATGTGTATTCATCCGCCACGGAAAATAGTCCCCTACAAAGGCATTTGCTTTATTGCTAAAAACTACAGTGCCCAGCTGTTTTATTTTAATTACTGAGCCTTTTTTTTTTTTAGAAATATGAAGACATATATTTGAGATCCATTTTTAAAGATGAATGTCTTTAGTAGGATTTTGGGGTTTAGAGCTGAGAGCCAGGGTACAGAAGTCAGAAAGTATTGAGAGACGACTTTTCCTGGAGTTTGTTAATGATAACAGAAAGTCTTGTTTATATATTGATTATTTCTTGTTTCAGCAAGTATTCCAAGTGTCATTTTTTCCAAGATTTTCAGTTTTTCTCCCGTTTCTATTTGAAATATTCTCGTTATACCGGCAGATGTTTTCATTTGTATTAAAAAAAAACAACATTTATATCACAATAGATTGAAACAACTTGATATTATGGTCATTTTTGGTACAGTTTTGGTATCTAAAAGAGTTCAACAGGAACTCATATTTTGGGTAAATAACTTGTGTTTAACCCCGAGAGCACAAATTAGGAAATGTGTTAAACTAGATACATTAGCAGTCAAAGGTTCGGACACACTCGCTCTTTTAAAGGGAAACTGTGTCCAAACTTTTGATTGGTTCTGTATTTGCGAGCCATTTTAGGATCAGTAGGAACCAATAAGTTGAGGCAGAGGTTTCAGTCTTTTCATGGGATTTGTTGACAGCTTTATCCTTTCCTCCATTAAGCAACTACACAGCTTGGATCTGTAATCAAACCTGTGTCAGCTGGATAAACATCATCCTCCCTTAATGGGAAGAATGATCAATCTCATACGAGCTCCACAAGACTGAATCATTCTTTTTTGGACCAAATCTATTTTTAAATTGATTTTTATGGTTTTGTTGTGTATTGCAGAAAAATGAAGTGGGGCAAAAACCTTTTTTTTTTTTTTTTTTTTCTTATTCTTCGGTGGAAGTGAAGAATGACAAGCAACATATTTTAACTCGACTGTTTTGAAAGTTCCTTCCTTACTGCTGTCTTGCACTTCACACGGGTGTCAAATTAAAGCAAAAAAAGTGCCAAAATGTGTTTAAGTAAGGCGATGGGTCGTCGCCAGAACAGCTTCAATGCTTCCCGTCATCAATTTTTCAAGTGTGTGGAGCTCTACCGGTGCGATGAGCGCCGTTCCTCCTCAAGATTTTCCCCTCAAGTGGTGTTTTGATGATGGTGGTGGTTGAGATCTGGCGACTTTGAAGGCCGTAGCACATAGAATATGGAAACACCTGCATTTTCTCCACTCATTTATTTAGGCTTTTCCTTTAATTTGACACACGTCTGTATGTTACTGGCAAAGAAAATTCATGAAAAAGTCTGTCAACACTAGAATATTCATGTGTGATTCATTAAACAAATCAGCCTTTATGAAGATGAATAACAGAACGATTCATATTTTTTTTCTAGATTTGGTGTCGTCTCGTCACCGCCTCCTTCAACTATTTCCACTCCACCAACTTCTTTTGGATGTTTGGCGAAGGCTGCTACCTCCACACCGCCATCGTCCTCACCTACTCCACCGACAAGCTGCGCAAGTGGATGTTCATCTGCATCGGCTGGTGTACGTCAACTCACTACCGATTGGCCGCTACGGTTGTCTGAAACCTTTAAAGGAACAGTTTGACTTTTTTTTTAAGGGTTTTCTTGCAGGGAGTTATATGGGACGACTGATAAAACTCACATGTCTGCGGGGCAAATATTGAGTCTGGAGGTGATTTGTTTAGCTTAGCATTAAGAGTGGAAGCAAAGGGAAACAGCTAGCGTGGAATGTAACCTCCTCGTAAAAAACCTCAGTTTGTTTTTACATTTCTGTTTGTGTGTGGGTTAAACAATCGAGATACAACGCGAGCTTCAGAGGTGTCGGTAGATGTGTTTTTGTACTTTGGAGAAAGCCAGGCTACTTGTTTCCCCTTGCTTCCAGTGTTTACGCTAAGCTAAGACAGACTTCAGACTAACATTCCTACTGTTTACCTCGCCATCGTCGCAAACGAAAGATAAAATTGTTTGCTGCCGTGATACAACAACTTTCCAGAGATGTCAAATCCTGGCTGGGCAGTGTTCTGGGGTCCAATAAGGCCTTTAAAAGCATAAATCTGTTACTCAAACTGGACTTCCTGGATCATATTTTATTTGTCTCACCATATTTTATTGTTTCGGTCGGCTAAATCCCCGCTAACTGGGCAAGAAAGCGGAATAAGTATATTTTCCAAGATGTCAAATTATTCGTTTAATAACTCCGGTCAATTTGATTTCATCTTAACTTGATGGAAATTCAACTCATAATATTTCTCCTAAAGAGGAAAAAAAAAAAAAAAACTGAAGGTCAGATACACATTTACCCAACAATAGGGGAAGTTTGACTTGATGGAGACAGCAGAATTTCTTTTGGCAGCTGGGAAATGTATTGGTGTGGAGTTCACTAACACCCCGTTTCACACTGTCAAACTAAACTATGTGCTGTTGAGATTAGGTGTATTGTGCCAGCTGGATTACATTTCCCTCAGGGCAGTGTGAAGCCTCTGTGTGAATGGGGAAATGGCAGCATATTTCAGAACCGCTGTGAAAAAATAAATGAGATCAAATTTTTTTTAGCTTTGACTCTCAGGCTTTCAAGAGCAGAAATGTTTTAAGACTGAGACAGAAAGGTGTGGACGAGAGATGGAAACAACAAGAAAAATCACATTTTTCAAGTAATCTGAGGGTTGAAAGAGTAGATCTCACCCCGAGGCTTAACGTTACACTGATGACAGTATATTGCTAATGAAGTGGAAAGTTTCCAGAGACGTGAGACTTACATGCGTGACGTGGCAGCTGGCAAGGTCTCCGTGTTCCTATTAGTCATTTAGATGTGAGTAATGGGCTGTTTGTGTGTGCGTTATTATACTCCTATAAGTCAGTAAATCACAGATCACTCCGCATTATCATCAACCGCAGTCCAGCTTTTCATTCATTCACAAAGAAAAGATTCAGACGGTGACAAGTCTTGGCTTGCATCTGTAGATCACAGCACGCAAGCAACAATTGCTTGTGACAGAGCTTGGCAGGCGCTGGTGCCACGCTGAAAAAAAAAAAAAAAAAAAAAAGACAAGGTTTTTATATTCCAGCGGGAAATCCCTGGAGTGATATTTTGTGATTTGAATAGCAGAGAAAGATGAAAGAAGAATCTGTCACTTTGTCTTTTTTTTTTTTTTGCCTCACAGGTATACCATTCCCTATAATTGTGGCTTGGGCCATTGGGAAGCTGTACTACGACAATGAGAAGTAAGTCTTTTATTGTGACACTTGAGATTTTTATATATATTCAAAGAGAATTAAGTAGTTTTTTTCTTCAGCCAGTAATCAAAGCAGGACGAGGGCAAAGTCAAACTGTGCTGCATTAAGGAGATGAATGTCTATTAATAACCTGATGTAATCACATTTGCATTGTACGGTATTCTTAATTGCACGTTACTCCTTCAACCATTTTGCCTTTGATTGGGATCGAGTGTTCAGAGCTTGATTGATATTAGTGGTCTCTTGTTGCATCTACTTGAACAACATATTTAAAAATGAACAAAGAAAAAAAACAAACATATTTATTCTCTTTTAAAGAATTTCTGTGATTTAAATGAGTGTTGGGCTTTCAGTGGAGTGTTTATCCAACTTATGGCACATTTACGGCGCATTAATGACTGAATATTTTCTAAAATGATCATGAATTGAGGCGCTCCAGTTTATTATTCCACATACACTGTCAGCTGTTGGATATACTCGACCATACGTCGATGCACACGAGGAATTTGACCCCAGTTTTCAGTGATTTTCTATGTAGTTACACACAGCTAAAAAGCTAAAAAGCCAAACAAATATGGGCAAACTTAACGCACTATGAATAGATTTCATAGCCACTTGGGGCTGTAAACATAACATCGAGTTATTATTATCTTTTACAAGATAGAAAACAGTCACCTGATTACAAACCCAGCAGACACAAAGCAACATTAGAGTTTATCTGGAGTTTATTTGTGTCCACCTGATGAATTGAAAGTCCAATATTCACTCTCCTTTGAGCTCCAGTTTGGTCTCCACCAGTCACTCACTTTGTCTTTCAGCCATTTGGTGCTAGGCAGGTAGTGTAAAGTGGGTTTATAGCCTGCTGCCGAACCAAAACAGTAAATTTTCCAGCCATAAAAGCAAAACAAAGACCTGAGAGAAGCTTAAGCGATTTATGGAGCTGCAGTCATGTGATAATTCTCTGCAGGTTCATCACTATAAACGACTCTTGTCATGTTAAACATTGTGATAGGATCTATTGTTAATAGAAGAATATCGATTAGTGCATCTTTAATCATATAAATAGACATTTAAGGCTGCAACTAACAATTATTTTCATTATTTTATCTATAAAAGGTCATAAAAATGTGCCCAGAGTCAAATGAGACTTTAAAATTTCCAAAGATAATCAGTTAACTATCATGTAGAACAACATAAAACATCAAATCATTACATTTGAGATACTGAATAAAGGTAATGTTTGGTATTTCTGCTTTAAAAATGGCTAAAATGATGATATGATGATCAAAAAAGTTGCAGATTAATTTTCTGTTGATCAACTAATCAGTTAATTGACTTATTTCATAGTTGCAGCTCCAATTAAAGACATTTAACAGGAGCTGGACGACAATCTATATAAAGGCCAGATTGTTACTATGTACTTTATATGTTTCTTTATTCTGGCGGTCTGGAGACAGTCTTACACGCTTTTATCACCTCACGTCTCGACGACTGCAACTCATTTTATGTGGGAGTCCGTCAGTCCTCCCTCGTCTCGTCTGCGAGCGGTTCGAAACGCAACAGCGAGACTCCTCGCTGGCACCAAAAGACTGGAGACCACATCACCCCTGACTGGCCTCGCTCCACTGGTTACCAGTGAAAGATAGAGCTGATCCTCCACTCCTGTTGCTTTTAACTGCGCTCTGTAAATAAATTTGACTTGGCTATAAACAGGGTTTTTGGCACAGATAGAGTAAAAGTTTTGGCAGCAGAAAGAAGGATTATTCCGCAGCTGAAAATAATGAAATAATTACTTTTGTTTGAGTCTTTTTTTTCATCGCCCAGCTGTTTTAGGAGCCTTTTTTTTAAAGTGAAGATATATATTTTTAAAGATTGATGCCACCAGTAGGAATAAATGGCTTTGAGGTTGAGAGCGATCATTAACTTTTGGTCTTTTCATTGAATTTGTTGACAATATGAAAAGTATAGAGCGACACCACTAACTCTTATTTAGTGTGGAGTGAAGAAACCTACAATTTCAGTAAGAATATCTCCTCTAGCTACATTATTTTATTTAATATTTCAACAAGCATTCAGTTTTGTTTTGTTGTGATTTCCTGTGTCTCCGTTTGAAATATCGTCCTCACACCAGCAGATGTTTTCATTTGCTTTGAGATAAAGTTTGTTAGGATTCAATTACAGACGGAAACGACTCGATGATATTATTTATGGCTGTTTGCACAGTGTGGTATCTAAAAGAGTTCAAGTTGAAGCATCGCTTTTAAATACTTAGTCATTAAACTCTCTGTAATTTATATTTTGGGTATATTACTGACTGGAAAACATGTGTTTACACCCCTGAGCACAAATTAGGAAATTTACGCCCACACACACTCAACTTTGAAGGGGGATTTCTTTATTAAGAACGATGACTGACAACATAAATACACCTGCCTGTTAGAACTAGACATGACTGATTGCTTCTGTTGATGTTTCAGGTGCTGGTTTGGGAAGCGAGCTGGAGTATACACGGACTACATCTACCAAGGTCCCATGATCCTTGTGTTAGTGGTAAGATCTACTTCTTTTGTCCCCGCGGTAGCAGCGTTCAGCACAGAACCGGTTTTTACATAACTCACTGATACTATTAGTCTTTACTCTATCTTTAGGATGCCTAGAAAGCATGAAACGTTGGAAACGTCGACCCATGCTTCACGTTAGCAGAGACAAATGTGAAGTGCCAACACTTTACCTACCAAGTGTAACTTTTAAATCTCTGCAACTTGGCACTTTGCGAGAAATATGGGAATCATTTTTGGACTCTGCACTGAAAAACAAGAACGTAATCCAAGGACATGTTCAGTTCTGTTAATACCTATTAGGAATGATCTCTGACACTGGATCGGCTCCATACCCCCAGGAGATGTTATTAATGCTTTATTTCTTCATTCCATAAAGTTTTAACTGTTGTGAATCCGGTATTGTCGCTTCAGCTGAGCTCTTTCATCTGGATCCAACAAGCTAGTGAGCTTTAAATCACAGGAAAGATAATAAATCAGCTCAAACTGGATCCGTACCACTTGCAAAACTTCTCCTTCTGCATTCAGAACATAGCTGTGTTACTGTGACTCTTCCTCACCATGCTAACAATCTATGTGACGCTAGACAACCAGACCTTGGGCAAGGCTCATGTGTGAATGATCCTGCAGATTTGCAGATTGGCCGGGGACTTAGCCTGGCTCCTTGTACAAGGTTTAGTCATCTCTCGTCTGAACTGTAGTAACTCCCTCCTGACTGGGCTTCCAAAATATTGTCCTCGGCTCTTATGCACATGCATGCCCTCACACTCAAACCACTACCTCTGCTAGAAATCCCTTCGCTGAGGCAATTTGGCCATTTCTCTGGCTCGGTTGCGACTGTTTCCTCCCTGCTGAGTCTCCAGTGGTAGAATGACCTTCACGTCCTAGTCGGAAACAGCACATACCCTTATCTTCTCCCCCCGTAGTTGAAAAAGTCATCTCTTCAAGAGGCACCTTATGCTTCTGTCTCTCCTGCCTTGCCTTTCCCCCTAAAGCACATATCTGCCTCCTTCAATATCTCTCCTGCGTACAAGAGCGTGCTCTCCTTCTCTTTTATTTCTTCGCCTAGCACTTGATCCTGCAGGATCACTGTCGGGTCGCCGGAATACTTGTGGTATCTCTTGTTAGGTTGCTGCGGTTGTGAACTTTCCATGCCTTACCATCGGTGGCTTTTAATGTCAGTGATAAAATGATGCACCGCTATAAAGAATAAATACAAGCTGTTGCTAAAATGTTAACATAAGAACTAATACACGAGGTTGGTGAAGACTAGTAGAATGGATAGTTCTTGAATGATTGCCATGCAGTACATCTGTTCAGGCCAAGGTCAGGTCAACTGGCCCTGGAAAGTATTCCAACAGCTATTTTTACTCCCATGTTACATCATTCACACATATTGCATGAGCTATTGATTTTGTCATTCATCACATTGTGCTTCTCTGCTCTTCTTAAGTAGCACCTCAGATAATCAAGATACCAAAGAGTAAGGCTTTCGTATTCCTAGTGAAAGTAAAAAAAAAAAATATTCCACTGTATATCCTGCAAAAACTGAATTACACAATAAAAGCAAAAGGTAATCTTGCTAATGCTGAGTGACCCTGCTCAAAGTTTTATTACATATATTTATATATATACAGTACCAGTCAAATATTTGGAAACAGTGTCTTATTCAATGGGAAGGTGTGTCCAGACTTTTTCCTTGTAGTGTACGTTACATATAGAATTACTGATGCATTAATATGTAAGCAGCCTCGTAATAAAGGTTGAGCATTTATTATTTATTTGTAATGGTATTTGGATGCAGTTTAATCTGTAACAAACGCGTCCTATTTTATCAGCTCATCATTTATTTTGCATG
Source organism: Euthynnus affinis (assembly GCA_029490765.1). Lineage (NCBI taxonomy): Eukaryota > Metazoa > Chordata > Actinopteri > Scombriformes > Scombridae > Euthynnus > Euthynnus affinis. The sequence continues at coordinate 5,987,424 of CM055857.1, read as the reverse complement.
TAAAATCTTATTGTGCAAAGCAACAAGCTGTCAGATGAACGTAGTAAAGTTAAAAGTACAATATTTTACATTATTTTGAAATGTAGTAAAGTAGAAGCACGAAGTAGCATAAGATAATTAAAGTACTTAACAATAAAGTAGTTAAAGTGGAGATAGACAAGTGTTTTTTGCCTTAACTTATCATTATGAAGTAAATGTTGATTGTACTGTGTAATAATGACACCATTGGCGTTCAGATTGGTTCCCTATAAGCTTCACTGTCACTATTTCACTCTGTCTACCAGCAGGTACGATCTCCTGCTTTCAAACTTGGGCTTTTTCTTCTAATGTGACTCAACAGGGTCAGTACCGCCTCCCAGGGGTGTTAGAGACCATTATGGGGTGTGGGTAGCAATGTTTTTGAAAGGGCGGAGGCATTGAGGTGTTCTTAGGAAGCGTTTGTGTTTTTAATGCCAGTTTAATCCTGCACAGTCTCACAATTTTAGCATTACTATCCTCACAATTTTTTTTACAGCGCCTTCAAGTCTATTTTCCTCCGTTTTTTGTAACTACAGTCACATTTGTGTATAGAGCTTGGAGCGCTTCTAAAACATTGGTGACCTACTCTGTACCTCAATGCCTTCTGTGTAGAGAACTCGCTGTAGCCACAGGGGAACTGAGTCTGTACTGCGGGTTCGCTGTCATTTATGGGCGCGCTTGCTTCTCTGACCTCTCCTTATGGATGTATTATAAGAGTTGGATACCAGACCAAAAATGGTGCCTTTTCAGCCCAATAAGAATTGCTTGTCTGGCGCATATGCCAAAAAAAAAAAGGTTTATAGCTTCGGGGTTTACTTCTGAGGGTATACGGCCCACTGCAGCCCAGTAGTGTTTGTCCTGCTGGTCCTGCCAGCGAGTTACACTGCGGTGACATCACAGATTTTAAAATCGCTTTTCTCAGCTCCATGGGTCAAAAATTCATAATAGAAAGAGTTAAAATTGACCTTTTTTTTGCAGTTTGAGGTGTCCTGTCGACTGTTTTACAGACGCCTCTTTTTCATTGGTGGTTTATGGGGGAAATGGTTTTTGGGCCACAGGAGGATTTTTAGCTGCAATACTGTGAGTGGCCACTGGGAAAACCTGGTGGCTTTACATCCATGCCTTTGTGTTTAGCTTAGTTTGTAGCGTAACGTTTATTACTGACTGATGTCTATGTTCTTCATTCTTCATGGGACAGTATTCTTCATAGAACTAGCCTCTTAATTTTACCCACAAAGTGCACCTGGTTGATGCATTTAACTTTAAATTGTACACATTTCCTTCCCCTCAGAGGGTCCGAGGTCCACCCGCCACAGTCTCACAAAATCGTGTGGGAATCACTGTGGGAGGACGAGAAAATTACAGTTCAAATCCATTCACTATAAGCCTGTTTCACCACTGTTTTGTGATTATTATTTTTTATGGCACACACTGTGTTTTTCTAAATAAATACTGTAATGTGAAAATGCATGGTTTTTAGTGAAATAATATCAAATTTTCTTGAGGGAGGACCCCTTAAATCCCCCAACTAAAAACCCTCCCTGGGCCTTGGAATGGTGTTTTTATTCGACGCTCTCTGCCAGACCGCTGCAGGTCCGATTATCTGATCAACTGGATAGCACCATCAAACAATCACAATCATTTCAGCAAAATGGTGTAGAATAAGAAAAAAAATGGAGCCAGTGCTTTATTGAACGCCTCGGCTATGGATTTATATCCTTCTGCAGACTCTTTCCTTGGTAGGCTGCTCTTGTTTTCAGCTGGAACAAATAATATAAATGCTTATTTTTTGGCACCTGCACCAAATTACTGCTTTCTGATTGGCTGCTGTTTGTTTAAGACTCATAAATATAATTTCTATTCACAGGGCTTTTTTGCTGCCTGCGTGGGAAACTAATGATAATCATATTCCAACTGCCCAGTTAAATCAAATTTGTTATTTGGCATTCATTGACATGCTTGTTTAATGATATAACACAGAATAATAATGACATTAATATTCAGTGAAGACAGCTAGCCTACATTTTAATTGATGGGGGGGCGTTAAGGGACCTGGATGTAATTGATGGGGGGCGCTGGCCCAAAAAAGGTTGGGAATGTTATTCCACCCCGACACCAACCCCTGCTGCTGTAGTTACTTGTTTGTGTGACGCAGTAACTTCACTCAAACTGTGTTATTACTATGCAGTGCACATCGTTACAATCGCTTTTGCCTGTTCAAATATTCAATATAGAATTGTGACTATTTCAATTTACCTCTCTCTTATTTCCAAAGCGGTGTTGATCGTTTCTTCATGGAGCTTCACTCCGATTAAAGCAATACGCTTGTCTTTGCGACAGCGACGCAAACAGTATTACCACTTTTAAAACGCTACCTGGGGAAAGTTGAAGAAGCCTCTTTAATAGTAAATGTATTCAGTTACTTTCCACCTCTGGCCGTTCTTTCTGGAGCACCAAATGTGTATTAATCCACAGCTTAAAATAGTCCCCAATAAATGCATTATTTATCGCTGCTTCAGTATCATTTACTAAAAACTACAGTGCCCAGCTGTTTTGGGAAACTACTGAGCCTTCTTTCAAAAAATGAAATAGCCATTTTTAAAGATTTATGTCTTCTGTGGGAACTTGGGTTGTGGGCTTGTGGCTGCATGCCACTGATAGGGGAGGGATGTGAGAAAGTAATGAGAGATAGAGTGCTTTATTAATCCCATTGGGGAATGGCAGCATTATAGCTGTCAAATCAAGGAGGTGGGTGAGAAACTAATATAACAAAAGCCATGAATAATAAACAATCAAGTGGAATGAAGTTAAGTCTGAGAATAGAAACTAAAAACAAGAACCACTCCAAGAACTCTAGTTTGTACTGTACAATGATGGCGCCATATACATTAATCCAGTTAGGATTTGTTGTATGCTATATGTCAGGGTGCTGATATATGTATGTTATACAGGTAGTGTGATATATACAGATATGTAATAATACAGATGTAAAGATATCAGGTAACCGTTAAATACAAAACTGAAACATTGGACATTATTACTTCTGTATAGACGAATCTTTACCTACCGGGTCTAAAAAATGCAAGTGAAACGGACAAATATATCAGACAGAAGAACAAATCAACAACAGATTAATAAATGTGATGAATATATTAAATGTATAAGTCCAAGTGAGCAGTCTGGCCCAGATATTTAAGAAACACATTAATGTGAGATAGACTGACGCACTGGTTTGGGCCTTTTCATGGGATGTGGTGACAAAAAATAACACCAGACTTATCCATAAACTAGTTTTTATGGATTTATAAAAAAAAATATTCAAGGAGCTGAAGGGTGGGATCAAAGTGAGAAATTGTTTTTGTGCCATAAACGTCACATATCAAAAGCTATTTCATGGAAAATGTTCAGTATGCCCAAGAAGGAAACCCCTGAGTGAACAACGCTAACGTTATCCAGAACGTGGGGGCTTCTTCTTCTTCTTCTAAACATCTGTCCTCTTAACCTGCTGCCCCTTAATCAGACAAACACATTTATTATCTCATGTCTGTGTTAGCATTATTGCTAGTAGCTGCTGTTTGTCCGCTGTAGCTAGCAGTTATTTATAGTTTCAAGGACGTGTTGTAGAATAGTTTTAGAAATGTGAGACTAGCCTTGTACGATTAAATTTTACTTTTTCTTAGGCTTCCAAGTTGTTTTATGTCTAAATAGTGAAAATATCCATATATAAGCCATCCTGACATCATGGCATTGAGTTTTCTGCCCCCCTGCTGCGCTCACATCCCCCCAGTGTTTCTAAATGTGAAACCTGTCTAATAGATTGATGTGTTTGATGGATGTATGACATCTTTCCCAGCGTTTTTTCCCCTTTCTTCCTGATATATTTTCCTTTCCTTCTGATATTTCTCTCATTGGTTTTTGTTATAAGTTTGTAGCCTGTCTGTGAACTTTTCAGCTTGAAACCTGGGAACAACATTTATAGGCAAATAGCTAATATGTTTTGGAGTTTGGGAAACCGTCTATGCTAATGTTAGCTTGTTACGTTAGCTATCTGGAGCAGTCGTCTATCAACTATGTGTGGTAAAAAAAAAAAAGACACGAGCCAAGCATACATGTACCCTGCTATTTGTTTTATTTCTAAATACTAAAAACGTCCCAATAAGTTATGATGGTGTCGTGGCCGTTAGTACCACAGTGTACATGAATGTCAGTCTTATCTACAGATGCACTTTATTGATGTGTTGTAGGTTCATGGCAGCTTTCCTGGTGTTTTTCCTTTCCACCCCATTGCTTCTGATATTTATCTCTCCATATTTTTTTGTGATATATTGGATCTGTGGATCTGAACTACATTTGCAGACAATGCATGTAACGTTGCTTTTGTCGTGTCTGTGGAGTTTCGGCACTTTCGGAAACATGCTAACGTTATCTACGACGAGCGGTAGAAACAGTTTTAGCGGCAACATAGACGTTTTTAACATTAAATTTACTGGTTTCTAGTTGTTTTATTTCAAAATCCTGAAAATGTCCATATATAAACCATCATGACATTATGGCTTTGAGTTTTCTGCCCCCCCCCCGCTGCGCCTGCATCCGTTGTTTGTAAATGGGAAACCCATATGTTTGAGAAATGTATGTACTGAATTGACGGCTTTTTCCTTTCCTCCTTATCCTCCTGATCTATTCCGTCTTCAGTTTGTGTGACACGTTATATCATACTTTGAAACCATGGGAACTACAGCTGCAGGCGAACATTATGCACTAACCAGCAAGTTGTTTTATTTCTAAACAATGAAAACATTCATATATGATATAATAACATTGTGACAAGGAAGTTTCTACCCACCTTCTGTGCATGCATCCTCCAGAACAATTATCTGCCTTGATAAGAAATACTCTATTAATCCAGTTATTATCCATGAAATATAATTAAAAAAAATAAAACAAGAGTAGAATTATTATTATTATACATTGAACAGAATGATAATAATAACTATAGAGTGCAATTCTTAACCAGTTATTGAGAGAAAGGGGAAAGTTTTCCAAGCCACCGGCAGAAACGACCTTCTGTGTCGCTTGGTGAAGGTGTCTATTGCTGAAGCTGCTCATGGAGAGGATGGATGGGAGGTGTTGTTTAGAGCGCTCAACACCTTAGTTAGCATCTTCATCTCCGCCGTCGCCCCCCCCCAGGAAGTCCGGCTCAATCACACCTCTTATGACCGAGGTGGCTTTCCTAACAAGCTTATTCGATTCCCCTCCAGCACGCCACTGTGGGAGGAAATGGCGCCGGCTGATGGAACATTTGCAGCTTCTTGTTGCAGACGTAGACGGATCGTAGCCTCTGCAAGGAAGTAGAGTCGACTCTGGCCCTTCTTGTTCTAAGTCCACACCAACATATTTTGTAGGAGCGGACTATCATGGGACGGACACAAGTGTCCAAGAAGATTTCCTCATAATAAAATGCTTTGTTTCTTTGTTTTATTTCCCTCCACAGATCAATTTTATTTTCCTCTTCAACATCGTGAGGATCCTCATGACCAAACTGCGAGCCTCCACCACGTCGGAGACAATCCAGTACAGGTACACAGAAAGAGAAAGATCAAAAGTCAAAACCTTTTCAGACACTCCTGCATGTACACACATTACATTATTCATGTTTTATACTCGGATCGGTGGAGTGTGGTGAAGGGAGTCAAGAGAGGCCTAAACATAAAGTCATACAGCTGTTACCTGCCTTTTTTTTTTTTTTTTAACCCTGCTCGTCGCTCTCCTCGTCTACAGGAAAGCGGTGAAGGCTACACTGGTGCTTCTTCCTCTCCTGGGGATCACCTATATGCTGTTCTTTGTGAATCCGGGGGAAGATGAGATCTCTCAGATTGTCTTCATATATTTCAACTCGTTTTTGGAATCCTTCCAGGTATGATTTATCTCGCGAACAATAAAGGATTAGACGGCTTTCAGAGACACAGTGTAATCTCATCTTTGTGTGGGTGGTTTTATATATATATATATCTTTATATATATATATATATATGAAAAAACATGGTGATTGTAATGAAGGGACAGAGAAATTACTGTTCCTCTCAGGAGATGATTGAATGAATGTAATGTGTGTGTGTGTGTGTGTGATAAGCTGCTGTGTGAGCGATTTAAAACAGGATCAGGGCGTCGATGTTTTGGACGCCCTCCTTTTTTTGACGATGTTTTGTTCCTGTCTTTATTTTTCTCCACCTCTCCACACAGGGCTTCTTTGTGTCAGTGTTTTACTGCTTCCTAAACAGTGAGGTAAGCAGATTCACGTCCGCTTTATTGATCTAACATGTTACGTTCAACCTGCTTCAAACACTTATTTATAATTCCTCCACTTAAGGCGCTCCCACTCTCCCTTTTTTTTTTTGGAAGGGGGGGTGGGGTTGGCTGTTTGCTGTGTGTTATTGCAGGGGAATCGAGCGATGAAGCTTCAAGCACTTATATTTAGGGCGCAATTAAGACTTGTCATGTACCGACATAAGTGACATCACTTTTTACACTTTATGACAGTGTCAGCCCTAATTTGATTCCATGGAGAAATCAGGGGTGAAACCTCTCAAAATAGCACAGAAATATCAAGATGCATGCATGCAGAAATTGCACTATTTTACATGTGGTAATAATCTCGTTATTAGGAGTAACAGCAGTTGTATTTTTATAGTTTTTATCAGTGCTGTTGTCATGATTGTGTGTAGTTTCTGCAAGGTTTTGTTAGGTTTTTACATCCAATAACAAATGCATGAAGTGTTCTCCTTTCCCGACAAATTAGAAAAGTAAATCCTCCTTCTTCCCTTTTTTAATCTCATCCAGAACTCATAACCCTCCCATCCTCCCTCCCACCTTTATCTGTAACCCCCCCACCCCCACCCCCACCCTCCACCTCCCCTTCAATCTTTGCACCGTCTCTCCAGATGTTTCCTAGCACCTAACATAAACAATTATTTCATAGTTTAGTTTTTAGTTTTTTTTTTCACTACACAAACAGAGTGAAACCAGGAGAGAAGCAGAAGAAGAAGAAGAAGAAGAAGCTGTAGCCTTAAACCCGCGGCAGTGTTACAGTGGAAATACTAAAGCAAACATCGCAACTTCTTGACCTTCTTGTTGTTTTTTTTCCTTTCTGGCTTCCTGTTGGAAAAGATTTTTAAAGCTTGAGGAAATGTGGTTTAAAAAAGAAGAAAAAAAAAAGAGGATTTCTTGCAACATTAAATATTACTACTAACTGTGCAACAGTCAAAGTTAGTTTGGTTTTATTGTTATTATATAATTATCTACAAAGCGAAATGTTGTACATCATAAGCACTGCAGGATGTTGCCATGTAGTTTTGTGTTCTTTTACTGCCTTGGATTGCTGCGGATTGTTTCTCTTTCTCTCTTTTTTTTTTTCTTTCTTTCCTTTTTGTGTTTTCTTTCTGCACGTTAAATTTGTGCACACACTGCAAAACCAATTTCCATCTGGGCTAATAGCATTGTTAATCTTAATCTTAAGCTTTAAAACAGCTGTCATCACATTTTGATCCAAATGTTGCATCTGAAATATTTTTTTTTTAATTCTGACTGCTGCACAGAAATATGAGACACCGGCCTTTCTCCCAAACAAGCTCTGAGCTCTCTCTTCACACAAGTGAGAGAGATAAAATACAGAAAGTCACTCATGTGAGAAAAAAAAAACAAAAAAACTTTTTGGCAGAAAGATTGAAAAGAATTGATTTTAAGGGACTTTTAAAGGGTTTGCCTCAGAAAAGACAGCGGAGCACTTGAAAGCATTTTTCTTTTAATTAATTACCTCATCATACTCCTCAAAGTTTCAATCAATACCATCTTAGCTTCGACTTCAGTCTGCGGCGTACCGCCTGATATCGCTGACAGGCTCCTAACAATGCCGCCTGAGCCGGAAGCTACACATAAAGATAATTATATTAACGCTTGACCTTTTCATCGCGATAATGAGGATTTTGTTGGATCTTTAGGTTTAATCAAGGCGAGGCTGCTGGTTTCGTCAGCTGAATCATAATCTGGTGGCCCGGTCCGCTGTACAGCTCCATCTGGGCTACGAAGCTTAACATCATATCACAGAGAAACCATTACTGTTATCTTACAAGTTATTCCTGGAGTAGTGTGTGGTTGTATCAGCTGACTGCTGCCCTTTGGTTACCATCCCACTCGGCTGGATGATAAATGAATATCTCATCATGAGCCGTGTTGTAGCTCCAACAAGGGGCTTAACCAGTATGTGTAGCTTACAGAGGATATTGATTTAGTGTTTTGTTACGGGCTGAGAGTAGCAGGAAAAGCAGGGGGGAGAAATGAGACAGATGAACAGAGGATACCGGCGGTCACACTCAAGAGAAAAAGAAAACATTTAGCCCTCAAACATGTGTAGAGGATTAAATTATCTAACGTCGAGCCAAGGGACAATAGCCAAACACAATGCTGGTTAGCGCTCTGATGATTTGACCTGTAAAATGTTTCGGTGCGTTAAGATGAGGGTTTTTAGTTATTTTCTCAGGATCAGCTTTTTTTTTTTTTTTTTTTTGCTTTCAAACTATATTGTGATTAGCGAGGGTGAAGGATGAAGTGGGACATATGGGACAATTGATTTTGGGATCGGGGGGGGTAAGAGTGGAGCGGAGGAACTCCTTTTTAATCATCATTAAAATGATGTATGGCGTGTTGTTACTGAGGATTCTGTTTTGAACTGGACCTGTAAAGGCAGTTTTTACATCGCAGAGGCTGATTTTTATATGGAAGCTCATTTCTGCCAAAAAAAAAAAAGGAATAAAGGAATAATAATAAAAAATAATAATAATAAGGATGACCATGCCAAGTTAAACCAGTTACAATTATGAGATAGTAAGTCAAAATTATGACATAAATCAAAAGATTTACTTTTAAGTCAAAATTATGAGATACTAATACATTTCTCAGATTTATGACTTAGTGTCTGTATCTTTAAAAAATTGCAAGATCAAGATAAATCTCATAGTTAATTACTATCTTATCATTTTGATGTAGTATCTCATATTTTTTCTTTTCATTTAATCATTTCATTTTAATCAAATGTTGAATTTGGACTTACTAAGTCAACATTTTCACTCGTTATTTTTTACTTTCTTACTATTTTAACTCAGTATTACATACTTTTCCTTCATAAATCTTAGTAAAAATTATTCTTGACTTAATAGATCAACAGTTTAACCTATGTATTTATTTCATATCTATTAATTTATTTTTATTTATCTGCTTTTTTTTCTCTTTTCCCAGTAGAAACAGGCTTCTAGATTGTAATGTAAATAACCTACATTAATACGAAACCAATTAATACTCTTAACAATTTGTGTGTCAGACGTTTCTAGTTAATTAAGTATTAATATATGAACCATATAATAATAATAATAATAATAAGTTTATTTAGTAACTTCACAGGAAGTTAAACAAGTTAGAAATAAATAAGAATAATATAAAATTAAACCATATACATACATACCCCGCAGTGACCTTGAAGGATTGTTATGAATGTTTTTAATGTAGGTTTTTAGCAGCGATGTAAACAGAATAGTTGAATATATATAATATAATTTATCATTAACAGGAAAATAAGAAAACTGTGCTTATTAATGAGTTAAACCGTTAACATGTTAACAAAATGTAATCAGCTGACTGTATATTGACTTTAATTCTTCTTTCTCGTGACTGACAGGTGCGTTCAGCCGTGAGAAAGCGGTTCCATCGGTGGCAGGAGCAGCACTCCATCCGAGCCAGGATGACCCAGGCCATGTCCATCCCCACGTCGCCCTCGCGGGTCAGCTTTCACAGCATCAAGCAGTCCACATCGCTATGAGGGGAGGAAAACCGGCTTTGTCCTAGACGTGTGCTTTGGGAGAAACCTCCAGCTGTCGTCGTCATCATTTTCTGCCACATCACTGGAGTACACTAAAACACTTTCTGAGCTGGGGCAAGGCTAGAGAGCGAGAGAGAGAGAGAGAGAGAGAGAGCGAGAGAAAGAGACTGCATCAGTCTCCTAAACCTCAGGAGGGACATTATACAGACTTTCAGGAGAAAATAGATGAGGACAGGGATAGAGGACACTGCAGACTTTTTGAGATGAGAGGTTAGTGGATCAAAAGATGCATGTGACCAAGCTAAGTTTGGATCTGGAATATGGGTGTGAATGTACAGCACTCCATTTTCTTTCATCGTTCGCTCGCCATCCATAGACGTTTTCTGTTATATTTCCTGCGTGCACACTTTTTGCTTTTGCTTTCTAACATGAGAGGGAACTTGGAGCTTGTGCCGCTGGACTGCACTGAACCCGATTCCATCCCAGCGGATATGCTGGACTCAAAATGCTACTGGGGCTAAAGACTAAAGTGATTAGAATTAAGTTTGCAGATTTTATTTTCATTTTTTATTATTATTATTATTATGATTGTTTTATTTTGCCGTCACAAAGATTATTGTCTCGTCATTGTGTTTGTTAATTTGGTGTCGTGCTACTTTTTCTCTGTCCTCTATCAGCTCGGTGCAGTCGTGCTACTTTCGTCAACTTTCCAGAAAGGTTAAAAACACATTCCATATTTTCTACCCGAAGAGTTTTGCTCCAAAAATAATGTTCCCACCATGACATAAACGCATGGCAAACACTGCTGTCATCAATAAAGTCGAACCGATAATGGGTTAGTAGTGAAAATTCATGTCATTCACTTTCATTTGGAGAGTTGGATACCACTCTAGAGCCGGGAGACAATCAGCATAGTTTAGCATAAAGACATACAGTGTTCAAAAATACACAAATAGTTACAGCATATAATTCTCCCTAAACCCACAAACTGTCCATTTTCCAGTTTATGTACAGATTAAACAAACAAGATACAACATGTTAATTAGTGAGCAAGTTTTTATCAGGTGTACAGGCTCAGTTTTTGTCTCCAAATTAGCACATTTCCCAAAATGTTGAAATATTCCTTTGTGGTTATAATCATGTTTTTTTTTTTTTACACTGCCTAATTTTTGGCAAATACTGTATCTAAACTTGATAAAACAATCTTAAAGGTGCAGTGTGTAAAATTTAGTGGCATCCATCTCTTTTAATTAGTGTATAATCACCTGAAAATAAGAATTACGGAGCCTTTTATATCCACAGAACCCGCCATGTTTCTACGGTAGCCCAGAACGGACAAACTAACCACTGGCTCCAGAGGGTCTTTTGCGCTTCATAGCCTCCGTAGGTTCCCCACGACATGTTTCGAAGGGGAAGGTGAGGGATATTCAGTTGGATGTATCTGCAGCCTCGCCGCTAAACACCACTAAAAATCTTACACACTGCACATTTAAACCTTTTTGGCGGCTTCGGGGCAAATACATTGACGTATTATCATCATCTTTAGCAAACAGTTGCGTGTTTACACTCGCAGCAGGCGCGGAGCGACGTTAGCGTTCATTTGAAGTTGTTTTTCATTGTGTCCACCGGATGAATGTAAACCAGACGTTCACTCTGCTCTGAGCGCTGTTTTTTTTGTTCCCCTCTAACTCCTGAGGGAGATATCTGGCTTTTTAGCTGCTTTAAATGCTCCACTACATTCACCAGCTAGTCGCTAACCTTGTCTGTCTCCTCTGATTTTTTTTGTGTGTGACTGAAAATAGATTGCTTGCTGAACAAAAAGAACCAAAATATAAAAGGCAGTCATGGGGCAGTAAAAAAAAAAACCAAAACAATGAGCTGAAGGAGGCTAAAATGCTCCATCATAAACCTCAGGGGAGCTGCAGAATCAGATAGCAATTATCTGTTGGGCGGTCACTACCTGACCCCTTTCACATTACACATTGTCATTTTGACCCATTGTTCTTACAGAAATATTGATTAGTGCGAGCTTTAAGTCAAGAACCATGTTGTGTGGTACAGCTGGCGGACATCCGTCAATCGAAAGCTCTAGAAAGTGCTAGTAAGTAGGCCTTCAGTCGACGTTCATTAACAAGGCTGTCATGCTCGTGGATTCATTAATGTTTTGGAGCAAAACTCTTGCAAACTGAATAATGAGACTTACTATTGTTGCCTCTCTACCAGCGAGCCCGGATACGGAGCAGCATCATCGGCCGGAGGAAAGGATGCACTAAATCCGATCAAGATGCTCGTTCATTCTCATATCTACCAAGTGACTTTCTTGTGGTGTTTGGTTGACTTGAAGCATGACATTCGAGGGTTTATTGTAAATATATAAATACTAGAGAAGGGGGCAGAGGAGGAGGAGGAGGAGGAGGAGGTGAGTGGGGGAGGGTGGGGGTGAGGGGAAGGGTCCAGTGGAGTCGTCACAAATATAAACCAAAAAAAAAAACACAAACCACACACTGTAAATCATATGGGCACATTATCCATGTGATCAGCATTTCACAGTCCACATTCCTACTATACCAATATGCCTAGCACATGTGCATTTCTATGAACTGCAGTTTTATGTCCGATTGTGTATGAACCTCATCTTTTTTTGTCGCCCTGAAATCATGATTTCTCTTTTTTTTTTTTTGTTTTGTTTTCGTCCCTTTTTTTAAGTGATGTGTGAGCTCTGGTTGTGGCAAAAACTTTTAAGACAACTGAATTTCACATGCCACTGTGACGTGTATTAATCTAAACGTGTTAGTTGTCTCTGTTGTAAACTATAAGCCGCCTGTGTTTCCTGAATGATCGGAGGTTTCTTTTCTTTCTTTTTTTTGTTGAGGTACAAGAACACCAGATGTGCTCATATTAAAGAAACGTCTATTTATCATGCACTTTTGCAATGTAAAGAAAGTTAGCCAATAAGAAAAGTTTTTTTTTTTTTTTTTTTAATGCAGCAATTTTAAGTTTCATGTCAGCAGGAAATAAGCAGCTGGTCACTCGCTGTCATTCCAGCTCAGACAATGACGTCTTTATAGTTTATGTGGTATACATGTGGTGATCAATCAAAAAAAAAAAAAAAATCACAGTGTAACTCACGACATTATTATTTATTGTTATTTATTTTCCATATTGTTATTTTCATACTTGAAAAGATGTCAAGAGATAATAAACTGTGTGTTGCATTCGACTGGATGAAAAATTTAACAGATGGTTTGAGCTGCAAAGCCGAGTGTGTTTTATAGAGACGACACAATACGCTTTCCGTACATTCAGCTACTATTACGGGGGGGGGGGGGTACCCGCTTTAGAGCCTGGCTCCGGATCACACTGCCATTTGTCTGCACAGTCCCCTGAGTCTAAAGCAAACAAGAAATACATTTTGAGCATCGTGTGATCCTTTTAAGCTTTGTGTATGTGTATGTGTGTGTGTGTGTGTGTGTGTGTGTCTCAAAGGGGAGTGCAGCTGAACATCAGCTTTTAAATAAGATCCTTCTGCCCAAGTGAGCATCCACTATTTTCTCCCATGACCAGGAACACGAGAGAGAGAGAGAGAGAGAGAGAGAGAGAGAGAGAGAGAGAGAGAAGGTTTTTCCTGCTTTTAATCATGAAATAAATAAATGTGTGTGTGTTGAGAGGAGTGGGGGGGGGGGGGTGCAAGTTGAAAATATTGACTGTGACAGTATTCATGATGATTTTCAGATGATCACAATATGCGCTGTGATTTCTTGCTCTTGGCACTATCGTAATGCTAAAATGGATGTGAACTTTCATGCAAACACTTTAGAGAGACCGGGAAGGTTAGTCATGGCCTGCAGAGCAGCTTCGGGCCTCAGCTATTACAGCCATCTTAAAGAATTCATTTTTGCAAATCAGGGTTTGTAGCTTTGAGAGACTTGCTCATCTTTACAATGACTGATAAACTTTAGTCAGGATGATTTCATTTGTGTTCTCATTAGTTTCACAGCCGGGGCTTCTCCGGTGATTGCATAATGACTGTTTGTTTTTCTGGAGCAGCGTTAGTGCTGCCGCTGTTGTCTAGGCGTTGTGTACTTCGTCGTGAGGAAGATGAATCTCTTTCAGAGGACAAATGACAAGCTGTGCACCTTCACAACAATGCGATTCAACGAAAGAGTTGAAGGAAAATCAATAAATCTGCATGTCCATCCCTTCCTAATTTAATCTCTCACACCTCACTGACCTGATGGTGAGTCAGCCATTAAACAAACTCCTGCTGTGCAGCTAAATGTTGTTCAAACCCATTATTTTTCTTTTCGAGCTCAGTCTCCAAAGTCCCCAAGCATACCAAATATTTCTGGCTGGATTTTAGAAAAATATGTAGAAACTGATGCACATGACATTTAAAATATTTCCATTTTGATGCAATGGTCATAAAATCTACGGACTCCAGATGATCCGGAAATCTGTCCCATGAGGTAGTTGTCATGCCTACTAGCTAAAACTGTCGGTCTCAATGGTGCATTTATATGCATGAGAGTTTAGCTCCTAACATGGTTATCAACTAACCAGTTTCATGTTTCCACATGAAAACAATGTAACTCTGTTAGAATAACCTAATTAAGCTCACATTTTCCCCATTGTAGAAACCTGGTGAATGTCTTCCTGGTGAATATAAACATCTTACTTCATTTACTCTTGGTTTTGGCCTCTAATAAAGCATATTTTTTAGCTGTGGTCTGTTGGGCAACATGGGTGTATTGTTTCATTCGGTGAGTGAAAATGGGAAGTCGACAGCTCGATCCAGATAACCTCTTCGACCTCACGGACTCTATGGTAGGTCCATTACTACAAAACTCTTGCTGTGCAGACGCACATACACGCAAGCATCACAGTCACGTCACGCACGGCGTGTTTTCACAGAACAATGGACGTTGTTATGCTGATGAGATCACTCACAGTAACTGGATTATCCTATATGAAGAAGAGAAACGACACACTGCAGAAGACAATGGGATTAAATTATCATACAATATGTCATGAATGGAAATAAAACATCCTTTGCTTTAAGTTTTTTTTCTCTCATTAAAATGGTATTTGATAATATAATCTCAGAATGATTGGGCTGCAGACCTTGAAGGATGTGTCTTTGACTAGAATATTTCACCCCATATACATTACAATAAGCGTTGCGTCTCAACAGCCTGGAAAAATGATCTCTTAATGTTGTCGCTGCCTCGAGGGAAATTTAAGAGGAATATTGGAAACATCAGGCTTCAAGTGGTTAACCAGAGTATGGCCAATAACTGAATTATTCCATAGTGAGCATAGATTGAGAACGTCACTCGGATGCTACTGAACGTGATGTCTCAGCTCCATCTAGTGTCGTTTTACTGGAACTACATTCAGATGTCTCATCAGCGTTTCCAGCCCCCTTTAAATGGGAGATCTTCATTATGAGGCAGAAAGAGGTTAGGAGGAACTTTCAATGCTCGACCAGAAGGCAATCCGTTCATTGCTGAGGTCAGATCATAAGGATGAAGGCCGTAAACTCCCGACACCACTCTCATACCAACACACGCACTCTGCTGTAACTCACACTGCTGACAAGCGGAAGCTCATGAGTGAAGCTGGATGGAGGGAAGAAATATGAAGAGGTTGCAGAGAGATAAAGAGAAGAAATATCAAAGACGCCAGATGGAGAGAATCAATGGAGAAAAGCTTCAGACATGATTAAAAAAAACCAAACAAACAAACAAAAAATAAATAAATAAATAAAATGTCAGATTGAGCTATTGTTAGTAAAGTTTAGTCAACAGATGCTTTGTGTCTGGCGGTGGAAACGGAGCAGTACATCAATAATGCAGCGAGCACAAGTCCATTTTCTATCTGGTCACATCACAAGTTGTCATTCTGTAAAAATCTGACAAGAATATCTTTATATCTTTACTTTTTTCCCCTCATCAAAGGAACTGAATTCACAAGTTATTACAAAAATGCTAATCTATAAGGCCATGTACTATGATTGAAATGAAACATGAAACACAAGAAAAGTTTAAAAAAGAAAAAAAAAAAAGACAGAAAAAGTGAAAATAGCACCAACTCCTGCAACTAGAAGAACAGATTATCATCTATATTATGCTTTTAGAGTTAAAACCTACACTTATGAAGCTGTGTGAACATTGAATTACTTTTATTTGAGTCTGGAAGGTGAATAAATTAACAAATTAACAAAAATAAACTCATCACTCGGCCTCCATAGTGGAATGTAACTAAGTACATTTACTCATTTATTGTACCTAAAATCAATTTTGAGGTGCTGTTACTTTATATTTCTCCACTAGATTTCAAAGGCAAATACTGCACTTTTTAATACACTACATTAGTTTGACGGCTGTAGGTTAAGATTTTACATTATATGTTATGATCATTTTAGTAAATATGATGCATTGTCAAGGGTTAAGCTATTTGAAAGTATATAAAAGTTCAAATTAGTTCAATCATGACCTGCTACAACATTAAAATGCTACTTATGCATTAATTAATCAGTAATAATATGCCAATATTATCATCTCTGAGAATATATATAATAGAGGCATGCATAATCAGCACTTTTACTTTGATTAACTACATTACGTCGATAATATTTCTGTGCTTTTCTCAAGTAAAATCTGAATTCAGGGCTTTTACTTGCAAGTTTTATCTGCTTTATCTTCACTGAAGTATTTTTACATTGTGGTTTTGTGACTTTTACCTCAGTAAATGATCTGAATATGTCCGTCTTGCATGATAATAGCAATGATGTCATTAATGGCTACATCATTCTTGTCCAACTTTAACCCTCAGAGAGGGTTAAAGACAAGGAAGGTGTTAACAATTTAAGAGGCGGTGGATCAGCCGAAGCCAACACATAAAAAACATCCACGTAAATAAAACATAGTTAACATTGCGTAGGTTTTCTGCGATTCTCACATGTCCATTATGTGTTTGTGGCTATTATTTCTCGATATCTATAAAGCCATCCTTCTCATACAGGCCTTGTTGCTATGCTGCCATAAGCGTGGGATGCCAGTCACTCAGTATTTACCTGCAGATGTGACCCCCCCAGGCTTTAAGCATTAATGAAACTGTGGAGAAATGGTCGATGACTTTATAGGAACCTCTCAGGATCCCTCAGAGTTGTTTTGTAACTGCTCCACTGCAATGCTACAGCTTGGATTATTATACCACTAGCCCAATGCTGCCTCACTAATTCTTATTTACATGCATCCTATGCCCCTTGCCTACACTTATCTCCTGTCTAATCTCCTGTCCACTCATGTAAAGCATATTCTTCCTATTCTGCCGTTTCTCCTACTTTGGGGGGATGGATTGAGAGACTCTGACCATTCAAATCAGCAACATCTTTTTAGCATTGGATGCACGAAGTAAGATCAAATTAAACATTATGAACAAACTCATTTGCAGTCATCGGCGGTATCTGCTTATAATTTGCACTGTGCTTTGAGAAACGAGCGGTTTATTTACAAGTAAAGTCTCAAAGACAAAGCATTAAAATTATTAGATACTGTAGTTACTTTGAGTGAAAATACATCAGGTTGGACTATGAATAGCTAGCATGCGAGCGGTGTAAGTAACACTCGTGTTATGGGCCAGTAAAAGCAGTCATTTATAAATGATGGGACACTAAAGAAAACATTTTCAAATGAAAACAATATTTTGGGATAATGAAGTTTCGTGCTATGAACTTTCGTCCACATTTCCGCTGTACGGGCATTTGTACAGACTGACAGCGACGGGAGCCAATAGAAAGCCTCAAATGTAAGAATTGACCAATAGCAGCGCAGGGGGGGAGGGTTGTTATCAAGTCGTAAACGGTTAGTAACAGGACAAGCAGGTAAGTAAGATTTTGTCTTGTTATTTTCCTCAAAATTAACAAACGCTCCGCTTGTCAGGAAAAAACACTCATTTGGTTAAACCGTCGGCTGTTTTATTTGAGTAGGTTGTATTTTTTAAGTGTACTTTTCAGCCAAACGTGCAAAAAAACGGCAGTCATTGAGAAGTCAGGATGGGATCGGGAAGCAAACAAGCTAACGAGCATTAGCTTAGCCTGCTAGCTAAGTTGGCTGTTATTGGCCAGCCGCTCAGCGTTAGCTTTACTACGTCGGTGTACCCCAAACACTAGCTTAGAGAAAGTAATTATATCACAAAAATTACTGGCAGTGAACTCTTTGACGCGACAGTCAATAAAGAAGCACCCTTTCGTAACTAACGTTTAAATTTCGCAGCTCGGTGTTGACATCATTAAATATCTAAAACTTTTTCATTAACGATATAAATTTGCAATGATAACGTGAGTGGAGGCAACGTTAGCCAGCTAGCGTTAGCCTGCCAGCTGGACGTGAAAAAAAAAAAAACACGGAGACTCAACAAGACAGTTAAAGGACAGGTTCATAAATTTTCAAGCCTGTCAAAAAAACAGCCAGGTGCCCAAAGGAACATTGAAATTGTTTTTCTCGCCATAATCATCTCCGCTGTTCATACCGGCCGTTAGAAGATGTCTTCATAATGTACTTATAATGTAATTGATGGAGGACAAAATCCACAGTCCTCCTTCTGTGTAAAATTTTATTTAAAAGTTTATCTGAAGCTAATATTAAGATTCAGTCGTCCAAATCAGTCAAATCAAGTAGATATCTTTCAATGTTATAGTCTTTTTAGTGCCATAGTCCCTCTCTTTGTTACTATACTTCCACCTGCAGCTCAACAGGGAAACTCAAAGAGGAGAATTTGATGCTAAAAATAAAGTGAATGTGTCAGATATCCACTTGATATAACTAACTCAGACCGCTGAAGCCTCATAGAAGCTTCAGATAAACTTTTAAATGCATTTTTATTGTGGATTTTGGCCACCATCAGATCTTTTTAATATCCAGTATGAACAGGAGGAATGATTACAGTGAGGAAAAACCTCTTTTAGGGCTCATACGGACACCTGACTGTTGTTTTAAGACACACTTTGAAAACTGCGAACCTGTCCTTAAAACAACTTTATGTGCTGAGTCTGGCTCTATGCCGAAATATTCAACTAATGTTTGTCTCTTCATTCTTTTTGTTCTCAGGTGTCGTGTTATTTCCACGTGTGGACACTGGGATTATGGCCCCTTGGATTATTAAACAGAGTGTTTCAACAATGGAGTTTAAGGTATTCCTATAAAATAAGTGTTATTACTGTTTAGTTTTTTTTTATTTTTGAGTGAGCCAGGGGGCGCTGCTCTTGACCACGTCTCACTTGCGGTTATGAGCTCTTGAGAAGCGGAGCCAGAACAAGAATGAGATTGCGGATACTTGCGGCCGAAATTAGTTTCCCTTTTTAGGGTGCCTGGGCTCACCCTAAAGGGACAGCTGCTCTTTCGTCTCAAGGAGCCACACGAGGCGCAGCATCTCATTTAGGATACTCGCTGGACTCATCCCACTGGGCATGTCCAACTGGGAGGAGACCAAGAACATGTTGGGCGGATTACATATTCCAGCAAGTGTGGGAACGCCTTGGAATTCCCTGGAAGCCCCCCCCCCCTCCGAGAGGAGCTGGAGGATATGGCTCATGAGCTTGAAATTTAGGCACCTTTGCACAGCTTGTTACCATCATGAGTCAGAACCTGATGAGAAGATGGGTGGATGTTGTTTTTTTTTTTTTTTGGCTATTCCCCGTATAGCAGAAGAGGATAAACGCAGCTCATTGGATAAATGATCAAAGACGTCAGCAATTTGATGCTGACATTTGAAGGCTTTTATGTAGATTTGATATTATTTCGACACAGGCGGATAGACGGTTGCTCTCTCTTTCTCTTTCTCTCTCTCTCTCTCTCTCTCTCTCACTCACACACATGCGCACACACTGATAATTACTAATTATGCATGTCTACTCCGGTAGTCTGGTAATGAACAGAGGCCATGCCAGACCTGTCGGAAGTAAGTGGTATGCATTCATTTGCATTACTTAACGGTGACGGATGTGTACGTCAGTGTGAGTCTGAGTGCTGAACGCATCTACATTCACAACACTTATGTAGGCCATTTCTGATGATTAGCAGGCTCAAAGTAATGATGCACAACATTATAATATTGACATTTATGTGTTATAACCTGACAAATAATGTCACAAAACATCCAGTGTGTGACATGTCTTTCCTTGGAAAGTCCTAATAGTGCACAGGAAGTACACACTTCAGTCTTACTTAAGATAAACTGGATTAGTATGAGTAATGATAGTCACTAAACAGACAAAGAACAAGCGAGTAACTACTAAACCTTAGTTTTAAAATTTAAGACGAGATGTCACAGAACTAAACACATAGTTCAGTAAACATAAGTACTTGTTTAATGTTACTGAGGCCCCATCACTACACTGTAACATGAGGATTTAGTCATAAGTACCAACAAACACTGAGTCACTCAACAAAAATGAGACATTGTAGAAGTGGAAGTTCCTTAGATGATATTTCCTCCTCTAACGTCAGCTTCAGGTTTTAATACTAGTCACTGTAATGCTCAGGCAGACTTTCATCATCTATGTAAACAAATGTATTAAAGTCTCAAACTTAATTTTGAGCTACATGATGCTAAATTAGAAAATTTAATTATCTTGTCAGCCAGACTGCTTAAATGGAAATACAATGCTGTATACATTCATAAATTAGACGTGAAGTCCTCTTTCTAATAGTTAAATAATACAGGGGATGAACACAAATAGAGCGATATAATGCAATCCAATCAAATATCACTGCAACAAGTATTATTTTTCTAAAGTTAAGTCTGTGTATAAAACTAATTATCAAACACTGTCAAGTACTGAAAGCTGGCATCTGGACGTCAGGTTACATTTGTTGTCTTGTTATCTGATCAGGCAGCTCCTTATTTCAATCACAATTTTGCCAATTTTGAACTTTTTTTTTTTAAATATAAACTTTCGTACAGCAGCTTGTGTTTAGACATTATTTAACATTTGAGAACTTTTGCTTTATTTTTATATCTCTCAAAACAACTTATCAGTTTAGTATTGGTAGCAAACCGCAAGTATTAGATTAGTATCAAAAATATCAGTTTGAAACAACACCCAGCCCTGATTAAAGCTTTGTTTTTGCACAGTTTTGTTTGATACTATTATCAGAATAGTTTTATATAACTCTGAGGTTGCAGTTTGAGATGATGGTGTTCATCTTAATCCACTACAACTCAACCAGCTAACTAGCTACTAATGACAAATCACCAACATCTGAGACAAACTAAACAACAACAACAAAAGCAAATCATGTATTTGATTGCATTATATTAGTGCCTTTTGCTTTTTATGTCCACCCTTGTAGTTTGATATGTTGTGGTCAGTGTAGGTCGTTAAGTTGGTGCTATTGGGTGCTTTCCCCAACCGATCCCGTACACAGCAGGTGACGTTGTTTTCTATTTGGGCTTTGGCTGAATTTAACAATCATGTGTATTAGAGCTCCTTCAAGTGGCCACTCGCTGTACCGTCACAAAAGAGCTGCTGTGGTTAGAGCGTGATCTATAGTTCCTGTTTTGAAAAGTGACATGAAAAGAAAAGACAAAGGTACAGGACAACATAAAGGGTTAATCCACCCCCTTCTGCTCTTATCAGAGTCAGTAACAGGTTTGTTGCCAAATAAGGTTTACACAGACAAGGCGTTTTCCTTGGTGGTGTGCTGCATAGCGGTCAAAATTTAAAAAAAAAAGAAAAGAAAATATAAGCACCTAAACGATGAAAGAGAGAAAAAACAACAATCACAAAAGATAGGTGACATAACCATATGGACAAAAATGTGCAAAAAAAAAGGTGAAATATTGTAAATATAGTAAAAATATATTAATTTATATTACAAAATATTGACGAGGAATGCTTAAAACAGTATAAATGACACATTTAATATGCAAATATACAAAAGTATAAATATCTGTGTTCATAATAATGTGACATAATTCAACGTGCACGTTACTTTAATGCAATTATCTGTTATGTAATGCCTAAATAGAAGAAGCACCTATTATAATGTAGCTATTTTAAAAGAGCAAATCAATCCTTTTTATGTAGATATATGTCAGTTTTATGTTAATCTCTGCGTTAATGCTTGATTTTTGTGTCCATGTGGAGACACAAAACATGTGCAATAAAGAGCATATTTATTGCACGTACGGTGGAGGAGAGTCATAAATAGCAATGGAAACATTTCCACATTTCCTTCCAAGCAGCAGCTTTTTTAAATTTATTTATTTATTTTAAAATAACAGCCTGGTTCTAACAAGTGCAGAATTGACATTGCGCTATCTTTTGGAAGACAATGCCCTCCTGTGGTATCTTCTTTTGAGCTTTTATGTCGTTTCTTATCTGCCCTTTACTCTAGTGGTGAGTATGAGAAATGTCTCCCGCCTATCAGCGAGCAACACACGCGCACGCACAGACACACACGCACGCACGCACACAAACACACACACACACACACACACAGCACTTCTATGTTTGTCAGACTCAAATCCGAGGGAGAGGAGCTAGCCGCCATTTTCTAAGCGTCTCTCCCTAAAACGAGAGAAAAGGGCTCGCGACAAAACTGCCATCGGGATTACATTTCGCTTACTGAGAATCGGGATTTTTGTTCGGGAGTGCCGTGAAATCCTCTACATGTGAAGTATTTCGGATTAGAAAGGACTGTTTCACGGCCTCGTCTTTATATTCGCTGTAGCGGCGAGGCGAGCTAGCAGCCGAGCGAGGTGTAGATCGTTGATTCGCCCGTCGCCTGAATCCGGAACGGACCCGGGGCGGCTCTTGTGAACTGGGGCCTTTTCTTGGCGTTCTGGTTGCATTAATTTTTTTTTTGGACCCGTTGATGGCATAGTGATCGAGTCAAGCCGCGTGTTTTTTTCTTTTTGTGATAGCACCCTTGGTTTTTTTTTTTTTTTTCACCAAAAAACTGCAGGGGATTGTTGCCGAAATTCCCTCGGATAGTGCAACCTCGTCACGTGGTAGGTTCCTCCTTTTTCTTTGTTAGCGAGCTAGCTAGACTGGCAAGGTCTACTCCCCAACTTCTCAAGCTTTTGACATATCTGCATTAACGCTACGCCACTGTTTCATAGCCGAACCAAAGCCAAGTGTGCTCAAGCAGGGGCAAATGACGGTCACCATAGATTTACAACAACAGGCTTCCTGTATGTATTTCCTTGAATTGCAATGCATACCATGTCTCCACTATGCAATAGGTCTTAACGCGTTGTTTAAAATAAGTTGTGTGTGTGTGTGTGTGTCAGGTTATTGTGGTCGGATATTAACGCGTGCGTGTGTTGCAGTATGTGGATTTTAATTGTGATGCAAATGCATGTGTTACCGTAGGCTTTTTTTTTTATTTATTAAAAAAAAAACGTGTAATGCATTTTACGTTGGGCGTTATTGACTTAAAACTATTACCCGAGGTGAACGTAGGTTACGCAGCCAAGTGACTTAAAATGTTTACTTGCCTCCCACCTTTTTTTTTTTTTTTTTAAACGAGGTTTGAAGCTGCATAAGTCGGCTTTCAGGATAGATATCGCTAAGTTGTGTAGGTGAAACGAAAGCGACCAAATCATACACATAATATGATGAGGGGAAGGTAGCGTTACACTGCAGTTGGCTGGCTTGTGAGACCCCAGCACGCTAGCTTGCGAGCAGGTTGTTTCTTGCATCAGCAGCTTTTTTTTTTCTCCTCCCGTAGCTAACGTTAGCTAGAAGCGAAGCGTACTCCGTGTTACAGGCTGACACGGTTTAAAACCAGATATTTATCTTTCGCTTCGTGCTCGGGTTGATGTGGTTGATCGGTGGCGGATTTTTTTTTTCTTTCTCTCTCGCTCTCTCTTTCTCTCTCTCTCTTTCTCTCCTCGCCTACTGGCACGGTTCAATGAAACAACAAAAAAAAAAAAAAAACACACACACAGTCTTGATCGTTATATGGGTTTTTTTTTCTTCCGCGGAAGCTTGTTAAGGATTCAAGGTTGTGAAATAAACGTTATATTACACTTTGTAAACTGTTACGTACACAGATCAGAGGCGCCAGCCGTCCTTTTAAATTTACAAATGTTTTTGTAAACACCAGGAAGACATTTTGGTGATTACGTTATGGTTGGCTAACGGTGGATGTGGACGTTTTTTTTTGTCGCATCTCTAGCCAGACAGTTTTATAGAGATCGTGCATATTAATCACGGTTATGCGTTTTTTTTGGTTAAACTAGCGATCGTTATTCAATTTCCTTTCCTTGTAGCATGAACGAGGTCGGTGTGTGTGTGTGTTTGGAGCGGAATGGGCGGTTTTAGGTAGATGAATTGCATTGCATAATCCTGCTTCGGAAATACCAACATGGCGTAGTGCGCGCTGACTAGAAACTGCGGTGAAATACTGACTGAGCCCCATTCATCTGACCCTGCAGACGATACACGGAGATGCAGCTCGCTTTCATCTTAGTGTTTGATTAGAAGCAAGTCCTTTTTTTTTTTCTTCCCCCATGTGGATTTGGATAGACAGGCAGCTGTTATAACTGACATGTTAACCAGTGAAACAGGCATTGTGGTTCTGATATATAAATGTGTGTGTGTGTATATCTATCTATCTCTCTGTGTATATATATCATTTAGCATATATATATTAGCATTTTAGCAGTTAATAATATTTGGTTAATTAGGAAGGTTTAATAGGTTGAGCTGAAATTGACACAGGGACCTAGAGAGGATGACATCATGTGCTTTGGACTAATGCTGGGGCCTAAATCCACCTACTTACACTCCCTGTGTGGAACCGTGCTGCACACTGACTTGCCAGGCCACATGTAGGGCAGTGGGGTTTGAACCATTTGCATTTGGTTTTTTTCTTCCTCTTTTCTTCCTACATAAGAATTGAATTCCAAAGCTTATTCTTTTTTTTTCCTTTTTTTTTTTTGAAGAGGAGCCTTGTAAGTAAATTACAATGAAGGCTTGTTCACACAAGCATGGGTGTAGTGGGAATTATTTATTGGCTTGGGGATTTAGCTCAGATGTCTGCTGTTATTCCATCTTTATCGTTAGCATCCCACTCCCCAAGGTCAGTGCTTATTACAAGTATTTCTGTGTCTACTTAGTCTTGGAAGAGGGTGTTTTGTGGACCTAACCCTAACCCTAATCCATTATTGTGATTACAGTGGAATCAAATTACATTTTCTGGAATTTTTTTTTTTTTTTTTTTTTGTCATGCAGGTCAACAAAATGTCACCGCTTCATTTAATTAGGCTTTTTTAACTACATGAGTCATAGATATTTACTTTTACGCTTGAGTTAGTACATGGGAGTCAGTGGTATTAGTGCTTTTTCTCAGTTTATATTTGGTGTCAAATGTTTTAACAAATGATCCTTTCTGGGTTTTTTTTTTTTTTGGGTGGTGTTAAAGTAATTTTCCACTCACTCTTAAAGCTTACAGAACCTGTAGTACAAGTATTTCAGTTGTATGTTTTTATTGTATATAGCTTCAGCTCACTTTCCTGCTGCTTTTCACCAAATCTCCCCTGAAGAAGTAATATGTAACATTGAGGTAAAATGTGCATAAATAGATACTAATAGATACTGTATCATAACTCTCATTGCCTTTGAGACAAAGCTATTGTGTAACATGTATGTAGGCTGTCAAGTTAATTGTCATTTCTAACTTATATAATCGAGTGGACTAAAAGAAATTGAACAATTGTGAGTTCCTTGATACAAATTAAGTGTTTGTAGAGCTGCAGGATTCAGTGTTAGATCCAGATTTTAACATGTTTCAGGTGTTGTCTGGATGTGTTTGTTTACACTGTGTGGTTGTGGGTCCATCACTGCACAAGGTTGGGAATGTTACCCCCGAGTTGCTGATTGGGAAATATCTCAACCCGACGCCCCGCGGTGCCAACTAGGATCAGAATTTGATGCAATAATGTTTTATGAACCCTTAAGTGTTTCGAGTTAATTAGATGACTTTGTTAAACTTTTATTTCTCGTTTCCCCTCTCCCCCTGTCTTTCTTTTTTTTTTTTTTTTTTCTTCCTTTTCGTTATTCCCAGGCTGTCCTCTGGGGCAGTAAGCGGGTGGTGTGGAGCAGGCCGCGGTGCCCGTCCCTCTGCACTGCATGGCTGCGATGGCGCCCGCTCTCACCGACGCCCCAGCCGAAGCTCACCACATCCGCTTCAAACTGGCTGCCCCATCCTCAAGTCTCTCACCGGCCAGTGCAGAGAACAACGGTAACGCCAGCAACATCCTCATCCATAGCAGCGGCTCCGCTAAGTGCAAAGCCGCCCCTGAAGAGTGCCCTCTTGACTTTTGTGGCGGCGACCAGGAGCAGCAGCAACAGCAGCCCCAAGCCGACTCTGTGGCCCAGGCCTCGGCCCTGGGCAAGCTCCAGCCACTGGTGGCGTCTTACTTATGCTCTGATGTGACACCTGTCCCTTCAACTAAGGAGTCAATCAAGCTGCAAGGAGTCCTCATCAAACAGTCTGTGTTGAAAAGCCACAGAATACTGCCCAGCTCGCTGCTCAACGGCGGCGGAGACTTCCTTTTGAGGAAGAGGCAGGCGATAGAACTTTCTGGCGGCCAGCTCAAAAGCCTCATGAGTGGCAGCACTAACGGAGGTGGCCAGCCCATGGCACCTGTCAACGGCCTGGCCAAAAAGCTGGCCACTATGTCTGGCTCTGGCTGCGTGATGGCAGTGAATGGTGACAAGCCTTCTGCCACCACAGACTCCCAGTCCCAGAACCTGCCCTTGGACTCTGAGACCTTGACAGCTACCTTATCAGGGCATATCCCGGTGAAAGGAACCCTTAAACAGAAGCATTCCTCTGGGGTTTCTCAAAATACAGATGGAAAAAACCTTGAACCACCAGTGCTTCAGTCTGCTGCACTTTCCCCCTTTACCCACGACAACCCTAACCCCTCTGTACAAGTGAATTTGGAGGAGGCCGACTCACACACGCCCGCCAGTCAGCCGCAGGGTTCGGACAGGGAGAGACCAGGTAGCAGCCAGCAGGGCTCCCCCTCTTGCACACCTTCACCGCAGCCTCCCCTCCCTTGTAGTTCTTCCTCGGACAGCCTCGAGGCCCACGTTAGGGAGCGCACCCTTCTCAACACCAGCCGCCAAACCGAGATCGAGAGCCGGCTGCGGCGCTTGCGCAAACGTCTTCAGGTGGTACAGGCGAAGCAAGTGGAGCGGCACATCCAGCAGCAGCTAGGTGGCTTCTTGGACTCGGCTCTCAGCCGGCTGCTGGCTGGTAACCGCAAAGAGACGGCGACCCCTACGGCCACATGGAGGACTGGACGCCACTCTTCCTCGAACAACAGAGACGGTCTCGGTCGCTTCCTGAAAAGCGGCTCCATGCCCTTGGAGCTGGAGAGGCTGTATCTGAGCGGATCGGCCAACCTTCACTCAGCAGAAAGCGCCTTTGACTCAGACGTAACAGAAAGTAGCTCTGGAGGGGACTCTGACCTGGAAGAGGAGGAGCTGACCAGAGTGGACATTGAACAGCGACATGTCAAAATGTAAGTTAAAGTAGAGTGTCTCTCATTCACATGACGCTTAAAGCTCGTTTTAAAGCTGCACATGTGTGATCCTGCAGCCACTGGAGGACTCACTCCAGCAGGGAAATCAGCATTTATGTGGGGGGGAAAGGTTTTATAATGAACCAGTTCAGTAAAAAATGACTATATATTGCTTTTTTTTACACTTATCCCACACCACAAGTAACTCACATTACTCTCACAACCATGCTGCTTGTAGCTCAACTGTCCTGTTTAAGGCCTAGCAGGTGCTAATGACAATTATAACAGTTTCATGTGCCTCAGTAGTGGTTGGCTGAATCTCCAGGGAGGGCTAGAGATACCGTTCCCCCAGAGAGCACGTTATAGTTGTGTGGGTGGTATCATCCTGTGGAGGACACAAAGGCTCGAATGGACTCTTTAGTTAAAAAAGCTCTCTCGTCACACAGCGCTTCCTCCTGAGAGGGGACCGAAGCTGAAACTGAACGCTCTGTTTATCTGCAGAGCGAACAAGTGGAGCGCCTACAGAGCGGGCGAATGTTTTGGTTTTTAACTGAAACTGAGAATAAACGCAGAGTTTTGGGGGGGGAGGGGAAAGGGTTATGATGATGATGGTGGTGGTGGTGGTGGTGGTGGTGGTGGCGGCGGTGGGGGTTTTTGTAAGAAGGTGGCAGGTTTTTTTATGTTTTTACATGCTGCCTGTTGTGATGTCAGGTTTTAACCCTCAGCAGGAGCTTGTGAATGTATTCCATGGGAAGTTCACATCACAGTACTCATTTCTGTGTCATTAGTGTTGGAGAGGAGAAAGGGAGGGGGGAGGAAAAAAAAAAACCTTGAGCAGGCAGGTGGGTCAGCAGCGTTAATGGACTAACTGGTCTGTGTTGGATTGGGTAGATTATTAACACAGTCGCTAAGAACACTGATTTTATTATCCTTTTTCTGTGTTGACTTTAGACCTTTGACCTAAATATTTTTCAAACCTAACAGGAAGCCGTGTGCGTGTGCATGAATGACACAATAGCAAAGACCCAGAGAAAGAGAGAGAGGAGAAAAAAAAAGTAAAGTTGCTTGCTAAGTGACGTATACATACTTTGTTATCCAGTTTGAGATCAGAGGAGGTAATATAATGGAGCGGCATGTTAACAGATTCACGTGGAAAAGGAGTTTAGATCTGACAGATGGGTGGCGTTATATAAGCTGCATTTATAGTAAAACTGCAGCTTT
This sequence comes from Euthynnus affinis, assembly GCA_029490765.1. NCBI lineage: Eukaryota > Metazoa > Chordata > Actinopteri > Scombriformes > Scombridae > Euthynnus > Euthynnus affinis. The sequence goes on along the minus strand of CM055857.1, from coordinate 5,958,773 downwards.
AAGAATACTGTATTACCTCCATGATTATAGATGTTTGTTTGTTTTTTTTTATTTGTTTAATTATAAAATCAGACATTAAGGCAGTAAAAAGCCTTTCAGATGATTTGACTGTATTTGAATAAAAAAAAAAAAAAGCTTTCCTCTGGCAGTTTTACTGTAAGTAAAGACTTAGATTAGCTGCTAATGAATGTACAAAATGAATCAGAGATTGATGATTATTCACATCAATCAAGCTTAAATATCAAAACTATTCCTTTTTTAATTCTCCACCATGTAATTCTGTGTCTAAAGTTGTCCTCATTATGGTTTTTTTGCCCTTTATCCTGATCCAAGCCCTTAAATATTCATTATATTCTGATACAGAGTGATATTTTTTTCTATATTGGGATTACCTGAATGATTATCAGTCGATCAATCATTTGTTACTGATAACTAAAGGATATTGTACCCATCAATCTAGACAGGAGGGAGGGGGGTTTGAAAATGAAGTCACTCGGGAATAGTAGGTGTTTTCCACAGTTGACAAACGTTCTTGGAAATGCAGCGAGACCTTTAAATCTATTTATTCGTGTGTAACAGTGAGCGACTTTTGTCAAGAGGCTGGGATACGTGATAAAAATAGGAAACGGGAACATTTTAGATGGTATTTTCTCATTAGTTTAGGAATTAAACCATTTAGATGAAAATGATTGAATTTGATATGTTGGACAGTCATGAATTGTCATTTTGTATTCGAGTGTCTGTCATGTGCGTATTTTGTAAACACAAAGCAAATAATTAAATCTCATAAATTTAAATAACCTGCTAAGCAACATTTAAATGAGAGGCTGCATTAATTAAAGGTCATCACGGTGTTATGGAGGATTAGTTTATAGATGTGTTTAACTCTTTATTGTAGTGCTACCTCAACATAGTCATACATTATCTAGCAGCGTTGTGCTTTTATTTTTGTTTTTTATTTACACACCCTGAATAATCATCTCCAATCTGTCCGTATTCATGCTCTGATTAAAATCATCCGGCTCCGATTGTTTGCCGAGACCAAGCAGACCAATCATATGTCCCGCAGCCTCCGACACGCTCCATGTAGCACTACGACATCTTTTCAAAAGGCACATGAGAGATGTCGAGATTTTATTTAGATTTTATAGCAGGGATTAAGAGTAGCAGCCTCAGTAATGCAACCGGGAACATGACTCCTGATGCTTTTGTCGCCTTAATCTATTTTATTTTTGTTTATTTATTTGAAAGGCTTTGCTGCGTTTAAACAAAATGCAACCGATGCATTGTATACAGGGGCTTCTATCAGTCCCTGGTCGAGTGTGTTGATGTTTTTACTTTTAAGGTCTCTGGTCTGGATCTGGGTTCAGCCGTGTGTCTCCACTCGGCAGACGTAGGAATATTTTAGCGTGTCTAAGAAACGCCGTGCGCCGTTTCCTTTGTTATGTCGGTCTTTGCTCGTTGCAAAGCGGAGTAAATTACAAAGTATCCGACGCCAAAAAAGTTCAATTGTATTCTGTCCGGTAAGAGTGAGTTTTTTTGGCAGAGGTGTTTGATGTTTCATCTCTTCCGGATTCAGAGGAAAACTTAAATCATCAAAGCCTGCTTATGGCTGTTTTTTGGGTTGGTCTTTTCTTTTCTTTTTTTTTTTGGCTTTTGTTTTTTTCCATTTGGACAAAGCTTAATGTATGGGTGAGGATCAAACACACACACAGATGTGGACAAAAATGACAAGAAAATATAGAGTTGGGCTGTGCCATGAAGATTTTCATATCAGTTAGAGATGTGAGTTTCAGTTAAATTGCTTTGGGGAGACTGACACCCATTAAACTGTTAACTAACTGGTTAATTTTAAAGAGGTTTGATGTAGCTTTTGTCAGAGCCAGCTTCTGTATCACAGCAGCTCTTGATGGTGTAACATACTCAGGGGTTTGAGGTACCAAACTAGCTCTTTAGGCAGCATGGAAGTCTTAATCATTCGACACACGGACTGGGTGACGGCCCTAATTATGAAGTAACACTTATCTTGTTGTTACAGATAGACCACAAGATTAACATGCTAGGCTAACAGTCAGCTGTGTGGCTTTTTATTCGTGCCGTGACTGTAAACACACCTATCACCTGCCCAGAACGGTTCTGTTAAACCGGAGGCACCGCAGCCGCACCTTTTATAGCAGTATACGGGGCTACACACGGCTATGGGCTACGCTAACCATGCTATCCAGCTGTTAGCCGCCGTGCAGGTTGGTAAAAAGGGGATGTGTGGTCACGTCTCTTTCTGCCTGCGGGTCGGTGTTCCTGTCAGTCTCAGAGCCTCCATGTGACACAAGGCACCAGAGTTTGGCATCAACTGATCTAACATGAAGTAACAAGTCCAGTCCTGGTATGCAGATTAACCTTTAGACTGACATGTAACCAGAGTTACTCAGTGATGAGCAGTTGACATCACTAATATCAGTCAATATTAATAAATGTAATGATACAGATCCTTGTTTCTTTCAAGTTTAAAGGCAGTTATATATTTTTTTTTTTGCTCCTGAGTGAAAGTTGAAGAAATGAGACGGTTAATTGTGGTTTTATGGTCGGAAAATGATTACATAAATCACCTCTGCCCTGATGAAGTTGCGAATGACGTGCTGTGAGAAGCATATTGTCTCATTTCCTGTTGCCGGCGTTTCTGTTATTGAAAGCATTTCTGCTGCTCTCGACCCATTTAATCTTGCTTTATTCTTCTCGATACAGCTGCTCGTTACCTGCGGTGCATTTAAACTTACACTTTTTCTGCTCAAGCACTCATAGCTCTCTCCTCCTTTTAGCAATCCCAATCTCCAATTGCTAATCCCACGGTGGTAAACATGCTATTCAGACCCACTAGTTACTTTAGCTTAGCAGTTAGCAATGGCTTCTCTCTCACTCCCCCTTCCTCCCTTTCAGTTTAATGATATCCAACATTTATATGGAGATAATTAGTTATCGTTTTATCGCCCAGCGCTAATATAGAGGCAGGTGTGGAGCCTTACAAATCACCCTTGCTGTCAGAGGCAGCCATCTTACTGTGATAAGGTTATCTTTTGTAATAGCAAACATGACACATCTTGTCGCCGTTTTTTAACTCGAAACCCTTCCAGCAGTCGGCCATTATGAGGCTTTTTATTGTGAAGCGTTCAGAGCTTCTTGTCACCGTCGTTGCTGAAGTCCTCAGGATGTAAATATAGATCTCCAAACTCATATTGACATTTTTCAGTGCTTTTTTAAAAGTTCTTTTTTTGTTACTGTATGAGTATTAAATATGAAAGTGAAAGTGTGCTACAGTCGGTGCAAACATCACACCACTAAAACATCAGGCAAACCGAAGCTACAGTTAATGATGATAAGTTTTACGTTCACACTAAATTCCCCTAAAACCTGTTAAACAGCTCGACCAGACCAGGTGTGTTACACGTTTCCGCTTTGTACGGCCGCATTTCACACGGATGCTTCTTAGATGTCAATGTAACACCCATGATATGATGAGGAGGAGGAGGAAGTCTGATTAGTCATTATAAACTTTTTACCCACAAAACGTTCTGCTGAAGAAAGTACTAAGATGCTGGATGCTGTTTTCAATAATGATTCACTTCCCCACATGAGTTTCATCAGCAGAAGCAATGTCATCTTTCAGCAGCTGGCAGCTGGTTCAGCCGTGTTTTAATAAAAAAAGGAGAGTTTTGTGTTGACCTTTTATTACTTGCTGCACAACGCCGCAAAATCATTCAAGTCGAGCATAAACAAAGCAAGACTCGATCATGTTGGATTGCTCAAAAGGTTCTTGAATAAGCAGTGATTGAAAGTTTCTTTGTGTGTGTGTGTTTGTGTGTTGCTGTCACAATAGCGCCCGTCGTTTTATAGGTTTGGGAATGTTTGCCAAGTGGTAGCACATGTAAAGCCTAATAGATTGTCTGTACACTTGAGTGAAAGCTGCCTTTTTTTTAGAAATCTAAACCTGTCCCGTCTGTAATGAATGGCCCTCATCATCAGCAGCTGCCTGATGGCTCATTGTGTTTTAACAACTGGTTAAAAACTGGTTCTCAGCTCCCTTTTTTTTTTTTTTTTTTAACATAGGAGCAACCTTTACCTCACTGTCAACAAGTTCCAGGAAGTAGGATGTGTGTGTGTGTGTGTGTGTGTATATATAACCATAATGTCACATTTTCTCAACTGACTTTTTTTTTTTTACCTCAGTCACCAATTACTGGCTTACAACACTTAACACCAGTAAACACGACAGACAATGTAACGTCTTCTTCACGGCAGCAACACCACAATTATTTTAATGTCAGCTGAGTTGTGACAGGAGCAGCAGCAGTGTGTGTGTGTGTGTGTGTGTGTGTGGGTGTGGAAAAATAACCTGCGTGTTTGGATGCAGCAGTGTGTGTGTGTGTGTGTGTATTGCTTACAACTAATCCCGTCATCCCTATCTATACTGTATACGTGGTTTCCCGTATCTTAGAGGGGATTGGGGGCCAGCCAACATCTGTTGCCATGCTTATGCTGCAGGGGCCTTTTATGCTCGAGCCTGTGTGTGTGTGTGTGCGTGTCTCTGTCTGTGAATGTGACGTCCATAATGGCCTCTAGCAGGGTGTGGGTGCTGCTAGCCTCAGAAATGAATGTTAATAAGTCTCCTTTTTTTTTTTGTTTTTGTTATACTAGCTGCAGAATTCCTTTATTTATTTATTTGTAAGAGTTACATATTCATGGAAAGTCTGTCATTAGGGCATGTTACACGGAGCACACGGACGGGTTTCTGTATTGAGAAAAGAGTGGGCACAGTTTTCTTGTTTCTGAGGCAACAATAAACGCTCATCAGGAAATCTCAGATCTTACATAATGGCTCGTAGACGAACCGATGAAAATGTCTGCAAATTTTCTTCTTTTTTTTTTTTCTTTTTTTTTTCGTTATCTGACTAGGAGCTGAAGCTGAAAGAGACTAGCAGAAGATCCAGAGTGTTTGCTTGTATGGTCTTTATGCAGTGAGACTGTTAAAATGCCTGTCTTCCTGCTGCTCTTGAATTAGGGTAACTGGGTTGGCCGAGACTACAGCGTGCCTTTCATGCTTATGGCTCAGCATTACTCTGCAGTCTGAGTAGCTTAGCTATGTTTTTTTTTTTTTTTTTTCCCTCTCTTTCCATTCCTCTCTCTCTATCTCTCCCTCTCTGTGTATGTGTGTGTGTGTGCATATTTATGTACATATGTGAGTGCATGTATAGGTTTCTGTCCTGTTTGACACATCTGGATGTGTTTAGCTCGGGCCCGAGTTCCTCAACACGAACCCACAGGCGTTACATAACCCCCCTCTTTTATGTAATGACTGCTGCAGCTCTCTGGCTGAGTTTGCCCTCTCTCTCTCTCTCTCTAGTTTTTCCTGCCCCACACCCTGTCGGCCTGCCTCGTTCAATCCCGACTCCCGAGCAGTTTCTTCCTGTAAAAGACGAGTTTAACCAGCTGCCCTGTGAAATCTCAAAACCCCAGCCTGGGGGGGGGGGGGGAGTAAACCTGAGAAATCGTCGTCTTTTTTTTTAAGTGTTTGGATCATTTTTCTGCTCTTTCAACATGCTTTTTTTTTTTTTTTCACGAAAATCCTTGACTCTAGAGAACAAAGAAATTAAAATGACAGCTGCTGCTTTGATTTCCCTTGTTCTTGTTAGCGAGCATGAATGATGACTGGTTAGTGAAGCATAATTGCAAAGTGGGTTTTATTTCATTTTGTATGGAAAAGCTGAAATGTCTGCAGGCTTTTTGTTTTTCGCCTTATCTCTATTCATAACAGTGTCCCTCTGTCAGATTTTATACAAGGAGCTCATTTTTCAAAATGTGAACATGAGCATGAATAAAGTGGAAATAATAGAATTAGCTGTCAGCTAATGCACAAAACTGAACTATTAAAGTAAACTCTGTTGTTTACTGACAGGCTTACTTCTGTCTGTCCTGATCAACTTTTTTTTTTTTTTGATATCGAGTATCTGTCGTTAATTTCAATAGAGTAGTTTAGTTTTCCACTCATAATATATTTAGCTACACAGTCCATCATTATAGCCTGAATTAAAATGCCAGTGTAGTTTAGATTAGATATGTTTGACAGCCCAGTGCTGCTCTGCTGTGCTTTAATGGCCCGTTATAATCCTGCTCAGTCCTCTACAGAAGGTTTTTGGAGGGTGAACCAGGGGACTGTTGTGGTTTGGAGACTCTTAACCTCTCTTCTTTACCAGCCTGAGCGACATCTGGACATCCAATCATTAAGATACATCTGCTTTTCCTTATTTTCAGTCATGTATTTATAATGTCACGGTGTCGGATGTTCGTATTAAACGTGTCCAAAGTGTCAAATAATGAGGTAAACGTATGTAGCTGTAATCTCCCTGCTGACTGCTCTGAGCCTGAGCTGACGTCGGCTCGTGATGGATTCTTTATACGGTCATCTGCTCCACGCCCAGAGCACCAGTTCACCGCCGCCCTCCGCTAACATTACGGTGTTTTTCCAGTGTTTTTGGAGGCAGACGAGGCCGAGCCGTGACTCGCATCGAGCTGGTGCTCTGAGTGTTTTTCCCCATCACGCAGCAGGGCAAAGTAAAGTAAAGTTGTTTACCTGTCGGAGGCGCGCTGGTCGTCTTCAGCTCGTCGTCAAAACACCGGGTTTCCAGAAAGCTGGCCAATGAGAGGGCTGATCAGAGGCGAAGGGGGGAGGAGCTTAGACCGCCTGTTAGAGACAGAGGCTGAACTGAGGACCAGCAGAAAGATAAATAAGGAGTGAGTCATGCAGAGCTACTCTAGTGGAGTCCAAAAATAAAAAATAAAGAGCTGGAAATGAGCATAATAGCTCCTCTTAAATCTAATGAAGGGAAAGGTGCGAACTGTATTTCCATCTAAAACTCAGAGCCGTCTGTGTTTTTGTGCATAAAAAGTGTCAGAAACGGGCTCGAACGCAGGTGGTGATGGCTGCAGCGAGCGTTTGACGGACACGATGCATGGCTTCATGTTTTCTGCTGTTCAGGCGCAGCTTGGTTGACTTCCTCTCTCTGTCACTCGACTCATTCATATCGTTCTGTGGTCTGTTTCACATTCAAGTTTGGGCGTTTCTGTGTCATAGGTTTTACAGAAAGTGTTTATTTCTGACTTTGTTTTTGTTTTTTTTTACAGTAATAATAGATTTGAATTGGATATTTAAATGTATTTTTAAAGACTTTTCACAAGGTCGCTATGAAAAATCTTAAATTGTGTTTAGTTGAGTTTATGCTGCGTTCTTTGGAAGTATTACTTTCTCTCATTTAATATTTATGGAAGTGTTTATGTGTCTAATAACACTATTGATTATAGAAGCAGCAAACTAATAATAGTGCCGTCATGTCTGCCTGTAGACGAGTGTTGGACACATTATAAACCTTTTTGTATCTGAATCATTGCATTTTTGTGAGAAACCGTCATGTCAGACTTGGAAGTTTTTGCACTCGGCGGGTTCGGACCAGCCGGCGTCCTGCGAGGGGCGTGGTTAAGATGCGACGACGGCGAGAAGCGACTGTTTGTTGCTGCTTGTAGTAGAATCAGCTCTATCAGAAACGGAGAGCGTTAATAGTTAATAGTGCGGCGTAACGAGCTAAACTGAGCCGCTTATTAGCTTTCAGAGTTCCTCAGACTGCGGCTTGTCGTTTCCTCTTTGGTGGTCTTCCATTGTGTCACAGTTTGTTCATCTGATTGGTTGAAGTTAGCCTCTGATAGATGATTCATCCACCTTTTTTTTTTTTTTAATTATTATTTGGAAAGTACCTGCTCTTTTTTTCCCAAACAGTTTCTACGGACGACTTCTCACGTGTTAGTTCACAGAGCTGGCTGATGAAACAATAACAACACATCAGTTTATCTTTTTAGAGAAATTCTTTGGGGGTTAAAAGTTTGCTGCAGAATGACACCACTTCTCACAAGCGTGGGTCAGATACCTCCCCAGTTACAAAACGAATCTCTTTCCACCAGCCGGTCGTGCGTCCATATGAAAAGGAAGTGCAACCCCCACGTCCCCTCCCTCCCTCCCTCCCCCCCTCCCTCCCCCCACCCTTCTCCAGTATTTAACAAACACACTACAGAGGAAAAGAGGGGCAGGAAGATGAAAGATGACACGAGATAATTCCGTATAATGGCCGGCGCGGTGCGGAGAGAGACGGATCTGTGCGAATTTAATCGAAAATGACAAAGTTCTCGACACACAAATGTGCACTTTTGCTTCTTTTTTTTTTAAAGGAAGGTGGAAATAAGTTGTCTGAGCTTGAAGGAACGTCACACGTGTCTCCTGCATTCATGGTAAATTTCCAGAGGAAGGGAATACCAGGTGTCGACTGTCTCAGTGGCCAGCCGTCAGCCGAGGGGCCTGTTGTTTTTTTTTTTGTTTTTTTTTTTTGGTGGAGAGCAAGGGCCACGTTTCATGTTGGTTTTGGAAAGGGGTCAGTATGGTATAGGGGTGCCCAGCACACCATACAACATATGTGCTGCATCCAGAGAAGCACCACAATGGAGAATGTGCTGACAGTCAGAAAAACGGTGGCTGTAGTGATTGCCGCTGGTGCTTTGTGTGTGTGTATGTGTGTGTGTGGGGGAGTCGGGGATGGTGGTGGGGAGGGAGGGGGGAGGATATGTCCTGGTTAGAGGAGGGGGTGGAGCTCCTAGTGTCGGGAGGAGGAATTTCTCAATGCTATGAGCCGACCCCTCCTCCTCCTCCTCCTCCTCCTCCTCCTCCTCCTTCCTCCACTGTGATGATTAAGGTCATTGGACTCCTAATGGCTTCTCTGTGTTTATATTTTTGCTTAAATTCAACATTCAGCTCTTCCCCTCGCGTTCCCTTCTCGCTATCTCTCCCCTTCAGCGGTTGCCGGCTCTGCCACCGGATCCTGGTACCGCTGAGGAACGATTTTATACATTTGAATTCACCTGGCGCGCCGGGACTCGAGCCGGTCCTTTTTATGAGTCGGGGGATAAATTGTCCTTCACATACTCCATCCTTAACTTCCTCCACCTTTCCTGGTCAGGTTTCACTGTTCCTTTGATGTTTCTAGACGGCCTTGCCAGCCTTTGTGAGCGGGCCAGCGCTGAGTTTTTTTGCCTCTGCTTCAGTGGTTGGAGTATCTTTTTGTAGAGTATAATATGAATATATGGGATTATGATCCTCCTTGAGATCATTTCCCAGTCCTGGCCTTCCTCCTCTCTCCCCTCAGCCAGATCCAGATCGGTTGTCCACCCGCTGCGGGAGTAATGGGCACGTTTAGATGGCGCGGCACACTTTTAAACGCCACTCGGCGTCGTTTCCGAGAGTCTCCACGGGGACACACGGATGCAAATGAACCGCCGGCGCATTGATCTGATGCGCCAGCCATGGGTGTGTTCAGGAGCGTTGCAGCGTTTGTGAACACACCTCCGCCGAGAGCAGTACATGTTTGTTTTATTTTATCTGAGCAGAACAGAGCTGGAGTCTATATAATAGCAATAGGAAGTGTTATTTAGCAGGAAGTGCTGCAGCTGCTATTTGCAGCAGTGTCCTTGATACTGTGTTTTGCAGTTAAGTGTTGCGTCTCCACTTAAAAGGAAAGAATCAAGACGTCTGTTTCCATTGCAATGATTTGGTAGCCGACGTCTGCATCCAAACCCACAATAACTCTGTTTCCGCACAGTTCCTGACATTAAGACGGGATTCCTGGTTGGATTATTGGTTATCCCAGTGTCTGCTGCACTGCTCCCTGACCCAGCCCCACCCCCCTCCAGCACCCTGTGGCCTGTAGATTGCTTTTAAAGCCCGTCTGTTCCTCCTCCAGGCTGCCAGAGCTTCCCAGTCCTTGTTGTCCTTCTTCTTCTTTTTTTTTTTTTTTTTTTTTAAATGCCCCTCCTCCTTCCTCCCCCCTCTCCTCCCCCCCCTTGACGTCTCCTCCTCCCTGTCTCTCTCTCTCTCTCGCAGCAGTAGCTTTTTCTTGACTTCCTCCATCCTGGTGGAGGCACTGAAAATTGAAAACAGAGACGGGTGTGGAGAGGAGAAAGCACAGAGGAGTGCAAGGTCTATCTTTGTCTGCCATCTGAGTCATTATTTTCATTGTTCAGCCGAGCGGTCACAGCAGCAGCAGCAGCAGCAGCGGCGGCAGCAGCAGCAGGGCCCTGTATTTTGATGAAACGGCGCCCTCTGTGGTCGCCGCCGTACGGTGCAAGAGCAGACATTTTCCTCTCATGTCTGCCTTTTGAAATGCCCATTCTGTGTGTCATACTGGTAAAATGGAGTACTCTGCTCTCAGTTGGCATTCACTCCTCACCACAGAATAAATCTATTAGATGGAAATCCTCATTTTTCTGTCTCTCCTACGTTTAAGATGCACATCAGATGCGATTGTTGTGTTTTTTTCTTTTCTTTTTTTTTTTTTTTTTTTTTTAATTGAATGCTTTTACTGGGTGCCTGCAGTTGCTGGGAGCTTTTGGTTAATGCTGATTCACTGACCTCTGCAGTCCGACAGGGGAAATGCTCAGAGGCTCATTAGATTAGTGTGCTTTTTAAATGATCAGTTTTTAGTGTTTTTTATCAGTGTTTTGCGTTGAATTTCAATATCTTAATAGGACACACTGACCTCTGCACTTCCCTTTTATAACTGTGTTAATCTATTAAGCAAAACAAATGGACATAAATGTGCATAAAACATTATATTCGTTGTGTTTTCATGCACTGTTTCATCCAGAATGTCAACTATTCACCTTTTTTTTTTTTTTTTTTTTTAAACAATCACTCACACCTTTTTTTATTTATTTATTTATTTTTTGACCTGCAGATGGAAGCGGGCGGAGAGCCGCTACACAGTGGAGAGAGCTGCCATCATCAGCCACTGGAACTGGCTCCAGGCCCACATCTCAGACTTGGAGTACCGCATCCGACAGCAGACCGACATCTACAGACAGATCCGCGCCAGCAAGGTTGGTGTTTTGGATCTGTGTGTGTGTGTGTGTGTCTATTAAACATTAGTTACTTCTATTAGTGGTTACAAGAATAGAGAAGCACTTTTATATCACAATATATCTTTTGGAGTGAAAGTATAACACTCAGGTCTTGATCCTCCAGGGCTCAGTAGAGTTAGGAGGCGCTGGTCCCGGTGCAGGTCCTGCAGGTGGGCCAGAAGTGAAGGCAGAGCCTGTAAACACTCAGGTAAGCAGGGGGTAAAGGTCGACGGAGGGGGCGCAGCTTCCTCCCCACTGTTGTGTCTCGCTCGCTCGCTCTGAATGTAAACCAAATGATTTTGTGACGTCAAAGGGCCTCTAAGCAGACTTCTCAATTAAGACTCGTCAACAGTTCGAGGTTATTCTTAGATCTGGCTCTCACATGTGCTAATGACTTTTCAGTATTGTGTGCTACTTGTCAAGTCACTCAGTCTGAACGGGAGCTTGTGTGGAGTTTGTTTTTTTTTTGTGTGTGTGTTTATTGAGGAGGAATGATAAAAGAAACTCGGTTAATGTTTAATAAATGACATTAAAGATTAAAAAATGATCTTTACTGCAGCTGTAATGTAGGTAATCATCATCATTATGTAACAAACAATAAACAAAAATAAGCATCAAACATTCATAAAAGCTCTAATTAATGTGTTAAATGATGTAAATATGCTGCTGTTTGAGCAACATTTCAGCTTGTTTACCCGCAATTAGAGTGTGAAGAAACACGAACGCAACCAGAGACGTCAGCTTTTCGGTTTATAAACCCGTCAAGTTCGACGCTAAATATTTGCCGAAGCAAGACTTCCTCCAGCTCTCTGATCGTCAGGTCGACTTGTCAGGTTCGCTCACAGGTTGCCTGTTAATCAGCGAAACATTCGACTTGTTTGTTCTTGTAAATCAAAGCATCTGGTTGGAAGTTAAACGTTCACAGGAAATATTTTTTGATCTGCCCCTTCAGGTCTGAAGTGACTCAGACAAAAGAGCTTTTGTGTAATAATAATGCTGCTGCTGCTGCTGCTGTTGCTGCTGCTTCGACATCCTTTATCCAAATAATTGCCAAAATATTTTCATTGCAGGAATATTCTGTCTCTCTTGATATGTCTAAATAGTTTACATGGCTGTTTGTTAGAGCGGCACATCTGCAGGTTTGGACTCTTATCTCGCTGGTTTACAGTCAGACTACTGAAGTGGGTTTTTTTTTTTTTGATTAGTCATGCAGTGAGTTTTCACTTTCTGTTGTGCTTGTTAAATGTTCCTGCTTCTTTGCCGTTGGTCTGAAACAACAACAACAGCAACAACAACAAAAGAAAAATATTATAAAGAAGTTATAGATTGGCAAGTGTGAGATTATTAATGAGTCGTTTCGTGAGACGTTCTCCAAAATTGTGAGCTGGAATAACTTTGGTTTGATTGAAACTGTTCGCTCGTGTGTGTGTAAAAAAGCTCATGAAGAAGAAGCTCCACGTTATACATCTTGATGACAGTGCAGAATAGGATTGAAAGCTCGGGGAGAGCCTTCCCCTTCCCCTTCCCCTTCCCCTCTCTCTCTCTCACACACAAATCTAGTCTGAATAATTCAAGGCCACAGGACCGGGATGATTCAGTTTGTCTATTATGTCGTTTCTTTAAATATCTCCGGTCCTGCTAAGTGCCGTTTGGTCAAAGTCTTGTGTTTCTCGTTGCCAGTTAACACGACGAAGGTGTAGCCTCACTTGGGTTTTGTCTTATCTGTCGCTGCAGGACGTCGGTTCAGAACGGCTGGAGCACACAGGCGCCGCCCACGTCACCAACGCAGAGCCCGGGCCTTGGAAAGGTCAAAACGGACAGCCAGTTAACGGCGTCCTCAGCAGGTACAGCTGATAATGATTACCTCGTTTCAGGCTCCCTGAAGGGGGGAATCTGCTTTCCGAGAAGCACGGGAGTAGAAGAGGTGTTGATTAAAAATGGATTTGGGGAGGATTTTTAATTATAAGCTGCCAATTTTACCGTTGCTACGGCATCTTACCCTGAAATTAAGTTATTAGGATTCAACCATTAAACATCCTTCTGTGTTTTACAAACATCTTTAACAGACTTAGATGTTTATTTCATTTGATCCGTTTACCTCATTTGCTCCCGTTTGCTTGTCCTCATGACAGGATGGCAGAGAGCGCAGACGCCAAGCACCAGCAGCCGTATGACAGCACATGCGTGGCTGCGCGCACACGACCACTAGTCAGCTGTCGGCGGCGGCGGCTCCTCCAGCCCAACACTGTGCCCAACCTCAACGGCAAGGTGAGTGTTCGTCGGGTTGCATCCGCATGATCCGTGTAGAGGATTTGGATAAATTCAGAGCACACGATGCAAATGTCTCGCCTTAAAAGGAGCTGAGGGGGTTTTTTTTGTTTTGTTCAGTTGCATGTTTGAGGCCGATGAAGCAGACTTAAATTCTTGGACGTTTAGCTGCACTCACTGATTAGCTCCTTCTTTTTTTTTTGTTTGTTTGTTTGTTTGTTTGTAACCAGATAGCTGAGTAAACAAGAGATGGCTGACTTATTTATGAAAAAGTAGGGCATCTTCCTTCAGAGTGGAAACAACAAAGAAGAGTAATCACCCTTGTGACGACTCACAAGTTTTAGTTAAGGAAAATAGAAACACGGGCTGATAGATCGTCCCCCCCCCCCCCCCCCCCCCCCCAAAAAAAAAAACCAACATTCCAGTTCAGGGTGTCTTCAGGTCACACACGCTTAAAAATATCTAAATGTGCCTTATTTTTAAACTGTTAAAATGTCATAACAGTATCAGAACAGCACATGTGAACAGCGCTTCACTGAGTGATAAGTGTTTTAATTAGTTAGCTGTGTTTTAATGAAGATGAATTATGAATGTTCACAGCTTTTAGCTTTACATGATTTTTTGGGGACACTCTCCTTCCCTCCCTGGCAGGCTCAGAGAAGCAGCTGTATCCAGTGTAACTGCAGGGTTAACCCCAGCTGTGTGATGTGCGGTGGCTGGCCCACCCCCAGAGAGGACCCTCAGTACGAGCTGCCCACCCTGGAGCGCCTGTCAAGACTGGATCTTGGCGTCCACCCCATCCTCTCCTTCCCTGACGGTCAGTGCCAGAACCCGCCGCGCTCTGTCGTTTCCTACTTTTTTTTATTTTATTTTTTATTTACATCTAAAGGAAAACAAACGAGGAGCGGTCGCAGAGACGCTTCAAAACCAGGAAGTGCTTAGAATACTTTGAGGAGATTCAGACATCCAGACAATCTTTTCTATCTGTAGTGGGATTTGTGTCTTCCTCCTCCCCTCCTGCCCCTCCCTTCCTCTCAGTAAGGGTTGCTAGCTTCTCATTAATGCTGATGTTTCCTTTTCGCCGTTTCCTGCAGTTTCAGAGTCTTTTTATTTCAAACACAGGACTTCCACAAATCGATGTGTTTTTTTTTTTTTCTAAATTCCTAAAAAGAATTTGTCATGTTTTGTTCCCGAAATATAAAAACACACAATCTGCATTTAAAGTGCTAGATATTTGAGACAAAGAAGTGTTTACAACCACAGCACAGCAATAGATTTGGCCATGTGCTCATATAGTAGATTTGCCTTTGGCTTATTATAAATTGTTGATGCCGTTGTAAATTTCTAATGCTCAGCTACAGATGGCAAAAAAAAAACTGAAGTAACATCTTAATTTAGTGATTTTTAAGACTTGTTCTTCTTCTTGTTTTAAATCCCTCAGACGTTTGTATAGGCCTACGTCTGCAGCAGGTGATGAAGAGCCAGTGGCAGACCAAGTCACTGGAGAGGAGCAAACCACTGAAGAAGCTCTCCCTCAAACACAAGCTTTCCTCGTCCAAAGAGAAGCACAAGTTCACCAACTCACTCATGGCAGTCAGTAAGTACACATGCTGCTAAACTCAAAGACTTCTGACTCACTTTAACAACCCCTTTAAAAAAAAAAAGAAAGACACACCTTCATTAATGCCTTTAGGAGCCGTCTTCAGTGTGAGGATTGTAAAATAATTCAATATGTTATTTTAAACCTCGCCTCGTCGTTGTGAAATGTTCCTTCATCCTGCTTTCTTTTCACAACAGCAGAGTTTATTGCAGGTTGAGTTTATTTCGTTCCAGCTGTTATTTCACAACGCCATTTTTCTCCAGTGACTTATCTCGCTTGTATGTATGTCACAGGGCAGAGGCCGTTACGTGATTGGCTGTTGCTTTGGTCACCCACCTCCAGTAGTATCCACATTTTAGTTGGGGGCCTTTTTTTTGTTTTGTTTTGTTTTTTTTTGTAAGATATTTACTACTCCAACTGTTACGATAACATGTTTCGTTGCTGGTGTTGCTGGTGTTGCAGGACTGGGCCACTATAAGAACCGTGCAGAGAAGCCGAGGACAGCGGACAGCAGCGTGGGAGGCGGCAGCGGCGGCGGAGGAGCAGGTGGCGGCGGCGGCGGCAGCACCAGCAGCAGCAGCAGTGCTGTGCTGAACACAGCCAGGCTGGAGGGCCAGGCCGTGTGCAAGACTGAGCGACTGCAGGCCCTCTCGTCCCCCTTAGGGCCCTACGACAAGAACTACAGCCGCAAGAGATTAAGAGAGCACTCGATGGACAGGACTGACTGTAAGTCTTACGTGAACGAAGCCTCGGGGTGTACAGCACATCTGCATATTTGAAATTTTAAAACCTCAACCGAGCGGTCGTTTTTAAATCTTGTCTCCTGTCCTCCAGCCTCCCCGAAACTCTTCCTGGACTCGAGCAGCCCCTGCCCAACACTGGCCAACATGCACTCGTCCCTTCACAGCCCCCTCACGCGCCAGCTGTCCACGTCTTCAGAGAACTCCACACCACTGGGCCCCGGCAGCCAGAGCGTCCCGAACACACCTGTAAGGAAAAACGCCTGACTGTGTGACCTCACGACTTTGTTCTCTCGCCTCGTTAGCCTGACAGCGACCTTCAGTAGGACCCGCCCCTTAAATCAGTCGAGCGAGCCCAAAGTTTGAGCCTCATAGTTGTCAGTTCTTTCTTTTTCTTTTTTTTTTTTTTGCAACATGGAGTCTTAAAAAGACCTAACTTACAAGCAGAGCAGAGAACCACAAGACACACACTACACACACACATTCACACACACACACACGGCCCCGCACGTCGTTTCTAAATGTGAGAGACATCTGCTAAACCGCAGTTCACTCTCTGGTGTGATCACATGCAGGAGAGGCTGGCAGCGCGTCACCATTACTTTACTGAACTACGATCGAGACTTCTGATTTCTCTGACTGTGATTTTTTTTTTTTTTTTTTTTTCTTTCTTTTTTTCAAATGAGATGACGATGTTGAAGACGCTAGAATGAGTCTTAGAGATCAAAGATGAGGTTAGGAGTGCATTGTGAGGTAAACTGTAGTTTAATTATTAGAAGAAGAAGAAGAATATTTGGCTAAACTGGCCATCAGATCAGTAAGTGAGACGGTTTAACATCCCGTACAGCACGAAGGGACCGCTGATGAGACAAAAATGAGGCAAGAAAGAAAGAAAGAGAAACTCGACTCAAAGTGAAACTTAATTTGCTTTGGTAACAACTTCTTTCCTCAACGGCTGCAGAAGCAGAAAAAGCAGCAGGAAACAGGTTCTCTAACCACCGTAATAAACCACCAGAATGACATATATGACTTGAAATATGCTCAACGCCACCCTCAATAAATAACGCCGCTGTGAAGTTTTCATTGTTTTAAAATTGTTGAGACTGTGGTGTTGTTTTATACACCCTCCTGAACACTGTACATATATATATCTATATCTCTACACACACATACATGTTATAAATCTGTTTGACGCCTTCCTTCGTCCCCCCCTTTTCCAGCAGCAGCCCATTAAGAGGAGGCGAGGTGAAAGCTCCTTTGACATCAACAACATAGTAATCCCCATGTCTGTGGCCGCCACCACCCGAGTGGAGAAGCTGCAGTACAAAGAGATTCTCACACCCAGGTAAATAACGTCCACCGCTCAGGATGTTTGTCCTGTTTGTGGCCTCACTGGTCGACAGTAACTTGCCTGTTTTGGGTTTTTTTCTAAGTTGTTGTGAAGCATGTAACTGCCGGTTTCCTCTACTCACATTTATTTTATTTTATTTATTTTTTTGTCTGTTGTAGTTGGCGAGGAGCGGACATCTTCTCACAGCCCATAACTGAAGAGGAGAACGAACGGGAGGTGAGAGTTTACTCCTCTTTTTCTCCTCTTTTAGGGTGACTTTAGGTTGTTAATTCATCACGTGTCCTTCATTAGGATCCATAAAAGTTCCACCTCGCCGCTCACGTGTCCTTTTTTTTTTATTATTCTGCCCCCGGAGTCTCTTCTGAGATTAACGGGACGTGTTCGCTGTTTTAATGCACTTTGAAGGTTCAGTTGTTTCCACTTCCTGATACTTTAAACTCCCATTATGGTGAGCGGCAGCGAGTGAACGCTGACACCTGGTGGTCAGATTTTAAACAGTCAGGAGATAATGATAATCTCAGTTAATCCAGTTCAGTGACCTTTAAAAGTGAAGCAGAGCTGCAACCGACGATACGTTCGTTATTGATTGATCTGCCTTTGATTTTTCTTAATAAGTCATTTAGAGTAAAGATGTCAGATGATCAAAACAAAACAAAAAAAAATCACAATCCCCAAACTCCATGTTTAAAAACCCCAAACATGTTCAGTTTACTATCATAGAGTGAACTCATAGAAAACAAATAAAACCAAGAAGGAAAAAAAATCAATTAAATGTTAAATTATTTGTCAAAATCATTTAACAGATTGATTTTCTGTCAGTTAGTTGATCAACAGAAAATTATTCTGCAGCTGTTCTGATAATCAGTTCATCATATTAGTTGTCTTTTTTTTTCTTTCCACAGCAACGTTTGCTGGTCGTCGCTTCTCAAATATGAGAATTTGCAGCTTTTATGTGTCGAACATGATAATAAACTGAACACAAGACAAATCAAGACATCCGTAGACGTCATATCAGATCTTAAAGAAACATTAGAACGAGCTTTTTTCTCTAATTTGCCCCAAATCTGATCACAATTAACGGAGGAAACATTTGGCTGAACTGACTCGATTTTATAAAGGGAAGTCAGCTGATTTCCAGGCTCCTGATGTTTGTGTGTGTGTGTGCAGGTGGAGGATCTGTCAGATGCAGCTTTCACTCTGCTCCATCAGCCTTATGAGGACCAGGAGCGGACTCGCTGGACTTGGATGGCCTTGGCTCCCGCTAAGAGGAGAGGCAGCAGGTCACTACAACTTTTAAAAAAAACACACCGACACGTTGGTATTTTTATCGCAGATGTAATACTTGATACTGACGATCTCGTCTCGCCCTTCAGGTCGTACAAGTCTGTCGACGGGCGGACCACACCGCTGCTGTGCGGGACCAACCCTCCCACCCCTCAGCCCGCGTCCCCGGACCCGGGCCACTGCCCCATGCTGCACGACTACAGCCACGTGCCGTCGCCGATGAGTCCGGCCAGCCCCGACACCGCCTCCAACCCCCACACGCCCTGCTCGAGGGACTCGCATCGGCTGCTGTCCAGCGAGGACACGCGGTGCTCCACGCCGGACTTCACGTTCGAAGAAAGGGTGTGTACAGCGGCGGCGGTGGTGGCGGTCTTTCAGTCAGCTCCTGTTGTTTATAGATTTATAAGAGTTGTTCTGATGCTATAAATTGATTAGTTGTTGCCTCTATGTAGTAAACAAGTGATCTGCTAGTGATGTTTTTTTGTTTGGAAACAAGAATCAGCGCCTCAATATTTCTACCTGATCAGCATCAACACATCAAACGTGATGCAGATAATTAATCTATAATGTAAAATATGTGCAGCAGCGTTTGCTCACAAGCAGACAGATTTTCTTTAGATTATTAACTGATTTATAGATTCATCGTTAACATTCGCAAGTTTTAAATCTGCTCGCACACTCGAGAGAAGCAAGTCACCATGGAAACATCTGATATTATTTGTGATCACGTTCGTCTGAAGCTTGTTGAACTGAAGATTGTGAAGCCGGCGTTTAAACACAATTTAATTTGACTTCAGATGAAGAAGTTTAAACCTCCGTCTTTTCATTAGATCCTCCCCAGTGTCACATGATCAGGAGTGTTTGTTGCTAAAAGCTGACGGATCTTGAGACGTTACAAGTGAACTGACATTTCCTGTCTGTCGTTTTTTTATTCCCAGACGGTGGCGCCGTGGGAGCGTCGAGGCTTCCCTTTGCCAGAAGACCCGGCCCCGGAGCCCGAGCCGGAGAGCGACCACCACATCAGGCCCAGAATGCGCAGCATCTCAGGTTGCCGAACAGCCTACGGACGACTGGATTCAGACGACATGGACCTGCCTTGCGACGACGACAGCGGTGGCGGCGGCGGCGGAAGTAGCAGCAGCGGCCCCAAACACAAGGCGTCCACCCACCGATGAATGACTGACAGGCTGAGGTCCCCACCTCCTCCCTCCACCTCCTCCCCCCCTCCTGCGCCCGACGGCTCCCACCCACAGCTCCTCTCTGGCATTAACAAGCTGAACCTCAAAAAGCTGAATAAAGATATTAAAAAAATGGGTTATGTTAATGGAAAAGATAATAAATGGGTTCCTGTTGTTTGATATTCAAACATCAGTCTAATACTTTTCACAGTTTTTAGTGAACATTATGGAGATAGAAGCCTTTCCCTACACTTGTTTTTGTCACAGGAAAAAAAAAGGATAAATGTTGAAGAAAAAAAAAAAAAAGTATAAAACAACACGTTACAAAAAATGATTTCTGTAGTAGGCTAAACAATGTACATGGGGGCTTAGTGGTGTTTCATATGTCGCGTGTACACTTGTAGCGCACTATGTAGCGGACTCCTCAAAATATGGCCAAAGGGTGTTTTCTATTGACTAGTTTGCTTGTAATTCCCATGTACATTTTTAGTGGAGTGACAAATAACAAAACAAGAAAAAATACCCTCCTACCACCTTCCTCCTCTTCCTCTTCCTCCTCCTTCTTCTTCTTCCTCCCTCATCCAAATAAACAGGTACATTTGAGATGTGGCCCCTCCTCCTCTTCTTCTTCCTCTTCCTCCTCCTCTTCTTCTTCTTCTCCCTCTAGAGGTCGCCTGAAATCACCAGAGCACTTCTCCAACTGCCAAGTCTAGTTTTGTTGGGTTTTTTTTTTCTTTTCTTGCTTTGTTTTCTTTGTTTGTTTGTTTGTTGTTTTTTTTCATTCCTGACATGTTTTTATTTGTGTCTGTTCCAGCGTAACACATTCTTTGTGTTGTTTTTGTTGTTTTGTTTTTTTTTTTGAATAGTAAAATCATTCCTTTTTACAGTCTCTTCTTTCTGGAGAAGAGAGAGAGAGAGTGTCGGCTCCCCTTGTCGCCCCCTCCCTCCTCCCCCCTACAGTCTCTTAACTCTCTTTCTCAGTTCTGTTTTAAAAAGACGGTGACGGCATAAGAGGACTGGGGTGTCTTTTCTTTCTTTTTCTTTCTTTCTTTTTTTTTGTTTTTTTGAGCACTTGCCCGGCAGAAAGCGCTGCTGCATGCTGAGAAACATGCTAAAATGTTAGTCTTATCACACAACAGCACACAGAAGATTTCCACTTATTCAAAGAAAATAAATAAATAAATAAAAAGGTAACAGGGATGATTGTACAATCTGCTAATTTCACTCCCTTTTCCTCTTTTTTGCGTACAGTCTTTGCTGTATTACGTTTAGAAAAAGTCAAATTGTGGCGAAATAAAGACATTTAAAAAAAAAATTACACCCTCCCTTTTTTCCCCCCCTTTTCCTCTTTTTCTGGGTTCAAGCTTGACAAGTTTTTCTCTTGCAAACATTTAAAAAAAACAGAAAAAAAAAAAAAAAATGTAGCAGCTCTCAGCTAGAAGTCACCCCAAGCTCAGGTTCTTCGATTTTAAGGGAATATTTTCTGCTGTTAAATAGTTTCAATATCTGATTGATATGATCTAAAACTACTCTGTTGCAAAGAAGGATTTTGATTTTTACCACGCCCACAGTGTCATAACCACACACACACACACACTCTCGCCCCCCCTCCCCTCCCTTTCCTCCCCTCCTTAAGTAACTAATTGCTATGCAAAAAAAAATCTGGTTGTTTTTCTTTCTTTCTTTTTTTTTGTTTTTGTTTTTTTTTCACCTGTTTTTATGCCACAGCCATTCAATCACTGTTTTGTTTTGTAGTTAAGCAAGATGTCAATGTACCTGTTCGATTGTTGCAGCAGTTAACCTAATCAAAAAATTTTTGTTGTTTTTTTTTTTTTTTTCTTTTTTGTAAATAGTACCATTAAAACATTTATGTTTAACTTGGCGTAATTGTTCTGGCCTCAAGTCATTAAGTGCAGAAGACGTTGGATGTGTCTGAAATCACTCAGAACCTCACAGCTTTTTGTTTTGATCACATAAAACTCTTAAAGTATCATTTGGTTTCACACGTCACAATTAATCAAAATAAAATGCACAAAAGCTAAAAGTTCAACATATTTCTATATTTGGGTTTTAAAAAAGGAAGTTTGTTTTCTCACTTCTTCATTTTTGCACCTTAATAGTCAATAATTAACATAAAATGAGCAGTAAATTGAGATTTTTGGGCACATTTTTCATCTATAAACAGCAGCAGTGGAAGAAATATTCAGATCATTTACTAAAGTAAAAGCACTAATATAGAAATACTTTCTATAATAATTTCAAGGTAAGATGTATTTAAAGTATTGCAGTAAAAGTAGTGGTTTGGTCCCTCTGACTGATATTATATATGACATCATTAGATTATTAATACTGAAGCATCAGTGTTTGAGCAGTTTGTCAGAGATCAGTTGTGCTTCTCTGGCATCAGCTCTGAAGTCCAACCCCTCCCATTTGGGAGAGCTGAACCTGAGTGGAAACAAGCTGCAGGATTCAGGAGTGAAGCTGCTGTCCGCATGTTACTGTTGTAGCTGCTGGAGGTGGAGCTAGTTTACACTACTTTATATACAGTTAGCTGGTTTAGTCCACTGGTTCCCAACCTAGGGGTCGGGGCCCCTCCAAAGGGTCAGCGGATAAATCTGAGGGGTCGTGAGATGATTAATGGGAGAGGACTTTTTCTCTAATAAAATCAGATCATTTGAACATTTATTGAAATGAAAGCATGTGAGAAGTTTAGAGGGAAAAATCACTATATGGTGGAGCTGTTAACAACTCATAGACATGTGAAATGTGACCCCGACTACACACTGCTTTTTATAAGACGTCAAAAGCACAAAAAGGTTGGAAACCACTGGTTTCATCTTTAACAATGTGTTGTATTTTAAAAGCTTATTATATTATCCATTGTGTCAAATCTGAAAAGTAACTAAAGCTGTTAAATAAATGTAGTGGAGTAGAAATATAAAGTAGCATCACATGGAAATACTCCAGTAAAGTACAGTACTGATAAACCACCACTGATGAAATATGACATGGTGTAAACATGATGGAGTGTATTTGGTATATTTGGTGTTTTTAGGACACATTTTCGTGTTCGTGCTCCTTCACGACGACAGCTCAGTGACTTCATAGCATTTATTTTCAAATACACATATACAGCAACAAGTATCATCATAAACCAGTTATTGATAAAATGCACAATAACGAGAACAATCACATTTCCACAACTGTACAGCGTCAGAAGTAACTCCAAAAAAGAAAAAAAAAAGAAAGAAAAAGAAAAGAAAAATAAGGTGATCTAGTTTTGTTACTGCAGAAACCTTTTCCAACCTGCTCCAGTACATGGAGAGGACACAAACACCATCTCCCCCCCCTTCCTCCTCCTCCTCTTCCTCTTCCTCCTCCTCCCCCCCTCTGTTCTCTGTGCAGCAGGAGCAGCTCTCATCTCGCTCAGCACACTCTCACGCCCGACCGTCTTGCACACTTGAGATGACTGACTGTAAAATCTATTTTGACCGGAAAGTATCTAGCATGCAGAAGATAATGTTAGCAAGAACATCCTTAAAAGTCCTACGCGGCTGCTCTTTTTTTAAAAACTTAAAAGTAGCATCTTTGCAGGTCATTAGAGATAAAATGCTGCTTTTTATATCTACGCATGTTGGCAATACATGTCACACACACACACACTCACACACACACACAGTGGGGACAAACTGTAGGACTCTTTATCACCACCTGTGATCTGCTCCCACACACACACACACACATTTTTTTTTTGTTTTTGTTTTTTTTTTACTCCTAGGGTTCAGTATATCCTTCCAAATTGAGAAAGCATATATATATAAACAGGATATACAAAGAGACCACTTTGTGAACGGGGGAGGCAACAAGCAAGACAGCTTCTCGTCTTACATGAGGTGCATGCAAGAAGTCATATCAACGTGAGTAATAGTGATGAATCACTGGGAATATTGATCAGCGTTTCTCCAAAACAAAAACAAACAAAAAAAAATGCAAATGATGAAGAAAACAAACAGGTAATTAATCTGCAGCTGGTTGCATTAATTTCAATACAAAACACACACAGAAGAAAAAAAAACAACAAGATCCTCCCGAGATTCAGCGAAGCATCAAAGGGAAGTAAAAAGTTTGTTAACCTGAACGGAAAAAATTGAACAAAACCTTCATAATCGCTTTCTAATCTTTTCATGGAGCCTGGATATGAATTACACTACACGGCCAAAAGTATGTGGACGCCCCTATCTACATATATATTTATGTGTGTGTGTTTGAACTTTAGTTCCAGTTTTAAAATATCTGCAGCTTCACAATGTTTAATGTTTAAAGTATTTTATGTTGTTATTTTGGCTCTTTTATGCTTTAATTTGCTTGTATTCTACAGTATGGGAAGCCCCCCCTTTATTTATAAGGTCTAATATAAATAAAGATCTTATTATTAATAATATTTTAGGTCAACCTGGGCTCAGGGTCACCACTAGGGGTCGCAAGATGATTAATAGCACAGGAAAACAAATCCTGTCACATTAACTTTAAGCTTTGCTGTGTGTTTTTTTTTACAGGTAGATTTCTGAAGCAGTTTTAGACAATAATCTGTTTCTTGTTTTAACTTGACATCACCTCTCGGTTACAAAAGTCTGGTTGAAAGTCTGAAACTAGAAAGAGAGTGGAGTCGTTTTGGGAAGACACGTTCAACAACCATGTTTAGGGGGCGTCCACACACTTTTGGCCACGTGAGCGAAGTTTAAAGGCAACCAGCTGAGTGCCACATCAGTGCAGATAAATGATTAGCAAATGAACTCATTGCTGTACAGTTTGTCCCTCAATCCAAACATCATCCATCCGTCCATCCATCCGCTTTGCAAGACAAGCCATATTCACTCCGGTTGAGTCGTTTCCTAAATACTAAAAGTCGTTTCAACCTTTAAAGAATCATTATATTTTTCAATAACTGCAATGAACAACAGCCTACCTACCGTTTAAGTGCATATAAATGCAGTTTAAATACTGTAATTGATGATGAGCTGACCCCTCTAGCTATCCCTCTGGATCATTTTGGCCAGGAAAAGTTACACTTTAAATGCCTTTTAAGGTTAATATTTCCTCCTCACGCACAAGTCAAGCTTTTTTTTTTTAGCGCATTTACAATAGAGCAGTAACAAAAAAAAAAAAAAAAAAAAAAAAAAAGAAAGAACACTGACAGTAGCAGGCACAATACAAATGTTTCTTCATATCAAATACATGTCATATATCCACAGAATACGATTATAAAACTGTGCCCAACACAAACCAAAGTTTCTACTCTAGCCCGTTTTTTTTTTCTCTTTCTTTCTTTCTTTCTTTCTTTCTTTCTTCTTTTCTTTTAAATCCATTTCACACCTCCGTCACCTACAGTTAGCTTGAGGTGCAGCACATGTCGGGACTTCACAAAGCAAAGACAGCAGTGAGGTCTGAAAGCATCTTTTTTTTGTTTTTTTTTTCCTTTTTACTGCTTTGATGAGAAATTTTGCTACGTAACAGTTTTTTTTCTTCCTCCCACATCATCCCTCACCGTACCCTGTAACTGTTCCTTCTGCTTTAGTTCACATCTCCTTCCTTTTTTTTGTTTTTTTTTATAACCAAGTTGATATTCTGTATTTTCACCAGAGGGAGGAAGAGAGGGAGAGGGAGAAGGAGAGGGAGAAGGAGTAGGAGGAGGAGGAGGAGGGGGGAGACCCATCGAAAGGAGACAAAAAAAGGTTTTACAGTCAATGTGACAGGAAACCAAGTCTTCTATGACATCAGATTTGCCAGGAAAATGTGTGAAGATCAGATAATTAGTCAGTTTCACGAGGATAATTTTGCTCTGCTGGGTTGCTTTAACTCTTAAAGGGATACTTACAAAAGGTAGAAATAATGGCAAATGAAGAGATCAAAGACCACAGAGAGATATATTAAATACATTTTGGCCTATTTGTTAATCTTTTTTTTTTTTTTTTTTTCTTAAGACCTCTAACAATAACGCCTCAAGAACAGTTTCAAAGGTTAGTGAAGGATAAACAGTGATGGGTAGCTAAAAAAGTCCTGTGAACATAATGAGGAAGGCATCACAACTCCTCTATACGTGGTCGTGTGGTTGTTGTTTTCGAGGTGGTGGAGGAGGGTGGAGGAAGGAAGAAGGAAGGAAGGAGGGTGATGTCGGGGGGACGGTGCATTCACAAGCCTTGTTTGGCCAGAGAGGCGGACACCTGGTCGGCCAGCGTGGAGAGTTGCGGGGAGTCGGCCATGTTGATGCTGCCGGAGGAGGACACGGTGCTGAGCTGGTGGGGGGAGTCTTCCAAGGAGACGATCTCAGCGCCGTGGTCGGTGCGGGCCTTGGCTGACTCGCGGAAGGTCAGTTTGTGGCTCTCAATCTGCGGTCAGATTAACGTGACGGGTGAGTTGGTGATAAAAGCAGGGGGGAATGTTACAGCTTCATGTTGGAGCGGGCAATGATATGAGGGAGTTTGGTCATTTCATTTCTAGTGTTTTACCCAGTTTGTGTCAACGCAGCATCAATACAACACTGGGTTACCTTTAGCAGTGACACACAACACAAAGCTTTATCTACAATTTTGGTTCCTTGTACAAAACGAAGCACATCTGACATATAAAAGACACACAAACTGTGACATGCAAGTTTCAAAAGAGTGAAAAATAAAACTTAAACTGGGTCAAAACAATCTCTTGTCTCGAGCGGCTTTCTGGGTAACATTAACGCAGTGTTGCATCGGTGCTACATGCAACCAAAACTGGGTAAAATTCTGTTAACCACCGTCGCAGCGAGATGTTTCGAGGCCTCAGTTCAACTCCGACCGCCTCAAACATCTCGTTACATCACACTCGTGTCTTTAAAAGCAGAGCTGAGTGATCGGTTTTAATATGAAAGACTTTACTGAACCTGAATAACAATAATGAAAACACTGAGACAGATGTAACATCAGCAGACGTTGATATTTTGACGGCATCAGACAGTGAATCAGTCGCTTCATTTGCTTTGCTCTGTGGTGCCTGCTTTTTATAACACTATTACCTGCACTGTCCCGCTTTCTTGGTCTTACATTATATTAAATATTTATGGGACACTGACTGATGCCACTTTTTGCTCTATGATATTATTATTATGGTTATTTTTCAAGGTTATCTGATGTTTTGTAGACTTTTAAAGACATTTAAGCGTTAGTGGCAGCACTAAGATGCATGCATGTACGTACACACACATATATTTATTGTCTTTGTATAAATTCTCTAGATTCATGTTGTCTGTTAGTTGTACTGATGATCGTTTTCTGACTTAAACATTCATGTTTTGTCTCATTTTCTCACTTTTTGCAAATGAAATAAACTGATTCTTTTGCAGCTTCAGAGTCTCTTCTGCTTTTTTTTTTTAAATCAGTTTGCAGGTGATCTGGTTCTAATTTTGGCACCTTCTTCTGAAAAGCCTGGTTTTAGAGGTGCGAACACTGTCACACATTTATTTAAATATCTATAAGAACATATAAGAAGAGAACTAAAATAATAAAAACTAGTTTTTCACATGGCAACACTTAAAAACAGGAAATCAAGATCAGATGATAAAGCCATCTGAAGGTCCTTCTCATGTCTGTTGATATTTTTTTCCAAAGCAAATGTTGAATTAAATGACTTGAAACCAGTTGACTTGGAGCTTTCAGGACTCCTCGTTTGAAAAGCAAATGTTTGTCTCAGAGCTCCCTAACAGGTTATTCCAGCCGTGATTAAAACAAACCTTCTCATCGACAAACAGAAGTCGTGTTTGCGTTCAGTGTTTCCCACCAAAACACCCGGTGTGTGTCTTCTTTTTAGGTCTGACAAACAGGTTGAATGCATTTCCTTCCTCGTGAAACATTAGATCTTTTGAAATCCTGCACTTTTGATTCTTCTTCTTCTTCATCAATCTTTGCTACGCTTCTTTGCACGTTACTGCCACCAACTGTCAATCGGTGGAACAGCGACCAAAACATTAATTAATGCACCTTTAAAAACATTCACTCCATAATGATACTAAGGGGCAAAAACTCACATAGGGCGCCTTTAAAGCCTTAATTAACCCTGAAGCTGTTGCATGACGACGTATGCCGACTGGCTGGTTTATAATAAATACTGATTTTCTCTTTTTATTTCTTGAGTCACCTTTTTGTGAGCTTTTGCCACAGACGCACACAGAAACATACCAACAGTTTATAATCTCCTCTAACTACCAGCTACCAGCTACCGGCTCGTCAGTACTTACAGGAGTCCTCAATCTTTATGAGAGGGTTCGTCAGGATGGGTGTGACGGGTGCTGAGGGGACAGTCTGAGGTGACTGAGGGGGGGTGAGAGCTGGGGAGGGGATCGAGGGGCTGCCTGAGATGCTCCCCTCTGCTTCCTTCCCCTTCTGCCTCTACACGGGCAAAAAGGGGAAATGACAAGGCATGCAACAAAAACACATGTGATGGAATCAACGGAAATCAAAATGCAACTTAATATATATGAAAAACAAATTAAATCAGGTGGATGACAAGAAAAAGCAACAATAATTTATGATGGAAAGAAAAAAACAGATGGTGATGATGGAAGCAGCGGAGGGTTTCACAAATAGACGGAGGAAAGTGATAACTCAGGAGAAGAGAGGATGAGAGATGAATGAAAGGGAGCGTGTGGGCAGCCTGGTGGGTCCAAACCTCTGTAAACACCACTGTTGAATACTTTTAAATCTAAGATCACACGCAGCACTGTGGGTGAGGGTTAAAAGTCTAACCGCCCTTTTAATATCAAGCTGATAAACTGCTGGAGGGATGTAAGGAAAGGCTTTTAGCTCCTTAAAGGAGATGAGATATTGTCAACAAATCTCATGTTTGGAGCCAAACCAACAATAACTAATCTACCTAAAGTATTGTGTGTGTGTATCCAAAGGCTGATATATCTGATTCCTCTGTGTCATAGACCTTTGTTGTTGTCTAATAACTATTAAAAACACATAAGTCACACTGCCGCACTGGGTGACATGTTCTTTCATCATCGATCTAATAACAGCGATGACATTTTCAGTCTCCGGGGAGCAGTTCTGTGTAAAGCAGACGCAGACGACGTGTAGGAAGGTGTTTGTGTTCAACATGCTTCACTAGTTTGTTGTGCTGCACATCACAACCTCTTGACTTTGCACTGAAGTGTAAAACACAAACGACAGGACTGCTCTCTGGAGAATGGAAACGTGATCGCTGTTATTATTCTTCTGAGCTGTTTCTAAACAAACTAATGTAACATGAAGAGCTACCACGTGTCACCCAGAGCAACAGTGCGGCTCATTAACATGTTTTTACAGTAATATAATCCCATAATCACCGACCTGCTGTTGTAAAAACCACATTAGAGTATCAAATGTTTATTAATCTACTGCTTAAACTGCTGTTTGAGTAACATTTGCTAAAAAACTACAGCGCCTTTTACCTTTTTTAAAAAAAAAAAAACAACATATTTGGGAGCTGTTTTCAGTAGAAATCAATGGTTTTGGTGCCACAGATGAAGGAAAGTCAGAAAACATTGAGAGATGGACGAACACATTGTTGGTTTGAGCATTTTTATGGGATTTGTTGACAATAAAGAAATAAAAACCAGCTGTATCCTTTAACCTCTTTGGTTTCACCCACTGGCAGTTAAAACCCTGACATGCTGTATCTCTAAAGGATCTGCTAACTCATGCTGCTTTCTAGTTAGCGCGGAGTGAAAACTGGGGAGAACCGTCCGTTTCTGAACTGAACTCAAGTGCAGCTCAAGTGACGTTTTTACCCTTTTCTGCCCGCCTCCAGGAACATGGCCGATGTTGTCCAGAGAGCCGATCTTGGATTGGACTTTGAATTCCAGCTTCTCGTTTTTGATCTCAACATTTCCGCCACCTAGTTAAAAAAAATAATAATAAATACACAAATATAAAAAATACACACACACACAAAAAAACAAGGATTGAGACACAACAATCTTCAGAAATACACACAAGGAACGACACAATAGTATTTACAGTCTGTTCAAATACACAGTAATGAAATAAGGATTCTTTTTTTTGTATGTTTTTAATTCACAAAAAAAGACACAACACAACAGACAAGAAGGCCGCACAAACAAACATGAACCTATAATAATAAGATCTTTGGGAAGAGACGAAAGTACAAGATGTTCCTCACTGATGAAGACTGTGACATATGGTTGAAAGCTCCCAAAAAGCTACTAAGCGGGTCTTTGAGTCGAGACTATTTTGTTATATACACTGTTCCTCAAAGCCAGGAACTCAAGTGATCGAAAATAAAGTAGTTCACAAGTAAATTAGATCAAATTATTGTCCTCAACTAAAGATATCTGCTCAGTTTCTCGATATATGACAAGAAAACTTTCTCATTTTAATGATAAAATGTATTATTATGAAATTCATATCATAGTAGGTGTCTTAATTATGACAGACAGAACAAAGTAAAGCAGACATATGCAAGATTTTTAATAAGAGATATATTATAGATATATAGATATGTCATTTTAGAGTTAACTAATTATTAAATCCACCTTATAGAGATGGACTGTCAAGGGTCTGTGTAAGTGGTGTATATTTGTAACCATGGTAACACAGGTGCATCCCCAAACAATCAGCAAGTGAAAAACACTTAAAGGGCGGGTTCACAATTTTATTAAGTGTGTTTTAAACCAACGTTCAGGAACCAAAATGAACATTTAAACTTGTTTTTCTTGCTGTGATGATTCCTCCTGTTCGTACTGACCATCAGAAGATCCCTTCATAATAAACCCACAGTCCTCCTTTTGTGCAAAAAAATGTATTTAAAAGTTTATCTGAAGCTAATTTGAAGCGTTTGTTTTTACCTGGTTTATGATGAATGTTGACTTTCGAGCCACACTTAGATTGCACGTTGCTCAGATCGACCTTTTTGTGCACAATTTGAACCTGCGCAGAGGGACAAAACAAAGAAGAAGAAGAAGAAGAAGAAGAAAAAAAAAGATGTTTTAATTCAGAGTCACACGCCGTCGTCGTTAACTCACCTTCGAGCCTCCGAGCTGTATTTCTCAGCCCATGCACCATAAACACAAAGCCTTTTAAAATGACCTCATCTCAGGCTCTCTCTCTCTCTCTCTCTCCTGTCATGGCCGCTTGTTTCATAACACAAAGCGCCCAGTCTCTGTCAGCTGAGATCATCACAGTGTTCACGACAACAGGCACAGTTTGGTTGGAGAGGACAGAGACTCTTTGTTCCTGTTCTAGGAGCCCTTTTTCTCCTTAATGTTTTATGCCACAATTAGCTTTTCCATTTAAAAAAAAAAAAGGGACTAATGATTTTATTTAAATGTACTTTACTATTTGTAAAAAAATATTCAAGAATTTAGCACTCAGAGAATAAAAAACAACACACACACACAGGAATCATGCATGTCGTTTGAGGGTCCGGTTTGGGTGATTAACATTTTCTGAACACTGATCACATCAAGCACAGATTGAACAGAGTTATCAAGCTTACATTAGACCATGAGCATTACATAACGCTGTTAGCCGTGACAGTGGATGCATTGTGAGCACTAAACCATTGACTGCGCGCTAACAAACACTCGTTGAAACCGTACGACTACTCCGGTAAGTTATGCGGATCTACAGTTTAGCGCTACAATAGTTAATATGAAATGCTCATGGTTGCTTATAAGTCGAATGATAAAACTGTTAATAGGAGGTGTGTTAAACGGGTCAAGAGTTGAGTGTTTTCGGGAGTATCGAGGTCAGAAGGGCTGAACACACACGGGAGGTTTCGTGCAGTCTGACATCTGCTTCTCGTGGTGAAGATGCATTCAGTAGAAGCAAGGAGGAGGGTTTGTTTTGGCATCAGCTGCCACGAGCCAATCCCTTTAATCTACTCACATTGCCACCACCGGGGACATGTTTTATATTATCTTTGGAGCCACACCGGGACTGCACATTGCTTAAGTCCAACTTCTTATCAAGAATTTGTACCTGGAAAATCAATATGTGGAGGGAAGAGGTTGGGTGATGGGGGGAGGGAGGAGGAGGAGGAGGAGGGGAGGGGAAGAAGACTTGTTATCGTGGAGCGGATGAGCTGCAAATGAGGACCATTGCTGGAGAGGAAAATAGATCTTTGGAAGGAGGCTCAAGGGGAAACAAAGCTGATTAAAGAGCAAAAGAAGGACTTCTTCATGTTTTTTTTTGTTTTTTTTAACAAGGTTCGGTTTGATGATCGTAACTGCAGAAGACTCTCGTGATGAGTAGACTCCTCAGTTACTCACATCACAGACACATTTCTTTGAGTTTCTCTTATAAGATTATAAGAATAAATTAATCTTCAGATCAAATATTTAGACCTGAAAAAATAAAAAACACCACTTTCCATTTGCTGGAGGGTAGGTTTAGGTGATCATAACTGCAGAGATACTCAAAACTGGTGTTGAGTTCATCCCTTAAGTTACTCACATTGCCGCCACCGGGTACATGTTTGATATTGTCTTTGGAGCCACACCTAGACTGGACATTACTATAGTCCAACTTCTGATCAAGTATTTTAACCTGGAAGAGTAACAGAGGTGAAGGGAAGATAATAAGAAATGATAAGAGGAAGAAGAAGAAGAAGAAAGAAGAAAGAAGAAGAAAGAAAACTGAAGAGATGTTTGTACCACTGATAATGTTGCCGTACTGAATATATATATATAAATGATACCATGCGTTTTCT
Organism: Euthynnus affinis; assembly: GCA_029490765.1. NCBI lineage: Eukaryota > Metazoa > Chordata > Actinopteri > Scombriformes > Scombridae > Euthynnus > Euthynnus affinis. Next base: position 5,926,628 of record CM055857.1, on the reverse strand, counting down.
TCTACTTGTGGCAGATGCATCATGGGACGTGAGCTCAGAAGAGATTTAAAAAAACAGGTTTGATCTTTAAAAGACAATCGCTTCAAAACGTGACACTTGTCAAAGTCCGGCTCTCTCACCTTGCCTCCGCCGGGCGTGTGCTTCAAGTTGTCTTTCGAACCGCAACGAGCCTGGACGTTAGTCAGGTCCAGCTTCTTATCGAGGATTTGCACCTGGAGGAAAAAAAAAAAAAAAAAAGGAGATTTTTGTTAGAAATTAAAATGGGAATAACCGCAGGTGAGGATCAGCCCAAAAGGAGGGAATAAGATGTTACAGGGATGAAGACTACACATATCTCCATTTATTTCATTAAAGCTGGCATCCGTAACTTTTTACATGTTGAATTGTGTGGAAGACACTACAAAACTAGGATAATGAATGGCTTGAAAAAGCAATTTATGACACTACTGGGCTTATTATTTTTGCATATTTTACTGTACGTGACCATATATACGTCTGCATCAATGATATTTTAACAAATAAATCATTACAGATGCCACCTTTAATACATTAAATCAGTGGATTTCTGTCTAATAATTGAGCTTTTAGTGGAAGAATTAAATAGTTCAAGAGATATTTCAATTATTATTAGTGATTGAAAAGTGAGTCAAATTTAATCATCTGTTTATTAATATTAAAGTCCATCTTCTTAACCTTGAACAAACAAGAGAGCACCTTCTGTTTTGTTGTTGTTGTTGTTTTTTTTTTTACCAAAAGTTGGTTTTGATGATCATAACTGCAGAGATACTCAAGAGTCTGGTGTTGAGTTCATCCCTCAGTTACTCACATTGCCGCCACCGGGTACATGTTTGATATTGCCTTTGGAGCCACACCTAGACTGCGCACTACTATAGTCCAGCTTCTGATCAAAGATTTGAACCTGAAAAAATGAAAACGTTAGACTTTTAGACTTGGAAGTGTTAGATGACGGTTTGACACAAGAGCTGTGAAGGCCTGTGAGAGACAGATCCTACTGGTTCAGAGATGTGTTGCAGTTTGTTTTGTTTTGTGCGTCTGCATGCAGGTTGAGGAATGTTTTTATTCCCTTTGGTTTGAATATTAACCAGGAAGAGCAACAAGGCTGAATACAGGAAGGGAATCGTTACAATCAGAGAGGAATGTATTTTAAAAAAAACAAACAAACAAATAAATCATTTGCCTTGTTGTGATGTTTTTGGGCATATTTCATGTTCTTTTTCTGTTTATTTGATCTGATGTTTATGAATGTCAGAGAGATAAAGAGATTCCCGTCCTCAGAAGTGAACAGAGTTTTTTTAAATCAAATCATAAATTTCAGTCCATAAATGTCACATCACAAGAAACATCTCAAATTAAGCAGCATTAAAAACAACCGACACGTGCCTGTAGCCTGCCGCAAGACTCAGTGCTTTTAAAGGCCCCATGAAATGAAGAAAATACATTTTCTCCTCTTTAATCCCATGACTCATCTCGTTACATGCCAAATATGAACATTTGTATGGGGGAAAAAAATCAGTATCAGAGTATTTTTGTCTGTCTTCTTCTTCTAAAACGGCTTCAAATGTTTGACGACATGTAGAAAAGTTCAAATTAAATGTGACTTTTAGGCCACAGCGGTCGTATAAAACCACATTTCACTGTTTGTGGGTCGTAGTAGCTAACTAAAGCAATGTGGAGAGAGATAGAAAGAGATGTGTGATGGATATCTGAGGTCTCATTCATGCATCTCTCCCTCCTCCTCCTCCTTCCTCCTTTTCCTGATCCAACAACAGATGAGGAAGGTGTGTGTGTGTGTCAGTAGCTCTGTTTCTCTCTTAACTCTGTAAGTCCTGATCACTTTTTTAAATCGTTGGTTCACCTTTACATCTATTCTGTTTCTCTGGGAAATACGTCACAGTGCAGGAGCTAAAAGATGATTATAACTTCCGTTTCAGGGGGCCTTTCATGCTCATATGAACGATGCACATTAACACACTTCAACCACAAAACAAGCGCACGCAGACGCTGCACAGAAGCACATTGTATATATATATATATTTTTTTTTTAAGATCATGAGGCAGATTGGAGCTTCAGCACCACAAACATTTCTCTGGAAGCAGAAATACTCTCGCTGATTCAAATCTCAGCAGGCAGAAACAAATAATATTATTTGAAAGAAGTGAGCAATAATATTTAGAGATTAGTTCAGTGGTTTAAAGGATAAGGCTGGCGAGGTTCTATATTTTTCTTATATTATCAACAAATCTCTTGGCAAAGTCGAACCAACAATGAGATGAAGGATCTTGACACGGATCCAAAGACTAGCTAGTGAAGCTGTAAACAGAACCGCATTCCTGCACATGCTCAGTGGTGTCCGCTTTACACAGAACTACTCTCTGGAGACTGAAAATATGATCGTTATTAGTCTTCGGAGCCGTTTCTAAACAAACTAACGGGACCGAACTCGTCATGATGAAGGAACATGTGATGCAGAGCAGCGGCGCGACTCATTAATGTGTGTTTAAATAGTTTCTGGAGCAACAACGGAGGAATCAGAAATATCAGGCTTGTAGATCAGTTCACTGTTGGTTTGGATTTTACTAACAAGACTAATGCCTCAAGTGATGTCACTTGAGGATGAAGACGACAAGTTTGAAAATGAAAAACATCTGAAGGTGCAAAGTTAGAAAGCAGTGAGGTTTGGAGACCTCTGCGGACTGCTCCTCATGTCTGCTGGAGGCTACATTAGCCGCTACTAGCATCACACTCCATAATCAGCGGGTGAGTTGTATTATGGGTAATGTAGGCACCAGGTTTTGATAAGGAAAAAAAGACTGTGTGAAATAAAAAAAAGATGTTATCTCTGATCATCCTTTTTTTAAAAAACTATCCATCATGAATCTGACGATATTACAGGATTGCGATGCTAATATCTAAAGCTAATATCACAAGCCTTTAAATCGGGAAACATTGTGTGTTGCAGGGCTGCACATGAAAACAGAGACTGACTGTCTGGAATGACAAGTATGTCTATAGGGGACATACATCCAGCTCCTGCTCTGACAAAAACAACAGAGCACCTCTTCATCTGCCAGTTGAGATTTAAGCCAAACAATAAGATTATTTCTGCCTCCGGAGCAGCTCTGCCTCCAACATGTTTGCATAAACTCCCATCTGCAAACTGCACTAAAGGTGTTTGGACTGTGAGAGGTGCACTCAGTGTTGAAAAAGCTGCGGTCAGAATCAGGTTACCTTTCCGCCGCCGGGCTGGTGTTTGATGTTGTCTGTGGAGCCGATCTTAGACTTGACGTTCTTCAGGTCCGGCATGGCCACCGCAGCAGCCAGAGGAGCCGGCGGGCGGCCCTTAAGGGAGCCCGGAGATTTGGGTGTGGAACGCACCACAGCGATCTTCTTCACTTTGTTGGCCTCAGCCGCCGCCTTGGCAGAAAGCGCTTGGCTAGAGGGGGATTTGGGGGTACCGGGACTGCTCTGTCCACTCTTTGCATCTTTAGCAATCAGAGAGGCAACAGATCAGAGGTTTTTAAACATATCAAAGGTAATGGATGAAAGGAAAATAATAAGGAAATTATAATTAATAATGAAATAAAAGCGGACTAGGAGCTCTGCTGGCTAAAAGCTGACCAAGTCTGATCCAGAGGAAACAGGATCAGACTGTGGTTTGGTGCCCATGCGAGGCTGGAAATGATCTCTACATGATTTTTTTTTTCTTCTACTTTTTTTTTTTTTTTTACCTTTTTCATTTTTTGCAGTGGGAGGTTTCTTGGCACTAGCTGCATCACAAAAATACGACACATCATAAATAAATCTTACTCCTTATATAAAAAAAAAAAAAGAAAATCATACAAATGAAAACAAGTAGAAATGAAGTGAAGTTTGAACAGTCATGTCGTAAAAACAGCTTCCTACCTGGTTGAGCTGCAGGTCTTGCAGAAGTTTTGGCTCCTGGGGTTTGAGACTTTGCACCAGCAAGACTCTGCAAAGCAACCACACAACCAAATATTCAGCAAAAAAAAAGCTGCAGGTGCTTTTATCCTACTCTACTCGCACTTCAAGACATGCTCGGATTCACTAATCAACACCAATCGTCATGACGACGTCTAATCTGGCCAAACAGTTATCAGCGATGAATGAATGGATGAAGCTTTGGTTAGTGTAGGAATCAGTGCAGGTTTGAGTGCATTCAAATTGTCTTTGAAAATCCTCCTTAGCTGTTATGTTTGTGTGATCTGGAGGAAACCGAGCATCCATCCATCCTTTCTGAAACCCTGAACCCGTCCGGTCCTGTACTTACTCCGGGCTGCCTGGGCCCTGCGCTGCTGGCTTTAATGGGGATCGAGCTGGGGCCGTTTCGGGAGGAAGCGTGTGTTTTGGTGCCCTTGGTGACTACTGACGGTCTTTTAAGGGAAGAGGTTGGTTTGGTGGCAGATTGTGTCTTTTTTTCATGAAGAGGGGAAAAATGAACGGGAAAAAAAAAACAAACAAACAAAAGTTCTAATGACAATGAACATAAAACAGAGGAGTGAACAAACAAATAAAAGATGATGAACATAATGTTAAAGGATCATTCTGGGTCTGATTGGCTTTTCTGTTTCTATCAGTTGGGATAAGATCGAACTCACCAAAACAATTTGCTGACATCTGAGAACGTGTGACGGCAAGAAACCACGCAACAAACCTTTCAAAATAAACATCAGAATATCCTCCAAAAACAACAAATATCGGTTATTTTTCTGATATGATGGTTAAACGAAGGCACAAGCTACCTTAATGTGGCTGTAATCAGTATTTCTATATTAACAATGATCACAAAACGACTACTTTTATGTAGAAATAAGTCGCTCATAGTGACAAACTCTCAGAGAATGATCACCCCTCAGCTCTACAGAGCAGTTTCTCGTCTTTTAGCTCATTGTTTTGGTTCACATAATGTCTTTTTTAAGTCAAAGCAGGCAGCTGTGTTCAGACAGAAGAGACTAGGGACGGGTGGATCAATACTGCGAGGATCCAGACTTACATGCTACTTGTTTGGTATCAATTCCTTTAAGGAGATATTGATAATAAAATTATATAAATACAAAACGTGGGTGGCTGCATGTATAATGTTTGTGCCAATCAGCAGCTAGCTTGTGTCACATGACCGTGGAAACCTACGTGACACAAGAACGCGGCCAACGTAGATCAAACTTGTGTAGAGAAAAGCAGAAAGGAAACGTGGTGTGCTGCTACTTTTCACCAAATACAGCAAGATGCACTATTTGTGGCAAGAAAAGAGCCTCAAAGCAGCAAGTAAGTGATTTAAGGAATGATCAATACCTGTATCGTTAACATTGTAATAAAAAGTATTGGCATTGTATCGAATTAAATAAGTTTGGTATCACTTCTCCCTAAAAGAAACCAACGCTGGAAACAGAAAACAAATAGTTTCTTTACCCTAAACTCCTCCTGCACCACTAATAAAAACTTCACACCACTTCTGTCTTTGTTTTTGACAGATAAGAGTCATAAAAAAATTTCAACTCTGTCCTTTCGTCTTTTACGGACGAGCTGCAGATACGAGCAGTCAGTCAATCAGACCGGTTGCAATCAAGTTAATAACAGTTTATAAAGATTGTATCTGTTGTGGATGTTGCTCTGGAAAAAACTGTGTTGAACCAGGAGGGACAGCTTAGATAACGATTGTTCCACCCATAAAACCCGTCCTGTAAGTCTGCTTGTGTTTCTCGCTCCGACGTCGCCACGTTTCCAGACATCAGAAATGAACTCTGTGAGTAAAATGTTCTGGAAATGTATAGAAATGATGAACGAAACTACAACAATAAGACTCGAGTCGCCTTAAACTAGAATGATCCTTTAACAAAAAGAAATGATCAACACATCTTCTGCGTCGTCGGTCACGTACCTTATCTGCAGAGCCGTTATCCATCTTTGCTGAAGCTACAGAAAGGAGAGAGAATCACACTTAAGATGTTTGATCTAGTTTTTCTTCTTATCCTCCCAAGTGAAATAAAGTTTTTTGCTTCCAAGTGTGTGCCTGCTTACATTCACAAAGAAATGAAATGGTGATGTAGGGGATGCAGCATGCTTCGTGACACATAATATGTTACACATAGTGCTTGTGGACAAACCAGAAAGTGGCCTTTTTTCAGGGGCTGCATAACCAGCAGAGTGAGCCAGATGGACGGACGAAAAACAAACAACAAAACAACAAACAAAAAGCTAAAGTGGGGAGGGAGGACAACAAGCTTCTCCTCGGGTCAAAAGTTAAACGTCCAATGGTAAAGATTTCGAAGAGGGAGAGAGTGCTGCATGACATACAGTAGAAGCTGCTTTGTAAATCAAAGAAGTGGAAGGAGTTAACTGAGGAGGGCTGGTTCTGAAGTGGTGAACATGACAGCAAAACAGACCTTTGAAAATAGCGACCGGCACCAAAGACTTTCTGGCTGGAGAGCTTTGGCGGGGTGTTTTCTGGAGCTCAGCGGTACCGGTGGTCTGAGCCACACTGCTCCTCGTCTCTGAGTCATTAGAAATGTCAGGCTTTGAATAGCTGCCCCTATGTAACGATGAGTCACCGCTGCCGTTTTCAGCGGCCGTGTCGGATGGCATTTTGGTTAAAAGGCTATCCGTCTCGGAAATGTCGCCGCTACCGCTACGTGCTGGATGAGGATCTTCTGAATGAGGGGCAGGGCTAAAATCTGGCGGGTTTGGGGTACGGGGGGACTGTTCTCGAGTTTCTGGGGGGGTATTTTTGGTTGCAGAGTCGCTGCGGGGCTTTAAAGCTGCTCCATCAGCGGTCAGTTCATCTGATGCTCGCTCACAGACGACCTCCTCTCCCTCGTTAACCCACGAGCGCCTGTCTTCGATGGATGTCAGGTCTTCCAAGGCCGTCGTCCGGACCAAGGACACCTCAGACAGATTGCTCATTTCAGTCAGGCACTCGGAGGCGTCGAGGCTGATCGCCCTCTGAGGATCCACGGCTCCGCTCCACTGCGGGCTCCCCCTGTTGGTCGGCACATCCCGTCTAATCTCCGCTCCGCAGCTGAGGTCTTCGGAGACCCATAAAGAGTCACTCAGCCTCTTCCCACACTCCCCCGCCGCCTCATTTCCTGGGTCCAGGGAGCAGGAAACTCCCATGAAGTCAACGCCAGCCCCATCGGCTCCGTCTACAGCAGGCTTTGATCCGTCGCCCGCAAACTCGCCGCCGACTGCAGTATCAGGCTTTGCTAATTTGTTTGGAAAGCAGATTAATGATGACATTCATAGCAGTTGTTTTTCCATCTCCCCATTGAAAAGGAAAAAAAAACAACAACAACAACAACAACACTGGGCACTTGATGTCCATGAGGAAAATAAAAGACTCTTGTATTTGTCTAACCAGAAAAAAAAAAAAAGCACCAAACAACCGAGAGAGAGAGCTACGAAAGGTGATAATGCAAGACCCACGAGACTGAGAGGACGACCTGAAGTCACATTAAAAACCATAATGAGATGAAAACAGACGGTAATGCATCACACTGGGGTGACAGACGGCACAGGATGCATTCCAGTGAACATAATGAACGACAGACGACTGAAAGTGATCGAAGTGTGATATTAAATCTTCCTGTAAAAAAACATTAACTTTTAAACCGTGTGTGTATTCAGTACGGAGTCTGGAGTGTGCCACTATATTAAATGTGTACTAACAGTGTTTAATGATAATCGATTAACAAACTGATACATTAAAAAAAGACTATTTAAATGTGTTAATTAATACTTCCATGTGCGTAATCTTGTATTTAAATTAAGAATCAACAACTGAACTTTAAAATCAAATCACAAAATTAATTTAAATTTAAAGCAGCCATTTATTTTTTTGTCCACCAGGGGCAGCAATCTGTAAACACAACACATATTATCACATCATAAATGGCGAACGTGTTAGCATTAGCATTCAGTTAAGAGTCATGTTAGCATCTTTTGGATTATTGTTTTGCTTTTACAACCTCTAACTTTACTGTTTTCGCTCTCATAGCGTCATTTTCAGTCGCAGCAAGCAGCTGTTTTCAGCTCTAAAAGGCCACCGTACACTGACCAGCTAACAGACACAGTTAGCTGTAGACTAGCTGGTGAACATAGCGGAGCATTTAGCAGCTAAAGAGTCAGATATTTCCCTCAGGAGTTGGTAGAGAGCAGAAACAGAAGCTAAAAGAGAGAAAATATCGGACTTATATTCACCAGGTGGACAGAAACACGACTCCACATGAATGATAATGTTGCTCCGTAACTGCTGGATGTGGAAATAAAGCAGCTGTTTGCTCAAAATAGACAGAAACAGCAAATGTGTTAGGAAGTAGTTGCCTATTTACACATCCAGCAGTTAGAGAGCAACAATTATTACTAATTGGTAAACAAAGATTTTTCTTTTTTTCCCCCCTTTTTTTAAATGTATTACTACATCATTTAAATGTAAATTTAATTGATCACTTAATAATTACTTTGGATAAATCTTTTAACTAATATTAATATTTAATATTTAAAGGTACAGTGTGTATTTAGCGGCATCTAATGGAACAGACTTGGCAGAAAGTCATTTTAAAGTATGTTTTAATTAGTTTATAATCACCTGAAAATAAGAATCATTGAGTTTTCGTTACCTGAACTCTTTATATCTACATAAGGAGCGGGTCCTCTTCCACAGAGGCCGCCATGTTGCACCGTCATGTTTCTACAGTAGCCCAGAACGGACAAAATAAACACTAAAGAGGCTCTCTTGAGTTTTGTGGCCACCGCAGCTTCTCCTACATGCTTGGAGGTGGAGAGGTGTTCAGTTGGTTGCAATCTGCAACCTCACCACTAGATGCCACTAAATCCTTCACACTGGTCCTTTAAACTCTGTAAAAGTCTATAATTACTCAGTTGGCACACTGCAGACTGTATGTGATCAGTCAACTAATATAAATAAACACGTTATAAAAATCAGATTACAGAGAACAGCTCTATCCCTCTCTGGTTTACTGTCTGACCGCCTACACTTAAAGGTGTATTGACTGGTGTCTATGTGCAATCGATAAAACACATAACAGCCTACCTGTTGAAGCTGCTCCTCCTGCTGCAGGTTGAACGTGATGAGACACATGGAAAAAAACATGAGAGCAAGTCAGTAATGAGTTCCTGTCATTCGTGACTGATTAATACACTCAACGCACTGCAAAGAAATCGATACAAAGCCCACACACACACACACACACACACAGCAGGTCTGCAGTCAGCGCAGAAAGAAAGCTCGCAGCAGCAAAAGTAGATTATTTAAAAAAAGAAACAACAACATAAGGATGAATATGCAAGCGCACAAAGTGATCAGGTTGCCGCACAGTGTTTATTTAAGTCTGACATGTTGCAGCGGTACCACACTGAAACTGGTGCTGAACGTGGTATTTCAGCTGTTTTTAACATTATTCTGGCATTCCCCGCGACTGGGAGCAGTGCATCTGTTCAACAGATCACAGGAGTCTTAAATCTGCCTGTGGTTTGGACATTGCTTTCATTCTGAAATAGCCAGGATGTAACCATCTTTTTGTTTAAAAAAAAAAAAACAAAACAAACAAAACGGGACATGTTTGGCTCTCAAGTCTGTTTATGATCATGTTGCAGTTCTGAAAGGAGCAGAGAGTAAACCGTCAAGAGCAAGCATGAAAAAAAAAAGAGAGAGAGAATGAAGCCAAAGAGAAAACAAACCAAAATCACACTGTATCCAAAGCATGGCGCTGAAATATAAGCAGGAGAGTCATTAAGCAACAAATACATGAGGGCAGCCGCCTACTTCGGTCAATAAACTTAAAGCAAAAGTTCAGCGTCTTGGGAAATGCGCTTACTCGCTTTCTTACTGAAAGTCAGATCAGTTCGTTCAACATGAAGCTACGTCTGGCAGCAGTTAGCTTAGCTTAGCTTAGCATAAAGACTAGAAACAGCTAGCCTGGCTCTAGCTGCCTACCAGCACCTCTAAAGCTCACTAATCATGTTTGTTTAATGACAGTTTATGCAAGTTGTGTTTTTATGGAGGTTACGGGGGATTTATGGCACAACTCGACCTACTTCCAAGCTGCATGCAGAAGGAAAGAAGTCAGAAGGGGTCAGCCGCACGCCAAAATGCGTCGGCCTCATGATAAAGTTGTTCTTTATATAACAAGTGTTGGCGGAGTTTTCATCTCTTAAACCTCAAGATGGCAAAAACGAATTCAAGTAAATAGCTGAGAAGCACATAAAACACCAAATTGTCATTTTTACAAGATATAACGTGGGTTATATTTCATTGTGTCGCTTTGAAAACAACAGCAGCCCCTCTGCATAGTTTTAATGCAGGGCTGCTTTAATTAGCGAGCTTTAGAGATGTGTTTTAACCTTTGGACGGAGCCGGACGAGCTGTTTCCCTTTGTTTCTTTATGCTAAGCTGTTGCAGTTACACATTTACCGTACAAACACACAGAGAGAGAGAGAGGATCGATCTACTCTCTGCAAGAAAAGCAAATAAGTGCATTTCCCCCCCAAAATGTCAAACTATCCCTTTTTACGACATGCTGGCCGAAACAAACGAGCGCACAAGCGGCTGCAAAAAAAAAAAAAAAAAAAAAAAAGCGGCAAGAGCTCAGGGAGGCGTACCGAGTTGCCCCTCATCTTCACATGAGGCGCTCTCGATCTCTGAGTGCTCAGACGCGGCTTTCTCCGCAGACACTTCAGCTGTTGGACAAATAGATGTCAGTAAGTCAGAAAATAGGATTTGTTAAAGAAAAACAACCCTTTAAACCCTTATTTAACAGACTTTCCTCAAGTTTACTCGTCTTAATCTGCGCTGGAATGACAGCTCCTGACCTCCACGAGGTCAAGTCGTGGTATTTCTCATGTTCGTGTACTTCAGGAGATGTTTGACAGATCAAGGAGCCTTTTCATCCCCTCCCACTACGCTTCGGACAGGCTGTCACTCTCGATACTTGTGATCAAAGCGTGCTCGACCCAGACTGGAGTGGAGCTACTGTGGCTGCTGATTCTTACGAGCAACAGAGCAGGGCATTATTTTCCATGTAAGTCAGCGATGTGTGGCTCGTGAAAGAGGTCGTTCTACATGTTCCCCGGGTAATCGGCTCTTATTACACTTTGTTTGTGGTGACGACACAGCTACATGTGCCTCGCTGTGACAAGCGAGCTATAAATATCAGGCAAATGAGCAGGTTTACATAGCGTACATTAGCATATACAGGCAGGGAAAACCCATGTTTAAAGACAAGAAGTGTTAGAGTTGTGGACGGCTGGGAGTGATGAAAAACTGTGAGGGAGAAGAAAAAATCAACGAACCAAAGAGGAACGTTTCTCCGATTATATCTCTGAAAAACGAAGGAAAATTATTTGTAAAAGAAGAGAACACAAAGGGTTAAATGAGGGTTAAGTTGTGTTAAGATGTGGTCTTTGGTGTTGAGGCTTCATGAAGGAGGGGAGGGGGGGCATGCAAGGAAGGCGTACCGGCTTGAACCTCGTCATCGCAGTGGCTGATCTCTGGTTCAGAGAGTTCAGACACAGATTTCTCCCCGTTTTCACCGAGAGCTGCTTCGGTCTCTGTGAATTGAAAAAAGGTGAGTCGGAGGTCAAACAAACCCCGTTGACAGGACAAGACGACAAGCGAGACGGGGGAATCAAGAAAATAAATGGTTAAAGTCACGAAGAACAGTCAAGAGCTGCTAAATCCAGAGATATTCGCTTTAACTGAGGTCTGAAAAATGAGAAAACACATCACAAAAGGTTAAAATGAAATCAAATAAGGCACCGTTTCTGAGCAAATACTTAATGTGACAGCTTTAAAGGGTCATTTCACTCAAAAAAACGTCGAATAAACACAGAAAAATGTTCAAAAATCACATATAAAACACTTCACTTTGACATAATTGCAACATTATTCATGTTGGGCTTAAATGAGCTTTTGCAGACAGACGTTGGAGAACGTTCACGCCATCACGGGTGTTTTCACTCCAGGCTGATTGGACGTCCGCTCAGGTTGATGCTGACAGTTAAGCTCGACCGAACGGCCGCGTCGGGAAAATAAAATAGCCGTGTTATAACCGGCTTCAACTGACGCAATATCGTTGAAATATAGAGATGTATTTTCAGACTGTCATCGCTCAGCCGCTCGCATGAAAAGTGACAGAAATAGTTCTTTGATGAATTAAAAAAAAGCCTCTCTCACTTCCCCACAGCCGGCCAATCACGGCGTGGGAGCGGGTGCGAGTGCTTCCCCTTTATCCTCCGTGGGGAAACGGCGCAGGGAGTGCATGACGACATTTATAAAAACGTGCCGAGCTACGCTTTATGCAACTTTTTTTTTGTTTGTTAATGTTGCACTTCCTTCTTGCGGTCTTGCGGTCTTCCAGTTGCTTCTCACTATAATAAAAGTCTCTCATTTGCATCTGTACATCTCCTTCAGCTACTTGAGAGTTTGCACCGCCGCCTGTTTTTGAGTCGCTGTCGTCTGAGGCTTCGTTGGAAGTGAGTCAGAGACGCGACCTTCTCTGCTCACGCACCTAAAATCTGGAAAACTTTAAACCTCAGACGCTTTAAAGTAACTCTTAAACCGATGTGACTATGTACGCATGTTAGGATAAGGTTGCTTCTGTCCAATATGGGGGTTGTTGTTGTTTGTTTGTTCTTTGTTTTCTCTTGTCTTTGCCTTAGGTTTATGTACTCCTGTTGTAAATGTGTGTAAGGTGTGTCTTGTCTTATAATTAGAGAAGACTAAACACCTCATTAAGCTCATTAAGTAGAAACCTGGTTATGTTTATTGCACCTTTTGCACTTTAATGTCTCCTTATAGCACCTTGACTGTAAATTAACAAACTGGTATTAAAGCATCTGTCAAATTATAAAACGTTTCCATCGGAGAAACAGACACAGGAGAGTTTCATATTGATTCCAGCTGTAGAAGAGCTGTAACGTTGTCTGTGGGATACTAAATGGGACTTTTACTTTGGGAACCAGAGTTGGCTGAAACTGGCAGCTTCCCAACAGTAAATCACACTCTGTACAAAAAAAACAGTCCTGTGGAGACGTCCAATCAGACAGAGTGAATGAAAACACCTGTGTGGGCATTACAGAGGCTTTAAAAAGGTAAAAATCCAAGTTGAAGCAAAAAAAAAGATGAACCGAATGTTCCTAATTACTTTAAACCATTTAAACTATTCCTATAAAACACCACGACTGTTCTACGCCGTCTTTAAACTAACCACACCACTAACTTTACTCTACAGACACTCCACATCTCTCTACTGCTCTACGTCTCCTACTCAAAACAGGTCGTTGAGATACTCACTATGTGTTCCCCCGTTGATAAATGTGCTCTTTACCTCTGCGGGCGGACCTGACTCTGAGCGCTGCTTCCTGCTCGCACATGAGGCGATGGGAAATGGAAACGGGAAGAACGAAAGCACTAGTGAGGGCTTTAAACTGGGGAAGGCTAGGCTACGTACTAATTGGCCGTATGGTTGATTGGGATCAGGAGGAGAGAAACACAGTCTGAAAGTGACTATGGGCTACAAGCCGAGCGATCTGGGGCTGTAATTATTTATTTTACAAACACAGCGGCTCCTCCGTTTGCCTTTTTTTTTTCACATTAATAACCCTCTCAGTCTGGCTCTCTTTAAAAAGTCGACGTTGTGCGTTGTCGTCGTTAAAAGCCCGATTGTTTAGCTGAATCGGCAGCGAGCGTGGAGACAGGCCTCGCTCTAAAGGGGGGGGGTCTGACCCAGATGCCGGGATTACAGTGCAGCTGCAGTCAGCCTCTCAGGGCCAGTCGAGCATGTCTTGTATCCATTATGTAAAGAGGGATTTACAACAAAGCACAGTAGAGGCTGTCCGGGTCCGCACGGCCTCTGCCCCCCGACTCTAAACACACTACAGTGACTTTTAGGAAACGCGTGTACACGGGAATGTAAACGCTCCTCTAACGTGAGGCCTTTACGTACGCTGACTCGGCTTTGGTTGTGTTGATCTTTGACCTGGCGGCTCCTAACTTCACCTACAAGGCCGCCGGGTCAGATGATTAAAAAGTGAAGAATATATGATAATATTAAAGTCCTTTTTAACCCTTTTAGATCATATTGTGCACCTATTTAACAATATATATATAAAAAAAACACTTTTCTTTGTATTCTTCTATCAAATCCAATCATGTTTCTTCCTTTTAAAACAAACCAATCGATCAATCAATCTTCAACCGCACGGAGCTGAAAGTCATTACGACACTTTTCAACATTCAAATCAAATTCCTCCCAACGTTAACGTCACTCAGACTTTCAGCTTATTGATAATAAAATGATCTATCAATACTGGATCAAATAGGAAAGATTCCACATCTCATTGATCACTTTTCTGCAGATTCACACCTTCATGTTATCATTCTGAACAAATGATTAGCGGCAAAAATGATTGTTTTTGGGGTTATTTTTGCTGTGTTTATAATATTAATTGATGACTGTAGATGTTTAGCCTCATTTCAATAGTATTTTCTTCTTATTGTTATTTATTTTGCTGAATTATTTGCTATGTTTACTTTTAGTTTACTAGTATTTAGTTGTGTTTTTGTTTATTAGCTACCGATGTCATCAGGTTGCACGTATATGCAGGCAGGTGTTGGATCAGCAGCACCTGGGAACGACACATAAACCTCCAGAAAACCCAAGAACATCGTTTTAGACAATGAACTTCACAGTTTTTAAGTTTTAGACTCACAGATATGAAGAGTTTGGTGTCTGGTTATGTGTAACAGTGACAGTAGGACAGTTTGATTCTGCATATATTCACCATGCTGTGATTTACTGTGTAAAAAATGTCTTTAATGACGTCGTTAATATTGCTAGAACGGCCTCAAACATATCGTCCAGCCTTATTATCAAATATAAACCATAAAAATAAATGCTATTTGAAATATAATCCAGCTTCAGTTGCATATATTGCTGAGTATAATTATACTTTACTTATTTTCATGAGTGCTTAATAAACATTCAGAAGATTTAAGGGAATTTAAGCAAATTAACTAATAACCTTTGTTTATCTCAGCATATTATTCATGTTTAAATCCAATTGAACAGACATTTTTGTTGCCAAACATTAAAACTTACTTTAAATAAATCAACTTTTCCTTCCTTTGTGAAGCTGTATGATAGATTTAAAGTCTGATTAAGAGAATTAAATAAGCTGATAAACCTGCAGTAACCTTGGAAACTGTACACTGGTCCCACACCGCGCGCTTAAGGTTTGGGAGCTAAACTATGACTCATGAGATTTTAATTTCGTGCAGCACACATGTGCATGAACAGCTCACTGACTGATAAATTATATGGACTGTCAGGATATCTGAGCTGACCGCACGTCTCCATGATGTAACGATAAGAAGAAAATATAAATATCATTTTATTCTACATCCCACTTGTTTGCCGTATTTATCTGTTAAAATATTCACTGTGGCAGCTTCTCTCTTTTTTTTGCTCGTGTCTCCCTTTCTCATGTCTGACCTTTCATTTTGGCATCTCCGGGGCTTCTGTGTCCCGCCTGGACCCCGTTCTCCTGGTGCTGCTGCTGCTGCTCGTTGATGGTCATGTTGGCTAAGGAGGAGCTCATGGTGTCTCCAGAAGTGTAGCTGTTGGAGGCGTTGTTCGTGTAGTCCATTGCCGGTCGCAGGTCAGGCTACAACAGAGCACAACAACCCCCCCCACCCCCCAGAAAAAAACCCCAAGAGCAAGTTCAATAAGTGAAGATCATGGACAGGACATCCAGGACGGGGTCACATGATGAGGCTTTTAAAACACAACTGCATGACAAGCTGAAAGGATTAAATATATAATGATGCCGTACTTCATGGACACTTTTTGTCTTCCGGCGTGCAAAATCCAAGTCTGTCACCACAAAATGTAAACAGACACTCTGTCTGTGAAAACTAGTTATTTATACATCCTGACGTGGGGTCGCAGCTTCATGTTACAACCTCACAGATAAAAATAGTCCCCCTCCTCCCCCCCACACCCCTCCTCCCCTCCATGCTCATGTGCACGCTGTCCCCCCACTGTGATAAGTTGCACTTCCCAAACAACCACCGACCGCTTCTTCTTCTTCTTCACTTAAAACAGAACCAGAATTTCACAACTCAAAACAAATTAAGACGCTTTAATATTCAACGCTGCTCCACAGGAAATAACCCTTAACAGCCCTGACACGCTCCCTCCCTCCCT
Source organism: Euthynnus affinis (assembly GCA_029490765.1). Classification (NCBI taxonomy): domain Eukaryota; kingdom Metazoa; phylum Chordata; class Actinopteri; order Scombriformes; family Scombridae; genus Euthynnus; species Euthynnus affinis. The sequence goes on along the minus strand of CM055857.1, from coordinate 5,910,368 downwards.
CCCCTCCCCTCCCCTCCCTCAAACCGGCGAGATGTGAATTGTGTCAAATCTCATAAAAAGAAGATTACATATCAGATTAAACCCAAGCCTCTGGTTACATCAGCAGTTTTCACTTCAAATATATATATATATTTTTTTGCCACTGCCTTCTCACACGATCACATAAAAACACACAGACCGAGCCAGAGCAGGGAGCTTATGGCATTATCAGTCTCATCTGCATCCAAACTGCTCTTACCGTGCTCTGTATCGCGATGCAGATTTGCCAGAATTGGATCTTTATTTTTACCCTCATGCCCAGTTTGGCACATAAACATGACTCAGTTTAATCTCTGGGAGCTTCTGCTTAAAAGCCCGCAGAGATAGCTCAGACCTGCAGAATATGAAACGCTCATTAAACTGCAAATAATGTTTCTCGTGTGTGTCCTATTTTTGGCTTTTTTTTTTTTTTTTTTTGATGGCAAACTTGTTTCTTTACAGGCGACAATGCCTAAACTGTTGCCGTGGTTACTCCACCCTATAAAAGCCTCCTCTTAAAGGCACTCTAGGCTCAGCTATGTGACCTTCCCCCCTTCTGTGTACCTTCATATCTTCTGACCTTGATGGTTAAACAACATTCCGCACTCGGCTAAAAAACCCCGGCGTGAACGGGAGAAAGCAGCGACCTCTCTGATCTCAGAGACCAAAAAAAACAGAGTCCAGTTTGTGTTAAAGCACAAGTCTGATGCTATTCTGTATTTTTTTTTATTATTATTATCCCATGAAAAGACAAAACCAAACATAAATTGATCCTTATGAACAAATATTCTCCAATATTCAGATTCCTCTGTGTCATAAAAACTCAATTTTTGCCCCTAAAACACATCAATGTTGCAGGTGGTGACATCTTTTATTACCATGAACACACACTGTAGTTTAGTTTGAATCAATCATTAAACACTCTAAATGTTGATTCATCCACTGATGAAACAAACAAATGCACTATTTCCTCTTTTTTTTAGTAGCATTTGCTAGAAACTACAGTGTCCAGCTGTTTCAGGGAAGCTTTTTTTACAGATGAAACTTAATATTTGTGACGTGTCCTTTAAATATCTACAGACAAACAAGGCTTGGCGTAGCCTGATAATCAGACTGATAATCGCTTCATTATTCAGCCTGTTTGCCCTAATCAATTAGTTGCAAGTCAGTTTCACTCCACACAGAAGTCGAGGTTGTTAGTAGCAGTTAATGTTTGTCCAGTGGACTTTTTGTTTCTCTCTTCCTCCCCGTGTTGTTATTTCTGTAAGCTGACTTACAACCTGTACAGCTGCATCGATCTCATCCACGATTGTCGTAATTTTCCTGCCAATTTTTCTGGCTCTGCCGCAGGAACATGACGTCCCCATGTCTTAATCCTGCCCACAAAAGCTCTGATTGGCTCTGTCGATTTTTTTTTTTTTCTCTTCCCAAACGGTGGAAAAACCAGCCGCCGCCGCCGCCGCCACAGCTGGAAAAATCGGGAGATGTGGGCAGCGGTTCAGAGGTCTTGCAACCCAGCAAGGGCTGAGAGTCACAGACGGGGCAGGGAGGTCATAAAGGGAGACGCACAGAGATTTAGCCTTTTGTTTTTTTTGTGTGTTGGATTTGTTGACAATAAGAAAAACAAAGAATAACACATGAATTATCTTTTAAAACAGGTTAAAACAACATTAAAAATATATAGTGGAAGCCCCATTATATTATAAATGGCAGGGTGACATTTGCATGTCCCATAGAAATACAAATGAATAGCGTACTCTCCCGTCCTCTCTCTCTCTTTCTCTCTTTTTCACACACACACACACACACACACACTTAGTTCCCGGACAAAACTCCCATTGTGGCATTACACATGACAGAATCCAAACAACAAGAAAAGCTGCACCCTTGCCAACGAAGACAATCCCTCCGAGAGGCCGTTCAACTCTGCATCCGGCAGCTCCGACGGTTGGAGAGCAAACAAACTCAAGGGCTGATAAGAGCTGACTGGATCCATCGGCTGATAATTATATGTACAGGAGGGATTAAGTTAAAAAAAATCATTCTCTAATGCTTGTATAAAAAGATGCAAAATACTCGTGCACTGCAGAGAAATAAACTTTAGCCTCTCAGAGCTGTCTACTCTCTTTTTATCTTCATCAACACACCGGTTTGTCACTCACTCTATTGAGGTCAGACCTTCTTGATGGTTTGCTTTAGGACAAAAACACACACACACACACACAAATTACACCTGCTGCAGAAAGAGAACATGACAGCCGTCTTTGTCGCAGCTTCACGAGAGGGGGGGGGGAGAAAAGGCCCCAAAGGTCTGCTGATGCAGCTTGTTCCTCTCAGGGGCGTGTGAAAATGTAATCTTGGCACAGGCCCCGGCGCCCGAGCAAACCGCTCAGATGGCTCCGCAAGGAGAGCACGGTCAACAGTGATGTTGACACAACGCCAGGAGCTCCGAGCGTGTAGCGACGGCGACGCCGACGACGCCTCAAACTCTCTGCGTGAGAGGCACCGAAGAGGCGGCGAAGCATTTTTGGAAAGTAGAAATCAATGCTCTCATAAGGAGGCCTGATTTTTACGCATGAACACCTGTTCCAGAGGGGAGCGGCGGGATAAAATCTGTGAAACCACCGTGGAGAAAATAACCCAGGGTGATGTCATAGTGATGTCATCGGGCTCAGCTATAAATGTATGCAGTTAGTTTGGATTACAGACAGGAGATTAAGGAGTTGCATAGATGTGGGCATTTAGCTAGACGGGGTGGATCTAATGAACAGATTCTACTGAGTTGCATTATGGGAAATGTAGGATTTTGCATAATATAGACTAAAAAGTCTTCAGCTTCAATTTTGAGTGCAATACTGAATCAGACGAGTATTGCTTTACAGTTAAAACGACAGATTTCATGTATTTATCCATTAATCTGTTGATTATGTGTTGACTAACCATAATATTTGACTGCTTGTTTAACACATCGCCTCATGCAGAACTTTCACAGACTGTTAGTAAGACTATAAATAAAAAGTCCTCTCAGCCCAGAAACGACATGTTTTATGTTCAGCGGTCGCAGGGATGATGACTCTGGTTTGAGAGCGAAGGAGGAAGTTGTGTGATGTTGATGCAACAGAGGGAGTTCAGAGCGGTTGAGTGGGTCAACAAAACATCAGACTTTGACACAAGAGACTTCTGTTTGTGTCTCAACATGGTTTTTTTTTTTTGTAACCACAGCCGTTGTTTCTATAACCATAAACCAAACTTTGTTTATGCATAAACATGACCAGACTGTGACCGTGGCAGCGTCGGGTCAGAAAAAACACTTTCATTTGTCGCAACAGTGATTTGTAACTTGCTCGGCGGACACTTTTACTTAATCACGTTATTATTTTTATATTTTATCGCTCTGGAGCTCGACTACAAAACGACTTTTTTTGTCATTTAATTTGACGTATTAAATGAAGCACTGCTAAAAAAGATTAAGATCTGCTCTTTCATGTTTCCTCTATGAGGGAATTTCTGATGCTCGTGCTTGTCTATCTTGTCTACCGTTCTTTAAATATCATCAAGCAACCCGCCACACCTCCCCGTCACCAGCAGCGACCTTCAGGATGTCTCAGAAGATTCATCTGATAGTTTTACCTCCATCACTAAGACTCCCTGGAGGGGAGGAGGTGGGGGGGGGGATCCTGTCCTTTCTCTGATCTTCACATCGTCCCACGCTTACAAAGAGGTTTCACACCGCCGACGGGGTCTTTCTCCGCTCACCTCAATGAATATTGGCATATTCTTTCAATTGATCTCTCCTTTTAAACAGATCAGACTCACCTAGTTTGGTTATTGTGGTCATTTTCAAACAAGCCATTACTTTTAGTTTAGTGTTTCATCTATAAAATGTCAGGAAACAAAAGCTCTCAGTGTGCGTTTGTCAGACTAAAACCCTAAAATATTTAGTTTATTAACATATAAGACAAAAAGAAAATAAGGAAATACTTAAATTTAAGAAGCTTGAACCAGTGATTTTTTTTGCCATTTTTGCTTAGCAAGTGATTTAAATGATTAATTAATTACATTGATCAGCAGAAAATGAATCAGCAACTATTTTAGTGATCAAAAAACACTAAAAACGTTTGGTTCAAACGTCTCGAATGTGATGATTTGATGCTTTTTCTTTGTCCTGTTTGACAGTAAACTGGATCTCTTTAGTGTTTTGGCGGTTTGATGACATCACCTTGGGATTTGGTCATTTGTGATGTGCACTTTTCACTATTTCATGACATTTTATCAACAAAACAAGACAAGAAGGTTGCAGCCATTAGTTGATTTAAGCTCTGATGCAGACATGCAGAGTCTTCATTCAGGTGGATGTTAAAGGGTTAATCTACAAAATGTCGAGAAAGTAGAGCAGCATGCTTGAGGGGACATCTTGGAGACGCTTGTTTTGCCCCCCCAAAAAAACAAAGAGAGTTTCCATTTATGATGATATAAAAGAGAGGAAAAAGCAGCGAACCCTCACGTCTCAGAATCTGGAAGCATCTTTTTACGTCTTTGCTCGATAACAGACTTAAAAATTTGCAGACTAATTTGATGTCAGTCATCGGCTAATCACGTCGGCCCTAAAGCCGATTTAACCCAAAAAACAAAAGGGGGGCTCGTCTGGATGCTGAGTGTGAGCCCGCCTGCTCACCAGCGCTGCTGCTTGTAGCCGAGCTAAGAGACGAGGATGCTGCTCTCATGCTTGATTGCTTCTGTATCTCTGACCTACTTTCCTCATCATTCCCTCTCTCTCTCTCTCTCTCTCTCTGCGTTCTCGCCCAGCCTCCCCTCCTCTCCTCTCCTCTCCTCTCCTCTCTCTGGCAGCCACGGACTGACTCTACCTTTCTAAATGTGGGTCTGCAGTGGAGGGGCTGAAGTGTAAGGTGGAGCTGCTTTCCATTTTGCTTCCCATCTAAGCACTGCAGGGGGCGGGAGGAGGAGGAGGAGGAGGGGGGGGGGGGGGGGGGGGGGGGGGATATCTTGCAGGACCGACCTCCTTCTCTAGCAGCAAACATACACGTTTAGTAGCTTTTTCCACTTTTGTTTTCATACCTCCAGGATGTAAACCACACCCTGCTCCCTCTCCACACATCCTCCTTTCAGTTTAAAGACGTTACAGCCTTTTAAAACCAGACATTAGTTACATTATCAATGCTTGACTTCCAGTTCCAGTTTGCAGAGAGATGAGGGGGGAAAAAAAAGAAAAAGAGACGACAACCTTTTCAGCGTGGAATTCAAAATATTCTTCTCGTGTTGTCGTGATGCAGCGTGCAATAAACCTCAGACACTCCAGCTGCTACATGTTTCAATATGTGCACAAGACCCGGAGCTACAAGATCTGATCCGTCAGCACACACACACACACACACACACACACGCTTATCTACGGATGTAATGAGCCAAAGTCCTCCATCAGCATGGTGCCAATTAACCACGTACAAGAATGCAGTTGAAATCCCGCTGTGGCATTTCTTCTTCTCTTAACGAGATGACGCAAACGGAGGAGATGTGCTGCTTCTTTTGGGGCGAAACATTAAAACTCCGTCAGGTCTATCTTGTCTTTTTCTTACGAGACACCTGGGTGGTGTTATTTGCTAAAGGATGAACCCAAGAATCAATTTACAAATATGTAAAAAAAAAATTTTTTAAAAATGGCTGAAAAGTTCAATTCAGATAATATTCAGTTATGTTTCGGTTAAAAGAATTGATGTTTGATTATCTGAAAAGGTCAGAACAGAAGAAGAAGAATGCTGCAACTAAAATGATTTTCATTATAAATTAATCAGAATTCCTTTTGTTAATCGTTTTATCTATAAAATGTGAGATGTAAAAGAATTAAAGTAAAAGAAAATAGTGAAAAACGTCCATCGTAATTATCTAAAACTCAAACTGACATCTTCAAATTGTGTTTTTTTGCACAAAGACACTACAAATCCTCACATTTGAGAAGCTGGAACCAGAGAATATGTAGTTTTTGCTTGAAAAACAATGAAAATGATCAATTACTGATTCGATTACTCTACTATTACTATTCGATTAATCATCAGCCATTCGACTAATCAACTAATTAACTCATTGTTTCAGCTCTCTAGCAGATATCTGAGTCATATAGAGTAAACTGGAATGGCTGAAATAAAAGCTCAACTGCAGAGAAGTGATGTTGTTTGGTTTTTTTTGTTGTTTGGTTTTTTTTGCCAGACTAAGCTCCTCAAAGCTCCTGATGTCGTCACCTTTGGACCGGAGCCTGCAGGAGGAAACAGCCTGTCAGTCTCTGCAGAATCAGGCACTTGAGTGTGGATTCATTTCATCACGCTGATGCCTGAGGCCATGTCATCGACGCTGATGACTCAATGAAGTCAGCAGCCAAATTAGGAAGAGTGACTGTTTCAATCTGCATCTCTGAGGACGGAGCTGTGTTGCAGCCGTCTGCAGTTTGAATGCGGGATGTTTTGGTTAATTAAAAACAAAAGTCCTGAACCGTTTTACATCATCGTCCCCTGGTGTTTTCTCAGCTCGAAAAAAAAAAACAACAGCACAAGAAAATCAAGGAAATTAGAAGCATAAATCCTGGAAAATGAAAATCATAAAAGCAGAAAACAAAACAAAAACTTGTGGTTCAAATTTAAAAATTAAAAAGGTCTTAAACGGACACTTCATAAATTTTACGCACGATGAAGATCGTTTTATTGGTTATGTGGAGCCCTACTGTTGTGTAATGTCCTCTGGGGGTTAAAAGAAGGGACCCTGGTGATGTCATAGTGATGTCATCGGGGTTAACTCGGTTAACTCTGCTCCTCAGAGGGAGGGAGAGGTTGTTGGAAGATGCTGTTGAGTTGCATTATGGGAAACGTAGGCAGCGGTTTTGAGCTTGACTCTCGGCGACTTTTGACCGTTCTGGTTTTTAATTTCACAACTCCTGAGTGTAAAACTAAACAGCCGCTTCAGCACAGATACAAGAAGGGGTTTCATACAGATTTTATGCAGATTAGAGCTGCAACTAATGATGAGTTTCCATCCAGTATGTTCAATCTGCTGCTTCCCATTTTTTCAAACTTCATTAAAGCACTACTTCTAAATCACTGGAGTCCCTTTAAAGGACCAGTGAGGACTCCCCCTCCCCCTCCGCTTCCGAGCGTGTAGGAGAACCTACAGTGGCCACGAAAAACGTCTAGAGTGTTTGGTTTGTCTGTTCTGGGCTACTGTAGAAACATGGCGGGCTCCGTGGAAGAGGACCAGCCCCCTATGTAGCTCATTCTAAGCTAAAGAAAACACAACAATCCTCAGTTTCAGGTGATTATACGCTAATCAAAACATACTGAGGAGTGTTATTTTCCATTTCTACTCCTCTACTATCTCACACTCTGGCCCTTTAATGCAACACTCAAACAGCTCAGGTGAGAAAAAATCCAAAGTGAACTACGTGTTCAGCAATTCTTTGCGAGGGTGGAGCGGACCTCACTGTGTACACATTTCTCCAAGCAACAGCTCATGCCAGCCGCTGCAGAAACTTGCAGAAAGCTGTCTGCGTGCTATCAAAACATTATTAAAAATGACACTGAGATGTCTTTTCGCTCCTTACAGCTCATCATCCGGCTGCTTAAATGGCTTCCAGCTGTGGTTTACAGACTACAACATGCCCTCTTGTTACAGACATTAGTGTGTAACAAGAAACAGGATCTTCCCAAGAGGCTGCAAAAAAAAAAAGAGGTGTGTCCGAGGAGGAGGAGGAGGAGGAGGGGGGGGGGGGGGGGCGAAAAAAGAGGACAAGAGGAATCCTTATTCAAGCAGTCCACCAGACTACACAGGTATCATCACACTGGCATGCAAACAAATGAATGATCAAATGAAGCCCTATTGTTTTCATCTGGGTGAGCGGAAAAGAGGTTTTGAAAGGCTTCCATGCACCTTCTGTGGATCAGATCCTGTCCACTGACCCTGGGCGGATTACTGAAGAGCCCATATGTGTCAGATAAGCAGTCTGGTTCACTGCTCGGGCTGTGTGACAGCGGAGACGCTGCGCTGCTGTGCGGACTGTCTCCACTGTTGTATGTGGTGGTGGTGGTGGTGGGGAGGGGGAGAGAGAGAGAGAGAAATGAAAAATGGGCTTGGCATTTGCGCACAAACGCCGCATCATTCGGATTCCCTAATCTGCTCTCTGAATAATGTACGAATATGAAAACAAGAGCAGAGAGGCGCGTTAATGAATGCAACACACCAAAGAGAGGGGGCTTGATTTTTTTTTTTCTTTTTTTTTTTGCATCGGGTTAGATGTAGAATATCACATTATTAGACATGCACAGTTCTGCAGGAAACCCCCCTCAGGCCTTCAGATGCAAGAAAAGAAGCGAAAGATCCAGAATAACGGAAGGAGAGAGGAGGAAAAAAAAAAGCAACGTGAAAAAAAAGACACACACACAAACACACACTGCGCTCAAATCAGACGACAAAGGAAAGAGGTGTCCACTGCTACTAATCAGCAGGAAACATTACAGATATAACATTACATTATTGTCCCTCATGGGATCCTTTAATAATGAGATTATAGGCTAAATATTCTGGAGGATTAGTCTTGTTATAGCGCGCAAGGACGAGGATCCGTGTGGCTGAAGCGAAACCAGAACCTGCTCCGGAGGATGATGGAGACATTTTTTTTTTTTTTTTCACAGGGAATGAGCAGAAAACACGCAATATGCCGTGTTTGTAGGGAGGTGACTGCTCCTCCAGTGTCGGAGCGATGATGGCTGCAACAAAAACACGTTTCAAGTGTTTATTGTAAAGAGGAGGATCGATGGAGATGAAGGGCGCACGCGATTAAAAGTCTGATTTACAAAAAAAAAGACACTAAACGTTGTGAAATAAGCAGCTGCAGGGAGGATCTGTGTCACCATATGATGCACGAAAACGTCCTTCATTCATGTGCATAATATTTCTATACGTGTAACGCACAGAGGCCCAACCTCTCCCACCTCATGCAAAAAAAAAATATTAAGTGACAAGACGAATGCCGATGGAGATATTACGACGCAGCGTTTGGTTCGCGTGTCGGCCGCTCGCCGGGGATGTTTCGGTGCGATTGCACGCAGATTGGATCGGTGAAATAAAAGAAATATATCGGGGTTTCTTACCTGAGTGCAGACAGCGGTGTTGTCTCTTCAGCGGCAGTCGCTCACCGGGCGCACACACACACACACACACACACAGATCTTCTGGTCGCAGTGCAGCCTGCGGGCCGGAGCGGGGCGCTGCGGAGCGACGCGGCGCGGAGAGGCGCGGCGAGGAGAAGAGAGGAGCGGTGAAATGCAACCTGTCTGCTCCTCCTCAGCTCAGCAGCCTTCACTCCATCTGCTTTCATAAACAAAAGCCAGTGTTTCTACAATAAAGCCACCTTATCACACACTTATTATATCCAAAAAAAATTTTTTGTTAATCACATTTTTCCATGCTGTTACTGTTATATTATTAGATTTATAATGATTTTACTACTTTATATTGGCTGTATGAAGATTAAATAAACTGTTGAATGTTGCTTTTTACGTTATGTGGCCATAAATATGTGGACAGCCCTTTTTTTAAGGACACTGATGCCATTTATTCAGGGAACTTTTACTTACAATTGAACACTTTTAAGACTATTTTATAGTCTGATTTCAGTGTTTTTGGACTCAATCTTTTTTTTTTCATCCAACATCAATAAATAAATAAAAAATAAAGGATTCAGCTCCTTTCTGAATGATCTTCCTGGCAGTGTGGGGAAGGCTTTAAATCTAAATGCTAATCTGAATAAATAGAGGCTATATATCAATCTGCTGATGTAGACCATGTGATCGGATCAAAAGCTCCAAAGAGCTGCTACATGGATCCTGTGTGGGTGTTGGTAGATTATTTTGTCCATTAAATCTAAATGCATTAAGTCTTCATGCTGGGAAAGTGAATTTACAGACTTTATAATTCTGCTGGGTTTTGGACACTTTGACTTATTCAATTGAAGAGAATCATTAGAATAATTTGTACAGAAAGCAATTGATATTTTAGACAATATTGTGCTTCCATATTTACAACAACAGCTTAGTGAAGACTCTTTCCTGTTTCAACATGACAAAGCCTCCGTACGTAAAGTCCTGCAGGTTAATGAAGAAGATGACCGATCTGACTGATGACCTTTGGGATGAACTTTAATTCCAACTTGTGAAGAATAGAGGCTGTAAAAGCAGCATGTGTCCACATACTTTTGGCCATGTTGTATATGTTATATATATAGTACCATATTTATATGATATATGAATTATTTGCATCACTTGTTCACATGTTGTGTCACAAAGCACATAAACTGTGCACTTAAAACAAATATATGATACATATTATCATTATTATTATATGATTATATTATACAGACACACCTGTTTGTGTTTGTCTGAAATAAAAAAGGATTGATTTTGATTGCATGATTGATTTATTGTTAATATATTTATGAAAATAAATCAAATATTTCTCTTTTATTTATTCATTTATTTTATTTATTATTATTATTATTAGCTGTTCCTATGAGTATTGATTCCTCATTGATTCTGCAATATGTGTTTTCTTATGAACATGGTAAGAATGACAATTAAATAAAATGGATCTTGAACTAAAAATTAAACTGGAAATGTACCTGAAAGCCTAAAGTTTAATATAAGAAAATAATTTAGACATAAAGCATCACTTTTTTCTGATGTCTTGTTTAGTGATATGATATATGATATTTTCATGTGTGCATTTCCAGTTTATTAATATGGTCTGTATCTTTCTGTATAAATATCTTGATATATTTGAATAATTAACCTCTTTAACTGGGGTTAATTGGCATCAGTGCTTCATTAAAAGCTCTCAAAACTTTCTTTGAAACTCTAATTGATGCCCTTAATAAAACACACTGGCCACATACACATATTCACACCTAAACTTAATAAAAGTGATGTTAACATTCATAACTTATTTTTTTTTACTGTTCTACTTTGTTATTGTTATGTTTATGTTTGATTGAGAGGCGTCAAGTTTTTTTTTCTTGAAATATTTCAGGCTGAAATTTAAAGAAATGTGTGTAAATTGATTCACAGGACATCTGTTTGAAATGTCAGACAGAGTGGAATAAGTTTATTTTAGCAAGTTATTTCAAAGTCAAACTAAAATCACATTCAATTTTCCCTGTTTGCATCATGAAATCAAAGAGTTTAAAATATAAATTTCTCCTTTTTGGTCTCTTAAAGGTGGACACAGGACAAGTGAAAAACAATGCAGCTGAAATTTGGACTTTAAGGAGGATATAAAAGGGGAAAAAATGTATATTAAGGGTTCAGACGTTTTATTTTGAAACATGTAGTAATTCTGTGTGTGTGTGAGAGAGAAACAGCCAGACTGAACAGAAGTACTGTACAAGATCAGCGAGGACGGCACACAAAGGTCGAGTCTTGGCACATAAAACAGCGGAGGCCTGGAGGGACTAAACAGTGCACCCTTGTGTCCCTTCTCTTTCACTGGCCTGCCTGTGGCCTCTCACTGTCACACACTGGCTGCCAACTTTTACACTAAGTCGAGAAACCATTCAGCTCCGGAAAAAACAGCAGTGGAATTATTGACGGCCAGATCTGTTTGGGAATGTCGAGGCGGCCATGATGGGTTGGCGAGACGAGACTCTTTGTGCCTTCTTTATTTTCATTTTTCTTTCTCTCCTTCCTCCCCTTTTGGAAACCTGCCCGGCACAACAGCTGCCACTAGCTGTGTAGCTGGAGAGGATTTGGATTGATCCTGTGGTGAGAGTTCAGCGTGGGCCAGGTGCTGCCGTAGGATCTGTCTGGGGCTTAAAATCTCCCTTTACACACCCTTTAAATCCTCATGTGGTGTGCAATCTGAGGCTACCTGGAGGAGATACTAGAGGACGTTTCCCAGCCACATTAACAGGAGTGGAGTTCGGAGTAATGGAATTAGAAGAAGGTTTAAAGTTGCACTTAAAGGATTTGCTTCTTATTGTCAACAGATCTCATCTGCAGAGCCAAACCACCAATGGACTGATCTACTTACAAGTGTTGCGTGTGTATCCAAAGCCTGATATATGTCATTCCTCTGTGCTGTGGACCTCCACGGTTGTCCGAAAAATGATTAAAAACACGTCAGTGAGCCAGACTGCTGCACAAAGATACAGTTACAAAGGTTTATAATAAACAGCGATCACATTTTCAGTCTCTAGAGAGTAGTTCTGTGTAAGGCGGATGCTACTGAGCATGTGCGGGAATGTGTTTCTGTTTACAGATCTTCACCAGTTCGTTGTGCTGCGTGTCACGACCTCTTGACTTTTAAGTTCTTTGAGAAATTTACATTGTAGAACAAATGTGATCGTAGCCAAAAAAAAAAAAAATCAGGTCTGGCTTCTTCACACAGGCTCCTCTCTTAAAAATCTCTATCCTCCAACATCCAAACCTGCTCGCAGCCTCCCTCCTAGTCCTCCACAGCTCTGTGAGGTCATCAGAGAGCAAAAGGGTGGGGCTCAGAGGAGCAGAGAGAAAATGGCATAAATCCAGTGTCTCCAAGCATCCTTCTCCTCCAGGATAGAAACAGCTAAGATCACTTACTATCAAGAACAAGATCTGCGGCACCGCGGATGCTCGAATTATGTTTAACTGCTTTTAGCTCGCCCCTCAATCCGCCTCTTCCTCTGACCTCCGCTCTGCTAACTGCAAACCTTGTTCTTTACTGACGAGGTTTCTGCTATCAATAAGCAGCCTCCACTAGCTCCCAGGTGCTGCCTGCATCAAATTCAAAACTAAAAACTGCCCCCCATGTACCCTGAACTACCTCATTCAGGTCTACCCTCCCTCCTGCTCACTATGCTCTGCCAAAAAAAAAGGGCCTGATACCACAACAACAGGGCCCTCAGTCGCTAGCTAGTCCTTCTCGATCTCTAAGAAAAAGCTAAAGCCAGCTCTTCACCTCTGCACCTCCAAAAGACATGACATAAAAAACTATTATCTGCCACTATGTACTACCTGTTGGCACCTGTGTCCTATCTGGCCTGAGCTTAGCTTTATGGCACTTACTCCTGTTGTCCTCTCCTGACTAGAGCCTTGAGTTTGTGTTGTATTAGCTCTCGTGTTTTGGATAAAAGCATCTGCTAAATGAATCTGTAGATCTGAGCACTTCAGCATGTAATGTGGCATCATTATTTATGGCATTGTTGTTGAAAGCATCCTCTCTTTATAGCATTTTCTCACAAGTGCCACAAGTGCACTCAACAGAGGAAGTGGTTTACCAAACCACTTATCAGCCATCTAACGACAACCATGACTCTCTCAGCCCTTCCCAGGAAGTTCAAAGGAAGGCTTCACGATTTTTCAAATCTGTTTCAAAGCAACAGCAACTAATATGATGTTTCAAATGAGTCGAATCACGTAGATATCTGTCAATGTTACAGTCTTTTTAATGCCAAAGTTCCTCTTTTTGTTGCTATACTTCCACCTGCAGCTCAAAAGGGAAACTTTACCCATCATTTACATTGAAAGCACATTTAAAGGAGATCTTCTAATATCCAGTATGAATAGGAGGAATGATTACAGCGAGGAAAAAAACCTCTTTCACTGGTCATATATACACTGACTGTTATTTTAAGACACGCTTGAAAAACTGTGAACCTGTCCTTTAACACCAATTCACACCTGGACTCGTGTGACTTTAATGACTTTAACGACTGTCACGTGAGAGACAAAAGGACTAACGAACCACATGTGACCTCAACCACCCTGAAGGTGTAAACTAACCTACAGAGGTTAAATGGCTGAGACTCCAGTCAGTCACAACTTCCAGAAGTCCAGCTGCTGTTGACTGAACTCTTTACACATAACAGCATGATTTTAAAGATGGTCAACGTTTCTTATGTGTATATAGGATGTACAACTGCATGTATAAGTGCTTTGTAAATGGCCTAAAACATGCAAAAACACTAATGTGGCCCTTTTAAAAAATGAACATCAGCTGTGTCCTGAAACCAGCGACTCCAGTGAAAGAAAACTGTGTTGTTTTATAAAGTGAACACAGACCAGCCTGTATGGTAAGAATGAATGTGCTGTTTACAGCTGAATGATTTATGGGCATTTTTTTTCCAACTGAAAAGAAAATTTAGTTGGATTTCCCCCACAATGTTTTTGTTTAGAATCCTGTGGTGAAACGATGCTGCGCGGATAACATTTTCTGCTGTTGGATAATTACATCTTTGACTATGACAGGCATGTTTAGATACCAACAGTTGGCTCTTTGAAGCCAGACGCCAGAGTTGAAAAGACTTGGCTTAAGTATTTGGGAGCTGCCTGTGACAGTAGATGCAGATCAGTGATGACTGCACAAAGAACTTCACATCACAGTTAAGAGTTCTCTGGATGCCAGCTCGGTCTTCGGCCTCCTAAAAACACGTGAAGACGAACTGACCATCTGCCCCTCACTCAGAGGAAAGAGAGAGAGAAAAGTTGCGTAACACGGCTTGATCCAAATCAGAGGAACAAGTTGTGATAATTCCCCCCGGATTACTGTTAAATAACTCACATTCACTCCAATTCTGTCTCTTAGTTAGGAATGTTTTCACAATATAATCCAGTTAAGTTCAGGGAAGGACCAGCTGTTCACAAATCCATCACAAAGTTTGTGCGTAAAGTCCCTCCTCGGTTTCAAACTTCTGATTTACTGAATCAGGTTGTTGTCACGTAGTAAACACTTGAGTGACGTTTAAATCAGCTGCTTGGAAACATCTGTCGAATAAGAACCTGCCAACTGCAGAAAGTTACTGCAGCATCACATGCTGAAACACAACTCCACAATCAGAAACCCAAAGATGTTGAGTTCATTATCATGGAAAACTGTAAAAACTAGAAAATATTAATCTTTGAGAAACTGCAATGTAAAAAAAAAAGTTATTTCACAGAAATTTACTGTAGTATTTTACACTTTTTTCTACATTAAGTGTAAATGCAAAAAAAAAAAAAAAAATACAATAAATTACTTTTATTGAAAGTATTAACCATAAAATAAAGGCTGTAATCTGTAAATTAATATAATAAAATATTTTTAACAGGACTTTTCAGGTCTTGAATGTTAAATTACATTGAATTCTACAAAAATAGACATCCTATTACTGAATGTAAAATTAAGACAACCTTCATTTTTTGCAGCAAAACTTTAAATTTAATGTTAAAAAAAAGTAAAATTAATTGGATTAATTAATTAATTGAATCAATTTAAAAATGAATAAAATAAAATGAGTGAAATAAAAATGAGTAAAACAAAACCTTTAATTATTCTACAGAGAATTAAACAAAAATTACATATATACAGAAATTATCTGCATTTTTACAGTCACCATGACACAGGAAGTTGCTATAACTTTATTGTAAATACTCCAGTCTGCACCAAACTTTTCATGTTTAATAAAACTCCTGGCCTGAACACATCTACATGACAATATTCCATCATGATGCAAACTGGCTGAATAGCGCCCTCTATGAAATTGCAGCAAAGCAGCCCTTTGCAGCAGGTAAAATAGTGGACAAAGGAAGTGATGCTTATCTCCTTCTTGCTCTGTCTGAAAAGAGCCTGTGACAGAAGGCCTTCGACTGCACCACGGCTCGACGTGCACAAGGGGGCGAGAGAGTTCAACACTGCTTTAATTCCCTTTGAAATGTAATGAAGTGGAAGTATTAAGTAGCATCACATGGAAATACTCAAGTAAAGTACAACTACCTCAAAACTGTATAAATGTAATTTCCATCACTGTCTGTCAGTATTTTCATGTCCAGTCCACCTTTCAGATCTAAAAGGTTTCAACATCAACATGAGTGTTGATACACAAAAGAAAGAATCACTTCAGTGAACGATGTTTCAACAACCAACAGACTAGCACAAGGCTGGATTTTCATTAACCTGGTTGGTAAAGCTTAGGTTTACTCCACATTATTTGGCTCTAGATAATTTTCCATCCTCTATCTTGTGGTCTGGAGACTGAGGGACAGATTGTATTATTCCATCATAAGAGGACTGTAATTATTGAACATGTACAGATGAATAAACACAAAGATGTTGAGTTTACTATGATGGAAAATTGGAAAACTAGCAAATATTCACATGTGAGAAGCAGCTAATTTTCTGTCAATCAAGTCAATCTGTCAACTCATTTGCTTCTTTGAACAAAATTACATCTATGGCTCAACTGTAAGAAAACCTCAGCTCAGGTCCAAATGATTAAAATGTTAAGTGTCGTAACTATTTAAGCAAATCAGACCAAAAAACAAACAAACAAAAACAGATACATAAATATATAAATGAATAAAGGAATGAAGTAAACAATGACAATTTATTTAAAAAAAAAAATACACATACAATATGACTACAATTTTAACATAACTGACATTAAATGTATTTAACTAATAAATGAAGTGTTTCCTGTTTCACTGCTAAATAAATCAATAAATTATCAACCATAGCTACATTCATATTTACATAAAGTGGTAAATATGCTATTGCTAATGGCGACGTTCTCTGCAGTCGACATGAACTGGTTTTAAAATGTAAAATATTTCATACAATTGATTGAAAATATATCTATCTACGATATAAAGCTTATATATTTAACAAAACATTTCAAAAGAAATATTAGCATTAAAGGTAAATGACTAAATACATTAAAAAAATAATCAATGTTTCACTGCTAAATAAATCAATAAATTATCAACCATAGCTACATTTACATTTGCTGCTGCTGATGGCGATGTTCTCTGCAGTTGACATGAACAACTGGTTTTAAAATGTAAAATATTTCAGACAACTGAACAATTCTTTCTCCAATATAAAGCTTATATATTCAAAAGGAATATTAACATTAAAAGTAATGAACTAAATATATTTTTAAAAAACCATGTTAATTAAAGCCGCAAACAGGTTTGGTCGGGACCTCGCACCCTGGCCCAAATGAGGGATACTACAAGTGTGGTGTGCTTTTATTTTGTAATTTTGAAATTTTGAATGAAATGTGTACTGTCAGGTGTGTAGAGACAATAAGTAACTGCAGCTGGACACAGAAAAATACTCATATTTGGAGAGTGTGAGTGAACCCACACCTTTTTGAAAATTTACTGTTTCCACATAGTTTTAGATATAAACTGCATTTTAACTTTAAATGAATCACAAGACTTTGACCTACAAATCTTGAATTTACATGTGTTTTCTATCTTTTACTGTTTTTGAGATATCAGAGTGTGAGTTTTAAAGTCTTTTCTTGCTCCTCCTGTGATTTTATAATGAGTGTGTATTGCAGAATGTTTCACAGCACTGAGAGAATGAGGAGCAGTTGGAGGGGAGGATTTTAGATTACATTTTTTGTGAAATATCTTCGCCATGACTTTGTCCAAATCTTACATTAAAAATCATATTTTTGTAGAGAATGTTGTTGTGGATCTATTGATACAGGTTTGAAAGTGGTCAGACTTAGTTGAGACGACAGATTCCTCAGACAAAGTCCATGCCCAGAGATTGCCTCCCTATTGGTTTACATTGTAAAGTGTAATGCGACACTTGAACTTTCAGGGCTTACAAAATCCAAACAGTTCAAATTATCAAAAAGTTTTTAACAACTTTTTTTTCAGTACAGTGTCATAAGTCATGTTTTTAAGTGTGAAGCTGATACTATTAACGCCCTCGGAGGAGATAATGTTTGTTCGTAGTCCAAAATTGGGGCTAAGTCTTATTTTGAAAGTGAGATTGTGGACTTCCTGTTAGATTTAGGTCAGGGGTGTCAATGTATGATTTGTAGGTCTTGTTGAGATGAATAATTGAGTTTTGACTTGATCTCTCTAGGACATTGCTACGGGCCGTGGCAGCCATTTTAGCTACATAGGTGACGCTAGTGAGCACATTTTGGCACTTAATGGGTTAATGTTACGTTTTGTGCCAAATTTGGTGAGTTTTTGAGAATCTTTAAGGGGTCAAATTTAGGGTCTAAGTAACGTTATAATAAATAATGTGTGTGTTCATTTCTCCTCGAGTGTCTGAACCGACCGGGTCGAGATTTATTTATCTATTAACAATCTGACATCAACGAACAAGGATCCTAACAGAAAAAAAGAACGATTTTTTGCCTCGCCGTGTCTGCGTCTGTGTGTGTTTCTCTGTAATCTGGCTGTGAGCATCTAAGGCCTGGATGAGGTCAGGGTTCAGTGTCCGTCTGTCCCAGCTCAACTCTCTGACAGCGTCGCTCAGGAACGACGTGTTATATGAAGCTCTCAGAGGATGTTCAAATCAAAACATAGAAGCTTAAAAACATTTGACAAGTGTCACTGAAAACAATACAGACACAGGAAGCCAAAAGAGACCCTGTGCGCATTTGACTCTTTAAAACAAACTGGTTCATAAGATGACTAGAAAAAACACCTCCAAAGAGGAATTACCTCTTTGGAGGTCATTGAACATTTCAGAATAGGCAAGTAAGAAGAAATATGAGTAGTTCGTCATTGTTAGCATAGAGGTGAAAAATGGCATATTTATAGTAAATATCTTCTGATTAAACAAAAAAGAAAGAAAGTGGAACAAACTGGAACCTTGCAGCACATGTTAACCTGCACAGTACAGAATCCAGATCCAAATCCAAACAGCATCATTTGTTTGCTGTGAGTGTAGAGTAGATTTGGTCTGGATCCCTGCTGTCTGGATCCAGGTTCTCGTAGATGTTTTCTTCATATGTGGAGACTGGACGACAGTTCTCATAGCTGACAGATAACTGAAAATAAAACAGGAATGACATCAAACCTAAAATATAGCAGTCACCAGCATAACAGCAGAGATATTATGTTCTTCAAGTGTTTTTTTCGTAACCGCAAAAATAAAATGTCTGCCAACAGTAAGAATTAACATGAGACATAAAGTTAAAGGAAGTCACCTCCATGTTTCTGCTGTTTGAGGTTCCTCTGATGTTCAAACCAGAGTTCCTCCTCATCTTCAGTTTGTAGAGGAGCAGCAGAACAACAGCCAACAGCACCACGACCACAGGCACAAATACAACCAGAGGCCAGAAGTAACCTGGGTAAGCGACACTGGAGACAGCTAGGAAGGAAGAGACAGAGAGACACATGTAGTAGTTTGAAAGACTGGGATCTTTTGTCTTGTACTAGAAGCTTAAAGGTTCCCTGTGGAGTTTTTGACCACAAGTATCTTGTTTTTAAATGTGGATCTACGTTGTGCACATGTGGTTGACGTGATACAAAGTCCTGCCAGTGGTTTCACATCATCCCACTGATCTACAGGATGGAGGAACCTGCCTAGAAACGCAGCAATACGCCAACGAAAGCAGGAGAGAAGAAGACTGCAAGCAATTATAGATTTAAAATACTTTATATAATCAGCTTTACAGATATCTTATAATTGAGGAAACATATTCAACACTGCTGTTGGACCTAAAGGATACACTCAGCATGTTTTGGTGAGTAACAATGAAGATGAATATAATCTTGTTTATACAGGAAATCTTTATCAGAAATGAGATCTTCCTGTTGAAAAAACATCTCAGAGACTTTGGTCCGGATGTTTCTTGACTTGTCATGTGCTGACATCACATGTCAATAATTATCTTATATCATTAGAAACATAGGATCTGTTTAAACATTAAGTATTAAGATATCAAGGAATATATTGTAAAATTGAATGTGAAATGTTTTCTTCTAGGTGCTGAACTGTCTTATGTGCTGAAACACACGTCGGACAATCTTGGTATTCTTATTAGACAACATTGTTATGCTGAATTTTAAGAGGACATTTTGTTGCAGAGAGACAGTGATGGACAGGTGGACAGACATGAACTGTCCTGTACCTGTAAACTGCTCTGTGGTTTCAGGGAAAGATGATGAAGGTGTGAAGCTACCTGAAGTGGAGATTAAACTCTGTGTTGTTGTTGTTGTTGTGGAGGTTGATGGAACTATTGTTGGTTTTGAAGTGGTTGGAGCTGTGAACAATGAAAACACATTGAAACAATCAGATACTGAATAAATAATGCAGAGAAATGAGATGCTGCTCTAAACAGAAAGATCATATTGACAGCATCGATCACATACACAAGAAAAATGCAGCATTAAATATGTTAATGAATTAATGATTATGAGTATTTTAAGTGGGTTTGTTTTATTAATCACAAAAAGTATTATTTGATTTTTGATTACAGAAGAGGAAGAAAATAACATCCACATGTTGATTATCTGACATCAACATAAAAGCAGCAACATAAAATGTCTGAAAAGGTTTTTAAAAATCATACAAACTGATTGTTGTAAATTTAAAAACTAACATTATAAAGGCATCAGATCGCTTTGTGACTCTACAAATGAGTTTCATATTTAGAAACATTTCAGAGTATGATGTCTTGAACATTAAATAACCGTTCTTCTCTATGTGACTTAATGTTAATAGAAATATAGAAAAGGTCCCAGCCTGGATAACTAGGATGACTCTGCTAACCTCAGCACTGCTCTTGTTGTCATAAATCAAATTATGGTTGTAATATCAAAAAAAGAGATATTTGTTTCAGTCATGTCATTTCCATCGACTCTTTAAATGTTGTATTCAAAGTTTATTTTTTTAAGATAGTCATTATTTTTCAAATGAAAATATTCATCATTTAAACCATTTAAAATCTATATGTATTGAAAAGTATGTGGACAGAAAATGAAATATAAAACTCACCATCTACAACAAAGATCTGGAACTTGTTGGATGAATCTGGAGACGACGGTCTGCCGTAACCACACATGTACTGTCCTGTGTCTGACTTCTTCAGCTCTGTGATGGTCACATGCAGTCCAGATGCAGATCCTTCTATATATTCAATGTTGTATCTGCCATTCTGAGTTCTCTTCCTTTCTGTTTCAATCAGGATGTCTTCTTTTCTTTTACATTCATCCTTACAGAAGAACTTCCTGCTTCCGTAGACAGTATAGAAGCATCCACGAGTGATCATTCCTCCTACAGTTCCTACAGGGATGAAACGAGTGTCGTCACCCAACGTTGCAGCTGAAAAGATGAACAATCAACAGTTACTGTCTGTACTTCCTGTAAGATGCTGCAGTCTGATCACAATATTTCCTGCTTCACATTTACACAGAGTCACACTGGGAGCTGCCCAGTTCAACCAGTCTGACTGCTGGAGTAATGATTTCATATCGTACTGATACACTGAGTCAATATATCATAAATGAATAAATAAACACATTCTTGTCACAATTTAATTAGATTAATTAATTTATTAATTTATTCTTAAACTTCAAAATTATTAAAAGGGATGAACATAGTAAAAATATCAGGTTTTATGACTTTCAGTAGAAACTCACCATCTGTAACTGTGATATCAAAGTCAGAATAAGAATCTGGGCCTGAAGATCCACCCAAACCACATCTGTACCGTCCTGAGTCTGACTCGGTCAGCTGTGTGATGGTCACAGTCACAATTCTTCTTCCAGAAGTTCCGTCTTTATATCTGATGCTATATCTACCTCTCTGAGCTGTGACACTGTCTGTTTTAATGAGAATGTCTTGTTCTTTACATTTTCCTTTACAGAAGAACTTGGTGCTTCCAGACGAAGTCAGGAAGCAATTCATAAAACCACTTCCTCCTTCAGCTCCAGCATAAACATCTACTGCACTGACGAGTCCAGTGTCTCCATCCTGCAGTGCTGTTGGAAAGATGAACAGTGAATACTGATGATCAATAATTTGTGTATTATAGACTTACTGTAAACAGACTGCAGATTAATGAGGGCTAATCCATCAGTTCAAAGAGAAGCAGGGACGATACAGAGGCAGCCATTAGCAAAGTTTTCACTGACTGTTCAGCAGTTATAGTCACAGTGTTTCTGTGTAACGTCTGTTTTTCAATGTTTTTGTTTCATACCTTATAATATCAAACACAATAATGAGCAACAACTATTCATGATGGATATTTCATATGTTTTGTTAAATTACATATTGTTTAGTTAAATTACAAGATTAGATTATAGAGATGTTGTAATTGTTAACAGAATAATTTAGAGAACAACAGGAAAACTAATTAACATGAAAACTGCAGTTTGTGCTGCAGCTTTACAGACACAGTCAGGTAATCAGTCCTCACCTGATAAGAAGCAGAAGAACAAAACATGCTGGATATTCATCCTGAGTTTGATCTCGACGCAGAAAATCATCAAACTGTCAGAGAACTGCCTCTATATGTCTGACTGATCAATCAGGAAGCTGAAGACGCTTTAAGTTAACACTTCTTACTTGCTCTTTCTCTTCCTCTTTCTCTCTCTGTGTTTGCAACATGATGAGGATGATGATGGTGGTTAAGAGTACATTATTGAATGAATAATTTTAATTTCTGACCCCATTACTTGACCTCTATGGAATTATTCAGACACATTAAACACCAACAAACCAAAGACTCCAGTATGTAAACACACCAGCATCTCACAGAATGATATATTGACCTCATATAAATCTTTACATACTGTATAATATCCCAGGAGATATCCAACAATGAAGATTAAATAAATATATGCACACAGTTTAACCTATATGAACACAAGTGTAATATTAATGTGTGTAGATCAGTGGTTTCATGATGAAGCAGCTGACTGAAGAAGAAGGATAATCACTTTACCCCATTCATGAGCATCATAAAACATTTAATATATAGTTATATGGTACAATGATATTTTATTAATTCTCAGTATTTTTCTTTATAAATTCTCCCATGAAGACAAATTTCATATTATACCTGAGTTTTACTATATTGTCATTCATTATCTGTTGCTGCTCTACACACTTTTGGGTGCTAACAGGAGTTATAACCATTTATTAAATATCTATATATAACTTAAATGATAAATATGGGAACTGTGTTGAAGTTAAATGTTACCAATCTATTTTGAAATAATAGATCAAACAAATTGAAGGGAGCAATAAGAAAATGAAAATGAAAATGTTCAGTGAAAGAAAGATAAATCAGTGAGAGATGTCTTGGCTCTTACCGAGACTTGTTAAGAAAAAGGAGTGTGTTCCTCTTTGTGTAACAGTAATGTCATAACTGCTGAGTGCAAACTTCCTTATTTCTAAAATTAATCAGACAACCTTCAGAACTAAAGTGTCTTTTTGAAAAAAGAAAATCCAAATACTTTGGACTGGATGTTTCTTGACTTGTCACATGCTGACATCACAAGTTAATAGTTATCTTGCATTATTAGAAATGTTGGATGTGTTTAAAAATCAGACGTGAAAATAACAAGAAATATATTGTAAAATTGAATGTGAAATGTTTTCTTCTAGGTGCTGAACTGTCAGACGATCTTGTTATTCTTATTAGACAATGTTGTTATGCTGAATTTTACTGTTTGAAGAGGATGTTTTGTTGCAGATAAATGAGATGCAGCATTACTTATCTTAATGAAGTAAATGATTAAGATATATACATATAAATAAAGAATATGACATCACATATCATATGACATCACATGACAAAACAGACCAAAATGATAGAAGACGCATACAACACAAGATATCCCTCCGTTAGTTTTGCGGTTGGTGAAGAAAAGCTGTGCTGGCCCATTCTGAATATGTGACGATGTATGCACATGATAATTCAAACATGCATGTATGTCACGTACCAGTAATATGCACTAGACCAGTTCTTCTAAAACAAGCTCTTATTTCCTCTGTGGTTTAGTCGGACAGGAAGTTACACTTGACGACAGGCTCCGCAAAGTTCTGAGAGACTCAGACACAAAATAATGATAATAAATAAATCTATAGAAACGGTAATCTTTATAAACATTATTATTACATTATTACCTTATCCTTTGAAGATTTTTTCACCATGTCATTTCCCATTAAGTGAAGACATCTGTATTTTTTTTATTTCGAAAGCGATTAGAGAACAAAAATATTTTTTGTGCACTTCACAGATTTAACATTTAAAAGTTAAAGGAATTATGTTTTGTAGTGACGAGTTTAAAGGGTTTCTTCAGATAACTGTAATGTAGTCTTACAATCTGAACAGCATGAGACAGACAAGGGTTCATTCCCACACTCACTTTCAAAACTCATTTGGTTCTTCTTTTTATACTTCTGCAGCTACTGAAATTGAATGTCACACTGGTTGCAGTAAGAAGAAAATAGCAAGGTTAAAGATTTAGAAACAGCATATCGAAAGTTACTGACAATACTGCAGTAAGAAACACATGTCTATGTCAAACAGTGTCTGCATATAAAGTATGTTAGCTGAGGACTTTTTTTGTTCCTTATTCAATGATGACACATTTGTTGTAGTTCTGCATGATTCACCTGACTGATGTTCAGTGTTTCAGAGCTTTTAGGTTTCATTTAGGTTTCACCTAGATGTAACAAATTTGGTAGCAAATGTATAATGTCCAGACTTACAAAGAACCTATTGGAGCCATACCCTATCAACTATCAACTTTGCATTTCTTTTGAATTTCTCCTTCTTGAGATTTACCCCATATGTCTTCAAATTTAGTAGGTTACATCTAAAGACCTTTTCACTGCTAAATTGCAAAGCTTTTTAGTTTTCATTGAACGCCCTTGGTGTAGCGTGCCAGTCAATCTTGCCCAAAACATATTTGGGGCATTACATAGGAAGTTGTTGTAATTCCACTTTACATTGTCCAATCTATCCTAATTTGATCATGCTTGATAGGATTCCTAGTCTGAGCACATCTAAAGGTCAATAGTCATAGCGCCACCTATTGACAACAGGAAGTCAGCCTTATGTGACAAACGATCTACATGAAATTTACATGTTGTTTTCTACACATGATATACAGCAACATGACATATAATTGGTGGGTGTTTTCTAGAATCACAAGGAGTGACAGTTATCATCCTACATGAAATGTGCAATTTTCATGAAAATGTATATTGATTATATTCTGATATATGTATTGTGACAGGAACATGGGATCAGTTTACCTCCATCAGATCCAGGTGTTTCTCCAACAGGTGTATCGTCTTGTCCACCAGTTTCTACATAAACATCCTTTTCACCTGAGACATTATCACAGGTTAAAAAGGGTATCTCATCGAGTCCAGCTTGAGTTTGTTTTCTGCTCTCTTCAGCCATGGCTCTCATTTTTCTCTCATAAAAAGTGATCCTTTGCTAACACGAGCAACAGAGAAGAAATCAGAGTTTACAAACAGAGTTCATGATAGAACTTTCTGACTTCAACTAAGAAACATACAAACATTTATTCACCTCTGGCTCTAATTTCATAGCTTCTCCTTCAGCTCCTCCAGTTCCTTCTGATGTTTATGTGAGGAACATGTGACCAGACGCTTACTTGAAGCAATAAACCAATAAAACAACTGAGAATCCAAAAACTATACTGGATTCAGTCTCACTTTCTTGAAATTAGTGTTAAAAATCAACGGCCTCTCTCTGTTCCCTCTGATCTTGCTGTCGCTTTTTTCATTGCATTTACATTATTTAAGACATTTTAAGAAAACTTTAGAGTCTCTCACAAGTAACAGAAAAGGTCCTTTAACAAAGCTCAACAATACACATTTAAAAGACATTTAAAAACACACAGACAGTTAAAACTACAACCGACAAGGATGATATTTGTCCAGCAGAGGGCATCCTTGACCACAGACATGTTCTGTTTTACTATTTAGTTCATGCATATTCCAGTGATTTCTCTCATATAATACACACATCTTATATGGGAAAAAGTCTGTATGGGATCTGTATTTAGAAAAAAATGGACTATTTAACATGCAACAATAAAATGCTACTTATATATGAATGCATCAGTATGAACAGACTAATAATGTAATTGATGATAATATAGCCCTGCAGAATGGTAAAGTACTAACTGCAATATAACTTATAAATTCTTGCATAGAACTGTGTCCATGGATGACTGAATAGACCTGGAAAGTGTGTTATATAATAATTATAATAATAGTGTGATTTTTCTCCATAAACGAATAGTGTAAAACCTATTTTGATCCTTTTTTTGTGAGACTCTTCTGGAATAATGTCTGTATTTTTATCATTATATTGCTGATAATGTTAGACTATTTTGAAAACATGTACTGCTTGAAATACTAGAAGACATCTCTAAATTGAATTACCAGCTTTATATTACAACTTTTTAAATTTCATTGGCTGAATTTCATATTGATAACACATTTACAGGTATAAATCTAAACTTGTTGTTTTTCACAAATGAGGTCAAACACGACATTGTTTCAGTTTGATTTTCCTCAAATCTAAAGGCTGTAAAAACTATGAATACCTGTTTTTCTTTAAAATCTACTTTGAACTATAACTCCCCCCGAGCTCAGGGTTTGTTTTTGTTTGTTTTGTTTTTAATTTTTCTCCTGTAAACCACCTGCTTTCATGGTTTAATGTTTACATCTGAACAGGGGCTGAAGAGGCGTTGATGATAACGCAGTCTAGCCAATTGCATCACAAATCTCAGGCTGTTGGATTCTGCCTGTTACTCATCCTCTCATTTTCCCAGGAAAATGATTCACGCTTAACCTTTGTACCAAGAGATTACAAGGGAGGACGAGCACTTGTAGATTTATGTCGTTCCCACATAGTCCATTAACCACCACGTTCACTTCTAATCGGTGAATTTTGGTTCCCAGCACTGTAATCTTCTGTAGAAGTTTGTGGTGGTCGTCTGTGGTGAAAGGGGGGCATCTTGCTTCTAATAAGAACCAAGTTTATGGTCATTGCAGTATAGGCTTGTGTATGTTAGTAGGCCACGCTCATGTTGTACTGAGAAGGTCATAAAAATCTCATTAAAATTAAACTCATCCACATGGATACATTTGTAAATGCTCCTTACTTGTCTTCTGCTGGGTTGCTGTCTTCAGCTGTGGTCCTCTGGAGGTCTTCTTCCTGGACCTGTTGTCATCCTTTCTACAATAACAAAAACATCATTCAGTTACAGGTTTCAATGTGTTGTTTAAGCATTAGGTCACACATACACACACACACACATACATACATACATACATACATACATACATACATACATACATAGATATGACACAGCACAGGCATCTACCAGAAGAGAATAAGATGATGTAAAAGAGGCATCATTGTGGAAATAAACATTTTCCAGCTTTTATTTTCCAGTCAAAAAAGACTTGCTGCTTGAATAAAAGTAACTTTAACACAAAATTATGCAAAGAGTATGAATCATTTTGGGTTTGACTGTATGTAAATAGTCCAATAGATAGTAGAATATAGATATGAAACAATAGTGACTCGTGCAGTACCCCATGTCACTAATGAAAACAGTCAATTAACAAAGAAATTATAATTAATTTACTATTAATTTCTCAGTAATGTTAAATGATTATTTACAGTTTTAAAGTTGAATTTTACAGTTTATTCACTTAGATAACAGGAGAATATTTGTAAAATTACGGTACATTTGAGAACGTATTTTAACAATAAATATATGTAATTTTAATGGGGTTTGATTGTAAATGAACAGAAATATCTCGTAATTTCACATTTACATCGATTTTCTGTTATTTTACATTTTGACATGGAAAATCACAGTCTTTTTTTGTAAATTACCTGGTATTTTAAATATACAGAAAAAATCTGTAATAAACAGTAAAATTCTGTTATTTTACATCTTTTTTTTTACAGTGAAGATTGATATAGACAATTTAGATTGTTAAAACATTTTCCTTGAAGACTGCATCTGAAAGCAAACTGTTCTTGGTTTTCTGCTTAAGTTTGGCATAAAAAAGACTTTTAGTGAAATCATATTGTAATGAAATAATATTTTATTACTATTTTACAAAATTATGTTACAAGGGATCTCAGAATATCAAAGTTTGCTATCCATCCGTCCAACTTTTTTTTTCTCCAGTTTGTAGTTTATATTCTTTCATAAAAATCTTGAGTGAGTGGAAAAATATGAGTGGATATCTGATGTTGTATTTTCTGATATCCTGTGAATGAACCTCTTGAACCTCTTTACTTTTTGACTGTCTGCTCACTGTAACAGTGAACAGTGAGTATAACAGCTGAAATGTCGCCCCCTGGTGGCTCAATAGGAGAACTGCTGATTTGTACCTGTGTTCTGACTTTCTTGTGTGTCGTCACCCTCCTCAGTATCACAGTACCTGAAGAGCCTGTCCATGGTGGCAGCCAATAAGATGCTGCACCTCCTGGAGGCCTTCTCGACCCCCTGGTTCATCTTCTCCTCCCCCCAGAACCACCACCTGGTCATCTTCCTGCTGGAGGTCTTCAATAACATCACCCAGTATCAGTTTGATGGTGAGAACACAGATGTGAATGAGCAAATATTCACATTTGAGAAGCTGCTAATTTTTTGTCAATCAATGAATCATTAATTATTTGCGCTCTAGAGTACTATCATGTAAAGTGGGGGTCAACAGGAGGAGCGTGTAATATTTCAGCTGACAGACAAATTACTGAATATATTCATGTGCACATTAGGATCCACATTGTATATGTGTGGTTTAAATATGCTGCTATAACGCTAAAGGTCACCTGTTTTTCTCATCCAGCTCATTTGCTTCTTTGAACAAAATTATGGCTCAACTGTAAGAAAACCTCAGTAAGAAATGCAGCTCAGGTCCAAATGATTAAAATATAAAGTGTCGTAAAAGTGTGTCTGTAACTATTTAAGCAAATCAGACCAAAAAACAAACAAACAAAAACAGAAACATAAATACATAAATAAATAAAGGAATTAAGTAAACAATGACAATTTATTTAAAAAAATATTACACATACAATATGACTCATAAAATTTTAACATAACTGACATTAAATGTAATTAACCATTTAACAAAGCGATGTTTCCTGTCTCACTGCTAAATAAATCAATAAATTATCAACCATAGCGACATTCACATTTACATAAAGTAGTAAATATGCTGCTGCTGATGGCGATGTTCTCTGCAATCGACATGAACTGGTTTTAAAATGTAAAACATTTCATAAAATTGATTGAAAACAATTCTTTCTCCAATATAAAGCTTATATATTTAACAAAACATTTCAAAGGGAATATTAACATTAAAAGTAAATAACTAAATACGTTTTTAAAAAATCCATGTTTCACTGCTAAATAAATCAATAAATTATCAACCACAGCTACATTCACATTTACATAAAGTGGTAAATATGCTGCTGCTGATGGCGACGTTCTCTGCAGTTGACATGAACAACATAAACTGGTTTTAAAATGTCAAATATTTCACAAAACTGAAAACAATTCTTTCTCCAATATAAAGCTTATATATTGAACAAAACATCTCAAAAGTAATATTAACATTAAAAGTAATTAACTGAATATATTCTTAAAAAAACATGTTTCACTGCTAAATAAATCAATAAATTATCAACCACAGCTACATTTACATTTGGTAAATATGCTGCTGCTGATGGCGACGTTCTCTGCAGTTGACATGAACAACATAAACTGGTTTTTAAAATATTTCACACGACTGAAAACAATTCTTTCTCCAATATAAAGCTTATATATTCAATAAAACATTTCAAAAGGAATATTAACATTAAAAGTAATAAACTAAATACATTTTTAAAAATCCATGTTAATTAAAGCCGCAAGCAGCTTTGGTCGGGACCTCGCACTCTGGCCCATTGGGATCAGATCATTTTGTTTTTTTAAAAAATGAGGGATATTTCTTACAAGTGTGGTGTGCTTTTATTTTTAAATCTTGAATAAAATGTGTACTGTCAGGTGTGTAGAGAAAATAAGTAACTGCAGCTGGACACAGAAAAATACTCATATATTTGAATGGAGAGTATGAGTGAACCCACACCTTTTTGAAAATTTACTGTTCCCACATAGTTTTAGATATAAAGTTCATTTAACTTTAAATGAATCACAAGACTTTGACCTACAAATCTCGAATTTACATGTGTTTTCTATCTTTTACTGTTTTTGAGATGTCAGAGTGTGAGTTTTAAAGTCTTTTCTTGCTCGATTTTATAGTGAGTGTGTATTGCGGAATGTTTCACAGCACTGAGGGAGTGACATCACCAGGAGCAGTTGGAGGGGAAGATTTTAGATTACATTTTTTGAGAAATATCTTCATAAATCCCATGACTTTGGCCAAATCTTACATTAAAAATCATATATTTGTAGAGAATGTTGTTGTGGTTCCATTGATACAGGTTTGAGAGTGGTCAGACAGAATCCTCAGTTTGACACAAAGTCCATGCCCAGAGATTGCCTCCTCATTGGTTTACATTGTAAAGTGTAATGCGACACTTGAACTTTCAGGGCTTACAAAGTCCAAACAGTTCGAATTATCACAAAATTTTTAACAACTTTTTTTCAGCACAGTGTCATAAGTCATGTATTAAAGTGTGAAGCTGATACCATTAACGCTCTCGGAGGAGATAACGTTTGTTCGGAGTCCAAAATTGGGGCTAAGTCTTATTTTGAAAGTGGGATCGTGGACTTCCTGTTAGATTTAGGTCAGGGGTGTCAGTGTATGATTTGTAGGTTTTGATGAGATGAATAATTGAGTTTTGACTTGATCGCTCTACAACATTCCTACAGGCCGTGGCGGCCATTTTAGTTACATAAGTGGTGCTAGTGATCACATTTTGGCACTTCAGGGGTTGATTTTTACGTTTTATCAAATTCTTCACCAGACATGGTAGGTGTGCCAAATTTGGTGAGTGTTTGAGAATCTTTAAGGGGTCGAATTTAGGGTTCAACAATCTGACATCAACGAACGAGGATCCTAACAGAAAAAAAGAATGATTTTTGCCTCGCCGTGTCTGCGTCTGTGTGTGTTTCTCTGTAATCTGGCTGTGAGCATCTAAGGCCTGGATGAGGTCAGGGTTCAGTGTCCGTCTGTCCCAGCTCAACTCTCTGACAGCGTCACTCAGGAACGACATGTTATACAAAGCTCTCAGAGGACGTTCAAATCAAAACAGAGTAGCTTAAAACGTTTTCAGTGACAAGTGTCACTGAAAACAATACAGACACAGGAAGCCAAAAGAGACCCTGTGCGCATTTGACTCTTTAAAACAATCTAGTTCATAAGATGACTAGAAAAAACACCTCGAAAGAGGAATTACCTCTTTGGAGGTCATTGAACATTTCAGAATAAGCAAGTAAGAAGAAATATGAGCAGTTCGTCATCGTTAGCATAGAGGTGAAAAATAGCATGTTTATAGTTAATATCTGCTGATTAAACAAAAAAGAAAGAAAGTGGAACAAACTGGAACCTTGCAGCACATGTTAACCTGCACAGTACAGAATCCAGATCCAAATCCAAACAGCATCATTTGTTTGCTGTGAGTGTAGAGTAGGTTTGGTCTGGATCCCTGCTGCCTGGATCCAGGTTCTGGTAGATGTTGTCTTCATGTGTGGTTCAAGTGTTACAGGAAGTTACACTTGAAGACAGGCTCCACAAAGTTCTGAGAGACTCAGACACAAAATAATGATAATAAATAAATCTATAGAAACAGTATTCTTTATAAACATTATTATTACATTATTACTTTATCCTTTGAAGATTTTTTCACCATGTCATTTTCCATTAAGTGAAGACATCGGTATTTTTTTGACTTCCAAAGCGATTACAGAACAAAAACATTTTTTGTGCACTTCACAGATTTAACATTTAAAAGTTAAAGATATTATGTTTTATAGTGACGAATTTAAAGGGTTTCTTCAGATAACTGTAACTTTTAAAAATTTGAAAATCTCAGAGTCAGTCAATCTTACAATCTGAACAACATGAGACAGACAAGGGGGCATCTAGTGGCAACGACTGAGCTTGAGCTGGACAGATCACATTGATTATGTCAATAAAAAAGTCACCAAATCTAACGGCATAGTTAGACTACATTTAGACTGACTACATTTCCCACAACTCTTCACACAATCTCAAAAAAAAAACTTAGTCAGAAATCTTTGCTCCCCATCGACTCTTTTATTTCCAGAAACGTTTTATTAATGTTTCCCAAATATGTAATTTTTATATGTGAGGTACAGTTCAAGGAGGGAAATATTCCAGATTATTTCAGGTCATGTTTTAGGTAATCTATTCTTCATCTTCACACACAGGTCAGTTTTCATTCAGATACAGGAGCCCTAATTTATGGAACTACTGCTCTAAAAGTAACTATGTATATTTTATATATTATATTAGATATTTGAAAATAATATAATTTATATTATATCATTAAACAGTTAAAATCTATAAAATAACCTCTCAGATGGTTTCATTTGAAAATGTGTTTGATGTTTTACCCCTACGTGGAGACCGGCTGAACCAAACTGCTTGTATGTAAAATAGTTAAAACTAGCTACTCGATGTTGATTACAACATCTTCCTGCATGGCGTAATTGACACTCTGCAGTTCTCCTTTGATTAGTCACAGCAGTAGAAATGAACTGAGTAAAATGTCATGTCTTGTATTAGATCACCTTAGAATATGAGCCTTAATGTTTCTGCTTTAGCGGTCTGCAGGGAGTCATTAGTCTGTTGTTGCTTTACAGTTTACATTCTAGTCAGTCAATTAAGAGGCTAATTAAGTCTAATTAAAGAATCATAAATCTTGAGATTGGTTTAAGCTGCCTAATGTCTCTCCCAAATCATGAGCCTTCATGTATATTTCATGTATATTCTTCCCTTAAATCACTCAGTCATACTCCTCTCCACTTCTCCAATCTGCTGTTGCCTTTTTTATGACGTTTACAAAAATTAAGACATTTTAAGAAAACTTTAGTGTCTGTCACAAAGTAACAGAAATGCTCCTTTGACAAGGCTCAAGAATACACATTTAAAACACATTTAAAAACACACACACAGTTAAAACTACAACCGACAATGGCGATATTTGTCCAGCAGAGGGCATCCTTGACCACAGACATGTTCTGTTCTGGTATTTAGTTCATGCATATTCCAGTGATTTCTCTCATATAATACACACATCTTCTATGGGAAAAAGCCTGTGAGGGATCTGTATTTAGAACAAAGAAGATTATTTACCATGCAACAAGAAAATGCTACTTATACATGAATGCATCAGTATGAACAGTCTAATAATGATGATAACATAACCTTGTATAATAGTAAAGTACTTTCCAAAAACTGAAATATAACTTATAAATTCTTGCATAGAAATGTGTCCATGGGTGACTGAATAAACCTCTGGAAAATGTGTTATATAATAATTATAATAATAGTGTGATTGTGAATGTTTTTTCCTCCATAAACAAATAGTTTAAAACCTATTTTGGTTCTTTTTTGTGAGACTCTTCAGGAATAACGTCTGTAATTTTATCATTATATTGCTGAATATGTTAGACTATTTTGGAAACATGTAATGTTTGAAATACTAGACAACTCTTAAATTGAATGACCAGCTTTATATTACAACAATTCAACCCTGTCTCCTCATAATTACGTTCCCACACAACTAAATTGCATTCTCAATTACGTTTCTAAGAAAACGTATTTTGTCCGCGATTACGTTTGTTTGTAACGTATCACGAATACGTACAATGCTATTAGCTATTTTAATTCGTTTTGGGGATGGCAGTCCTTCTGTTTTGTAAAGTAGGGTCGTGAAATAAGTTCATAAACCAACAAAACTACTGAATATATCAAATATCTACTGCAACCGGACTAGTAATTACACTGCTAGATGATCTATGTTCAGAACACGTAAAGATGTTGCTTTATTTTAGACATATATATTTGTGTGTGTGCGTGTGTATGTATGTGTGTGTGGTGAGGGAAGGGGTGGATGTTTGCGCGCGCGCCAACATTTTACGAATTGTTCTTTTGGCGGACTGAAAACCCGCCAACTTGTCTTGCTTGCAACCTCGGGTTTTCAAGAATGATAATTTCATTTCAATGTAGACACACGTGGGGTCGCTAGTCTGTCTGGACAAGGGAGGTTATGGTTATTGATTCACTGCTAAATAAATTGATAAATTATCAACCACAGCTACATTCACATTTACATAAAGCAGTAAATATGCTGATGGTGATGTTCTATGCAGTTGACATGAACGACAAACTGGTTTTAAAATGTAAAATATTTCAGAGTGATGCAGCAGACGATTCACAGAGAAGCTCCTGGAAAACAAAGACATAAAGAGTCAATTCTCTGCAGCTTCAGATCAATATCATAATATTGTGATGGTCAAACTTGCAGCCACGCAGCTGCATTGAAGTTTGTACCACAGCTCAAATTTTGGTTTCTTTTACATTTGTAGTTAATTTTTTCCTCAGTTAGCTAATTTCAAGTACATTTCACATTACATACAAATAAATAACACACAGTATTTTGTTTCATACATCGTACTCATTTATTTTACAGTTTGGCAGTTCATTGGTTTCTATTGGTAGCGCACACATTTGATTATCTTTTGTACAGTCATTAGCTTACGTTGTTCCAATTTTCATTTTTTTGAGTTACTTGTGTTGGGGTGCTGCTCCTGGAGGACATCTGGCCAGGCCTGGACAAATAATGTGCACTAGGACATGCAACGATTAAATACAGGAAGCCAATTGGGTCATACCAAGTCATGCCACCTCATAGGGAGGAACTGTTAAGTGTATGTATATTAATCATTTCATAGAATTTATTGCAACATCAGAGATTTTGGTGGAAAAAAAACAGGTATGTTGTCTTTAAACATTTCACTCATACGTTCAATATCAACATTTTTGAAACTTTAAAACATTAACAACATTTTCTCATCATGTTGAGAGAAAATGTGATTCAGCAGTTACGTTTATAACAAAACATTTGCTGTTGCAATTTAGTCTAATATGAATGTAATTTGTAGGAAACAAGAGTTGTTGTCACTCAAAGTGCGGAAGGATAATATGAAATATCTACATTTTTGAGACAGAATGAACATTTCCGAATAAGCAAGTAAGAAGAAAAATAAGCAGTTTGTTATCATTAGCATAGAGGTGAAAAATAGCATGTTTATGGTTAATATCTGCTGATTAAACAAAAAAGAAAGAAAGTGGAACAAACTGGAACCTCGCAGCACATGTTAACCTGCACAGTACAGAATCCAGATCCAAATCCAAACAGCATCATTTGTTTGCTGTGAGTGTAGAGTAGGTTTGGTCTGGATCCCTGCTGTCTGGATCCAGACTCTGGTAGGTGTTGTCTTCATGTGTGGAGACTGGACGACAGTTCTCATAGCTGACAGATAACTGAAAATAAAACAGGAATGACATCAAATCTAAAATATAGCGGTACCCAGGGTAACAGCCCAGATATTATGTTCTTCAAGTGTTTGCTGATATTTTAGAACAACTGGACAGGCCAGAGGTCTAGTAACAGTCATTATGATTTTATTCAATTATAGTTTTGTTCATACTAGTTAAGTAGTTGCAGACATGAAATTGTTTATTCCTAACTGCAAACATAAAATGTCTGCCAACAGTAAGAGTTAACACAAGACATAGAGAGTTAAAGGAAGTCACCTCCATGTTTCTGCTGTCTGAGTTTCCTCTGGTGTTCAAACTCCTCTTCTTCAGTTTGTAGAGGAGCAGCAGAATAACAGCCAACAGCACAACAACCACAGGCACAAATACAGCCAGAGGCCAGAAGTAACCTGGGTAAGCGACATTGGAGACAGTGAGGAAGGAAGAGAGAGAGAAAGACATGTAGTAGTTTGAAAGACTGGAATCTTTTTGTCTTGTACTAGAAGCTTAAAGGTTCCCTGTGGAGTTTGTGATATCTTGTTTTTACATGTGGATCTACATTGTGCACATGTGGTTGATGTGATACACACTCCTGCCAGTGGTTTCACATCATCCCACTGATCTACAGGATGGAGGAACCTGTCCAGAAACGCAGCAATACGCTAACAAAAGCAGGAGAGAAGAAGACTGCAAGCAATTATAGATTTAAAATACTTTATGTAATCAGCTTTACAGATATCTCATGATTGAGGAAACATATTAAACACTGCTGTTGGACCTAAAGGATACACTCAGCATGTTTTGGTGAGTAACACTGAATATAAATATAATCTTGTTTATACAGGAAACTACACAAGGAACCTTAATTCAAAAATGAGATCTTCCTGTTGAAAAAACATCTCAGAGACTTTGGACTGGATGTTTCTTGACTTGTCATGTGCTGACATCACATGTTAATAATTATCTTATATCATTAGAAACGTAGGATGTGTTCAAACATTAAGAGTTAAGACAACAAGGAATATATTGTTAAATTGAATGTGAAACTGAACTGAACTGTCTTATGTGCTGAAACAAATGTTGGACCATTTTGTTTTTCTTATTAGACAACGTTGTTATGCTGAATTTTACTGTTTTAAGAGGACATTTTGTTGCAGAGAGACAGTGATGGACAGATGGACAGACATGAACTGTCCTGTACCTGTAGACTGCTCTGTGGTTTCAGGGAAAGATGATGAAGGTGTGAAGCTACCTGAAGTGAAGATTAAACTCTGTGTTGTTGTTGGTGTGGAGGTTGATGGGACTGATGTTGTTTTTGAAGTGGTTGGCGCTGTGAACAATGAAAACACATTGAAACAATCAGATACTGAATCAATAATGCAGAGAAATGAGATGCTGCTCTAAACAGAAAGATCATATTGACAGCATCGATCAGGTTTGTTCTATCAATTACAAAAAAGTATTATTTGATTTTTGATTACAGAAGAGGAAGAAAATAACATCCACATGTTGATTTTCTGATATTAAACACAAAAGCACAAATGTCTGAAAAGGTTTTTAAAAATCATACAAACTGATTGTTGTATTTAAAAACTAACATTATAAAGGCATCAGATCACTTTGTGACTCTACAAATGAGTTTCATCTTTAGAAACATTTCATGTATGATGTCCTGAACATTAAATAACCGTTCTTCTCTAAGTGACCTAATGTTAACAGAAATATAGAAAAGGTTCCAGCCTGGATAACTAGTATGACTCTGCCAACCTCAGCACTGCTCTTGTTGTCATAAATCAACCTCAAAAAAAGAGATATTTGTTTCTGTCATGTCATTTCCATCGACTCTTTAAATGTTGTATTCAAAGTTAATTTTTTTTAAAGATAGTCATTCTTTTTCAAATGAAAATATGACAGCCATTTAAAATGTATATGTATTGAACAGTATGTGGACAGAAAACTGAATATAAAACTCACCATCTACAACAAGGATCCGGAACTTGTAGGATGAATCTGGAGACGACGGTCTGCCGTAACCACACATGTACCGTCCTGTGTCTGACTTCTTCAGCTCTTCAATGGTCACATACAGTCCAGATGCAGATCCTTCTATATATTCAATGTTGTAGCTGCCATTCTGAGTTCTGTTCCCTTCTGTTTCAATCAGGATGTCTTCTTTTCTTTTACATTCATCCTTACAGAAGAACTTCCTGCTTCCGTAGACAGTATCGAAGCATCCATAAGTGATACTTCCTCCCACAGTTCCTACACGGATGAACGGAGAGTAACCGTGCAATGTTGCAGCTGAAAAGATGAACAGTCAACAGTTACTGTCTGTACTTCCTGTAAGATGCTGCAGTCTGATCACAATATTTCCTCACATTTACAGAGAGTCACACTGGGAGCTGCCCAGTTTAACCAGTCTGACTGCTGGAGTAATGATTTTATCTCGTATTGACACACTGAGTCAATATATCATAAATGAATAAATAAACACATTCTTGCCACAATTTAATTAGATTAATTAATTTATTAATTTATTCTCAAACTTCAAAATCATTAAATGGGATGAACATAGTAAATATATCTGGTTTTATGACTTTCAATAGAAACTCACCATCTGTAACTGTGATGTCAAAGTCATAATAAGAATCTGGAACCAAAGATCCACCCAAACCACATCTGTACCGTCCTGAGTCTGACTTGGTCAGCTGTGTGATGGTCACAGTCACAATTTTTCTTCCAGAAGTTCCGTCTTCATATTCAATGCTGTATCTGCCTCTCTGAGCTGTGACACCATCTGTTTTAATGAGAATTTCTTGTTCTTTACATTCTCCTTTACAGAAGAACTTGGTGCTTCCAGACGAAGTCAGGTAGCAATTTATAAAACCACTTCCTCCTTCAGCTCCAGCAAAAACAGTTATTGCACTGACGAGTCCAGTGTCTCCATCCTGCAGTGCTGTTGGAAAGATGAACAGTGAATACTGATGATCAATACTTTGTGTATTGTAGGCTTTCTGTAAACAGACTGCAGATTAATGAGGGCTAATCCATCAGTTCACAGAGAAGCAGAGACGATACAGAGGCAGCCATTAGCAAAGTTTTCACTGACTGTTCAGCAGTTGCAGTAACAGTGTCTCTGTGTAACATCTGTTTTTCAATGTTTTTGTTTCATACCTTATAATATCAAACACAATAATGAGCAACAACTATTCATGATGGATATTTCATATGTTTTGTTAAATTACATTTAGTTTGGCTAAATTACAAGATTAGATTATAGAGATGTTGTAATTAGTAACAATAATTTAGAGAACGACAGGAAAACTAATTAACATGAAAACTGCAGTTTGTGCTGCAGCTTTACAGACAGTCAGGTAATCAGTCCTCACCTGATAAGAAGCAGAAGAACAAAACATGCTGGATATTCATCCTGAGAAAATCATCAAACTGTCAGAGGACTGTCTCTATATGTCTGACTGATCAATGAGGAAGCTGAAGACGCTTTAAGTTAACACTTCTTTCTCTTCCCCTTTTTTACTCTCTCTCTCTGTGTTTGCAACATGATAAGGATGATGATGATAAGGATAATTTCTGACCCCATTATTTGACCTCTATGGAATTATTCAGACACATTAAACACCATCAAACCAAAGATTCCAGTATGTAAACACACCAGCATCTCACAGGATGATATATTGACCTCATATAAATCTTTACATACTGTATAATATCCCAGGAGATATCCAACAATGAAGATTAAATAAATATATGCACACAGTCTAACCTATATGAACACAAGTCGCATATTAATGTGTGTAGATCAGTGGATTCATGATGAAGCTGCTGACTGAAGGATAATCACTTTACCCCATTTATGAGCATCATATTAACATTTAATATATAATTAACATATATTTTATTAATTCTCAAGATTTTTCTTTTTATAACTTCTCCCATGAAGACATATTTCATATTACAACTGAGTTTTACTATATTGTCATTCATTATCTGTTGCTGCTCTACACACTTTTGGGTGCTAACAGGAGTTATAACCATTTATGAAATATCTATATACAACTTGTAAATGATAAATATGGGGACTGTGTTGAAGTCAAATGTTACCGATATATTTTGAAATAATAGATCAAACAAATTGAAGGGAGCAATAAGAAAATGAAAATGAAAATGTTCAGTGAAAGAAAGATAAATCAGTAAGAGATATCTTGGCTCTTATCGAGACTTGTTAAGAAAAAGGAGTGTGTTCCTCTTTGTGTAAAAGTAATGTCATAACTGCTGAGTGCAAACTTCCTTATTTCTAAAATTAATCAGAAATCCAAATACATCACATATTATATCAAATCACATGACAAAACAGACCAAAATGATAGAAGACGCATACAACACAAGATATCCCTCCGTTAGTTTTGCGGTTGGTGAAGAAAAGCTGTGCTGGCCCATTCTGAATATGTGACAGTGTATGCACATGATAATTCAAACATGCATGTATGTCACGTACCAGTAATATGCACTAGACCAGTTCTTCTAAAATAAGCTCTTATTTCCTCTGTGGTTTAGTCGGACAGGAAGTTACACTTGACGACACGCTCTGCAAAGTTCTGAGAGACTCAGACACAAAATAATGATAATAAATAAATCTATAGAAACAGTAATCTTTATAAACATTATTATTACATTATTACCTTATCCTTTGAAGATTTTTTCACCATGTCATTTTCCATTAAGTCCAAAGCGATTACAGAACAAAAACATTTTTTGTGCACTTCACAGATTTAACATTTAAAAGTTAAAGGAATTATGTTTTGTAGTGACGAGTTTAAAGGGTTTCTTCAGATAACTGTAATGGTTAAAAATCTTAGTCAGTCAATCTTACAATCTGAACAGCATGAGACAGACAAGGGTTCATTCCCACGCTCACTTTCAAAACTCATTTGGTTCTTCCTTCTATACTTCTGCAGCTACTGAAATTGAATGTCACACTGGTTGCAGTAAGAAGAAAATAGCAAGGTTAAAGATTTAGAAACAGCATATCGAAAGTTACTGACAATACTGCAGTAAGAAACATATGTCTATGTCTACAGTGTCTGCATATAAAGTATGTTAGCTGAGGACTTTTTTTTGTTACCTATTCAGTGATGACACATTTGTTGTAGTACAGTGTTTCAGAGCTTTTAGGTTTCATTTAGGTTTCACCTAGATGTACTAAATTCGGTAGCACATGTATAATGTCCAGACTTACAAAGAACCTATTGGAGCCATACCCTAAACCCAACAGGAAGTCAAACATTTTGAATCAACTTTGCATTTCTTTTGAATTTCTCCCTCTTGAGATTTACCCCATATGTCTTCAAATTTAGTAGGTTACATCTAAAGACCTTTTCGCTACTAAATTGCAAAGCTTTTTAGTTTTCATATGATTTCACAAATGAGGTCAAACACGACATTGATTCAGTTTGATTTTCCTCAAATCTAAAGGCTGTAAAAACTATGAATACCTGTTTTTCTGTAAAATCTACTTTGAACTTTAACTCCCCCCGAGCTCAGGGTTTGTTTTTGTTTGGGTTGTTTTTAATTTTTCTCCTGTAAACCACCTGCTTTCATGGCTTAATGTTTACATCTGAACAGGGACTGAAGAGGTGTTGATGATAACGCAGTCTAGCCAATTGCATCACAAATCTCAGCCTGTTACTCATCCTCTCATTTTCCCAGGAAAATGATTCACGCTTAACCTTTGTACCAAGAGATTACGAGAGAGGACAAGTACTTGTAGATTTATGTCGTTCCCACATTGTCCATTAACCACCACGTTCACTTCTAATCGGTGAATTTTGGTTCCGAGCACTGTAATCTTCTGTAGAAGTTTGTGGTGGTCGTCTGTGGTGAAAGGGGGGCATCTTGCTTCTAATAAGAACCAAGTTTATGGTCACTGCAGTATAGACTTGTGTATGTTAGTAGGCCACGCTCATGTTGTACTGAGAAGGTCATAAAAATCTCAAATTAAACTCATCCACATGGATACATTTGTAAATGCTCCTTACTTGTCTTCTGCTGGGTTGCTGTCTTCAGCTGTGGTCCTCTGGAGGTCTTCTTCCTGGATCTGTTGTCATCCTTTCTACAATAACAAAAACATCATTCAGTTACAGGTTTCAAAGTGTTGTTTAAGCATTAGGTCACACATAAACACACACACATACATACATACATACATACATACATACATACATACATACATACATAGATATGACACAGCACAGGCATCTACCAGAAGAGAATAAGATGATGTAAAAGAGGCATCATTGTGGAAATAAACATTTTCCAGCTTTTATTTTCCAGTCAAAAAAGACTTGCTGCTTGAATAAAAGTAACTTTAACACAAAATTATGCAAGGATTATGAATCATTTTGGGTTTGACTGTATGTAAATAGTCCAATAGATAGTAGAATATAGATATGAAACAATAGTGACTCGTGCAGTACCCCATGTCACTAATGAAAACAGTCAATTAACAAAGAAATTATAATTAATTTACTATTAATTTCTCAGTAATGTTAAATGATTATTTACAGTTTTAAAGTTGAATTTTACAGTTTATTCACTTAGATAACAGGAGAATATTTGTAAAATTACGGTACATTTGAGAACGTATTTTAACAATAAATATATGTAATTTTAATGGGGTTTGATTGTAAATGAACAGAAATATCTCGTAATTTCACATTTACATCGATTTTCTGTTATTTTACATTTTGACATGGAAAATCACAGTCTTTTTTTGTAAATTACCTGGTATTTTAAATATACAGAAAAAATCTGTAATAAACAGTAAAATTCTGTTATTTTACATCTTTTTTTTACAGTGAAGATTGATATAGACAATTTAGATTGTTAAAACATTTTCCTTGAAGACTGCATCTGAAAGCAAACTGTTCTTGGTTTTCTGCTTAAGTTTGGCATAAAAAAGACTTTTAGTGAAATCATATTGTAATGAAATAATATTTTATTACTATTTTACAAAATTATGTTACAAGGGATCTCAGAATATCAAAGTTTGCTATCCATCCGTCCAACTTTTTTTTTCTCCAGTTTGTAGTTTATATTCTTTCATAAAAATCTTGAGTGAGTGGAAAAATATGAGTGGAAATCTGATGTTGTATTTTCTGATATCCTGTGAATGAACCTCTTGAACCTCTTTACTTTTTGACTGTCTGCTCACTGTAACAGTGAACAGTGAGTATAACAGCTGAAATGTCGCCCCCTGGTGGCTCAATAGGAGAACTGCTGATTTGTACCTGTGTTCTGACTTTCTTGTGTGTCGTCACCCTCCTCAGTATCACAGTACCTGAAGAGCCTGTCCATGGTGGCAGCCAATAAGATGCTGCACCTCCTGGAGGCCTTCTCGACCCCCTGGTTCATCTTCTCCTCCCCCCAGAACCACCACCTGGTCATCTTCCTGCTGGAGGTCTTCAATAACATCACCCAGTATCAGTTTGATGGTGAGAACACAGATGTGAATGAGCAAATATTCACATTTGAGAAGCTGCTAATTTTTTGTCAATCAATGAATCATTAATTATTTGAGCTCTAGAGTACTATCATGTAAAGTGGGGGTCAACAGGAGGAGCGTGTAATATTTCAGCTGACAGACAAGTTACTGAATATGTTCATGTGCACATTAGGATCCACATTGTATATGTGTGTTTTAAATATGCTGCTATAACGCTAAAGGTCACCTGTTTTTCTCATCCAGCTCATTTGCTTCTTTGAACAAAATTACATCTATGGCTCAACTGTAAGAAAGCCTCAGTAAGAAATGCAGCTCAGGTCCAAATGATTAAAATATAAAGTGTCGTAAAAGTGTGTCTGTAACTATTTAAGCAAATCAGACCAGAAAACAAACAAACAAACAAACAGAAACATAAATAAATAAAGGAATTAAGTAGACAATGACAATTTATTTTAAAAAAATATTACACATACAATATGACTCATACAATTTTAACATAACTGACATTAAATGTAATTCACTATTTAACAAAGTGGTGTTTCCTGTCTCACTGCTAAATAAATCAATAAATTATCAACCACAGCTACATTCACATTTACATAAGGTGGTAAATATGCTGCTGCTGATGGTGACGTTCTCTGCAGTCGACATGAACTGGTTTTAAAATGTCAAATATTTCACAAAACTGAAAACAATTCTTTCTCCAATATAAAGCTTATATATTGAACAAAACATCTCAAAAGGAATATTAACATTAAAAGTAATTAACTGAATATATTCTTAAAAAACCATGTTTCACTGCTAAATAAATCAATAAATTATCAACCACAGCTACATTCACATTTACATAAAGTGGTAAATATGCTGCTGCTGATGGCGACGTTCTCTGCAGTTGACATGAACAACATAAACTGGTTTTTAAAATATTTCACACGACTGAAAACAATTCTTTCTCCAATATAAAGCTTATATATTCAATAAAACATTTCAAAAGGAATATTAACATTAAAAGTAATAAACTAAATACATTTTTAAAAATCCATGTTAATTAAAGCCGCAAGCAGCTTTGGTCGGGACCTCGCACTCTGGCCCATTGGGATCAGATCATTTTGTTTTTTTAAAAAATGAGGGATATTTCTTACAAGTGTGGTGTGCTTTTATTTTTAAATCTTGAATAAAATGTGTACTGTCAGGTGTGTAGAGAAAATAAGTAACTGCAGCTGGACACAGAAAAATACTCATATTTTTGAATGGAGAGTATGAGTGAACCCACACCTTTTTGAAAATTTACTGTTCCCACATAGTTTTAGATATAAAGTTCATTTTAACTTTAAATGAATCACAAGACTTTGACCTACAAATCTCGAATTTACATGTGTTTTCTATCTTTTACTG
Source organism: Euthynnus affinis (assembly GCA_029490765.1). NCBI lineage: Eukaryota > Metazoa > Chordata > Actinopteri > Scombriformes > Scombridae > Euthynnus > Euthynnus affinis. Next base: position 5,866,135 of record CM055857.1, on the reverse strand, counting down.
TTTTTGAGATGTCAGAGTGTGAGTTTTAAAGTCTTTTCTTGCTCCTCCTCGATTTTATAGTGAGTGTGTATTGCAGAATGTTTCACAGCACTGAGGGAGTGACATCACCAGGAGCAGTTGGAGGGGAAGATTTTAGATTACATTTTTTGTGAAATATCTTCATAAATCCCATAAATCTTACATTAAAAATCATATATTTGTAGAGAATGTTGTTGTGGTTCCATTGATACAGTTTTGAAAGTGGTCAGACAGAATCCTCAGTTTGACACAAAGTCCATGCCCAGAGATTGCCTCCTCATTGGTTTACATTGTAAAGTGTAATGCGACACTTGAACTTTCAAGGCTTACAAAATCCAAACAGTTCGAATTATCACAAAATTTTTAACAACTTTTTTTCAGCACAGTGTCATAAGTCATGTATTAAAGTGTGAAGCTGATACCATTAACGCCCTCGGAGGAGATAACGTTTGTTCGGAGTCCAAAATTGGGGCTAAGTCTTATTTTGAAAGTGGGATCGTGGACTTCCTGTTCGATTTAGGTCAGGGGTGTCATTGTATGATTTGTAGGTCTTGATGAGATGAATAATTGAGTTTTGACTTGATCGCTCTACAACATTCCTACGGGCCGTGGCGGCCACTTTAGTTACATAAATGGTGCTAGTGATCACATTTTGGCACTTTAGGGGTTGATTTTTACGTTTGATCAAATTCTTCACCAGACATGGAAGGTGTGCCAAATTTGGTGAGTTTTTGAGAATCTTTAAGGGGTCGAATTTAGGGTTCAACAATCTGACATCAACGAACGAGGATCCTAACAGAAAAAAAGAATGATTTTTGCCTCGCCGTGTCTGCGTCTGTGTGTGTTTCTCTGTAATCTGGCTGTGAGCATCTAAGGCCTGGATGAGGTCAGGGTTCAGTGTCCGTCTGTCCCAGCTCAACTCTCTGACAGCGTCACTCAGGAACGACATGTTATACAAAGCTCTCAGAGGACGTTCAAATCAAAACAGAGAAGCTTAAAAACATTTGACAAGTGTCACTGAAAACAATACAGACACAGGAAGCCAAAAGAGACCCTGTGCGCATTTGACTCTTTAAAACAAACTGGTTCATAAGATGACTAGAAAAAACACCTCCAAAGAGGAATTACCTCTTTGGAGGTCATTGAACATTTCCGAATAAGCAAGTAAGAATAAATATGAGCAGTTCGACATCGTTAGCATAGAGGTGAAAAATAGCATGTTTATAGTTAATATCTGCTGATTAAACAAAAAAGAAAGAAAGTGGAACAAACTGGAACCTTGCAGCACATGTTAACCTGCACAGTACAGAATCCAGATCCAAATCCAAACAGCATCATTTGTTTGCTGTGAGTGTAGAGTAGGTTTGGTCTGGATCCCTGCTGTCTGGATCCAGGTTCTGGTAGATGTTGTCTTCATGTGTGGAGACTGGACGACAGTTCTCATAGCTGACAGATAACTGAAAATAAAACAGGAATGACATCAAATCTAAAATATAGCAGTAACCAGGGTAACAGCCCAGATATTATGTTCCTCAAGTGTTTGCTGATATTTTAGAACAACTGGACAGGCCAGAGGTCTAGTAACAGTCATTATGATTTTATTCAATTATAGTTTTGTTCATACTAGTGAAGCAGTTGCAGACATGAGATTGTTTATTCTTAACTGCAAAAATAAAATGTCTGCCGACAATAAGAGTTAACATGAGACATAAAGTTAAAGGAAGTCACCTCCATGTTTCTGCTGTCTGAGTTTCCTCTGGTGTTCAAACTCCTCTTCTTCAGTTTGTAGAGGAGCAGCAGAATAACAGCCAACAGCACAACAACCACAGGCACAAATACAGCCAGAGGCCAGAAGTAACCTGGGTAAGCGACACTGGAGACAGCTAGGAAGGAAGAGAGAGAGAGACACATAGTAGTTTGAAAGACTGGGATCTTTTGTCTTGTACTAGAAGCTTAAAGGTTCCCTGTGGAGTTTGTGGTATCTTGTTTTTAAATGTGGATCTACGTTGTGCACAGGTGGTTGATATGATGCACAGTCCCGCCAGTGGTTTCACATCATCCTACTGATCTACAGGATGGAGGAACCTGTCCAGAAACGCAGCAATACGCTAACAAAAGCAGGAGAGAAGAAGACTGCAAGTAATTCAAGATTTAAAATACTTTATATAATCAGCTTTACAGATATCTTATGATTGAGGAAACATATTCAACACTGCTGTTGGACCTAAAGGAAACACTCAGCATGTTTTGGTGAGTAACACTGAAGATAAATATAATCTTGTTTATACAGGAAACCTTTATCAGAAATGAGATCTTCCTGTTGAAAAAACATCTCAGAGACTTTGGACTGGGTGTTTCTTGACTTGTCATGTGCTGACATCACATGTCAATAATTATCTTATATCATTAGAAACGTAGGATGTGTTCAAACATTAAGCATTAAGACAACAAGGAATATATTGTAAAATTGAATGTGAAATGTTTTCTTCTAGGTGCTGAACTGTCTTATGTGCTGAAACACATGTCGGACAATCTTGTTATTCTTATTAGAAAACGTTGTTATGCTGAGTTTTACTGTTTTAAGAGGACATTTTGTTGCAGAGAGACAGTGATGGACAGGTGGACAGACATGAACTGTCCTGTGCCTGTAAACTGCTCTGTGGTTTCAGGGAAAGATGATGAAGGTGTGAAGCTACCTGAAGTGGAGATTAAACTCTGTGTTGTTGTTGGTGTGGAGGTTGATGGAACTATTGTTGGTTTTGAAGTGGTTGGAGCTGTGAACAATGAAAACACATTGAAACAATCAGATACTGAATCAATAATGCAGAGAAATGAGATGCTGCTCTAAACAGAAAGATCATATTTACAGCATCGATCACATACACAAGAAAAATGCAGCATTAAATATGTTAATGAATTAATGATTATGAATATTTTAAGTGGGTTTGTTTTATTAATCACAAAAAGTATTATTTGATTTTTGATTACAGAAGAGGAAGAAAATAACATCCACATGTTGATTATCTGACATCAACATAAAAGCAGCAACATAAAATGTCTGAAAAGGTTTTTAAAAATCATACAAACTGATTGTTGTAAATTTAAAAACTAACATTATAAAGGCATCAGATCACTTTGTGACTCTACAAATGAGTTTCATCTTTAGAAACATTTCATGTATGATGTCTTGAACATTAAATAACCGTTCTTCTCTATGTGACTTAATGTTAATAGAAATATAGAAAAGGTCCCAGCCTGGATGACTAGGATGACTCTGCCAACCTCAGCACTGCTCTTGTTGTCACAAATCAAATTATGGTTGTAACCTCAAAAAAGAGAAATTTGTTTCTGTCATGTCATTTCCATCGACTCTTTAAATGTTGTCTTCAAAGTTAAGATAGTCATTCTTTTTTCAAATGAAAATATGACAACTTTTCATAATTTTAAACATTTAAAAACTATATGTATTGAACAGTATGTGGACAGAAAATTAAATATAAAACTCACCATCTACAACAAAGATCGGGAACGTGTAGGATGAATCTGGAGAAGACGGTCTGCCGTAACCACACATGTACCGTCCTGTGTCTGACTTCTTCAGCTCTGTGATGGTCACATACAGTCCTAATATAGATCCTTCTATATATTTAGCGCTATATCTGCCATTCTGAGCACTGTTCCCCTCTGTTTCAATCAGGATGTCTTCTTTTCTTTTACATTCATCCTTACAGAAGAACTTCCTGCTTCCGTAGACAGTATCGAAGCATCCATAAGTGATACTTCCTCCCACAGTTACTACACGGATGAAACGAGTGTCGTCACCCAACGTTGCAGCTGAAAAGATGAACAGTCAACAGTTACTGTCTGTACTTCCTGTAAGATGCTGCAGTCTGATCACAATATTTCCTCACATTTACAGAGAGTCACACTGGGAGCTGCCCAGTTCAACCAGTCTGACTACTGGAGTAATGACTTCATATCGTACTGATACACTGAGTCAATATATCATAAATAAATAAATAAACACATTCTTGTCACAATTTAATTAGATTCTATCTGAATTAATTTATTGTCAAGCTTCAAAATCATTAAATGGGAAGAACATTGTAAAAATATCGGGTTTTATGACTTTCAGTAGAAACTCACCATCTATAACTGTGAGGTCAATGTCACAGTAATCATCTGGGCCTGAAGATCCACCCAAACCATATCTGTACCGTCCTGAGTCTGACTTGGTCAGCTGTGTGATGGTCACAGTCACAATTCTTCTTCCAGAAGTTCCGTCTCTATATCTGATGCTGTATCTGCCACTCTGAGCTTTGACATTATCTGTTTTAATGAGAATTTCTTGTTCTTTACATTCTCCTTTACAGAAGAACTTGGTGCTTCCAGATGAAGTCTTGTAGCAATAAATTGAACCACTTCCTCCTTCAGCTCCAGCATAAAGGTTTACTGCACTGACGAGTCCAGTGTTTCCATCCTGCAGTGCTGTTGGAAAGATGAACAGTGAATACTGATGATCAATACTTTGTGTATTGTAGACTTACTGTAAACAGACTGCAGATTAATGAGGGCTAATCCATCAGTTCACAGAGAAGCAGAGACGATACAGAGGCAGCCATTAGCAAAGTTTTCACTGACTGTACAGCAGTTGTAGTCACAGTGTCTCTGTGTAACGTCTGTTTTTCAATGTTTTTGTTTCATACCTTATAATATCAAACACAATAATGAGCAACAACTATTCATGATGGATGGTTCATATGTTTTGTTAAATTACATTTAGTTTAGTTAAATTCCAAGATTAGATTATAGAGATGTTGTAATTAGTAACGGAATAATTTAGAGAACGACAGGAAAACTAATTAACATGAAAACTGCAGTTTGTGCTGCAGCTTTACAGACACAGTCAGGTAATCAGTCCTCACCTGATAAGAAGCAGAAGAACAAAACATGCTGGGTATTCATCCTGAGTTTGATCTCGACGCAGAAAATCATCAAACTGTCAGAGAACTGCCTCTATATGTCTGACTGATCAATCAGGAAGCTGAAAACGCTTTAAGTTAACACTTCTTACTTGCTCTTTCTCTTCCCCTTTCTTACTTTCTCTCTCTGTGTTTGCAACATGATAAGGATGATGATGATAAGGATAATTTCTGACCCCATTATTTGACCTCAATGGAATTATTCAGACACATTAAACACCACCAAACCAAAGACTCCAGTATGTAAACACACCAGCATCTCACAGCACGATATATTGACCTCATATAAATCTTTACATACTGTTTAACATCCCAGGAGATATCCAACAATGTAGATTAAATAAATATATGCACACAGTCTAACCTATATGAACACAAGTGTAATATTAATGTGTGTAGATCAGTGGATTCATGATGAAGATGCTGACTGAAGGATAATCACTTTACCCCATTTATGAGCATCATAAAAACATTTAATATAAAGTTACAGATATTTCATTAATTCTCAGTATTTTTCTTTTTATAACTTCTCCCATGAAGACATATTTCATATTGTACCTGAGTTTACTATATTGTCATTAATTATCTGTTGCTGCTCTACACACTTTTGGGTGCTAACAGGAGTTACAACAATTTATTAAATATCTATATACAACTTGTAAATGATAAACATGGGGACTGTGTTAAAGTCAATGAGACGCAGCTTTAAATATCTTAATGAAGTCACATATTATATGACATCACGTGACATATTGTTAAATTCAACTTAAATTAAAATGAAGGTTTAATTGTCTGAGTTAGACAAATCAAGTGGGTGCCCTCCACATTTGTAGCTTTTTCAATATGAAATTCCTAAAATAAAGAACTTCAAAAAAAACAAAACAGACCAAAATGATACATTCAACACAAGATATCCCTCTGTTACTTTTTAAGACATAGATTTTTAGAACTGTATATTGGTTTTGTGGTTGGTGGAGAAAAGCTGTGTTGGCCTATTCTGAATATGTGATAATGTATGCACAAATAATTCCAACATGCATGTATGTCACATACTTATCAGTAATCTGCACTAGACAGTTCTTCTAAAATAAGCTCTTATTTCCTCTGTGGTTTAGTTGGATAGGAAGTTACACTTGACGACACCCTCTGCAAAGTTCTGAGAAACTAAGACACAATAATTAAATAAATAAATACATCTAGAGGCAGTTATTTCTATAAAAATTATTACTTTATTCTTTGAAGATTTTTTCACCATGTCATTTTCCATTAAGTTAAGCCTTATTGTATCTTTGATTTGTATAATATTATTAAGTACAAATCTGTCCTTTCAGTTTTCAGACTGCCAGGATGTTGCATCCATTGATCTCACTTCTCCTAATGCAGTCATCGGGAGGTAACATCAATGAGACATGGAAGAATGGGTTAGAGTCTACAGTTAATCAGCTCTGTGAGGCTGCACTTCACACCACTGATTGAGGTTTCCTGTGTGAATTCATTAGAAATTTACAACATTTTAAAAGGCTCTAATTTCGTAGCTTCTCCTTTAGCTCCTCCAGTTACTTCTGATGTTTATGTGAGGAACATGTGACCAGACGCTTACTTGATGCAATAAACCAATAAAACAACTGAGAATCCAAAAACTATACTGGACTCAGACTCACCTTCTTGAAATTAGTGATAAAAATCAACGGCCTCTCTCTGTTCCCTCTGATCCTGCTGTCACCTTTTTTATCATGTTTACATTATTTAAGACATTTTAAGAAAACTTTAGTGTCTGTCACAAAGTAACAGAAATGCTCCTTTGACAAAGCTCAACAATACACATTTAAAAGACACTTAAAAACCACAAACAGTTAAAACTACAACCGACAAGGATGATATTTGTCCAGCAGAGGACATCCTTGATCACAGACATGTTCTGTTTTACTATTTAGTTCATGCATATTCCAATGATTTCTCTCATATAATACACACATCTTCTATGGGAAAAGGCCTGGATGGGATCTGTATTTAGAAAAAATTGGATGGGTGCATCCCCTATTTGCCATGCAACAATAAAATCCTACTAACACATGAATGCATCAGTATGATGGAAACATGTACTGTTTGAAATACTAGAAGACATCTCTAAATTGAATTACCAGCTTTATACTACAACTCTTTTAATTTTATTGGCTGAATTTTATATTGATAACACATTTACAGGTATAAATCCAAACTTCTTATTTTTCACAAATGAGGTCAAACACGACATTGTTTCAGTTTGATTTTCCTCAAATCTAAAGGCTGTAAAAACTATGAATACCTGTTTTTCTTTAAAATCTACTTTGAACTATAACTCCCCCCCGAGCTCAGGGTTTGTTTTTGTTTGTTTTGTTTTTAATTTTTCCTCCTGTAAACCACCTGCTTTCATGGCTTAATGTTTACATCTGAACAGGGGCTGAAGGGGTGTTGATGATAACGCAGTCTAGCCAATTGCATCACAAATCTCAGGCTGTTGGATTCTGCCTGTTACTCATCCTCTCATTTTCCCAGGAAAATGATTCACTCTTAACTTTTGTGCCAAGAGATTACGAGGGAGGACGAGCACTTGTAGATTTATTATGCGGTCCACAGCTCAAGGTGATGTCTTCAGATGTTCAACCGACAGTTAAAAACCCAAATAGCTTCAGTTTATTAACATGTATGACAAAGAAAAGCATCAAATTCTGACGAGGTACACAAGAATTCACATCAGTGATGCTCTTATTCTGGTTCAGATCTTTTCGTCTGCAGTGAAAGTGACTCGCAGGCATTGTTTTGTGTTGTCAGGTCCACCACACAGAGTCAGAAGCAGCAAGGAGTCGTGAATACAGACTGGGCGAGGAGACGTCGTTTCTGCTGATTCTCATTTATTTGCTAACTTGCTACAAGAAAAAAATGTCAATGAATGAGTGAACGCATTTCACATTAAACCTGTATAATGAGTGGATGCAGTAGAAAATCCAATCGTGGTCTGATAATGGACTGAAACCTCAGTGATATTGGGACAGATTTCTGATAATAAAGCTGTCTGTAAATGTATTTTGTTGCTGAAACAAGAGGAAGAAAGATGTGAATATCATGTTGTCAGAATTAAGCTCAGAGAATTTATTTCACTTAAAGTACATCATATGGCCAAAAGTATGTGGACACATGAACATAAAACCCACATCTCAAATATGATTGTATGCTGTAAAATTTAAATTCTCCTTCACTGGAACTAAGGTGCCTAACCTAAGCCTTTTGGCCATACAATCATTTATAGATGTACATCATGTTGTTTTATCTACTTTAACAGTCTTATAGTCAATATTGGAGCACCGCTGCTCATCATGCAGAGATGAACAGCTCCATTAAAGCTCCCACTGAATGCATCCTGTAGAAGACACTGAGCGGTTGACCCAGGTTCACCATAATGAACCAAGGGCTGAAGCCGAAGAACTGTTTCCCCAGACCGTTCTCAAACTGAGGGTGGACTCCAAACGCAGGGATGACCCACAGCTGGAAGAAGAGGGAACGTTGATGCGTTACATACATCTTTGAAAATGCAAATGTTTATTTTTTAAATCAGCTAATAAACATGACATTACCATGATATTAGAAAGGATGAGGAAAGCACAGAGTTCTTGTATCACTCTTTTGGTCCAGGACTTTTTCTCATCACGTTCTTGAACAACAGGGGGTGCTGATGAGTCCAGCACTGAAATATCAATCTTCCTCTTCTGTTCTACTGGCCAAACAACCTTTTTCTTTGACTGTGGGGCAGATTATCATTTAAACAAAACTTTTTAACGACTGACTCATGTGAGTTCATAAAACATTCAAATGTAATGCAGGTACCTTGAATATGCTGCTCCGCTCCTTCTTCTTGGCGAGGAGCTTCGGGTGCCTGTGGAGGCCTTCGATGATGAAGATGTTCTGCAGGATGGGCTCCATGAGGCTGAGGAGGGAGTAGGACAGGTCTAGGTCCCCCAGAGGCCCTTGGGTCCCCACAGCTAGGGCCGCCACCAGGGAGAAGTAGGAGAGGGCGAGCTGGCCTACAGCTGACGCCACCAGGAGGAGCACATCCAGGCTACGAGTGGGGTTGTGTCCCCCCTCGTGTGCCCTCCTCTCCAGCCTGTGGACCAGCAGGCCGGCCAGGGAGCACAGAGACATGACAGGCATGACCACTAGATGGTAGCCATAAAAAATAAGGAAGGCGGTGTGGCGGCGCTGACGCTGGCTCACCCAAACCTGATAGAGAATGAGGACAGTCGCTCCTGCTATGAGGACCAGGCCGCCTAACACGAGGCCGTATATGACTCCGCCTTGGTAAACAATATTTATGGTGAACTTCTCACTACCATGGTGGTGACCTGGACCCATCCTGTGGCCCACGTTCTTCCACATCACATAGATCATGCAGCCCGCCATCAGGTGGTACTCGATGTTGAATGGATAAAGGATCTCGAAGCCTTTTCTGAAGACGAGGCATGCTGCACTTGCACTGCACCGACAGAAGGTTGAATTGGCAGTTTCTGGAAACAAACATGGAGGAAAACACTTCAGAAAATATATATGGTTCCAGGAAGGAGTAGAAGATTACACAAGGACTGCAACTATCAATGACTTTCAGTATTAATTCATCAGATGGTCATTTTCTCAATTAATCGATTAGTCGTTTGGTCTATAAAATGACTTCAGACCAATCCCTAACATTCGTTGTCATGAAGTTGTTTATCATCATTCTCTCGCTCTACCTGAAACTGTTCCCCCCCTCCCAAAATCCCCCATCTACATCTGTGGAAAACCCATAACCATAACCACAGACTCTTCTCTTCCAAATTTCTTGGCACATTCATCAGTAACACACTCAAATGGAAGATCAACTTAGAACATATCACCAAAAAATCCCACCAGAGACTTTTTTTTTCTTCGACAGCTCAAGAAATTCAAAATCAAACAAACCCTCCTTCTTCAGTTTTACACTGCCATCACTGAAAGCATGCTCACATCGTCTATAACATTCTGCTACAGCAAGAAAAGAATCTGCAGCGCATAGTAAAAAAAACATCCAAGATCATTTGCAAACCCCTCCCATCAGTTGAATCACTATATATCAAACACACTATCAAAGAGGCAAATAAAACGATCTTTGACCCTTCATTAGATGATTGATTTATTGATTGATTGATTGAAAATGATTCTTTGAATGTCAAAATACAGATGAAGTTTTTCTTCAAATGATTTATGTTTGTCATATTATTTACTTGTTAAATCAGACACGTCTGCTTCAGATGAGCTCGTGTTACTGTCTTCTCTCTCTAACTCGATCTCCTCATGGATGGAGATCTCTGTCACTGCCTTCAGCCACAGCAGCAGGTCAGCAGAGAGGATCACCATCAGCCCGGATCTGCAGCAAATACAGCACGCCCATATAAACATACTTTATGAAAGAAACAAATGCAAAAGTAAGATATGCCTGAAGATGGAAATTACGATCATCCTTAAACTAATAAACATAAGACAATGTATACAAGATGTTTATAAAAAGTCTTTAACATATGTAGAGTGATGCACCTGGTGATTATCTTGTGTCTATGAACACAGTCTTTGGAATGAGCCCACAGTAAATATGTCTACAAAAAGAAAAATGTGTTATTAAACGAAGGCACTTTAGGACAAAACAGTAACAATTTAAAGATTGATTCATATATATTTTTTTAAATAATGCAAATCTCAGAGTGGTACAGAAACAAAAGGAATTGAGGTGAAATTAATTTCTCTTTCTACATCTATGGTGTGCACAGACGGAGCTGCAATCCATATTGTAGTTCATAATGTAGTCGTTCTCAAATTGCATCAGATACTGATCAGGGATTCCCTTGTGCATATTCTGTTTACCACCCACAGCTTTAATAACTGCGCCAAGTCATAAGCATGCCAGTCATATACTTGTGATTCTTAGAATCAGCACTTATGCCAGGGTTTGAACATTTACAGTATTTCTATATATAAAATAAATAATTAGATAAAAACCTTTGATAACAAGTATTAATTGAAAGCTGTGACTTTGCAAGGTCTAAGTACCTTTTCTCTAACATAAGATGCTGCATAAAAATAACCTTTCTTCTGTTTTTTGCTATTGTTTCAGCAGCCTTTTTGGAAAGAGACACAGCAGCAGAAAAACTGTTCTCTCTACCGCAAAGTAAATATCTTTACCTGCAGTGCCAGAAAGGGAGTCTCGACGACGGTGGAGAACACTGTAATAGCAGGTTTACACTCAATCAGATTCATCAAATAACCGGCTCTGAAGAAGTGCAGCAGCAGACTGCATGCAGCAAAAAGCAGGAGGACCACTGGGACATGCAGGAGAAAAGAGAAACACTTGAACACAAGATCCCAAACTACTATTATAAATGTTGTTGTAATGAAAACACACAAGAAGATACCCATGACAGTCATTCCCCCGGCGTGATGGTCTTTATGTGGGCTGATGCCGGGCTGTTTCCTGGCCCACAGCAGGTACCACAACATCCAAACCAAACTGACCCCCATCAGCAGCAGCATGAACACCTGGGGCTCCTGGTGCTTCAGGCCGCTGGGGTTAAAAGCCTCACCAGCCACCAGGGCTGCTCCCAGCAGCACCACGTTCATCCCCAGCAGCCCAGAGATCAGATGCCTCCCGCTGGGAGCCCAAATCAGCACCGGATCCAGCTCAAGATCCTGGATGTGCTGGTCTGAGTTCCTTACTGGTTCATCACTGGGGGGATTTCCAGGTGTCCTGCAGGAGGAATGCAGCTCTACAGCACTAGAATCAAGATCCATATTCACCTTTTTTCTCTCTTGTCTCCAAAAAATACTTGTCAAATGCTTTCAACCTTCAACCTTCTTCTTTTTTCTGCTTCCATTCAATTTCCAGGTTTTTTTTCTCATGCATTCGTACTTGAATTGAAGTCCTGCAGTTCAACATGTGCCGGCATGCATCTAAAAGCTACTGAGTAATCTGTTTGATCAGCCATCCTTGGAAGGAATAGTCATAACGTAGCACAATAATACCAACACACCTTTCAGGAAAAACTCACTTCATGGCCCCAAATGACATAAGTGAGGCTGTCGCTTTGTGGCTTTTTCTTATTGTCAGTCTACAGGCTAGTTTTTCTTGACGTCAGTGGGGTTAATTTACTTTTAATCGAAAGTGTTTATCAGCAGGGCTCTCTGCTGTCACTGTTTGCTTACAGTCTACAACAGGAACTGACTTATGATTAATGGTCAGGCATCATCATATCTTGAAGAGCTCATAGTACCGTATTACCCCACTAGCACACTGCACTCCCAGAATGCAGGCTTACTTGTGGTTCCTACAGTCTCTAAAAGTCGAATGGGAGGCAGAGCTTTCAGCTACACTGAAGAATAGTGTCCTATTTATTATAATGTTTATAATGCACACTGGGTTTTTTTTTAGGCGGTTCACAGGGATAAATGTTGAGAGAGACCCCCTGTCCAGTCACATCAGTCAACCCTTGTGTATTAAGTCTCCTAAAGAAACTAATGGACTTTTGGGTTCTGTTACTATATAATTGTGTACAAATGTTGAGCATCATTCATTTAAAATGCTAATAGAATGAGACATGGTTTGAAAGAAACTCCTTGATGTTGTGTAATTTGTCTCAACATTTGAAAACACGACTCAAACTGCTGTATATTCACTGTTGTAAATACTGTCTGAGTAATTATGTCAAGTAACAAGGTTTGTTGGAAGAAATTTTAACTCTCTGTTAGGTCAGACCGCTGTGTTTAACCGACTGCTTTTATGTACTGCGTTGCTCTGCTAGTGTTTTTGATAAACCAAATATACCCAACAGTGACATCTCACAGCCAATTGGACTCCCAGCGGTGCTCTTAATTTCAAGGCTATGCAAAGACAGCATGAAGGCTCAGTTACACTGGTAAAAACATGTTCCTTCTTTGGTTAAATCATGTTTCAAGTTAAAAAAAACACACACATTTTCACACTAACTCCTAAGCTATATATCCAGGCAGGCTTGTGGCATGTTTGCAACAAGTTGGTTGACTAACAAAACATATGCAACTAACTGCATCACTGTTTTTACACCCCCAGAGAACCACATGCCAGAGGATGTAAATAAATGTGTCATCGCTCTGTAGGAGAAAGATGTTGACAGTTTGGATCGCTGTGCTGGGCCATTCGAGGCCATGCTGCCAGAGTTGTCCATCTGGTCACCTCTGAGATGCATAATCATGAAGCTGGAGTCTACACAGAGAGTCTCGGAGGCCACCATGCTCCTCACTAACACAGGTACCACATAAACATTATGTAATGAAACCAAGAACAGCAATGTGTTTTCTGCCAATAGACTGTAGACTTACATGTAAGTGATTTGACTTAGCAGAGGATTCAGTTGTAGTAAACGCACTATAGTCCTCACTGTTAGTAGTCAGTTACACAACAATGTGTCACTTGTGAAAAGTGCAAATTAACAGTAATTCCACAATTTACTGTAAATTAAAAAAAGTAGAAAATAACAGTTGTCGTTGAAGAAGTACACAGAAGTGCAGGAACTGTGGCCAAGGCACTCCTGGATACTAACCCATAAGAAAAACATGAGTATCTTTTTCATTTTACACTTATTTTGCAGTAAAATTTTCTTTACATACATAGAATGGCAAATTCTGGGTTTGTGCGGTGTATGGAACACAGATTTTTGCCTCAGATAGTATGCATTACCTGGGGTCGTGCGGTGTATGGGGCACAGAAAATTGTCTTAAAAACCACTACTTTTGTTTTGTTTATATATATATATATATATACATATATATCTATTTTTGAGAGTGTTTAAGAAAATAACTAAGCACGCTTCAATTTCAACTTCAAGGATAAGGAGGTAAAGATTAATAATCTAGTGACATTTGTCAGTAATTTTATGTGTTTAAAAAATTGTTTGGGTCTTTCTTGCTTTTTTTATTTTGCAGCTTGACTAGCTCAATATCTAAGGTATATATGATATAAAGTTTGATTTTCTGTTGGTTCATTTGATTACATGGAATTTTCCCAAAAAATGATAAATAGTTGTATTAAAAATCCAACATTATTGCCCTCTGAGTTATTTTAAGTATAAATTAAAATATCAGTACCATAAAGCTTAAATCATGTAATCAATTTTTCATTGGCTTACAGCCTAAAGGGGACGGGGCTTACAATAATATCCCCGCCCCTCCCTGACAACCAGCACGCCTCGTGTTTCTCTCTTAGCAACCAGCCTGTCAGCCAGCTCCGTGCCTCTCCAGGCCGTCCGGACTCACCTCCTCCCGGACTAAAAGTCGCCTAAACACCGGAGAGGGGGGGGGCAAAACCCTCGAAACCCTTCATGGAAGCGAGCTCAGAGTGAGCCGGGGCTGCCGGAGCCGTGGGCAGCCATGAACGACCGCTACCACCGGGCGGCCCGGGACGGTTACCTGGACGTGCTGAAGGAGGCCACACGGAAGGAGCTGAACGCACCTGATGAGGATGGGATGACACCGACCTTATGGGCCGCTTATCACGGTAACCTGCCGGCGCTGCGGCTCATCGTAGGGAGAGGGTGAGTCTGAATGTGTAAATCATCCATCCATTTTTTATTATTATTATCATCTCATCCAGCAGTACAACTAGTTTTATTTCAGCAACTGAGTAATTCTACTTTGCACTGGTCACTTTCATATATTTCATTAATATCTGGAATGTATATTTCAGTCAACCTTCACTGTACATCATTTATATTATTTATTGCACACCATATATTTCATACACTTCATATCTCATTTCAAGGCTATTGATATTACTGCCAATAGATTTAAAATTTTCCAGTTTATTACTACTTTATTCATGCAATCATAAGTATTTCCTTACTCTTACTATATTTTCTTTCTCCCATGTTGCTTGTAGGACACATTCTTTGTATTCTTGCATACTTGACTGATAAACAAATATCAGTCAAGAGGCTAAAATAATCTCACACATCTCCTTATATGACTACAAGTCAATTTTTCACATACTAGAGGAGAGATATTTCTCTTTTGTGTCAAGATTTTTGACAATTTATTATTGTTATTTCTTACATTTTTTGTCAAAGGAAAGACAAAAATGTAAGAAATACCCCCCCCCCCCCCTCCCCTTTATGTGTTTATACAGCAGCATCTGGTTATGTTTGCTCACATGAGGAGTTATAGTTGTAGACAAATATATGAATAAACTCTGCTCCAGTGAACGTGGGTGAAATCTTCACCGTCACACCAGATGACAGATTAGAAAACCTCTGCATGTTGAGTAATGCTGCTGTATGTTATTACAAATTTAAAGAGAGCAAAGAGGGAAGTTCTTTTTTTTTTTTTGAGTTAAACCACAAGCTTCAGCTGTTTGCAATGTCAACAGTGAGAAGATGCACATACTGACAGTAAAACTAAGAAATTTCCATTCTGTGTAAACACTTATATACACAAACAACTATGTTATAGTGTTGACCATTTATTAACTGTTTCTATACTGCTTATAAATGTTAAATAGGTGGACTGTTAACAGAAAAGTTATTAAAATGTATAATTTTCATGGGTAATTGTTCCCAACTTGCTTCCTACTTTCCTGTGGCATCATAAAAATCAAAACATTTGCATATTTATTGTATATTACAACTTTACCTCGTCGATCTGTGCCCGCTCATATTAACAAAGAAATAAAAAAATATTCTGCCACCTTTTGTTCTTGCTCCATCACTAATCTAATCAGTGCTGCGAGGAGATGGAGAGCTCTATATTTCAACAGCCTAATTAGGGAGAAAGGTCACTCGCTGCAGGAACCCCATAAACACACACACACATACGCTGACTGAGTGGCATATCTTAAGCGTGATAACTTTATATTCGATCTCGCAGATGTGGCTCTGGCTGATCCGTTACATAGCAGAGCCTGTGCAGGTGAAGCTCTAAATCTGATTCAAGTACAATACAGAAGCCATTTTTATACTGATCTGTTACTGAAAAGGCGCCCGACGTCTTTACGGGAACTGATTGTTAGGTCAGAAGCTGAAGATAGATGATATGATCTCTGCTTTGTTTATCAGAGAGCTTAGAGATAATCATAAAGGGGTTTAGGAGTAAGTGTATATGCTGCCATGATAAGTTGCAGCTAATGTATTAAAGAAGTCTTTTGTTGGAGGTTTAAGGAGCTACACAAAGCCGCCTTTCGTACAGTGTAATATTTACCGCAGCACACTCAGAGGAGGGTAGAAAACAGTATATATGTCATGCCGCTGGTGGCGGGTTTATAAGGCGTGCAAAAAAAGGGTCTGATGCTGGTGAGTGACTGCAGACACACAAGATTACAAAGCGAAGGGAAAAGGTCACTGTGATGGATAGGGTGTCTTCTCCCTGCGACGGTGCATGCAGGATGCAGCGCAGAGTGGATACGAAGCAAAGAGAGACGACTAAAGCTGAGCTGCAGATCAGACTTCACAGCAAAAGGTAAATGAAGAAAGAAAAAAGGTAGCGTTGAGATACGTTTCGCAGAAAATGTCCTTATTTTCACTTTGTAGGCCGTTCTTTGAGGGCCTGTTTAGTTTTTGGTGCTGCACGGGTTGATATAGCTGGGTACTGAAATTCAATTAAAAACATACGTTACTTGATATGAGATTTAGAGGATTATACATGTTTTTTTTATTCATTTCACTGAAGAAGGCAGATTTCTCAAATTCAAATATTGTCTTGACACAAGTATCAATACAAGAAATTTGCCTAAAAAAATCCAAAATTGTGTTGAACTAAATAGATTGAAATATAAGTAAACTAGGCTATGAATGAGACTACACACTAAACACAAAGAACAACGGATGTATTTAGTCATAAACCAAAGTATCAGACAGATTACAGTTTAGAGCTGCAACAATTAGTCAATCAATAGAAAAGTATTTTTGCTGTTTGTTATACCTTTTTTCTGGTTTCAGCTTTGCATGTGAGATTTTGCTGCTTTTCCTGATCTCATTAAAGTAAATTGAATTCACATAATCACAATTTTCTGATGTTTAATATACCTAGCATTTCATCGATTAAGTGCCAATCCACTGAGTGTGTGTTGTTATATTTCACTGGATATGTTTATTTATCTTACTTAGTAAAATCAGCAATTACAAAGTGCTGTACAAGGGCAGACATAAAAGGGACAAAGGACAAAATGAAATACCAAATACACATACATTCCCACATGTTAAAAACATATTTAAATTAAAGATTATAGAGCCACACTGCCAGCGTGACTAAAAATAGGATAGTATTAATAGTAGTACTGGTTGCTCTGGGGACCTCCTAACAAGTTAAGCTGGCCATGGTTACTTCACAATATTATATTTTTATTATATTTGTTACTCAGTGCTTTTGCAATTTTTTTTAAGTGTGTCTTAAAACAATAGTCAGGTGTCTATATGAGCAGTGAAAGAGGTTTCCCCCATTGTAATTATTCCTCCTGTTCATCTAGATATTAAAAGATCTCCTTCAAATGTGCTTTCAGTGGAAGTGATCCAGTCTGTCCATACAGTCATTTAAAAAGTTGATGTGAAGCTTCTATTCAGCTTCAGCAGTCTGAGTTTAGTCATATCAAGTGGAAATCTGACACATTTACAGTCTTTTTAGCATCAAGTTCCCTCTTTATGTTTCCCTGTTGAGCTGCAGGTGGAAGTATAGAAACAAAAAGAGGAACTTTGACACTAAAAAGACTGTAACGTTGAAAGATATCTACTTGATTTGACTCATTTGGATGCTGAAGCTTCATATTAGCTTCAGATAAACTTTTAAATACATGTTCACACAGAAGGAGGATTATAAAGGGATCTTCTAAAAGTCAGTATGAAAAGGAGGATTACAGCAAGAAAAACAAGTTTCTATGTTCATTTTGGCACTTGGCTGTTGTTTTAAAAGAGATGAGAAAAATGAACTTGTCCTTTAATTCCCACACTCATCCCTACATGTTGCTAGTAAACAGGTTGTTTTTGAGGTTGGTGACTTCTGTATCACCTGTTACTAAGAGCTGCTAACAGAGTTTCAGGTTGTCACGTAACCATTTTAAATAGTTTGATGTGATTACGTCTTTGGATTACTAGTGATATGTTTCTTGTCTGTACCTCTGGAATATGATCTGTTTCTATGACCTTCCAGGTGACACCGAAATAAACAGAAAATATGATGCTCTGACCATAAAATAAACACTTTCTGCTCCAATATCGAATGTCGTATCCAGACACTCCTCCAGGTTGTGACGGGAACTGAAATCAGGGTTCATGTTGGTGGTAAAGGTGGCGACCCTGCGGTGTGTGCGGTAACAGTGTCTCTGGGTGTCTGTGAAAAAAAGACTTGTGGTGTGTGGGATAAATAATGCAACGTCACCTCTGTCATGTTTAACCTGCAGCACTTCAATTATTGATCAGGGCTCAGCCACTGCCTGGCCATGTGGGTGGAGGGAAAACAGGAAGAGGAGGGTCTTAGATGTGAATTTAGTTCATAAACACAGTAACCATCACATCCGTGAAAAAGCAGTATTATCCACTGTAGCATTTCCCCCCAAAATGTATTAACATGAAAACATTAAACATTCAAAACAGTCAATCAAATCAATGAAATATTATTATTATTATTATTATTATTATTATTATTATTATTATTATTATTATTATTATTATTATTATTATTATATCATTATTATTATTATTATTATTATTATTATTATTATTATTGTTATTATTATTGTTATTATTATTGTTATTATTATTATTATATTTCACACATTTAAATTCCTAATGAAGTTAAATATATAACAAATTAAACATCATTATTTTATTGCTAATAATAAAATAATATAATAATATATATATAATATAAAAAAATATATATAATAATAAGATTTTTTTCAATCTAGGATATATTTAATAATTACAATAAAATAAAATAAACAAACAAAGACCAACTATTATTTCACAGTGATTCACTGTAATCACACATTTAGTAGGAAAAAAATCATGTTTAAAGGAGGACAAATTTGAAATTGTCTCATCAAATTAACATTTATGTATAAAGAATTTTCCTAAAAAAAATAAATACACAGACTTCATGCTCTATATCTTCATGCTCTCGTATCAGAGTTTTTTCAGAATATAAAAGGAAATCTTTGCAATTTAATGTTTTTTTTTTATCGAGTGTGCAGTTAAACTTTCAGTGAACTATAATGAATTTGTAGTTTGCAGTTGTTGTTATTTACCCTGTTAGTGCTTGCACAGCATTATGGGTAATATTCTACTCATATTACAGTAATATTGTAATTTCTATCCAGTCACACAATCAGATACTGTCTCCTGTGGTCGATATAATACTCAGGTTTTACTACAGTGACTAAAAATAAATTGCTTTGTATTATATTACATTACCTTCCTAAAGTAATGATGTGCTGTTATCCCAGAGAGTAACGTATCTGTGACTTTTGATCCTTTTGGCTGTAGAGAAGATGAACTGGCATAATTGCAGGTCACATGAGTCGTCTTACTTCCTAAGTTTAGTCTGAAGTGTAACGGGATCAGCAAAGTGAGGTTGAGTTTCTCTGCGAATGTGGGTGAAGTCTGCACCATTCCAGATCACAAATTAGAAACCTTGCAGAAAGGAGGTCATACATTTAGTAACTTTATACTGTACAACTGTGTCATGATACAAAGTAATGCAAATTTGAAAGAGAGAAAAGAGGGAAGTTTACCCTGAAAGCACAAGTTTCCTCTCATTTGCTATTTGTAGTGTCAGTACAGCGAAGATGCACATTACATAGTATGTTGGAAAATGTAGAGAAACTGGACATTCAGTATGTGTAGCTTTACAGCAACAGTCAAAGGGGAATATACATAATTTGAATTTCTATACCGTTTTTGCATGTTTTTCATACCTTTCAGGCAAATTGAAAACCAAGTAGACACTTGCTTGAGACTCCATCACAGTGAACATTGTGTGCTTTAACTATCGGTTAGTGAAAATGATATTTTAATTTTGATATTAGTGAAAGCACACTTTGAGGGATTACCTACCTGTATCTCAAACAGTTTTAAGTCTATATGAATTGATTTTCATGGGGTGAAATGAATGGAAACCAGTGGTGGTAAGTGAAGGTAAGAAGGCAACAAACAACACTGGAGTTTGCTTTGAGAAAAGGTTTTCAGTTATGTAAGTTAACATGATTTGAAATAAAACGGTTAAAACCCGCAGAACACTGATATGCACATAAGACATAAGAATGCTGTACATGTAAATCTAATAATGTGAAGATTCAACATGCCCTCTTGTCTGCTCTTCTTCTAGAGGTGACCCGGACAAGTGTGACATCTGGGGGAATACGCCGCTTCACCTGGCAGCTGCCAACGGCCACCACAACTGCCTGTCCTTCCTGGTGGCTTTCGGTGCCAACGTGTGGTGTCTGGATAATGACTACCACACACCGCTGGACATGGCCGCCACCAAGGGCCACATGGACTGTGTTCGCTACCTGGACTCCATCGCTGCCAAGCAGATCACCCTCAACCCTAAGCTGGTCAGCAAACTCAAGGACCGGGCGTTCCGCGCTGCAGAGCGCCGCATCAAAGACTGCGCAAAGCTCCAGCGGAAGCACCGTGAACACATGGAGAAAAAGTTCCTGAAGGAATCAGCAGCTTTAGACAACTTGGATGCTATTAGCTTCTCCAGCTACACCAGCAGCAGCACACTGAGCCGCAAATTCAACACTGTGACCTCCAACATGCCATACTCGCAGGTGGTTGCTTGTTTACTAAACGTTAAAGGGGACATATTATGCACATTTATAGTCTATATTCTTATTCTGGGGCTCTACTGGAACACCTTAGCATGATTTACAGTTAAACTCCTTATTTATCTTCTACTGGCCCTTTATGCAGCCCTTCAGTTCATCCTCTGTCTGAAACATGCTGTTTTAGCTCCTGTCTCTTTAAGGACCCCTTCCCTGTTCTGATTGGTTAGCCATGTAACAAACTATAGTATTAGGATGTCACTACTTTTTCTTACTCTCTACTTGAAATGTCAACTTCTAAATCGCATCCATGCATGTTTAAGCCAGAATCTGATCCAAAATATGAGAGTAGACAAGACAAACAACACATGGAAAAACTGTAGCAACAACCATAGCACCCAAGGCTATGGCTATTTATGAGCACGCGTGATGCCGACGTCAGCTTATCCGCAAAGTAGAAATAACTGTCGTAAACAAAGCAGAGCAAGATGAAGTCCTGGTTTTTGACTTGCAAGGAGCATTTGTACGTATGTTCACCTAAAGTTTTGGAACTTTGATCATGTTTAGCATAGATTTCTAACATCATAACAGAATATAAATAACAGAAAACACAAAAAGCATGTTATGTCCCCTTTAATGTGGATGATAATATATTCAAAGACCTGCTGTACTTTGTGATTAGCTTCTGTTCCTCCAACTTTTGGTCAATTAGTCCTCCAACTCAAACGACAGGTTGTTTGTCATTGCCTTCCAAAACCAGACATCATTTTGTTAATGCTTAGTGTTTTATTATCTGCTACCACTAGGGTTAAGGTTTGGTTAACTTAAGGCAACTAAAACTACTTGGTTAAGGCTGGGGAACGATTGTGGTTACTGTTAAAAGAAACCAACATTGACTGTTAGTATGAAACATGATGCGAACGGCTATCTCCCCCTGATGTCTGTCTGTTTCAATGGTTAAGTCTTAGTTAGGTTTAAGGTGAGGGGTCAATCATGGAAAGAACATGAGCACTGTTAAAGAAACTTGACTGTTGGAGACAGGATGTAACCCCAAGTCATGCCATTTATTAGAATATGGGCGGCAAACCCAGTATCATGTTTTGTCTTTTTAGATTCTAGACCAATGAGTGAAATCCTCAAAAGGCCAAAGCTATTAGAACAGACTAGCTTGAAAAGAGGGCAAGACTTCAACCTCATGTGAGTTGTAACATATATGGTCTAAATGAAACTTTGCAAATTCTTCTTTTCTAAATTCAAACTTTCTCCTCAGGCCACCCTGCACTCCACAGCCAAGGGCAAGGCCAAGATTCAGAAGAAGCTAGAGAAGAAGAAGCAGGTTGACGGAACATTCAAGATCTATGAGGACGGGAGGAAGAGTGTACGCTCGCTCTCTGGCCTGCAGCTCGGCAACGACGTCATGTTCCTTAAACAGGGCACCTACGCCAACCCCAAGGAGCGTTCGCGCCTCAACATCCGCGACATGTTCCGCCGTGACAATGACGACGATGCCGACACCATCTCCCGTGCCATGAGTGACCCAGGCCTCCATGAGGCTGCGTATTCAGAGATCAGCGCTGACTCCGGTCATGATTCCTTGTTCACCCGGCCCGGGCTCGGCACCATGGTGTTCAGGAGGAACTATTCGAGTGGAGGGATGTTCAGTATCGGGGCACGTGATGAAGGGAGCGTAGCAGGGAGTGAACCTGCAGGACGGGCGCCCAATGTCCGTCTACGCGGACGCCTGCCTCCACGCTCGCCCAGTTTTGATGAGGACAGTATTGGCAGTGCGTTGAGCCTGCAAGAAAGAAACCTTCAGGAGTTGCCCTGGGAAGAGACTGATGTTGGACTGGATGAGGATTTAGAGCCAGAGAACAGTCCATTAGAGACCTTTCTGGCCTCACAGAACCTCAGTGAGTTCATGACCATCTTCAGGAGGGAAAAAATAGATCTAGAGGCTCTGCTGCTTTGTTCAGATCAGGATCTCACCAGCATTCACATCCCTTTGGGCCCCAGGAAGAAACTGCTGGATGCCTGCAAGAGACGCCTGGACACCATAGATGAACCAGAGGCCATTGAAGACACTGAGCTTTGAAGGTCAGTGTGGAGTAGTCTGCATTTTGTTTTAAAAGGGATGCACCACTTGGCTTTCCTCCCAGATAAACCTTTGTTTTCACACATAAGCTACTGTCTTTGCATGCATCAGCATAGCCTTTAAATGACTGTTATAGAACCAATCACAATGTTTGTTTACAAAAACTTCTGCGTCACGGACATACAATTTAATGGTACAGAGCAAAAATAAATGTCATTTAAGCAAATAAATAGCAAAATGTATGCAAAAAAGTGTAAGTAGAAGTAGTAAAAGTAATTCAAATTAAGCATAAGTAAGTATAAATGAGTAAAGCAGTGGTAAGGCAGCCACTTGTTAATCCAGCCAGCAGTGAGATGTGACTATTTGGTAGCAGAAATGTCAAATAGGTCGGACCACTGTGTTTAACTATATATCTTCAAATGTTACAGTTAAGGTGAAAATGACTACAGAAATAAAAAAAGGATGTCTATTTCACATATCTTTGCAATTCAAATCAACTGCGAGTTGTCTCCCCGGAAGTGACTGTTTGTTATTGTTAGTCCAATGTCACAATGATTCGGTCTATTTGATATGACATTCATCACAGAATAGTACAGACATGAACAGGTGTGGATGGCCTTTGTTAATGTTATCGCCAAATCTACAATGAGATGCTAATTTATTAGCTACTCCAAGGGTTGGGCGATATAATGGAACATTTGTCAACTAGATATCTACCAAGTTATCTATAATGGGCAGGACTACTTCATGGGAATATTAGATTTACAACATTGTTACATCAGTCCACGTCCAATGTCATAACCTCCAACATGCCATACTTGAAGCTGGTTGCTCTTTAAACTGAAAAAGTCTTTGCACACTTAAATATGTGACAGGTGTGTTGGGGGAAAGCACAACTTGAATAAAAATGAGACAACTCCTGCACACCATCTTGTCTACTGCTGTAATATTTATTAGTTTAGTTTAGTATAGTTTTAGTGTGTTCGTCCTTCATCAGGATATCTGGACAAGCGTCACAGCTATTTCATATACTGTATATACAGTAATGTGCAAAAGTTTAGGCTCTTGAGATGTTTAGATTCTTTTCCATAATGTAAAACCATGAGGGAGGCATCTGATCAGTTGTAAAGTTATATAGCAGCATGACAATGACCGTAAACATCCAGCCAGAGTCATAAAGAACTATCTTCAGCAACAATAACAGGGAGACCTTCAACATCATGGAGTCAGTCTGGGATTACATGAAGAGACGCCTAAATCCACAGACAGCAACTTCTCCAAGATGCAGGAACAACCGACCTGCCAAGTACCTGACACACTGTGTGCAGGTGACCCGAGGAGAGCTGCTGCTGTTTTAAAGACAAAGCTGCTCACAGCAGCATATTGATTTAATTTAGATTTCTGCTGTTTACTGAACTTTGGATGAAGTTAATTGATAAATAAAAACTATTCATGGTATTATTTTTGAAAGCATCCTCACTTTACTTTTAGAGCCTAAAACCTTTGCACAGTACTGTATAAACATACAGAAGCTGCCTCCCTCAACTATCCAATCAGAAGACAACATAGATATATTCAACTGGTAAACAAAACACCACAAGCAAACACATACCTAAGGTAAGGGAAGAATAACGGAGCACCAGTGAGGTCCTTTCCTCATGCAGCGCCACAAGACCAGACAGATTTTGAACCGACTAAACAGCACCATCTAGTGGCGAGTTATGATACAACCAGATGAGGTTTTTCTTCTTATTCTTTGTATGCCTGTAATACATTTCCAGTTTTGTTATGTACTATACAATATTTTTATTTGACTTTATTCATATTTGGAAACACAGTGAAGAGGTTATTCATATATGATGATTGTTATTTCAAAGGTAAATATATAAATAAACACTTAATGGGAAAGTTTTGCCACATATACAAACACATGAACACCCCAACTGTAATGTCTTTGAATACATACTCCTCCAGTCTGTTACTGTAACACCTGGTTCTCATTCTTACTGTATTTATTCAGGTATCACTGAATGATTTATGTGTTTAAGTGGATGTACCTACTCCTCTTGATGTCATTTATTTATTATGCTTCCATTGTACAGTTTTCTTACATAACCAAGATAAACTTGTTATCTTATTCCTTGGCACATACACAATTATAACCTGATATTGATGGTGAATGAAAAGGGCCACAGACTGATTGTTGCTCTGCAAACACTGTTGCGATAGTAAAAACAATGGGGTCATACTGTGAGGTTACGTGAGTGTGTGCCGGATAACAATGTGATCTCGGGTTGCTCTGAGATGTATTTGGTTTCACTGAAGGTCTGCCTGTGCACTTGAAGTATGACTGTGCATGAATGTACATTTTTACGCTGGTAGAAAAAAACTGTTTTTGTATTATCAAGAATATCTGAAGGTGTATCCACAAACAGAACAATCTTTTATTAAATTAAAGTGGAAATGGATGTTTTTTTTGTATGAGTGTGTTTTCATATAACCAGCTGCTGCTATGTGACAAATACCTTCACATACATACTGTGACCTTTATCTTTCGTTCTGTCAGGAGAAGAAGGCAGCTGATACTGACGGACGATTAGTGCTTGTATAAATAAAAACATCAACCTTGAGGATGTAAGAGGAGATGTCAGACAGCCTGGTGCTCTTATGTTCCCCGCTCTGCAGTATCTGCTGAGTAGTAAATACACACACTGGATCTTTTAAAGAGCACGCTGCAGTCAGGGTGGCCTCAAGCCCAGAACACTGGCCTCACTCCAAAAAAAGAAAGAAGCAGCAGCAGCACTGACACCAGTTATATGCATGCAACTCGCATATACTATCACCTGAGCCAACACATAAACACACTATCCAGGCACATTTTTGCATATCATCCTCCCTAGTGAAGACACAACTGCACAGTTAATCCCCCTCCTCCTCCTCCTCCTCCTCCTCAGCCCTCCTCTTTCCCCTCTCCTTTCCCAGGACGTTTGCCAAGGTTACAGAGATGGGAGGGGAGTGGAGAGGAGCTGACACAAAGAAACAGAAGGGGGTGAACGACATGCAGAATGCATGAGACACCAGAGAGGAGGGGAAAACTCTAAGCTGAGCGGCTGCAGTTTTTTTTGTGTGAATGTTTTTCTTGTTTTTACAGAAACATTTTGGATCCATCACATCACAGGGAAGCCTTACATCTTTGAGCTACAGGACAATAAATTCCTCTGCTGGCAGACTGCATCAGGAGTCAGCTGACTGGTTGGGTGAAAAAAAAAAAAAAAAAGAGAGGAAACTGTAAGAGAGATGAGGAGGAGGTGGGAGAGGAGGGCCCATGAGGCTCTTGAGGCAGCAGGAAAGGGGCTGGGCTTCTCTGATAATGCTTCTTGCCAATAAGGACTTTCGCAACGCTAACTTTGACCCGTGGACTTTAGGCAGCTTTAGCACGAGTTGCCTGCAAGAGAGGACACAAAGTGCATGGTGACACAGTTTTGAGCCAGTCATCAGTCACCAGCACAGGAGCTGACATGCAGAATGTACCGGAGGAGTGGAGGGAACGACGGGATGATGATGGGAGGCGTGCGAAGGATTCAGAGAAGATGAACGGGGAGTCGAGGAAGAAGGAGAACGGAGTCGAAGAGGTGGAGGTCTCGGAGAAAGAGTCGCTGATGATGGAGCTGACCAGGATGGTGCAGAAGATGGTGAGAGAGAGCAGCTGGTGGGAGAGGAGGGGGATTGATTGCAGCATCCTGGCAGCAGCGTTCTTCTGTCTGCCACCCGGTAAGACACACAGCTGTGAGGAACAATGTGCGGAAAGTCCTCAAAGTTGGTAGTGAAGACAGAAAGATGAGGGATGTGACCTAAATTCTTGATGTAACGTGTCATTTGTTTTGCACTTTTAAGATACAGTTTATGTCTTTACTTTATGTCTGCACCAGTTACTCTGACAGATACTTTTTCAAGTGATAACTGCAAACATTAAAACTGAACATGCACATTTTTTTTCTGTTCATCAGCATGAATTTTGCCTCTACCTTGCAGAAAACAAAACTTGCATCACAAGTTTTCCCATGAATCGATGAATCATTAAGATTGTAAATCATCACAATGTCCCTGAGTGTTAAGAGCAGCAGAGCAGTTGGACCCAAAACAGCACGCAGTGTTTATTTATTCAACTCAGGAACAGAACTCAGGAGTGCAGGCAAAACAAAGCAAAACTGAACTGAACTGAACTACAGAAACAAATATTAAACTCCTCTTTTATATAATGTGTTGAGGATGAGTCCAGCCGTTGAACAAACACCTGTCAGTCTCTGGATAAGAACATCTGCTGAAATGGCCTGAACGTAAACACAGACGACATGTGGAATGAACTACCAGGTGTGTAAACCGCTGCGTCTCTGACGCTTAACGAGGTGTGTCAAAGTCCTCAGTCACATTTCACAGCTAGTGTGAAAGCGAACTTGGGTTTCAACTTTAAGGGACCTACTGCCAGTCAGTCCAGTTCAACAAACAGGGACTGGTGGAGAGCCAGACTGGGACAGAACCATGACACAGAGGCTAAAGACGCCTTCAAACTGCAAAATCAGTCCAGAACAGTTCAAAACCCACAGAAATTAATGATTAAAAAAACCCAAAGAGAAGCAGAAAACGTTTGAGAAACTGGAAGTAGATAATGTTTGACTTGAAAAAACTATGTCAAAACCATTAAAACTGTTTGTTTAAGCTCTTAATGTCTCATTAGCGATATTTATTTGTGTAACTTAATAAGTTTCCTTCTGCGTTTGAAATACAAATGCAGCTCTTTCTCTCCGTCACCTCTCAGCCCAACATTGTTCTCATAACTGGTTTACACATTCATGGTATCCCATCCCACGGCCCCCCTCTATCTGGGTCACTGGTGGCTGGCTACTGACCTCGATTAGGACTGGTGCCTATTGTGACTCATGTCACTCGATCATTGGAGCTGACAACTGACTGGTTCAAGCTTGATATGTAATCTAGACTTGTAGACGTGTCTGCAGTTAACATTCTTGTAACAGCAGGTGCTCTTATATAACTGCATGCTTGCGAGTATTCTCCTAATAAGCCACTCAGTAAATCCCTGATTGTAGCATTAGTTGATTCTTAAGTCCCAGAGAGGGACTTAGGAGGCATCTGTCATTGTGTATCACCGAGCTTGTGACTTATCACCTCGAAATAAGCTGCTTTGAAATAGGAGGTGCGGTTTATTAGCAACGTTTTTATTGGCTTAGGAAAAGAACATGTCATCTAAACTCTGCTGTGAAAGCCAGTCAGAGACGCTGAAACACCAGCAGCTGGTTTATTCTAGTTAAAAGGTCCACTGTGTTATCAGAGTACAGACGCTGCTTGGCTTGGGTGACTAAATCTATTAAGATTTAATCAGATTTGAAGGACAACAGTCAAGTGAAAGAGGTTCATTCCTCCTGTTCATACTAGATATTAAAAGATCTTCAAATGTGCTTTCAGTGTAAGTGATGGAGACCAAAATAAACAATGTGTCCACACAGTCATTTAAAAAGTTGATGTGAAGCTTCTATTCAGCTTCAGCAGTCTGAGTTAGTCATATCAAGTGGATATCTGACACATTTACAGTCTTTTTAAGCATCAAATTCTCCTCTTTGTGTTTCCCTGTTGAGCTGCAGGTGGAAGTTTAGTAACAAAAAGAGGGACTTTGGCACTAAAACGACTGTAACATAGAAAGATATCTACTTGATTTGACTCATTTGGATGCTGAAGCTTCATATTAGCTTCAGTATGAAAAGGAGTTAAAAATCAAAAGATCAAGAATCATGAGAGTAAAGTACAGGAATGAAACATACACTTTCTGCCTCACATGGATATATGCAGTACACTGAATGCGTGCAGTGATGTAATCATGTGAGGAACCTGCGGTGTGATGAAACGGTGTCAGACACACCGGCGCAGTCACCTCCAGTCGAGGATAAAGTTTCACTCTTTCACCTGATCGCTCCGCTCGTCACGGTTGAAAGTCACACCGGTGTGATGCAGTCGAATGAAGTAACTCAGTACATTTACTCAAGGACTCTAGTTTAGTAAAGGATTTAAGGTAGTTTACATGAGCGTCTTCATTTTATGACTTCCACTCCACTACATTTCAGAGGGAAATGTTGGACTCTCTACATTTATTTGACAGCTTTAGTTACTAGTTATGTACATAAAATAACACAATGATGAGATTATAAATGACACTGCATTGTTAAAAATTAAACCAGTGGCTCCTGAACTTTTTGGCTCATGGCTCTTTACAAAAAAAAAAAATCAATATATATTTGTATCTCTTTGTCATGCTTCAGATGTTAACGTGTCGTTAGCAGTTCCACCATTTCTCCTCACATGGTTTGAATAACTGCCCGAGGCCCAAAGAGGTAAAAACCCTCCAATATTTCACAAAAGATTAAAGAAAAGTTCTGAAAAAATTAATCCAGATTTAAGTAGCAGAGCTGTTCCTACCCGATCTATTGTCCCAAGACCCCTCAGGTTTATCTTTTGACCCTTTCAAAGCAGTTTAAACTAGCTCTAGTTCAAGCAGCTACAATAAAATACTACTATGTATTGAATCATCAGTATTAATAATGAACTATTATTCATTTAATGTATCAGTCACAGCCCGATTCTCTGCAAAACAACTTTTAATTACCCCTAAGTACTTTTAATTTCGGACTCTAGGAAGTAAATTTACCTGGTAATACTTTTAATTAAGTAGGATTTTAAATGCAGGACTTGTACTTGTAATAAGTATTTTTAAGTTGTGATATTGATATTTTTACTTAAGCAAAGGATCTGAATGCAACTTCCACCACTGCAGATAAAGGATACAGTGATGGTCAGCTGGTATAGGGTCCACTTTGTTCCAAATATCTCAGCAATTACTGAATAGATTACCATCAAACTGACTTTAATGGTTCTCAGACATCAATTCCCATGACTTTGGTGACTTTTCGTGTAGCAACGGTCAAAATTTCCATTTCAGTTCATGACTGAATTCCTGTTAGCTTGAGCTGTAAATCAGGAACATGCTTCCTGTTAGCAAAGTGTAGTGTCATGCTAGATATATGAGGGAGGACCCGAAAATTCCCCAGAATTAAAGTGCTCTCCTTGAAATGTGCTTCTCTCATTCCTGGAAAAACTGTGTCAAGCAGGAAAGTTGCTGGCTGGAAAACCAAAAGCTGAAAGATGCTGAAAAGCTCCACAGAGCTGAGGGGAAGCACAGAGTGATAATTATCTGACAGGTCGTCACTACGAGCAAATCCTTTTCCTTTTTTGTTAAAGTAAAAACATTCATTACAGCAGCCATAAGATTTGCACGCTAACTAGGAAACATGTTAAATATTCAAACCCTACATGCTACTCGTTTGCATACTTGTCCCGCTGTATCACAGCCCTGGACGGCCATGAGAGTGACACACCCTTTGGAAACATTCGGACATAATGAACTTGCTTATTGGACGAAGGTTAAGATAACAAACATCCCTGAAGGCTGATTTATGACTCAGTAACAGCTCAGCATAACTCAAGTTACAAAAGCATGACTTTTTCTCAGATAAAGTGCAGATAAATGCGACTAAACCCAAAGACACTCATGTACTCCCCTCTACAAAGGATAAACTCTTCTTGTGCAGAACCTGTTTTTTTTATTTTATGAAGAATCTAAGAATAGCTTAGTGATCTCTCCATGTTTTATCAATCTAGCAATTTAGTTTTTTTTATAAGAGCTGTGAGAAGTCAGTAAACACATCAGGACACTTTTAGAAATGAAAAGGTTTTTGCACCGAGACTATAACTTTATAGGTTCTGAAATGAGGCGAAGAGAATAAGAGGTCTAATTGAGGTCAAATGTCTGTTGTTCTCTGTGTTGCAGCCTTCCTGCTGCTGGCCTCCGCTCAGGTCCTGTGGTTTTCGGCAGGCATTCTGCTGATGGGCGTGGCTCACGCTGTCATCACCATCAAGGGAACACATCTGGCCAGCCACGGGGCGCTGAGCGAGTCTCAGGCCTGGGGGAAGTTCTGGGCCGTCTTCTTCATCGAGGTGAAATGTTCAGATGTAAACTGATTATTAATTACCTGAGGCGAAGCTTATTTTTAGATGCAGGGTAATTTTACATGCAGCTTTGTAAAAAATATCACTGTCAAAGTGACCTTGAGCGAGGCACTTAAAGGGGTAGTTGGACATTTTGGGAAATGCACTTAATCGATATATGCTGAGAAACTGAGCAAGATCAATACCACTCTCTGAAGCACTTTCATACACATACAGCGATTCAAAGTGCTTTACATAACGCATTGAAAATAATTAAATAAATGGACATTTAAAAGTTTAACACATAAATAAAAGGTAAATAATAGACTATAAATACAGTTTACAGTGCTATAAAGTTGTCATCTATTAAATTAACCAACTATTTTGATTATCGATTGTTGTTTTGAGCCATTTTTTAAGAAAAAAATGTGTAAACTCTCTGATTCTAGTTTCTTAAATGTGAATATTCTTCTGGTTTCTTTAGTCCTCTTTGACAGTAATCTGAGTATGTTTTTGAGTTGTTGACAAAACGAGACATTTGAGGACATCATTCTGACATTATATAGACCAAACAACTAATGGATTAATCAAGAAAACAATCGACGGATTAATCAATAATGAAAATAATTAGTTGCAGCCCTACAGTGTAGTAATATAAAGAAGTTAAAGTGCAGTAAAGAAACTGATCAATCAAAGGCTGCAGAGAGTTTTTAAGTTAGTTTTAGAGCAGATTTGAGTTAATCAGGGAGTTTCCTTCTGTGTGTAGAATAGTATCTGGTCGTGCATCTACCAGTTGATCACTGTCTAAAGATATAAAGGCCCTACTGGGTCTATAAACCCTTTTGATGTGCTAGTGGTGGGTTTTCTTGCAGTTGGACAGAGCCAGGTTAGCCGTTTCCTCCTTTTTCCTCCTCTGAGCATGATATTAATCTCCTCATTGAAAGTAAATAAGTGTATTTCCCTAAAGTTCAAACTATTCCTTTAAATTCCAGCTTGTTTCAGTGAGGCTGATACGTCTATGGTCGTTCGAGGCAGGTGTGTGAAGCCTCTTGCTCAGCGAACCGACAAAGCAAAAGTTTCATAACCTTTAACAACCTCAGAGCCAGAATAAATCAGCTCAGTGAACTCTTGAATATCAAAAAATATCGTAAAACTGCAGTGAAATCAGCTATATTGATGTTTCCTGCCTGATTTATGTGTTGCATCATGGTTTTGTTGTTTCGGATGTTCATAAACATGCCCATCTGTCCTTCACCTGCTCAGATTTGTGGCTCGTTCTCAGCGAGAGCCGGCGTGCATGGCCACATTAAGATGCATCATGCTCATACTAATGTCATTGGACTGGGTGACTCCAGCGTATGGAAGGTCCCCTTCCTGCCTCGCATTGTCTACCTGTTCATAGCTCCCCTGGCCGTGCCTATCATCACTCCACTTGTTGCATTAGGTAAGAGGTGCTAAAAGACCAATGAGGAACAAGTGCTTTTAGTGTTTACTCAGATATTTCAACGTTAAATGTGATTATCAACATAACATCGAGATAGATTTTCACCTTCTTATCCTGTTCGAGTTCCCACCTTTACTACATCTCCATCATCGAGGTGAGAGTTTATTCTCATAGCTGTGACGGTTTCTGATTCTCTGGTTTTGCAGGTGAGCTCAAAGGACACTCTCTGGCTCATGTCGTTCGGACCGTCCTGATGATAGCGCTGGGCCTGTACTCGCAGTACTGGCTGCTGATCAACGTCTCCGGGTTCACCTCGCCTCTCAGCGCTTTGCTCTGCATGCTCGTCTGCAGAGCGATGTTCTCTGTGCCCTACATCCACGTCAACATTTTCCAGGTGAGAAATATACCAAACCTGCAGCGAGTTCCTTAAAGGGGGACAAGTTATGCTTTTTCTGGTTTTCCCCTATTTATATACTGTTATGATGTCAGATATTAAACACAGTCAAATTTACATAACTAGAGGATGATGTCAGTAGAAATGATCCCTGCAAGTGAAAAGCTTCACATGCTCTGAATGCTTCATTCGCACATTTTTTTCTATCTTACAGACAAGCGTATGCCCATAAATGGCTATCCATTGGTTGCTAACGTTGTTGATACGGTTGTTCCATGTGTGGTTCATGTTGTCCACTGTCATATCTCAGATTAGATTTTGGCTTGAACATGTACGGATGTATCTGAGGAGTTGACATTTTGAATGAAGAACAAGATTAAGAAGTTAAATACTACTACCATAGTTGACGTAGCCTTTGTCCCTGAAACCGTCCAATCAGAACAGAGCGGGAGGGGGGGTCTTAATGTCACAGGAGCTAAAACAGCCTGTTTCAGACAGAGGCTGAAGGGCCAGTATGAAATACATAAGGAGCTTTTTTGAACTGTAAATCATGCAAAGATATTCCAGTTGAGCCCCAGAATATAAATATAGAGCTGGAAATGTGCATGTTTTGTCCACTTTTAAAATACATATAATATATTTTGGTCTGGATATTTGAGGTGTTTTTTTATTTAAAGGCTGCTGTATTTGAAAGTGTGACATAATTAGAGAAAA
This sequence comes from Euthynnus affinis, assembly GCA_029490765.1. Taxonomy (NCBI): domain Eukaryota; kingdom Metazoa; phylum Chordata; class Actinopteri; order Scombriformes; family Scombridae; genus Euthynnus; species Euthynnus affinis. Next base: position 5,832,622 of record CM055857.1, on the reverse strand, counting down.
CAGTCTCACCACAAGGTAAAAGCAACATCTACTGTATGTAGGATTCATCAAAAGTGTCTTTTTGAGTGAAAACCAAAGAGATCATGTGATATGACTGAAAGCTCCAGAACAGATAATAAATGAACATTTTGGCGGTATTTTTCCCCCAATTGTTCAAAAATGTACTTTGAACTTCAGGATATAATTTGCTTATATATATATTGAATATATTATATTCAAAATCACAATATAGTTTGACATTTTGGGGAATATGTGTATTCCCTTTCCTGCCAGAGGTTAGAGGAGAAGATCGATACCACTCTTATGTCTAATATTGTTATTATGAAACCACAGCCAGCCGCTGGTTAGCTTAGTTTAACATAAAGACTGGAAACTGCTAGTCTGCCTCTCTCCAAAAGTAAGAAAATCCTCTAAAAGCTCAGACTGACACTTTGAACCGGAGTGTGAAATGACAAGTTTTAGTTTAAAGTACATTAACCATCTATCACATATCAGTAAAGATGTATTGAAGTTAATATCTGAGATCTGGGAAAGTAGAAACATTGCTAAACAGAAGTCAGACAGGCCAGCAAACACAAACAGTCAGATGATCGGACAGGTTGGAAACAAGTTTGGCTGTACTTATTTGGGCCACAAAGTGAAATTCTTGCCCAAACATCCGCCAGTGTTGACAGAACTTTGACCTTCTTTTATTTATGTAGGTCTGCACACAGTATTCCTGTGCAGGGAGGGGTTGTTACAGATGTTTCAGGTCTGCTTGTTTTCCGTCTTGCCTCCAAATAAGGTGGTTTTGAATAATGTGGATAAACCAACAGTAAAAAAAATAATCAGGAGGTGCAAGTACGGCTGATTGAAGTAAAATTGGAATAATGTACTAAAAGGTTACAAATTAGTTCTTAACCTTAATTTAAAATCCAAGATTAAACTCAATCCAGTATGTTTTCCTATAGGTTGTAAATTTAGTCGCCAAAAACAACCTACAGTTATGTTTGAGTAACAGATGCCATCTAGTGGCCGTAATAATTACGACCCGCAGAAATTAAGCACTTCAGATGACGCCAGCGTACGATGACTTCTTTATCAGGAGGGTCACGTGGATGGCCAGAAAGTTAGTTAGATGACAAAAAGTAGACTTAGCTGCAGGAGACAGCTGTTCGCTTCAGTTTCGGGACAAGCCTAATGTTCTGCTTACTGTTTCCATGACAACGAAGGTCACCTAACATTGAGGAAGAAGTAGCCATGTTTCGACTGAACATTTTAACGCAAACCATGATCTTTCCCTCAACCTAACCAGACCGTAATCACGGTGCTTTCACACAATAAGACGTCATTATTTTTTAACAGTGATTTCTGATTTTAGAAAGGGGCATCTTACACTCCAATGGGTTATTCTGGAGTCGGCACAGGTACAAACGACCTATATGATTGTTTAATTTGGAGGGCTTGTTGGTAAACTATTGGGGGGATGTATATGTATGTATGTATATCGATCAGCTGAGTTTATACTATATTTGTTTCTTCAGGTTAATTGGTATTGCTTGGATTTATGAGTTGAGGTTTTTAAGGTTTCAGGGTTTTATTGTCATTCCAACATAAAAATGTAAATGTAAAGTAACAGAGAGGGAATTCATATTACTTGGGTCACGGTGCAATAAAATCACACACAAGTAAGGGAATAAAATACTAAATGATAATAATATAAATAAAGTATAATGTACATAATAAGTCCTAAAGTATAAAAGTGCCGAGTAAGTAATGAGTAAAGATTTGGGTCACTTACAAAATACAGAACCAGTGAATGGGAAGGTGTGTTTTAGACTTTTGACTGGTACTGTATGAAAATTTCCCAGCACACATCTCACAGATTTGATTAAGACTGTACTGCCTGTGTCGTTTCATACCAAATGATTAAGAGAGCACCTCTTGTTGCGCGGCCTTTTGAGAAACTCAATGTTTCAATGCGGCATTGTGTTCTCACAGAGCGCACCAGTCCACCAGAGAACTAAAAGGGATAAAGAGGAACAATTCATGCATGATTTTCCCAGATGGAGTCAGAGTCCTGCAGGTCATTGTGTATTGTTCTGATCAAAGTGTGTGAATATGGATTAGAAAACACAGGTTCTTGATCTGTCAGGAGTCTAACAGGAGGAAATGTTTGTTCTCTCTGGGGGTTTGACATTGACCCTCACTCTCCATGCTGCTGCTGGCTATTGTCCTATCAATCTACCCCTGAACTTTCTCCCTGTGGATAACCTTCGCTCTGGTCTCTTTTGAAAACACTTTGTACTATTCTCACATGTTTTCCTCATTTAAATTTTATAAAAAGTAACACACTTTATATAGAGAGATATTTTTACACAAGCAGTGATGGCGGTGGGGTTTTTTTTTAGCCTGTCAATGCCAAACTAATATTGAAGCTCAGGGTCTTGAAATCCAGTTAGTTTGAGCTGGTTCCTGGATTATCAACTGGTCCAGACGTCCAGTGAACCCGAAAGTTCACTTTGTGTCGTTTGTTTCATGGTGATTCAACAAGGGGCGAAGTTCTTTGGAGGTCCACTAACGGCCCCCACGGTGGTGAATATGACTTTATCCTAGATCATTTTTTCAGTTGGTATTGCAGACATATTGGACTTATTCCTAATTAATCTTGTGTTTTATCAAAATGCTACAAATTCATTTGACATTCTGCACATATGGGAGTCTAGCTTAGGAGTATCCTGTACCATCTCCAGTTTGCACCGCTATTTTTTTTTTAATCTCAAGGCTGTATTGAAGGTTACTACGCAGCAGGCAGCTGTTTCCAGAGGGAAAGCTTTAAAAACCCGCTGTACACTAACCTGCCCAGCACCAAACAGCAAACAGTCATCTGTAGACGAGCCAGTGGACATAATGGAGCATTTAGCAGCTGAGAATGTGGGTCACAGCAGTGGGGCCTTTGGGTGCTCAAACAGGGAGAGAAGAGAAACGCTGACCAGATCCTCGTTGGCTCGTGTTGTTCGCACACTATGTTAGGGTTTCTGATAAAACAGTGTGATCGAACTTTAAGCAAATCCTGCTGATGGTGCTCAAACATGTATATGTATAACTAAAGCGGCAAGGACTGATCTGTCAGTGTGTAATGTGTTGGTTGACTGAAGAGCCAGATATTTCCCTCAGGAGTTGGTAGAGAGGAAAAACAGAAGCTAAAAGAGAGAGAATAATTAGATTTAAATTCACCAGGTGGACAGAAACACGACTCCACATGAATGATAATGTTGCTCCGTAACTGCTGGATGTGGAAAACTTAAAAGGTGATGATAGGTCAATGTTGTGGAAACAAAGTGGCCAAATAAATCAGTTAATGGAGGTTTAACTTTATTTTTTTTACTAAAATATTTGACAAATCCCAAAATTAACTTGTTTGTTTAATCATCACATTACACGAAACCACAACAAGTCTGTTTTTCTACAGATTAAACAACTATAATATGTTCATTAGTGAGCTTTGGAGGTACTGATAGGCAGACTTTTAATATTTAACATGCAAACATGTTGGGAGTAGTGGAGCAGCAGACAGCAGGCAGCAGGAACTGAAGAATCAATATTTATTTATCAACTTGGAAACAGAACTCAGGAGTTCAGGCAAAGTGAAGCTGAACTGAACAAAGGATCCAACAGCTAGGGCTTCAGTTTCAACTTCACGGTCCTACTGCCACTCAGTCCAGTTCAACAAACAGGGAAAAGGGGCATCTGATGGACTGGTGGAGGGACATGGAGCCAAACTGGGACAGAACCACAACACAAACATGAGAGTATCAATCTTCTAATCTCTTCGCACAACAGTAAATAAATGTATTTTCCAAAATGTCAAACCATTCCTTCAAACCTTTGGGTGTTTTCTTTCATTTTTTAAAATAAAAAAAAACAACACTTTGAATTATTGACCACAAGGTCCATTTAGTAGCTGTTCTGGAGCTTTTGGTCATATCACATGATCTTCATCAGCAGATGGAGCTTCATCAGTTGTCAAGCAAATGTAGATGCTCAAATTCCCATTTTTCTGAGCAGTTTACGGACTCCTTGTCTGCATCAGCCCGAACAGCTGCAACTGCTGGTGAAGATCATGTGATACGATTGAAAGCTCCAGAACAGCTACTCAAGGGATCTGAGGCTGTCTCATCAACTTTCAAAAACATCTTCCATAAAGTGAAGAAACAAGAAAGTGAATAAACGTATTTTCTAGAATGTCAAACTTAATATTGTGATATTCATGCAGCCTGACATCCAGTATGTCATTACTAGAATCATCTTAAATGGATTATATACTAAACTTTTAAAAAACTGTGTCTGATTCGCAGCACATTGGCCTCCCGATGTTCTCCACGAAAACCCGACCAAAGAGGATCTACCAGATGACCCACGGAGTCCTGAACCTGCCGCGTAACCCTGTGCTGGACTGGATTTTTGGACACTCGCTTATCAACTGCCACGTGGAACATCATCTCTTCCCCTTCCTGTCTGATCAAATGTGTTTAAAGGTAGGAAACAATCATCGTATATGATCAGCACACATTTACCTCGGTGTGTCACTGTATCGGGTTTCACTGTAGATGTGTCGGTTTTACAGCACAGAGAGGCAGAAGTAGAGCACTAATCTACATAAAATTACCCTTTAATGTCAAAGTGAGAGCAGAACAAAGTGTTTTAAATTAATTACAAATATAAAATACATAAACTGTTTGAAAGTAACTGGTAAATATGGCTGTAAAACAAATGTAATGGAGTAAAAAATGAAAATTGAGTGTGGTAGAAGTGTAAAATACCTCGAAATTCTAATTAAGTGCAGTACTTAATTAAATTAAATGTACTTTGTTCCACCACTGCTAAAGGAAATTTCTGTATGAGTTAAAAGAGAATAAAGAGTTCAGATGTATTCACAGTGGTACAGTTGTTACTTTGCATTTACATGGTAATCAATCATAAGGCACTTTTTATGAAAAGCAAATGTTAAACTCTGTACATTTACATTATGGCACACTGTGGATGTTCTTAGCATATTTGCAAAACAAATGTAGTATCAAATATATATGTAAATAAACCATATATATATATATATATATATATATATATATATATATATATATATATGTTTACAGCTAAACACATATCACTATGTTCATATAATGTTATATTGTGAACCAGTGATTACTAGTATTATCTGGTAATATGATAAATTTGCAGTATTTATAAGTTATTTCATGATAATTACTATTTTATTGTTATAATTAAAGGACCACTGTGTATGATTTAGAGAGCAGAGACCAGTATGAGGCAGAACAGGGTTTTTTTTTTAACAGTTTAGCAGTCAGCTCCCTCAGTTTATTAATCTGATTAACAGATTTTCATGTAATTATTTTTTCTACCTCATGATCCTTCGGGTGGCTACGTACATTTCAAACAAGAAACTGGAGGTACTGAGTTTGAAACATAGGGGCATTTACCAGATAGGGAGGGTTATAGAGTTGTTACAGAGTTGCATCATGGGAAATGTAGGATTCAGCGTTTTTTTTTTTTGGAGCTTCACTCAAACTAGGAACGGAAAGTCAGGATATTGCGACCGCTGCTGCTTTTATTTTGTGACTGTAAATACAATTTGAAAGCTCAGGATAACACCACAATATACCTTAAAATCTAATAAAGTTAAAAAAAAGTTAAAAAAAAAAAAAAGTCACAGTATAGTCACAAAGCTCGCTGTGCTCTTTCATAGGCAGTGACCTGTACCTGCCTTCCTCATGGGTTTGCAGTAGATGATGTTCAACAGTTCCACGTTAAAAAAACCCCACAATGATTGCATTTGTTTCTTGTTTATTTATATTACACAGGCCAATAAAAACCCCTTGTGTCCTCTCTTCCACTCCTCTCCAGGTGAAGCCCGTCGTGTCCAAGTATCTGACCGAGAAGCAGCTTCCATATCAGGAGGACAGCTACTTTTCCCGCCTGAACATTTTCTTCCACAGATACCAGGAGCTGATGGTTTTCGCCCCTCCCATCACAGAGCTGGTGGGAGTGCAGTGATGACGCAGTGAAGGAGCGGAAAAAACTATTCCCCACTAACGCTGCTTATAAGACTGCTGCTGCTCAAAAATCACAAGTTCCAGTGTGTTTAGGTGAATTTCTGCTGCTGTTACGACCTCCGCAGTCCCGGTTTGAACAGCCTTATACAGACAGAATAACATATTGACATCTTAAACATCACTGCAGTTTGCTTTGATATTAGGAGCCAAAGTAATATGACATCCTAGTATTTTTTTTCTGCACGTTCAGAGATCATTTAATAAGCAGCACAAACACGAGCGCTCAACCAAAACTAACTTGATTGTGTTTGAAGTCTTGAACTGACCTTGAGTCTGTCTTTAAAAGCAAGTTTCAACTCCAGTCAGACTCTTTTTGAGGGATTACTAACCTCACACTGGCAGTTCTGGATTACTAGACTCACAAATTAGGTTACCAACCGGCTCTGTTAACTCTGGGATAACCAATTACTGTACATTCCCACTGGGAAATAATGAAAATGATGATTCAGTAAGGTAAAAAACAAGCACAACACTAGAATATAAAAATAACCAAATATGCAGCAAGCAGTATTTTAGAAATTAATGTAAATACTGTACATTTTATAGGCTTAAATACAGGTTTCATATTTTAAAAACCTTAAGATGAGTTGTTTTTCTAAGAAAAACAACAGTTATGGTGTATCTTTTTGGAAGAGAAAAGCTGCAGACAGATGAGTTTCACATTTACAAGCAATGGGGACGTTCCCACAGTATCATGATAGCTCACATATGGACATTTACAGTATTTAGAAATAACGCAACTTACCGGAAACCAGTTAATTTACTGCTTAGTGGTAAATATGTATGCACTAATCTTCTTTTTTTTGCACTTCCAAAACTATTTTATTACATGCTTCACATAGACAGGGTCTGTGGATGCTAGGCTAGCTAACACAGACTATATAAAGTTACCTCTTCTCACATATAGTGAAAAATGATTGTATGTCCCAAACCATCAACAGGCAGCAGGCTTCATGAGAGTCCTGCTGTTTGGCTGCTGCACAACTTCAGAGCACAAGACCTCCCGCACTCTTTATTTAATTTCAGCATGTGTGAAAATCCTGCTGTTTTCCATCAACAGTATATCAGACACCATGATTTCAGATTTCATATGACACTGTTAAAGTTGCTGGTGTCTTAAACATAATAAAGACTTCCTAGTTAAACTTTGAAATTGCTGACGGTTCATTGTAATCACTATTTAAAGATAAATGTTCAGTGTACTTTGAAAATAAATGTTTAATTTACATGAAAAATGTTGTGAAAGTGAGATAAATGGCATCGAAGAAGTTCACATAACTCAAAGAAATGCAGTAATCCCACTAATTCACTGAGATTAGAGGTTCAGAAGGATCTAAACACACTTAATATTCATTTATTTTAAGGGCTGCAACTAATGATTATTTCCATTATCAATTATTTTTAAAGTCTTGAGAATTTGGACGTTTTTTTCTTCTCTTTTCTTTCAATTGATTAATCGACTAATCGTTGCAGCTCTATTTATTTTACCCGTGAACAACGTGTTAAAGATGACTGTGTGTTTGCAGGGGAATGTGTTAACACCACGGATGTTGTCACTCTGCTGGAGAAACACTACTGAGCGTGCTCAGTGGGCCGCACAAATCTGGACAGTGTCAGGTTATTATAAAACACCAGAGAGGTTAAATAGAGGACATAATCAGTGTTATTGTTATTATCAGCCACAGAGGATCATGAAAAGAGACTCTTCACACCTGAAGTGTAACAATGAGATGCATTTCCAGTCTAAAGCCACAGGGCATTGATCACAGAGACATTAAACATCATGTTGTAACAGTGTGAGCTGTCTCACCTTAAAACTTCCTCGCTGCTTTGTTTAAAAAAAAAAACTGACTAGACTTTTCTGTTTATATGATTACTGTCTGCTGATGTTCTGTTATTGTCTTTTTATTTTCTTAGTATTTTGTTAAATCTTGTTTTTTTTGTTGTTGTTGTTTGTGTTTGTGTGTTTGTGTGTTCATGTCACATTGGATCGTTGTAAGTTTACAACTTGTGAATAACTTTCACGCCAACTTCATAATGACATCTGGGAAACAGATTTTTCTGAAAGCTCTGATATATATCTGACTCTGCGCTATTATTTCTATTACTGGTGCTGTTGGATATGTGTGCAAATAAAAAAAATATAATCTAAATCTAATCTAAAACCATTTGACAATTTCACTACTTTATTTATATCCACATCAGATGCTAACAGTTAACTACGCACTCTGAGCTGAAACGGAGGTTTCCATTACTTTAAAATGATTTGTGCTGTTTATGGAGCAAAAACAACTACTAATGTTGCTTTTCTTCAGCTCTCCGTCAGTCTGAACTTGATTTGTTTTCTACTCAACTTCACCAATGTGAGAGCAAACATCCAGTTAACCCCGAGTCAGCTGACCCAGTGATCCCGCTTTATGAGACTGTTGTCATCCTCATAACCGCAGCTCATCCTCGACTATAGTTTCAGTAACAAAGACACAAATTTGTCTCCGTTTTTTTTTCTCATAATACATTTTAACAAGAATTTTCATGAACTAAACAATGTTTTATTGCCTTTAACTGTCTAATTGTCCAATATCCAAACATATATAATGCCTATATTAAATATGACATTACTGCTTAAACAGATAAAAAATACATAGATGACAATATAACCATCCTTCATATATTTGAGACCTAGTTCCATGTGTAAACATCTACAATATAATTAAAATTTTGGAGTTAAATGGAAAAAAATATTCACTTACTAAAACTCACACACATAAGCTGTTTGTCAATTTTAGTTTTTGACTACAAAATACTTGAAGCTGCATTAATTGCTTGTTTTGGCCACTTGGGGGCAGCAGACAGTAAAGTGGACAGAATAACATCACACATGAATGTAAAATAGTAAAAAATGAACATTGTGGCCAAAAAGTTTGTTGTTGGGCAGCTTTTACACGCATCATATACGGTATTACTGTAGACCTGAAATGATTAATGGATTGGAACTGTTGTGATAACTGATTAATCAGTTTAAATAGATTAAATAACTTTTTTTAAAGCAAAAATGTCAAAAAATTCTCCGGTAGCAGCATCTCATATGTGGATATTTGCTAGTTTTCTCAGTTTTACACGACAGTAAACTCAACATCTTTGGGGCTTTGACTGTTGGTCAGATATGAATATGTTCACTGACGACATTTTAAACACTGAGCAATCAATGCATTATTAAAGAAAATACTGTTAGACCTATTGATAAGGAAAATAATTGTTGGTTGCAGCCTTACAATACTCCTGTGGACGGATTCCCTCAGTTTTCTTTGTGCAGTGATTAAACACCACTGAGCTCAACAGAAACTAAAACAATTAAAGTCTTAAAACTAGATTCCTTCTTCAAGACCACCAGAAAACTATTGCAATAAATCAATTTACATGGAGTGAACTGAGTCTTCTGCAGCGCCTGGGCACCCGCCTGCTTTGCCAACTTGGAAATCCAACCTTGAATGTGGCAGACACAAATGAAATCCACATCTCCGATTGGCTGTTCCTCTCTGCACACACATGTGATTAATCATATGACCACATCAGAGTTGCTCTAAATGTTACACCCCGTTCTTCACTGTGAGTGGGAGCAGGTCACTTGATAATGTGACTTATTCTTTATGACAACAGAAAACCTTTTCACACATACTGTAAGTTGTCTCTCTGAAGAGTAAACAGTGATAACGGCAGGGTTTGGTCACATGATAGCGGTATCTACCCTGAAGTTACAATCTCTCAATATTTGCATTTTCCACTTGTACTTTGGAGCGGCAGAAACGCTCACATGGTATGAAAGAGGAAACAGGAGAACAGACAAAAGGCTGCCGGGTTGATTTCCTCAGATTTTTATCAAGACAAGTTCACAGTCACACAGAAGCAGACAATGAGTACATCAGTCAGGTGAGTGTAACAAAAAAAAAGAAAAAAAGGCTGTCAACAGATAGAAGTTGTCAGTCTCAGTTTCATCTTAAAACACAGTGCATGTGGGAGAATGCAACTCTACACTTCTGTTCCTCGTTTGCGGTGTTGGCTCCACCCTGTGGCTCTTTGTTTTCCAGGGAAGGGGAGGGCAGTGATTGTGCATGGAGATGTTTGCCTGCCTGCCGGTCTGTCTGGTTGCATGTGAGTGCTGAAGGGGGCGGATAACATTTAGACTGAAACTATGTGGCTTGACTGACGTTCACATCATCTAGGTGTGGCTTTGTAAGCTCTTCAGTGTGATCCAGGAGCTGCCGACTGTTAAAGTGGCTGAGCCAGTCGTTTTTCAGAGCCAGAGCATAAGAGAGTGTGGAAGCGCAGAAGCCGGGCAGACAGACAGAGAGGACTGGAGACATGGCAGCTACAGCGGCTGAAGAAGCGGCTCCCATCTCCAAGCAGCAGAAGCTATGCGGGGTCTGTTCAGGTGTCCTGAGCGGAGGTCAGCCGGCGGCGTGTGGTCACTCTGTTTGTGCCTCTTGCCGTGGGGACAAAAGTCAAGGATGTCCCAAGTGTCTGCAGAGCCCTGACAAGCCTGAACCTGCCAAACAGAACGGCACAGAGGCTGAAGCGATTAAGAGCAAAGAGGAGCAAGATTCAAAGGCAACAGAGGAGATCAAAATACAACAAGATCTGAAGGAGTCCGAGGACCCCAAGAAGCCCGAAGAGGACAAGAAAGAAGCAGAGCCGCAGACGAATGGAACAAAAGAAGAAGAGGTGAAGGTGGATCCCTTGGGCCCCGACGACGTGGTGTGCGATTCGTGTATCGAGAGCCCCTGCAGGGCCCTCAAGTCCTGCCTCACCTGCCTGGTGTCCTACTGCGAGGCCCACCTGCGGCCTCACCTGGAGAACCCGAAGTTTCAGAACCACCGGCTGGTGGAGCCGCTCAGGGACATCGAGAGGAGGACGTGCGAGAGCCACAAGTGGCCCCTGGAGCTTTTCTGCTGCGCTGACGACTGCTGCGTCTGTCAGGACTGTGTGACGGAGGATCACAAGGGCCACAACACCGTGCCTGTGCTGGAGGCTCGCAGACGGATAGAGGCAGGTGTTCTCTGATTTATTATTCCCCCCCCTTCATTACAACTCCTTCACACTGCACATTCATCCAGTATATTTATAACTATCTATTTATATACATGTATAATAAGTTAATCTTTTTCACCTTTTACATCTGTGTCAGTGGTTCTCAATGATTGTTTGGGTTGTGATTCCTTTAAATTGTGCCACCTCATCACAATTTACAGCTCAGTGAGGACATGAATGAACCAAAAAGGTGATATTTTCTTCTCTGAAGGGGCTCGGAAAGGGCGAAACTATTTGATATTTCACAGGAAAACGAGCAAAAGTGAGAACATTGTTGTGTAACAGATTTTTTTTCTCACTTCCTCATCTCTTTATAATCATTCGGATCTTCAGTTTGGAAATCACCGGATTATTTAGAAAGCAAAATATCCGCTCACTGGCTCCAGATTTCCTGTTTCTGTGTTTTATATCATTGTAAATTTAATATATTTTGGTTTTGGACTATTAGTCACACAAAAACAAGCAATTTGAATACTTAACTTTGGGCTTTGGGAAACCATGACTCTGCATTTTTCCCCCTTTTAGTTCTTAATTTAAAAGTGCTTATCAAAAGAATAGTGAAACTTATATCTACATGCAGTACAAATCTTCCATTAGGTGAACTTGAAAACAACTCCACAACCTTCTCAAATTACAGCAAGTCTCCTGTCAGCTTTTGTTATCTGACATCAAGCCTCACTGAATATTATCTTTTATTTCTTTTCTTTTATTCCCCCCCCCCCTCTGAGTCTCAGCAGGTAAATGAGGATGAAAAGAAGTCTTACAGAGTGAAGCAAAAAGAAAGTTTTAACATTAAAAATAATATAAATGTTTTTCAACTGATCATGAAAATCATATCCACGCCAGTGCTTCCCCATATTGAGGAAGAGATATTTATAGTCGCGTCTAACTGAGCGGCTTTGACGGATGTAAAATTCAACACCAGCAGGCAGAGGATGAACTTTATACTCCAAATCCATCATAGTTGTTTTCACAGCGCCCCTCTGATTACCTAAATCTAATTAAGTCACAAATTCTGGCTCAATATCCGCTGCAAAGATAATCAAATCACGAGCTGGCTTTCAGAGATTTTAACAAAAATTTTTTTTGGGCTCTGCAGCATTCAGGAAACTTAATACTCGGATCTATTTTGCTCCGCTGACGTAGAGAAAGCTTCGGCTAAAGTGCCGTTTGTCTCTCTTTTTGACAGTCGGTGACCCTCAGGTTCAAGCATTCCTGTCCAGATTCCTGCAGAGATCTGTAGCTTTTAGCCTACACCTGTTATTTGCAGTGTGTTGTTGCAAAACCTCAAACAGATTCATTAGAGCTGTAAGGCAAATACTTTCGGGATGACCAATAGAGTCAATAGAGTAGCTGAAAATACCGCAACGTCTGATCTTATTCAGCACATTCAGCATTTATTACCCTGCAAAACCTTTTTAAAGGGGACTTAAGTTAGACATGATATAATTTTTTTTTTGTGTGTGATTTTCTGACATTTCTATACTCTTATAATGTTGACTGTCAAACATGGTGAAAGTTTCCTAAATATATGTTGCCCTCAAGTGAAAAACCAGATGCTTCGGTCTAATCTGAATGCTCCGTTTGCTAATTAGCCTTCCACATGGAGCTAACATCAGATCCTTCATTCATGCCCACAAAAGGCCGTCTGTTTTGTAATCTTTGTTGCTAAGGCTTCACCATGGAAAAACTCTCATCTCTCAAACATTTCCCTTTTTTTTTTTTAAAGAGGTTTATGTTCACAGGACAGGCAAGAAAAACATAAAAAACAATAGAGGGTTAGGGTTAGTTCCTCTTCAGCGCTCATGTTGCTAACCTTTTACGCCAGATGGTTTTTGACACTGAAGTCGTCCTCGCAAACTGTTTGGAAAAAAGGACAAACAGTACTTGGCAGGTGATTTAGGTGAACCATCTTTCTCTCGCCGACTATCGATTCTCGCTGTCGCCACACCTAAACCACGCCCGTAGCCGTCAGCGGTCCGAAGATGCTGATTGGTTTCGCCACTTGATAATATGAAAGCGCATAACTTGAGGCTTGATAAGGAGGCCAAAACGGAATCTGCGGATTGTTTTTTTTTGCTTGTAATGTGATAGATAATATTCATTTAAGATAACGAAGATTGTTTTTGAGCAACCTAAAATGACCTTGAGTAGAAATATTTAGTAGATTTTAGTCGAACCGTTGAATTTAAGATTTTATTTCATCAAGTGTGAACATTCGTTGGAAAAGTCGACCAGCATAAAAATGTAGATTGACACTAAATGGCCACTAAAATGCTAAAAAAAAAAAAAGGTTCAATGTGGAGCAGAGAGCGACATTAACCATTAATCACCTCCCAACAGTTAACACTTCAACACACAAAACAAACAAACAAATGCATAAATTAATAACTGACCCTTGACCTCAACTTCACCAAATATAACATAAAACTTACATGTAGCATCTTTATTGGTTTAAAATCTGCGGAAAATCTGTGGAGGTGTTGTTGGAATTCTGCAGGCCCAGATTCCCACTGATAAGATGGATTATCGCGTGATCTCGTGGTCTCGTGGATCCAGCTGCCTCACAAGGTAACTCCAAACCCTCATATTTAGAAAACTCTATTACATAACTCACATCTTTGTTTAGTTGAATCCTGACACTGTAGATTTTCAGGCGGTGGTTGCCTAAAGGTTAACGAAGCGAGCTTGTGACCAGAGGGTCGCTGGATCGATTCCCTGGACTGAGTGGGGAAAGGGAAGTCCCTCCATTACTTTGAGCAGGTCAGACTGTGGTTGTACTGGGCAGCTTTTAGATATGAATGTGTAACGATGCGAATATGATCAGGGTGTTCCTGGGAAGGAGAGCATTAACCTCAGTTTAAAAAAAAAGAAAGAAAAGATTTGGTTTCTGGGGCTTCGATTGAAAATGAAACATAAACCTCGTAGTTAATTTCTACTCCACACGTCTGGCACAATTTCCTCCACGAAGGATTCATAGCTGTTGATTTAGTGGCTGTGACACATTTCTGTCGTGGTGCCAGACAATAACTGTTTGTGTTTCTGGTGACGTTAGCGGCCACTTGTCACCATGAACTTCAGCTTTGGGATTCGCTGCAGCATGTGTACAAGTTATTCAGAGCTTAGAGGGGATAAAAAAGCTTTGAGTAACTTTAAAATAATATTTTCTTTTTACTGATGAAGAAAACATTAAAATCAAATTATAGGGATTTTCTTCTTATGGAGATAAATGTTGGATGATGTAAAGAATGTTTTTACAGTGAGTTTTATTGTTTTGTCCTCTGAAAATAAAACTTCTCATTGACATCCCTTTTTAATCTTATTGAAAGGGATCTTATATTTAATATTATGAGTTTCATATGAGTACATAAAGTCATTTAGGATTAAATGGGTTTTTAATTATTGTAATTAAAACCTTGCAATGTTTTGCAACCTTGCAACTTTGATTTCATATTAACAGGTCACAAAACAATAGTACAGGTCGTACAGGTCATACACTTAAATAACTGAATTATGTCCACGTTGTTTTTTTGTTTTTTTTTTTACATTTTCATTCTTCTTACCATTAACGGCAGTGATATGAATACACCTTCACAACCTCTTCAGTGTCACAATGAGCGTTTAGATCGATTATTTTTATCATAAAGACATCTCCAGAGGTCACTGTAGTGTGTGTGTGTGTGTGTATATAGGCATTGATTCAAGGGGTCTCCAACCTGCAACCATTTGTAGACGGTTAGGATATGACTTAGTTGTTTGTCAGACAGTTGTGCAACAGTTTGTCAAGGTTATCAGGCTTAAAAGAGACATAGAGCTCAGCATAACAGTGATAGGAAATATCATTAAATTTGCTTATATCCTGACTTAAAGGAAGAATATATAAAGCAAACAGAATAGGACCCAAAGCGGAACCTTGAGGCACACCGCAGGACAGTTTCAGCAGTTTCAGACATGTAAGAGACACGGGACAAATCCTATCTGAGAGGTAGGAGAACAGGTCCGAGGCACTCCCTAAGACACCCACACGCTGTCTAAGCCTCTCAATCATCCTGTGATCCGCAGTGTCAAAAGCTGTGCTCTGACATCATTATGTAATTTACAACTCGGAGAAGAGCAGTTTCAGTGGAACGCTTCTGACGGAAACCTGATTGGGATTTATCGAAACCGTTGAGTGCAGTGAAAGGCAGCTTGGTTAGCTTTTTTTCCCAGGTGGGGGCTGAACAACTGCATGTTTGAAGTAAACCGGGACACGGCGAGATTGCTGGGAGTTGTTTATAATAGACAAATACACTCAAGTGCATTTTTTAAGTACGGAAGTAGGTAAAATGTCAACAGGACAGGAGGAGGATCTCATGCTACGCACCAGATCAGTGAGGTCTTGCACGGAAACTATGAGCTCTGACATCTCTAATCTTACCCACAAAGAAGGAGAGGAAACTGCTGCTGTCCTTCTTTGACCAAACATGACGTTGATGGTGATGATGATGATGTTGTTAATGGTGTCAAACAGGACTTTAGAGTTGTGTTGTGTTTACTGGCGGAGATGAGATAGGAAAAATAAGAAGCCCTCGCATCTTTAATCATGTTGTTTAGCTCTGAGTGGATTCCCACATTCGCTCCGCCATCAGACATCTACGCCGCCAGAAATGATGAATGGTGTCATTTAACCAGGGAGATGAATGTATGGAGGGAACAGATCACAGTGTACAAGGAGACCCTTTATCCAAAGACGGCGGAGCGATGAGTGTTACTAGATTAGACCAGAGAATCTGCGTGTGCTTGAGAAAACTATGCTGCACTTAAAAGCTGCACAAAACGTTTCAGCTGTGAGATGATTTAAGATACAAAAGCATTTTTAACTTTTACTGAGCAGAGATAAGATAAACCACACGTAAAAACATGTAAAGAGCAGAGGGGAAAGAGGGCACCCCTGCTTTATACGCCTTTTTAAAAAAGAAAGAAATTCCTCATACATTAGATTATTCTTAGAAATCCAATCTGTTTGGTATTTAATGATTATACAAACTGTAGCTTTTTCCCCCCCTAACATGGACTTAATGCCCACCACACTGTCTGAGGCAAAGAAAAACGTTCCCTGAGGGTCTAAAACTTAATGGAAAATGGAAAGTCAGCTTCGGCTCCAGAGCTGCCTGAACATGCCACAGGAATTCAGACTTGAAACAGAAAACAAGTCAATACTTCAAAAAAAAAAAACAACAACCCTCAATTGTCTGAGCAAAGGGGAGGATGTGTGACCCCCACAGAGTTGAGGAAACTAGGAGTTTTCCTGAAGAAACAGTTTACATCTGCCGGCCGAACTCACGTGCTTTCTGCATATTTCCAGCATGACGGCGTGAGTTGAGGTTTGTGAGGAAACATGCTGAAAATCTGTTGTTTTCTTCTTCTGCTCACAGAGGGAACTGAGAGATAAGCAGACCGAGATGGTGAAGACGGTGACCGCGGCGGAGAACGCCATCAACAAACTGCAACTCAACACGGTCTCTATCGAGGTAAACCCCGCTTGTGACTCATCTGAAATGACCTCACTGCTCGTGTGTCACAAGAATGTCACAAGAATGTATTTGACACACACGAGTTGGCGGCCGATTATTTTTGGCTCGAGGATCCACCGGCCTTGTGTAAGCCCCGAGGTATCGGAGCCTCCCAAACCAGACAGGTTTCCCCCAAGGTGTTCAGTTCAGATCTTTATTGTCTCACAAGAGGAAAAAAAGTCATAAAATACAAAACCATGAAACACAGCATGATCGATAAGACGTCAAAAATGCCAGTAATACAGTATACGCACGATTCAGGCAGTAAAGAAGTCTACTAAAGGATAGGCTCACAGGTTTTAAAGTCTTAAAACAACAGTCAGGTAGCCAAATAAACACTGAAACAAGTTTTTCTTGTTGTAATTATTCCTCTTGTTCACATTACATTAGAGGATTTCCTCCAAATGTGCTTCCAACGTAAGTGATGGGGGCCAAAATCCAGTCCTAATTTTGGGGGAAAAACGCATTTTAAAGTTGATGTGAAGCTTCTATTCAGCTTCAGCAGTCTGAGTTAGTCTTATAAAGTGGATATCTGACACATTTACAGTCTTTTTAGCATCAAATTCCCTTTTTGTGTTTCCCTGTTGAGCTGCGGTAGAAGTATAATAACAAAAAGAGGAACTTTGGTGCTAAAAACATTGAAAGATATTAACTTGATTCGACTGATTTGGATGACTGAAGCACAGAAAGAAGTTTGATCCCCCCCGTTACTTACATTGTAAGTAGATTATGAAGAGATCTCTCAACAG
Organism: Euthynnus affinis; assembly: GCA_029490765.1. Taxonomy (NCBI): domain Eukaryota; kingdom Metazoa; phylum Chordata; class Actinopteri; order Scombriformes; family Scombridae; genus Euthynnus; species Euthynnus affinis. Next base: position 5,815,123 of record CM055857.1, on the reverse strand, counting down.
TCAGTATGAACAGGAGGAATGATTACGACAAGAGCAACATATGTCAGTGTTTATTCGGGCACCTGACTGTTGTTTTAGGACCGACTTGTGAGCCGAATCGCTTTAAAGGCAACGAAAACCACAAGAAAAATAATGGAAAACCTGAACTTGTTGCACCAAGTCTTTTGGAAAGTTGTATCTCTGAGCTGAGGGCAGGATATCAAATCCCTTTTAAAAAAGAGGATGGTCTTGATTTAGCTTTAATAAATATCTGACAGAGACGGCTGCTTTTCACTCGTTGCCTTGACAACGTTGATTCCTGTTTGGTACGTTTAAATTCCAACAGATCGTTGAGAAGGGATATGATGGATCTGTTGAGAGTGGTGGAGAAGCAACAAAGCATTCCCTGTTTGAACATGCAGTAATGCATCACTTCCTCTCGCAGAATGTGAAGAATGCAAAGAACGCTCAAGTCCAAATCGACCGCAATCTGAAGTTTAAAAGCTTTTATTCCACAGCATTCTGTGACCGAGGTGCGAGCGGTGATCGAAAGCCAGTTCGAGGAGCTGCAGGCGGTGGTGAGGAGGGCCAAGCAGGAGCTGACGGAGATCCTGGAGGTGGAGGAGAATCAGGCGCTGAGGCAGGCCGAGGGCATCCGGGTTCACCTGGAGCAGAGGTGCACGGAGCTGAAGAAGACGCAGGCGCAGGTGGAGAAGCTCTCCAAAAACAAAAACGATGTGGACTTCCTGCAGGTAATAACACCGCCTAGGATCAAATCTAAGACCATGGGGGTGGAAGTTCAAGGAGGACTGGAGATGAAAGTCATGCCTGAAGGCTGCAAATATCCTCATGTTCTTATCCACTAAAGGGCTCCTGTGTTTGTTTGTTTTTTTTTACAGGAGTATTCAGAGTGGAAGAAAGAAGCCACTGATAACTCCCTGCCTGGGATCTACATCGGCCTCATGGACCGCCTGAACTCCTTCAGCCGCGTGATCGTGGACTCTACCCAGGAGCTGTGCGCCATGCTCGTGTCCTCGTACATAGAGAAAGTCAAAGAGACATGCAAGAACGGTGAGTTCACGCTCCGCAACATCAGCACGAAACAGGCTCCAGATGAGGAAGCAGCATTCCAGCGGTAAATAGTAGCTGTACAAATAGTTCTCCGGCTGTCAGGGCGTGTTCACACATGTGAAGGATCGCCGCTGCGGGGCTCAGGTGCGCAGCGGTGGCCAACCAGAGGTATAAAAGGTGTCTAAATATAAAAGCCGTATGCGTCACCTCCTTTTATGTGTCACAATGCGATAGAAACGAGGTCACCTGCAGGAGCCGCTCCACTTGTTTTCCCCTCTGATGTGAATTTTAAGCCAATAAAATGCAAACTGTGATGTATTTTCAGACACTGAAGCATTTATTTATCTTCCATTTCAGATAAAATGGGAATAAAGACAACAGTCCATGCGATTGTTGCGGCAAAACACAACATGACGTTGCCGGATCCGGAGGTTCGTGCCGACTTCCTCAACTGTAAGTGCCTTTTTATTGAATGATTTGATATTTTTAATATGTGGTAATATAATACAACTGATATATGAAAGTGGGCCAATGACCTCAGATACTGCAGTCATGGCTACAGTCCGGATGCTATAAATACTGCGGTCACGAGTCCCAGTCCTCCCACAACCCACCTCATAAAAATCTGTGAGGCATTGTGGGAGCAGTCCTGCAAGGATCTGGATCAGATATATGAAATTGTATGATATGTTTCAGTTAGGTGGCCTGAGGGTTGAATGAAGGAACAAGTGCAATCACAGCTCTTTGTTCCTGCCTGAGTTTGCTTATAAATGCTGATCATTAACCTTTTTTTTCTGTCTAACCCTGCCTTTGGATGCTAAACAAACATTCTCGCCGCCTCGCCTCACCTCCATCCTCAACCTGCTGCTTATAATATTCTGAAGTTGAATTTTTATTTAAACAGCACGAGAAGAACCTGCATGATTCCTTTATTAGTTTGTCTTTCATGTGTGTTTCTCTGTAATTGATCATGAACTCCTGTTGTTCACCATTAATCACTTATCAAGTCACTGTGATTGCTTAAAACTTAATAGAGCATCCGTTAATTAATGTTTATTCAGCGCATTAAGTGGATTTGAGTTATTAGGGAGGATCGCAGACCCATCAGCACATCATGATAGAAACACTGTCTGCAGATCTACAGCCCACTTATATCAAGTGCAGCTAAATGACAATTCATTTACTAATTAATTTTGTTTTTTTTGAGTCCATTTCACTGGACTGCATTCATAAAAAAGCCTTTATGTTTTACCTCCAATGCTTGTAAATGTGATTATAAAGACCAGAAACATCGAGACGTTTCCATCTGATGACCAGAGAATAAGTTCTGATCTTATTTGATGATTAAATATAATTAATGTACGACATTCATTAACTGATCACAAGCTGCAAAGTCATAGTGACTTGATTGTTTGTTAAAGGTGAGCCACAGCAGTTCATCATGAGTCATGCATCAGTTAAAGATCCCCTCCAGACACGATTTAATATGTTTATAAAATGCTCCACTTTGAATAGTAATTTGAGTCTGATGTGGTTTTTCCTACAAAAATAAAATCCTTAAAATGGCATTAGAGTTTATGAACTTGTGTAAGTTGGATATTTGACCTTTCACATTGTTTATGATGTCATAAATCAGGCTCGTAGGTCCCCTTTTTTTTAAAAAACTTGAACTTTAAATGACTTCAGAGAAACTTTCGACTTTCAGCGGATAAATGTGAAAACAGCCTTCAGGTGTCAAACTCTGCACATACATCATTCCACAGCGAAGCTCAAACATTCGACTGTAGGAGCAAGAAGAAAAACATATTATTGAGCGGCGAGGCGCTTTAAGCATCGCTTTTTTTTCTGTTTTGTATCCTTATTATAAAGAATTACCCTTTAATTTCTTTTGGTACAAATTAAAAATGCTCATTAAACTTCCAGTCTCTTTCAATATACTGACTGTAGAGAGACTCACTTCTTCATATATTAGATTTGACTGATGTATTTGCTCGTTTCTCACCATCTTGTTTTTCTATCAACAGCCTGGCCATCTTTTACAAGCATTAGAGTACTTGTGGTCGGTTATTGTTCCCAAATGAATCACGTTCATTCAGCTTTAGGACTGCACATTTCCTCCTTGGCAGTGGCCCAACATCCCCAGTATGGATCCACTGCTTTAGAAAAAGACTGTAAACCTTTAAATTCCCAGAGAACACATTAAAGGTGTGACCTTGGGTTGCGTCAGTGGTAGTTTCAGTCTCGACTGCAGTTTGTTTACATTTTACATGAGTAAACATTTTCACAATCCTCCCACAGATGCCGCCCAGGTGACTTTCGACGCCGAGACAGCTCACAAGTTTCTGCGTCTGACAGAGGAAAACAGGAAGGTGACTAATACCACACCCTGGCAACATCCTTATCCTGATGTACCTGAGCGCTTTGAGAACTGCCGCCAAGTGCTCGCAACAGAGAGCTTCTACCTGGGACGGCACTACTTCGAGGTGGACATCAGCGGCGAGGGGACTCACATCGGCCTGACCTACAAGAGCATCGACCGCAAGGGCGGCGAGGGCAACAGCTGCATCACGGGAAACAACTTCTCCTGGTGCATCCAGTGGAACGGACGCACCTTCTCCGCCTGGCACAGCGACGTGGAAACGCCTCTCAGCGTGGAGAAGTTCACCCGCATCGGGGTGTACGTGGACTACGCGCAAGGCCTCCTCGCCTTTTACGGCGTGGACGACACCATGACGCTCATCCACCGGTACAAGGCGGAGTTCCTGGAGCCTCTGTACCCGGCTTTCTGGTTGTCCAAGAAGGAGAACGTCGTCGCCTTGGTGGCGCCCGGGGAGCCGTTGCCACTCAAAAGCCCCTCTCCTCCCACCTCACCCGCAAACGGAGTTGTTTCGAAAGCGGCGGCGTAGCGACGGTTACAATTCCTGCATCATTTAAAATACCCTCGCTGTGATCAATCCTCCTGTTCATACTGGATATTAAAAGATCTCCTTCAAATGTGCTTTCACGCTGTGTCATTTAAAAGCTGATGTGAAGCTTCTATTCAGCTTCAGCAGGCTGAGTTTAGTCGTATCAAGTGGATATCTGACACATTTACAGTCTTCTTAGCATCAAATTCCCTCTTTGTGTTTCCCTGTTGAGCTGCAGTAGAAGTATAATAACAAAAAGAGGGACTTTGGTGCTAAAAACATTGAAAGATATTAACTTGATTCGACTAATTTGGATGATTGAAGCACTGAATGAGGACTTGCATTGTAAGTAGATTATGAAGAGATCTCTCAACAGTCAGTATGAACAGAGTATCAAGTGGATATCTGACACATTCACTTTATTTTTAGCATCAAATTCTCCTCTTTGTGTTTCCCTGTTGAGCTGCAAGTGGAAGTATAGCAACAAAAAGAGGAACTTTAGCACTAAAAAGACTATAACGTTGAAAGATATCTACTTGATTTGACTCATTTGGACGCTGAAGCTTCATATTAGCTTCACATAAACTTTTAAATACATGTTCGCACAGAAGGAGGACTACTGTGGATTATAAGTACATTATGAAGGGATCTACTAATAGTCAGTATGAACAGGAGGAATGATTACAGCAAGAAAAACATGTTTGACTGTTATGGGCACAACATATGGGCACCCGACTGTTGTTTTAAGACAGACTTGAAAAAATTGTGAAGCTGTCCTTTTTAAGTGATAATCGTGAGAGTATTGTATAGTTGTATAAAATGTTAATCTTCCAACAATAGACCTCTTATTTTGAAACTTTAAAGGGACATCAATTCAAAAAAATATGGAAAGCCTTGCCACAGTTTAAACTGTTTACAGCAGTTTAATCTTTAGAAAATGTCTGATGTATATTTGGGTTCAAGTCATATTTATACTCGTGTGTACGTTTGGGATCACTGTTACTTTTCCTCACACTGTGAAGCCAGAAGCTCTTAAGTGTATGCAAACAATAAAAAAAAAAGAACAAACCGAGAAAAAAAAAAAAAACCCCAGTCTGCTTTTGTTCAGAGCTCCAGCTGCATCAAATCAAGAGGAGTGTGTTTGACTGTTTTGACCTGTGTCTTATGGATAAATGGGAAATCTGCCACAGAGTGAGTGAATCACATGAATTACAGTCATTTTGGCTGCTTCGGTGACGGCAGTGGACAGTTAAAGAATAAATAATGTCGTCATCAAATAAAGCTGTTCTGGGAAGAGTCCATCTTATTATGAAATGCCACTGCTGATATACAAGAGAAGAGCATGTCAGACTCACTCTCTGTACAGTATATCAGTATATAAGGGAATGAAACGGCCTTCCTTCAGTGCTCGGTGTAATACAGGCATGAAAAAAGCAGGTCCAAAAGACTCTTAAGTAAAATACTGATGGTAATCTTCTAGTTTTTCATTGTTTAAGTGCAATGGCTGATAATAAAGTGCAGTCTCAGACACAAGCAGGTGCTGTGCGAACAAATAAATGTGAAAACTTGAATGTGCTTCTTTCATGTGTTCATTAAAAAGTTTCTTCACACTTCAAAACAACATCCAGATGTTGCACAGCACATGTCTCCAAAGCCCACACACACACAGAAAATGTGTTAATATTGTGCAAGCATAGATCTGAAGATCAATCTTGAATTGAATCTTGATTACATTTAATTGCAATAATATACAAGCAATCAGTCATTACAGTTCATTTAACAAAGGAGCAATATCAGTAACAATAGATTTTGATTTTTTTAAACAAAAACAAATAAACAGAGGAATTATGATTAATTTTGGCTTCTTCAGACACACATTTCTGCATGAATTTTAATTACTGACATGCATTTCTTATTTATTACAAATTACAAAAATGATTAAAAAATAAAGTTCAATTTCAATTAGAAACTATTTCAAAGATGGAGTTGGGTTAAGAAATTTAGCCCTATGGATATGAAATTCCACTAATCCATTAAAAAAGTTAACAATAGTGGACAATTTTTTATCTTTACATTCAAAATAAGTGATCATATGTTTCCCATCACTTACACTTTTATGTGCAGTTGTGCATAAAGTCCGTTTGTTATCATTATATAAGAATCTTTAAATATGTCTGTTTGATTTAATATCTCAGGTGTATCTCTTTAATTTTGTTTGTGATGAAGAATCTAAAAGGAACTCCTTAGTATTGCAGAGATACTCTCTATGTCTACTGATAATATCTCATAATATCAATTAAAATACGGGCAGCAAGCTTCGAACGTGACCACGTCAAGACGTAACAATTCACGTTCTACGCTTTGTCACCTGACCAAAGTGTACAGTGACGTGTGTTCCAACTGAGCATGTAACCAGGAAGTGGCTGCTGAAATTCCAACATGTTAGCAGAAGTAAGTGACAAATTCTAAACTTTACCGCTATTCTTTTATCTGCAACGTAGAATATATCAAACAGCAAATGTGGCGTCACTTAAAGTGGCTAAAAAAGGCTGAAAATGCGACATTTCTCTTGTCCCCGGTGAACAGCTGTCGTGCTATTGTTGCTAAGCTAGCACGCTAGCTCTACTAACTTATCTATTTACATTTCTGCACTGCTATTGCTAAATTAGCTTCACGTCACCACTCACAAAACACACATAACGTTATGTTATGTGGGAGAAAATGTGGTTTCACCCTTGTAGATGTGTGTTCAAACTTTGCCACCATATTCAACTATGCTAACGTTAGCCCGCAGTGTTTTGAGTGTAACAGTTGACTTACACGTCGACGTTATTTATCAATAAAACCACTTAAAAATAATCTGCACTCTCAAATTAATGCAGTGACAGCACTTCAGCGGAGACACCTGACGTCTTCCTCTATCACGTACATTAAATATATTTCATTTGAACGAGTAATTGTCATCAAATAGCTTAAAGTGACAAAAGCTACATGTTTATTACTAGGATGATTAAAGGTTTACAGTTATATATTAACTCATTTTGTGAGCTCGTACAAGGCTGTAACAATAACTATGCTTACTGAATGCGATATGAGTTACTGAACAAAGTAGTGCTAGTTAAAGTACAGGTTCACAATTTGTTTAAGCAACAGTCAGGAGCCCAAATGTAAATTGAAACCTGTTTTTCTTGCTGTAATTATTCCTCCAGTTCATACTGACAGCGCTCCATAAATATCCCTTCATAATGTACTTATGATGGAAGTGACAGGGGACAAAATCCACAGTCCTCCTTCTGTACAAAAAAGTATTTAAAAGTTTATCTGAAGCTAATATGAAGCTGTAGCGTCCACTTTTTCACTATTTTCTGATAAAGAAGTACACAGATTCTTGATTTAAAACACGCTGTTAACGCTCATGTGATCCAGGTTCCGGTTCATGTGACGAAATGTGACACTTTTAGCAGAGAGGTTTTGCTGCTCTGAGTCTCAAAGGGTTTCTCCTCTTCCTTATTGATCCCTCAGGATACCAATGATGAAGACGTGTCACTGTTCGACGCGGAGGAGGACGCAGGGAAAAGGTCAAAGAAGACGAGTATCAAGTGAGTTAACGGAGGAGGACGGGCTGACCTCCAACGTCCACAGCGGACACACGGCAGTAGTTTACAGTAGATGACATGTTTCCATCGAAATTCTACTTTAGTTTTATTCATTAACTATTTTTATCATTTTAAAAAGCCAAAAATACCAAACATATGCTGGTTCCAGCTTCTCAAATGTGATGATTTCATACTTTTCTTTGTCATACATGATACTAAACTCAATATTTTTGGACTGTTGGTTGAATACAACAAGAAATTTAAAAGGTTTTAAAGATATTTCTGACTCTTTTTAAGACTAATCAAGTAAATAGGAAGCAAAAACACTAAAAATTTCCTGAGTGCAGCTTCTGAAAATGTGAGGATTCGAAGCTTTTTTTGTTATAAACAACAGTAAACTGGAATATCTTGAATATCTTGGACCTTTTGTACAGAGTGAAAACACATCTACCATTTAGATAAAACGTGCTAAACGCTGCGTTTGACGTGTTGTCACCAGGCATCCGGTGGCGTCCTTCTTCCACCTCTTCTTCAGAGTCAGCGCCATCGTCGTCTACCTGCTCTGCGAGGTTTTCAGCAGGAGTTTCATCGCCTGCATGGTCACGATCATTCTCCTGCTGTCATGTGACTTCTGGACAGTGAAGGTGAGACTGTTTACTACTTTTTTTTTTTTTTTTTACAACAGAAAGTCTTGATCATTTAAGACCAACAACAATCCTTTATGTATTTGTTTTTTTGGTTACAGAACATCAGCGGGAGGTTGATGGTCGGTCTGCGGTGGTGGAACCAGGTGGACGATGACGGACGGAGCCACTGGGTGTTTGAGGCGAGGAAGGTAAGATGTCGTTACAGTGGTTGTTCTGTCCCCACGCATGATGGATCCTTGACCCCCCCCCCCCCCCCCCGCATCATACTGACCTCTTGTACACACACTTGTTTACTGTCAGGAAGCTTTATGGCATTCGCAGATGTCCTAATGGTGAGAATATCCTGTTTCCCTTCAGGCTACTGGGAAGCAACGAACGTCGGATTCCGAGTCTCGGATCTTCTGGCTCGGACTGATCGTTTGTCCGGTCATCTGGGTCATCTTCGCCTTCAGCACCCTCTTTTCCTTCAAGATTAAATGGATGGTAAGTCCTCAAATGAAAAGATTAAGGCTGGTTTCAGTCTTTATTTTCCTTATTGTCAACAAATCCCATGAAAACACCAAAACAAACAATCAATACTTCTAGCTTCCCTACCTTGTGTGTGGCACTCATCAGAGGCACTTTGGCTCCTAGTAAAGATTTAAATCTTTAAAAACAATTTATAAATATACAATTTATACAAGTTTAACTATTAAAAAAAAAAGGCTCAGTGACCTAAATCAGCTGTAGTTTTTAGCAAACGTCACTCAAACAGGAGGGAAATAGTTCATTCGTTCAGGACTATTTTTAGCGGTGGATGAATCGACATTTGGTGCTCCAGGGAGTATTTCTGGCAGCAGGACTGTGTGTGTGTGTGTGTGTGTGTGTGTGTGTGTGTGTGTGTGTGAGATTATAATCACTTTATTTACTGCTGGGTAGTTTATAAACGTTATGATCTAACATGAATCTGCAAATTAACTGGTAACTAAAATGTTTTTAAATTAATGTAGTGGGGTAAAAATTACAATATTTGTGTCTGAAATTTAACACAGAACAAGTATAAAGTAGCAGAAAATGGAAATATTCAAGTAAAGTACATTAAAATTATACTTAAGTACAGTTCTTGAGTTAATTTACTTGATTGTTTTCTGCTTTCTGTGGTTTTTTTTTAGTCATTTTTGGACACAGTTGGAGCTTTAGAATAAGATATAAGTCATTGTTGGTTCTTTCACAGGCTTTGTTGACAATAAGAGACGTTCCCTTTTTTAACAAGGTTTAGTTGTTAACCGATCCTAAACGTTGAACTCTGACTGTCGTCCTCCACTCAGCCTGTAGTGATCATGGGTCTGGTGCTGCAAGGGGCCAACCTCTACGGCTACATCAAGTGTAAAGTGGGAGGCAAGACCAGCTTAAAGAACATGGCTACCAATTACTTTGGACGACAATTTCTGAAACAGGTGACTTAATTTATTTATTTTTCTTTCAGTAAAACACACTGATAATTTGTTGTTTGTTGCTCCAGAAATTCTTACAAATGTCTTTTTTTTTTTTTTTTTTCCCCATCTACAGGCGCTGTCTAAAGAGGAGGAATCGTAGAGTGCAGCTCTTCGATTTTAACATGTTTTACATCATTCTTAACGCTATAATACAAATATATATTCCTTAAGCAGGTTGGACACATAGACAGAAACTAGGGCTGAACAATTTTTGAAGAAACATCTAATTGTGAAATTGCAGTCGCCACATTAGAAGGGACGATTGAGTTTAATCGAAAAACACTAAAATGATTAAGGGGTTTTTGTTTTTTTGTTTTTTCCAGGGATTAGCAAAATCAAAGATGTTTTCACGTCTCTGCTGCAAAACATATTTCACCTTTAACACTCCTGCGATTTGCAGTCGGCCATCATTGCGATAACATTTCGATGAATTGTTCAGCCCTTTCAAACCTTTTTTTTTTTTTTTTTTAAATCATGAATGAAATACACTTTTTTTTTGTTTGTTTGTTTTTTTTCAAATTTTCTTCTTTAGTTTTCGCCTCCTCTTCCCCCCTGACTCTGCATCAGCATCGGAGGGTTCATAACGAGTACGGATCGTCGCCCCTTGCACTCTGTTCTCTCATTTAAACCCTCAAAAGACTCTGATCTAACGTCACCTGCCTGCTCAGCGTACATGCATGAACCGAGGAAGGGTTCAAGGGCTCCGGATGTCCAACCGAGTAGATTTCGATGTGTCATAAAGTCTCAGACGACCCTCAGATAGCTTTAGTTTGTTTACGTTGCCTCCTAACTTTAATCTTTATAATATTAAAAACATGATGTTTCTGAGAGGTATTGTGCGAACTTTTCTGTTTGTATGATATAGAAGGTTGTAAAGCAACAGTGTAAAGTATTTCCAAGGAGATTTGTAAATATGTATGTAAAGAAACTACAGTATGTGGAACATCTTCTTTTGTGCAAATACATTTGTAACATTTTTCCGAACAGTGTGGAAGTTTTTATTATTATTATTATCATTATGAAGTGTTGAGGAAATGAGATATTCTTCATTGTTGGGGATTTATACAATAGAGACACTTAAAGTATTAAATAAGACATTATGGAATAAATAAATGCAAACAAAACATTAAATATAATCATCAGTTGAGATTTTGTTGCAGGATATTTTTATTTTCTTCTCAACAGCAGCCAGTTATGCATCAGTCTGAAAGAGCAAACTGACTTTTTAAAATAAAATAAAAGAGCATTTTTATATAAAAACAACTTACCTGCAAGAAACTTATACTGTGAAAATAAGCAGGGCAAGAAAACATTTAATAACAATTAAGTTTAAAACAGTTTTGGTTGAATTCACAGTTTATATTTTGTCATTTTTTCATGCTTATAATGTCTTATTTATTCTTATTTATTTATTTAAGTCTCTATGTTTATTTGTCCGTTGACACAAACTCAGCTTACACATTCATATTACACCAAATAAGAGAATATTTCATGTTTATCATTTTAAACTGGCTACTGTATTTTAGACTGATGAACAAACTGTCACACACTTATTTTGGAAGGTTAGTTTATTATTGTCTTAAAGCTCCAATAGAAGTAATGCATCATTTTCTGTTTTATAAGTGATTCAAATTGGGAAAGGTCATTCAGTAACAAGGAGTTAAAACAAGGTAAAGTGTGTTTTTTGAGCTGTTTTTAATGCTGCAATTCACTGCTAGTCACAAGTTGATAGTTCTGAGTTGGTATTCCTCACATGTGTCAAAATATGACAGAGGACCACATGTACATGCAGGATTTCATCCCAACTGAACACTTCAGCTGCTGATTCAACAGATGACACAGGAGGATTAAGCTGATAGACATGCTACGACACGCTCGCAACAAACTTCTATCAAGCGCAAATCAACTGAATGCAAAGTTGTTACAGCAAGTTCAACACAAACGTTACATAAAGTAATAATTAATGAAAAAGGTCATTCTGATTATTGTTCACTGTGTGTGGCGCCATATTGCTGTGACGTTGGGCGTGTTTCTGGGAAAACTCGAGTTAGATGGATCTTGCTTGAGTTTCCAACTTGGAATTCCGACTTGAATGATTGTTTAATTGCAGTTTTCCATGTTTTCCAGCATAAACCCAACAGTGGTAAATGTACTGGGCAGAACTGTTTTATGGAAATAATTGATGGCTCTGATAAATGCCATTGTTCTAACTGTTGCTAACTACTCCTAAGTTAGCTAACTAACTACAAAGATAAAATGACAGACAGGCGGCTGACAAATAAACAAACAGACACACCTATATAGAGAAATATAAGTAAGGATGTAAGGCTATAAAGCTACAATTATAGTAAAATACAACAATGTTTATTGGTTTGCCATTCAGAAGATAAAGAGGAACTAAGTGTGCCTGCCTGGAGGATCACTGTCCTTCACCTTTTCAACTTTCAGTGCAAAATTAATTTATTTGTCAATATTTGGTAAACAGTGTGGCTAATAAACATTGTCAGGGAATGACTCAAGAATATAAAATATCTTAACAATGCCAAAATACACTTGAGGGGGACTTGAAAACACTTTTGAATCAGTGTGATTAAGTACCAACTGAAACAGATATTCTTATCAGTTTTTTTAATCTATAAACACTCCTGTCTGGAAAAAGGCTACATACACTTGTGAAGAAATTAAAACTATAATCAAATTGAATTCTTCTTCATTTCAGCGACCCCAAGTGGTTTATTTAGGCACATACAACATCAGTATATGTCAGTGTAAATAATATGATAGACCTCAAAGTATTTACACATCTCTACAAGTATTAGCGCTACTATGAGTGAGGTTACTTTGTTTTAAATTAGTTTAAAAGCGAGATATTTTATTTACCACAACAAACATGGCGTCTATTTAGTTCCAAACGTCTTATCCCCCCCTCCCACCCGCATTCTGTGAAGACCCGCCCTACTCAGTCTCTGATTGGCTAGTACTCGTTGAATATGGGGTCAGAGCCAATCAGACTCAGAGGAGGGCGGGTCTTCGCAGAATGCGGGTGGGGAAAAAACAAGACGGATACGGAAGAGAAGCCTCACCTTTTCGATTTCATCCATTTCATCGTCAAGTTCACACACGTACCGGAAGTGAAGCAATTTACTTTCAAAATAAAGGCGATCTATTCCACGCATCTAACTATTTTATACATCTGTTGGATTGAGATCCAGAGGTTAACTGTTAGAGGTTAACTCGGGGATAAGCCACAGCATATATGAGGTATAGTACTAAAAAACTCATTAATCTTTTTGGTAAGTAACAAGCATGGTGCTATTGTCTGTAGCTGTTTTGAGGAAAATATGGCATTTTTTCGGCATTAGTTGAAAAATATGTCAACAGTGTCAACATTCAAGTATTATTAGATAAATAAAAACTCGTTGGGTTAATAAATTAGCTGCTGTGAACTTAGTTTTGAACATGATATAAAATTTTGTGGTATAAATTTCTACAGCAGGATGTTTTACCTTGAAATTTTAACCGGAAACTCCCGCTCTTGTGACCGTTAACGTGCCTAGCTTGACACCGTTGTTTAGCTATCCACAACAGGAGCTCTGGGGCGTCGTTTTTGTCCTTTTTTAATGCTCTGAACAGGTCTGTTTACCTGTCTGAAGTGACCGGTGGCCGTCTATTGATGGGAATTACCGGCAGGATGATTCCTACCGAGGATGCGTCCGCCAGGAAGCGGGAGATAGAGGAGAAGCTGAAGCAGGTCAGACATGGCTGGACAGGAAGCAAAGCATCACAAAACGAGCTGGTTTTGTTAACATTCATCAAAACGGATAAACTTGCATGCTTTAACTATTAACCATGGACGAATAAATAGTCATTTATAGTTAAAAGCGAGTCACTGTTTTCCTACATTGTGTTTCAGGAGCAAGAGACGCTGTCATTCATCAGAGAAAACCTGGAGAAGAGTGATCAGCTGACCAAGGGCATGGTATGAAAAACAAAACATAGACACAAAATGTCCTAATCTTCCGTTTTCTAAACCACACAACTCCTTTAATAAGTCACAGATGAAGAATAATTCAGTGTCAAGAGGCTGGCTTTTGACTTAAACTCGCTGTTTGGCGATGTGGATGTTTAAAAAATAAAATAAAAGTAGTGAAATTGCCCTTTTTTGTTTCACAAGTTCTCACAAATCTGCACCTTGGTTTTAAATAGTTGACTTTTTATCTAGTCCAGGTTTGACAAGTCAGAAATTCAGTGGTTTTTTTGTTTGTTTTTGTTTTAAAATATAAACCTGATTTGGTGTGGTATGGAGAAAACAGTGATATTGCCCTTTTTTCATGTTTCCAGATGTTGGAAACTGGATTTTAAAAAGTCTTTAGTCTCCATCTAGTCCACGTCTGACAAGTCTAAGCACGATATTTTCTGAGCTCGGCCTGGTCTTATGTGATCTGCATCGTAATAATAATGACATGAAGTCTTTTTTCTTTCTGGTTTCACGAATTGAGCGAAACTTTCACAATGTTAAAAACATTCTCTGGTGTCTACTCGTTAATCTAGTCCAGGTTTGATAAATCCAAACACGGCTCTAATTATGTCTTTAATGCAGTTTGTAAGAAGGAAAAAAACTGTGAAATCTCCCCTTTTTTTCTGTTTTCACAACTAGAATAAAGGTTCCTCAAATTTGAAATGAGGTTTAACACAATGTTCAGCTATTTATTGTCTAGTAGAGTCTGAACAAGACACCAGTCACCAGAAATACTTCTACTACTAACCATTAAGAATAAAATCTCTCTTTTTAAGTCATATTTTGGATTTTTTATCATTCTATTTGTTCAGTTAACTGTTTTTTTTATAGATTTTATATCCCAACATAATAATAAAACTCTGCAGGCGACATTTAAATCCTTTTTATTTGCTCATTTCTTCACCTGAAAGTAGTCAAATAAACATATAACGTCTGTACAATCATGGAAATATGCAGCAAGTGTTGATGTTTAATTCGCGAACTCCTCTGAATTGATCACATGACCTTGGTTGTCCTCAAGTTTAATTGAAGTTGTTATTTTCTGTGCTGATATTTGCAAACAGACTCATAAATGCTTTCCTTCAGAATATATTTACACTACAGATAAAAGTATATTGCATTCTGCTCATACTCCAGGATATTTGTTCCCTATGTCTGAAATAATTTGACCCAGTTTCATCCACACCCACAAACAAATCGCAGTATTTTTTCGACCTGTGCTGATGTCATTCTCTCTCCCCTGACAGGTCTCCATCTTGTCCTCGTTCGAGAGCCGCCTGATGCAGCTGGAGAACTCCATCATCCCGGTTCACAAACAGACGGAGAACCTGCAGCGGCTGCAGGAGAACGTGGACAAAACCCTGTCCTGCATGGATCACGTCATCAGCTACTACCACGTGGCCAAAGACACCGACAGGATCATCAGAGAGGGGTGAGGAGCTCGCGTCTCTTTAGGGAATCTTTCAGGAAGGTTTTGATGGATTTTGAGCAGATATATATATTTAAAAAGAAACGTTACATGAATCATAAAAGATATTTTCTGTTCCAGACCGACAGGCAGACTGGATGAGTATCTCGCTTGTATTGCAAAGATTCAGAAAGCGGTGGAATACTTTCAGGACAACAACCCCGACAGCCCCGAACTCAACACAGTGGTACAGTATTCAACTTTATCTTTTACATGGATGGACAACTTTACAGTTAAGCTCCTTTCAGAGCTTCAAAAATGCTTGAATAAGTGTGAGGCACCTGCAGTTGTCACATATCTCCACCAGACCTAGACGAAGCTTTACAGAGCTCTCCCTTCCACATAATCTCCATATGACTTTACCATGCTGTTACTCTCGATGCCCTGTTGTCTAACATATACATACATGCATATAATCATACAGGTTACACAATGCAAGGTGTACATTTTTCTATCAATAAGCGCTGGAGTTACTTTTAGGTACAAGTCACGACCTTCTGGAGTAATATTTCTGTATGTCTTTGAACACAACATGCGTCTGAATTGAACGCCGTCACATTAACGTGAACATGCAGAGAAAGAGATAAAAGCACATCTTGTTCCACCTTCAAAGATCAAAGTTATAAATGTATGATATCAGTGTATCATCAGTTTAATAAACGTTGGTCGAGGAGATTCTTCTCACATCAGATCAGTCAATAAAAATGATTTTTCATCTTGAGGTGCTTATGTGTGCTTCAGTCAGTCAACTCGGGTCACGACACGCTTCAGATGGAAAAAAAAAAAAAAACAGAACCACAACCACAATAAAATTAAAATAAAAAGAGAAGAAAGATCAGAGAGAGAGAAATGACGATATCTACATCAGTTATTTAGAGCTCCTCTGGTGAACTGCTGGAGCCGCGGTTACGGTCTAACGCTGAATATTAAGAGGAAGAGATGTTGCACCGCAGTGTAACAGCATGTAACACCAGGATATAAATAAAGGTTTTAATAAATGAGGAAGGAAGGAAGGAAGGAAGGAAGGCGGTTGAGTCTCAACTGTCATTCAGTGACTGAGCACGTCTGATTTTATAGAAAACATTATTATAAATTGTAAAAGACTTCAGTAGATTCACTGAGGAGTGGTGTCCTCCTCCTCCTCCTCCTCTTCATCATAGTATCTCACTGATGCTTTCTCTCTGCTCCTTCTTAAATAACAGTCTAACAAACTAGGAGTCCAGCTAACAATCATTTTCCTATCGATTTAAGCTGTTGATTCATTTCCTGATTGATTGTTTTATCTATAAAATATCAGAAAATCTTGACATATTAACATTATAACCTCTTATAGCCCAAGGTGACATCTTTTTAAACGTGTTGTTTCATCCAATCAAATCATCCGAAACACAAATATATTCAGTTTATTTCAGTTTACATTTTTATTTACATATTTACATTTACATAACGGCCACCTGTGTCTGACAAAGCTTTCACTTCAACATAATCCATGTCTGAAAGGGGCTTTACACACTTTATCTCTCGGGAACTGTGTTACTATTATTATTACTATTAAAAAAAAGTATGAAATATTTATATAAGTTTGTTGTTGAAAGAACAGCACACATTCCCAGAGGTAGTTCAGAGGTAGTGTTGTCGTCTCGCTGCAGAAAGCGCGCTTCGAGAAGGGCAAAGAGCTGCTGGAGGCCGAGTTCCGCAGCCTCCTGACCCGCTACAGCAAACCGGTTCCCCCCATCCTCATCCTGGACGCCATCAGCGTGGACGACGAGCTGGAGGTGCAGGAGGAGGTGGTGCTGGAACACCTGCCCGAAGCCGTCCTCCAGGACATCATCTGCATCGCCGGCTGGCTGGTGGAATACGGACGCAACCAGGGTACGGCTTTCTATCCGTTACAGTCTGTGTGCTTTTTTTTATTTCTCACTTCCTGTCCGACGCTGCTCCTCGATGTTTCCTTCCTTTTCCACTTCCTGTCTAAGGATTCCTGTATTCCAGGTCTCACACAGAGAGGGTTTAGACTGTTCAGGTGGTGAAATCAGAGGTGTTTTCATGGCTACTGGTTTGTTTTTTAGTGCAACGTGATGTGAGTCTGTGTTGGAATACGTTGGCTTTCCATCTCTACGTTCATATCAAATTACATATTCAAATACACTTTTAAATATTCTTAACAAAACATGTAACACAACGACACAATATTGTGTTAATTTGGCCACAAATTTATTCAGACAAAGTTACAAATAGATGCTTGAGACAGTATTTTTTTTAGCCAAGAATCAAGCTAAGTTAAGAATAAGATGGTATAAGTGTGATATGAATATTTCTATCCTTTTCTCAACTTTTTTGAATTCGCTGACACAAATTATTGGTATTTAGTGCATAAATATCTCTCACCTTTAACATAACACAGACATTTCTATTTCTATATTTATATTCTGGAATATCTTTGCTTGATTTACAGTTAAAAACTCTTTATTTATCTTAAACTGGCCCCTCAGTTCAGCCTCTGTCTGAAACCGGCCGTCTCTTTAAGGCCCCGCCTCCTGATGAGCCCGCTCCATTCTGATTGGACAGCTGCAGGCCACGTTAAACAAACAGTAGTAGTCGGATTTCCACGTACTTATTCGATCTGAAATATGAGAGTGAACAACACGAACGACCTCAGCGATGGACGGCCGTTTGAGGAGGAAGTAGACGCTAATGGAGCTTTCAGCCCTGAGTTTTGACTTGAAGGCAGCATTTTTACTAATGTTTTGACCACATTTAGCACCCAACATCATAACAGTATATAAATGACAACAAAAAAAAAATCACATTCAATGTTAACTCATGCTTTTTCCTCTCTGTTTCTCCCCCCCGCCTCCTTGCAGATTTCATGAACGTCTACTTCCAGATCAGGTCCAACCAGCTGGATCGCTCCATCAAAGGCCTGAAGGATCACTTCCGCAAGAACAGCGCCTCCTCCGGGATCCTCTACTCGCCCGCCGTCCAAACCAAACGCAAGGACACGCCCACCAAAAAGGCTCCCAAGCGACCAGGTCAGCAAAAACAGACTCACTTCCCCCCCCCCAAAAAAAAAAAGAAATCGAACCTCTTCAGGCGGTAATCGCACTCCTGCGTCTTTTTCTTTTCTACAGATTGAATCTAACAAAACAAGCATGATTCTGCATAATGTTGATAATTAAAATGATGAGCACCTTCCCACACACTCAAGTCTGTTTTTGATCCATCCAGCCACATTATTCCATTTCAAGTATCCTCCACCGATCTCTCCGTAATGATCCTACTCACCGTCCCTGTGATTTTTTTTTTTTACAGTCAGCTCTAACTTCTTTCCTTCATCCTTTCCTCTTTCATAATCCCTGTGTTGTGATGACAGTCTACATCCCAGGTAAACAGAACAAAAAAAAAAAAAAAAAAAGCTTTAGTGTGTGTGTGTGTGCGCGCCTCCTTGCTTTGCTTCTTGTCCGTCAGACGCCACGTTTCACGGCAAATAAGTGCAACAGCATGGAGTGTTTTGTGAAGAAGTCTGTGGAGAGATGTAGGAGGTGATTTTTCAGCATCTTAGTTTCACTGTGGTTACGCGCTTGGTGGAAAACGGCAGCTATACGGTGCGACTTTTAGCAGCCAAATCAGCCGCCGATACCGAGGAAACTAAAACTAAACTTGAGCTATATCTATGCAACAACTGATTCAAAGGCAACTGGACGTTTCGCCTCTTATCCACCCGTAACGGAGGACTGTTGCCTTCGAATCAACCGTTGCCTGGATATAACTATGACCTGGACAAATGAGAACGTGTTGAGATTCGCTCACGCCTGCTGCAGCTACTTACAGGAAACTGACGAGCAACAATCAGTTTATCGTCTTATAAAAATAAGGAGATGGATGATATGAAGTGCTCAATCATGATAATTAGGTAGATAATTAGATATTTGGCACTCTGTGATGCTGACAAACTCAAATATTGTGATGTTTTAAAGACCAAAACCAATAATGTGTCCTTTCAATACTTTCCCTGCTTTTGCTTATAGATGTAACTCTTTAAAAGGAGCTCACAAATATATAGTTTCTTTTTATATATATATATATATATATATATAGTCTCATTAATCTCTTAAACAGATGAGCTTTGTAGTTTTCAGCAAACGCTACTAAAACAAAAGGAAATAGTTCTTTTGTTGGACTGTTTTTTTTGTCAGCAGCAGATGAATCCAGTGAGTATTTCTGGCAGCAGGCACCGTGTGTGTGTGTGTGTGTGTGTGTGTGTGTGTGTGTGTGTGTGTGTGGGAGGGAGGGAGCGAGCGAGCTTGAGTCTAAATAAACTACGTCGTGTGTGTTCACGGCGATGAAGGAACATGTCACCCGGAGCGGCCGTGCGGTTTTAAGACAACAATGGCGGCACAGAGGAATGAGATGTAATCAATCAGCTGATCAGTTCATTGTTGGTTTTGGTCTTTTTTCATGACTGATTTGTTGACAAAAAGGAAAACTTTTCCTTTTTTTAAAAAACTTGGAACGTACAACATACTGTATATACAAGAATAACCAAATCCCACACGCGGTTGTGTAATTGAGCTTGTCAGATTAAATATTTTACGGCTTATTTATCAGGTTTCTTTTCCCAGAAATGAGTCGAGATCGACTGGACTCGTAGATTCTTGGAAGACATTTCACCTCTTATCCGGAAAGGCCTCTTCAGATTCGACCCACACGTGACCTCCAGCGAGCCTGAACGAGACTCGGGGGGTCGGAGCTGAAGAAGAAGAAGAAGCCTTTCGGACGAGAGCGGAAACGTCTTTATAAGAATCTACTCACAGAGAGATTTGAAGTCACTACACACATGAAATAATAACAAAATATGGCATCTTTTAAAGTAGATTTTGCTTCATATTTATGTCATAAAAGCAGCAGGAGATGAGCACAAACACAGATTGTGTTAAGACAGAAATAAAGACTTAACCGCCGCCAGCAGCTCACCACCATGAAACTAGAAGCTGTAGATTTGTCACCGTGTTTGTGTGAACTAGTCGTGCAGAGTTGGATTTGTGTGCTGTGACGGATTTGTAATAGAAGTTTTGTGTGTTGATCAGTTAAGAAATCCACTTCCTCCTGCACACACCTGTTTAAAGCCTATCACTCGCAGCTTGGTCTTGCTACGTCTCTTGTTTTGTGCTGAAACGCAACAACGACGCTCACATGAAACGTGACGAGGAAAGAGAAAACTCAGGAATCAGAATCAGAGAATAAGGAGAGATTTTTTCTGAACTAATCTGTTTTAAAAAGCTCCGCTAATTGATATTTTTTTATATCAACGATGGATCAAATGACTACATGCAGGGTGTAAACGTGTTGCTGGTAGTAACAGACCTGCAGTTATCACTAACGCTTTTTTTTTTTAAGCTCGATGTTTTGGTTTAGTGTTCGGTTGAGTCTCACCGCTCTCATCAGCCGTCCAGCGTCTCCGTCAGCAGCGGGCGGCTGTTTTTCAGACGGCGAACCGGACAAAGTCCGCAGCGTTTAGCGGCTGAAGAGACGGATTGTTTTGTTCAGGAGTCGGCGGAGATGTCGTCAGATTTGTGATCTCAGCGCTCCTCCTGACGAATCGTAGAGGAAACATTTAAACTTTACTTCCTACCTGTTTATCAAGCGTCTTCAAACACACAGATGTCTTCTATCTGCCTGGCATGATTAAAATATTTAAACCCAATTCCTTAAATAAATCTTTTACCTTTTTTGAAGATGCAAACAGCTACATGTAAACTACAGAGTAAAGTAGTGAGTGCTTAGATCACAAACGGGGCTGACGGAGAGCAAAGCAGAGAGTCAGTCAGTGCTGGATTAACATTCATCATGTGGCCACAAACACGACTCAGACGAGATGCTAACGTCGCTCCGTGTCCGCTGCATGTGTAAAGAGGTCATTGTCTGCTAACACGTCAGCCGTAACAACTTTTATAAAGCGGCAGTGAGTCGGAGACGATGCTGTTTTTCTCAGCTCGATGTTGACTCTCTGTCGCCCCCGAGTGGCCAAAAAAAAAATGAACGCAGCTTTAAGTGTGCTCAATATTTACTAACTCACTAACAAGCCAAAGATATTGTGTTTTTTATTAATATTCTGTAGTTGTTTTTTATTGCCTGTTTAAACCTTGTAACAAACTGTAATGTTAATATCAGACATAATAATGCTGGATATGTTATGTTCATTCATTGTGATGGCTGTTTTCTAACCTGTCTCTTCTGCTCTTACATGAACACATACTGAGTGTTTTTGTGGCACGTGTGCCCGGGTGTGTTTTCATGGCGTAGGTGTAGTTGCTCTGTCTCTCACCTGGTCATCCAACGCCCGCCATCCTCCCCCCCATCCTCCCCCCCACCCCCCTCAAAATACAAACCTCTGCTGGCTGTCTCGGTGGTGGAGGGATGTGGTGTCTTTATGTTTCATCACTCACTTCCTAGCTCTCCTTTTTTTTCTTCTTCTTCTTCTTCTTCTTCTTCTTGTTTCTTCTTGGCTGTCTGGACCTCGCTGCCCCCTCCTCCTCCTCCTCCTCCTCCTCCTCCTCTGGACTCTGTCTCTGTGTTTATGGGACCAGGGACCATTCGCAAGGCTCAGAACCTTCTGAAACAGTACTCACAGCATGGGCTGGATGGGAAAAAGGGGGGCTCTAACCTCACTCCTTTGGAAGGTAACGCACCTCGGTTCTTCTCTTTGGTGTCTTTTTTTTTTTTTTTTTTTTTCTCCTCCCTCCTCGCTGACAGTACCCGTGTTTTTTTTATGTTGTGCTTCTCATTTACAGCAGCGAGCGCACATAAAACCTCCTCTGTGTCACAACAGCTTTGCAGACTTTGCAGATGTTTAACGGAGCAAGTTGAATGTCGTAGATATGCAAGTGGATTTGCTTTAAAACTGTTTAAAAAGTATAATTTCTGAATCTAATTAGAGACCAAATTAAATGCATTGGAGATAATATTCCTGTGATCTTTAACTTTGACTGTAAACATTAATTTTTGGAGTGAAAAATCAAGTAAATGGCTTTAATTCAATTTATTATCACTTCGGTGGAAATTCTCCAGTGATGCACAATTGCCATGTAATTAATTAAAACATTAAAACACCTTGAAAACAGACATGTTAAAATATCTGCACTAGAATCAGAGAACAAATATTGACTTATGGTCTTAAAAAAAAAAAGTGACGTGAGGTTGTTGACGTTTAACGGCGTGTGACGGACGAATGGATGAAAAGCTGTTGTGACATTTTTTTCATCAAGCTGTAGTTTTAACACACACTCACTAACTTTAGACATCAGTCACACAACCAAAGCTCTTTTGGGCACTTTCGGCCCCCCCCGTCACCCGACTGCAGTGGGTGTCCCCTTCTCCCTCCTCCTCCCCCCTCCTCCCCTCCTTGCTGGGTGCTTGGTGGCGGTCAGTACAGTGGCGGTGTTCCAGGTTCAGGTTTGTGTCCCCTCCTCCTCCTCCTCCTCCCCACCATCACCTCCTCCTCTCGGCCTAGTCACGACCCCCCGGTGGTTTGACTAGGCCTGTCTCCTTGCTGCCCCGCCCTCCCCCACCCCCACCTACCAGGTCACGATCATGACCTGCGGGTCAAACACCTCTCTGACGCCCTGACCGAGAAGCACGGGGCCGCCGCAGGTGAGTGACGGGAACATGTGGGGAAGAGAAGGAACATTACCACAGAAAAAAACAATAGAAATGTCACCTACTGCAGTTTTAACACGTCACAGCCTGCAGCATAAACACACAGAGAGATAATCACCATCATCTCAACACACACACACGTACTCAGTAACTGCTTCTTAACGACCAGCCGCAGCACCAGAGCCCTCATCTTAAAACCCGTTCAACCACCTTCGCGCTTCCTGTCTGACTCTGACTCGGACTGATCTTTGCTCGTGTGACCTCTCAGGGAAGGACGACGTCCTGGACATCGAGATCGACTCCTACATCCACTGCATCAGCGCCTTCGTCAAGCTGGCCCAGAGCGAGTACGCCCTCCTCACAGAAATCATCCCCGAGCACCACCAGAAGAAGACCTTCGACTCGCTCATTCAGGTCAGAGGTCGACCGTTAACCGACACCTGTCTGTCGTGCGCGGCTTAAAGGAATAGTTCAAACATTTTCACATGTAATTCCCTTTAAAACCAGGGTACAAATTCACTTTTTTTTGGCAAATCTACCAGCTGTTTGCATGTTTTACCAGCTAATTTTGTACCCTGCTTAAAACTATAAACTGTCAAACAGATGAAATGAGATACAACATGTGGATTAGTGACATTTAAAGGTGCTGATATGTGTATTTTTATAACTGCCACCAGTTTTCCCCTGCTTCCAGTCTTTATGCTAAGCTAGGCTAATCACTTCCTGGCCCCTGGTCAACACTTCATGGGCAGACATGAGAGTTAAAATGCATTTTTTTAAATCTCCTACAGCACTTGTCTTGTGCTCTTAGGGAGGAACGCAAACTAGCAAAGAGGCAGGAACACTTTGACAGTTGCAGCGCTGACTTTAGTCCCTTTTTTTAAGCTGACATTTGGACGACAGCGTACTTTTCTTCTCACTTCTTTTCAAGTGAAATTAGATTTTTTTGTCTCGTCTGTCCGCAGGAGGCGCTGGACAACCTGATGATGGAGGGGGACAACATCGTGTCCGCGGCTCGCAGGGCCATAATGCGCCACGACTACTCCGCCGTCCTCACCATCTTCCCCATCCTCAGACACCTGAAGCTGAACAAGTCTGAGTTCGACTCAACACTGCAGGTCCGCTTCTGCACAGTCTCATCGTTCACACAGAACATGCAGCGTAAAATATAATAAGTGTTTTTTATCTAATTATGCTTCTTCATATTTGTTACGTGTGTGCAGGGAACAGCAGCGAGCACCAAGAACAAGCTGCCCACACTCATCACCTCCATGGAAACTATCGGAGCCAAAGCTCTGGAGGAGTTTGCAGACAGCATCAAGGCGAGAAGCTTTTTAAAGGAGGAGTTCACGATTTTGTTGTTTTTAAGACGCGCTTGAATAACTGTGAACCTGTCCTTTTAATCTCTATCACCAGTCGCTCATCAATCATTCAATCGTCATTGACCGAGCTCTCTCTCTTGTCTAACAGAACGACCCCGATAAGGAGTACAACATGCCCAAAGATGGAACAGTCCACGAGCTGACCAGCAATGTAAGCTAACGCTCCATTACCTCTTTGTTGCGTAACACCGGTGGATTTATTTGCTCGCTCTGCACTTCAAACTTAACACTCCCCCCCCCTCCCCTCAAGGACTTTGCTGTTTGTCCCTTTTTCTGAGGATACCAGGTGGTCTCCAGGGAAACGGCTAACAGCGCCTAGCCGAGCGTCTCGGGGTTTAATGAATAAGCCGAGCTGATGCTTTACCTTGACCTCTCCTCTCTCTCTCTCTCTCTCTCTCCCGCAGGCCATCCTGTTCCTGCAGCAGCTGCTGGACTTCCACGAGACGGCCGGAGCCATGCTGGCCTCGCAAGGTACAGCCGCATCCACACGGGCCTGTTAGCGCTCGTTAGCATAGACCTCCCGCTGCCCCCCTTGCTAGGCTGTAAAGGTTTCCTTTAGCGCTATTACATCAGCGGCGGTGCTGGTCTGTGATCTGCATTAACATAAGTGACTTCTCAGAGGTGGACACTACTTCACACTTACTGTTGCTGCTAGAAAATACACAGACAGTGAGTGTTTTTCTTCTTTTTTTTTAGCTCTGTTCTCCAACATGTTGGATTTGAATTGAAACAATGAGGTTAAACGTTGACTTTCAGCTTTAATTTGAATGAATAGTGTCTTTTTTTATACACAACACAACTCCCCATTTTTAGGACAATACAGCAGGATAATGATCCTAAACAGACAGGTCATGCACGTCCCTTTCTTGTATGACTTTTGGAATGAAAGGACGGTTGATATATAATATATAATATACACAGCTTTCCCCAAAATATTTAGTTTTTTCGGCTTCATTTTTAGTGAAAAAAACTCTGATATAGATGAAAAATACACTATCTGCTCAGCTCCAAACAACAGACACAGTTAGCTGTAGACTAGCTGGTAGCATTTAGCAGCTAAAGAGCCAGATATTCCCCTCAGGAGTTGGTAGAGAACAAAAACAGAAGCTAAAAGAGAGAGAAGATTCACCAGGTGGAGAGAAGCACGACTCTAAATGAGTGATAATGTTGCTCCGTAACTGCTGGATGTGTTAACTCTTTGCTAACTTTATAAGGTAATAATATCCATGTTGGCTGTCCTTGGCGTGCGATTGTCAGCTTGATAAGATGTCGCTAACATTTAACAAAATGTTTACATTCGTGTAAAACCAGGCGACCGCTTTGCCGTATCAAAACGACGTCATCGTTCTGTTGCCCTCAAGTGGCCAAAAAAAAATCATTCACTGTTGCTTTAAGCTCATAATCATGTTGTCATTTCAAATCTAAAGTGTTGGAGTACAGAACTAAAAGCAGAAAACACACACACACACACACTGCTCTATATTTACTCAAAATCGACCCACATACAAAGACCCATATTAGTAGACCACTGACACTGATGTATGAGGTCGACAGATGCTGTTTGAATATATAAAAGTGAGTCAGTCTTGACGTCTCGCCACTCTAGCCCTAATTCACCGAGCTGTGTGTCTCAGTCTGACAATCCAACACCATCACAGGTCTCCTAGTTTCTCCCCTCGTTCGTTCTCTATCTGTGATTTCCTCTAATGTGGTTTCCCACCCCTCCCCTCCCTATGCCTTTCCTCTTTTCTGGCCACGTGCAGCTTTTCATGACTCCGCTCTGCAGATTTACACATTTATTTAGATTTAACTGGATCCTGTGATGAGTTTAAAACCAACCGCCGCCCTCCTGCCCCCCTCCCTTGCTTCACTTTCCCTCCTTTTCCCATCGTCCTTTCAAACCCTGGGTCGCTCGCTTGCCTGGCTGGACCACTGTGTGTGCTCTACTTTGGCTTACTCTGCACTAACAAATCTTCTCTAACCTTTTTTTGCACTTGTGCCTCTTTCTCTCTTCTCTCTTCTCTTCTGCCTTGCCCTCCTCGGCCCCCCCTCACCTTTAGTACTGGGGGACACTTACAATATACCTTTAGACCCCCGAGGTAAGCAAAAGACCCGTGTTTTAGGCCCCTGATGAGTCCGATGAGTTCTGAATGTTTTTTTGTCGTGAATGTTTGTTGGGGTTTTTTTTTTTTTTTTTTTTTTTTGTCTTGAAACTGTGGTTGCAGCTAATTAATGCAAATTGACAGGAGAGGAGTGCATGCGCTGAAGTGCAGGTTTGAAAGAAAAGTACTTTGGACGTGTTGCCGCGGCAACCTGCGTGCTTCCACTGTAATGAATACTACTTAGCATCAAAAGCGGATATGTAGATTTCACTCCTGGTTAAAAAAAAAAAGGGGGGAAATAAAATGAATGATGTGTCGTATGAGCTCAAATGAAATGTTGTGTGTTATTGAATAGTTTTTAAAGGAGACGACGCGTTTGAACACATTCTGTATTTTCCAGAGACCAGCTCGGCAAGCAGCTACACTTCCGACTTCAACAAAAAGCTCCTGAGCACTTACATCTGTACGTATGCAGGAAAACCCCACACATGCACTTCCCTTTTTTTTTTTTTTTTTTTTTTTTATGAGTAGTTTTATGCCCTGACTTTGTCCTTGCAGGTAAGGTTTTGGGGAACTTGCAGCTCAACTTGCTCAGCAAATCCAAAGTGTACGAAGATCCGGCTCTGAGCGCCATTTTCCTGCACAACAACTACAACTACATCCTCAAGTCGCTGGAAAAGTGAGCAACTTGTTTCCCCCCCCCCCCCCCCCCCCTCCGTGACCTTAACGCAGAGTTGTTGCAGAGTTCAGTGACATCATACCAAACATCTAATCGATAAGATAACGATCATGCAGCTATCAATTTGCAAATTTCAGATTTTTAATTGTTTTTTGTTGCTATTCCAGGCACTTATGAGTTATGTCATCTATCACAGTGAACATCGAGCATGCATTTGTGTTGCTTGGTAACTCGATTTATGTGCATTTGATGACCTCATTACGATAATGTAACATGCACCGAGCCCTTTTCGTTCACACAGCTTCCTGGAGAATCTATAAAAACGTCTTTTTTTTTTAAGTCTAAAACCCGTGTTTATCTTTTTTTAAAAGTGAGCGTTTGAGTCTGTAACTGTTCTGGTGTCTCTCCTCTGCGTCCTCCGCAGGTCTGAGCTGATCCAGCTGGTGACTGTGACCCAGAGGAAAGCGGAGAATTCCTACAGAGAGCTGATCGAGCAGCAGATCCAGATGTACCGCAGCAGCTGGCTCAAAGTCACCGAGCACCTGACGGACAGGAACATGCCCGTCTTCCAACCTGGCACCAAGGTCCCGATTTTTAATTCATTTCACTCTTAAGAAAGAAAAAAACAGCAAACTGTCCGCTGACGTTGGTACACACGTGTTAACTTTGACATGGCTGTAAGATTTTTGGCACTGAGGGTTTTACAGAGGCCCGTACGGGGCTGGTTGACCTGTAGGTCAGTCTGTAAAGAACATAGAGCTTCACAGATAATAACTGAAATTATTTGTATTTATCCTAAATTGAATTGCAAGTAAAAAATAAACGCAACTCAAAAGCATCATATATGACGTGTTAATGAAATAAATGCAGCTGCAGAGAAGAAATTAACCAGTGAAACTAAAGATTTGATCACAGCTTGCAAGCGTTCATCAAACAACTCAAGCTGTTTGTTCCAGTGAGAGCTGAGATGCTGTTTTATTGACAATACTGAGATTATATAACCAGGAAAAAGTGGGTTTCATCACCACGAACGGCTGCTGCGTGGCGTCCGCGTTTGTACTTCTGTAATTGTTATGAAGCACCACGACGGACACATCAGCACTTTCAGAAAAGTCCCAGATGTAATAAAGACTTGGTGGAAGTTGGTGTGAAGACTGTTTAATAGTCTCATGTTTCCCTGTGCTCTCTGCTAATAAGAGAAAACATCTTCCATTTAAAGATTCATGAGCGTCTGAGCTTAATGAGTCCGAGTATTTCACCAACCGGGAACCAGAACAGCCTGTTTAATATGTGCTAATATGAAAATAATAAAATAAGAGTCAGAATTTCTTATTTTAAACCTTCAGCAACTTAAAATCCATAGAAGATGTTTCACATTCAGGCCTGGAGATCATTTCATATGTTCATCTGTGTTTTTGTCCTGAATGTTTCTGTGCAAATTGTGTAACTTGAAGTCTCTTTTTTTTTTTCCTCCTTCAGCTGAAAGATAAAGAGCGGCAAGTAATCAAAGACAAATTCAAGGTGAGGTCAAGAATCACTTTTTTTTTTTGGCACCACACGTTCAAATATCTCGGAAACATGTAGCGTGAACATGACAGAGGCTCTCTCTCTCTCTCTCTCTCTCTCTGCTCTTCTTCTCAGGGTTTTAACGACGGGCTGGAGGAGTTGTGTAAGATCCAGAAGGGATGGGCGATCCCAGACAAAGAGCAGCGAGACTTCATCCGTCAGGCTCAGAAGAAAGTGGTGTCCGACGCGTACAGGGCGTTCCTGCAGAGGTGAGAGAGAGAGAGCGACACTCGGACGGTAACGTCAGCTGGGAATTTAAATGTTAAACATCGCAAATGCTTCTCAACACTGAGCAGAACTTATCTTTCAGAAGTTGTTCTTTCATGGGTCAGAGATAGAAAATATAAATGATAATCATGTGTTTTAAATGATGCTGAAATGACGGTCGATTGACTTTTTGAGTAAATCAGATGATAACGGATCAATCGTTGAAGTCACTTATGAAGAAAAACAATAAATATTCTCCGTTTCCTGCGTCTGCAACATGATTATTCACTGCTGTTTTTATAGAAATGAGGGTTTTTGTTCTGTTTTAAATTGGATTTTGGGGCATTTAATACACCAAACAGTTACTTGCACCTTTCGATTGATTAATAATCACCTCCCTCCCTCCCTCTTGTTTGTCTGATTCCCTTCACGCTGACTTTTCTTCTTCTTCTTCTTCTTCTTCGTCTCTTCCTCCAGATGTGCCAACATCTCTTTCACCAAGAACCCCGAGAAGTATCACAAGTATCGGCCGGAGGAAGTGGAGGAGATGATTGAGAAGTTGTTCGATACGTCCGCCTGAGCTGCACTTTTGATCAAACCCAAACTCATGTTCTCTCTCCCTCCCCTCTCCTCCCCCCTCACCTCTCCTCCCCTCCTCCCCCCGTACAAAACACAAGCTCCTTTACCAACAGAGACTCTCTCCTCACACTACTGTTACCCTCGTCGTGTCCGATGAATGTTTTGTACAAAGATATGAACATGATGTATTTATGTAATTTAGCCGTTCCAGATTAACATTTCAAAATAAATAAATAAATAAAATAAATAAAGGGAACTCTGTGAAGTATTGTGAGTGATTATTTATTTTGTTGAGTGTTTTTCTGTCGTTTCGTTTTCCGGCTTTAGAAGGTTTTGGATTTGTAATTAGATGTTTGTTACCACACAGGAGCTCGTGTTTGAATAAATAACAGAAGAGACGTCAGGAAAATCTGTTTCTTTTGTTTACCTTTGTGCAGAAAACAGTTCATTAGAGTTGAGAGAGAGAGAAAGAGAGAGAGAGAGAGCTTCCTGGTCGTCTGCATCCTAATGAGCGTTGAAGGGTTTTATGAAACACTTCTCCACTATAACACATCTTCAACAGATGTGACCTTCATGAGCTCAAATGTTTTTAAAAATACATTTGCACAGAAGAAACGTATCAGCGGGAGAACTTGTCGCCGAGCAGACTGTGTGTGTGTGTGTGTTTGTGTGTGTGTGTTTGGTTTTCATTTACATAACTTAACCACAGTCAGATGTTACGTGGGCAGAGCTCGATGGTGTGTCTGCACGGAAGAGACTGGAGTGTGTTCAGCCGGCGTTAAAGCTGCTATAATCAATATTTTTTTTATATGAATAACAGGTCCGATGCAGCCAATCAGTGACAAGAGACAACTGGTGTGCAACCTGAGATAGAGTAATGACATCACAGTTCAAGCTCGTTACTGGGAGGTCGTAACCATTCAGTTTGAGAAGGACTCCTGATATTTGAGGGTTTTTTTTTTTTTTTTTTAGAAATTGTTAAATTCTATTTTCACAACAAATGCTTTTAATTAGGAACTGGGTTTGCGGCTCGGCTGCGGCCGCGGGAGTCATGTTTGAGTCATTAACCGCAGCGCGAGGTATGAACGACCGTCTCGGCTCACGCCATAAAACCGTATGACTCGGATGATTTTTTTTTGGTGAAGTTACTACTTATTTAAAATGACTTTTAGCGTCGGTGGTTTTGACTCGAACCCACAGAGTCGTTAACATCGGCGTTAGCTTGTCGTCCTTCGAATGATTGTTTCTGTCAAAACAAATCTGCAGCACCGAGAAGCGAAACAGGACGGACACGAGGAGGTTTTCCACTTCACTGTTGCTGCTATTAAATGCAATATAGAGTTAATAAGTCACAGGACATATGCGTAGAAGACAAAAGCAGATAATCATCGGGAAACATCTCGCTTTGGTGGGACTCTGGTCTTACTGGTGGTTCGACAGAAGGTCCAGTTTGGTCTCTGATCATCAGAAATGCGACTCATAAAAATGTGAACAAGTGCAGCTTTAAATGCAGCAGAGACGCTAACTCCCCCTCCCCTTCAGGAAAGCCATTATTTCAGGTTTCAGCGAGGAGATAATTGTCTCTCCACAGTGTTAAATTTCACACCCTGACAAGTGGAAAACCCTGCTCGAGACACACATTACTGTCTTCAGCTTCCATAACAAAACAATCAGCATCAAGAAATCTATGTGAAACAAAACCCTGTAAAACACATGCTGCAAACTCACATGTTATTTTCTCCTGCAGCTTAATTGAACTCGTAGTCTCCTGACAGCACATTAGCTCATTATCACTGTTACAGTAAAAAAAAAAAAAAAAAAAAAAAACCTCCGTCTGTCAGTTTTCTGGGTTCTTGTTTGTTTTCTGAGTGTTTTTTTTTTTTTCTTCCCGGAAACCAAGTGTGACACACCCGCTGTATGTAAACCCTGGAAGCGAGGGAATCTTCACATCTGCAGATCAGGACAGAAAACTGTCCTTCCAGTGAACTCCACCGCTGTATTTATGTCGACCTCTGAAGGCGTTCTGTTACATCACGTAGTTGTAATCTACATGAAGGATCTCACAAAACCTTCGCAGCGCTGTGTGAGAATATAACACACCGAAGCTGTGATCAAACAGGTTGTGTAACAAGCATGATGTTTTTTTTATTATTCCAGTGACAATACTAGTCTGCATGCAAACACACAAAGATAAAAGTTCACTCGTACGACTCACGTTACAGCGAACAAACCACTCTGATGTTGCGGGACGTTACGGCGGAGCTTCAGCTGCACGAAGCCAGTCACAGATATGATCTTTCCATAAACATCACTTAAACAACAACAACCAAGGCTCTTTAAATGACAAAACCCTCCAGGGACATTTTCCAGTAGAGATAACACTGATGTATCTGTGCAAGATGCAGAGTCAGTAAACACAGCGGACGTATAGGCGGATGTCCAGAAATGACTGAAGTCTGTCTGGAAGCTGCTGGTTGTGTAACAGTCTGACAATTAGTTGTTTTGTTTTTTTTTATTTTTCAATCCACCCACAAACTCCTCAGCCAGACAAATCTCTCTTCATGTGCGATTCTTCTCATTTTCAATCTGTTCAAACCTTTTCAGGTGATGTGAATCAAGCAAGTTAGCACTTTATCTCCATTTAAATCTCCTTTAAAAACACTTTATTTGTAGCTCTGCCTTCTTACTTCTTTTAATTTGTCAGTATTGTGTTTAATTTATATTTCTTCTCACTCTGAGTGATACATTTCCCTTGCTTTGTTATTTTAGTGAAGCGCTTTGCAACTTGTTTTTCTTAAAACAGCTGCATTAATCTGTTTTATAGAAGTTGCCGGACATAAAAAAGCGGTAATATTCATTATTCTTTTTAGACTGTAATAAAGAGATAAGCTCATGACACTCAAAGTAAACTGGTCACTAATTTAATTGGCTGGTGGAGTCGACGCATGCAGCAAAGCTTCACAGAACGTATTAAAACTTGATTTGACTGCGTATTTTTCATGTTGCATCCACAAATCTCCTGCAATCAGAGACCTACTTTCCCACCCCATATGAGGGCTGTACTGGAAAACCAACCGGGTCCAACATTGAAGCTGTCGGAGTTATTAAGAGTTAAACACCACCGCTGAGTCTGAACTGGCAGCGTTAGCGGGAGAGACGGAGTCGTTTAAATGTCTGAACACCTGACGCAAACACAGCTGAAGCTGATGAGAATGTTGTTTAGTTTTGAAGATATTTGGTCATAAAACCAGTCGGATGAATGGACAATCCATCCGATACATTTCTGAGACGCTTCGCTTTGAATGAAACGTTCACTTTTTGTCACAATTTTTTCAATGCATCACTTTTTGCACATAAACTGATTCCTTTTGCATCTCAAGAGCCTCGTCTACTTTTTCGTCAGCGTGCGGGGAAATCTTTTCATCTCGTGGGACTTTTAATTTGGTCACACAAACCCAGATTCAAGAGCACAAATCCTGCTACAGTTCTTTGACGTCTCACTAAAAGACAAACATGTCAACCTCACGGTGGCGCCAGAGGAAAAAGTCACCAAAGCATCACCGAAGTCAGGCGGCTTCATCCTCTGGAGAACAAGAACAGAGTTTCATAGTAATCCTTAACAATAGCTTAACTGTGTCAAATACAGCCTCTGGTCTTTTTTTCCCAAAAGATAAAGGTTTTCGTTCATTCGTCTCTTTCCTTTGTTGTGGCCCGAGGTGGTCGATATCGATAAACAGGAAACCCTGCGGCCTTTCTTTCCTCATTCGGCACCATGTTGGTCTTCGTACTCTCCAGATGAACCTGCAGTCTACTGTCGGGATGTCACGTCATCTAAAGACAGTTTCTGGGTGTATTCCGGTCTTCCTCCGGCCCGGTTCGGAGGCCTCTGTCTCTAGTTGGACGTCTCCACGCTGCTGACCGTGTTCACCGCCTGGATGACCTGCACCTTGGTGACCTCCCTCCTCCTCAACGGGCAGCTGCAAACCTTCCTGAAGCCTTTGCGGAAGTGCTTGGAGACGAGCGCGTAGACGATGGGGTTGAGGCAGGAGTTGGTGTAAGCCACCAGGTGGGAGAGGATGCGGAGGACGTAGGTGGCGTGGTTGAGCGGGAAGCGTCCGAACCACATGCAGAGGACGACCAGGTGATGGGGCAGCCAGCACAGGCAGAAGAGGACGGCGACGATGATGATCATCTTGGTGACCTTGCGCTTGGCCCGCCTCGACTCGGACATGTCCTTGACGGGGTCGACGCTGGTCCACAGGTACCTGATGGTGCGGGCGTAGGTGAGGCTGAGCACCAGGACGGGGATGAGGTAGCCGAAGACGAAGGTGCACACGTCCATTACGATGCGCGGTTTGGACTCCCAGGCCGGGATGCACACCACGGCGCCGGCCAGCTCCATCTGTCTGTAGTAGCTGAGATACGGACCGGAGAAAACCAGAGCCAAAGCCCAGACCAGACCGATGGAGGTGAGGGCGTTCTTCGGTGTCCTCATCTCTCTGGAGCGGAGAGGGTAGCAGATGGCTAAATACCTGTAAGATCAGAGAGAGGACGAGATCCAGATGTTCAGAGTTAAATAATTAAAACAAAAATAAATCGATAAGTAACTTTAAGGATGCCTTCCTGACATGTGTTAAGACTTAAAAACACTCTGCTTGTATGTCTGATATGGTTTTCCACCAAAAAATATATATATAATTACCACTTTAAAATCCTTAAAATAGCGTCTCCTCCTTTTCCCTCATTGAAAAATCCAGAATCTATAAATATAATATAATATTTTTCATTGTAAAAGTTGAACTGCTGGACATAAAATGCCTCCGACTTCGCTGAAAATCGGTGTTTATGCAAGTTTCCACACTGAATATTTGGATCACGACCGCCTCCAAACTAGTTGTGGTGTCACAAATCCTGCTCGTACATTTGTGTGTATGTGTGTGTGTGTGTGTGTTAAACAGAGTCTGAAGGTGAGAACAGAGAAACTTTCCTCCTTCAGCAGATGAACGTGAAAACAAACTCTGCATATAGACGAGTGAAGGAACAAGAAGAAAAACATTTTTTGACTGGAGGATGATAAATATGGATGCTAATACAGATAGTCTTCATACAGACTTACATCCCAGTTATTTTCCACGCTGTTATTTTGCTTTCTTGGTCCATTGTGTGCACACATCTACTGCATGTGTCCCTCCTCTGTTTGTTTTAGGGAGTGTTTACTTATCTGAATCCAGGATCTAAAGATAGAGGATGTTGTATTACTCTACAGATTTTAGATCTTCAGTCACAAGCTGCACTTTATTCGGCTCGATGTTTGTTGGTCTTAATCTTATCTCAGGATGGTAGAAGTGTTTCTACCTTTGACTTAACCTGTCGCTGTTTTCACTCTTTTCACATAGAGGTATTTATTTTTATCTTAAATATTCAATTCTCTTCTACCCTTGACTACTGATTGATGTGATGTGAGGAGGACCACGGTTGAGAGCTGAGGTGAGTTTGTTAACGCCGCCTAACGTGTTGATTCACTTGAACATACCGGGACACAACCTGAGCTGCCAGTGGAGGGTTTGTCTGAGACCGGATCTTTGATTTTCAGGGTTTTTTTTAATCACTGATGCTCTGAAGGAACGAGATGAAGATATGATGTGATATGACATCATTTTTTTTTATCCAAAGTTAAAGTGACAACACTCATTTCCAAGAGCTGATTCTCTCCAGGTAGCTTCTTCCCTTCACTCTCACTTGTTTATTCTATTTTAATATAGTTAATTATTGTATTTTTTTGCCTTTTAATTGCATTTTGGCTCAACTACCTCAGTATCTATCTATCTATCTATCTATCTATCTATCTATCTACCTATCTATCCTCAACAACAATGCCCTTTGTTCTGTATTAATTTAGTGCCAGTTTAAAGTATTTTTCTTTGACTGTGCGGCCTGCAGCTCGCAGGTTAATCTGTAGGAACACTTCCTTACGCACCTGTCCAGGGAAACAGCTGCCAGGGTGAAGATGCTGGCGTACATGGTGAGAAAAATGACGAAGTGAACGACTTTGCAGACCACGGGACCGAACACCCATTCGTCCAGGGTGTAGATGGTGGCTTGGAAAGGCACGCAGAAGACGATGAAGCAGAGATCCGCCACGGCGAGGTTGAGGATGAACAGGTTGGTGGTCTTGGTGTTCGTCTGTCCGTTGCGGAACAGGACAGCGAGCACCAGAGAGTTCCCCACCGTGCCGAGCAGGAAGATGAGCGAGAAGCCCAAAGAGATCACCACGGACTCTGCTTTCCAAGAGGAGGAGTTGAGGGAAGAGAAATTCATCTTCATGTTGTATTCATTCATAATTCACACGGTGGGGATTTGATTTTTTTTTTTTTTTTTTTAAATGTCCGACGACATTAACAAGACGCGCGCGCCTCGTTTGCGCGCAGCATTTCCATCTCCAGACGCAGCGAGAGAGCCGGAAAATCCTCTGTAGTCCAACTGTGATAGAAAAAAAAGACTGATCATCATTCCCTCTCTCTCTCTCTCTCTCTCTCTCTCTCAACCTCCCTCTGTCTCTGATAAATACATCCAACAGAAGGAAGACGCAAACAGCAATGCTGGTGCTTTGAATAAAACTATTTAACTATTTAATAAATAAATAAAAATAAACATTAAGGGGGAAATTGATGAGATTTGGGCACATCGACATATTTCACTTAACCTACATATTCTCACTTATAGATTAATACAAAGTGAATAAGGAGGAGAATGAAAGTTAAATATGTAAAGATATGAAGATTTCTGTTAAAAACACAAGACAACATAAACAGAATTACAATGAGAGGAGGAAAAGGCTGCTAGAAAATGAAGAAAAAAGAAAAAGTGACTAGATATAAATATAACACCTCAAATTTTTCCACTTTTTATTGAAATTTACATAGTTTAATATCTCAGTAGGCAAGGCGAGACAAGTTTATTTACATTGATCATAAAAGGCATTAAAACAGAATTTAAAAGCAAGACAGGTAAAAAGACATAAAAACAATTAAAGAATAAAAGATAAGAATAAGAAAGAATAAGAATAAAAGTAACAGTACAGCGTAAAATAACCCTTAATGTGGCTTAATGAAAGGCAGCAAACAGAAAAGTCTTGAGCTGCGATTTAAAAGAACTGAGAGTCGCAGCAGACCTGCAGTTTTCTGGGAGTTTGTTCCAGATATGTGGAGCATAAAAACTGAAAGCTGCTTCTCCATGTTTAGTTCTGACTCTGGGGACAGAAAGCAGAACCTGATCCCAGACCACCTGAGAGGTCTAGATGCAGATCAGATCTGTATTTTGGCCCATAAACCATTCAGTGCTTTATAAACCAGCAGCAGCATCTTAAAGTCAATTCTTTGACAGACAGGAAGCCAGTGTAAAGATCTGATATCCAAACAATTGGAGATTTAAAATTAATAAATCATAAAGGAATCTTTTTGTTAATGAAAATTTATTGAAATACTGTTGGAAAGTTCTTCTGGACACTGTTGCTGAAGTTAAATGTGTTGCAGGTCGCTTTGCTTTCACCCTTCTGCCCAGTTCATCCCAAACCAGCTGGATGACGGAGCTGGTTGGTCTGAAGCTCTCTCCTGACAGCCCGGAGGTTTGTTATCTGTCTGTAGGACGCTGTGGTCGCCCCTTTTTGGTCCAGGATGGAAGTCACAAACTCTGGATCCAGCAAAAGAGCCCCAGACCATCACACTTCCTGCTCCAGACAGAAGTCTGATGAGCAAAAGTTGGGACACCAGTAGGAATCGTGTTCATCATCGCTGTAATCCTTCAGAACATGGTGGTAGACGTCACTTTAATGTTTGGTTCAGGAGATATGATGCAACAAGTTTATGGTGGGAAGTAAATTGGTTGCCATGGTCACCACGGGGTGTTTTTGTTCCCAGTTTCATGCTTTTATGAAACCTGGACTATTTTAAGGCTTCAGTTATTTCAATTGTTGCAAAAAACATTTTAGTTTTTTGTTTGCTTTGTTTTGTTTTCCATAATTTAAAAAAAAAAAAAAAAACTTAAATGTTTTGTTTTGTTTTGTTTTGCCTCTGGCTGTTGACACCTGTGTACTATTTAAAGTTATTCACTGGATCTGAACTTCACTTTAAATAAAAACTGAAATAAAAACATCAAATAAATAATCAAATATTTTTCATTCCAGCTGTTGAACAGTCAACACTGTATTTAGTAAGTCATCAATATTTGTTTAAGATGGTTTTGTTTTTAAAGTAAACAAAGATGATGAAGTGATGGACAACATGTATCTAAATGAAAATGTCACCATGTTACTGGAACATGATGAAAATGTTCAGATTTTGAAATAAAAATCTATTTAAAAAAAAAAAACATAAACATCTGCAGTTTGTTGAAACTAAAAACAGTTTAAATGCATCAAAGACAAACAGTAAAAAACAATGAACAATGTTTTCTTATCATCTGATCACAAACTACAATAAAACTCCACAGAGACACATTCTTAACGCTGATATTATAATATTATTATATTCTAATGATTATTTTTGGATTTCTTTGCCTTGTGGACGGCAGCAGTGAGAAAATGATCCAGATGTTTAGCTGCTTCTTTACTCACCTGTTGACTCTCACTGTTTCATGTCTACTGTTGCTGTCAGAGGTTATTTCCCTCCTTTGAGAGTAAAAATGCTTAAGTATTAATAGCAAAAGGTATATATTTAAATTCTTATAGGACTTTTACTTGAATTGCAGTGTGTTTACTGTGTGATGCTTCATGTTTTATAATAGATTTTTTTTAAATACAGAAATGTGCAAAGTTTAAAGGAGCTGAGTTTTTAAAAGCACATTTCTTTGTCCTTTTTTCTCTGAACCTGAAAAGCATCAGTGAAGTCTTTTGAAGCGCAGCAGACTGAGGTTATGTGGCGGTTGCCTCTATTTGTGTTTGTTAGCGTCTCGTATCTGATCGTCATGATTTAGATTTTACTCTTCCAGACACCATCTATTCATTACGCTGCAGTGAACGCTTCAATTACCATTACCGAAGATTTATCTTGATGGCGAGGAGGAAATGAAGACAGATCTCGGGCTGACTCGTGACGCCATCAACGATTAGATGGCGTTTCTTGGCACAGAAAAGACTGATGGCTGGAAAACCTCAGCTGGAGATTGCGGTCTGTGTGTGAGCGCGTTGTCAAAACACTAAAAACAAGCATCTTCCGCGCTGATAAAATAAAATAGCGGACATGACGACACATTGCATCTACTGACCCAAAGCCTCATGAGCTTGGATGCTTGTTGGAGAAGACTCTGCTGTACCGGCATTCAGAAAATGTGTGGATGCCGCATCAGTCGTCTAC
Source organism: Euthynnus affinis (assembly GCA_029490765.1). Taxonomy (NCBI): domain Eukaryota; kingdom Metazoa; phylum Chordata; class Actinopteri; order Scombriformes; family Scombridae; genus Euthynnus; species Euthynnus affinis. Next base: position 5,776,442 of record CM055857.1, on the reverse strand, counting down.
TCACAGATCACCTGCATCCTCCTATGGGTTATTTCATCGCAGGGGATGGTGGTCTCCAACATCCACCATGCCAAAGCCTGCTCCATCATCTGGAGGGCCTTGGGGATGATGAAAACTCCTTCAAGGCCCTGGAGGTCGACCCTACATTTGTCCCTGTCACATCATTACTCGCTGTGCAGGAGGGACGATGTCGACCAGCAGTGACAAACATCTCTGCACCGTCCACCAGCTGCTGGACCAACACTACCTCTAAGTCACGTTAAAGATGCAGCAGTGCGCTTAAAATGAAAATTGAAATAGAAATATACATCTCAACCAGAGACGATCTTATTAGAAAATCAGTAGCTACAACACAAATATTTATACATTTAATGTTTACATCTTGTCACTTTGTGCCTCCAGACGCTCGAATCTGGCCTCATCTCTCTCCTCCTGATGTTGGCAGACCGGACGTCTCTTCTGTAGCATTCAGTCTCTCCAGTTGAGGCTGCAGAGATGAAGGAGGAAGAAGAAGAAGAGGAAGAAGAAGAGGAGGAAGAGGAGGTGGGATTCCTTCCTCACGTGAGATTTCAAGGAATCCTAGCAGATAAGTGGCTCTGCTGGATGATGGCTGATCTTCACCCCCCCCCCCCCCCTTCCTCTGTGCATGAGGCAATCAGGAGCAGAGGACTAATCGATGGCCGTGACCCAGTTACCTCATGAATGAGGGAAAACCACTGCCAGCTGTCTGCTGTCGTCTCTCTCTCTCTCTCTCTGATCAGCCTCTGCTCCAGCAGGGGGTGTGTGTGTGTTTTCAGGTCCCGTAGGAGGTCAAACACAAACATTTTCTAATCCTTTCCACTTTAAAATACAACACATTTGTTTTGTCAATAATATAATGTGAGATAAATCGGCTACAGACGTTTTACTTTATGACAAATGAGCTGAATATATGAACTTAAATATACTTATCTACTTATATATTGTTTGCTCTGATGACATGTCGGCGTCACAATAAGTGTTAACGGAAAAACTTGTTCTATTTATACGTCTTCATCGGCGGTAAGTAACAGTGACACTTTTATCAGAAACCCTGAAATAGTCCGCAAATATTAGCCAATGAGGAGCCGGTAAGTGTTTCCCTCCTCGCCCTGTCTAAACACCCAACGGCCCCACCGCTGTGACCCCTCCCCTCCTCCCTCACTGTGTCCTGTTTGAGTCCCTTCATCCTCCGTTTCTGATTCACAGTTTCCCATCTCAATCCACCCACACACACACACACACACACACACACACACACAGACACAGACACAGACCTACAGACAAGGACATGTTAACGTCCTCCAACAGCTGTACAAATTCAAACACCCCTCACAAGACTAAATTTAACGGGTGGGCTTTTTTTATCCAGGAGTATCCAGGAGGAAGTGACTGCCTCGGTTGGCTTTGTTTCCTCCTCTGTGGGTTCGTTGCTCGGCTGGGAGTCGGAATTACTCCACGATCAAACATCCTGGAAGTCTGAGGGAAGCTCAGGAAGTCTAAAGAGCATACGTGATCTTACTAGAATATACAGCAGGCTGTGTCAGCGTATGACGTCCAGCTCAACCTCTAAAGAAATTACTAAACTACAACACTAAATGATGAACTGTTAGTTAATGTGATATTTTAGGGTATCAACTTTGGTTACTTTCCAATTTTTCATACCAGTTTCTTTAATGATTTAATGATTTATTTGACATTTTGACACCCAGATATTGTTTAATATCAGTATCTGCGCATGTTTTATCCAATTTTTTGCAAATCACACTTCAGTGTTTTAGAAACTTGAATACATTTTTCTACTATTCCCAGACATCAACTGGTTTCCATTCATTTTTATAATATAAGAAATTGAATCATTATTATTTTGAATCTATCTACATCTTAACTGCATTACCAGGTTGGACCGCGAGTGCTGATTTAACCCTTTTTGCTCACTGATGGGCGTGTTGCCGCCCGATATAAAGGCCAGATTATGTTATTTGGTACTGGAACATTTTAAAGGGATGTTTAAGAGGAAGCAGGATGGTAGGTGGGAATAATATGTGCAGAAAAAGAAAGAAAGAAAGATGACGTTTACTAAGAAAAACATGAATTAAAAAAGGTAAAAATGAACCTAGCTGACACCTGTTGTCTTCTTTTAGCTTCTCAGCAGCACCTAACCGTCTACTCAGGTGACCACAGGGCTGAGCTGGACTGACACAAAGCTGATTTAAAAACAACATTAACGTAGAATTTCTCTGTCTGAACTGCTGACAATCAGAATCTCCTACAGTCACACATGCACAGCCATGCATGCGTGCACCAAATCACACAGAGTATCATTTACTACGGAGCAGCTTCCTCCCTCGACCCGACAGAGCCGAGTGACTCACCGCTTATTGCGGCTAATGATGCACACCTGTTGTTACTACACAGCACTGATTAGGATCTACCCGCTGTCACAGAACCCTCTAAACAAAGGCCAGAGAGAGAGAGAGGCGCTTCAACACAGCACTTCACTCTGGGAAACTACCTCTGCGTACTACGAGTAGTATGTAAGGGTTAAGGGTCAAATGAATTTCTTTTTAAAGGATTTCTCCGTTTTTTTACCAGCAGATGGCAGCAGCAGCACAGTGAACGGTGAGTGAGACTGTTGTGGCTCATCACACTTCATCAGTGGACGTTTCCTTCAGAGGAGCTACAGATGGTGGCTCATGTTTACTCCTGTCTCAGCATCCACCAATCACATTCACACAAACCGGGGCGCTTTGAGCTCCTGTGATGCATTAAGTCAGGGTTTTCCATGCGTCCGTCCTGCCGGGCCGGGCCGTGATGGAACTGACAAATGATGACCTCCTCTTTGCATGATGCTCTCCTGCGAGCGTTTAGTCGAAGCCGATGAAGCGTAAGAAATGATAAAAGGAGGGGGGGGGGGGGGGTATTTTTAGGCTCTGGGAAACACAGGAAAGTCGGTTCAGAATTTGAAAACCTGACCATCACAGTATCAGATCAAGACGAACATGAGTCACCTTTCCAGATACCGTGTGCTGTACTGAAAACCTTCCTGTCATCCCGAGGAGGAAATGACATCATGAGACTTTCTCGCACTGGCAGCGCAGGAATGTCGAGAGCTGGGTGAGACTGGTAACCAGACGCTGCTGCAGACTTGGTGTAGTGGCCACACATGGGAATATTTGGACTTTAATCAGAAGAAATCATTACACAGACTGATGCACGCTTTTATACCCGGCAGGCTAGACTGATGTAATGCTCTCTTATCTGGTTTACCCCCCCCCCTAAAAAAAAAAACAAAAAAAAAAGATCTGAGGAAGAAAGCACATCACACCTGTTTTAAAGTCTGTCAGTTTTTCGTGTTGATTTTTAAATTATTTTACTTGATTTTAGAGCATCTCACGGTCCTGCACCTGCCTGTTTATCTGATGCTTGCAATGCATGAACCGATATGAAGGTACATTTAATCAAGTGCTGCACGTAAGTATGTTTTACTTGAGTATTTCTAGTCCTCTACATTTCAGAAGGAGACTTTTCAGATGTAGGTTTTACATGTAAAACAATGTAATGCATTATATTTTTATACATTTTTATATTTGTAATGAATTTAAGTTTCTTTTTAGGGACCTGCTTTTACTTTGACATTAAAGGGTCGACCTCAGTCTGGTCATTAAAGACATACTATGCAAGATTTTCCTTAAAAAAAATTAACAAAACAATGTATAGACTCCTACAAAAAGAATCCCTCTCAATCATCATTTATGACCCACTAGAAGTGTGTGGCAGTGTATTTATCTGCATCCTCTACCTCTATTTTATTATTTTGCTGTGCTAGGTGTCAGTCTTTGGGCAGTAAGCGTGTAGCCACCAGCCAATAAAGCGCGCAGGGTGTGAGGTCATGGACTCGTAGCGTAGTGGCTACAGGTTACATCTCTGTCTCTCTCCTCTGCTCCGCTCTGCTCTCTGTCTCCGTGTCATAGACGTATAAAGAGATTCCAGGTCCGAGCGAGGGCGGGGCCGAGCCGCACACACACACACACACACACACACACACACACACACACACATGCGCGCGCAGAGCAGAGAGGCCGCAGCGGACAGGATGAAGCTCTGCATTCACACAAAATCCGGCAATGCAGCACTTTCCCACAGGGCTGTGTGGAAGTGACGGCTTTTTTTTTTCTCTTTGTGCTTTAGAACATAACCGCTGGGAAACAATAAGAAAATAACATTTTATTTATCTGATTCATAGCTTTGTTCTCACCAGTGCTGCTCACTGTCTTCATTCACTCTCTCGCCCGCTCGACCACTGCTGCTGCTCTCTCTCTCTCTCTCTCTCTCCGCTGTCAGCTCACTCTGGTCAAGCCGGGGGAAGGAGGAGCTGACTTTTAATGCTGTTTGTTTACAAATGTTCAACCAACAAATCCTGCATTGTATACCTTTAACTCATGATATCATCATACTAAGCCGGGAACTTTTTTTTTTTTAAAACATCTTTATTGTCCACCAGGGTGGAAAAATGTCTTTTGTTCGCCAGAAACATGAAGACGCACTATACATGATTCTTACAAGAAAGAGACGGTGAGGCAGTCAGTATAACAAACACAGAGAAAGAGGTCACATGACACATTGAAAACAGTCCATGTCATGTCCGTGGATTAAATATTATACAGTTACTTTGCAGAGTTAAGAATACTGATGGCACTTGAAGGATAGATTCACAGTTTTTCAGTCGGGAGTCCGTATGAACAAATGGGAAGAGGTCCTTCAGCAGTGTGAGTTAGTCATATCAAGTGGATATCTGACACATTTACAGTCTTTTTAAGCATCTAATTCTCCTCTTTGTGTTTCCCTGTTGAGCTGCAGTTGGAAGTATAGTAACAAAAAAGAAGGACTTTGGCACTAAAACGACTGTAAAGTTGAAACATGTCGACTTGATTTGACTCATTTGGACGGAAAAAAACCCGGGAGTCTGTCCTTTAAGCGTAATTCTTAGATGTTTGATGAATATGGGCCCTTAAGGACTGAATGCAACATTACCTGCGAGAGGAAATCTGCAGCAGAGGAACTCTTTCTGGTTATCTTAAAATGTGGTGCTAAAAGTTATTGTGTTGCACAAACCTCAGGAAAAGAGGTTTAGACTGATTAGACACTGGGAACTGAAGGGTACTGTTAGAGCTAATCATCAGGGTTTTTGAGGATATGAATGATTATGGCGCTCATTCTGTTTCCTACGGGCCACAACCCACACATCATGATTCCCTCATTAAATATGACTCCAACCCACAAGTGTCAACACTTGTGGTGCCATGCCATTAGTCTAACAGCCTGTTATCCCGAAACAAAAAGCCCACTGCTCCGAGGGCAGGTTCCAGCAGTCACTAGCTCCCAACATTCGCAGTATGTATTCGGAGCATTGGTGTGTGTGTGTGTGTTTGGGATAACGGGCTAATGGGCTCTCAGTCAGTCCGGTGAGACGTTTTTCGAAGTATTGGGGTTTTCGGGATAATGGGCCTTTCGGACCAATGGGCAGTCCACACACTTGCAGAGAGGCGGATCAAGAAGCAGTGACCTCAAACATCTGCTCTTTACAACAACACAGAGCTCAAACAGCCAAAAGCCTTCATGACAGAACTCCACAGTGTAGCCGAGGCAGATAAACCTCCTGGTAACGGTCATTTGGAGCACTTTCACTCACTCACTCGCACACACACACACACACACAGTCCTCCACATCCTCTCAACTCCCTGCCGCCGTGCCTCGCTGATAGTCCCACACTTTATAAATAGCGTGCGCTTTTAATATGCGCGTGTGTCCAGTGGATAACGTCAGCGCTTTGGGAGAGAGGCTCAAGGAGTGTTTCATTATAAACCTGTACTATTAAAACTCGCTGGCTGGGTCTGGGTTTTGGCTCTCACGTCCCCTCTCAAACTTTTACGAGGCCAGTTATGATCCTAAATCGATGCAGGAAACCGAGGTGGAGGAGCTGGGCAAGGTAAGCGGTGCCACGACCTCACAAATAAAAGGTAGTGTTGGTGATTGTGTGGCTATTTGCACCGTCGCGTGTTGTATTGTTCGGCTTCAAGGGTCGACGCGGCGTTTAACTGAGACCTCCGCGCTGCAGTCAGGGAGCGTTTCGGGACATGTCGGGCATGTTTTTGTTGTGTTGGCTTTCTTTTACCAGCACAATGAACTGAGGTTAAAGTGCTGACTCAGCTTTAAATCGAGGCGGTTTGCATCCATACAGAGAGAGAGCCAAAGTCATGACATCACTTCCTGTCTAGCCTCTGTTTCACCAGCTTCTGTAACTCAGTGAAATCTCTCATTCAGCATTTCTTTCATGGGTCTTTATAGAAAAAATAAATAAAGTGTGTTCCTGGAGTTTGCTTTCCATATTCTGAGAAAAAACCTTTGTAACTTTAAAGGATAGGTGGTGAGTCAAACCAACAATAAACTGATCTACCGTTAAGTATCGCATGTGTGTGTGTATCCAAAGCCTGATATATCTTATTCCTCCGTTTTGTTGTTCCAAAAACTATTAAAAACATGTCAATAAGACACACTGCCGCACCGTGTGACATGTTCCTGAAGTTTTCAGTCTCCAGAGAGCAGTTCTGTGTGAGGCAGACGCCACTGAGCATGTGCGGGAACGCCAGCTCTTGCCAGCTTGTTGGTGCTATACATCACAACGTCTTTACTTTGCACTGAAGGTCTCGGAGAATTTTTACAATACAGAGCAAAGTCGAGAGGCTGCAAATGCTTCCTTTGGAGCCGTTTCTAAACAAACTAACGTGACCAAACTCTTCATAATGAAGACACATGTCACCAAGTGCAGCATTGTGGCTCATGACTCATGTTTTTAATAGTTTTTGGAACAACAACGGAGGTCTACAGCACAGAGGAATAAGATACATCAGACTTTGGATACAAACACAATACTTTGCAAATAAATCAGCTCATTGTTGGTCTTCTAGAGAGTCATGCCCGTAAGTGAGTTGTTGCTGCTGTTAAAGACGTTACAAGCACCTCCAGATAGTTTCAGCCCGTGAGCGGCGTGAGCCAAGTTCACAGAAAGGTCACAAAGGTCACGCGGCGAGGCATGCAGGTGCTTTCGGAGAGCCGCGAGAGGAAGTGAAGTGGGGAAAAGCAGAGAAAGCTGTGAGAGAACCACAATCACGCAAGCTGCGTGTGGTTTGCAGCTCCTTGCCAAGACCTCTCACTCTCTGCGTCCCAGACTTTCTCCCTGAGTTATCCAATCCCCCTGTCATCTCCACTGGCTGCCCTCCCCACTCCCAAACTCGACCGCACACAAATGGTTTGAATAAGAGGTCTGCATGACTGGGCTGTGGCTACAGATGAAATCCTGAAGAGTGATAGTTTACTTAGCCTAAATACCCCCGATTAGACAAATTGAAACATTGTTGTTATGCGGTGGAAACTCAAGGACCTATTGGCCGAGTCTGTTCACCCCGTTCCGGAAAAGGCTGTGCTTTGCGCACTTTCGTCATGCGAAAACCACAAGATCTGTGGAAAAAAAAAAAAAAAAAGCAAAGCAAAACAAAACAAAAACTTAAAAAAAAAAAAAATCTTGCAACAAAACAAAAACTGTAAAACAGAAAATGAACATTGTCACACAGAGATGATTCACAAAGGAGGCAGGCACACGCGATCAGGCTTCTGTAACTACTGAAAAACATGTCCGACCACAAACGTTCTGTCCTGACTTATGGCATTCCTCATGATGTCACATTTTCCTCTCATTTTGATCGTCTCCAGGATCCCAAACAATGCTCCGCTCCGAATTGATCACAAAGTATATCCCCCTAGAAATGATCGAGAAATCAATCACAGCGTCACACTTAATAAAGGAATAATTCAAGACTTTTAACTTCTGATTCCTTTATAACAGTGTTTAAAGTCATCCAACTGTCAAACCTCATTTATCCCATTAAAAGTTGTAATTTGTAAGGCCACAGAGACCTTTTTCTTTTAGCTACTTAAATATTACAACACACACATGTACTGCAAACGCACACAGTCAGTAATAATACACCAGAATGATTCTTCCAGACTAGAGCTAAACAGCAGTGGAGACTCATAAAAAGGAGCGGTAGCTGCTTCATCCGCCAGCGGACTCCATCTGGCCGGGCAGTCTGGTGTCAGTGCTCAGAGGCTGGAGGAGGAAAATAAGCGCTCAGGGAAGAATTTGTATTTCCAACACAGTTCCTGCATTCGTCCAGCGCTGAAACGGCGAGTCAAGTAATCGATTAGTCTATCAACGGAGAGCTAATTGCCAAAAATGTTGATAATTTGCTAATCGTTAAAGTCATTTATCAAGCAAAAATGAAAAACTGCTTTTGGTTTCGGCTTCACAAATGTGAGAATTTGCTATTTTTCTCTGTTTTATGTCACTGTGGTTTAAGATCTTTGGGTTTGGGACGGTTTGTTGGACGAATTTAATAATTGCGATGAGCATCTCCCGCCATTTTCTGAACTAAACAATTAACTAATTAGTTTAAAAAAAAAATACTAGCTTCGCTTTATTGAGTTCAACAAGGATGTGCACGTTTCCATCCAAATATAATGTAAATTTTAACCAAATTTTGCATGTTTCCATTCACTTTTTTCTCAGATTTCTGAACTTTCCAGTCAAGTTTTTTGTCTACAAACTGAAAATGTGCATAAAACAGGTGGATGGGAACAAGCTTCATGTCCCATAATGACATGAGATGGGCTGTGCATATTTTCTGATGCTCTGGCAGTCATCACTGTAAATGTATATAAATAAGCTCAGGACGACATGAGCGTGAGAATACTGCTTATATCAACAACACCCAGCTCACCCAGCACCAGTTTACCCTGCAGAACTAAAGAGAGAGAGACGCACACATCCGCACACACATTACGTAAGTTCTTTATTCACCCCTCGCTACATCCACAGACCTCTGGGTGATATTCAGACGGTCTGGAATTGTGTTGTGTGCCTTGATTTCGGGTGCAATTAAAGCCCGAGTCCCCTCGGAGGCTCGTGTGAGTCTGAGCCGTACGTGTGGCAAATGGGGTCTCTCAGGAAGTGAAAAGGACCGGAGGACGGGCGGCGGTGTAATGAACAAATAGCGGCGCCTGTCGTGCGAGTGAGCCTTTCCAGTATTCTTGATGACATGAGCGCAGGTGTGCCGCTCTCACATCACCGCCGCAGCAGGAACGAGGGGAGACGGCGTGTGTGTGTGTGTGTGTGTGTGTGGCTTCATCAGGTGGCAATGGGTCCGGAGGGGGAGGGGGGAGACTTGGCAGCCAAGTCAGACTGAAGCCCTCGGGCAGTGGCATCTTGAGTTCAAAGGACAGATTTTTGGAAAATTGAGGCCTAATGACCTTGACTGGAGAGAGAAAATGGCCTCTTGTCCGCAGTGTGTGCAGCTGCGGCAGATGAGATGGAGACCTCTCGGGACAACTTAGAGACACAGCTGCCATGTCACCTTGGGAACGAGCGAGCAGGGTTTGTACTCGAAGCTTTAATCTGGACTAAAGTTGTTTGAAAAGTGACATGTAAAGTAAAAATCATTAGATCCTTTGCCAATCTGCGTGTATGTCTGCACTTGTGTTCTCCAATTCAAAGTCCGCATGAACTACATGTGTTCTTGGGAGCTGATTTGTGTGGACCGGGCACAAATTTCACATCAACCGGCGGCGACGACGTTGGACATTTTCAACCAGTTATTGTGTCTCTAACTCACATGCTTCATGCACTTTCTCTCATTTTTGTTTTTTATTGATACACCAACTCAGTTTCCACTCAGGTTCTTTCATAAAAATTGAAAATGTGCATAAAAATGAATGAAAAAGCTTGATGAAAACACACTTTATAATGTAAAATAGTGTTTAGTCTGCAAAAATTGATGTAAATAGGGTAGACAAAATATAAGAAACACCTTTCGCTACCTTCAAAATGCTCCAAAACAACTGATCATTAAAGGACTGATTCACAATGTGTCTTAAAACAACAGTCAGGTGATCATTCCTCCTGTTCATACTGGCATACTTACATTATAAGTGCATTATGAAGAGATGAACAGGAGGAACGATTACAGCAAGAAAAACCGACTTCATCGTACAGTTGACTGTTGTTTTAAGACACAGTTGAAAAATGACGAACCTGTCCTTTAACCTTCATAAAGGTAGGATTCATAGCAGGGACGTGGGATTAGACTATCTTCTAAAATCCACTTATTGTTACTTTCACCATCAGAATATATTTAAATATAGAGAACGATCCTTTTAGTTCAGTTTATTTAGTTCATTTTAGTTGTTTTCAGTCTATTATTTAGTTATTATCTAGTTTTTCTTCCATTAGTTTGGTGGAATAGTTTTTTTTTTGTCACATCTCTTACAAATTCAGAGTATCTGTTATTGGAACAGCGCTCTTCCCATGGGTGTGGGATCAGGTTTGAGAGAGTTCAGCGCAGCTACGCAGAGGACAGCCAGAACCCAAGGAGCAGGAGCAGAGTTTCTCAGAGGGGATTTCGTGTGGACTCTGCACCGTCCCTTTCAAGTACCTCAACCGCAGGACCTGTGGAGAACCGGCTCTGTTTTCTCTTGACGTCAGAGCAAGCGTGCACTGAACCTCATATCACCGGGGTGGATCGATCAGTCTCTCCTCATCTCATTATTACCGTTTCATGTCCAAGGGTTTATGATACACTTGAGCTTGATGATGTGCTATCAAGTGTTTGCTTGTATGCATTTTATTATTGTGTCCATATGGCTCTGGTTGGTGTTTCAGGGAATAGACTGACCTAAGTCAGACATTTCCGCTGCTTGGACCATAAAATATTTCCAGCCTACGAATACCTTTTGGTTTAAAAGTGACAGAGAACATTATGTTTTAACAGAGCTCAGACACACTGAAGTTATTTGGATCTCCTCCCTGAGAGAGAGAGTGCACCTCAGATTTAATGTTTTATACTGATAATGGAGAACAACAAAGGCATCAATTGTGCTTCTGACAGTGTAAGACTTGACTTTATTGTTCATATCAATCAAAAATATCCTGGCTGATCTTCTTTATTCCGACTGCGCCGCTTGCTATACGTGAGCCTAGAAGTCCAGGATGCTTTAATAAAGATTAATAGACGTTTCAAATGTGTCAATCATGGACGGATTACAAGACGATGTGGGTGAACCTGACCTTTAATGTCCTGCTGTTAGTTGAAGACCTTAAAATATAATGTTTTGTTCTTGCTGGAGATGAAAAGAAGCATAGCTGATCCGCTCTTGACACTCTCATATCGTGCTAAACACTACAGCTCACTCTACTAAATGTTGTAGAAAACCATCAAAGCAAAGCTGTAACGCAGGTTATATATTTTCCCAAAGCGTAGTGGCTCTCTGCTCAAATATATCTCAATTGCCTTGCTAATTTTTAATGTAGGTTTACTGCAGCTTACGTATGCAGTGAGCTGCTGCGTTAGGAAGAAAATAACAAAAATGTAATAAAATACAAATATATTGGATCTGACGTGGTGTTGGCAAAAAAAAAAGGAGAGAGAGAGAGAGATCAGGACAATCCTACTTCTGACTGGGCCTCATGGCTTTCCAATCTGAAATGTTAACAGCAGTCACTTCAAACCCTGGCTCTGGAGTCGGGGGGCCCTTTCATGGGGCCCCTGGGCCTGTGCCCGGTAGTAAGAAGAAGCCTCTGCATTTTGTGCACATTTCAGAAACTATTGGTAATTGGAAAATGGAAGTAAACATGCAGAAGTGGAAGGAAAATTCAAAGAAACGGCAGATAAAACATCCTCAGAGGTTGCAGTCTGAAGTCTGAAGCTCACAGAAAAGAAAAAAAAAAAAACACAAAAGGCTTCATGAATTGCATCGACTATTTCAGCGGCACGAAGCAACCTTGCATACTCTTCTGAAGAGGGCACTGTTTGAAAAAATTTGCACTGCAATACCTAAAATATCAAGCGCTCCATTGTCAGTTGTTGACCAATCACTTCCTGTGGTTCTGTGGGCACCGAGGGAAATGCCCCCAATCCCTGACATTTTTCTGCTGAAGTCCACAAGAGCTCTTTTTTAAAAAAAAAAAAAAAAAAAAAAAACCTTTATTTGACGTCACGTCTGTGCTCTATTCTTCAGTTTTGTTCCCCCCAAAAAATCCTGCTGTGGTCAAGCCAGCTGACTTGGTGTTTGGCTCGTGTGCCGTTTCTGTTACCTCAGGTGAAATGAAACCTAAACCCAAACATCACTCTGACTGACGACTGACTTGCAATAAATTTGATTCTTCTTTAAAAGCTGAAATGTGATCTAAAAATTGAAGGGATTAGGACGCTATTATATAAGCATCTTTTACTCATTTGTAAGGAAATATTAAGTTCTACTCAGTTGTTTCCAGGCGTTGTGGAGTATGACTGCGTAAAGTAGAATAAAGCCTGGAGGTGTGGAGTTAGAAAGAAGGGAGGGTAGCAAAGCTCTGCTGGAGGCTAGCAGCTCCAGGTATAATACACCCAAATCTGTATGGTTGAGTAATCAAATTGAGTTGCATTGTGGGTAATATAGGCATCCCAGAATTGGTTGCTCCTGAATAATTTTAGAATCAGGCATAGTTGCTGCCATATTGGTCGATTAAATGTGCAGTTTAAGGTGACAATGAATCATTATTTAGCCTGAACAATCAACTGTTTCACTGTCTGTGAATTTCTGGCAGCAGTAGTCTTGTTTGAATAAACTTTATTGGCATCACCGATAGACAAAACCAACAGGGGGGGGTTCCATGTTCAGTATGAGCGCCACGTCATGGCAGGTCAACGGTGCAGTGTGAGTAAAAAAAACCCAACAAAAGCCAAAGCAGCAGATTCTGGTTGAGCTGTGAGGCTGATTAAAACATGGTGTTAATGCAACATACACAGTGTCTGCACTTCTGAAGAGCTTTGGTGGCCAAAGACCATACCAACCAACCAGAATACAGCATGGTGCTGAACACACAGGCATGCTAGCGTAACACTACTGACAAGAGATATATTTACCTCAAACTTTACTGTTTTACTACGATTGGACGTTTCTCTCTATTTATGGTCCATGAGTGGTCGGCAATTAGGTTCAACCAAGGGCCGGTTTTTCCATGATTTTTCACTGCAGGGCTGTTAAGTGGTGGAGTGGAAAGGCCGGGCCTATATGTTTTGTTTATTTGTGTTTAATTTACTTAAGAATAAAATTGGTTTATAGCACTGTTAAGGACTTTATATATCTGAGGGGGGGGGGAATGGCATCGACACGCATTTCCGCTCCACTGCCAACTATTTGTTATGGTTGCGTAGGCTAAAGTTGTGGAATTCACATATTAAACTTACATTTCTTGTGACTTTATTATGCTTAATTTCAGTACCATTCACTGTTCAAACACTATAGTGCGACCGTAGTTTTAATGCCTCTCGTCATGTGTTATATTACAATAACTGGGGTTCACAGGAGCCTTGTGTTTATGTTCTTATCTACAGTAGACCTTTGGAAAATTATGTAGAATTTTTGATGTGAACTATCAGGAGGCCAAACATATTTGATAAAAAGGCCCGTGGGCCGCCGTTTGCCTGCGACTTGACTGCCATACATAGTGTTACGATTCACGAGGCGTCGTCGCACCATGTGACCCGTCTCAAAAAATGAACGTTTGAGTCTCGCAGCGATTGCAACCGAGACTTTATTGGCCCCATGTTGCACAGTGTGACGTGCAATTAGCTTGTAAGGCCGACCAATGCCAACCAAATACGGTCTCTAACTACTTTACAAGTGTGCATGAACTCAGTGAACCCGGGAGTCAAAAGTTTGAACATGCAACACCACCGTTTGAATTTAAAAGTTTGAAAAACCTCGACACACACAGCAGGTGAATTATATCGTGTATGTTATAATCTTCGTTTTGAGTCCACTACCTCCACTGTCGCCTATAGAAACTGTGTTTTCCTCCCTGTATGTTTGCCCCTGAAGCACTGCCACCCAGTATGTCCCCTCTCAGAGGCTGAGAGAAGTAAAGGGGCTCTCAGTCAGTACCACGCGAAGGCAGGCAGATTTTCCACTGGTTTAATGAGAATCACAGACAGAAGAGAGGAAACGTGCAGGGTATTTATAGAAACGAGAGGAATGCAAACCCCCTAATTGTGCTTAGTCTATCTATCCCCTGCAGAACCTGCTGCCCCCTGATTTTCTACATGGACTCAAAGCATATGGAGGGGGAAAGAAAGGAAACACGGGACAGTAAAGGAAAGAGAAAGTGTTCTTTTAAACACTTTGCTGATTTTGTAGTTCCTCTTTGTTTGTATTAGTCACGGGGATCTCATGTGAAAAACGGGCTCCTCGAGTACAAAAGTGTTGTTTTACTCATTTTGCAGGAATGCAGAATTACACATTTTTCCTAAAACAGTCGCTCTCCTTTATGCGCTCGCCTTTTGTACATTTATGAAAACGGATTCATCATACGCCAGGGTAAGCAGAAAACGTCTCGCTCAAACTGAAACTTTTTCCATCAGGATAAATGCAAACCAAGAAGTCAAGTCAAATTCATTTATATAGCACATTTCATACCGCAAGCGTAAACTCAATGTGCTTAAAAACATGCAAAGATCATACATAACGGACATATTACATTAAAACAAATAAGATAAAATGTCACATATATAAAAACATATAAGACAGCAGGTATTATTATTATCTTTATCAAAGGTTTTACCAATTAAACTAAATAAAAACTGGTGAAAAAATATATATATGTGTAGTCTGCTTTTAAAGGAAGACCCTGTTGTAACATTCATGTGGAGTCCAAAGAGTAGGACCATAGCGGCTGAAGGCACCATGATCCAATTAAGTATTTATTCTAGGTACCGTGAGGAGACCTTTATTTGATGATCTCAAAGGTCTATCTGGCGTGTATTCAGACTGTTGTGATGCTAACATGCTATTTTTGCTACCCCGGCCACATTTGAGAAATGTCCACCGAGACGATTGAATGAAATAGCATGAAATAAACTTAATTTTTGTTACACTCTGTTGTGGACAGTTGCCCTAAGGAAGGGCTAATGTTTGTGAAAATCTTCTCAAAGATAAACCAAAAGAACCAGTATTTACAGCAGGAACAAAACAACAGTTTGCTGTTGAGTTTTTATGTAACCTGACAAGTTTGCATACAGCCAGCACAGTCCAAACATTTGTGGATCTCATGATTGTTAAACTTGGTTAGCGTAGCTTTTCATGGTAGCCGGTAAGCAGACCAAATATGGGGATGCTCACTGTTTCACTGCCTATTGTGTTTGCTCAGTAAAGGAGATGTTTGTTAGATTATGCTAACAGCCAGGTAAACATGCGTACCTTTACACTGGTCTGATCGGTTAGCTTAAGGAGTTTGTTTAGGTCTCTGCTTTTAACCTGGGGCTCAACTGGAATACAGGTTTCCTTAATTTATCTTCTACTGGCTCTTTACTTGGCCGCTCAGTTCAGCTTCTGTCTGAAAGAGGCTGTTTTAGCTCCTGTCTCTTTAAGGCCCCGCCCCCTGATGAGCCCGCTGTTTGATTGGCCGGCTTCATTCAGAAAAAAACAAGTTGGCTTTGCTCATGTTTAACATGGATATTCAACATCATAACAGTAGAAAAATAACAGAAAATCACAAAAGCATACGTCCCCTTTAATCCCGGGTTCACATCATATCGTACAACTAATAATTGTAAGTAACCAAGTTGAGAAAAAACCCTTCATATCAGGTTTGTTGTAATTATTTGGTTGGTTTCAGTTGAAGATCCTGTTGCTACTAGCTAACAGAAGACATTTTGACATGTCACAGTTGGAAAAGCTCAGGTACAGATAATAAAACGAGTTGTGGCTCCTTCAGTTTCGGGGGTCCTGGTAGGTATCGCACATGCTGGCTCGCTGTCACACTGTCATGGTTCACTGGGACGCTTGAATAGAGCTGAGCCATCATTAATGCTATTGTTAAGTAACACCTGTGCTTTTCCTACTGTGACATGCCAAAATGTCTGCTGTGGAAAAGGTCTAATGTTACATCCAACCTTCTCATATCTGTGACCAAGCAGATATTGCCAGGGATCATTTATGTACTCTTTGGCATGGCACTGGGGAGGGCGTGGATGGGGTGTGTGGAGTGGGATTAGCCTAAGCTTCATCATCAGGTTGGGCTAACCCATTGTTGCTAACCTCAGGGCTGACCCCCTTCACTTTTACGGCACATGGGGAAACAACAGACGTGACTTTTCTCGGTCTTGACAAGCTGCCTCGTTCATTAACTGACACGCTGTAGCCTCTAGTGCACGTTCACTGCCAGACTGACAATTTACTGCTAAGCTTTTCCTCTGCTCTGCTTTAGATTCACCCACCATCACTTTTCTGCCACTCCGCTCTCTCGCTTAACCGCTCACTTGCTTACGCAGATGTTGACTCACGTTTCAGAACAGAGCCGCTCAGAGGCCCCAAAATGATATTGATTTCTGAATGAATGCGTATTTGGCGTGATTTTTGGCATTTAGAAGAAAAAAAAATTGGCCTGGCGGGAGTGTTTGTTGGCCTGGTAGCTCATCAGGCCTGTACAGTTTTAGGCGAAACACTGGATACAAAATACTGGCGGTGACGTGACATCACTGGGGCTAGAAGTAGGGGAGCCAAGGGGCCAATGGCCACCCCACTTCACCCTCCACCCACTCTCTTTTTAAGTGTGCGAAATGCCCCTATGTTGCAAAACTCACAGTGAAAAAGATCCTGTGTTCCTCGTTTGTGTTCATGTCCACAGCAACAGCGAACACAACAGCTATGAGCACGGTGCCAAAGCTTTGGGTTCATCCTGTAGGTCCTGTGGGCTGACGCTGCTTCAGCCCCAAATGGTTTTGAGCCGAGCCCCGCATACTTCTGGTCCTCAAAACTGGTATTTTAATGTAACAGAA
Source organism: Euthynnus affinis (assembly GCA_029490765.1). Classification (NCBI taxonomy): domain Eukaryota; kingdom Metazoa; phylum Chordata; class Actinopteri; order Scombriformes; family Scombridae; genus Euthynnus; species Euthynnus affinis. The sequence continues at coordinate 5,759,495 of CM055857.1, read as the reverse complement.
GAGAGCTTAACGTGGAGTGACAGGGGGAGGGGGGGAGAGGAGGAGTATGTTGTTGCACATAGCAAAGATGCACACAGGTCATGGATGTATCACAGTCGGTGAAGTCGCTGTTCCAGTGTTTCATGCTTTCCTCCACGTTTCAGCACAGAGATCGGTCAATAACGAAAACTGCAGAGAGCACAAAAGCCTCAAATTGCAAGGTTGTAATTCTGCTTCTTTTCCTCCTCTAGTATTTTGCATCTATAACGTCGGCTAATCCACTGGAGCGTCCGTCAGAACGGGCTGCAGCTATTAGCGTGACTCAGGCAGGTCTGAAACGTGTTAGATTAACGTCTGAATTTTACATTAATGTTGTTCAGGTGTCACTGAATATAATCCAGGATGTTGCAGGAACATCAGTAGCCCTGCTGATGCTCTGTTTGTTGCCCACAGCTGGCTGTGCGTCATATTCTTTCCTTTGACTTTATTAAATACCTGCAGCATCACACGGCACACCGAAACGATCTTTAAAATGAGAGAGTGATGTGCACATTTACGCACAAGGCACAGCGGCGGTAAATTCCTTAACGGTCAGGATCTGATGGTGATTAATGTCCTGTGTTCTGCTGCACATCTTCATCATTGACTGTACATAAAGAAGTCAGCTGTCAGATTCCAGGTTTATACGGTGGAATAGTTGTAAAGCAGCCTTTATGGACGAATCCTGAGCTCCATCAGGAGATGTCAGGACATTTTTATTTTAAGTAACTAAAAGTCAAAGATGAAGCCTAAAACCAAATACCTCAATCTTCAGTCGGTGTCTGACTGAAGATTTCACTCTTGCTGGAAACAGTCCTGTGTAAAACGATACACGGGGGGCTGTGTTGGTGTGGGCGATGCTGTTTTAAAGTGCCAGTGATACAGTGAAATACGATCCAGCCGGGCCGGTTTGGAGTAACAGATTATTGCGTTTAAAGGCTGATCAGAAAAACACCGCACAGCAGTTTGTAATACTCACAACTCTGGAAAGTTATCACGCTGCAGCCCTGTTTACTAGTGAGCACATGTGGAATGCGTCTGTGTCCACAGACCCCCGAAAAGTATGAATGGAACCGTGTGCGCGTCCGCGGTCTGCATGCGAGTCGACAGCTGTTTGTGGACGCAGAACATGGAAAGTATGAAAAGGCCTTAGCACACACACACACACACACACACCCACACACTTTTGACCCCTGCACTGTGTGTCATAATGACTTGCGGGATAGAACCATATGGCAGCCATCTTATCTAGATACAGTTTTAAACTTGCTGTAATTTGAACCTATGGTGAAAGACGCTTATATTGTCTTTATAATCCTTGTATTTATCTACCAATACTCTGTTTTTTTATTCAAAGTAATGAGTGCAAGACAACTGTGCCTGTTGCGAATGAACCAACAAAACAAAGACTCTGGTAGAGTTTTGATAGTTATAACTCCAAGAGAGCAAGTCATGCTTTCAATCATGAAGATTTATTGTAAATAGTAATTTTAATTTTTTCAGATTTGCCTGAACTTAACAGGTAAGAAGTGTCTTTGGTATTCTGAATGGCTAATATATGACATTAAACAATATATTTTATGTAGAAATCCTTTCCAGTTACAATCAGAAACACAAGAGAGAGACATGTCTACTGTAATATATTAATATATTTAATTAATGAAATATTTCTTGTAGCTTTTTATTTAAAGCATTCATATTTTCTTTTATACATGTTTATGGAAAGCTTAAATTAGGGAACGATACAAAAAAACATGAACTTTTGTCAAATAACAATGGGTCTATAACATTTTTAATCACTATGGTCAGGTTGCATTTATTCATGTATAGCCTTTATTTTTTTGTGTCAAAACATGTGAACATGTGTATACAGATGCAATAATCTATTTTCACATATCAGGCAGCATTGACTTTCTGTGTTGGTGTTTACATATGTGCACCAGACAGCAATCTGACATCCTATTGGTCAACATCAAGGAAGTGAAAATACAAAAAAATTCTGACAGGCCAGACTTTTCATCGGGCGACAATTATGTCACACTACACACCCGTTCGTCATTCCCGCTGTAATCAGGCCCAATAATATGTTGGCGACGACAAAATCGTGTCAAATTCTGAATTTTGTGTGTTCTGATCTCGGCATTAGAGAGCATCAGCTATGCAGTGAACAAAAAAGTGTGCGTGTTATCCATTTAGTCAGAGTCACAGTGGTGACAGATGTATTTAGGTCTGCCAGAGGTGCAGTCTTCACGGGCCCAGAACTTGTGATTTACACATCTGATCTACTTTTTGTTTGGATTTCCAAAAGGGCTCCACACACACAATCCACAAATCATCTTCTTATGAGGCGTCTGAATCCTCATCCTTTCCTTTTTTTTTTTTTTACATTTTTTCTTCATGTCTTCTTCCTACAAGGCAGTGTATCTGTATAGACTATCTCCTCCTCCTTGTGGTACCTGTGATCCTTCTTGGTCCTGCTTTGGGATGTGGTCTTACAGTAGAGGAACTGAACACTTTAGTTGAGGACTCAGCAGACGAGGAGGCTGCAGAGGACAACTGAGGCAGGGTGGAGGTTGTGATGGCTGCAGGGGAGTCTTGTTGGGAAACCATTGAGTCTGGGCCTTGACGGTCATTGACTTTGGAAGGTGCAAAGTCAAGAAGGCAGAGCTTTCCTCAAAAGTCATGGCATCATCATGAATGGTCGTTGCCTTGGCAGGATCATCCAGGCATCCCTAGCTGAGTTCACCATCTTCTTCAATGGACCATAGACACTTCAATCTAGCAGTTGAACATCTGTGTGCGAGAGTAGCATGATCCCATCTGTCTGCAGTAATTAATTGCTTTCACTGGAATTTGTGAGCTGTGGTTGTCAAGCAGGACCTTCGTCTCTGGACACTGACCTTAGGATGCTCCAGGAACCAGCCTGAACCACTGCTACTCCCATCGCTACCAGGTCGTCCAAAGGCCACAAAGAAATCTGTGTACTTCTTAATAAAGAAGGTTGGTAAGTGAAACCAAAGGGCCTCTCTCAGCAGTAGTCCTTGATCCAACCTGCTTCATTCCATGGTGTGCAACTACCTGAGCAGGTGTCTCGTCCATATTCCATATATCACATCCATCAAAACTACACCTCTCAGTAACATCCCCAAGCTTCCACATTTGTACAGTTAAAGCTTGTAGCCCGCACCGAGCCGGTTGACTCCGCACTTCTAATGGACAAGTTAGGATGCCTTTTCATGAAGCTTGATAACCAATCAGGAGCTGCCATGTTGTTCTCATCCCACGACTGGGGATGTAAGTTGATATGCAAACTCCCTGACCTAAAAGAAAGTAAAAATAGCACCTGAATACAAACACATAAAGAAAACTGATACATTCACCAATTCCTACTTGGGTCTAACACACTAATCTGCACCTGTCTGATGCTCAGTAGGCCTACCTCACATGGAGTAGGTCCAAAATACAAGTCCACTGCTTCAGTCTAACCGGTCAACACATCCTCTTGCTGTGCATTGAAGACTTTTGACTGCTGTGCTAGCCCGCATCGAGCAGCTGTCTGGATTCTTCTTCTCTGAGGTTTTGTAATTTCTTGCAGTGTTTGCTCAGTGTCACATGAGCAGATACTGTCTTTCCCTGCCTCACCTCATCTGATGCAGATTTAAGTACATGTGCAGACACACCCTTTGTCGGTTTTTCTCACCCACTGTCTTGGCATGCTGGAAAAAAGGAGCAGGACAGTCATTATTGGGTTAGTTTTTCAAAAAAAGGTGTGACAAACATCTCCACCTCTGTCAGCCATTGTTTAGCTAGCTGTATCAACATGGTGGTTTCAAATGAGCATAGACGAAATGCCTCACATTTTAGACTACTTTTTAAACTAATAGAAGTTACATAACAGTATCAGTGCTAATCAAAATATAGACTTCAGTGTTTTGGCTGTAAAATCTCACATACAAGGCCAGGAAGGACGTGGTCATACATGAAATTGATCACATGATTCTTAGGTCATACCTTCTTGGTGAAAGTGATGCTGTTACAACTAACCCCAGTCTCCCCTTATGGTTAATTTACTGGTGGATTAGCTGTTGTATTTGTATTTCACTCTTCTTTTTTTTAAACTTTTGTAAACCATATTTACTCAGTGAATTACTGAATTGTACTTCTTCTTATATTATCCTTTCACCGGGGTTTCTTCCTGGTCTGACTCTTGCTTATATTGTCTCATCTTTTTCTGATTTGGATTCACTTTCATTTAATTTGTTGGGTTTCATCCAAGACTGTTTTCACAGTTTCACAATTGCTTCCAGTAAAAAACTTCAAAGGCCAACGCCTGTCTTCAACTTTCATTGGAAGAGTGTTTAGCACGCTTCATAGCTGTGCACCTACATGTTCACTGAGAGCAGAGGAGAGACTTTGGGAATTACTGAAAGCAATCATATCTCCCCCACTTGCCAGAGGAAGAATTTTTAATACAAGTGTCAAGAAAGCCATTAAATATTAACGCTAATAGCAGCAATTCAGTTGATCAAAAGTAGCTATGTATATTTGTTTTTTTGTCTGACTTGTTAACAAATCATTTCCAGTGTGTGACAGGATAAACACAGCAAGAGCTTTTTTACCTGACATGACTACAAGGCGAGCGATAATCTGGAGGTTTTTACAGTTTTTCTCAATTTTCCGTAATTACATGAAAGCAGAACCTCTCATTTGATGCGTGTTGGTAAAACTCTTCTGTCTCCTTCTCTGTGGTTTGTTTACTGACCTACACTAGCACTACAGCTCTTCACAGATCAAGTAAAAGCAGGGGAAAAACAAACTGCTAAAAGCCGCCGTAGTTACATTTGAAGGAAAAACAGAAACTGATGCACCTCTTGTCCCTGAAGCTCCGCTGCGAGGTGAACCTTAACGAATCAATTCCATCAACTGACATTATCTCCCTAATGTGAGTCAATCGCATTAGTCAGCGGGGATTTCTTTCGCTGAATTCATATAAAACCTCAACCCCATAAAGCCGAGCTACGGCAGCTAAATCGAATTAGACTGAAAACAACAATGTTCCAGTTACATCCAGAGCGTATGGCAACCCGATCAAAAAAAAAAATGTCCTTTAAGTTAAATCCAAACATGTTACTTCAGAAGAATGACTTCTTATGAGAACATATATTTTTATTTCCATTGCAAGATTTTTCCATGTTTCCCTCTTTTCCTCTCAGGAGGTAATCACTTTGACGTGGAGGTCAGGTGAAAACAATCCAGACCTCCCCTCTGGCTGGAGTATAAAAAAAAAAAAAAAAAAAAAAAGCTCCTGGCTGCTGTTTCATTCAAGACATTGTGTTGTACAAAGCTCAGCCCATCCTCATCCTCCTCCTGGAGGTGGCGAGGGTTAAACCTCCCAGCAAACTCACAAAGAAGATTAATTCAGCATCCTAACCCGAATCCACACTCGAGCCCCTTTTTCTTTCTTTGACTAATCTGAGAAGCGCGATGAGCGAATAGCCTTAATTAAACGCACACTCTTTCCTAGGTGCAGTAAATCACTTGCAGCGTGACTGTGTGTTTATGTCATGTTTGTCCTGTGTTGTCATTAAAACACTGTCGCCCCCCCCCCCTCCCCTCCTCCCCTCCTCCCTTCCTTCACTGTTTCTGTGCTACAAGGTGCACTCGAGAAAGAGGCTTTTCACTTCAAAGTGGATTCCTACCAAAAGCTACCCAACAATAGACACAAAGTGGAATCAGACTTTTCTTAAATCAGTGATTAAATACATTAAACAAGGCTTCATAATCAGTTGAATTAGGTGGATAATACATCACAGGGATGAGCAGCATGGAAAATAAGTGTAATCTGCTTCAGTGAAAAACACTCCCAAACACTCGAGCGTAATGCAAGAGCATGTGCTGTCAACGTTATGTCATTTTGCATGCAACCAGCCGCTCAAAGCGTACACATCTGTGAGTCCAAGATTGGTGGTGTAAAAACACCCAAACATCGGGTACTTGACTGTTTGGATTTCTCCGTAATGAGGTATGATGATAGATTGAGCTAGTGAGGACTACAGGATATTTCATGACCAATGGGAGCTCTAATTTTGGATTGTTATTACAGTAGTCCTGCTGCCCGGGCAAAAAGTGTTTTGTCATTTCTTTATTTATTCTACAGGGCCACATGGTGGTATTTACCCTCAAACAGACAGCGGAACGGGAAGGCCAGGAGATTGGATCTCACTATTTACTAAACAGGGCAGTAATACACCTGTTTTTGCCCTTAATCTTCGCCTGACCCTTTGCTGTCCTCTTCGGCTTCCTGTTGTGTTGAATGCCATCCTAATTTTCTTTATTTTTTTCCAGAGTAAGGTGGTCAGTTTCCCTCTCCTTAAAGATGTAATCGTCAGAGTGAAAAGATAAATAAGCCAGCACATGAAAGCACAAGCTGAGAGCAGCTGTAAGCATGTGGACTGTCGATGAATGATGCCTCTAACTGTTTCAGGGCATTGTGTTTCTGCTGCCTGACCTAAAAGCATTATGTCTGGTCCTGTTGTGTCTGCTCATTATGAAAGCTGAGAGAGAAGACAAAAGAAAAAACTGACACAAGTAGCACACACACACCTTTTAGTTTTCTCCCAAAAGATTAGTTTCATCACAGCTTCATGTTATTTTGATCAGGATAATCTAATACAGAGGAGTGTTTTTCAAACCCCAGAGTGAATTTTTTTGACTTGGTTTCTTCGGGCCACTCAGTGAATTCACTTTGTCACTACAGGAAGGCAAAAAGTGATGCTACAATTCATATATATATGTAAAAACAACCATATCTGAGTAATTAGGTCAGTCTGAGTCCTAATTCTGTGTTTGGTATGAGTAGTAAAAGTAGCAACACCACTATGTAAAAATACTCCATTACAAGTAAAACTCCTGCATTTAAAACCTTATTTATGTAAAAGTGCAGAAGTATTAGCAGCTAAAGTATTGCACCAGTCACTGTGGCCGGTATATTATGTTTAATAAACTATTAATAGTGAAGCATCAGTGTTACAGCAGCATGTTACTGTTGTAGCTGCTGGAGGTGGAGCTAGTTTACATACAGTTTTGGTGGTTCCCAGCCTAAGGGTCGGGCCCTTCCAAAGGGTCACAAAATCAATAAGATGGGTCATAAAATGATGAATGGGCGAGGAGAGCTGCATAAATACAGATTCATTTTCCAGACTTTTTTTCCTGTAATATTTGATGTTTTTGTGACATAAATCAAATCAAATAGACATTTAAATGAAACCATGTGAGAGGTTTAGAGGGGAAATGTCTCTCTCTCTCTGGCGGAACTGCTAACAATTCATAACATCTGAAACATGAAGAGGAGAAACAACTACACAGATTTTTTTTTTTTTGTAAGAAGTCACAAGACAAAATGTTTGGGAACGACTGGTTTAATCTCTATAGATGAAAAGTAAATGAAAGTACAAGTTCCTCAAAATTGTACTTAAAGAGGACATATTCTACACATTTACAGGTCTGTATTTATATTCTGGGGCTCTGCTGGAATATGTTTGCATGATTTACAGTTCAAAAAACTCTTTATTTATCTTCTACTGGTCCTTTATGCAGCCCCTCAGTTCAGCCTCTGTCTGAAACAGGCCGTTTTAGCTCCTGTCTCTTTAAGGCCACGCCTCCCGATGAGCTCCACAGGCTATGTAAACAAACAATAGTAATCCTTTTTTTCCCCTCTTCTTTTTCCTGTTCTTTCCTGTTCTCTCAAATACATCTGTATACATTTGAACCTGTATTTGATACGAAATATGCGAGTGGACAACGTGGAACGACCTTAGCAACGAAGGCTAAGGAGCAGACGGCGTTTCTGGACATATGAACAATCTGACGAGGAAGCAGAGGTCACTTTGCAAAGGAAACGTGTTCAGAGCAGGAGGAAGCCCTGGCTTTTGACTTGCAGGGAGCTTTTTGACAGGTTTTTGGAACTTTAACCATGTTTAACATATGACATCATGACAGAAAATCACAAAAAAGCATGATATGATATGTCCCCTTTAAATGTGGCTCTTTACTAACTTCACTTTTCATCACTGACGAGCTCCAGTAAAAAAAAAAAAAACTCTTTCCAAGTTCATTGATTAGAAATCGTGATCCCAAGCTCAAACGTTTTTGTTTTTTTTTATCACTAAATGTTTTCTTTTGTGAAGCACTGCAGGTGAATATCAGACATCGATAGATATCTTTCAGACTGGACGCATTTCTATCAAATCTTTCAGGGGAAAAAAAAAAAAATCAAAGGGATAAAAAAAAAAAAAAGTGTTTTTTTGGCAAGACAACAGTGCAGAGAAGAGATATTGATATTACTGTAGCGCGGTTAGAGTTTGTTTCCTCCCTTCGGTGCCTTTCAGGTCTGTATTTTATTCTCTGAGAGATCCATTTGACTGGATCAGTTCAGGTCAACCATGATAAACTGTAATAAGAGTTTCCTTGCCCAAAGGTTACCTCAGCGGAGCTCACGCAGCTCCTCAGGGCAGTGAGCATCAAACAGTCCACACAACAAAGCGGATAAGCCATAAACATCGTGTTATGATCTGACTGTTGGCCTTATTCTATTGATCTAACTTATATGATTCGGGTGAAGCTGTTGCTATGGGTTACGTATGCAAATAGTGACCCCCTAGTTCATTAAAATGTCCCACTATTCACCCCCAAATCCCTTTTTTTTTTAACTGATTTTGGTACAGTGGTACACCCTCGTGTCTATTTTTGCTAAAAGTTGCGGAAACACTGTGGTTTGACCTGTTACATGAGAGTACTGTAGACACACAGCAGTTTTGACAGTTTGGTTTCCTGTCCTTAAACCGCTAACAACCTGCCCCGTGACATGAAAAGTCATCCAAGCAGCTTATTATACAGCAGATGCAAAAAAAAAAAAAAAGGAAATTGTTTGATGATATAATGCAGATAAATGGAGCCCAATATTTATCTAATAACTCAACTTTTTTTTTTTTTTTTTGCTGCTGCACATGATCAAAAGGTGCCTGAACCGACAAATCTGGCAACAGGTGGTTTGCTGTACGTGATCCAGGACGCCATTAAAAAACTTAAATGAGGGTTATTGTTTGATTAAGGGTGTTTAAGTTGACATACTCCAAGACTTAATTCAGTTATAACCTCAGTCAGGTCAATATAATCAGAAAATGCTGAGTTTCTTATTCAGGGTGTTGTCTTAATCAAGTTAATACTGGAAATATTACAGTCCATGTAAATGTTATGTCTGTGTACCGCTGCCAAAGAACGGCCTGAGTTTTGGCCAGTTTTTTGTCATGTCCAAGACAGGCTATGGGAAGTCGTAAAATAAGCACAGAATATGATCTATTACATGCAGAAAAGCTTTGAAAGGGCAAATAGAGTCTCACTCTTGACAATGAGACAATAAAAAATAAAATACTTTATAAGAAAAATGTTTTGGGTCTTAGTCAGAAAGAGAAAGTCTGGCCTGCCATGTTACGTTATTCAACACATTTCCTCCTGATCTCACAGCTGTGCAGGTCATTAGCAAACAGTTGCACGGGAACCACAGGCCCTGCCAAAAACCTCTGCTGCAACTCCTGCTGTACATCCTGGGGTCACGGCAGGCCTCTGGGCCCGGTTCCCTCGGAGGTCTGAGACTTAAACGAGACACTCTTCGAACACAAGAGCTACTGGCGATGACAGATCCCCGAGGCTGGACAGGATCATGGCTGCCGATTCGTGACCTGAGGTCTGAACAGTAGGAAGTCCGCAGCACGCAGTGGCACTCTCGTACCACGCTCGGCCGAGCGGAGCCTGGACGGCTGTAGGGCAAATAGCGGGGGGCCTTGTGGGCCAAACGTGGCCCTCCAGCAAAAACATTTGGGCCCTGATGAATGGTGGTTTTAAGTTTCATAGTTTACATGAAAACTTTTACATAATTTTTCACGAATCTACTGTAGATCACAAAATAAACACAAGGCTGTTATAAATTCCATTTTCTGCATTTTAACCTTGTTACATCTAATCCTGTTCCCACATTATAAGGAGGGCATGATGCTTTATGTGATTTGCTGTTACTTTTATGCTGGTATGATGTCATTAAACATGGTCAAAGTTCAAAAACGTACGCAAAAATGCAGAGCTTTCTCACTGTGACTGTGAGTTGCCCCCTTAAAAATATTCTTCTTCTTCTTTATTACATCCAGAAAGAGTACAATATTTCCATCAGGCACAGAGTCATTAAACTGACTCAGGTGTGTGTCATTAACTAAATAGTCTTTGTCCTCATACGGGTTAGTGAACACTGCCAAGCCAGAAAGAGACAGAAAAAAAAATAAACACTGTGTACAAAATCTGACACCGCACTAATATGTTGAGAATATTATCGGGAAATAAAGTTACAAAGTTATAAAAACAAACAAAATCACTAAAAGAAAAACAATAAAAAAAAATATAAAGTCACACACAATTATAACTGCAACAAAAAGCCATCAAAAAAGGAAAAGACCAAAATGAAACCGAGGCCAATCAGAGTGAGTCACATCTTGAAAACACATGCTGTCTAAATCACCCTCAGAAAAAGGTAGAGCTGCCTGCTCACTTGAAGTTTGCACCGACAGACTCAGGGCCCTTTTTTTTGTTTAGTTTAGCGTTTAATTTGTTGCATGTATGTGTGTGTTCGTGTTGTAATCTCTCTGTAAAGCACTTTGTATCGCTGTTGTGTTAGATTTTGCTCTACAAATAAACACGAAATCTTTTGGACCGTGGCCGCCTGTCAACTGGTGGCGCACAACTTCGCCGCCAGCGTTCGTGTTCTCTCTCTGTTCGGGTCTAATTATCCTTGAATCTGTTTGGATTGGGACTCTTCTCTTTTTAAATTTATGCGCGTCGGGTTCGGGTCTCCAAAAAGAACACCTACGATCGAGTCCCAACATCCACAAAACTACATTTCTATTTCTCTTTCTGATCGGCTTCCAGCTGGCACCTCAGCGGTGTCTGCGCCATTTAAAAGCATCTCAACCAGAAGTCTTTTCACTCAGAACAATGCTTTACTGAGTGCTGAGCTAATGTTTAATGTTTAATGTCATCTCTTTGCAGCACATGCAGAGCAGACTTGGCCCCTCGGTATAAAATCCTTCAGCGTTTAGCCAAATGTGAGAAGAACGAATCATACTTTGCCGCTTGTCAGTCAGCAGAATCAAATAAATAAATGAAGATAAGAAGAGCAGATCTCTCAATTTAGCTCCAGTACAAATAATTCCACTGAGCAAAGATACACTTTGAATGAGGGTTTAGCAAAACGCATTTGCTGTGGAAGGGGACCAATGCTGCACGTTCATCCTTATGTTGCCATAACAGATGTCGTGGCAAAGGCCAACATGTCACTTCTATTGTCACCGTACTGCCCCCTTTGAACTTATATACAACAGAAAGGCTTACAATAGAAACACCGACTCCAGCTGATGTTGTGTAAACGACGGATACTTAAGTGGATTATGACAAAGGGCCGCGTTCAGAGAGCATATTAACCTTGCTATGTCACTATGACTTTTACACTTCCTTGAAAATCGTTCTATAGGTCAGCAAGATTGTATTTCATCTGACACTGGTCGGCTGTTATTTAGGAATCAAAACATTACGTCGCTTTCTTTCTTTTCAGACGTCACAAAAGCTAAGTGAACTGGACTCTTCCGTCATCGGTTTTTATTATATTGTGTAGTTTATATCTGACTTGTCTCTTTCATTAAGAAGCACTTTTGGTGGTAGGTGTAGGAAGGTGTCATATAAATGCATTGTACTTATAATAAACATTGTATTCTAATAAACAGATTTATTTTCAGTGTTGTGTTATGTACATATTTCTGCAAGTACAGTGACGGCGACTAACTGATAGGAAGACATTCAGCCTGAAGTTGCACTTTTTTTTTGTTCATATTAAAAGAATAGTTCAACATTTTAGGAGTTTATATTTTGTTGCTTAGAATCAGCTAAGAAGATTGATATCTCTCAGGTATACAACTCTCATGTCTGTGGGATGAACGGAAGCTAGAGCCAGGAGGCGATTAGCTTAGCTTAGCTTAGCATTAAGACTGGTAGCAGATGGAAGCATAACTTTTGATTTTTACAATTCTGTCTGTGTATGAATGATATCAAATTTTAATTAATGAGTTTTAGAGGTGTTCCCAGGCCTGTTTTTTTTTTAACTTTGGAGATAGCCAGGCTAGCTGTTTCCTCGTGCTTCCAGTCTTTATCCTAAGCTAGGCTAATGGCCTCACAGCTACAGCTCTATATTTACCTCACAGACATAAAACTGGTTTTATTCATCAAACTCTCAGCATGAAAGCAAATAAGCATACTACCCAAAACGTCCAGTCAATGTTTAATTTTTTGTAATTATTCTATGTACATTTGTATCTTCATATGTCAATAACCTGTAACAGTTTTATATGCTGATATTTTGTTATGTTTACTGAATGGTTTCAGTCTATTTTCATATTGTAGGTTCATTTTGGTCAGTGTGTTTTGTTATGGTGCACTTTTCATCTGTACATCCATGTTCTGGTGCATGAACTGTGTATGTTAACATCATTATACAATATCCTACTTTGATGGTATTTTAGTTTTTTCTACTTTTTATCTTTAATTGTAACTTTTCTAACTTAATTTCTTCCTATTTTTTTTCCTCATTTTCTTCCCAATACTTCCTAATCTTTCTAAATGCCTCTAAAAGTCAAGCTGTATGACAATATTGTAAGTATGATAACATTACAAGGAGTCAAGTCTAGTTCTCCGTAGTCTGCCAAAATACACCCGAGTCTGCACGTGTGCAGTTCTGTGCTGCCTGCATTTGGATGCATTCTTTCCGGCCAACTCTGAACTCCATTCGTAACCCCAAAAAGCTGCCCCCCGAGGGCGATAGTTATTCAACGTCTGCTGTTTTTCCCTGTGTTTGTTTGATGCGCACAGTTGGCTTCGGTGACCATTTAGAGGGGTCTGGGTGAACGAGACCACACGGAGCCCCAAATCGTGTTGATACAGTTGCCTACCCCGAGGCTTGACAACAGCCCCTGAAGAGAGGGGCCACAAAAATGGATTAGGCCCCTGGCACTGACCTTCTTCCCTCTTCACCTCCCCTCAGACTGGAGGGGTCGCGGCCCCTTACAGCTGAGCTCCGAGGCCAGTCCCAGTCCTGCTGGCTATATCCTACTGGCCTGTAATCTCCAAATGGACGTTGATTATTTACCTGCTGCACAGGCTCCTCTTTGACCTAATGTTGCCCCTGAATGTCCTCCGGGAACCGATCCAGACATGTGAAAATCAGATCACATCCGTCATATTTTTCTTATTGTCAACAAATCTCAAGTTTGGATCCAAAACCAACAATGAACTGATCTACTTACAAGTATTGTGTGTGTGTATCCAAAGCTTGCTATATCTTATTCCTCTGTGCTCTAGACCTCATAAAATACAAAAAAAAATGCATCAATGAGCCACACCGCACGTTCCTTCCCCCGAAGATTACGGTCATGTTAGTTTGTTTAGAAACGGACTTCCGTTTTCAGCTTCACTAGTCTGTTGTGCTACATATCACAACCTCTTGACTTTGTACTGAAATTCTTTGAGAACTTTACAATCTAGTGCCTCTGCAATTAAGATGTTGTGATATGCAGTGCAACAAGCTAGCAAAGCTGTGAACGAGATCACGTTCCTGCACATGCTCAGTGGCGTCTACCTTACACATAACTACTCTCCAGAGACTGAAAACATGATTGCTGTTATTAGTCTTTGGAGCCATTTCTAAACAAACTTTTACATGACCAAACTCTTCATAATGAGGAACATGTCGCCCAGTGCAGCGCTGTGGCTCATTGACGTGTTTTTAATAGTTTTTGGACCACAACAGAGGTCTACGGCACAGAGGAATAAGATATATCAGACTTTGTTTACACACACAATACTTGTAAGTAGATCAATTCATTGTTGGTTTGGCTCCAAACATGAGATTTGTTGACAACAAGACAATTATAGAAAATCGCCAGCCTTATCCTTTAAGAACGTTGACATTCTGCATTGCTCCTGCTGAGCAGACTTTACATCATAATAATTATGTTGAAATAGAGGAATACATCCAAATATATCTGGGCGGATGCCATGGAACCTTTTCACCAATCAAATGGATTTGCACAACACACAAGACCACCCTTCTGCAGAGGAAGTAGTGTAGATCTCTCTCACACATGAAGGAAAATCTGAGTCATTGCTCACTTCCAATAAATGAGTTTAAATCAGATCAGAGTCCAAGCACATGCCCGCCGTTATACTGAAGAATTTAGCACAATTTCTTAAGTGAATATACTTTCTAAAGAGGTGCCTGTTTGCTGTTTGAAACAAGATTCCTATTTGAGTGGACTGCCACTGCTTTGACATGAAGTCACAAATGAATAATAATATGAAAACATGCTCTGACATCAGCTGAAGCTTAGTCACATGATTAAAAAAAACATGTCAAGAAAAAAGGAAAAAAAAAAAAACTACTGAGTGTTAAAGTCTCCCTGCAGTCTGATCTCAAGGTTAAATACCTCTAATATGTGGACTCTGCTGCACTAAGGCACGCAGCCAGGAGCAGAGGAGTGGTGTGATAAAACACGTCTGTTTCAGGGATATGTGCATACTCATAGAACTGGAATTACATCTGAGAAATCTCTCTTGTTTTTAGCCATTGGAAGCTACGCAGCTCTGCAAGCTGCTGGTCAACTTTAGCCCAGACTGAAATATCTCAATAAATGTTTGTATGCTTTACTGTGACATTTTTTTGCGCAGACGTTCATGTCCCCCCAGTGGATGGATCCTGACGACTTTGGCGACCACCGTGAAGTGTCGTCACAAGGTCAAACTTTACGGTTATACAATGAAATATACAGTGAAATATGTACAGAATGGATTGCTTCAAACATTCGTGGTTTAAAGAGATGAATCCTAATATTTTAGGATTATCTGTTTGGTTTTTTTTTCTTTGGCACCATGATGAGGTTTTTCTGGTTTAGAGTGACTCAACAGCTATTGGATCTATTTTCATTAAATGTGGAAAAAAACTGATGAAAATAAGCGACTGCAGATGAAAATTAGCTTTAAAATAAAGCAGGTCTTTTTTTTTACAACCATTTTTAATTTCCTTTACATTAATTATCCTTATTACTTGTTATTAGGATGACAAATAAAGACAAATACACCCAAAGTGTTACAAGCTTGTGCTGTTCTTGTTGTATTATTTGACTTGAAGATAAAAGTGTTGCTCTCATTAATCAAAAAAGGTATCTGGATCCATCAACTAAGTATTAAAATGTGTTCAGTGAGCATCAGTGAGGAAGATCCACTCACTGAAATGGTTTTGTTACATCACATGACATCCCATGTCACTGTTACTACAGTTGTTGCTTTGTTTATTTGTGTTGTTCCTCTCCTCCTTAATCTTTATTTTCTTTCCCTCCGCTGTTAAAGGTCGTAAGTTGATTTCCTATTTTCTATCTGGAAAACAAGGGCAGCTTTTTCCACGAGGCCACTGCTGTGTGTCGTTAGCTGTGCATATGGACAACATGAATCATGTTTTTGATACTGGGGAGTTGCTTCGGTGAAGTCAACTCTTTTCCCCTTCAACTTATTGAAAACAGCACCCTGCTCGAGTAAGGAGAGGGGGACCGTTGCATTTATCAGTCTGTCACAAACATCAGAGGGGTTCGACTGAAACTGAGGGAAGATAATAACTGATTCCTAAAGAGTTTAAAATTAACTTTTGTATTTTTATTCATATTATAGGCTCAGCAAAAACAGACTTACTTCATTCTGGGGTGCCTGAATATAAATATTTTGTTTTATTTTATTTATTTTTTACATTTCTACTCAGTCTACATGTTCTTTTCTTCCACTTTTACACTACAAACATGTGTTATAACTCTTTTAATTACTGAATCTCCATTCACCTTACAGATGAGGCTCATCCAATCACAGGCTGAGTTATGGGCTCACTGAAGTGGCCTGATTCACGAAAGATGTGTCACATGTAAATTTGTATTCTGTCAACATCATTAACTTCCTAAAGTTCTCCTACCAGCAGTTTTAAGGGCTCTTTATGCCTCAAACTAACTGGTTTTTAGTTTTGGATCTGATCACGTCTAAAGTCAGAAGTTTTTATACCGGTTTGAAATGTCCATCTGTCTTGAATGACATTTGCTTTCGCTGCTCATTTCTCCTTAAGCGGCGGTTTAGGAGCTCACGATTCTGTTATCTCAAAATAAAAATATGATTTATTACTCAAATAACGCCTATTTGTGTGAATCTGCATTGACCGCTGCTGCAGAAGCTGTCCGGGTGAGACGGCTGGTCATTTCTGTGCTGCATTCTGGTCATTTTCTCACCGGCCCTGATGTCTTGTAATCAGGCAGATTCGCTGTCCTGCTATTTATTGCTCTGCTATTTATTGTTCTGCTCTGTTCCGTCACTCAAATCAAAAATGTAACCAGCTGTGCAGCAGTTAGAAAATAGATGAAGGGACTTGTGTCGGGCTGCGCTGTAGAGGAAATGCGCCAGTCAGTGTTGGCCATGATTACGGCCACGTGAACGTTATGTGTCACCATGCATGTGACGTTCACACCACTGGATTACAAAGCCTTTGAACAGGACATACATCCATGGGATGTCTGATGAAAAGCCTCAGTGGAACTGCACGTGAGTTTTATGCTGTGCAGGACATTGTTGCAGGATGAAGCTGGCACTGATTGTACCCCCATGATGCTTGTTTCTCTGCTTTCTAAACTACTGATTGCGCACAAGTTGTTCTTTTCGAGGCTACTAGTCTGCGTCATGTTTGTCAATTTTGAATGCTAAGGACACAAATATATAAAGCCACTTGTTTATTGTGATGTAATCCAGCCCAAAAAAAGCCTCCATTATTATACTGTTTGCCAACGCCAGCTGAAGTAGAATGAAAACGGGTAGAAACAGGTGTGAATTTTAGGGAATAATGTAAAAGTATTTGAGTCATGAAGCATTTATGAAGGAGCAGCTGCATGTCACATGTACACTTTTACACTTTATAAACACACATGCTAACTTTAATGTTCCTGACTTCTATCTGTGAAAGCAGTGGTGTCAAAGGGAAATAAATAAAAGGTGTCAAATAAATTAAAAAAAAACATATTTTCACTTTTACTGACTCATCTCTGACTCACTCTTCGTACTGGATACTTAAGGCCTCTAAAATCCTGCAAATGAAATTATCTGAGAAGGAAAATCAGTCTTTGTTTGAACACAAACTATGATGAAGGCTCACAAGTAGACATTGATTTGGAAACCGCCGTGCTAAAGCAACATTTTTTTTTCAAAAATGAAACGACCTACTGACATTATGTAGTTTGGTTTTAATGAAATTTGAAAATATAGGGAGGATGAAAAATGCCCAGCACCCTGAGGGAAAAGATACTAAATAAATAAAAAGGTTAACTCTTGACAACTTTGTTCACAAATGGCTCAGTCACAGTATTTTTTGTGAATTTGTACAAAATAAATATTAATAAAAATAATAATGTTAATACATTTTTAATAAATAATCATTAAATATTTATTACCCTCTTAAGAAAGTGAATATAATATATCCTCTGTGTTTCTATTATAAGGTCACTTACTCAAAAATAGAGTCCATTATTTGTTCTCACAGGGACTTTTTTTTTTTAAGTAGAGTGAAGTCTGTGGATAATCCTGAGCGTCAGAGACATCTGCCTCTGAAAATAGCTCATAAGTCAGTTGCTATTCCTCAATGATCAGAACTTTTGTAATTAATAATCATCAGACCTTATTTATCATATTTACTGACACCTTCACTGTGAGGTTTTATCAAGACGTGGCACAGTGATGGTTAATGTATTGTTTTACTGGAAACATAAATGCACTCTTATTCAATGGAGGAACATGTTTTTTAATATAATGTCTTATCTAGCCTATCTATCGGTTTTAAATGAAATTAAATCTAAAATAAGAAAACACGTGAATCACTTGACTCAAATCATGTGAATCTGCCGGATCACCTCGGCTTCTGGTCATCTTCATTTTCATCCTCACGATCGGTCCTGAATGTGAAGCTGAGGCATAACTGACATTTTTCCTCTTCCTGTTGTTACTTTGACAACACTGCCTTTTGTTTTACACATGTTTGCAATGTAAAAAGCTCAACGTGAATAAAGATAATTCAATCATTCGTTCATTCATAAAGCTCTTAAATGTCTGTGTTTCCAGTGGATTTTTTTTTTAAATACTTATTGCGCAATCATCAAGTTGCTGCCACCAGTGTTTTCCGGTGTTTTTTTTTTCAAAGTAGCCCGTCTAATGAGGATGTCCTCTGTCCGTGCAATCAAAGTAATTCTTAATGTGTTTTCTCATCAATTATTTTGCTAATATTTATCAAACACTGAAGACGACTTTCCGCTCTCATCTCGGCAGGACACGACCTCTCAGCTGAGCGCACACACACACACACACACACACACACACACATTTGTGGGGACTGATGCAGACAGGCATGTTTAACTATCATCACGCTCACATTGCTTTGAAGCGGAGGCTAGCTGCCACCGATAGCGAATCTCAACTTGTTGAACAAAACTATTTTATTAGAATCAAATGTTAATATACTGAAGCAGCTGGCTGGACTTGAATGAGTAGTCTGTTCTTTGCAGTGGTATCATGAGCATGTTAGCATGCATGGCTGTAGACGCTTGTTAATTGCAGTGAGCACTAGCCAGAAATCTCAGGAATGAATATAAAACCTGTGCCAATAAAAGCTAAATGATCAGTTTGGCTAGATACCACTAGCTATAGGTAGGTGAAAAAATGTTGCTTTGTTTTTTGGTCATTTGGGTAAACTTACCATTTAATTTGATTCAATTCAGATGCCATCTTAGATTACAGATAAGTGACTTTGTTTTCCAAGCCAGCATATAAAATTCCGAACATCTAAAAAGGTGTTGATGTTGCCGACACGTGCCCTCGGCGGCACATGCTGTCCGTCCTCCTGGGACGTCACGGAGCCTCTGAACAGGTTGAACCCCTGGGAGATGGTACAGCAGGTCAATGACCCAGTCCCTGAGGCCATAGGCGCTAATGTTCTGCACTGATCACACAGCACTCACCTCGCTTTTCCACTCAGCGCAGCCGCGGTGAAGCCGCATTGTCGGCCTTCTGGAATCCTCAATGGCCGCGATCTTTAATTGACAACCAAACCGCGCTGGCACGATCGATGCGTTTTAAAAGCTGGGAGCAGAGCTGTCTGTGTCCTCCTGCTACAGTCCTCATTTATCTTCACGTTGTTCTGACGCAGCATTAGGAAACTGAAAAGCCAGCCACACAACCCATTGACGAATATGTTCATATTCTATTATTTCTGATCACTCCACCCTTCATTACACATCAAGCTTAGTAAGGTGTTTTCAACACCCCGTTTCATTGCTCGGGACCTCTCCCCTGGGAGGGAATGAGGTCATGTTGTTCAGGAACCTACTCATTTATGAGGACAATGGACTACTCACAATTTCCCAGGGTGCAGTGCTGAGTTGCACCAATCATATGCCTGGGAATCAATGTCCATAGTTTCTTTCTATTTCCTAATAAGTCAAAAGGGCATAACCATCTGATATAACAGAACTGCTTCCTTCCTTGGCGAGTGCTGAAAGGAAACTACCAAAGAAAGTTAACACCCAAAAGTGAACAAACCTTCCTTTCTGTAACAATAAAACGTGCAGGTAATGATTTATGACGTTTGATAGCAATGATGAAATGCTTACTTCCAATGAAGGAAATGATCGGTAGCTATTTTTAGCACATGAAAACCTGTTTAAAACACATGTGGTCATATACAGTTAGGAGTGTTTCTAAATGATACTTGGGTGAAATCCAGAAGACAGCAGCACAGAAAACAGGTTCATTCAAAAAGCCTCTTCTCTCTTGAAATACTAAGCATCATTAATTAAGTAGTTATGGTCTCAGTCATCAAATTCAGGCCCTCTAATAAGTGTGCTTGGTGGGTTAGGGTAATGAGATTTGAAGACTTATGGTAGCTTTGATGTCTGCTGTGTAGGTGATGATTGGCAGCTATGATCGACAGTCGTCTCACCTGTTGCTACGAGTTACTGAGTGGGTCTATCACCACAATATTTGCACTCCTTATGGCTCCAAATGGAAAAGATGCGACGTCAATGGTCTGATTCTGTCAAATAAAGGCAAAAAAGGAACTCCCCGGTAGCCGAATGATTACTGCTCACGCCACACATCCGCACCCTCCTTGGTTGGAGTCCGGCGAGGGCCCTTGTTGCATGTCATACCCATCTCACTCTCCCTTTGTTTCCAGTCAGACTCTTTGCCAGTAACCTTTCAATAAAGGCAAAAAAAAAAAACATTTAATAAAATGCTGCGTCTTGTTTTTCATATAAAGCACTGTGACTCTGAACTACTGCACGCCCTGTTACCTCCGTAGCACATTTGGCTTTTGTTCTTTTTTGCTAAAGCAGAGTGGAGAAACGCATGAGACCAGTGAAGTGTGGAGGAATTTTTTTTGATTCAACACTATAATGTAGATGGAAAAAATTGTACAGAAACAGCACTCGTTAGTTCGCGACTCAATGAGGCGCTGCAAATGAATAAAACAAAGTCGATTGTGCAGCATGTTTTATTGTGTTTGAATGATTCGCTGGAACCAGATTTTTTTTTTTTTTTTTGGAAAAGTGATGACCCTATTGTCCGCTGACAAACTGCACAAAACTGTGTTGCAGACAAATTGTTTTGCCTGTTGCCTGATTTTAGTTCCTGGTGCCACACATTCATCAGTTATTCAATAGCTTGACAAGCTATTTCATAATCCTTTTTTTTTTTTTAATTTTTGTTTTTGCTTGAGTTGGGAATCTTATCATTAGCTGATTCAGGGACATTATGAATACAGCAGGGACATCAAAAACACTTTGATATCAAGCTCAGGAAGTTCCTGTTCATGTCAGACATACTTCCTTCGTTTCCTGAAATTGTATTTTTGTGTCACTCCTCTGTTTTGAGAAGCTTTGCCAGAGTTGTGAGTACAGGCCGTAAATCTGAACACCACAAACGTGTTGACAGTTGTGATGTAGACAGGAGCGCGGCAAATTTCAAACTTTTCCTCTGAAAAGTCGATTGTTTCTCAGTAAATCCTCGTTTTTCAAGCGGCGTCCAGCCATAATCAGATCACCTGCGATGCACGTTAACCACACGTTTTCAGGGTTTGAGTCTAATGATCAACACATTCAGGACATTTTCACTGTTAAGAGTCCAATGATCTGCTCCACACCTCCGTTTCAATCCGGGCCAAACTCACATCATTGGTCTCCTTGGTGGACAACAGAAAAACTGTCATCTTCCAGACTTTGTTTGGTTACAAAAATACACTGTTGGTAAGGTAACAGGCGGACCTCGTGTCCGATCTGGACGGTCATCAAAGCAACATTTTCTCCCTCCAAACCTCTGCTGGTGTGACTGAGGAGATTGATAACGCCTGAGGTGGATTAGGGAGGATGACACAGTGCTCAGGTTCACGAAGCTTCTTTAAATAGATGTGTTGAGTGTGTCACCTCTCGTTGACCTGACACACTTTGTCCTCTAAAAGGTATGGAGGAGGGCCATCGTTCGCATTCTTGTGCTTGAGTGGAAGGAAATCAGACACATGTATCTCATAAACGTCTCTGTGTCCATAAGAAGTGTGCGTCCATCTGATACAGATATAGATACAGATTCCTTTTTTAACCTTTTTAGGGTGAAAATAATGCTTGTTTTTGACTGTCCAGACAACCAGAATACCCTGCATGAATTAGACAAAGTAAAGTCTTCTGTTTCATACGCTTTTATAGACTGTATGTGTTAATTAATCTGTCACATTATGCTCTGCTTGTAGCCCTTGATTGTCTTCATGCCGTTCCCTTGTATTGTTCTATCACAGCCTGTTCTCCATCCTCCTCCTATAGGTGTCTTTGCCCTCCTTGATATTGGTTCTAAGTGTTTTCTGGACCCTCTCCTCCTTGTCTCCTGCTTTAAAGGCCCTCTTTTCGTCATCAAGGAGGGCCTTTATGTCTCTAGTAATCCAGGGTTTGTTCAGGAAATCCCCTGAATGTCTTGGTGGTTGCAGGTTGTCACTGGACTAGAGGCTTATACTGGTTGTGATCTACCAACTGGGGCGAGGGCTGAGGAGCTGTATGCATCCTTGATGTTGGCATACAGTAAATCCAGGGTTTTATTGTCTCTATTTGGGCAGTCAACAAACTGAAGTTTTTTAATGTGGAGTCACATGGTTAAAGTCCCCAGATATCACGATGAAAGCGCTGGCGGGCTGTGACTAGAGCTTTGCTATGACCAAGTGGATGATGTCACACGCTGTGGTCACATCAGCCAATGATGGACCATAAATAGCGACCATTATAGCATCTCAGAATTCCCTTGGCAAATAATAGGGACGTAGGCCCACTGCTAAAAGTTCAATGTCTGGGCTGCAGACTCTATCCTTGACAGTAATAGGCCCTGGATTACACCATCTGTTGTTAATGAGAACGGCAAGCCCCCCCTCCTTTCTTCTTACCGCTCTTCCTTTGGTCTCTGTCTGCCCGTATTGTCTCGAAGCTGGTGACGGTGGAGTTGTAGTCCAGGATATCGTCATGGAGCCATGTCTCTGTAATGCACATGATACTGCTCTCCTGAAATTCCCTCTGACCCCTCCCCCAGTGCCAATAGTTTGTCCGTCTCATTCGCTATAGTGATCTCACATTTCCCATAATGATGGAATTTAATCCCCGTTCTGCAGCCGCGGTATTACCTTCTTAATTCACCCAGAATATGTTGGTGGTATTCATCAGGGGCAGTCGCTGTTCGCCACAAGAAAAAAGCTGGTTTAGATGGTTACCATAAATTATAAATGCGCTTCTGTGGAATATTATATTATTAGTTGACCATAGGCCTTTTTTCATTCAGGTAATTACAGAAGTTCATGAGAAAATGACAATAAAGTTTCTAGCTTTTTTACTGAGCTTTCAACCGTATCACAAGGTCTTCATCATCACCCGGCTCCATCTGCTGGAGCTAACTCCATCTGGCCGTGTGATATGCTTGAAAGCTACCAGGAAAAACTAGGCGTGGACCTTGAATTGAGATCTTGTCAGGTTTTGTCAAAACCGCTATTCCTAATGTTAAAACATAAACAAAGGTTGCTTGGAGACGTTCTTTTATACTTACATGTAGTTGATCCAAGTTTGTTTTTTTCTCCGTTGACTTGGATCCTGACGGAAACTGAATCAACCAATGAACTTACTTGACACGTTGTTAAGATTTGGTACGTTAGTTCCTCTGCCACCTACCCATCATAACACCCTTCTCTGCATAAGTTTGCAGAGACATTTACGTGCATATTTGCAGACACATAAATCCAGTTTAACAACTATTTGCTAACATGTTAGCCGTAGCAACTGTATAAGCTGTTAATTTGTCAAGGCTGTAGCTGTCTGCTTGTTTTGCACTCTTCCGCCCCCTGGAGGCTAAAACCGATCAACATGTCTGCTTTTGGAAGATATCCTGCTAAAAAACCAGAGAAACATCAGGACCACAAAATGAACCCTTTTGGCAGCGGTAAAGCGGCGGCAGCACAGCCAGAGTGACAAGGCTGGGTTGCACAGTAAATGCAGAGACTACACCTCCCTGACCACACTGTCTGCACAGCAGCAGCCGACTGTGGACTACACCACTGACATTCCAGCTGGGTCTAATTTGGCGGCTTTTTTTTTCTCCCCCTTCTGTAAATTTTATTATTATTTTTAATCATAACTGTTTCCTCTTGCGGTTATGTTAATATCTGGAAATACACTCCCGCAGCCTCAGATCACTCAGAAGTGTTCGCGTGGTGTGTGATTAAGGGCGCCTGGCAAGCCTGAAGTCCGGCCTTCGCGTGGGTAGGCAGAGACAGCAGCAGTGGCAAGACTTTCCAGGAATATCTCAAATAAATCAGGTGTGATAGCTGAACGGAAAAAATGGCCCATTTTCCATGTCCACTTTCCAAATATCCCTTCTACCAGGCAATCCAAGGTTTTACACCTTTTGTCATATAACACCTCTGCTGGTATTTTGAACAAAAGACAAGAAAAAAAGGGTTTTGTCTGCGAGTGTAAACAATATCTTTTTCCACCGCTTTGTTTGTTGTATTTTCCCAGGCAACAACAGAATCATCCGTTTACGCACCTCCGTCATGCTATCAGCCATTCCCCCCCTCCTGTTCTCATCCTCCCAAAGCTTTTCCAATACATTCTCAACAACACTCTTGAGTAATTGTAGTGGTCAACACAGCAGGCCAGATATCCAAACAGGAAACAGGAAAAAGTGCTGAAATTATTCCGATCAAGTGAGATTGGATGATGGAAAACAAGGCAAGAGGAGACACGAAAGGAGGGTCAGAAAGTGCACTCTTGAAGCCGGCTTCACACCGCTGCTTGTTTTGATTGCAGTAATTAAAAATGGACAGCTGAAGACATGCCCAAAGTCACAGACTCATCTTGATTTTATCACAGCCCAGATTTAATCCTTTGGAATTATTTTTAGCTCTGTGCACCGGTGTTATCAGAGGTCTCCCGGTGACTGGATTCAGCTGTGTGGGATTATGTTGAGGTGAGAGACTGAGGTCTTTGCATGCAGACGGGCCCAGAGTGCGGTCATACAGAGGTCTCCGCATCCACACTGGGGCTGCTGCCATTAGAGGCTGGTCATATCGTTGGCCTGTCATGCAGTGTTGATGTTTGAATGGAGAAAATGTAAATGGAGTGTAATTTTTGGATGACAAATCTCTCCTCCTTTTTTATCATCTTCTGCCAGTGGTATCGATTCTGCAAATCAGTACATAATGTTTTGTGAGGATTTACTGAGGGAAGTGGATTTGACCATTTTCCCTTCATAGCACTCCTTCATGTCTCAGTGCATTTGACTGTTCATTGTATTGGAAAGGGGCAATGTGGTTATATCATATTTTGACGTTTGGTCGTATTATTAGGGGACCGGTGGAGGTGAAACCAAGTAACTCCAGGCCTGTCAGTCATGTAATTGGCGACTATTTTGATAATTGAATAATCGTTTGTCATTTTCTTAGCAAAAATGCTCAAAGTAAAAGCTGATTTCAAGCTTTTCTTTGCTGTAAATGATATAAAAAAATGAATATCTATGGGTTTTGGACTGTTAACTGGATGAAACTAGACGTTTGGAGATGTCATCTAAGCCAGTGGTCACTCTTTCCTGACATTTTAAAGACAAAACAACCAAGGCAAGAATCGGTAGATTAATTGATAATGAAAATAATAATAAGGCGTAGCCCTAAATCAGACTGAATAGCCAATTTTTTTTCACTTCAGTCAGCCCGATCAGATGTTCATGTTAGCTTCTTTCTTGTCGGAGAGAATTGTTGTCAGATGTTATTTTTTCAGCTGACATAGAAGCATCAGTAGTTGTTGTGTGGAACAACTAACCACCCTTTTCATATCAATCAGAGAAATATGCTAATAAGCATATTGTATAAGCGTTCTGTTTACTTACTGACTTGTACACTGACTTGTACAGGTGTGTCACTGTCATCAATATTAGTCACCATTTTTCTGATGCTTTTGTTTCATAGATGTAGCTAGGTAGCATTCGAGCTATGTAGGAAGCTAATGCACCCATTCTTTATCTGCTTAGCAGGCTCTGATTGGTCAACTATTTCTCCAGACGGTACAACATCAGTCTTATTTGAATCTGAACCAATTGGAGATATGGGGGTGACATGAAGCCAGGCTAATTTGGTACCACTTCCTAAGAAGACATGATTTATAGAATATTTATAAGTTGTAACTAACAGCTTAATGTATTAATTATTTGTAGATCAGTAATAAACCATTAATAAGAAGAACTTTAAGTGCCATGCTTGTGTTTATCTTCTTGAAATGTTAAAAGGTTGTACTTTCAAGTATAAAAGAAACATCTATGTGTTTCCAAATGACTCTTCATGCCTTCATGTAGCATGTTTCAGCCTTTACTCTAACCATGACTTGCAGAGACATTGAAAATGCCAGAAAGGTGACACACCAGTCCTACTCATGATAAACTGATGATTAGTATTATTATTTCTGGTTTACATAACCCCAAACAATAAAAATAAAAAACAATGAAGTTTTCTTCTTCACTTATTTCTGACTTGAATGCAATGCCTCATTCGACTCGTCGAGGTACAGTAGCTGGGATGTGTTGATCCCAAATGTAACCAAGTTGTTGCTTTTCTGGAGCATCAACACGTCTCTAAACTTGGAAATATGACAATGGCGCATGTTGGCCCAACATTTTGCTTCAGGCTATGTTGTTGTATGGGTAAATGTCAAAAACCTAAATAAGGAAATTCCCATTCCTAGTCCCAATGTTGATTCTAGTGACAAACTGTATTTCTTTGCAGTCCGAATGAATTCCACAAAACAATTTCGCAGTCTCAAGGTTTGTGGTTGACCACTCTATGTTCAGCTATGTTCAGTACTGTAAACTCCACTCAGATGTTTTCTGGTTGGTAGGTAAAGTACTCTGGAACACTTCTGGGGCCCTGAGACCAAACTCGGATGTAGATTCCTGCACTTCAATTGCAGATAAAGATTACCTCTGGCAGGAAAAGCTCTAATTGTCAGATTCCATTTTGCAGATTCACTGACTGCCACATTTAACTGAATACACAGGAAAGGTTTGGGTTCAAAACGATAGGAAGCTGGATATCAGAAGGCCGAACTCTCCTGACTCATGCAGTACTGTGGACTAAATCAGACGGGTCTAATTGAAGCCACATTCCTATGAGTGAGGCTTAAATTCCAGAGCTATTCCTGCATACAATGCATACTGGATACCACACACCCACTCACACATGCAGCCACATGTTGCAGCCAACACACCTACGAGCAAAGGTGATGGCAGGCTTTCAGTTGAATACAATTATCTTCATCTTCATCAGTTAGACTAGGAGCAGAGGCTGTAAATGTCACAACTTGGAATCCCTTTTCTCTTCCCAGAGTGACATCAAAGAGGGCATTTCCAAATTCTTTTCAGGATGTGCTTGAGAACATTTCACAGTCGAATGTGTGGTTGTGATTCACTGTGTTTACACCAAGACTTTCCCCACAGAGTGGCTTTGGCCACCCAGCCATAACAGTCCATGAAAATGCAGGGTCAAGACATCAAAGACTTTTTCAAGATTATTCCAGTCAGGAGCATGAAATAACACTGTGACAAATACAACTCGCATGGAAGGATACAATGTCCCTCATCCGTTCGCGTTCTGTTCTCAATCAGATTGCTTATAAATGTCCAAAATTAAACCAGGCCGCTCCCTGGAATGTGGCTTCATGGTTGTGCTGGAGCTTAACACAAACAGGTCAACACTTTCCTGTCCTCAACACGTCTGCTATCAGGTGCTTTTGGTGTTTTTCACTCAACCTGCTCAGACTGTGCAGTATGTGAAGGATATGCTTGTGATTGCATAACTGGTCAGGATACAAACTGAATGACGATTATAATGAGGTCATGATTAGTGAAAAATGTGATTATATCTGCTCTATAGGCACCAGTATACTCCATCAGAAGTGTTTGTCAGATGGTGGAATAGCTGTGGATACCCTTTCCTCCCACACCTTTCTGATGTTGGAATTGCGGGGGTTTTGTCCAACAATTCCTGTGACTTTCCAAAACCAACAATCCGACCTTCACAACCACTTCACACAGTGACTGGCAAGCAGCTCTAGCTCTCTTTTTTCATTTGTTACACAACTATTCCTTTAACTATCATGTAGACAACCAAGTGCAATACTATCTGTCAGGAGAGACTGTTTGAAAATCTGCGCCGTTATCCCTGTATTTAAACAATTTTTGACATTGTGCGTCATACGAGAAGGTTCTTTTCTAGCATAACCTGGCCAAAGGACATACTGGTCTGAAACCTCCTTCACTCTGTCTTTGAGTATGGACATTTACATCAGGTATAGACAACTGCTTTTAAACTTGTTCGGACACTTTGTACAAAACAGCTAGTTTGTGTTTGAAGTCATTTGTCGAGCAAAAATGCAGTCCCCAGTTCCAGCTTTTGAAATGCGAGTATGACTTGAGCTCTGAGAAATATGAATATGATCAATTGCTTTGAGACTACAAAGACACTCAAAAAAGACACTCATAGAGAGTTCTTTAAGATAGATCAAGGAGGTATTGTGATGCAGCCTTGGGGAGTTGTGACAGTTCTTTTTGCTTTGTCTTTTTTAGAACATTTGAACAAGTTTGTTTCAAGCACACCGAACCCTTTCAAATGATTGAATTGTAACCTTTTGCATGCTCAAAGCATCTAGTATCACATTTATGAAATTGCACGGTAAATGAGTAATTTTCATTAATCATACAGATATGAGTGATATATTCATGAAAAAAAACATTAAGGATTTTAAGTTAAACAGGGTGCCTTATATTTAAAGCATTGAAATATAACCCGTAATTATGGACACTGTACAGAACATATACTTTCCTTCATCACTGGAGTTCCGCTCTCTGCTGTGCATACTGGGAAAGTTTGGCAGGAAGCTTAGAGAGTGTGTCGTGTATTGTCTGCGTGTGGGGTTGCAAGTGCACATAGCCACTGACAGCTGTGTAAACACTGTAGATGTACTGAGCGCTGCAGAACGACGCCAAGATCCTGCACATGTGGTCCAACCTGGCGAAGATGAGCACAGGTGAGTCATGTGGGAGCAAAATGTGGAGTAGACCTGATTGTCACTTTCTCCTTTTACTGTTGCTATTCTCTGTGTAATCACTGATAGTTAACTGCAACAGAATGAACAGCATATTTCCGAGCCATGGAAGTAAATTCTGCGTTTATTGCCCCCCCTCATTCCCTGGTTTCACTTGTGCTTTTCAATTTAGGCCACAAATTCGATTTATTTAAAGAAACCTGAGCAAGTTAGCGGCTAATTTTCTTTCATGAGAAATTCTCTGCACTATAATAAGCCTGCTCACAATGAAAGGCAAAACAATCCTCTTGCCAATCAAAATGGAGCTCCAGCTGCCGAAATAGATCACAGTCAGGACTCGATCCTGCCATCAGCGGTAGGGTCAGCCTTTACATTTTTAAAACAGCTCTCATAAGCGGATGGATGGGGAGCAAGACACTAGCCACTGAGACAGAATTTGGCTCCATTAGAGTCTGATCTCTTTTTCTACCTCTGAGTGTTGATATGTGTGTGTGAATGTGTTTTAACAAAAGTTTTAAGGGCTTTTAACATGCTGTCTGCCATTGAATTAGTGTCTGACTAGTTCCCAGCAGGTTTAATGGGTACTATACAAAGTATAAATGACTGTATTCTTGAATGTACAATGTTATGTGTGTTCATCTTGTCTACCGTCTTATTTTATTTTGACTAGAACAAAAAGGGGAAGTTCGGAAATTAGTCTGTGATGTCACTTCTGTTACACGGCCTGTAGGGGGAGCTCTTGTCCTGTGTCTCGGTCATTAAAAATACTGACTCGAGCTCTGAACAGTCGCTGTTGTTTCTTTACTCAAGTTATGTCTTCCCCTATTCGGGGCTGTAATGAGTGCGACATGGGATAGCTTTTATCAAGAGTGAACCCACCTGTCAGTTGTCACCCCCAGTTACACAATTGGCAACAACGGCAACAGTTAGCTGCGGGATATCTGAGCACAGCCTGCCTGCAATCTGGGGTACATCAAAGAGCTAATGCTGCTACTTGGAGCTAATGCTATCATGGCCTACTGCTACCCTGTCAGCGTGCGGAACATGGAATCATCAGAGCTAGAAAAACTGCAGCATTATGCATGCTGCCGTTTTGGGAGTGCCTTGTGGATTCGTCTGACCTTTTGACCGATGCCGGTCCAAAATTTGATTGTGTAAGTGGAAAGAGCAGAACGTCACTTATTTTACTGATAAGCAGCATTACCATAACCTAAAGAGGCGCCATGCCATTTGTTCGTATGCCCATTATTCCGAGAAACTTCCCATTGGCCCAAAAGCCCTGTTATCCTGAAATCAAAAGCCCACTGCTCCAAAGGTCCATTGCTCCGAAAATACACACTCTCCTTTGACGTGTAAATGATCACTTTAATGCAAACCATGATCTTTCCCTAACCAAGTGGTTTTTGTGCCTAAGCCTAGACCTTGACCACAGTCTTGTCACACCATGAAACGTAAGTATGTCAAAATGTCGGAGGTTTTCCTCAAACAGTTGGAAACTATTGAAAATTGTATTTGCTTCATGTTCAGTTATTTAAAATGTAAATGAACTTATCAAACAGACTTTTCACAATTCACACTATTCTGATGAATTCAGCAATATTTTCCACAAAGTAGAACTCTCATTCGATGAATCACATTATAAAAATGACATGGACATGCTGACTGGCAGTGTTTTGGAATGTCACAGTAACATTAACAGTAATGTTACACATCTTACTTTGGTTTATTTAACTTAGTTCACAGCTGTTAAAGTTAAATATCAACTGAAATGAAAAGTCTTTCTTCAGGAGTCATACAAAGTCATATGTTGTGTTGTTAACAGTCTGGGAGGTATTGAGGCCGGCAGTCACTGAACTCCAACAACCTCAGAGTGTGTATTTTTGGAGCAATGGGCCTTTGGAGCAGTGAGCTTTTGTTTTCGGGATAACGGGCCATCGGACTATGGGCTTTCGGTCTAATGGGAAATTTTTCAAACCATTGGGGTTTCAGAAGTATGGGCCTTTGGACCAATGGGCAGTCCTCCCTGCAGAGAGGAGTGAGAGTAACTGGAGGATAAAGGTATGGCTGAACTTTTTTGCTTCGGGGATAAAATAAATGAGTGTCAGATTGTTAGTGAGTGACCTCCAACTGAGTATGTGTCCCAACCCACTGAACAAGTTAACATATTACAAAAGGAAAATGAAGAGGCAAAACAGAACAATGAGATTGAAAGCCAACAAAGTCAAGAAAAAGAAAAAAAAATGAGGGACAGGCAAAATTATCCAAGGAAATTGAGGCCCTGAACCTTAAATTGTCACTGATGCAGAAACAAAATGAAAGTGAACAATCAGAAAATGGAACACAGATAGCCACCACTTACAGCAGGATGTCAGCCCCCTCTCCAGCCCTTCCTTCATGGAAGGAAATACTGGCCAAATTGGTGAGCCTGGGTGCCTTACTGTTTCCAGCTTTGCATGCCACATAGAACATGGTTTAATCACGGGCTTCCTAGAGGTGGTGATAGTGGACATTGTGATAAGAGCTATTGCTCCTGGCGTTAGTTTCCTGGTTTTGAGACGAGTGCTGTCCAAGCCGATGTGGAACAAGTGAATACCTACCAGACATATGAATACATGGTTAAAACCACTAAAGAAAGAAGAAACTAAATGTACCAAAGCACATTTATGTAAAAGTAGAATGTTGTGTGCAGACATTCCCCCTCCAAGAAAACACAACTCTTATATTTGATCCTGATGTAAACCCACAGTGGGCAAAGGGGTTAGAATTTGGTAACACCCTTGTACAACTGAGGAAGAGAATGAAGCCATTCATTATTGTTGATGTACAGATCCCCAATTACCATGATATTGTGCTAACTGGGAGAACTAACACCAATCCAGGCTGTTGTTTGCTAGCTAGCTCCAAGCAGCAACTTCCGGGGCTGAAAAATGAAGCCAATGCGGAACTGTGAAAATTGCAGTTCCTTGAATGGCCACTTGATAATAGAAACCCATGTTAAAATGTCCAACTTAACAGCTGAAACAAACATGTTAACAGCGTGGTACAAAAAACAATTTTGGCCTTTAGCTAATTTCCTCTTTCATGACAACTGTACGGGTGGTGAATTTTTTTATGTCTTACTTGTTTAAATCGCTGCCCACTTTGAGCTTCAAAACCATCCCTCAGAAAACAATTGGTAACGTCACAGTGGTTACGTCCATATTTTTTTACAGTCTATGGCTAGTTCATGTTTGCTAGCTAGCTAAATTTTAGCTTCTTTTTTTAAGCTTACTTTCAAATTGTTTCAGTTTGAGCAAGAAAGATTGCAATGTTCATCAGTTTTGGCTGGTAGCAAATTGGCTGTTAGCTGACCTTTGCACACTAATGTTAGCTTATTTCCATGGTGGCAAAAAACTAATCTAAAAATCTTTGTGCATCTTTGCACAGCTCTTTTTCCCTCCTTTTTTAAAATTTTGCAGGCATTGACAGCAGGTCTATATGTGATGACATCACAAACATTGATTGACTGAGACAGATGTTGGCTATCACACAAAATATTAGTTGGACAACAAACACTTGGCAAAATCAGGACACACTGGGCTGGGAAGCAACTCTTGGTTCTCCTTGACCAAGGGAAGGCCTATCATCAGGGCTTCATGGCTAAGGAGAGCAGACACCTGACTGCTTTTGTGCCCCCTGGGGTTTATATAAGTGGATCAGGATACCGTACTCTAAAAGAGAAAAGACCAAGCACTGTAGGAGAGCTGAGAACTATCCTGGGCCTCCTGAGCTACTATAGGTAATATATTAGAGATTTCTACTGCATTGCTGGCCCCCTCTACAACCTCCTGAAAGCCTCTCCAGATATGCAGAAGTCAGGAAACCAAGGCACAAAGACAAAACAACGCTTTACAAAACCACCAACAGCTACTTGAAATATAGAAAGACTATCTGGTAGAGCCAAAAATCCTTGCATTCCCAGACTATAGTAAACCTTTCACTCTACACACAGATGCCTCCAATCAGGGCCTCGGTGAAGTTTTATATGAGGAGTGGGCAGGAAAAATTTCGAGTCATCACATATGCATCACATACGCTCACTTTCATTCTGGAAAACTGGAGTTCCTGACTATCTGATCGCCTCCTCTTGCATTGCGTACACAAAGAACAATCTACTCATTTATGTTTTATCAACAGCCGAACTTCATGATACTGGATGTCAGTGGGTAGCTGAGCTTGTGGATTTTCATATCATTATCAAGTACCATCCAGGTAGAGAGAATACAGATGTCGGCAGCCTTTCCAGAATGCCTGTTGACATTGAGACTATGATGGAGAAGTGTTCTGAGAAATTTTAATCTCGATCAGTGCAAGCCACAGTACAATCTGTTGAGGCAAAGGACTCTAATATCATATGGTCTGTGGCCCTGTGAGCCCAGTGCACAGTGACAACTGAATCAGAACATCAACCCATCCCTCCTGAAGAGATCTGTCTGGCTCAAAGAGAGGATCAATGTATTGGTCCTGTGATTGATTGTTTGCTGTCTGGTACCAAGCCTGGAAGTCAACAACTGAAATCATTCAGTATGCAGTCTAGATGACTGTTGTGTGAATGGGAGAGACTGACTCTG
The DNA here is from genome assembly GCA_029490765.1 of Euthynnus affinis. Classification (NCBI taxonomy): domain Eukaryota; kingdom Metazoa; phylum Chordata; class Actinopteri; order Scombriformes; family Scombridae; genus Euthynnus; species Euthynnus affinis. Next base: position 5,726,047 of record CM055857.1, on the reverse strand, counting down.
GGTGATGGTGGTATTTTGAATCACAAAAGAACACAATTTGTGCTCCTGTCTGGAAAAACAAGAAGCCCAGCAGAGAAACCAGAGCACCTCTCAACAGTGTCGTCAGTTGATTTCCTGCATATCGACAAATGTTCTGGAGGGTATGAAGACATCTTGGACATTATTGACCCTTTCACATGATTCGTACAAGACCATTCCACAACATCAAAATCAAGCAAGACAGTGTTTGACAAGATGTGTAATGACTACGCCTTGTTTGGTTTCCCCTTGGAGAATACAAACGTTTGCTCAGCTAGCAAAGACCTATGGCACTGCAGGCTCAAAGACAACACCATATCGCCCAGAGGGTGATGGCGTTTCAACAGGATGCTCCTGCAAAATGCTCACAGAGAGGGAGAAAGCTAACTAGAAGGAGTCATCAAACAAGCCTAACTATGCATACAACCGTACAAGAGGTGAGATCACAGGGTATTCCCCCTGCTACCTCTTGTTCGGGAGAGCCCTATGACTTCCTATTGATTTACTATTCCGGCTAATACCAGAGACTGGAACCTCAGACCTCAGATGAGCAATACATGAAAAATGGAATGCAGGAAGCATATGAGAAAACTAGAGAGAATGCAAGTAGATCTGCAGAGAAAGGCAAAAGGAATTATGACAGCAAAGTCAGGAGCTCTGTGTTGGAAGAGGGCGACTGTGTCCTTGTCAGAAACATGACTCCCAGGGGTGGAACAGGCAAGCTCCGCAGTCACTGGGATGACTGTATCTACAAAGTTGTGCATCAAATAAAGAAACCTTCCAATTTATGAAAAAGAGTGTCAGGAAGAAAAAAGGAAAGCACTACTTGAGAGCTGCAGTGACAATGGCTACTTTCCAATACAACCTTTACCAACAATGCAGTCGCAGGCAAATGAGTATGTTAATGACTCAATGAACCCTGTGTCCAAGGAGGGACCAGTGTCACAGATGGATGAGCATCCAAGTGAATCACGCTTGCTGGATTCAAAGGGTCTTTCCGGACAAGGTTGCTTTAGTGGACAGCATACCAGCACCTTCATCACCTGGTCTAAGTGGAAATTACATTATGGCTGTGTAGACTCCTGGGAGGCTGAAGATAGAGAGAGAGATGGTCACCAAAAGTCTTCACCTACAATGACCTGGGTAAACCAGTTTGTTTTAGCATTGGACCACCAATTCATCACACATCCTGGTACCAGCCTTTGCCATACAGACACAAAACAACAGGGACTGAGTGTTGAAATACTGTACCGTTCCTTCACCACCAACCAGTGTCCTTATGTGGATACTGATCACAAAGCAGGCATACATACATTTCATGGACTGTTTCCAAAACAGCAAATGTACATTCACACATTTCCTTGACTCCTTTGAGGAAACAGAAAACACTCATTCACACCATTCATGGACTCTTTGGAAATAGAGCATATTGGCACATTCACCATTTCATGGACTATTTCCAGAACAGATTACAATCACTCATACAATTGATGGACCGTTCCAAGAACAGAGAATACCCATGCACATTTCATGAACTGTTTCAAAAGCTGGACATATTTACATATGCATTGATGGACTACTTGAGCCTACGATTTATGGACTGTTTAGAAAACAGTATATACTATAATGCACTATTTGAGAAAAGCTTAGTGTTCACACAAAAAGTCATTGATGCTTAAAAAACATTGTCATACAGTGTTATGGACTCTCAGAGTACTGATGTGTTTTTACAGCATTTCAGTCTGTTTTTAATGCAGCTCATACAAATGAAGATTAAATAGACTGTTCAATGTATTTACAATTGTATACTCTCATGGTTAGTGAGTGTTAAAATGTTCATAAAAGTTAAGAGGCATGGCTAGCAATGAGTACGTATTTTTCTACAGGTAGCCATAGCCATAGCCAGATCTTTGGTGCAAGATGTCAGGACGACATCTGTTTTTGAAGGGGCGTGTATAGTGGGGACTATACAAAGCATAAATTTATGTTCTGTGGAGTTTTATTACATACGTTGTCATATAAGTTCATGTTGTTTACTGTGTTATTTTATTTTTTGACTAGAATAAAAAGAAGTTCAGAATTAAATCTGTGACGTCACTTCCGTTACAGAGCCTGTAGGAGGAGCTCTTGGTCTGCAGCGAAACAACATATAATATCAAGCACACAACGCACCAATATTAACTTACAGGACTTTAGTTTTCTTATGGTTTAATTTGAAATGGACAACACAGGTGGACAAAATCAATCGGTTTCAATATCTCATGATCAAACAATCTACTCAAATGAAATTCCAAAAAGACTGATACCGTATTAGATAACGTGGCTTCAAAAGCAAGACAGGATCTAAGCTGACCCTGGAAATGATGCAGCCTCACAGAAAACCCCACCTGGATGCACTAAAGGGATACCAATATGGGGGGAAATGGAAACATATAACACTGTACATAACCACAGATGTGTGTGAGAGCATGTACAGTATGTATAAGTGTCTGTGAGATAGAGACAGAAAGAATGAGATAGAGGTTCTATGTGCATGCAAAGGCATCTGGATTTGATCAGCATTTCCCACTGAACTGCCTGGTTGTGTGGTCATACAGTGTGTGGTAGTGCACAGCATAGGAGCCAAATGTGGTTCATGGAAGTGCTGTGACATAAGTACATCTGTAAGTTGTCCATCTGTATGGCTCTCTGGGGAGTTTCACTTATATAAGGATCCTAAAGGGAGTGCATAGATCAAAGCTACACTCGTATAAAGACATGCCTCATTGGAAAAACACAAGGTGAGAAGATGACAAAGAACAACACAACATGTTTCAGCAGCGATGACTCCGATGTTTGTGCTTGACGGCAAATTGGAAGACGTGAGAGAACTGAAAACAAATTTAAAGTGAAAACTGTCCGCCTACAAAACAAGACAGTCAGCGGAGACAGAAAAAATATTTGTGGGTAAAGTAGCCGTCTTTTCCCATGTGTTGAACTGGAGAATAAAATTCAATTACCGAGTTCACTGCTGTCAGTAGGAACACATGTAAACAGACACAGGAACGTGAGCCGGGGCCAAGTTAGCTGGGTTAAACATTTCTGTGACTCAGACGCAGTTTTGTGGCCTCCCAGCCCCTGATATCTTCACTAATTAATGTGTGGCATGAAGGGATAACACATGGCAGCAACGCGCCTTGGCTCGCTCGCACAAGTTTATGAAACTAGAAGAAACCAGACACGCAAATGGATGCCGGCGTACGTCTGCATGCCTGGACGTGCGTGTGTGTTTCTGTAAGTGGCTGGTGTATTTCATTTTTCAACATTTATCTGCCCGTGCTATGGCCTTTGAGGTCCAGCTCTTGTCCACCGGAGCTACAGATGTATGCTAACTAGTAGCAGAGCTCTCTTTCTCTCCCCTCTAAGAAGGGTTTGGCCGAGGCCGCCCACCAAACACAACCGCCCATACCAGACGAGTGCATCACCCCTGTTCGGAAAGAATGAACACATTGCTTCCTAATGTGTTCCCAATGGGTGCAGGTATTTGTGAGGGAGTCGGTGATCTGCAGTATAATTGGTTCTTAAACTAGGCCATGATGCTCTGCAGAAAAATCCTGTGTGCTGTGACATCTGCACATTATACAGCAGAGACTTAACAGCAGTTTGTAAACAGTGGGCCCTATGATCACAATTCCAAGCTCTTGAAAAAAAATTCAAAATGAAAACAAAGAAAATGACTTTCCCATCATCATGAAACTGTATCTGATGAAGTTTTCCTGCTCATAACATCTTGGAATTTAATACCTTTTCCCTCAAAAGGGTCCGATCTAAACTAGTGGCCTCTATTGCAACAGGGTCAGCACTGTTTGTTCCTTTAACAGTTAGTGACCTGACTCGGTGGTCCCTCTGATTAGAGCCCAGCTGAGATCAGACAGCAGGCTTCGTCAAGAAGACATCAGGACCACTCCGGAGCCCCTTAAAAACATGCCCTTTAATTATTTTTGTAAGTGTAAGTGAACAAGTGAGTGGAAACTATGCGGAGTCCAGCCTTCCTCTGCGGGGGAGCAGGGCTGTTAGCTTGTGGCACAGCGATGGGGTAGGATACATTTACACATCAGAGGGGCCTGGCCAGGAGGGAAGGATGAGGTTCAGGCCAACACTTTAGTGTAAACAACTCAGCTCTACACTGGGCTGTCCAGGTGCAGCCCGCTTGTTGACCCTACTATCCAGGTCATCTATACATTTATTCATCATTTATGTTGTATTATATAGTCTCTGTATGGGACTTCATGACCTTTATCAAACTTTATTGGCTCAAGTTCCAGCACAGCTTACACCCCATGACCCTCACGTCTCCTAATACAAACAGCAAAGCCGCATTTTTAGAATAGAGACTCAATATAGAGACATTGTATCACTATGCAAATAAAATAATAATGGTTTTTCATTTGTTTATATTGTCTAAGAATAAACAGGGAGGAAATTTGTTGTGTCTTGAAATGTCATGGGAGGTTTTGTTCCAAAACAGACGGTGGGCCAGAAAATGAGGTCTAAAAGCTAAAAAACTCAGCAGCTGACAAAGTAATTGTTGTGTTTAGGGCTGCTATGAATGATTAAGTTTTATTATTAATTACTGTTGATTGCGTGTCATAAAATATTGAAGAATTCCTATCATAATTTCTTAAAGCCCAAGTGATGACTTGCTTGTTTTGTCTGACTAACATTACCAACAAACCCGAAGATAATCACTTTACAAGATATAAAACAAATTGGCAAATTCTCACAATTAAGAAGCTACAACCAGAGAATATTTGGAAAATGCTAGAGCATACATATCTGCTCTGTAAATCAGCTGTCATGTGTTCTGGACTGGAAACCAACAGGGAGAAATTCGTACATTATGTTTCATGATGGCATCCTCTGGTTTTGCAGTAGAGATCTTTGCATGAAGCGATAACATGGCGTTCTATAATAGGCAGAGCAGTCGGTCACACTGAGCCTGATTGCATCCTGCTACAACACAAGAGCTTCAGACTCTGAACAACAACCCACGTTAGCTTTCCTGCTAAAGTCTCCTTCTTATTTAACTTACAAACACAAACACGTCTTGTCCTGCTCCTTAGCCTTTTGAACGAGCCACCAAACAAACATTCAGTAGAAAAGTGCACCGCTAACATCAATTAGCAGGCTAGATAGCTAAGTAGCTGCTCAGCTGCAGCACATTAAACAGCATGTAAACATACCTTCAAATGTCACTTCAGTCCCGTTAGATGCAGGAGTGTTTCTTACTCAGTACCACTACTAGCAACACACTGTTCGCACATGTAGCTACAGCGCAAGTTTGTGTACTTTGTCAATAGTTTTCTATGGTGTGATGTTGTTTCAGTGTGCTGCAAACTAGCTAATTCATACAAAGTGTTGTCCAAAAATACTATTAACTAAAAAAAACAAAATTCTTCTGAAGTCTCTTCTCAAAGGGATTACTTGTGTTGCACATGTTTACACATGGAGAAAAGTGATGGAAGTATTTGTGTGATGAATTAAATAAGAGAGGCTGAGAGAGAAATTAAAATAATCTCTGTCTTTTTTCTCACCTGATCAGTCATTGTGTCAAGTGGCCCTGCTTGTTGGATTGTCAGTTTTGGAAAGTAAGAATGGTAAGAATAGATAAGAAAGTAAGTTGCAGTGTCCTTATTCTTACGTCAGAAAGTTGTGTGTGTGTGATGCTGTTTGATGATCTAACAAAGACTTTGTTTGAGGCATTTTGACACCTTTAATCTGTATAGTAGTTGATGAATTTTCTGTTGAATTCTTGTCCACAACCCCATGAAACCCCTGTAGACACATTATTCTGACGTACACAAAATAACACCTTCGGCTGCATCTGCTTCCATTTCCCTACAACTTCACTCCTTACATCATGGTGAGTGTGTGGCCGGTCTATCACCCTGTGTCCTTTCCTTTCTGCCACTCCCTTTTCCACACTCCCTCTCTCCTTTTCTGTTTCTCTCGCTCCCCTCCCTTCCTCACCTCAGCATCTTCACTGCACACTCTGTCCCGGTCAGCCTCTCATTATATTTACCCACCAGAATGTGGACCAGCTCCACTTCATGCGAATAGAAAACCACAAGTTTTGTTCTGCCTGGACAGCACCCAGCCTCAAGAGCTGCTTCATTCTGTTCACAGCATCTCCACTTCTTGGACAAACTGATATATTAAGAAAACAATAGAGAGAGGAAGTGAGCCATGATTACTTTTTCAAATCCAAAATCAGAAATTAGAATGTATCAATCATTTAAATACATCATACTGCAATGTATCCCATTAATTGAGACAGAAGACGTTGAGATGTTTTGTGAGTAAAAAGAAAATGAAAACATTCACTTACTGCTCTATTTTTCTCCATGTCAGCTCTCTCTGGATACTGGCACATTTCCATCACATTATGAGCTTCCCGGCAACACTTGCCAAGAGGCACGGGCCCAAACAAAGTAGTGACCAGCAGAGTTGTGCATTATCCCAGCTGAGTCTGAGATCTACTGTCACTAGGTCAGATTCATCGGGGTATACATCAAAGCAACACCAAGGCTGAAATCACCACCTCTTGGTACAATTATTTGCTTAATTTGGTTATGTTATAGATGCTGACAGCCTGTCCTGTTAGTAGGTTTCAAGTATCTTATGCAGCATTCATACCGTTCAGACTGTATTACTGACAGCCAACTGGGAAAATTCATGTTAGCCTCCTAGTTATATTTCAGTTGGAGATTGGTATTTATTTGATGAAAACTACTACTACTACTGTTCTTACTACGTAAATATAAGCAAAACAATTGTGAAACCACCATGAATGGCTGCTAGGCCAATCCAATATTAACACTGATACAATCAATTCATGTAATAATAATGATTTAAAAAGCACATTATCAAACCTATCATTTATCTGGTTTGATTAGAAGTATAGCAACAGGGATATACGTTGAAATAATAAGAGGTTTTCCTGTTCTGCCAATTCTACCAACATACACCATCAGCCACCAATGTGTTATGGTAGCCTTCATACGTTAGTCTACCAGTAACTTCAGCATGGTACAGGCACCATTAGCTGATATTGGATTGCTATTAATCTTGGTCTGCTGTTATTTTATGCTAGCTTTGTGCCTAGTTAACTCGACCTGGTCCATGCTATTAATGTCATATAAAATTAACTGTATTTACGAATTTCCAATTTACCTTTTTACGCCAACATCTAAGATGCGATTGTCACTGTTTAATGTTTAGTGGCATCACCGTAAATACCATTTTTTGATGTCTAAATATTGTTTCTCTCAACATCCAAGTCATACTTACCACTGGGAAAAAGTATGACTTATTGGAGTTGACACTTAATAATACAGAAGACCTTGAATAGGCAATGATTTTAGCTGTCAGCCAGAGTCTGTTGTTCAAGGTAATCAAACCCAAATTGAGTGAATGTGGTGCTATATTGACAATACATAATATTTTCCACCCTCGCGATCAACTCTGCAGTCTTACAATCATCTTGAGATGACTGAGTTTGTACCGTTCATCCCATATGATGTAAATGGTGCATGAATGATACAGACATGCCTGAAAAGCAAGCAAACATCGATACTATACCCTAATTTATTGCTAATTTGACCAACTCTATTGATTGTACAACTGTAAGTTGATAGTGGATAGTTCTTTAGGTGTGTAAATTACACTTGTTATTGGCAACACTGGTAATTGGCATCTTGAACTGTCTGCTGGTGTGCTGTCTGCTTGCTTGTAACCATGGAAATCTGTAGGCTACCATCCATCCTACATGGTGTGAATGAAGCTTTAGCCCTGCTAATGTCGTAACAGTTTGATGTTAGCTTTAGTAAAAAAATTCAATTGCCCTGTTAGCTGGAATTTGTTTGCTTATGCCAAAGTATCACAATTAACTTGACAAAGACACATTTATGCTCAAGAACACTACTCATAGTGGTTTTAAAGGACAGCAGAGGAAGTCGGGTCACTGCTTGACCAAACAGAGCTGTCAGTTGTCATGTAGGCTGCATAAACTGAATCTAAAAGTGTCCCAGCATCTGACTGGTGTTTGGATTGGTTGATGAGGAGACCCAGAACAGCTCACAGGGTGTGCTTTTCACCACCAATATCCCTCCAATGCACCTGGTACTCTCCTCTGAACTCTCTAATAATAGAATACACTCTACGTACAAAATCCTTATGAAATTGTGAAATGTGCGTACATGAACAGCTGCACACTCTTTTAAATGTGTTACAAGTGAGTCTCAGTATCCCAACAGATCAATGAACATAGCCTTTGCAGACTATAACTATAACCAGAAATCATTTCATTATTCTGTTAGTGTGCTTTTGTCTGGTGACTATATCAGCAAGGTATTTGCTGTTCAGCTCTGTTCATGCCAAGAAATACATAACAATGAATAAAGGGGGGGAGTGGGGTGGAGAGGAAGCTCAAACGACTTTTAAAAGAATAAAAAGGTTGTATCAATTTCCCAAAGAATACATCAAGTCAAATGGGCAGGCACAGCTCACACTTAAAGGAGTTTCAGGTTCATATAAAAAGGGATATGTTTTTCCATGTCATGTCTCATTTGCTTGTTCAACAATCAAAATCAACCCAACTGGGCCAAATAATTGAGTCCAGCCCTATGTGTGTGAGTGAGGGAGAGAAAGCTGAATTGATTTATACACTGAAACATCTATAATCATTGAATAGTCGCTATTAAGCTTCAACAGAAGGCAAGGATTCAATTAAAATGCACCCTTGCGAAGTATTACTCCACACAATAATGTGCCTGTGGCCTAACAAGAAACACAAGCTAATAAGGTCTTTATAATGAGATGAACACTTACTTTCTTGCCTGCAGCGGTCCTCTGCTTTGTTCTAGTGGGTAAGATTTACTATTTGGTTGTTAGTTCAAAGTCATAGCAGTAAATTCTTCACGTAGACAGGACAGGAAAAGTGAACTGTACCCTTGTTATGACTTGATTTTCCTCTGCTATTGCCTTTATAGCTGCAGATTAATAAGAGAACAACTGGAACACCCTCAAAGTTCAGCCCTGACTGTTCTGCACCTCACATCCCATAAAGCTAAAAAAAGAAATTAAAGATGATAAATTGGATTTTTGAGAGGTAAGGCTCTGACGGCATGCTGGACACTGGCGTCTAATGATAAGCCCTCTAATTGAAGCCCATGGGAACAAGGGGTTTGGAAGTCCCATCATTAGTTGTATTAGTGGTAAATGGATAAAATCTGGAGAATATGCTCAACTTTTATCCTTTTATGTAGTTTTATATTAATCAACCTACCTGCTTATCAGGTGAATCATTAGGTAGCAAGGTAATGGTGCCAATGTTCTGTAAAGCTTAGTTTGTTGAAGACACTCACATTTCCTGTATATATCAGACACCCAGGTCAGAGGTTATCTAGTAGTTATGAGTCAAAGAAAAAAGACGTTCTGTGCATTCTTGAAGACATTTTGAGACTCACCTGAAAGGCCTCTACCAATAAAAATCATACCGAATGCCCAAAATCTTCCTGAACTAAATTTAATGTATATTCTTCAAAACACCCCCCACCCCCTCCCTCCATACATCTGAACCTCTCTGAGCTTCACTTCTTAAAGGATATGGCTGGCTATTTTCCATATTTTTTTATTGTCAACAAATCTCATGTGCAGAACCAAACCAACTGATCTACTAACAAGTATCGCGTGTTTATCCAAATCCTTATTTATCTTATTCCTCTGTGCCGTAGACCTTCATTGTTGTCCAAAAAACCATTAAAAACAAGTCAGTAAGTCACACTGCTGCGCTGGCTGACACGTTCCTTCATTATGAAGAGTTTGGTCATGTTAGCTTGTTTGGAAACGGCTCCAAAGACTAATAATAGCGATCACGTTTTTAATCTCTGGAGAGTAGTTCTGTGTAAGGCAGACGCCACTGAGCATGTGCGGGGAAGTGATTTTGTTTACTGAGCTCTGCTAGCTTGTTGTGTTACATATCACAACCATGTTACTTTGTACTAAAGTTATTTACAATATACAATGTAATAAAAAGTTCTGCTTGGCAAGTGGTCTCTTACTCACTTTATTTTGTTCATGTTTGCTGGAAAGGCTTATCCATTTTCAGGAAGGCCCTAGCTCCTCTACAATTATACACCTTTACGTACTACATTTTGATGTTATAGCCAGAGTCAAACAATCTGGTTACACTAAACAAACGGGTTTCCAAGCTACAACATTTTTGTTTCACTGTCAGTGGTCAGAGAGATAATTCCCTTTATAAAACCCCTGTTTGTCTGATGTAGGGGATAAAAAAGATCTGACAATCTGTTCCTGTGATCTTTTTGTTCATGGCTTTGCTCATGGGACCATGTGGCCATGTGGATGCTAATAAGCACTTTATCACACAGTGTTAGAGTTGTAACATGCACATGTTTTAATGATTTAACCACTACGTCTGAAAGGCAAAGTGTGTAAAAATGGATTACCAGATTGCATTGCCAAAGAGTTCACTGAAGTGCTAACATTCCTCATTAAAGTCTTCACAGTCAGTTTTGAGGTGTTGCTTATATACACGCTTTCATAACATGTCTGTTTTTATAAAGGTTAATAAGCACATTAAATAGGGGCACTCGTTTGGAATATTGTGTAACATGAATAAATATTGTGCAAGCAAAGACTGGATAATGTGTTGGGAGTGATTGAGCGATTGTGGGAAAATATCATGGAAAATATTAGCAAATCGGAAAATGTTACAGGTAGTTGGAATACAAGAGATATTGTAACAATATAATGCATTCTGAGCTTGTGATGACAAATCTTCCAGAACAAAATGAAATCTCACCCTTTACTCTCTCATTTGCTCATTCAGACACACACACACATACGTGGTGAGGATTGTTTCACTAATGAGTTGGTTTGGCTGCCGTTGAGTTACGGGCATGAGCGCATGGTGGGACCTCACCCCAGTGCAGCCTGGGAGAGCGTACTGAGTGCACCTAACGCCACGGGCTGCCAAGGTCCTGAACTGACTGATTTATCAGCCGGCAACTGTTGACTGATGAGACAGAAGTGACACGAGTGAGGCTTGGAGACGGGTGCAGCGATGTGACCGCGAGCGGCTGTGGAGGTAGTTTTCATATCCTTTAACCTATGTATCGATACTAGGGTTAAAAAAAAAACAAAAAAAACACTCAAGTACAAGTCACACACAAGCAAAAGAAAACAGGTATTAGCAGTGCTGTAGTGATGTATTTGAGTATCCAAAACAGAAGTATGCATTTATGAAGAGTTAAGAGTTTAGTTTTTCTGCCTGTCTCCTGTTTTGGAGATTTTTTTAAAGAGGTTTAGAATATGTTTAGACTTGAACACGGCCCCCTTTACAAGGTCAAAAAAATCATTGTGAACTCTTATACACACCCTGACACCCTCACAGCTCTGTCAGATCATCGCTCCCGCTGTTAAATCAACGCATTGCCAATCTGGCATTCATCAAGAATTCATAGAACCATAGTTACATACATAAATCCCATCATTTGTACACCTAGCTTAATGCTAGTCAACAGGGGTTACAACAGAGATAACATGGGCAGTGGAGAGTGACAGAATAGGGGACATGAATGAGTATTGTAGTAATGAGTGTGGTGGTGACTGTAAAATTGCCATTGAACTTTTAACACTGGTAATCTAGTAGTTTTCAAGTAGCAGAGGCAGTATTTCCACTACTGCTACTCTGTTACTTGCCATCAATCTGTCAAACTCTATAGAGTCCACCCTGCAGTCAGTCGACTGCTGTATTTATACGTCAGAGGTTTGGGGGGTGGAGGTGACGTCGCCTTGTAATTGGGAGGCGGAACTGGCTGTAAAAAGAGATTGCTTTTCTCATACAACCAGATAATGAATTAATAAAAATATTTAAGAGTAGACATACAAAATAACATAAAATTTTACAATATTTTCCACCCTGTCATGTTTTGTGGATTTGATGACTATTTCTTGTTTCAGAACCTCTTGATCTAATATCCAGAATTTATTGACTCATTGAGCCTGAAATACTGACATTTTGGAGACATGATTTTTACTCAGCGGCAGCCATATAAATCTCTGCATGTTGCATGTTGTAAGAACCAGAACCTCAAAACTAGAGACTAGACCTTTGACTCGCGGTCGATTAAAGGTACTTTACCGCGATTTTTTTCCCTCTCTGTCTCACAGGCTTGATTATCTCCGTGTCAGCAGTTGTGCGTGTGTCACTTTCCCCTACGGCTCGCCTGAATGAATCAAAGGCCAAAGTGAACAGAATCAGAGAGGAAGACGAAAGTGGAAGAGACGCAGCGAGTGAACAAGAAAAAGGAGAGGCAGAGTAAGGCGGGTGAGTAAGTAATTACCTGCAGCTGTTGAGCTTAGTTGTGGGGTATAAATCTGTAACCACATCAGAAATTATCCATAAAATTTACAACTTAGGAAAACCATGTGTGTGGCTCTTTAACACTCCTTAACCTACAGAGCCGTCTTTTACACTGCCCCGGAAAAGCGCCAACATTGAACTCCAATTACACTACAGTGACATATGTCGTATAAAATTTTCAACGGAAAAAAGAAACAGATCACGTTACCATTACGCTGGTGCACGCTCGAATACCTTCCAAAACAGGTAAATAAAGCGATGGAAAAAGCAAAAACCCTGAGCAGCCAATCAATCACTTTAATGAGTTTGTGTGACTTAAAGGAGTTATGAGGACTGGGCAGAATGTGGTCCCACAAAAACACAAATATATTCATACAGGAATACGCCACTGATCGTAAAATGGAAAGTAAGAACTAACTTTCTCACCCGGACTGGAACCATTCACATATCTGAGATCAATTAATCTGTCTGACCGTTCATTTACTTCTCAATGAACTACAAGAAGGATGTAGTTCTGAGCTACTGTCCATCAGAGGTGTACCTGCACTGATAGACTCTTCCTCATGGATATGATGACATTGACCACATGTCTTCCTCAGGTCACCTGAGGTGCTGGGTAACAATAAGCAGCTATTCAGTCATGTGGAATTAAAGAAGACCAGGGAACAAAACAGCACTGTGCATACTTTCTTTGTACTTTTGTGTAGATTGTTGTTACCCAGCACCTGCAAAAATTAGCTGGTACAACAGCACCAAAAAGCCCTGTATATGGTATTGGAAGGAAACTGACAAATATGCTCTGAAATGCAATGTAAATGCTGATATAGCAATCAAAAAGTAGCAACACATTACGTGATAACAACAGCAACTGTGTGGAGGTTTTATGCTAACAGAGGAAAAATACAGATTTCAAAGCGTGCAGTGCAAGTGTTTCAGGTGGTTTCCTCAATTATGGAAGCTTCAACACCATAAAACTCGAGAAAACAAAAACAAAAAAATTTGTAGAAGCATCATGGAGAGATATGAAATTAAGTTGTACAAGCAAACAGACCATGAAGAAAAGTGTTGTTGCCAAAGCAACAGATGCAAGAAACTCTCTCCAGACAGAAACAAAACAAAGCTGAAATGTGAAATTTACTGTGTTGAATGAGCAAACTTTCTGTGATTGAAAATGTGTTTGAACACTTACTATACGGAGCACAAAAAATGACAAGCATAAATAAATAAATAAATGCATAAATGAAGGATTAAATGCATAATTTGGAAATGTATTTTACATGACTGTTCTGACAGATACTGAGGCGTCTTCTTTGCTTTAGTTAATCGTTGTCATTAGCTAACCGGTGTTAGCTAGCTAGCTACCGTAAAGCTCAAAACACAGTAGGGCAACAGTTATTTGTTTATAAATTAGATAAGACCGTACTCAATAAGTATAACCCCATACATTATAGTTATAAACACAATATTTTGGCTTCAGTTTGCTCAGCGGTAAGAAGTGGAGATACATCATCCATCATTATATACAGTCTGTGTATGTAGTTAATAGAAGCTTAGCATAGCTAGCTTGTGTCATGTAGATGTGATAGGAATAGTTTGCTTCTGCTTGGTTTGCCCAACTGACCAATCCAGCTTTAGACTGATGTAAGGACCACCCACTCAATTAACATACTGACACATAAATATATAAATAAATAAATGAAGAAATGTAGAAATATGGGAATATCGTAAATAAATGTTGATGTATGGAAATATAGATATAAATTCAAGACTTTTTCATTACCAAAATGTATTTAATTATGCTTATGTTATTTTTTGTGCTCCATACTGGAACATCTCACTGCCAAATTGGTCTCTGACATATCTGCCCAACATCTGAGCTTTACAGCAGACATACATGTACACTACATGTGCACACATATACTGTAGAGCTTAAGCATGTGCCATAATCAGTTTGGCAAAGCAAAAAGTGTTCTGCAAAACTAAATCATGCTTCAAACCCATTAAAGTCTAGATTGGCATCAGGATCTGTAGACCTTCAATGTTGTGGTACTGGAAAGGTAAAAGTAGTATCAAGTCATCTCTACCTGAGGGTGGCACCGTTAGTGAAAGAGCTACTTAACTTTCAACAGTAGTAACTTGGCTTACAGGTCAAAGAGGTGTTTGGTTAACTGACACCAAATGAGGTAGAGTTAACATGTCAAATGTATAGATCAATCAAAAAGTGCAATAAATCCAATTAACAAAGTAAACATGTCTAAAAGTAGAAGTATATCAGTTTGACTGCATACCATTTAGAAACTAAAGGAGTGAACTCAGTAGAGTGCAGATCTCCAGGTGTGTACAGTCAAGTTGACGGCAAGTGATTTATTATATTCTACCTAATATTGTGCCTAACTTTAGTGAATCATAACAAACCAGGTATGGAATTAATCTGCAGAAGCTCCAGTTCAAGATGAGACCAAACTTTTCTATGGTTGTCAGTTTTTGAACCACGACAAAGGCCAAAATGTGACCTGCAAGAGACTAGGTAAGCCTTGTTTTTAGCCTAGCCAATTGTTGGAAATACCTTTTGATATTTCATAAAGCATATGGTAAAATGGTACGGACTGCTGAAAAAGCGAAAGTCTAAAGCTTTACAATAGGCTCATTAGGAGTCTTAATGAACTCACTCTGTGTTCTGAAATTTAGCACTAATTGATCTAAAGTAGCAACATTGCATGATTGGTTGTTCCTAGTGAAAACAAGACAAACTTAAGCAGTTGTTGATCACTTACGGCCTCTACCAGACGGTAAAGATGATTGAGGAGTCAGTAGTCAATGGTGCAGTCAATGGCGTTAAACATACACCTGGCAGAGGTGACACCGTCGGTACCAGGTCAGCTTTGGTCAGTTGGTGTAAATGCATGGGAGAGTAGCACATCTCTGGTTGGATCTGTCCCCAGGATGATCCCAGAGAAAAGCATTAAATGGCGTCAGTGGACGGGAGGAGGTAATAAAGCTGTTTATTGTCACAGGTGGGGCAGAGTGTGTGATGCTGTTGAGGTTGGAGGCCCAGCTGGAGGAACCAGCAGTGTTCAGAACGAAGCCCCATCCGGGCCATGCCTGAGGGCCCTCTCCTTGACATAGTTGCATGTAAGTATTGTACAATGACTCCTCACTGAAAAAATACAGAAATAACTTGCTAGTGGTTTTAAAAATAACTTATTGCTTGCAGCTGCTGTATAAAAATATATCAACTGCACCCTCCCCTAAAACTCCTCAAACACCTCCCATCTGAACATAAATTAACTAATTAAATGATCCGTTTTTTAAAGGGTGTCTCTCTTATCAGGGTTTCTACAGAGTTCACCAAGTTGAATCCAAAACTATTAAAGAGCTTTTTAATGCCACAAAGAATGCAATTTAAAACCTGTGTCTCGCCAAAGTATAAAAGTATGATGGAAAACCAGTAGAGGTGATAATGGCGTGGAATAATTTACTATTATATCACTTTTTTTCATTACTTCTCAGGAGTATGTAATAAGAAGAAGAATTTCTAATGATGCAGTTTATTATATTAATGTGACATGGTTCTGAATAAGCAACATAAAGTTGATAGATGGATTAACCAGTGAAAATTTCTATCTAAGTTGAAGTTTTTGGTAAAACTGATACCTTCCCATTATATGATGATGAGCTTCCCAGCTACCATGGCTAACAGCAGTGACAGTGTTTGCTACAGGTCTGATGGTGCTGACTGAAACAGCTTCCAAAAAGCTGTTTAAACAAAACAGTTGAAGCAATTTCACTTACAGTTTATAGGTGTATGTGGCAGGCAAGAGCAAATATTACCACGACCATGACTTCTTTTTAAAATTAAGATGAATTACGTACATGTTGGGACAGTTTTTATAAACGTGGGATGCACTGCAGGGTTATTATATTGGTAGCGTTAGATCATGCAGGTGTTGATTATTGCTGGAACAACTCTATATCTGTTAAGTAATAGGTAGTGCTACAACAATTGGCTGATTAATAAGTTGATCATTTAAATCATTCATCAAAGAAAAAAGGCAAATATCAACATATGTAAGCTTGTTAAATGAGAATTTGCTACTTTCTTCTACTGTGTAGTCATTGTTAATGAAATCTCTTTTAGTTTTGGACTGTTGGTCAAACTAAATAGTCAGTTTAGTTATCAGTCAGCTGTTATGGACATTAGTCACTATTTTATATGTTTTATGGGCTAAAGAAATAAACAAAACAAAAAAATAGATTCATTGATACTGAAAAAATCTTTCCTTGGACAGACATTGTTATATGATGTGATTTTTTTTTTTGCAGCCTGTCACCTGAAAACTGTTCAGAGAAAACTAGACTCACCAGTGCTGGCTGGTTTAAAGGTCAAAGGACAGTCAACTTAAAAAAAAAAGCAAAGCAACAACACTTCTAGGGGGGAAAAAAGCCTTAAAACACATGCAGTTACCTCTAACTGCCATTTGGTGCAGCAGACTGCAGCTTTAAAGCAGAGAGAGAAAAGAAAATCATGAAAAAAAGGGAACTGCCAAGAACCAGAGTTCAAGACTGACATGAAGGGGAAGCAACTGTAAAACAGCTTGTCTTTACTGTGGTGTACTGTGCTGTGTTGGCCCGAAAGCTGCTCTGCTTTTCCCACTGTGACCCTCTCCGGTGGTCGTTTGTGGTTTGCCCTGGGTCAAGCCCTGCTGACTCCTGCCAGACCACCACACACTGGCAAGGGACTCAATGACAGTGCTGCAGCGGTTTTATCCACTGTGACAGTGGCTGCAACAAGCTAGTTTCCACTTCTTATTCTACTCTTTCCTACAGCTGTGCATCTCGGTGCCGATCAGTTGTCCAAGGCCCATAAATCTTGAGGCCTTTCAGCAAAGTCTTTATTACTATTCCCTTGAGGGACATGTATTCACACAGGCACAGTTTCTCGACATTTCCTCATCCTCTCTTCAGTCAAATGACTCAACACCCACTTCAGCGTTTCCAAAATGGGAAGATATATTCCCTTTATTTCTGTTTTTAACTTGACTGAGACTCTCAAGTGTCTGGGTTCACAGAGTTTCTCTTGCTTGTTATCCAGCTGCCTAATGCTTCGAGTCCCACAATACCTCTCATCTTACTGTGCTTCTTGTCAGATCCTCTCCTACCCAGTTCCTAATCCTGCCTTTGATGTTGCACTGCTCAGAAAAAAAAATAACCATTATCTGTTTCTTATCCTAGTTCCTTCCATTTGTCATCGCCCATTGCGGCCTGAGAGAGGCAACAACTAGTCGCAGTAGCATTATTTGCAATTTCACAATCTGATCGGTAAAGGCCTGCACGACGGGAATGAGCAAAGAAACCTATCTGCAATTGACAACAAAAAAAAGGTATATGTCCTAAAAGTGCTGACTAGACCGAAAAAAAGTGAGTGGAAACCGTGGAAAAACCCAAATGGCTGGAAACACTTACAAGCCATTCTCCTCCACTGTTTCAATCTACAAATAAACTCCAGAGAATTTTCCAAAGCTGTGTGTAGAAGTGAAAAAGAGAAAGAGAAGGAGATTGGGGGAAAGAAAAACTGACCTTTAATTTGTCTTTCTCATGCTATGTGCATTTACATTCACATTATGTACAACCCTCCTGTGAGACGACTGGTGCGACCGCTGCAGAGGTGCATGACAAATCCTGTGGACCGTGGCAGCGAAGGGATGTGGGTATATATAAAAAAAAAAAATCATTCATAATGTAATCTCCATTAGGAAAACCTTACATCCAGCCTGTGGTCAAAGTGTTGCATAATGTCAATAAAAGAAAGCCTGAAAATAGAGCTGGGTAAAGTAGGTTATCCAGTGCTCTGTTGTGTTCGCCAGCTCCTGCGAGCATTCACCTTAAAAAGCACCTTATCACATACGAGCAGCAGTGACGCAGATGTGACAAAGACCCGTGCACAGGAACACGTGCAAGTGCCGCATGCAGTGAGAAGAGCCGTCATGGTACCCAACTCGGGGCCGATGATTAACATTTTTTGACACTGAAATCACATTTTTAAAGTCCAATTTTTAAATTGCAAGAGCCACAGATTTAATAGTAACTTGTTGTTGTTGTTGCCTGCTATAATGACTGTCGCTGGCAACTTTACTCAGCTGTAGATACCAAACAACAAAAAAAAAAAAAGAAATTCTTGGCTATTTCTGAGCTAATATGCTCTCTGATTGCTAGTTCCTGCACTAGCCGCTGTTGAGGATAAAACACCACCTTATTTTTTTTCTGTTTTCTGACCAATATTGCCATTATTTTCCATAAATGTAGCCACAGACCTGTATTTGTTGCTTGTTGTTCTGTTTTTTTTTCCCAGTCATTTGGCTCGTTTTCTATCGTAAAATTCAACAGTTTAGCCCACAGCTGTAAAGTTGACATTACTCTGTGACATTCATCATGACATGACAGCATACCTGCCAACATTTAGGTTTCAAAATACTGGAGTTTTCTTGGTCGGGGGGCGGGGGGGGGCACAGTGGGAGAAGGGGGGTGAAAATATGGGAGAAACCCGGGAAAAACCGGGCAGTGTTGGCAGATCCTGAATCTCCCAGTTAAACTACTAAGCACATCACATCGTCATTTCAAAAACTCATTAGAACCTTAAAAAATCTGAATCCGGACCACCAGAATTTAAGAGCTACGTGAGTCATTCTGTCCTTGTCAGTCTGGGAAGCTAACATTTAGCTAAAGCAGAAACAGTGTCTTACATACATGCAGATACAGTGTCCTCAATGAAGACATGATCAGATGTGATTTAACAGCAGTTTATCATTACTAACATATGTTAGCAACAATGCAGCTGTTATCAATAGATATAACACCACTTCAATGTCATGATTATATTTCAATGTAATATATCTTTAAAAAAAAAAATACAGGCTAAGCTGGTCAATTTTTCAATAGAAAATTAGCCACGTTTACGTCATCTTCACATCTTTTCTCTGACTGACTGGTTAAAAAAAAAAACCCTAACCCTCAACAACAAACAGCTGCATTGTTTTATCTCATTCTATTCATTTTAATAGACTGCAGGCCTGCAGCTAAGTTTATAGAAAATAGTCAGAATTTAAATTGCAATCACAATATTAGTCAGACAAATCACAATTAAATATTTTCCACAACTTGTTCAGCCAGAACCTGGTACAAAGTTGAACTGGCTGGCAGATTTTTTCAGGGCTGCTAGAGGCTGTTTTCACAGCAATATTTCCATGTGATCTTTGTGCTAAACTGACAGTAGTTTTAAAAAACAAATGATTACAAAAACAGTTTATTGAGGACTCTGCGGTCAGTTGGGACTTTGTTCCCACATGCCATTGAGTCAGTCATTTCTGAAGTGCTGTTTAATGTGCAATGAGAGTGTCCAGGCTCATACCATATGTTTTCAGAAGTAAGACAACACTCACAAGCGTGATGAGCTGCAAGCCAAGAGTTTAGCTATTTGTTTGATAGGATTTCGTTTCTGGCGTTAGCTTTTAATAGTAAAATTTGAGGACAAACCTTGAGCGTCGTCTCAGTGCCTGTTTTTCCATAGTTGAACACCTCATAAAAGTTAGTGATTGCCTCACACACATTATTGTACAACTAAGTGATGTTGTCTCAGGAAGATAAGAAAATACATTTGTGGTTTACTGATTGCCCTCCCTTAGCATCAGCTTAAAAATCAGTTTGTGAATGAGCTTCAGGTCTCATTAAGCTATCTAAACAATGCAGTTTTCCTGACTGTAAACTCTTTGGACGTGTTAAAGACTATTTTTACTTCAGCACATAGTTCACTGTAAAACAAAGCCAAGGTTTTCTTGATGGAGATTGTGGTTGAATTAGGAGCTAAATAAGCAAGCTGTAGTCAAATCATTGAATTTCGACCTCATGCTAAGATCTGAACACTCGCCCTGTACAACGCTGTCAATCTGATTGGAAACTTTGGAGTTGATGTTCAAACCAAAACTCGTGTAGCCCAAGCCGCAAGACAACACTGGAAGTCGGTATTTTTAGCGCAGCTGGAATTCGATTGTTTCAACAAAAATATTTCCAAGAGATTCTAAGAGGTTGAATCATTTTATCCAGTACAAAGACATGAACTTTGGCAGATCAACATATTAACTCAGTGATCGTGTTTCATGAACTTAAAAAGAAATGACATAATTGTGCAAGTAACGGATCAGATGCGTTGCAAAAGAAACACCAAATCAGAACAAAGTCAGCAGTGAAGATGATGTAACTATTGAATGCAGGCTCCGTTCTTGACAATATAGTGTGAGCTGAGTAAACACAGGCCTGTTTTTATTGAGGTACCAAGGGGCTGTTTACACTGCCTGTATAATAGCCAGTTAATAGCACAAAAGTACGAAGGAAATCGTTTTTTTGTTGGTAAATTTCAGACACCTTAATTTTATAGATCCAAACTCCAAGTATGGTACCATAAAACAGGATTTATAGACCATTTAATCGGTGATTAAAACCAAATAAGTTAATAGATTTTAATACTAATGATTCAGTTTGATCAAATGAATGCCTTAAAGCAATAATAGCTGTATAATGAGGCTTAGGCTGCATATGCTGTGATGAATTGCAGAGAAATGATTGTTGCGGTGCTTGAGCCAGTATTGTCTGGGAGGTGGTCAAATGGGCACTTTAGTGCTTTTCTAGTGGGTCACTGCTTCATTCAAGGAGGATAAACAACACTGTTAGACTGTAGATAAATGATATGAAAATGATAAATGAATTGGTGGTAGACATAAGAAATGATAGGATTGTATGAATGAAACATACAGTGATTGAGAGAGTACACTTCTTTCTCATCACTGTGCAAATATTTGACCTGAAAGTCAAACAATCCTAAATTTCATATGTATCTAGAAAACCGGACCATTTACTGTAGTTCATATTTAGTGATGATAGCTCTTACTTACAAATACTTTTTCAGTCATTCTATAATAATGACAAACTGGAAAGTCAAGATATTTATTACATTTTGTCATTATCTAAAACAACTTTGAAGACTGATAATACAATCAAGCATTGGAGGACATTGGCTCAGAAAGTAGACATAAGCTGTTGTTGTTCTTTTAAAATTATTATTAAAGTAAGAAACAACTGGAAGGGCATAAATACTTGGTGCTAAAAGGCCAAAGCGGCTCCAGTGTTGAGGTGTTCATGGAAGATATTATCATCTGACTTTGGTTGCTGAAGCTAATGCTATGTTTGCTAATGTTATAGTTTCCCAGACCGACTAGAGAAGCTGCTCTTGAAAGCTCCAAACATCCAATCATGAAGATGATTAAAATACAAGTGTGATGTTCTTAGAAGAATAACTGAGAGACTCGGACTGGTCTTTACCAACTGCTGTCTAAGCTAGGAGGTATGAGGCTGTAAAATGACCTTCACAGGCAACTAATAGAAGATAGTTTACAGATTCCCCACTTTGTTTTCCTTTGATGAACAGTAAAAAAAAAAAAAAAAAAAAGACGCAGCCCTCTCCACAGTTTTAAATGTCAAAACATTACAAAATGACACTTCTTTCCGTGACAAACCATCTTTGGCCAAGTGTACAGTCATCAACTTGTGATGCATGTTTACAAGATAACAGCCAACACTTTCATTATGTAGCCGAGCCAGCTGACAAAATGACTGTTGATACAGCTGCTAACATGCGAGAGAAGCCAGGTGACGACACCGATCGTGCCCTTTTATTTTAACGACCGGGACTGTTGGGTACATGGATGCCGCGATGACGGGACGTTTAGGCTTCGTTGCCTCAATGATGCGCTGTGATTTATCACGACTAATAACCTGTTGTTTTTATTTCTTCTCGTGTATAAATCAAGCAATATTTGAAAGTAAGAGAAATTAGGGAGACACTAAAGGAACTGAGGAGCAGCAAAGAGAAGGATAACAAGTGAAGATGGAAACCTGCAAAGTTTGCCAAATGGTCCGGTGTGGTTGAGAGCCAGTATAAAGTAGCTGTTTCCCCTGATGGTGCTGGGCTAGATTAGCGTCACATCACAGCCTCATGAGCCGTGACATAAGAATGCTTATGAAACTCACACACGCAACACATGCAGTTGCTTCTGAATGAAACAGGAGACACAGTGAAATTACTGGAACCTCATGGATCCCCAGCCAGCACAGAGGGCCCGAAATTCCCTCCTGATTGATTGATCGCTTTTTTGGTCTGTACATGACAGTGTGTGTGTGTGTGTGTGTGTGTATGTGCATGTGTGTGTGCTGTTATTTAAGAGCATTGAGATTTAAACAACAGCATTTTTGAAAAATTCAGCTGTTTCCCATTCAGTGGAGTAACAAGGGCTAAGCTAAATCTTCTGGAATCCAAAGACGGCCTGAACAAACATGAACACACACACAGATGAACAAACTCTGTGCTGCCTAGATACTGTAAGTGATGAAGGGAATAAAGAGAACAAAGCCGGGTGTCTAGTATACCTCTGGCTCCAAACATAACCAACTGCAGAGAGCGAGTACCAGACTACTCAAATCCTTTAAGTAAAAAAAAAATGGCTTTGGGTCCTGCGCTCCGTATCGTCTTTAGGTAAAAAGTAGACAACCATTATTATTATTATACGACTACATAGAAGTAAACTACACTGATGACTAATAGTTGGCGTTCATTGCATCTACAGGTCTTTGCCTGAGAAAATCTACAAGTGTGGTTCCAGCCACCATTTTCAATATGTGCATAAAAAAAATGTGAAATTTCTCAAATATAGCTTTCTGCGCTCGGCTGGCAAACGTGGGTGTATCATTAAAAACAACGTTATTGTCCAATGAAGTCCAATGAAAATAGATAATCATGACATACATGGTGCATATGGGGCGTAAACAAGAAATTAGCAGCATCAGCGGATCTGTGAGGGCGATGTTCCTCAATTTAATACAAACATAAACGTCATATTTCCATCATGTGTCCAAACACATTGTTGTTTGAGTTTTGACTGTCACTGTTTTAATTACATCATGTCATCATGCCCCCTTCTTCTACAATGGTTTAACGGCGCAGGCTGGAGAATTGGTGCCGACAATTGTTTATTAGGAACCAACTCCAATATTAACATAATAGAAGTGGGTGGAAATGTGCATTGATTTTCTGGAAATTCAGTTATAAAAATTGAGCTGCTTCCGATGGAAACCTGGCTATCGCTTTCCGCTCCGTGCCGTACGAGGCAACAGCTCGTTCCAACCCCATCACGCTCTCCATCAAGACATAACAAAACAGTAGAAGTCGCTAATTAACAGTCAATATCACACTGTAAACAGAATTAATTACGAGTCCTGCATTCAAAACAAATAGCGGCGAAGTGTTCCTCGGGTATCCAAATTTAAAAGTGCTCACTACAAACGTAGAGTTTTGTATCGTTTTTCAAGCTTCCAGATCGTTTGAAGGATTTATTTTTCTTATAGATTTCATTATTTTATTCTTGAATGTGAACCTTTTTGTGCCTGCCAAAACACAGAACTCAGTAACTGTGAAAACCTTTGTGAAAATCCCCCTAAAATAGAAGATAAAGACATAATAAAAACCCACAAATTTCCACCCTGTGAGGTCAAAAACCCTCGCACCCCACGGCTCCCTGATGGCCTTGCGGTTTATGGCGCTGACTATGTAATCACAATATCCCTGCTTCCCCGTCACTGTCTTCCCTTATGCTCCTGCCTCTACCGTCTACTCTCCAATAAAGTCACAATAAACTACTTTCAGGTGCTTTTCTGCAGGTTAAGAAAAACCTTCAGCAATGTTTTAGTTGTTTCCCACCTTTGTGCTGAGCACTGAGAACGGAGTCGAGGGGAGCGGCTGTATCCTGTGCTGAAGTGTGGACTGTGTAATGAACATGA
Source organism: Euthynnus affinis (assembly GCA_029490765.1). Taxonomy (NCBI): domain Eukaryota; kingdom Metazoa; phylum Chordata; class Actinopteri; order Scombriformes; family Scombridae; genus Euthynnus; species Euthynnus affinis. The sequence continues at coordinate 5,701,722 of CM055857.1, read as the reverse complement.
AAGGCAGGTCGGCCTATACAAGGTGAAACCAGAGGCAGGATGTACAGTACAGTGTTTCCCTGCTCTGTTAAGAGTCATTATCAGGCAGCTGAACTGCAGTGAACCAAACCTCAGCAGCTGTTAAACAGCCGACAAGCTTCCTACTGCAAAGCTGTTTGTTTGCTTGTTCTTCCTTTTAGGAGAAGATGCAGTCTGAATCATTTCATGCCAACCACATTAAACTCGCTAATACAGACATACACTCTATGTGCATGCAATCGCTCACACACACACGCTTCCCCTAGCACATATACACACACACGCTGCGCAGATGGCCAAGAGATAGACACACACACACACACACACACACACACATGCTCACGCACACACAGAAAACAAATGTGGGACTGGGACACGGCCGGATTTATCACCAGTTTCCTGAGTGGACACCCAGGGGCATGGAAGTGAGCCCCGGCATACTGTATCCGAAAAAAAGGGAAAAAAAAGGTCAAAACTATACTGAGAAAGTATGCCTACTAACAGGTGTTGGTACAAATGGCAATTCAGCAGCACTGAACACCCCATAATGCACATTTCAGTTGCATATTACTCAAAAATCTAAAGAGTAAAAGTGATTTGACCTGCTTTGCTTCGTTATGTAATAAAGCTGCCATACAAAGAGCAAGTGTTTAATAGGATTTTTTACACAAAAATATGCCAATTTCACTCAAAACAGAGCACAAAATAATGTGTCCACTCGCACAAAAGTCAAGGAATTCAAACAATTTTTAGGCTGTTATGAATCCAGAGGAGAAATGAGAAATACTCAAAAACTTGAGTTTTTTGAGGCTGAGCTGAACACTAACACACACACACACACAGCCACTCCCAAGCACAGTCTGTGTACAGTTAGTACATTGATTGGGGAGAATAAACACCAGCAGTTACATATGTGCAAATTTTTCACTTCGCTTTTTATCTAAATGCAAAATCAACCGATTCAAAAAAAAAAGATGATTTCATTTCAATGGAAGTTCCGTGATCAGATTTGCTACCAGAGTTGAAGTAAATGTGAGTAAACCTTGATGACCTTTGACATGCACATTCATGCCGTTGACCAGTCGCAAACCGCTTTGACAGTTCTGACGTTTGAGGGAACAGAGCAGGACTAGAGAATCCAAAATGGAGGACACTGCTAACATATCAAATGACCCTTCTCTGCTGGACATTTAACTCCTCTACTAAGAGATATGACATGGTCTGCAGTCAATTAAGGGACAGGAGTAGATGGTACAAATACATGTCCTCTAATTAAACAACCAAATTCTTTATTTGACCATTTGACTCCAGAATGACACGTAGGAGCGTTTTCTAATGTGCCACCTCTATCTTCATTGTGCAGGACAACATCATTTGTTTGTGCCTTTCAAAATTATTACAAATCACTGCTTAAAAAAAAAAAAAAAAAAAGATGTTTTATGATCTGACAACGCTGTGGTGAAGGTCTGGTTAGGTTTAGGCACAAAAACCACTTGGTTATGTTTAGGTTTAGGTTTAGGGAAAGATCATGATTTAAATGAGCACTTTAAGGTTAGAGAAACATGTGGTGTTGCTTAAACTACTTTCTTAAAGCTAGGCCACCTTCATCATCAGGGCTACAATAATAAAAATGGAGTTAGAAGATTAGGGGATGATCGTAGTTACGGTTTTTAAAAAACTGTCCCGACTTGCGACAGTCCACTGTTGGGTTATAAAAGAGGGTCAAAAAGCAAATAATCCAGTTGTTGTGGATGTAAAATTGTACAATCAATAAATTAAGGAGTTGAATATATTTATATATTTCAAGCACATGCAACTATTTTTTTGGCAAAGACAGCCGTGCCTCACTTGAAAAGAAGGATTTTCTTACAATGCATTGAAACTGATAACGATTTCACAACCCCAGTTCACCTTCTCTGTGATTCCACTCGTCCGTATATGTTTGAAGTTTGTTGTTGTTATTTTAAAACGTCATCCTTTTTTCTTGAAATTTTGGAAGAGTGTGCGCTTAGAAAGGGGCCAGTGTCTGCACCTCACACCCTGAAATCTTTCTGGCCTCTTTAATTTTGTGCCTTGGCTTTGTATTCGAACGTTTGATCAGAGCTCTGTGTACAACATTGTGCTCATGTATTTTTGTGGATCATTTTTATTGGGAACAAATTATTTCTTTTTCCTGGAAATGAGGTGATTTGTTATGGGTCCACTTTTTGCTGAGACCCCCGTTAACCCACCAACTGCGTGCTCACGAAACACACGCATGCACACAGACACACATGGATACAAGGACACACATGTGCACACACAAATTTGTTCACTTTTAAAAAATGTAGTCAGGTTCATAAACATAAAAACTGGCGTTCTTTCACAGACATACTCTTAGACACCCAGAGGAATTTACTGTGAGGACCCCCCACTGCGCTCCAACTAGAAAAATAAAAACCATTGAGTCATTTGCCCTCTTTGTTCGCAGATTTTAAAAAGGTGTCAAATAGCTTGCGTTACTATGTTTTCCTGCTGCAAGAGCCAGTGAGTTTAGTGCTGTCACAGCAAAAACACTGAAAGAAAAAGGTTCATGACTCAGTGGCCCACAAAATCTAATCAAACTCTGACACGTACCTGGTGGTTAAAGCTGCTTCTATACACAGCTGATTTTTAGCAACACTAGCTGCTATGGTAGATTATGAGTCAGTCCAACATTTCCATGAAATGTGATATGGACATTTATACACCAGTGATTACATTCAAATTCATCTTGCATTACCAACAGGCCAAACTTGTCCTTTACTTCAGTTCTTGATGGGATACCTCTCAGAATCCCTGTCAGCTAGCATGCTAAATGTAGCAAGACAAGTGTTTTCACATGCTAACAAACAGTAAAAAAAGCACTGTCACATCTCTGTGCTAATGTTAGCATAAGGTTTAAAGTATGTCCAAACAGAAGCTAACTGGTGCGAACCTAAAAAGGAAAGCTTGTAAATCTTAGAGTTCTATTTTATTGCATAGTTATTCATTTACAGTAAAGAAAAATAACAAGCACAGATGTTTCAGCCTCATAAAATGTTATAGCTGATTATATTGAGCAATTAAAGCAAGATGAGGCAAAGCTTAGACTAATGAAAGCTGACAGTGTAGAACTGAGCCTGACAAGCTGAGTCTGAGATGTCCATCTAAAAATGGCCATCGTACATAAGATGAACCCTTTTGATTTAGGGAACAGCATAGCTATTTATTAGACGCCACCTTTAGGTCAGACTTTTAGCCACACTATTGGTAAGCCATGCTAGCAGCAGCATGCTTAGCATGGCAGTGTCACTTAGTCTCTCCACCACTTTGGTCCAGACTAAGATATCTTGGCAACTGTTGGATTGATCACCATGAAAATTTGTGCAGGTCTTTAATGTCCCCATTAAAGAGAGTATTGGATGCATTTCTTAAATTGATACCATCAGACCATGTTCTCTCTTCCAACTCCCCAGACCTGCCATTCTCAAGTTGTCCACCAGATGCCCTCGGACTTGCTCCGCCTCGCCCATTTTTGACCAACTGGAGTTTAGACACAGAAAAGCAAGTCAAGGTTGTGACCAGTGAGATACAATAATCAAGACAGGAGGAAGTTGGAGGAAGTTACAAGCAGTCCCTGGTAGCTATTAGGTAGTCTTGCGAGGTGGAGAGTTTGCTGAGGTCATTCAAATTGAAAGTAAAGTATAGCTGTGTATTGTCTGCATAGCATGATTTAAGTGCAATGCACTTAAATCGACTAATGAGGAAACCAAGGGGGAGCCTGTACAGGGAGAAAAGAATAGGACCAATGATTGAACATTGGGGTACACTACATGTCAGCCGAGCAGGTGATGCAGGTGTAATGATAAATGGCCACAAAAAAAACTCCTGTCTGACAAATAGGAGACAAGCCAGTCTAAGTCAGTCCCATTTTTAAGCGTACTAAAGAGAATAGAGAGGTCACCAGAGAACTGAACATTCCCCGGCATCACTGTGCATTAAACTATCATTTGAAACTCTAAGCAGAGCAGTAGTGAGGACAGAGAGGCGGCCTTACCTTGGCATGCAGGAAGATGACTTCAAGGCTTTGGTTAAGGAGCTCACTACATGGATGGGTAGATAACTTTTTCAACACTCGTGAATCCCAGCACACACCTTGGCCTCCACCTCAGCTTGCATCTTGGCCTGCGTTCCAGCCTGTTTCCCAGTCTGCTAGCTTAGGACCTGCTAGCCTTCAGCCTGCACCCCAGACTGCTTACAACCAGCCTCCTCTCCATTAGGCTTGGGGTTGTGAGCCTACAGCCTACCTGTCCTGTCCTGGGATGGCTAGCCTTCCTCCAGTCTATCCTGAGCCAGTTGTCCCCCAGCCGCTATCCCCCAGTCCTGATCCCGCCTTCAGGAGCTGAATATGGATCAGATGAGTAGCCACCCTGATGTCCAGTGGTCACCCTTTGAAGGGTCTCGCTTTGCCATTTTCACAGGGTACTGTGGAGTCTCAAAAAGGAGGCATGGTTCCCAGGTCTCCTGATGCCACTGGGTCTCTCAGCAGCTCACTGCCACCGAGTCCACACTGCCCAATGCCACCACTTGGGTCCAGCCCTTTCTTGTGCTGCAGCAGCCCTCAGTTCCCATGCTGCAAATCTCTTGTCCTTGCTGGATTGCAACCATCTCTTGTCCCTGCTGGGCTGCAGCAATCTCCCATTCCCGAGCTGCTACGTTGCCCTATTCTTGAGCTACAACAGTCCTCTGTTCCCAAGCTGCAGCAGTTCCCAGTTCCTGTGCTGCTGTGGTCCTCTGTTCCTGTGTTGCAGGCCACCCACCTGAGGTCTCTTGCTGCTAACCTGTCCTGCTTCCAGACCACTTGTCCCTGAATCCCCCCTTCACCCACCCTGCTCGGTGTTCCTGATTAGTTTGATGGGATGTCTGGATTCCCCCTTTGAAATGGGGTGTTCTGTTACTGTCTGCTCCTTCAGCCACACCCTCATCTCTAGTTCTCTGCATTTCTTTAACCTGGCTATGTTCTCTCTCCCAACTCCCCAGACCTGCCATTCTAAAGTGGTCCACCAGATGCCCTCAGATTTTCCCTCCTTTTCCCACCTACACACCTGTTTCCACTCAGTAATTGTCTGCACCTGCTGCCCATTCCTTCACTACTCATACTGGTCCATTTCCTTTGTTCTCTGACAGTTTGTCAATGTTGCTGCTATGGACTCTGTCTGATCCCGGACTGTACCTGTTCTTGCCATTCCTTTTGTTTGAACCTTTTTTCCTGTTTATTACCCGCCTGCCTTGCCCATTTGAACTGGTTACCTGTCGTGGACTGCCTCCCTTTGCTATATGTAAACCTGTGTTTTTACTTTTTTGCATTAAATATCCTTCTCATTTCACCCTGACTAAGATAAAACTGAAATGCCCAGACTTTTAGCCAATTATAAACAACAGGATGAGGTTAACTAGATATGATACTGATTTGTCATTATGAGCACAACAACTTTAGCATTCGGCTCAAAAACACCTCTATGCCTATATACAACCTCAGAGTCCCTGGCATAGCTGTAGACTGTTAGTCATGTTCATCCATCAAACAATTATTCTGGTTTATAATAACTAAATCCTCATTTACATATACATAGGCCCACATTTAAATTAAACCAAGTTTTATTTTCCATTGTCAGACAATAAAAAGGCCTGCAGCACCAAAGCTCCACACTACTTTTTTTTCTATGTCTGTTTCCATCTTTTATGGCAGGTAGAGTTGAAGGCACATAACAGCCTAACAAAACACTGTTCAGAAGTCATTTAATCAGTCATTTACACACTATTCATACAATAAACATTAGCACCACCAGGATGGAAAAGTCACGTTGACCTGACAGCAGACTCCCATTTCCATCGTCCCAGATTTGTTTGTAGGTACATAAGAAAGACAGCCGATGTTATCAAAATATGTACAACCTGTGAGTCTTTTCTCCACACCACATACAGGCTCACAGCCAATAGGTTTCCATGTATGAAACCTGAGTTAGGTGTTTTGGCTTGAGACAATGAAAAGGGTTTGGTTGCAAAGCAGTTATTAAGTGAGAGAGGCCGAGATATTTGAGTTAAGCTCTCTGAGGAGTTTCAGGCTGGGAATAAAGGATTTTCAGTCACATGGTACAAAGAGAGAAGCACAAAGGAGGGAGAGTGTTCACCAACTTGTAATTTCCTGCTGTGAATTCAGGTGTATGAGCTGAAGATGAAAGAAGATTATTGTTTATTTATGTTTAAACTAATATTTGAACAGATTACTACAGCACCTAGCTCTAAAACTTTTAAGTAACTAGCTTGTTTTTAGGAATCCTACATCCTTCTTTTCTGATACAGAAACTATCTCTTTTTTCTTTTCAAATTGAAAATCCTCCTTGTGAACAACTGATGGGATTATAGGAATGGTAACAAGGAGGGGTGTAACGGTACACCAAGTTCACGGTACTGAACCGTGAACTTGGTGTACAATGGTTTCTGCGTTGCGGTTCAGTACGATTTCAGTGCAGCAGGGAAAATATTAAAAAAGAAAGGTAGAAAATAACTTTTTGGTCTTTCATTTTGTAAAAATGTAAACATCCATCTACGGCTCATTGGTTGTAACTATTACTGAAACAGTTTAGTTGTGCTGCAGTGGAAAAAGAAAACAATCTTTCTGTTTCTTGGAAGGAGTCGGGACACCTGCTGACAGCTGTTTTATGCTGATTTATGGTCTAACTGTATATAAAGTAGTTCAATAGCATAGTATAGTATAGTATTCTTCCTACAACTGCATGCACCAAACCGTAATGTGCATACTGTGGCAGTTCAGGACGAATACACGAACCGTTACACCTCTAGTAACATGAGGCTGTAACTACTACGGCTGCAGCTAATGATTATTTTCATTAGCAAGGTTTGTATGCAAATTTGCAGAAAACAGAGAAAGGAAAATGTGACTTAATGCACATTTCCAGCCACTACGTTTATATGAATATTAGGCGTTTGCTTATCAAAATAAACAGTTGGTGGTGCTAATTATCCAGTCAGATTATCCAGTCATATCTTCTGCAATGCCATTAAACCATTGCAGAAGAAGAAGAAGACGCAATGAGAGCAAGTCATTAAAAGAGCAACAGCCAAACCTCAAATGGGGAAAACCAATCTAGAAAACATGATATGAAAATGGGATTTCTGCTTGTGTCGTGTATTAATTAGAGGAACATACAGTTTCCTTATCACTCTCATCTGATGTTTAAGTCACATGCTTCATGTACATAATGATTTATCCGTCAAGTCTGTCTACATTGCACTTTGTTGTGTTTTGCTTTTGTTGATACACCAACCTTTCCACCTCAGCCACCTCAGCGCCAAATGTATTGGCAATGTTTCAAGATGGTTTTTGAATTGTTTGGTGATTCCACTCAGGTTTTTAAAATGCTTAATTGAAAATGTGTATAAAGATGAATGGAACTCCACTTATCTGACTATTATTTTCTCTATTAAATGATTGATAGATGTCAGAAAATAGTGAAAAATGCCCATCACCGTTTCCTGAAACCCAAACTGACATCATTAAATTGCCATGCAGATATTTTGGGTTTTATTTGTTGAGGTTTTGAGATATCCACCCTCACATTTCTGCCGCCAGAAATAGAATTTAATTTGCGGTCTGTTCATTGAATTGAAAAATGTCAATTACAAAATTCAGAAACAATGTCCTGGTTACTTAAGAACCCACTGCGAAAAGTTTTCATTGGAACTACACTTTCAGAAGACATAGTCCCTTTGAGATCACAGTGAGCTCCGTGGGTCGTCCAGAGCGACGGGGATGTGGGATTAAATTTGTATCATAATAACTGAACAACATCTCATAAGGGACACTGTTTCTGGAAAGACAAGTTGCTGTTGAGGTTTTATTTAAAGTCATTTTTTGAAAGTAGTGACCACTAAAACCATTCACCTTCGTTGTACTTGGGTGGAGCCAGAAATCTATAGACATACCATATGTGGCCTAAATACAGACGAGTGACAAATTAAAGGAAATGAATGCTTGACCCCTACAGCGAGGGGATCTGGTGGCTCTGTTATGCTGTGGGGAGCATTTTTCTGGCATGGTTTGGGTCCACTTGTCCCTTTAGAGGTAAGGGTCACTACAAATCAATACAAAGTTGTTCTGAGTGATCACCTTTATCCTGTGATGAAACATTTCTATCCTGATGGGAGTGGTCTCCTCCAGGATGACGAAGCTCTCGTCTACAGGGCCATGAGGGGTCACTGAACGGTTTAATGAGTATGAAAATGATGTGAATCACATGCTATGGCCTTCACAGTCACCAGATCTCAACCTTATTGAACACTTATGGCAGATTTTAGACCTCTTCAAAACACCAAATGAGGGAATATGTCTTGGAAGACCGGTGTCAATCCCTCCAGAAGAGTTCAGAGACTTGGAGCATTGAAGCTGCTCTGGTGGCACGTGGAAGCACAACACCTTACTAAGACATTTTATGTTGGTTTTTCCTTTAATTTTGTACATACATACTTTATATTTAGGCCACCATGGCTTGCCCTTCCCTCATTACCACCACTTAGGTGCACTCGAGCAAGGCCCTTAACCCCAACTGCTCACTGGCCGGCAGATCAGACTGATGCTGTGCTGTGCTGTGCAGCCGCTATGAATGTGTAACTGTGATCAGGGTGTTCTTGCATAAGAGAGCATTACTCTGACAGAAACTCCTCTGAAAAAATAAAAGTAAAAGTAAATCTATGCAGCCTTTGTGAAACGCTTTGTAACATGGATTTCGAAAAAAGTGCTCCATAAATAAAGATTATTATTATTATATCTCAGCTTGGACAAAGGAAAACCACAACTATGTGCATGACTTGAGGTGAGTCATGAAATATGTTTGTTTTTGAACACTATTGTTGTCGGTCCATCCACACAAGCTCGATGACAGAGTTGTGAATAATTTAAAAGCAGACACTGGGTTACGAAATTGTTTTATAAATGTAAGAGATAGAAGAGTCTGTGTTTACTCCTTTAGTAAATAGTGAAGTTGTATCAAAGCTCCAAAATAAAACACCTGCATGTATGCATGAACACCCACAACACACACTCATGCATATTCACGTTTCCATGCACAGACACACATTCAGAAAAAAAAAAAAAAAAAACAACAACTCACCTTTCTGCATGAAATCATGTGATCCTGCAGGGAGGTGTTAATCTTTAGTTTTTGCAGTGACAAGTGGGCTGGCTCATTCCAGCAGGTGACTGTTGTGCCACTGTGCAGCCCCGCGGAGAGACTTCAAACTCAGGTACAGACATTACTTACAACTTACTGAGCTTTTATTTTTTTACAAAAAGATATGAGTTGATCTGTGAAATATGCTTTTATTTCAGCTGTTACACTCATGCAGATCAGAAAATACAATGTCAGACTGTTTTTTTTTTTCAATGTCAAATCCAGAGAAGATCTAAAATGCTCTGAAATCTACATGTAGGGAAGGTTTAGCGGTCTTATATGAGCATTTAGAAAATAAGAAAAAGGTGCCAGTTTTACTTTCTGCTCTACTTAAATCTCTGGAAAATAATATGAACTGCATGCTCGTTAAAAGGCATCAAATATTAATCATCCTTTTTAAAGTGACAAGTTGTCAATTCAGTATCCACACTGAGGACGAAAGAAAAAAAAAACCCTCCAAAATCAGAGACAACAAGTGAGTAAAGGTTGTGGACAAGAGAACAATCGGTAATCTGAGATACAGTATTAAGAACAGTAACACAATGCCTGAATGGTTAAAAAACAAAACAAGATGTGGTCAAGGTGATAAGTAATGTTTGTGATCATGTTTCACAGTGAAATCTAATCAAAAACAGAGCTATGTTTTATAAATAACATATTGGATTATTGTTTTTTTAAATACCCAGAATTATGAATATGTTTAATGTAGTTTGATAAAGAAAGATGAAGAGCACTGTAAAAAAAAAAAAAAAAGAGGATGTGAATATGTGAGGTGGCATCACTGCTGACACAACAGGACTGACTGTTTCATAAATATGCGTCTATTGATCTTTTAAACAGTGAAGCACGCAAGAATGGAGACTCTGAAGGTCATGTTGGATCTGAAGAAAAACCACACTGCTGTAGACGCAAATGATAATCAAAACCTGATGACCAGACACTGCTTTAGACTAACAAATGACTCATTTAAATTCACTTTCTAAAGTCAAAGAGAGAGAGAGAGAGAGAGAGAGAGAGAGAGAGAAGTGAAGATGCTGATACACACTTCTACAGAAATAGACTCTGAATCTGTGATAGAAATGTTTCGAAATCCTTGACTAAGAAGTAAATCCTGCGTCTGGATTCAAGTGCAACGTTAAGCTATTTCTGATGAAGCAAAACAAAACCAAACACATGCTCTGGTCCACTTAGCACTTTGAAGCTTGGATAAACCATTAACCTCCAGGAACCGACTGCTTAAATGTAAGAACAACTCCTGACTTTCTGTAAAAATGTCTTCTGGCATTTAAACTGCGTTTTAAAAAACTCTGCCACTGGACATAAGATTAGTGTCAACAGATTTGTCTGAAACAACTCCTGAAACAACTGTTGTGATCTCACCACCACTGGCACACGGTTCATTTGACGCACTGAGTGTGAGTCTAAGTGACTTGTTAAGATGGAAATATTTTGCAGCGTTGAGGTTTTGAAGGTCATTAGAGGTGGCAGAAACCCCCAGGGCAAAGCTAAGACTAGCCACCCATGTACACGGTTCTGTTCTAGTGAACAACAGATGGGTGGCACAATGTCATTTGCAGTAAGTGAGCATGTAATGGAGTTGTAAGTGCCCCGAGCAGGAGAGGAAATAAGCCAATTGCCTAAGTTGTTTCCAGAGTTCATCCCATGAATCCTATTGTTGGCAATGGATGATGAACCGTTTTGAATACAAAAGGACACTTTTATAAAAATGCTGTTGTAGAAACCTCAAAAATATAAAGTTTCATACCCAAGGAAGTGAAGTTTTGCTTTGTTCATAGAGAGTGCAGTGGAAACTTTATGCCAAAGGTCAGGATGTGTTTTGGTTGTAAGTGGCTGTTCAGTGTGATGTCTTGTTTTGTACACAGAGCTGCTTGTTTTAGGTCATAAGCTCCACAAGTAGAAAGAAGAAAATGTGGAGAAAACAGCTCAACCTAGTGGGTCAACACCACAGAGGAGCTGCTGTGTGCAATGTACTGCTCAGGAGGAGAAGACACATGATACAGTAAAAATGCAAAATACTAATTTATCAAACCTCTATAATGCTGGGGATGTTTCACTTGAGCATCATGACTGTCAAATGGAAAAACTCATATATTTCAGTGTATACAGTAGACTGCATGTGGTGCAAATTCCTCTGCAGTATCTTGAACTACTTAAAAGACGTTCAGTTCTGATTAAAACATCTTTTCAAGGCCTGATACTCCAGATGCTAATATGGTCAAAATCACTCTGACAACAGTCACATCAAGCTGAAAAATGCAGAATTAATAGTGGATTAATTGTGTCTTTGAAGTTGAATTTCTGAGTTGACCACATGAAACGAGATGGGAGTATCCCAATTTAAATTTCCTGCCAGTGTTGAGATACTTGAGATTCTTGCTTTCTTTTTTTATTTAGACGTTTATTTCACTTTCTTTTTTGGAGTGACAAAGTTTTCATGAACTGCCGGAACATTTGTCTTCATTGTGACTCTTGACTCTGTCGTGCATGAAGATGAAATTATAGCCTTTATCATAAAAAGACTGTCTGCACAGTAGCTCCATCGAAGGGTTGCGAAATATGAGATATGTTATACATATCAAAATGTGTTTCTGTCTTATGTATTAGGCATCTAAACAAGTCTGAAATAGTAGATTATTTCCATTATTCATTAATCTGCTAATTATTTTATCAATAAAGCAATTAATTATTTAGTTTATAAAGTATCAAACTTGTGAAGAAATGTTCCTTATGCAATTTTCTAAAGTCCAAGGTGAAAACTTTAAATTCCTTGTTTAGTCCAGCAACAGCTCAAATCTTAAAGTTGTTAAGTTTATTATCACATATGACACAGAAAAGCATCCTCAGAGTACAAGAAGCTGGACTCAAATGCTAACTGCTAACATGAGCATGCTAACATGCTCAAAGTGGCCATGCTAACATTCTGATGTGCTGTATAGCGGGAATATCGTTTACCATGTTCACCATCTTAGTTTACTGTGCGTAGCGTGCTAAAATTTGCTAATTAATACTAAACAAGATCAAGTCATAACCCAGTATATAGCTGGACCATGTACGAAACACAAGAGGGCTTTAATTAGCATGTTGCCTGGCTACCAACAGACATGGACATCGCAGCATTTTTAAGATGTTTATTTTTATGTAATTTTAAGTGTATTTTTTTGTATAGCACTTTGTATATAGTAGCTGTAACTCAAGATGCTGTACACATAAGAAAAACATTAAAAAAATACTTAAAATGAATTGCACCTGATTTTTGGTGCTGTAAGAAGGGTTGAGTTAAGGTTAGGCTGTTTTTTCACATACCCACAACACAAAAAATAGTTTTAATGCAGTTTAATCAAGTTAATCCTTAAAGTGTAAATACAGTGTGTTTTGTGTTTATAAAGGTTGCACTCATAAATGTATTTTTTATTATATTGCTTTCAATTTATTTACCACAAACATGGAAGTGCTTCATTTTGAAAAGACATTAGACTCATGTAACATGCGGAAACAGTTGTCTTGACAGTGAGACTGTTTATGCTCGGACAGATCCTCAATTCTCAAGTAAATGTCACACGACGCAAACAGGCATTATTTGGATAAACTGACCACATATTGGGAATCTAAATGGTTACTTTCTCACCTGAAAAAATATTAAAACTTATTAAAGTGATAAATTGACAGCAGTCTCACAGCACCCTCTTTACTAGGAAGCACATAGACACAGTAAGTACAGTAAGTACAGTAAGCACATGGACACAGTAAGTACAGTAAGCACAGTAAGTACAGTAAGTACAGTAAGCACATGGACACAGTAAGTACAGTAAGTACAGTAAGCACATAGACACAGTAAGTACAGTAAGCACATAGACACTGTAAGTACAGTAAGCACATGGACACAGTAAGTACAGTAAGTTCAGTAAGCACATGAACACAGTAAGTACAGTAAGTACAGTAAGCACATAGACACAGTAAGTACATGTGTACACAAAACATTGATCTGCGGGTGGCAATGAGTACAGAGGGATTCGTCGTCTAGGGGGCACGAATGTCTTCATGTTTGATAATCCGCCCGATAGCGGTTAGATAGATAGATATTTCAGACAAAAGTGGTGGACCAACAGACCAGCCAGGTTAGCAAGGTTTTCATCCAAATTTAGTCCAGATTTTACCAGGATTTCCACAATATCGGCTAAAGGAAATTCTAATTAATGCAAATTTGAACTCCCTGCTGTCCAACAAATATTTGGAGTTGGGTCAAGATGAACAGTTGGAGGCGCTAATTTCCCAGGGTGCCGTTAAACCATTGCGAGATAAATGGGTGCAACAAGATGATGCAATTAAAAGAGTGACAGTCAAATCTCAACACACATAATCTAAAAACATTTTTAAAAATGGCGCTTATGTTTATTTAATGTATTAATTTGAGGAACATTACATCTCGTCATTGCTGTACACAGACACAGTCTTTCGCTACTTCTAGTTTCTTCAGGTTATAGATATTTAAGTCACACTCTTCATGTAAAATTATTGGCTAACTCCATTTCCACTGCATTTTGTCGCATTTGCCGCTATTGATACACCTACTTTTCAGCTCGGTGTGAAATCTTTTTGGGGATATTTCTAGATTTTTTTCAAATTTCCTGCATTTCCACTCAGTTTTTTTATGCATAAATTGAAAATATTAATAAAAACTGGTAGATGGAAATACACTTATTGCCATCCGTGAAACCTAGCGTTAGCTAAAAATGACTTAAAATAATCAATAATGAAAATAGTTCATTTTCTGTCCATCGACTAATCAGGTGCTTTACCGAGACTGAAAGTTACACAACCAGCCAAAGTCTTAAAACCGCAGGAAAAAGCAGGAATAATTGAAATCACAACTTTATGCTCTGTTCCATAAACATCAGTGGTGTAGTATTCTGCCTGCTTAAATGTGTAAATGGCAACTTTTTGATTTTGCTACTGATTCCTCTAAAAAGTGATATCAGCGTCCCAACTTTCAGACTGATAACCTATGACTGCTACAGTAACTCAGCATCTTTTAATTTTCCAGTGGGATGTTGTGTTTTTCTCCTTTCGTTCATATCAGGGTATTTAGGAGGGGATTATGGGAAGCTAATAGGACGTTATTTCTATGACCTCATGGAGTGAGCTCTAAAATCTGGCAGCGTGGCTGTTAGCTCTAGCCAGGAGGAAGTGGAGTCTGACTGGAGCCCAGTTCACTCAGTCAGATAGCGGTGATTCAAACCCCATTTGTTTTGGGCATAGAGGATGCTCTCAGTGGTTTGGCTGTGATTGGCCATTCCTCTGCCCGTGATCGCACCATGACACTATTCCAGTTTCCACATTTTTCCCCTGCTAACTTAGACCAGTTCGGTCCTGTGGCGCTTCCATTATTGGCCCTCTGACAATTCTTTGGACCCCACCCAGAAAAAAAAGGTCTTGGGCATTGCTGTGGACAACAGCAAACCTTTGCATGGAAACATTGTTGTATGTTTACAGAGAGTTACTGGGGCAAAAGCCATCTTACTGTGGTACAACAACAGACCGCTCATCATTAAACTGATATTTAAAGCGGAATTCAAGTGCAAAATGTCTTCTGTACCTGCACTGTTTGACGCATTTCCATAATTTTAGCTGTCCAACACTGACAAAACAAATAAAATATGACTTTTAATGTGCTTATTCCACTACAACCACTGCCAAAAAAAGAATTTTGTAAAATCCATCAGCAGAGATGCATTAAATGAAGAGTAGAGATATTTCCACAAGTATTTGCAGCACATTAGGTATCCTCGGTTTACAAGTTTATCCAAAAACTTCGAAGCCAAAGTAGCAGCCCGAGCGAGGTCTGTTACGATGGGTTTTGTATCTCCAGGCAACTGCCCCATTATGATTAAATGTATTGACACAGTACAAAGAGGCAGGAAAAACAGAATCATACATGGTAAACATTCCCAGATTGCTATCTTATAAATAGATCCCAGAGCAATCAAAGCACAGATGAAAAAAAACAAATAGGAGACAAAATATGAAAGAAAACATGTGAATGAAATTATAAGGATAACCCATGATGGAAAAAACAAACAAAATATTAAAAAAAAGGCAACACAACAAGACTTTTTAAGTCCTGTCTTGCTGTTCTTATTGTCAACATAGTGCTGCTCATAATGCTTTTATATTAGATGTTACAGGAGGGTGAACAAGAGGTTGGAGCTTTCCAGTAATCGGCCAGTGTTTTTTTATACATGGAAGACTCTATTCTTAATTGTTTCCTCCAACAATGGAGGGCCAGAAAAGTCAGGCATAGGTGAATGGCTGTGCAGACCGGTTTCTCTCACAGAGCAACAGGGAATGCCTTTTAGAAATATTATGAAATACATGACAAGTTGCACCATCAAGGCAAGAATTAAACATTAAATTTTCATTGAAATGTTTATATATTGTCACATATATTAAGATCATTTCTACAGTTTGCTTTGGTCACAAATTTTCATTTGACAATCAGGAGTGGGCTCAATAAAGTAGAACTATAATACTGACTCTGCAAAACTACTTCTGTGGATTAATTTGTGTCTAATGCTGCGACACATCTTCGCTTTTAGCACTGATTTTGCTGTAAGAGATCTAAATCAGTGCCAAGGCCTAATTATGGGCACAACAAATCCGGATTTCTTTGTTAGATTTGTGTTTTTGTGTTGTGTTGTTGTTGTTGTTGTGGGCTCCTACAGCCCCATGTGGGTCAGAGATCAGACAGCTTTCAGTGGCTGTTTGGTCTTGTTGGTGGTGTCGTCTGTCTGCTCCTGCTGTCATGACCTGCATTACTCTACTGACCTGGGTCAGTAGGAGGAGACAGCAACAAAACTACTCGGTCCAAATTGACAAATGTTAGACAGTTGCAGATTTAGGACTCTGGTTAGGGGTTAATTTCGATGAATCACACAGACGTATAGACACTGACCCAGAAATCTGTGAGTCCTGAGATTGAAAACTACATCTAGTCTTCCAAAAATAGTCGAGAAAATGTGTAGAGAATAAAGAGAATACATTTTCATTGTTTCATTGTATTTGCTCCTAAAGCTGCAACTAACAATTATTTTATGATGGAATAATTTGGTGATTGTTTTTCTGATTGTTTAGTCTATATAATGTCTGAAAAAAGAGAGAAACAGCCATCAGTTAATATGTTTAAACAGCAACCATCACAAAAGACCAATAAAACTTACAAATGTTCAATTTGAGTAACTGAAAACAATGATTTTTCTCCCAGTTTCTGATTCAGAAATATCATATTTAATTAATTAATCGACTAATAATGATGTTTCCTACTCACTCCGTCAAACTCACCAAATCTCTGAAACGCAAAGACAATGTGAGTGTTGACTGTTCACATGTCCAATTATCAAACTATACAGTGAGGTTGTTTTTGTCACGTAAAGCTACCATGTGAGGAATTTAAAAAATTTCCAACTCTGGTGCCCCCTAGTGCTGGTCCAAAAAAGTGTTTCTGTGTCTTTAATGGAAAGGCTCAGAGTCAGAGTGTGTTGATAATATGTGATAGTCAACATGCCACCGTGATGAATAAAATGGCTAAACATTGTTTACCGTCTTCCCTACAGACTCTGCAAGATGCATAAAGAATATAAATCCGTGAGCCCCACCGATGACATCACAGTTGTGACGACTGAGAATGGATATGGACAACAAAAGAAGCGCCGATACATACGTAAAGAAGGCAGCGCCGACATCATATTCCGCCATGTTCCTGAGGAGTGGTTGCTCTTTGTGACCGACATCTTCACCACCTTGGTGGAGATCAGATGGAGGGTGATGTTCCTGATCTTCGCCCTGTCTTACATCCTGTCCTGGCTCTTCTTTGGCATCCTCTTCTGGGTCATCGCTCTCGTTCACGGTGACATCAGAGACCACACCACCGACCCGTGCGTGTACGAGGTGCGCAGCTTCACCGCCGCTTTCCTCTTCTCGCTTGAAACTCAAACTACCATCGGTTACGGTTTCAGGGGAATGTCCGAGAATTGCATGATCGCCATCATCATCGTCACCATCCAAGACGTCATGAGCTGCGTCATCGACACCTTTGTGATCGGGATTGCCGTCGCCAAAATGGCATCCGCTAGAAAGAGGGCGCAGACGGTGGGCTTCAGTAACTGTGCCGTCATCAACCTTCGCGACGATCACCTGTGTCTTTCCTGGAGAGTCGGTGACTTCCGCAGGCACCACATGGTGGAGGGTACAGCTCGCGCTCAGATAGTCCATTCGACCACGCACGCCACAGGAAGAATGGACGTGACCTATGAAGACCTGGTCATCCAGCAGAGGGACATCGTCCTGGTCACACCTACCACCATCTGCCACAGGATCGAACTCGGCAGCCCTCTGTACAAGATGAGCTTGGTAGACCTGCGGAAAGCGGACTTTGAGCTGGTGGTTTCGTTCACGTACACAGATGACTGCACAGGTATGCTGCATCAGACCCGCACCTCGTACACTCCGGCTGAAATCCTCTGGGGTCAGCTGTTCCAGGAGATGATCAGGGTCAGCAGGAGGCACTACAGGGTGGATTACATCCTGTTCAATCAAACTGCGAAGGTGCTGGTGCCCGAGGTGAGCGCTGAGGAGTATGAACACAAGAAGCAATTGCGGCTCTCCCCCCGACACTCCCCACGACACTCTCCACGGCCCTCTCCGCGCCTCTCTCCGAGGTCACCTCGGCAAATTCGTGAAAATCTTCTGAAACCTCCAAAGGTAACGGTGGAACTTGTGAACGACAGCCAATCTGAACCAACCGTTTCAACATCTCAGGAAGACAAACATCAAGACACTTTGACTCTGCCAAACGACCTCACGAGTACAGAAATGTAAAAACGGGCAAAAAGAAATATTAAAGATGCTACTGAATCCAATTTACTGTAAGAAACTGTGTTTTTAAAACATTTGTTAAGAGTATCATTCCATCCTAAATCTGTCTTTTTTTAGTATCAAACACTCAACCCTTGTAGGCTTGAAAGATGGCGCCCATTTATCCCAATGAAAGCTGCTCATCCAGCTACATGTGGGCTATTGAAGGAATCCTTAACTGTGTACAATACAGGATTTACAGTACATGTAAGCTCAGCTAGCAAGAGTGCTGCCAAGTGTAGCCTACTGATACTACTTCTGCTGCCTCCATGTGTCATGTCACCATCACTGTGACCATCAACAGTCTCCCTACGATACATCAATCGTCTTTTGTCTCCCCGGTTTGCTGTGGCAGCTTAACCATCCATTATCCAAAGAGTAATAATGGATACCTTTTGTTGCAGTACCACAAATTGGTTGCAAGGCTGACACGACACTCGTGACTAATAACCAGCTCTATTAATACACTCACGGATGGGTTGAATGCCATCCGTGGGTGTATTCACCTTTCACTAGGGTGGGGAACTTACTGGGGAAGTACTGGAGTGACGTACTCGAGATCCAATCTGTAAACCATTACAGGAGCTCAGACCAATATGCTGTATGTAAGGAAGCCATGCTTACAAGTTTAGCAGGACTGTGTGAGAGTGTATTTAGCCATATGTTAGTGTAAACATGATGACTTTGAACATATTGCGCTTACAGATGGACAGAGAAGTGGATCGTGCTGCAGGAGTGATAGTTTTCTCCAGCTGTGCTCCTTCAATGACGACGCTACAAACATTTTAAGCCTACAGGAGATAAGTATTTGATGTATAAGATATAAAATATAGACACTGATTTGAGTGTCAAATACTGTAATATGATACAAGCATATTATTTCATCTGTAGAGGTTTCTGTAGACTTGAATGAAAACAATATAAGATGCATAGTTCAGTGGGTGAAAACTTGTTTTTGACTGAACTTCTAGGCTAAAAGTCCAACGAGTAGACTGACAACAGGGCAAACTCCACATGTATGTGTATGTTACTTCTTTTTTTTTTTAATCTTATTCCTCCAGTTACATGACATGACCTTTTTACGCTCCATTTTCTTACTGTAAAGTTTAAAGTGTAGTCATTGCTGACAGTAAATAAACAGGAATGTCCCCTTATTTTGAGAAAAGTCAACCAGAGTTTATATGAAAAACACGGAAAAATGTTAAGTTTCCTTCGTGTTTCGTCGGTGGTGGAATCACATCTGTTTGGTCGTCGCTAGCTGTTCAAAACTGGTTCATCAAACCATCCTGTACGAGAATAGATGAACTTATTTGTGATGAAGCTTGTTTATTGTCTTAGATTTTTGTAAATTGCAAAAAAAAAAAAAAAAAAAAATTTGCATCATTGAATATTTTATCAACACCAGAACGAGAAGAACTGTTGCAACAGACTGACTAAATGTAATTTTGTTGACGTAGGATTTTATAAAATATGACAACAATATTGCTTATAACACAACACCAATGTCAACAAGTTCAATAAAGTGATGTTTAAATGTCTGGTTTGCCTCTTCACTTCCTCTAATGGGCATGTATCTGTCTGAGATGGATCATGGTTCTTGTCATAGAACAAAAGCCTTGATTAGGGAGGGCACTTTGATGTCAAGTAATCAGACAGAAAGTAACCAGATGCTGCTTTACAACACGCGGCTGTGTCGCTTTCATTTGCATCACTGAGTAATCTCATAATAGATCCAAAATAGATCAATTCAAAGCTCATGATGTTATTTAGGCACAAGATCATGGCGGTGTTGATTTACTGTGATGCTGTCTATTCACCACCTTGATGGCTCAAGTTTAAGGTTCGGTCAGTCTCGTGTACCAGAGAATCTACAAGCACACACGAACATATAAAACATATAAATCAGGGTTCATTCCCGCCATCAAGACATGTATTCCTGGTCATCCGCATTAAGAGAAGCAAGTAGGTTGTTAAGAAGATTTTTCCAAGAGCTTTTCTACAAACACTCTTTAAATTTCTGCACACATTTCCCAAAGCAATACTTCACACATTCATGACATTAAAGGCTTCTTAACGTTGGTGATATAAATTATGAATACACACATCACAAAAAGGGGACATGTCATGCTTTCATGCTCCCTGAAAGACAAAAGCCGGGGCTTCATCCTCCTCTGGATGCTCTGTTTGCAAAGTTATTTGTAATATTTGATGCTGAGGTTGTTCTCCTGTTCCGACATTTGAGAAGTTTCCATTTCGAGTAAAGAAGGAGGAAAAACAGCGTTTACGTGCGTGATACTGAGGATGACACTTCATACACTTGACAGTAATACACAGGAAATGGGAAATGTATACACCACTGGTTCAAAGGGGATGATTTAGTACAGGAACTGGACGCACATAACATCTCTGTTAGCCGTGATATAGATTAAAAATGCACACATTACAAAGTGTTGTAACTAAATTGAATTGTTGTCTATAGTCTTTATAATTCTGTGTGTTAATGTTGCTGGGTTTGATCGATTAAACAGCTACGACTCGTTACTCTGACGCTCATATTAAACCTCACATGAAGCAGTGGGGTGGAATATGTGTGAATGTCATCCTGTCATCATTTCTGTGGGTGTGGAAACACAATATAAATAAAACATAGCATGAGGAGAGTGGCGTCTCAGCCTGAAGAGATGAATATATTATGTATTATGTGTTTGTTAGTTTAACTTTATTCCCTTATAGTCTAATTTAAACATCACATATTAGCACTCAGGTAAAAAATATTGACTTAAAAATGAACAAAAACTAGAAAATCATGTAGTGTTCAGTTCCTCCTGCAGGTTTGAGCATCTCAAGATGCTCTTAGCCTCCTACAGGTAGGTGGAAGTAAGAAGAGTTCATCCTCCTCCTCTGTCCTGTGCTGCTGTCTGCTGCTGCTCACTCACACTACAGAGCTCTCTGTGTGTGTGGGAGCCAATCACTGGTTAACTTCAGTCTCCAGCTCTCCACCTTGTGGTCCACATGCAGCACTGGGCTGCTGCATGCGTCGCTCTCTTTATTGCTGGAAATTGGGCATGGAAAGCAAACACACACAACGCGCACAGTTCACTGACACAGGTGGTTTGGGCTAAATATATGTGCTGCTATAAATAACCAGAACTAAAAATAAGACCCACAGAAGGGAGAAAGAAAAAAAAAAAAAAAAAAAAAAGAAAAGAAAAGACAACAAAAACGAGCAGTTCAAAAGCTTTTTACAAAAACATGTAGTTGCGGGTTAATGTTTATCATGAATTAGTAAGCAGGAGGAATGATTTAGTCGATGGCTTTAACACAACACGGCTGCAGCCTGACCTAAAATTATAGGGCAACAGATGCATAGTCTAAACATCCGAAGCCACTTGATAGCTCAGTGGAGAAAGACAGTCATATCATAATACAGGCATGTAGGCCTTTATTGAGTGAGTCATTCTTTCCGACAGAACACATTTTCCATACCCACATTAAAAAATAACATCTATAAAAACAACGGATATCACAAAAAAAATGAGAATGATGGGCAGTTTGGTTTCACACTATCAACAGCAGGTGTTAACAGGCACAGGAGTCACTTTTCCTTTTTTTTTTTTTTTCTTTTCTTTTTTCTTTTTGTTGCAGGATTTTAATAGCAAGAAGAGAACCAGATGATTTTACAAGGTTTTTTTTTTTTTTTTTTTAATTTTCACTTGGTGTCACCGGAGTTACAACTTGTAGCTTTTTTCTGTTTTCTTATATTTGTTTATTGCATGTAAATATTAAACTAAAGCACCTCGTAGCATTTATTACAATTCAAAAGCAACTCCTCATTGAATATTCCTTAAACTGCTGTTTCATTTTTTTTTATAATTTCACCTCTCTGTTTGTCTTGTTGTTAACTCCTGGCTCCATGTCTTGTCTTTATGTTGATTTTCCCTCATAAAGTTGCTTTTTCTTTAACAAAATATGATAATTTTAACTTTTTTTTCTAAATCTGAACCACTTAATTGCTTTTTCAGCCCTCCATATATTATATATCTGTTTAATATTAGTGATGTTGACAAGATTTGAGTGTTCAAGGGGGTAAAAAAAAATCCTGAATTAATGCTTTTCTGATGTTTGTTTTTGTTTGTATTTCTTTGACCCCTGATTGAGATTTAACGTGTCATCGCCCAATTAGTGTCAAATTGCTCTCCCATGTTGTGTTCTGTTCACATCATCTCTCTCTCTCTCTCTCTCTCTCTCTCTCTCACTCACACACACACACACACACACACACACACACACACATAAACTTCGACAGAAAACACGGAATAATTGCGCCTGTTTCTCCTATGTGCGCTCCCCTCCTCCGCTCATTGGCCGGGCTCGGAGCGGGGGGCGGGCTGTGCCGGTGCGTGCTGTTTAAAACGCTTTGGTTCAACTGACTGCGAAGCACATTATCGAGAACCCGGTCCTCCAGAGACATGAAGGAAGTTTCACACTTCATCTTGTTCGGCCAAAGTAAATAACAAGCGCGCGGAAAACGACGCCGAGGATAACGGAGGCCAAACACGTCTGGGATTATATCTCTCCAAACTGATCCAAACCCGGTCCCGCACATGAGCAACAGGTAGAGGAAACATGACTTTTAGGCTTCATAGAGCTACTCTCTTATGTGCTTTAATGTGAAATATGATGTCTTGTATAAGAGCTTTACGCACATCACAACCGTTATCTTCTTTTTTATTTTTTTTTTGTGATGTTTTCAGCGTTATTCTCCGTGACACGCGGACTTCCTGGCTTTTACGCACGACTTCTGTGGCCACATCTGTCAGATAACGCGCCAAAACAAAAAAAAAAAAGTTTCACTTTTTGTTAGATCATGATTCGTCTTAACTTCTTCTCTTTTTTTTTTATTTTTATGGAGAATAAATATGAACTTGTGATGGGGATTGGATTGGAAAGAAAACGTGCATATGTCTCAGCCAGAGGGGTGTGTGTGTGTGTGTGTGTCTGTGTGCGTGCGTGTGTGTGTGTGTGTGTGTGTGTGTAGGGGGGGAGGTGATTGCATCAGAAGCCTTTTTTCCCCCAGCACCTGTTAACATTTGTCGGTGGCATTTGGTGCAGAACTGTCTCTCTCCTTACAGTCAGATAGCTACTATTTAATAACTGTTTAACAACATAAGTACACTGTTAACAATCCTTATTAGTGTTATTTATGTATTTTTTGTCCACCTTTCCATAAGTGTCTCTACAACATCTGTCAAAACACTGTTTACTTTAATACTAAAGGCAAAAAAAAAAGCACAGATCTGGCTGCTCATGCTTCATTTTAAGCAACGGAAACAAAAATCAGCTGCTTTGTTTATTACACTGTTTACATATTTGCCCACATCTGAGGATTAAAAAAAAAAAAAAAAAAAGCATCCTCAGTAAAGTGCATGCATATTAGATGCTACGTGGGTGAAACATCAGTAGCCTGTTGCCGAGAGTAAAACAAACGTGACGCGTGACAGATGCAAAAAACCCTGTACGCAGTCAAACTGTGAGTCATGCTGTCATTTCACAACTAAAACTGGCTGATGCAAACACTTGTGGTCATGTCATATATCGGTTTTTGTACGTGTGTGTGTGTGTGTGTGTGTGACACTGTCAAGACCTCCGGAGCTGAAGAACTTTCTAGTTTCCGATTCATCTTTGAAGCTTGAGCCTCAGAGAGAGAGAGAGAGAGAAAGAGAGAGAAAAGAATATAATAAATAAATAACAAAGAGAGAGAGAGAAAGAGAGAGGGAAAGGGAGACTGCAAGCGGGTCGATTTAGACTTTGTTGCTAGGACAGCCAAAACTAATGAGAGGTGTTTTAGTCATGCCGGATGAATCCTCACAGGACAGCCATTATCGCGGCACAGAGAAGAAATCCCAGAGGGCTGTCGGAGAGTCAACAAGCTGTGTGCATCTCTTGTGCGCGCGGCTCCAAGCTCGCACTTTTTCCCCCTGAAGCCTCCTGTCAAATAACAGACCCTGAAAACAAAGACTGACGATGTGATGTCGTGCTCCTGTTCTGCAAAGATGAAAAGTTCCTAAGATGGTCATTTTTTTTTTTGTGATTTGAAAGTTTCTAGAAGCTGCTTGAATGACAACAGTGTTGCATTAAAAATCCAAGCTGCACGTGCAAAACATCTTTCTGTTTTCCTTGAATGTTGAGAAAGAAAACTGAGCATTAAAGCTTTGGTTCAATTCATGACACAGATATATCAAAAAATGCATATCTGAGCCGTCTCAGTTTCAGTTTTTTAACAGTAGTGCAAAACCAACAGTCCATGGGATCCCGTAGAAACGCTGTAACCCACAACCCTGCGAGAAATGATCAGGTCAGCGCGGGGCAGCCAAGAAAAACAAGTCCACTTTGTAAATGACCAATAACGGGACCTGAGTGCAATTACTGTGTGGCCTCTCTCAGTGAAAGCTGAAATGTTAGATCGGGGTTAAATATCACTGTTTTCGTTCGTCATTACTGGATGAAATATTGTTGGCACGCGGAGCTGAGATTTTTCCGGCTCTTGGGTTTAAGGTTTTTGATGCTTTTTCTCAGGCTGCACGCACGTCCGACTTCAGAGCCATGAAGTTATCAGTCCTGACATGTCATACGTACCATGTTTGGAAAAGCTGCTGCCTATTAAACATGTTGGATGATGCTGTGATTAACCGTCTTTTAACGTGGTTTCGTAGAAGTTTATCTAACAGGTCTTCTGTTTATTCGTTGCAGATGAGCTTGATGAGGTCCAGCCACCTGAAGAAAGAGGAGTGACCACTTCACTCTCCTCTTGGTTGCACTTCATATCGTGGGGGCCAGTGAGGCTGAAGAGGCTTCCCTTCAGCCCGCGTCGTTTTTGTCACCATTTCCTTTTTGAGTTGGTCCCCCGAAGTGTTTCAAAACTGTTTCTCCAACGCTTCTTCCAGAAACTCAGACTGTTTTCCAAAGCAGAAGCAGCACAGCCCTCCCAGACAGAGGTGATGGGAAGCGTGCGAGCCAGCCGCTACAGCATTGTGTCATCAGAGGAGGACGGCATGAAGCTTGCCACTATGGCGGTACCCAACGGCTACGGGAACGGCAAGAGCAAGGTGCACACGAGGCACCAGCCGCAAAGCCGGTTCGTAAAGAAAGACGGTCACTGCAACGTGCAGTTCATCAACGTGAGCGAGAAAGGCCAGCGCTACTTGGCTGACATCTTCACGACCTGCGTGGACATCCGCTGGAGGTGGATGTTCATCATCTTCTGCCTCGCCTTCCTCCTGTCGTGGCTCTTCTTCGGCTGCGTCTTCTGGCTGGTGGCCATCTTCCACGGGGACTTGGAGAATAACAACAACACCAAGTGCGTCTCCAACGTGACCAGCTTCACCACCGCTTTCCTGTTCTCCATTGAGACGCAAACCACCATAGGCTACGGCTACAGATACGTAACAGACGAGTGCCCTGTCGCTGTCTTCATGGTGGTTTTCCAGAGCATCGTGGGCTGCATCATCGACGCCTTCATCATCGGCGCCGTCATGGCAAAGATGGCAAAGCCCAAGAAGAGGAATGAAACTCTGGTTTTCAGCCACAACGCCACTGTGGCCATGAGGGACAACAAACTCTGCTTGATGTGGCGCGTGGGCAACTTAAGGAAAAGCCACCTCGTCGAGGCGCACGTGCGGGCGCAGCTCCTGAAATCCCGAACGACGGCGGAGGGAGAGTACATCCCCCTCGACCAGATGGACATAGACGTCGGCTTCGACAGCGGAGTCGACCGCATCTTCCTGGTCTCCCCGATCACCATCGTCCACGAGATCGACGAGGACAGCCCCTTCTACGACATGAGCAAACAGGACCTGGAGAACTCCGAGTTCGAGATCGTGGTCATCCTGGAAGGCATGGTGGAGGCCACCGCCATGACCACGCAGTGCCGCAGCTCCTACGTGGCCAGCGAGATCCTCTGGGGCCACCGCTTTGAGCCCGTGCTCTTCGAGGAGAAGAACTACTACAAGGTGGACTACTCCCGCTTCCATAAGACATACGAGGTGCCGAGCACCCCGCTGTGCAGCGCCAGAGACCTCGCAGAGAAAAAATACATCCTCTCAAACTCCAACTCCTTCTGCTACGAAAACGAGATGGCGCTGGAGAACAAAGAGGACACGGACGAGGGGAACGGGGGCAGCGTTGGGCCCGACGGCACCCAGACAGACAACATCTCAGAGACCGAACACAGCCAAGCCACGGTGCCGCTGGAGCCCCGGCCCCTGAGACGAGAATCAGAAATATGACTGTTCAGACGTCAGACCTCACGTGAGAGATTTTTATAAAATCGCCTCTCTGCTCCGAAAGGCACGACGAGCCGAGCTGGGCCTTGGGTAGAGGACAAGCCGAACGGTACTGCTGTGGGAAGCGGCGAGATTTAGGACTTTGTATGTAAGAGTCTTTTGAGCTTCGACTACATACAGTATGACAAAAAAACAAAACAAAAACAAAACACAGCACTATGAACCATGTGCATATTGCAGGAAGAATTCTCCATGAAGTCCCCATGAATGTGTGCTCAGTGTCTGTCGACTGCAAGGTGACAGAGAGGAAGGAGGCGGGGGATGAGATGACTTGAAAACTGCAGGCATGTCTCAGTTTCTCTGTCCAGCAAGACGCTTTCAGGAAGGTGGTTTTTTTAAAAAAAAAGACGTATTCTCACCTCTTGAGAATATATCCTCAAGTGCTGCTAGAAAATAGTGGAAGCTAAAAAAACTTATAAAAAAAAAAAAAAAAAAAGCCCTTACAGATGTTTTCTTTTTGACACTTTCTCATTTAGAACCAAAGAGTACACGAAAGGCAGATGTCTGGAACAAAGAAGGTACAACTAGAGTATTTGTTCATGAGCTGGTCTCATAGCAGACATCACAGGAGAAGAAAGAAAGTTCAAATAGTTGGTAGGAAACTCTTCAGCAGATTCTTCAGCTCTATGCTTTGTTTGATCTGGGAGACTGTTCGTTGCTGGTCAGACTGATGGAAACATGCCTGCTTGTGTCAAGGTTGAGTCGAGCAGGGTTAGTATTAACAGCATCAAAACTGACAGAAATCATTAATTTAAAACTGAGGCGGGGGTAATATGAGAATCTGAATGTTCTTAAAAGTGCTGCTATGATGTTGCTTCTTCTTCTTCTTCTTCTTTTTTTTTTTTTTTTTTTAACGGTTGATAAAAAAAAATGCCAAAGAGTATTACTATCATAGTTATGTGTTTCTTAAAAACAACACCTGATTAGATTTGGTACAGAGAAGTAGAGCGTTTAGGAGTTTTAATAAGGTTTGTTTTCAAGAACGTGTGTACAGTTTTTTTTTTTTTTTTTTTTTTTTTTCAACGTTGATCATCCTTATCTTGAGCCACTTCATCAAGCCTTAATCCGGAAAGTCAAAAAAAAAAGGGGGGGGAAGTTAAACTAGAACGACAAGTTCTGTAGTGTTTGCTGAACTAAAACAAATATTCGGTTAATGGCTCGCTGGTGTTTGGAGAAATCGAACCAAAAAAAAGTTGCTTTAAAGCCGAACCTGCTTTTAAATTTGCATATGGACGAAAAGAAAAAACTCCTCTCTAATGTCTGAATGTGATACAGTGTTATGATTGGAGGTTTGAAGGTAAAAATTGTCTCTCAATTATATCAACTCTCTCTTTTTTTTTGAAGCCACTTTCCCTTTTTTTTTTTTTGTTGTTGCTGTCAGCAGACCACAGATCGGCCTACTTCTTTATCAACACTACTTGAGTTTTCATCCTCTGTTGTAACACTCTTACATTTTACTTGAGAATGTAAGATTTGAAAGAAAAGAAAGAAAGAAAGAAAAAAAAAAAAGCGTAGTTCAAAAGCCAAACGTACTGTAACCCTGGCTTATGAAGGCGTACCGCACAAGAGTTTGCATCAATAAAAATTTATATCCTCTATCTTTTTTTTTTTTTCTTTTTTTTTTTTTAAAAAAAGAAACCATGACGGAAAGCCTCCAAAGGCTACATCGATCCTACATGTGTAAATACCTCCCTCCCTGTTGCAGTTATTTTGTATCAGTCTTCCAAATGTACTGCAAAAACCACGGAATGTACAGATTTTTTGTATTAATATTATTATTATTATTGTATATGATATTATATTGTTCTTTTTTCAATAAAAAGTCAGTGGACAATCGGAATCCTGCCGTGTTGCTTGTGATAAAAAAAAGCAGATAAAACATCTCCATCCTGAGGAAGTTAAACAAGTTGTAAACAAGATTTACAATAACAGATCACACGAGGTCGAGTCCAGTCGATTTTATTTTCATAAAACTCCACACACACACAAAAAAAATCCCTTTTAAACAAAAGAGAGAAACATCAGTAAGAGGAAGGTCAGAGCAGACTTGTTTTCTTTAGGATGAATAAAGTTGCACATCCATCTTCGCTTTTTGAAACCACATGATGAGGAACTGCAGGAAAACAGAACCAGAAAAATGAATAAACAGTAGAGAAGGTAAATACAGTCGGTACTTCACTGCAGCATTTCCACTGTACGTCCACTCCGCTACATTTCAGAGAGAAATATTGTACTTTTAACTCCACTAGTTCAGTTTATTGCATGTATCTGTACCAGGGGCCGTGTACAACATACATTAATCTCAAACAAAGAGAAAAGATGCTTTGTACCAGATTTAGTTATTAGCTAATTTCCATCTGTAGTCTCTGGGCAGGTGAACAGAAACAATAAAACACAGCAAAAGTCATCATCTCCACTACAAATGGACCAACAACCATATGCACACACACACACACACATGCACACACACATGCAATAGCACACTAAGGAATAAATACAAAGCAGAATACAAACATCAAAATGTTACGTATATCCAAAGTTATAAAAACAGGTCGTCAAAATGTCAAGTTAATGCTGACAAGACTGGAAATCTGTGCAGGTTTTCAGATTGACAGGGAAGCTTATTCCATTCTTTAATGGCTTTAAAGGAAAAAGCAGATTGTGCAAAGGCAAAGCCTCGTTTAGGGACGCTACATTCTCCCCTTGAAGCAGACCTTGAAGCTCCGCTCATTTGCTCAGAGAGCGGAGCTGAACAAAGCTCTTCAGCGGTGGAGGAGCAGCCAGCAGTTATGGATTATTTTATGCACTAAACGGACATCTGACTACAAAACTGAGCAGTCCAAGCTTAACGTTTTATATCGAACGAGTATTTTACAACGATAATACATGTCGTGATTTACCATCCAGGACTTTCAGGGATTGTTTATGAAGTGACCTGACTGGTTTTTTTAAGACATTCGTGTTCTCCTGAGAGCAACATGTAATGAAAATAAGAATCATTGCATTCAGATATGTCTTAAAGGCTTCGACTGTTGATATGCCTTTTGAATGTAAGAGTGGAATCAAGAGTAACACAAGTATCAACATCTTTTTTTAATCTTTTGTCCATCTATATAAATATTGAGAAAAAAAATCTTTGTCTTAGTTTATTTAGATCTCAGTTTTTTACATTATTAATGACAGTTTGGCAGCAACTTCTTAAGTGTGCATATAAGGCCGTGTCGTCTGCATACACCAGGGTCATCCATCACACGCCGATGGGAGATCAGTGATGTTTGATCATGTATTTGACAGTTGCAGTAACTACGTAGTTTGAAGATAAAGACTTCAAACATTTAAAACATATCAGCCTCAAATAAATATATATATATATATATATGCGCTGTTATAGATGAGCTCCGCCTCAAGCAGCTAAAAATGCTACAGATTCTCAATCATCAATAGTGGAAATAGTCAGTTGTAGCTCTATACTCAAAAAAAAGAAGAAAGGGAAGAGAGACAGAAAAACTTTTTTAAACCTTTTTTTAAAAAGTTTAAAAAGATCTTTTGCCAGTAAAACATCTCTGGAAAATGTATTTTAGTTGTTTAAAAGTTGTATGTTGGTGACCTACAAGACCTATAAGATGTGAGATGACAAAATGTTTTTGACAAAATCTGCAAAGTTACTAGTAAATCCAGTCATGGAGTTAAAAGTACAGTGTGCAAGTCTTTCAAAAGTCCCACTAACTCAAGTTAAACGGGTATTTGAGTAATGTACGTGGTTATTTTCTCCCTCTGAGCGCTGACCAAAGATGAGCAGGGCCGGCGTAGCTCAAGCGTGTCGAAGGGACCATGTAGAGTCGTGTCAAGAGGCCCGAACATCTCCCGTAGCAGCAGCAGCAGCAGCAGCAGCAGCGGCTGTGACACTAACCAGCCGCCTCGTCCCCGCGTTCTTCGCTGGCACAGGAGGGATTAACACCTTCTCTGTTCCCTTGTATTTTTGACACATATTGTGCTCATCCATCCCTCATCCTGTCCTCCGTCCTCTCTCTCTGTGTTTGTTTCTCTGTTCACATCTTAATGTCAACTACTCTCCCCGCTGTTGTTCTCCCTCTCAGGTCTGAATCCAGTCGCAGCTGCGGGACTGAGTCATATGTTCGCGAGTGGGATTCAAATCGGATTGAGTCACTAATACCCCATTTACACCTACAGTACACAATGCTGGCCGTGAATACAAAGAGCCGTGGATCTGATGTCATCCAGATAATGTATCCAGATGCAGATTACATGTTAATATCAGGTGTAAATGGGGCCAAAAACGAGCAGTTTGTGTCCAAGTGCGGCCTCACGGAGCCGCTGGCATGACTGTAGATTCTTAGTTGTTTTACAGCACATTTACTGTTTTGGTTCAGTCTCAGTGCTCTCATCAACCTCGCCAGGCAACAGCTGCGAGAAAACACTGATAAACCCATGACCTGTTTTCTTTTCCCTTTATAGTTTTACCTCAAATATTTAAATGAAACAATCTGAGCGAGTAAAATCACTATTTGGTTTAATAATTGACAATTTTAACATGTGATAAGGTGTCAAGAAGTTTTTTTTTTCTTTTTTAAAGGGGCCACTGCTCTAATGCAGCTCCCGTTGTCCTTTTATTGCATTTGTCGATGTCATATGGCTGCGTTTATATATATCCAAAGAGCTTTACAATGTTTCTGCTGCTCACTCACACCCATTCATACACACACTCACTCACACACACACACCAATGGTGGCCAGTTACCACGCAGGGTGCTGGCGCAACCGTCTGGAGCAATTTCGGGTTCAGTATCTTGCCCAAGGACACTTCGACATGCAGACAGGAAGAGTCGGGGATCGACTTTTCTGACGAGCGGACGACCCCGCTCTACCTTCTGAGCCACAGCCGCCTGTTGAAATATGCACAAAACTCAACCCAGGTGCCTTTTTGAGATGAATAAATGTACTCGAAATGAATGATAGCCGGTAGGATTCAGCTGTAACTTGTGCTCAGTGATCAGTTCTTAGAGAGCAGAGAAAGAGGAAACTCTTGCACAGCTCCTCAACTGCAGCGACAAAAAAAAAAAAAAAAAGAAAAAAGAAAGAAAGAAAGAAGCTGGACGTCAACCCAACTCCATGGAAAATTCCTTGGTTTACCATTAAGGAAGACTGACACTAAAGTCAACTTCTGGAGTCAGAACTCCAGAGTTCAAGCTTTCAATGTGGTGTGTGTGTGTGTGTGTGTGTGTGTGTGTGCATGTGCGTATGTGTGTGTGATCCATTCATCTGACATAAAGCAGTTACAGTATCTGATTCATCTGTATCATTGTGAAAGGGGAAGAGAAAGAAAATGAGTCAGATTATGTCTCATAGAGGAAATATGAAACAAATATCCTGATTATAATAAGCATCTGAAACAACTCTAAGTTCCCATTTTGTTTTAAACCACAGCAGCCGAAGCAGCACAGGATGAAATGGAAAACGTATGAACAAAGTATCTAAAAAAAATACAATAAGAAAATCCACCTTATTTATTTACTTTTTTGTAAACAAACCCCTTTTTTTTTTTTTTTTTTTTTTTCTGAAGGTGGCACCAGTTTGTCCCTGAAGGGCGTCACTGGTGGGAAAGTAAGGAGTTACTTTCCGGTCACACCATTTAATATTGCATTTATTTATTGAATTATTAATTTAAAGTTGCAACCAGGAAAGGCACATTGAGGTTACTTCCTGTGCAAAAGGAAGAATAGTGCTACATTGTTAAGAGCCGTGCGGGGGTAACCCTGTGGCAGCTCTTACTGCTGTAGGTGAACGTCTGTGTGTTTCTATTGTGCAGCTCTGCTCGCTCCCTGTTTATGAAAACAATAACAGTGTATATCAGCGGAGTAAACACCCAGAGGTAATGTTAGGCCGACTTCCATTATTCCTGTGTAAACCCCTGAGATATCAAGTATCCAAACAGTTTACTTTTTATCGCTATTTATTTGTGTTTTATACATCATGCTCTGCAGCTGATTGAGCCTTGTTCAGTTGTTTCAGAGCCGCAACTGTAATCTGGAAACAACAATGTTGGACTGAAAAAGCTTGGACCTGCAACACAAACACCTGAACTATAACCGGAACCGCTGGCTTTTATTGGAGCTTCTGGGAACCCGACTTTCAAACAGACTCAGCTCCCGTCCAGACCTGTGATCCTCGCTGTGTTTTGTCTTTAGCCGGAGCGAAGTCTTCCTGCTTCACACGGACCCCCGCTTGGCCAGACAAAACCACGACACGACACAGAAGGTGGACGGCTCGAAAGCCGCTCAGACGCTCCTGCGCAGTAATTATTAAACTACCAAACTAATTAACACAGTCTAGTAAGAGAGTTACAACACATCTGGGCCGAGTGGAAATTCTGACTTCCCATTGCAATACTCATGACGACATTTTCCTGCTTCACACTGTCAATTACAACTTTCCTTCTGCGTGTGCAATACTTCACACAACAATGGCAATGAAAGCTTCGGTTCCTTGAATTCCATAATAAGTGGAACACAGATATTATCAGGTATATAATCTGGGAACAAAGAACACTGAGGTGTACAAACCTGTGCTTGAACTGGGTCGAGAATCACTCATATGGAAAAAAAAAAAAAGCATGTTGGATTTCTGAACCTTTTCTTACTACTTTTTGCCTTTAATTGGAGAGTGGAAAGTTCAGAGACAGGAAACAGGGGGTAGAGAAGGAGGCATGACGTGCAACAAAGGTGCACGGACTGAATCGAACCGTGGCTGTTGCAGTTATGTGGTTTGCATCTTAGCAGGCGCTCCCGGTACCCACCGCTCTGATGAACGGACAGCTGCTGTGTGAGGTGGATAGCAACACTCGAAAGTTTGGACACACACTCTCTCGCTCTCTCATTAAAGTGAATGGGAAGGTGCGTCCAAACTTCTGACTGGCACTGTATGTGGTGTAGTTTATTTTGAAAAGCTGCTGTAGAAGGACTTAGATTTAGATTTGTGCTTTAAGGATCTATAAGAATCCCACAATATAATACTGATCACGTTGGATACGTCCATCTGATGTTGCTTTGGTGATATTAACGGGTAAAATCAGACCCTTTGTGCCAAGTGTACAATAAACCCAACTTTAGATTCCTCTTCGTGCCTCCAACAAAAACAGTAGCAGCAATTTGTAACTTCAGATTAATATTCGAGCCCTTCCTCCCAATAAAAATGACCCTATAGGTCGTAAAAACAACCTATAGTTACGTTTGAGTGACAGACGCCATCTAGTGGCCGTAGTAATTATAGAAGTGACGCAGTTCAGATCACGTCTGTATAAGATTACTTCCTTATTAGAAAGAGGTGGGTTGGGTTGATTGTAGTTAAATGGTAAAAACTAGACTTAGCTGCAGGACGCCGCTGCTCGCTTCCCATTTGGACATTTATTTAAAAACCATGTTTACTGTTGCCATGACAGTGAAGGTTTCCTAACTTTATGGAAGTAGTGACCACATTTCAAGTGAACATTTTGACGCCAATGATAGTCTTTCCCTAAATCTAACCAAGTGGTTTTTATGCCTACAGCTAAAGCAGACCTTCACCACAGAGGTCCCATCATAAAACATCATTTTTTCTAACAGTGATTCGTGACTTTCGTTTTAGAAAGCGGCGTATTGCGCTCCAATTGGTCGCTCTGAAGTAGGAAGAGGTACAAATTACCTATGTGGTTGTTTAATTTGGAGGACTTGTTGCAATATTTAACTTTTTTTTTTTTTTAAATTTTCACAGTCCAGTTCAAGCACTGTTGTAAATTGTAGTTGTAATTTATTACCTACAAGAAAACAAGGAGGTTATTATTCAGGCCTGTTTGCTCGTTAGCAGAGCATCCCAAACAAAGTAGTTTTTGGAGGATCTAGTAGACTCTTAAAACTTTTTTTAACATTGCAAGAAGAAGAAGAAAAAGGCATTTTTAGAAACTTTTTATTTTCTCATACACTTTTGATCTTACCTAAATGAAAAAGTATATATATAGGACACATTTTTCATGATCGTGTATTACTGTGTTTTGTAGAGCTACAGCTAATAGTTATTTCCATTATGAACTGCTATAGTGGTAAACAATGAAGCTAATTCTTTCCATGCTACGTCCTTCTTGGCATGGTCATGATAACAGCTGGAAGACACATCATACAAACAAGGCTTCTGTTGCCACAACTCAACAAGTTTTCTCCTTTATTGGAATCCCAAATATTTTGTTTTGTTCGTTTTACCTCCATCATCGGGTTTAGTGCCAGTGTTGCGTCGATCAGTGCGTCATTTCCTGATGCATTCCTATGGGTTGGTTAGTAGACGTAGGTTGTGGCAGCAGTCACATTCAGAGATGGTAGTCCTAAATTTCTATCTTTGGTTGCAAGATGGTGACAACGGCCATCTTTGAACCCATCTCAAAGTGCAACATGGGACCACCGTTTTGGAGCCATGGCCAAATGCATCGCCACGTTTCTTCCATGTTGGTCATCTTACGTCTGGGACAGCCCAAAATCACAGTTTGTACCTGGCTTAAGTGACTGAAACTGGTCCAGTATTGAGTGAGAGTTCTTCAGCCAGCAGCTGTGAAACGGGCTGCAATGTAACCCAATGGACCAAGTTGGACACCGTCAACGTATGTCCATTTTAAAAGTGCTTGTTTTTGCCACTGACAGGCTCAGATTGCTATGACACGTGTCTAATAACATTATGGAAAGGACCACCAAGCCTTTTTCTTTTCCTTTTCGCTTGATCCGGTTTGTTATTGTGTCTATCCAAGTCTTGCTCGATGAGAAATCTCAGTCCGTAGTCGTGCAAGTTGTTCAAATCAGCTAAAGATTCAGCCATGGCAATGGTTGGAGAGAGGAGTACAAGGAATAGTTTGTTGTGTTGGAGTACAGAAAGCATAGCTGTCTTATCTAAAAGATGTTCAAAGTCATGGCTGATTGGTTAGTCACAATGACAAACAAACTGGATCAAGTGAAAGATAAAGAAAAATGTCTTATTTCTCTGTATGGTCCTTTCCATAGTGTTGTCAGACACTTATAATAAAAATCGGAGCCTGTTAGTGGCAAAAATAAGCACAGCTGCTGGCTGAAGAGCTCTCACTCAATATTGGACCAATTTCAAAAGTGGTCATCCCCATTAATCATTTAAGTAGGGTCCAGGATGAAAAATGGTGACGTTTCCCTTTAACTAATACTTCAGATGTAGAATTTTAATAGATTTCTTAACATTATCTATACTAATAAAGCTTCAGTGGGTGTTTGCACCTTTTGAGTGCTTTGCAATTGAAAATAATCTTTAATCATTTCCCCTCGTGTTACAAATACCACATGATATCTGGTGCAGGACTGAGAGTAATTGCCTAATCCAGGAACACGTGTAGTCATTTCGTTAATAATAATAATGCTGAAGTTTACAGTGAATCCCGGCCATGCGGGCCAGCAGAGCGATGGTGGAATTTTCCGAGGCTCTGACCATCCAGTGGACTCGAAAGCCTCTCGCTGCCTCTCGCTGGAGCTTTACTTTGAAGCTCTGCCAACTGCTGTTGACCCGTCTTTGATGTGACGCCAAACACTGTCACCGTCAGAGACAAAACCCCTGTCATCAGACGGCACATAATCGTTTTCTCCTGAACCGTAGCCTCTTCTGCATTCACTGAAAAATTTCTTCTCATCGCTGAAATTTTTCAGCAGCGAACCGCTCAGCCGTTCAGATCCTCCTGCATGAGCCCTGAGTAACTGGCATACTGCAGAGGTCTCCCTGCATCGGTGGCATTATTTGGCAAAATCCAGAGCAGTGGGGCTGACACATTTGGTGCTTTGTTACTTTTCTATTTATGTTGTCAACAAACAGGTCACAGCCGGTGTCAAAGAAAGCTCAAACCGAGTCCATGCATTTAAAACATTTTTTTCTGACTTCTTCTCTAACACAAAAGATAAAAAACAACTTCTGCAGATTTCTACTTTTAAACAGGTTAAACAGACGGTTAGTAAACCATATGTTGTTGTTACGTCACATCCTGAATAATTCATCAGCCTTCCTGATACTTTTCTTCCTCTCATGTTGTCCTCTTTGAAGGCACAATTAGATCTCCCGTGCTGCTGACCAGATGAATCATATCCCCAAAGACGCGCCTCCATTTCCTGCATCTGCTTACTGGCAGCAACACCACATTCAACGAGATAGCAAAGTATTTCACACTTTACATTCATGGAGAAAAGCAAAACAGGTACAAGGTTAACTCCTCTTCCTCTGTACTGCTTGTTGCATCATATCTGTATTTTTCCTTAAGAGCTGAGCCAAAATAAAGAGGATGTACATCTATTCACTGATGCACGAGTCCAAAAAGTTGCATCTTAATGTTCCCTTACATTACGAAGTTTGTTTTTCTTTGTGACAGCTGACTGTGATGGTTAACCTTCACTGTCCAGAATGATATATGTGCAGATTGTTTTCCAATGAATCTGCAGAGGGAGGAAAGTTTCTCTGTGCTAACCTTAAATCTGAGTTTAAGACAAGTAGCTACAGGCATGGTTTATGACATCACATCTAGTTTGGGCCCAATCATGGTCCAGTTTGCAAGGAGGGGATGTAATTTAGAGACATTTTTTATTAATTACTGAAGAAACATTTGTAATTATTCCAAGCAGCGTCTTTTTATACGTCTTAAAACATGACTGGAGGGGACTTTTAAAGGGGACCTATTATGCTCATTTCCAACTCTATATTTTTATTCTGGGACAGAGTAGCTTTGCATTTTTCAAAGTTTTAAAAAAAAACTCCTTATTTATCTTATAATAGCCATCCATGTAGCCCCTCAGCCCAGCCTCTGTCTCTGCCCTGCTGAGGGGCATCATGCATCAGACACGTGTTAAGATACCGCTGATGCAAACCCAACCCAGTGACTAAAATGTCCCATGTTAAAATGTGAGGAAATCCTTCCATACCGAAAATGAATCACTTGTCTCTTGACCCATGACCTAAGTTTCTATCGAATTTTACAGAACAGTTTAAAAACATTTGGGACATCCTGCTTACTAAGAAGCACAAAAGAGGACAGAAAACAATCGATATTCATACTAGATGCGTCCTCACTGCTGGAACAATGATAATCTGTTAGTCATTTTTCATGCAAAAACTCCAAACGATCTCCGTTAAATCAAACTATTTCCACTACAAACTTTATTTTTTCTTCGGATTGTTTGAAAATCCTTCCAAAAACATTACTACCCATTTGTGTGAATCTTTAAAAGAAACCAACCGATGAACCAAATGCACCTTTAATATCAAATAAAACTTGAATGCATGCCAAGCATAATTTGGTGGTAATTTTGGTTAAAGGTGATCCTCTGGAGGTCACATCTTTTTTACAAACTATGACAGGATTAGACCTACATTCGACCTGGCACATGCAGTCTAACCTTGACTTCTCCAGTGGCAGTAGTGGTAACCGGGGTTAATGGGACACTGGGGGGGTGGAGAGGGTCACGTTAGGTGCAGCCGCTCTCAGCAACCTGAGCCCGGCAGAGGGGGGCTTTACTGTTTGACAGATGGGGTTATCCTCATATTTAGCCTCGAGCCTTGAGCCGAAGAGATTAGCCTCTTTCAAGCACGCTGACAGACGAGGAGAATGTAAGAAACATTTTGGGATACAAAGCTGCCAGTCATCCGTGATTTGTGATGAGTCCCATAAGACAACAAGCGGGGCGAGAGACGTGACACACGAGTCCGAACCCGATTCTGCCTCTGAACGGCGTACGTGTAGAAGACCGCGGACACTCCATGATGAGCGCTGAGGTTAAAGCCGAGCTAAACTTGACTGAAAAGTGAACTTATTTTACGTGTCTACGCGTTGTTTCGACAGCATTTCAAGTATGATGTTTCAACGTGTTATTAAGATCTGCTTCACAATAAAGTATAGCTATTTTAGCAACACTGAAACGACAATCATCTGTAACCTAGACGTTGTAAAATCTAAACTTTTTAACAAATTTGGTCACATTTTAGCCCAACAAAATCGACAAATCAATGCTCACATGGGTCTTTATTAATTAAACTTACGACTATACTGCATGGAAACTTGCTACTACTGCTCTCCTGTACTGAAATGCTTCTGGCCCTCAAGACATCAAGTTCATGTCAGAATTTTTGCCGCTCTACTTAAAAATTCAACCGTTTTTTGGAGGGAGAGCGAAAAGAGGTGAGCTTCACACAGCTTCCAGGACTTGTAAAGGTGCAGTTTCACAAATAATTGCATTACATTGTAAATTTCTTGAATAACGAAGTACAAAAACATAGCATAGCACTGTAAACGGAACTACGTCCATGCACGTGCTCAGTGGTGTGTCTGCTTTACACAGAACTACTCCCCAGAGACTGAAAACACGTTTGCTATTATTAGTCTTTGGAGCCATTTCTGAACAGACTAATATGACTAAACTCGTCATAATGAAGGAACACATCATGGCGTGTTTCTAATAGTGTTTGGACACCAACGAAGGTCTACAGCCCAGAGGAATAAAATATATCAGGCTTTGGATGCACACACAATACTTGTAAGTAGATTTGTTCATTGATGGTTTGGCTCGCCTTTAACTTCTACTTCAATGTCTTCATGTATATATCCTTGTACCTTCAACTTTTTTTTATCAAAGAAGCAGATATTTTCTAACACAGCTGTTCATCTGTTGTACTGATGATTCGACCAGGAGTTCATGTTGATCACAGCTGTAGAAGAGAAGAGAGAGCTCCAACTGTGGGTTACGTAACACTGTCTATAGGGAAAATGAATGGGATTTTTTTTTCTAACTTCCAAAAACCAGGGGTACCCCAAAAAGTGCTCCTTCCACTTCACAACTCTATAGATGATTTTGAGCAGGAAAAAAAAAACTTTATCATGAATAAAAATGCGTAATTAAAGTGTTAAAAAAACATCATCATTACCAGTTGTTTCACCTGCGTGAAGAATGCAGCTTTGTGGACTCTGCGGACCCACAATAAAGGTTTCCAAGTCAAAGCACCACAGTTTGTTCAACAAATTCCAGTTCTGATCCTCCTATTATCCGCCTATCAAACACCCACAAGAATGTCAGGTTGGCAAAAAAGCAAAAGAATGTGAGGGATGTGAGTGGTAGCGTGATGTAGCTGCGTTACGGCAGAGCTATTCGGTCTTTTGTGGCCAACCACAACAGGGTGACAATGCTTCAGAGAGGGGTTTGGGTTAATACGAAACCAGAAGCGAAACAGAGACCTGCTGCTGCCCCCCCTCCCCTCCCAACAGCCACACACACACACACACACACACTGTAACAGCCAATTAGGAACGACCCCATCATCATCACCATCATCATTACGAGGCCGAATTGTTTTGTTAATTCAATCTGGCCTCACTTGTTCTTTTTATAGAGCATGACACAGACACGACAAACAGCAGCGGGGGCCGAGAAACGCTCGACAAATCAAATCAGCGGACAGACTTTTCCCTTCACGGGTCTGATATGGAAGAGGAGAGCAGACCGTGTAACGGTCATGGCAGGTACCAACATGGATGCACATGTTAAAAACATTACATCAGGGTCACATGCGCCGGATTCTCTGATCCTACTGTAGATTTTTTTTTTTTCTCCTCTGATTTACAAGCCTAAGCAACAAAATCAACTGACTCACAGTCTGTTAGTAACCAAGGGAAGCACCATGTCTTATATGGTCCTGACTAATTTACAGTTATAAATAGATGATGTGTGTGTGTGTGTTTGAATGAGAGAGAGAGACACACACACAGTACTATCTGGGAGGGAAGCAAAACTAAAAAGAAAAGGGGGCATTTTTCCACCCAGTTTTTTTGACTAATAGAAACCATAAAAGGCTATAAAAATCTGACATTACTGATATTATCATTAGTTCTTTCTGTTAAATGAAGGGGAATGGAATTATTTCATAAACATTGTAAAAAAAAAAAAAAAAAAAAAAGTCGTACTTTTCCAAGCCTTACTCAATTATGATTTGATTAAAAGTGTCTTAACGTGTTATCCTTAACAGTAGCAATTATTCTGCAGTCACAAAGGTGCGGCCTGACTGAAAACCATTCCACCTTAACTTTTTCCAGATCTTTAAAATGGTTAGTCGATCAACAATCTGCAGCTATTTTGATAAGCAATTGTCTTTTTTTTTTTTTTTTTTTTTTCCAAATAAAATTGTCAAAGATTTCCTTGTTCCAGCTTCTCAATTATAAAGATTTTCTTTGTTTTTTTTTATTCTTGGTTAGAACAAACAAGCAATTTGAAGACCTCACCTTGATGTGAAACAGTTTATTGACCAAACCATTGATTGATTAATTGAGAAAAATGAGTGGCGGATTAATCAAGAGCCAGAAAAATGTCCATAAAACACCTTCGTTCAACATAAACAGGAACTATGGAGACACTTAAGATGGTTGATATATGTATTTGAGATTGAGATCTATGCAGAAAAAGCATCGGTGTTTATCTCATATTGGTGATTTGACAGCAACTACTGTGGCATACACAGAGGAATCATATAAATGCAAGTGTTTGTGGACCGGCTCTGTGACTTTCTCCTCAAAACTTTTTTTGCTGTTGTGGAGAACCAAGTCTGCTGCTGACCTCATTTCCTCACACTGCACCCACCGGTCATTGGATACCAATTTTTAAATATTTCTTTGACCAACGTGCCAATCTACTCCAAACACAGGCAAATAAAAAGAATGAAAACAAATCATTCATTCAAGCAACATCACAATTAAATACATGAACTATATCTCAGGTCACTGCCCGGTGTACTGGGAGGGGTTGCGTGTCATACAGTGCTCATTGTCTTTGCTCTTTACTCCTCCTAAATTTGGACACTGTGTTTGTATCCTGTGTAGCAGCTGCTGGGCAGCTAAATCATATTGTGTAATCTTTGATGACTGGAGATCTATAGAGGTGAGGAGTTAGAAGAGGCCTTGGCACAGACGCAGCTCTTCATGACTGTGCTGGCCGGTGGCACCCGCAGGAACGTAGCTGTTTATCATATTTTGTCTGGTGACGTCAAACACAATGGCAGGACTAACGGCTCATAACCTGCCGGTTCTTCCATGATGTCTAGACTCCTGATTTTCTGCTCTCAGCTTCATTGAAGACCCCTTTCTGCTGCAGAGCGAACGTTGTTAAGACATTTTCACAATGCCTGTTGGAAACAAGTAGAGACTGAGTGAATGAATTAATCATATATTGTCATCCAACAAGCACTTTGGCTGAAGCGTAATGTTTAGACTGACAAAGTCAAGGCAATTCTCTAACAATGAAGAGCTTAGTCTGACAAGCTGAGTCTAAGATGTCCTAAAATGGTCAGCATAGGATAAACCCCTTTGTCCGGTGCTAGCCTCAGACCAAACTTTACGCTTTTCAGTCCCTCTCAGCAAAAAAAACGCAGAGGTCGTCCAGCAAGAAAAGCGAACCGGGCTCCGACAAGGCGCTACATCGGCCAATCACGTAAGCAGACGATCAGACTAAAGAAGAACC
Organism: Euthynnus affinis; assembly: GCA_029490765.1. NCBI lineage: Eukaryota > Metazoa > Chordata > Actinopteri > Scombriformes > Scombridae > Euthynnus > Euthynnus affinis. Next base: position 5,659,650 of record CM055857.1, on the reverse strand, counting down.
CGGTTTGTAGCGTTGTAGCGAAGGACTGCGATGACCTCCAGAGCCGTACAACCCCGCCATGAGGGAGTACAAAGACGTAAATCACCGTTCACTCACTTGTCAGTGTTTTGGGTTGCAAGTTGGAAGTTCTGGTTAGTATTTCTACTTGTCTACATCACATAAACGAGCCATATAGTGACACCCACACCTAGGCTGTGTCCGAAATCACTCCCTATTTACCATATAGTCTACTACATTTAACTTCCTCAACTTTTATTTTGAATGTCCAAATGTGTAAATATATCCACCACATAGCGCCCCCAAAAAACACTACTTTCCGCTAACAATCCCAACAATGCAATGGTTCACCTTTTAAAGATGTGAAAATTACTGTCAACATGACTCTACAGCTGATGGAGATGACGCAAAAGTACGATGATAAGTCAGAGTCTGAAATCTGTATTTGCTGCTCACTACTGAGTGTCTGTTATATAGAAAGTAGTGAAGAATGTAGTCAACATATCTGACCCAAAAAAAACACAATATACCTTCAATATACTTTTATTTTCTCTTCTTCAGTTACTTCCTCGTTGCCCCAATAACGTTAGACTAAATTGCCAAACAACATCAGTTAGCTTAGCATAATGAGATATTTCCCTTTCAGTGTAAATTGCATGAACACTACTAATTCTAAAACACATATTTCTGTAGGTATGTAGATAGAAACAAAACAAAAGACTGACAGTTATGTTACAGCTTGTGATTTCCTGTTACCACCACATGTTTCCTAGCAACTGATTTACACATTAACCGAAGTGTTTACAAGCTAATGTTGCAACCTGACTTAGTAAATCACTAGTATTTCATACAAACCTGAAGACTTTCCAAACAGACTTAGTAATGGGTTTACTGATTTAGTAAATGACAGGTTAGTAGTTAATAAGAGCTACTAATTATCCGGTGCAGCCGTGTCCTGGTGTGTAATGATCATCACAGTCTCTCAGGGCTTTAATCTTCTTAACAAGTTACATTTTGGAGCTTGATACCGACTGGCACAGCAGACACTTGACAGCGTGACAGGGTTTTGTTGTCCGGCATGTTTGACCAGGAGGGAGAAGCTTCGGCGTGTCAGTATCCATGAGCCTCACCGGTCTCGGCTTGTGACATGCCAACCTGCTGGCCCCCGTGGCACCGGCTGCCATATTGTTTGACCCGTATCATCATGTCTCACGCTTTTACACCAGCTCTCTCTTCACCTCAAGGTGTCAGCGGTTCCGGTTTCAGTAATAAGAGGGATTACTGCGATATCCTCGCAGAATCTATTGACTGTTTGTTTAAGGTTTTACCAGCTGTGTTGCAGCTCATATGTGACTCTTCCTCTTCTGGCTGGTTACAGGGAGGACTTTTTTTTTTTTGACTTGAACACGTGCTTCTTGGTGTTTAGTTAACAGTGACTCACGCTTACTTACTAGAAATCCACTTTTCAAGATCTGGGTTATGATGCTTTTGCAGAACGGCAGGGTTCAGGTGCCTGCTTCTTCAGCGTTTACTCCTGAAACTCCTGGGGTCTTTTCATCCCAGAGCTTTTTTAGAAAAGCCTCTGTTGCTGTCAGTTCCTTAAGGCGGAGACACACTTTATGGCTGTTGAGCCGACTATGGACATGTTTTGGGTGTGAAAACTGATGGGAGCGAGGTGCATCGAGTCTATTTTGGTCAGTCAGTGTTAACAGCCAGCAGATAAATGTGATATGTTTCTAAGTTCCTAATCTAAAGTCTTGCCAGTCGGTCTCATAAAGGCTTTTTTTTTAATTGTTTGCTATTAAGACGTCACTTGTGTGTCATCTGAGGTACCCACTAATAAACAAAAGAAAAGAAAGGTTTGTGGTGTGGTGGAGAGAAACGGAGGAAAAGCCGTAAAGAGAACGGACGTCTCTACAACATCAAATCAGAGAAGCTACACAGCCGGGCCAGAACCCAAAGTTAGTTTAGTTTTACAAACTTCACTCACCTCCGATTACACTCCACATTATCCACACCTCTCCATCCAGGATCTCAACCAAACTCTGAGCTTTTTTTTTTTTTTTTTTCCCAGATTTTTTTTTATGCTTTTTCAACTCAAACTGCTCTGCATATAAACAGTGCAAGTGGTTGGTTGGTGTCCATGTTTGTTTTGGTACAAGCACACATGATAATTGCTGTTCTCACGGGATTTGCAGGATCGTCTACCGCCTGTACTCCAATGGTTCAGTGTGTTTACTAGTGTAAATACTTGTGAAATTTATGCTCCTTCCTGACTGTCAAAGACTTAAAAAAAATCATGGCCAGTTGGTAGTTGTTTCCCAGAATGCCTCTTTGACTTGATTCATTGGAGTTGCTCTTTCATAAAGGATGATTGATTATACATGTGGCAATTTCTGTCATCAAAGTTACAATGGCTTTTTTTCTGAATATGCATTAAGGCCAAATTTTGTCCAGACATCTGTCGTATTTTGCGGGAACAAACTGTTCCCTCTTTTACAAAATTAATATACATCAAAGGTTTTAAAGTGACCATGACATAGCCATTTAGCGGCGGTAAGTGGAGGCTTACTGACTTTCCTTTTCTGGATCAAAAGGAGCAAAGAAAGATAGAGCTGAGCGGAGTAGTGCTGAAGTAATTAGTCGTTTGACAGAACGGTTTTGATCATCAATAAAGAAAGTCATTGGAGAGGCTGCACTTAAACGTATTAAATATGAAGGTTCGCTGCGTTTATGTGCTTTATATTCTTGAAAAAATACATATTGTTAGGTTTTAGTCGCGTTTCAAGATGTTGCCTCTGGCTTGGGAAACTTTTTTTTATAGTCTAAAGGATTCATTAAAAAAAAAAGTTACAGATAAAGCGGTAATGAAAATGAATAATGCACAATGTCATAATCTAATAATCCAATATGTGGAGCAAATGAAAAGCTGCAAGATTAATTAAAAACAAGCTGTACTGTAACAGCACATCATGACGTGTTTGGAGTACATTCTCCCCTGCAGCGGGCACACAGTCAACAATTAGTATTGAAAACTGTAACTCCAGAGCTCCACGTACAGTGCCATTCATTTTCATTTTGTCAGGAGGGCTCATGGCTTTGTTAGCATGGTGATTTTATCGCACAGGATGCATGATACACAAAGACATTGTCAATGATTAAATGGACACCACAGAAACTCGGGATAAGGCTGCATTGCTGTGTGTGCCAGATATCTACAGACAAACAGAGAGAGGGATTAACTATTCAGAGTGAGGGAGGAGTGAATGGAGAGGGAGGGGAGGGGGGGACGGAGGGGAGGGGGGGGGGTTATTCGCTGGTCAGTGTGGTTAATCGAGGACTGGGGCAGAGAGGAGAGAAAACAACAGCTGTGGAAAGGATGGGATTGTTTTAGAGAACAAGCCTTATGCTGGCAGAAGTCTGGCAAGCACTTTACTTCTCTCACCTTCTCTGAAAGCAGCCGCATCCTGGATACATTACTCCAACTTCTGCCTGACCTCAAAACATGACGGTCAGGACAAAGTGTCAAATGGAGGCGGTGAAGTGGTGCTTTTAAAGGGTCAGTTCAAGCAAATTACTTTACCTGTGCAGGATGCAAGCCTGAATGTAGGTTTGATTTGCTGAGGTTTTGAGATATTGCCAGCCCAAGACAACCCAAGAGTTAAATGGGATTTCATCTGTGGTGCTGAAAAATTCAATTTGCAAAACTTAGATAGGGCCTAGATATGGATAAAAGCCCAGCATCTGGATAAACGCTGGCCTGGTCAGACCTGTGTTTATGTGAAATCAATTAATTCCAACACAATTATTGGATTTCCTTGCAGGAACCAATATAAATCTGATTGGAAGTTTCAACTTTCACACAGGAATTTGTGCCGGTGATCTAGTTTTGACGGTGCAGACCCTTGAGAGGGAACGGAGAGCATGAAGGTCCAAAGTGGATAAAACTATCATGTTAGCTGTGTCTCACCACCCAATTGTGTATATAACCTTGTTCTGCTGCAGCATAAACCGCTCAACGACAAGCATGATTTGATTTGATGATATGAGAAGCATGATTTGCAGTCAGTTGAGCCACAGGAGCGGATTATACAAATAGTTGATTGTTTTGACTTATCGTATGGCTAGCGACCAAGCTAGATAGCTTGCAAACAGGCAGCTAGCCCGGGGAAGCTATTTAAGCCGGCTGGCACAAGGAACTTTCTAGTGTGACCAGACTCTTGGGAGACACCAATCCCACTTTTCTTATGACCCAATTCCAATAGTTGAACCCTGGGTATCTGCCAATACCAATCTGGTTCTAGTGCCCTCTTTTCCCCCTACATTTAAAAGTTGTAGTCCTCACTCGGTGGACCTCAGTGGGAATCTTTTTATGCAAAGTAACACGAGGCTATGACTGCTGTAGCATTGTCGGCAGCCGGGTGAATGCAACCAATAGCTAACGTCTGGAATCTTTTAAATGACATTGACAAAGAAACTGCATTTAATATGATTTGATAAGGTCAATATCGGTGCAGATAATGAACCAGTGTATCAATGCATCCTCACCACTGTACTGGGGCGGCAGCAGAACTTTAAGAGGCACACAAGACTTGGCACATAAATAATAATAAGCTATAATAAATATCTGGCTAGATAACTTTACAAGAGTCACAGACAACCACATTTAAGAGCCAAAGGCTGAGAAAATATTTTCTTTTCTTTTTTTTTTTAATCTGTAACACCCTAACATGAATTAAAAGCACAAAATGAGTCACATGCTTTGTTGAGTTTTTGTAAGAGTTGCTCGGTATCCCAGCAGCACATCATACATACACAGTGTCTGTACAGGAGAACATCATGCTTTTTTTTTTCTTTATCTCTGCATACACCAGAGATGTGACATCCCCCCCCCGCTGTGCCCAGTTGTTGCTATGGGCACGCAGCCCGGGGTGGGAGGACGCTAACAACCAACCACGTCAGCTTTGGATCCACACTCCCCTGAGAGAGCCAGACGAAGAAGGTACAGGTAGTATACAAGCACACGAGTTAAAAGGGAACAGAATAAAAGAATGAATCGGCCAAAAATACCTGTCTTGTTCGTGATCTAAGAAAGCTGTAATTGCTTCATGCAAAGCCGAGTGTGACTTCCTGTTGTGTCTGAAGGATGCTTGGTGAACACGGCGTACCTTAGTACACATTTAGCAACCACACGAGAAAATAGGCAGTGTAATTTATATTCACATTTGAGGACAGTTATGAGGAAAAAAAAGGATGTGGTTTGATCAAATTAAAAGAAAGTACAGGAGAGATGGTGATGTGTTAAAAGTTAAAAGCCTGTGAAGAAATGGACTGTGCAACCTTTTTTATTCCTGCAGGACTTGGTAGAGTTGGCTTTAATGCCGTGCCAGTGCTGGCCAGGTGCCAAATCAGATTATGACATCGCAATTATGCCTGAAAACCAACCGATTTCCACTAATAAAACTAGCAGATCAAAAGACCTCTTCATTATTATTTCCACAGGGCTTAAATTTTATTACTTTGTGGTCTTTATTTGATTTCATTTTCTCCTTAAACACCAAATACTGCAGTACACATCTCCTTACTTTACCTGTTATTTCACTTCAAGCATGGGCAGTTCAAGCATGACCTGATTTGGGTTTTGCTTTTTAAATACATTTTTGATTTGTCTTTAGATAATTATAATGTTTCTTTACAGGTATTTGCCCTTATTAAATACATTTTTAAATCTGTCATAAATAACTTATTCCACTCAAAAAAAAAAAAAAAAAAAAATAAGAGGCTACAGCCGTGCTAGCACATCTGTGAGGCTGTACTTGAAGCTAAATGCTAAGATGCAGCATGCTCACACTGAAAATGCCAGCATGATGATGTTTAGCAAGTATAATGTTTACCATGCTCTCCATCATAATTTAGCATGTTTGCAACATTTTTTAATTAGCACTAAACCAAAGTAAATCTGAGGCTGATGGGAATGTCACATTTAAATTATGCGTCAGAGGAAACGTAAGAACACAAAAAGGGGAAAAGTCAGCGGGTCATCAATTCAATTCAATTCAATTTCATTTACATAGCGCCAACTCACAACACAAAGTCATCTTAGGGCACTTTTAAATGGAGCAGGTTTAGACCATGCTCTTTAATTTTCAGAGAGAGAAACCCAACAATTCCCCCCATGAGCAGCACTTGGTGACAGCGGTAAGGAAAAACTCCCCTTTGATGGGAAGAAACCTTCGGCAGAACCCGGCTCTGGGTGGGCAGCCATCTGCCTTGGCCAGTGTCAGAAAGGTTCATCCTCTGGGGACCATGAATGTACAAAATTTCATGGCAATCCTTCCAATGGTTGTTGAGATATTTCAGTTTGGACCAAAGTGGTTGACTGATAGGCCAACATTGCCATCCATAGAGTCATGCCAATAGTTTTAAAAGTTATCCTTTCATTCCCAACTCCTAAGTCATGTGACATCTTTTCAAATCAGTAAACTGCTCACTTATACAAGGTAGCCTGGAGGATGGTGCTCTGGGGCACAATGCCTTCAATAAAAATGTGAAGGAGTGAAGTGGAGCTCTTGTCTTGAGCGGAAGGATCAGATGACCCCTTCAATCAGTGCCCTGATTACGACCGACAAAGAACCTTCACCCACTCAGTCCACTGTTCACAAGTGAAATTTCCTTAATGGCGTTCATAACTGTTCTAGTAAACAGTGTCCCAATTACAGCAGTAACTGGGACACGATATTGAATAATTAGTAAGGAACCTTTTTTGCAACAGGAAGCTATAGTTTGCAAGTGGTAATTATACCAATCATCACGGTTAATTTGACAATGAACACCTTTATTGTAGAGCTTAATGAGTCTTATCCAATCCTTCACCGTCACACGTTATGAAATATAATGACAAAACACATAATTTTAATGACCTAATTAGCTTTTCTTATGTGACGCCCCTGTTGGCAGAAGATAAAATCATATTGCCTTTCAAAACTGTTACAAGAATGATTTACGTGACACAAAAAAAGACTTGGCAAAGGTTGGGGGATGACTGTGGTTTGGGTTAAACTACTTCATTAAAGTTAGTGGACCTTTGTTGTCAAGTCCAGACTTGGTATAGTAGGATTATTTATTGACGTTTTGCGTTGGACTTCCCCAAAACCAACAAGAACAGCCACTTCATTCAACAAAACCAACTGCCACCCACTGTTTATCTCAACGAGGATGACAATAACCCAACTCCAAATTTGCATAGATAGAAACATACATTCATTTTTTTTCACCTCGTCTTCAAATATGTCCGTTCTGTACAGCCATGAACACTTTTGCTTCCAGGCATGAAGACTTGAACCTGACTATAGCAGGTAATATAAATCGCTGGTGAACAGATAATCAATAATCACGTGTTGTCAAACCCTGATTTGTTTGCACCCTTGATACAATTCATTCGGACAGATCTGAACACAGCAATTATACTTGGGTGCGGACCTAAACAACTGCACCAAGGCCCTTTGGAGGGTGTTGACGCAGTCCGGTGCCAAATAAATTCTGAAGTGGTTCATTTGTGGTGGGAACGTAATCTGACCTTGGCAGCAAGTTTAAGTTAAACGGCTCCCGTAGCCAGGAGCGGATGAGCAAAACCAACAGTTGATACCAGCTAGCCAGAAACTGAATGGAGGTCCGACCTGGACGGGTGCAATGAAGTACGTTTGCCTTCTTGACATTTCTTCTTCTTCCTGTGTTTACAGTCTCACTCCTGCCTCACATCTGACCAATGAGTGGAGTGAATGCTCTCACATGATGCATTTTGGCTCACATGGACTATTTTTCTGTTTTTTACAAGAAATCGAACCAAAAGGAAAACTCATTTTACCAACTCATCCATCCTATTGGTTTGAAAACAACCTAAGTTGGGTTTACACAGTGTCAGTGTTGAATAATCAAAGTATTTTGGGAGAACTAGAAGAGAAGCATCCCACCATCTGGTGTTTGTTAAAAACAGCCTTCAAGTTGACCAGTTTGGGGCAGCGACGACTTGAATCTTTTTCTCGCCCAATGTGACAATTTCCCGGTGGGGAGGCAGCACAAATTTCAGATATCCTGCTGTCCCCGCAGATCACATGGGCTGTGTACACACGATGATGGAGAAAAACCTGCTGTTAGATGTCCATGTACACCTCCGCTAAAGAGTTCACAATAACAGGCCAGTGGTGATTAATGCTGACAAGCCCTGGCTTTTATGGATGCTAATGGTACTGTGTGTGTGTGTGCAAGTGTGCACAAGTGTGTGTTTGCCACTGTCACCTGGCCTGATGCCCCTGCTGTTGCCGCTGCCTCTGTCCTTAGTCACAGACTCGTCGTTTCGCAGCTCTCACCTCTCCATAGCAACCGGGGGTGTGTAGAGTCAGGTGTTGAGATCATTTACTGACGGTTAGATTTTAACCACAATATCTCTGCTGTACTATTCTTTCTTCCAGAGTGACTGATGCACTGTTATATATGGTTTGGTTTAAAAAAAAACTGCACTTTAATAATAATAACTGTGTTACATGTAAGTGTTGTTGTGATAGAAGTGATATTACTGAACATCTTAAAGCATTTTTCTGCCTCTTTCATTCAGAGCTAAACTGCAAGATTGTGTTCAAACATCTTGTTTTGGATGTAAATGCTTCACATGAGTGAGTGAAGACTCTTGATTAAATGTCAACCCCCAGGACACACAGCGTGGTCCCTAAAGTCACATGCAGGATCTATCCAGTATAAGAAACCAGGGAATCCTTTGAAAGGCCTTGGGGCCTTTTGAGTGGGAGGCCCATCCGTGTCCCATAGGTAGGAGCTACAGCAAACACTCTGGTCTAAAGAACATGTAAGTGGAGGCTCATTGGATTAAAACACTCACTCACAACATTCACTGTATTTATGCTTCATATGACTTTATGACCTGTATATAAATTAAGCTAAAACGGCTTCATAAAGGGCCAGTATAAGATAAATAAGGAGTTTGTGAAACCAGCCAACACTGCCATCCCTAGAACTCAACAGCTAGCGTGGTTGGTTTAAAAACAGAAAGTGAGAAGCAGTCATATTGTCCATCTTCAGTAAGATAACATGAGAGAAAATTGCTTGCAGATGTCTGTTTTATAACACTTTAAAACCCACAATCTTCTGCCTCAGGTTTGGTGAAATTCCACTGACCGTTTAAGTCTGAACATTGATCTATTTAGAAAGTATCTAATTCAATCTCAAGACGATCAATCCAGATGATGCAATTAGAAGAGGAAGGATAGCGCAGAGCATTTTGTCCACATCTAATAAGGATGGTAGGTATTAGGAGAAGCCTGAGATGCATCCTGAGATAAGGAGGAGAATAAAGACAAAAGCTCCTCTTCTTCCATCAATAGAGCTGTTTGTTTCTTCAGCTGAGAATCCCCTCCCAAGTGCCTTTCACACACTGAGAGAGAGAGAGAGAGAGAGAGACACACTGTCAGGGAGAGTCGATGCTTTGTGTGGCCGCAGATTACATCATCTGTAAAATGGCCCACAACGGCCAGCTTGGTGATCATCATCGTGTCTTAAAATACAAGGGGAATACTGCTTGTCTCAGCAAATTATTTTTAACAAGACTAACAGTCTGCAGTCATGCTAGCAGCTCTGCGAGGCTTTGCTTATAGGGCGCAGCTGAGCTTTGAGCTAAATGTCAGCATGCTTACATGCTTACAGTGACAATGCAGGTAACATGTAAGGTATTTGATCTTAATCCAGAACAATGGAGGCATTTAAGGGTGAGGTGAAAGGATTAAAAAATGCCTGAGGTTGATAATAAAGTTATATTTTGTTTCTCCCTTTCCCACAGAGAGGTTTTCTAATTTTTCCAAGTGTCACGTACGCAGCAGTTCACTGATTAGCTTCTGTTGCAGCACAAGTATAAGGGAGTTTTCAGCCTTGACCTTTTTAGTCCGGTTGAATCTCTCTGGTTTGTTTTTCCCCTGACCCAACAACAAGGCATAGTCTATGAGATTGAACTAAAAGGCTCCCGTAGTTCTGTTTGAATGCTGGGTTGCAGATCAGCAAGCAGCTAGCTGTAGAGTGAATCGACCTTGACTAGCGCAAGAAGAACGGTCGTATTTGGCAAAAAAGGACCTTTTTCTCGTGTACCCACCACAGACACATCTGACCAATAAGCAGCGTGAATGTCCTCATGTAAGTTGCAGTGATGCATTTTGGTTCGCTCTGTGTGTAAAAGTAACCAAACCAAGAGGAAAACGTACCAAGTTTATCAACTCATCCACTGATTTGGACCAGAAGTCGGTAAAAGGTACCAAAAAGTAGCCTACCTACACCTTAGGCCACCTCTGTCTCATTACCCTCGTTCTGCAGTGGCTCCTCGAGAGTCTCCTATACCGACCTTTCGTGACCAACGGTGTCACTTCACCCCTTCGTCGGTGGCCCGGTCTGCGGTAACAGAAGCGCCGATCCTGTGGAAAAATCTGTCATCTCTCCGTCACTTTCCTGCCAGGAAACCACCTACAATGTGAGATAAGATGATTATAAGGAACCGACTGACTCATGAGACTGAAAAAAGATAACTTCCAAAGTCTCCTCGCTGGTTGTTTCAACAAATTCATTGTGGTTAATGTAAAAATGTGCATTTTAAAGGCTCATTATCACAGTGTTGTATGTCTCTGTAATGTAGCACAGTGGTGACAGTGTAATAATTAAATTGATATCATAAATGCGTGATGACTAGTTGAGTAATGGCTTGAACTAACAACTGTTAGTCGACTTGGGAAATCTTTGGTTGGGGGGCAGCCCAAGAAAAAATGAAGATGGCTTTAAAATATATTATAAAAAAGGCAAATAATGAGAAATATGTTCAGCATAAAGAAGACACACAGTGCTCTCTGGTGAGAACTGCAACCACATGAAGTATTTAACCACATCATGACTGTAGAACTGTCATTTTATATCTATTACATAACTCAGAAGTCCAGATGAACAGCAGCTTCTTGAAGTTCATTTAATAATCATTTTACAGCTAGTAGCAGCTTCTTGGGAAATAGCATTTTTCTAGTCTCATGCACTGCACATTGTAAAACTTGTAAAAAAAATAAAAAAAAAAAAAAACCCAACTATTTACACAAAGAGCTGTTGGCCGGGAGTTTGATCCCTGACAGGTTTCAGTGAAAGTTTGTCTTTTCTGTGTTTAGATTTGTATAAATATAGAGACAATTTTATGGGAATACTTTTCCTTCCATCACTTCTACTCATATGGCAGACAGTATTTCTGGAATGATCTTCCATTGTTTCTCTTGTGTCATGAAGCTGTTTTACCATGTTTACGGAAATTAACCAGCGGGCCTCTATCAGCCGGTCAGCCTATTGTGCAGTTTGACATGGACCGGTTGTACTTTTCCACTTGCCCCTGAAATCTGCGGGTAACCTGGGATACACACTTCAGAAACCACATGTGCTCAGCTTCACTTTTGGACTTCTAAGACACAACGCTGACGCAAAAAAAAAAAAAAAAAAACATCGTGTACCTCTCTTATTCTGAAAGCAGAGTGGATGTCCTGGACTGACGCAGCACAGTTCGTCATGTTGCTTCCAAAAGAGAGAGACTGACTGACAAATCTGCATGGAGCTAAATGAGGAAATACCCCATGAGGAGTCGTCTCCGTCAGAGCATCCATGTGTCCGACGACGTCCAAAAACAACCGAGCTGTTTGGCAGGAGCCCCCGTAGCTGTGGATCTTTTTTTTTTTTAATGTTAATGCATCACATAAAAGCAGAGGCTTGTTTGACTGGCAGGTTGACATCGGGAAGAGTCAGTGGAGGATGTGAGTGAAATAATAAACTGTCATAAATATATCAAATAGAAACACTAAAGTAAAATTAATTGCCATGAAATTATACCGTGTATTTTGGCTTCTTTCCAGTAATGGAAGGCTCTGATTTACTGAAAGGGCCCTTCAGAGTGCAGGCCTCAAGTTTAAAGGGACTGATAGTAAACTGGCAGCTGTTCTCGTTATTCAATAATTGTTTCTGTCATTTTTCATTCGAGCAAAAAAAAAAAAGGGGGGGCCGCACATTTTCTTTCAGTTTCAGCTTCTCAGATGTGAAGATTTGCTGCTTTTCTTTTTTTTTCATATGTGACAGGGAATTAAAAACCCTTAGATTTTGGACTGCTGGTCAGACAAAACATGCAAGTTGAGGGCTCTGATTTTTCTCACTTTTTGTTTTTTGCATTTTAAAGACTGAAACAATCAGCAGATGAATCAGTGATGAAATGAATTCGTTAGCAACATTTCCTGTTTTTTTGCTGCTGACTTCAATTTGATATTTATATACAGTGTGTGTGTATATATATTTAGCCTATACAATAATTATTATATTAACTGTCTATGTAATACAGCTGCACACGGCCTGGACTGATTTAATTTCAGTTGGAGGAAACCATTAATATTAATACTTATGTTCTCTTTGGATTCAGTGCATTGAAATACAGCATACATGCTCGCAGTTACAGCGCTTGTTTTGCTCGTGTAACTCGTGCTCGTACTAAAAAAACCTCCTGAGGCTTGTCTACATGTGATCGTCAGGGCTGACATCTGAAACACGGGTCGAACTTTTAGCATGAAGACGTTTCTTTCCTTTCCTTTTTTTTTTTTTTCATGGGAATCTTCTTTTGTTTCTTCTCAGTTACTCAGGTCCAATATGTGGTAAGCTTTTGAATCTCAAATAATTTAAAGGGTATCTTTTATGCTTTTTTCTTATTTTCAGTCATATATATAATGTCACAGTGTCAGATGATGATTTTAAAACGTGGCCAAAGTGTTAAATAATGAGGTAAACGTATGTAAACGCCGGCCTCAGACTGCTCTGAACGCTCCGTTTCCATCGTTTTTTTTCTACTTTTCAGCCCGAGCCGACGTCGGCCGGCGACAGATTTATTTATATGTTCATCTGCTCCACACACACACACACACACACAACGCATGAGTTCACTGCTCAACAATTACAACATCTTTCCGTCGTTATGGAGGGAGTCACACCGAACCATGGAGTCTGGTCGAGTTGGCTCGCGGTCGACTGTCGAAGTTAAATAAATAGTTTACCTGTTGGAGGTGTCCTGGTCGCCTGCAGCTCATCATTAAACATCATCATTGCTTTGGCCGAGCTAAACTAAACACAGTTGTTGGAAGTTGAAACGTAAGTTATTGCCTCTGTGGCGTAATCCTCATTAATAAAGGCTATAAAGGCAGAAGTAGCCCTGAATGTAACGCAACACCTTTATTTAAACTCATCCAGCGTTCGTTTTTTTTTTATAAAGCACATCGTCCTTGTTTCCCCTCGATACAGAACACACACACTCTGCGGCTCTGAAGTGGATTAAATGTAAACCAGCTCACTTTCTCAGACGCTCCAGTGGTTTTCCTGCGATCAGGTGAAAGATGGGAAAGAAGGGTCAGACTCAGGGTTGAACTCGCCGTGTGTAAAGCAGACACAGGAATCCTCTTGTGCTGATTTAAAGCCGAAGCCGCCGTGTCAAACAAAGACCCGGCAGTAGTTTTGAACTTGCGCAGGACGGCTGACCTTTGGCCTTTGTGACGCTCCGCTTGTTTTGGAATCTGATTTGTGGTGTTTTACTGTGATCATGGGAGTCTCCCCGAAAAACTAAGTGAAAGACGAGCTTTGTCCGCGGCTCCTTGTTTTCTCCTCTTTTTGATGGATGAATGTGAACCCGCTATTTCCACACAAAGCCGGATAATAATAACTCTTATGGGAACCGGAGAGAGAGAGAGAGAAATGTGAGGAAATGACTGACTCATTTATTACATGTCATCAATGGCGTCATTAGGTTCATTATCTCAGTCAGAGTCGGAGGGTTTTGAAGATATATACAGTATTTTTCCATGCTTTGGATACACATAATTTCTAGGAAGCAGGGTTATCAGTGTTTACATGCAGTATATTAAGCTCTATGTCTATATTCAACCCTGTGTCCTAGAAATGATGCTTACTAGAGACCCAAAGGTCACATCCAGAGTCCTGTGTGTGGTCTCAATCTCTAAATTCGGGCCTTCTCATAAGTGGTGGACATTATTGCTATGTTAATAAAATCTGAAGTCTTAGTTTTGATGTCTGCTGTGTGGGCTCACCTGATCCTCTCCGCAGCTTTGGGACTTGCACTGAGTGTCGCTTGATTACCTGCTCTGTTAGCACAATTTAGCTAAAGTAGCTAATGTTAACCCAAGCGTGTAGCGCTCAGTGTTTACAGTGAGCTAGCGTTAGCGTCTGAGGTAGTGGGGGTGTGTTTTCAGGGCGTGAAAGGAAGGCGGACGTCGCACTTTGCTGCGTCCATTTTTATGTACAGTCTTTGGTTCAGGCTACAAAAGCACTTTGGTTAATATCAGTGAAAGATTTTGGTTTCAGTGAAATGCTAATAAACATGTACTTCAAATCACTGCAGACTTTTTTCTTTATCAAACCAAGACTATGATCTTTCTCTAAACTTAACCAAGAGCTGCCAGTGCTCAAGCATAACCATAAAAAAAGTTTAATAATGTATCAACATTTTTGCAACTTACAAAATAAGTCAATTAACAATATTTTATTATTATACTGAGAGAGAGCGTGTGCATTATGTGTCCTGCAAATCACATCTGCTCTTTCAAGTCTGTCACCGTGATTCCTAGGCGACAGGGTTGCAGCCGTTCACCTGTGCCTCCTCCTGCACGAGCGCCGCTGGATTTCTACTCAGTCATGGAAACGGGAGCATGACAATCACAGGAAGCCGGAGGGCATCCAGCCTCCGTAACCTTCACATAAAAAACACCGCGATGATGAGAGGCCGAAAACTTTATTTTCAGAGGCTCTTTGATGAAGTGTCGAGTTGCGGCGCAGTTGTCCTGCCCTTCCTGCACCAGTGGGGCCGAAACACTCCCAGCCAACTCTGGTATCTTTGGATGACACTGGAAACGGGTCAGTGGAGTCTAAAAATGGACGCCAGCCCTCCAACAGTTATTGTCTCCTGCCTGTCACACCCTTTTTCCCCTCACTCACTCACACACACACACACACACAGCTGTTTCACACAAGGCGTATGACAGCTGGTTGCCGAGAACGTGCACGCTACGGAGGTCAGGGTGGTGTGGAGGCACACTGAACTGTGGGAAATCCCAGGGCGGGAGGCTCTGGAAGTGATGAGGAGCAGTTGATGGTGAAAAGTATCTGTCAGCTCTTAAACCAGTAAAGATTAATGATATTTCCCTAACTATTTCTCATAAAGGGACGGGCCTTCGCATCAGAGCTCCCAAACCGTGGAATATTTCTTGCCTTTAATCAGTCTCAGCGATTGCTTCGGTGCTTTTCTGCATCTTTTACTGTAAAACACTGAAGCACTGTTAAAGAAAACTGATATATAAGTACATTTTTATTGATATTATTCACCGTTATTAATCGTTTTCCTTGTTGTAAAGTCGCACACACACTGCAAAACATCCACACGTTCAACACTGAGAGTAATAAAGTTTTTCTTTACATTTAATGAGCAATTATCTAATCATTCCTCGTCTCAGAAGCAGCAGTTGAGGTCCATATGGTGGCAGTTCTGGTCACATGATCTGTTTGCTTGAAAGGCAAAAAGCTCCAGAGCAGCAACTAAATGGACCCAAACAATCAATTTATTTTTTAGTAACACTTTATGATAACAACCAGTGGTAAGTCATTTATAAGAGACAAGCTAACGATGAGCTAATCATGAACAAAACATTAATATACTTCTGTAAATGATTGTTGGCGAGACGCTCACCGACTCACCGACTACTTTCATCAGTCCGTCATTTTTATAGATGATGTGCAAATGTATGATTTAATCATTCATAAGTCATTTACAAGTGCTTTTGCATCTCTCTGATCTAAAGTGTAAACAATTCATCATAATGTAAATGTCTAACTTTCAGATTAGTCTATGTATGCATGTACACAAAGCTTTTACAGACCTTTAATTTAAAGTATAAAACTTGTAAGTTGAGTAAAGCGCAAGTGAAAAATAGAGGAAAATAACCTTATTAAAGTCAACATATGGAATGAATACACTCATTAATACATTCAGTCAAACTTTAGAGGATTGCATCAACTGTAAGAGTCCATTTTAATTACTACTTCTTTTTAAGTAAGATGTCAAATATACTTTGGATTCAACATTTTAGCTCGCAGTCAATAGTTTTTTTTCACGTTTGATAATCAGCTCTTGCAGTTTTAAACTTAAACATTGTTTAAACTTTAACACGGAAACCAACAGACGATATAAATCAAAACAGAGGTCAACAATTTCTGACAGTCGGATGAACAGACCTGATGTTTTTCTCCACACACAAAAAAAAAAAAATGACAGTCTGACTCTGGAAACGTGTTTGGTTGCCAGTAAACAGCTTCCAAAATGACAAACAGACAGTTTTTTAAAGTGCTGCTAAATGTCTTCGCATATAAACAAACTCCATTAAACCAGGAACTTCAAACGCTTCCACACTGTGCCACACATACTGGAATAAACAAGAGAGCCATGCACAAGCCGTGTCAGGCAAACAGCCATGTTTGATTATTGTGAGTCAGGGTAATGTAGTCGTAGGGCTGCTTTTAGCCTCGGCGGTTTGAGTCTCATGTACCCCAGTTTCCACCGACCGGAGCCCAGCGCCGGCGCTTTTTACACGGGATGGAGTGAGCCAAAAGCCATTACATAACTCTACACACTTCTGGTTTCCTAGCAACACTAACGCCAACTTCAAGCTCCTCACATTCTAACATGGGTGCTGATTGGCAACGCTGGTTGTCGCGGAAACGGAATAAAAGAACTTCAAGCACATTCACTGATGATAAAAAGCAGTAGAGGCTTTATTTATGATACTTCTTCTTCTTCTCTCCTTCGCTCTGTGTTTCGCTGCAATTTTTTTGATGAAAGCATAAATATCCAGCTCATGAGACAAGTGATGCTTCATTCCTTCAGTGTTGCCGGAGCAGCCGGGCTTGCAATTGTTTTGTTTTGGGTTTTTTTTTTTTTTTTTCCTAATGCCCCTTATCTTGACGAGTTAATTCATCTCGGAGAAAACAAAAGGCTGATGTCTCAAGATAACAAAGACCATTCATCACAATTGCTATCACGGGTGGAGCTCGTTCTCATTTGTTAATTCCTGTCATCTCCCCTCTTCTTCCGTCTCTCTCCCTCACATGGATAAACTATTTAGATCAAGCACAAGAAGCCTTCAAGTGGCGTTTAAGGACACGGGTTCAAATGTGTTGGTTCTTACTCCCTCTCTGCACCTCACTCTCCTTTCTCTCATTAACCCTAATAAAATAAAAATGCTTGGAAGGTGTTGTTCGGTATTTCTCCTACATAAAACACCCGTTTAGCCGTAATAAAGGTGTTAATAATGATGGATACTCCTCTTGATCTGACATTTGCACTCCTGATCTCTGATAAACTTTATAAGGAATAATAGGAAGCAACCTTAAAATAATAACTGGTAATCTCGAGATAACAGCGTTAAAAAAAAAAAAAAAGTTAGTTTTTTTCCTTTGGTCTGAATCAGAGGATGAGTCGTTGCTTTCTTTGCGTTTCCCCCTTTATCAATAGAAGCCATGTGGTAGCTGTCAAACTGTTGTTTGGCCAGAAGTCTCGTGGGGTAGGTGGGCGGTGGAAACAGCAGACAGGCTTCAGTGTTTATGAAACATCTTCCTTCTCACTTTTTGTAAAACAGAAAATAAAAGTAACGTATGAAGCGCAGCACTCAGGAATATGAAAGTAAACTTCCAGACAAGAGGAGGATTAGTAAAATGTTTTTTTTGAGAAATGAACGCCTACTTGTTATTACTGAAATAAACACCACCTCTCTCTCTCTCTCTCTCTTCTTACTGCTACTGCTACTTTTCCACTGTTTTCTCATTCTTATTATTCATATTCTTATGAATAAGAACAATGATAAATCATGATTCATGATCACGTTACTGTAAAGTGTTATTTTTTTTATCATTAAAGTAATCTTGTAGCTCAACTTTACAACACTTACAGTAGATATTAAATAAAGGCAGCAACTTGTGTTAATTATTGATTAACCTGTCTGCTATTTTATTGTCTTTTATCACATTTTCATATTTCTTGTGTGCATCAGTCTCCGATTATTAAGGATTAAAGACACGTCAGGAGCAGTTTGGGGTTTTAGTGTCTTACTCAAAGACTCTTCCAGATGTAAAGCCAGAGATCCAACGAGAGCTGCAACTAACAATTATTGTTATGATGGAATCATTTGCAGATTATTTGTCCAGTTGATTAACTGTTTGATATGTTTAATATTTGCAAATAGTGAAAAAAAAAAGTCCAAACTAACATATTTAAAACACTTACTTTGTCCAAAAAATATTCTAAAAACCAAATATATTCACTTTACTATCAAAGAACTCTAACTGTTGTTCAATTTGTGAAGCTGAAACAAAACATTTTTCACATTTTTGCACAAGAAATGACTTGAACCACAGTCAGTTAACCATCTGACCTGCAGCCTACGATGATATAAAAACTGCAATCCTTCCTTAATATGTTAGAAATGATTTATTTACTATTAAAAGACCGTTAATCAACTGACTTTGTGCGCTAACACCCCCCCCCTACAACCTTATTTGACACTGGCGTGAGTTTATGTTTTAGTTTTGGTTGCCCTCACCTTCCATGAGTCACTCTGGGCCTTGAATATTTCCAGGGTGGACAGCTGTGATCTAAATATACCGAGGGACTTCCTAACTTCAGGAAAAAGATAGAAAGAAGGGCCAGTTTCAGATCCTCCCGCAAATTTCCTGTAATAGCGACCCTCAGAGACTAAAGAAAAACACACAGTGGGAACATGCAGACGTCAAGGTCAAACAGGTCAGAGACAACTTAGGGTTTTTTTTTAAAACGATTCTCTAGCTCGCAGCCTTCGGTGTTTCCCCCCCCGCTCCGCTCCGCTCCGCTGTGTCTCCTTGCAGCGTTTCTGCAGGCTGGTTTAACATGCACGGCGCTGTTGTCGGAGGCGCTCTGCACCTGTCCGGCTGACATTCCTGCGCTCACAGTTGACGCACGACAGCTTGTCAAATCTGCAGCAGCAGCAGCAGCAGCAGCAGCCTCGCGTGCATACGACTCATCGCGGCTCGCGCACGCTGAATTTCACCAACCGCTAATACCGATCTGACATACAAATGTGAGTTGCGGCTTTAGGATGAATGTGTGCATCTAAAGTGTGTCTGATGTTACATAAGATGGTGCTTGTTTAAAAAGGGCATCTATTCCAAAACTGCCGGTGTGGCTCCAAACATAAATAAAGGTTGAGTAGGTAGACTTTATGTTAGAGTGTGTGGAGGTCTGAGGAAAATCTGCTTTGACAGATAAAGGACTTGTAGCCTCACGTTCATTTATAACTGTGAATTTTTTTATTTTTTTTAAACAAGTCTGTGCTGCAGATACGTCGAAGGAAGGAAGTAAATGTGTGGATGTATGAGGGAGACGCATAGAAACGACAAGTATGATAAAACAATGTAAGTAGTTAAGAGTGATCATGAATACAATATTGACAATAATAAAAAAAAAAAGAAAAGCATTAATATGATAATGCATAAAACAGTCCAGTCTCATCCAACATGATGCATATTTTTCTGGGACTGTTTTTCTCGTTCTGGCTTTTTAACAACTATCTTTAAAACTTGCAAAATCCCCTCCAGACATGTTTTAAGACACATAAAAATACTCTTTGCTTTGAATAATAATTTCTATCTGATCTGGTTTTCGCATCGGGGACGAGCGAAAGAGATTCTTAAAATGACGTCTCCTCCTGTCTCCCTCGTCAACAAAGACCCGTCTCTGAAATATGCAAATATTCGTCACAGCCTTCATCGTATCAACTACAGGTCAGTTATCAGTTATTCCTCTCCTCTCTGATATTTTATAGAAAAGACAATTAATTGGGAAATAGTTGCTCCGGACGAGATGTGATGTCATAACTCCACGGACGGATTTAAAGTGAGCACAGAGGAAGTGTCTCCCCCCCTTCAGAAGACAAATGTTCTGCACGGAGACTCGAAATGGATTCGTATCACGTTGCATCACTTATCCACTAAGTGAACGTCTAGCCAAGTTCACGTTGAGTTTGCCAGAGCGGTAACAAGGTTTGCATTCTTAAAATCCAAGCATTACAAAAAAAGATTTGCCCCAAAAGCGGCAGTCAAAACGTCATGAAGAGACTGCCCGCACACTGGAGAAGGAGTACAAGAGGTTCAAGATTAACAAAAGGATCAGTTTATTTCATGTGCAACAAATGATACACTGAAAAAAAGCAACAAAAGCAAACTTCTCCCACCACTTTTCAGCTTTCAGAGAAACCTGTGTGAGTCTCTCTGAGCGTCTCGGGCAGCGGAGCGAAACCCCACGCGCTCGGGGTGCTCAGCACTTTCCTGACAGATTGAGATGAATTGTGTGAAAGAGGCTCGCTGGGTCGCTCTGGGGACACCCTTGAGGTGTCGCTGGGAGGCTTGTGACGCTTTCTCCGGGAGCGGGGAACAATAGACGGAACCAGCTGCTGCGGGAGTCGGTGTGACACAGTGGAGGAGCTGTTTACAGGCAGCCTCGCTCAGGCCGGACACCGGTCCTACGTCAGCTCTCCCACAAGTTTATCACAGTGGAGTTGCAGACCTCTGTGTGTGTGTGTGTGTGTGTATGTGTTTGTGTGTGTCCAGCGACTCACAGGGAAAGGTCAGCCTTCATCACAAGGTCTCCGAGCGCTGCAAGGCCTCCATATGACACTCTGAATACAATGAAGTTTATCTGCTGTGTCGGTTTGATGGATAGGAGAGAAACATACATGTTGCAAATCTGACATCTGCAACATTTCAGGCTTCGAGACATTTCTGTGGTTTTGTTTCACATTCAACAGAGAACAGAACTGCTTCATTTTACACTTTAAAGCCCATTTAACCTTCTCATATCAAAGACTGAACATGCATGAAATATGTAACTTTAAACGGTTAAAAACGAGTAAAACTTAAGAAATTTTATGTAACTAGTTTTTAACAGATGTTAAAAAACTTGCTGTTTTTTTACCCTTTGTTTGCATGCATATGTATGTACATATATATGTATATGGATTCATGCAGTCTTTTGTGGTCATGCACTATAAATAGATTTACTGTCATTTGATTTAATAATGTTTTGTGTTGTCAGGTTTGCTGAATATTCCCAACCCATACATGGATTTTTTTTAGGGGGTTGAAAAGATGCCATTTTTTTTATATAAACACACCCCATTAAGATGATAGCCTCTCTGTAATTTGCTTTTTAAAGGGGACATATCATGCTTTTTGTGCTTTTCTGTTATTTTTTATACTGTTATGACGCTGGATGTTTGTGTTAAACATGTTAAAAATGTCTGTAATTATGCTGCCTTCAAGTCTAAAAAATCAGGGCTTCAGTCTGCTCTGAACGCTTACCTCTACTTCCTCTTCAGACTAATTGTTAGATTGTTCCTACATGATTCATCCGTTATTGGTCTAACACGTATCCTGCAACATGTGCTGCTGTATACGAACGCTGAACCCGCTGCCGACCCCTGCACGTGAAAACCTGCTTCTTTCATTCTCAGAAAATTGCAAATCTGAAGGTCTTGAACTGTTACTGTAATGTTCTCTCTTCGGGGCACAGACAGTTCTTCCTCTATGGTAATTTCCTCACAGAGAACATTACCGTAAACTCTTTTGTAACTCTTCTTGCCCAATCTCGGCGAAGCCAAGTTAACCTCAACTGCAACAACAGAAGTGCCGGTTCTGTGCAGCTTCTGAGAAATCACAAGTCTCTTTAAGGAACCATTGTGCTAACTCGGTTAACTCCCATGATTCATAGCTGCCCTGCTGCCCTGCTGCCCCTCTGCGTGTGAGTGTTTGTGAGCGGTTCAGCTGTCCCCGTTCCATGACAGGTAAAATATTGTGTTTCACCCTCACCTCTCAAGGGGGTCGATTCAAAAATAGTAAACAGTCTTGTCTTGGAGCTATGAGTAAACAACGCGTGCCGCAGATAACCCGGCTTGGGTTACCCCGCGTGGTGTTTCCCACCTCTCTCTCTCTCTCTCCTATTAACGGCCCGATGCATATTAAGAATCTCAGATGGGAATAATGAAATGCTGGCGCCTCTCGTTGCACGGTTTTCCACGTCTGCAGGCCTCTCGCACCGCGGATTAACCACACACGGAGGGCGAATCCAGCACGGGGGATCATGGGTATCATGTTTTTCTTTCCACCGCTCCCTTATTGCGGAATATGAGGGGAGGGTCACGTTTTTGGCGGGCGGGCGGTGAAAGACGATGACAATGTCGCGTCAATCACGCGGAGGTGATTATGACGGGCGGGCTTAAGATGCGTGTTGTTTCCCCGGGGGGTCAGAACAAAAGTTGTGTGTCATTGCTGCGCCGCACTGGAGTTATGAACATCTTTACATGTCTTTATGTTGTTGCTGGGGCGATATATTCCATGCACATGATGGGTCATTATCTTTATTATTGTGTGATTAATCATCCTCCCACAGTATGACTATATTTACAACATATCTAAGAAATGGAAAAGCTTAGAAGCTGCAGCAACTGGCTTAATTAATTTTATATTGCAAAAATAGTTGCCAATTTATTTCCTTTAGATTAATTAATCAATTAATAGACTAATTGTTGCAGCTCTTCTTATTTTCTTTGTTAAAGTCATTTATTGTTTTTTATGAAATTAACTTCCAGACTATAAAGAAAATTGCTAAAACCGTCCATCATAATTTTCCTGAGCCTAACATCTTGTTTTTATCCCATAAAGCGTCCAAACTTGCAATTTTTTTATTCTATAAAAGACAGAAAAGCAGCAAACATCCAACATTATTATTTATATTTAATAAATGACTAAACAAACTTATCGCTTTACTTCTATAAAAGAGGAAAGAAAAAAATAGGAAACTAGTTTCATTCTATTTTCGGTCAATAATGAAAGTCATGAGCCGACAGTCCTTTTGTTAGTTTGTTCTTTTATTCCAACCTTGAGTCAGTGATGTTAAACAGCAACGTGCTGCAACTGAGTGGATTAGAGCCGCAAAGATCAGTCGACGAGGGGACGGGCGGGAAGTTAAACGGCAAACTATTTTGAAAATCAACATTTTTCAGCTTCTTTATTATAAAATTTTCAGGTTTTTTTTAAATTCTTTTATTCTTCTATGAGAGTAAACTGACATTTGTTGCATCTGAGGTTTTCCTCATTTTCTAGACAAAATGATTAATTGAGAAAATCGATTTATCTGCCATGATATGAACGTTTAACTCCCGTTTTTTTGTATTCATGGACAACTGATATGACACATTATTTCCTCAAAGTTCCACTTTTATGACAGATTCACGTCATTTGCATAAAGAAACTTTTCACACATCTTTTCATGCGTCTAACGACCGCTCCCTCTTTAATCCCGCTGCTGCTACAATGTGCGGTTATTTGCGAGTGTTCGGCCGAACGCCGTGTGTGATACTGAGCTTAAAACAACCAAGTATTAATGCCGGATTAAGCCCATCAATCAAGATCAACACATCCCTTCTCACTTGCTATTTGCGGGGACACAAATACAAAGACAGACGCACCGACCCCAGCAGATGCATAAAGAGTATCGTTTCCGAGCAGCAGATATTCTGCAAATCCAAATTTAACTCCTACGCTTCTATTTTCTCTTTAACAAGGGGAAACAAACTGCAATCAAGGAACATGATCAGCCCGGGCTCTTTTTCAGATGGAAAAAACGTGACGAGTCAAAGTAGCAGAAGGGGGGAGAAGAAAAAAAAAACATGATCTCTGGTCTCTTTTTTATCCATTCAGCAACGTCCCTTTGATGTTTCAATTTTACCCTGAGCTGCGGCCAATTGTGTTGTGTGGTCTTGAATTACACAGAGGAAGAGCTAGTGGAAAGAAAGAAGGGCTGGAGACATACGATACAAAAGGAACCACAAGGGGAGAAACTGTGCGAGGCTGCCAACGTCTCCACTCGCCTGCCTCTCTCTCTCTCTCTCCCCCTCCTCTCCTCTCCTCTCCTCGTGCACTCTAAAAAAAACGTTCCCGGTTCTTAGACGTTGATCCGAGTTCATCTGTGGAAGTTACAATGCTCGGAACAAACTCAGAATAAACTGTGGATCTTATGTTTCACGTCTCCTCAGCAGCCTCCCACCTTGCTTTTTTCTTTGCGTGGTGAAAAAAATAAGACTCCCTTTTATGATGAATATTATTTAGTATGTCTATTCTGTGCAAAGCTTTTGACTGTGTGATAGTTATTACAGTGATTTTGTTTTTGACAAAAGATGCCTTTTTGACCCAATTACCCGGATGTCTATTTGAGTGTTTCCTCAAGGCATTTCATCAACCTATTGGCCTAATTTATGTGGTCTTCTGATTGGATAATCTGTCTGGCATCTACAGTATGCATATATATTTAGAACCGTCGAGATGCCCGGTGATGTAGCTGATGAAGATTAATTAAAACTCTCATGTCGAATTTCCTGCTTTTCGAGATTTAGTATCGTGTAAAAAAAAAAAAAATTAAGAGTAAATTGCAGCTCACGAGATTGAAGAAGTTCCGCCTTCATCTTAAATCTTAACTGAGAACTGATTTGAACCCAAAACCACAAATATAACCAAATCTTAACCATGATGTTCATCATAGAGCTGCAACAATTAGAGGATGGTTTTCAGTTGAGCTTTTTTTAAAAAAAAAAAAAAAAAAAAGAAGAAAATCCAAAGTCTCTGATTGCAGTTTCCCAAATGTTCTTGTTTCTTTGGTCTTCTGACAAACTGGAAACTGGATTTCTTTAGGTTTTCTTCTGTTGGTTGAGTTTTGACACTGTTCACCGTTTCATAGACCAATCAATCAATCGAGAAAATAATCCAGAGATTAGTCAATAATGTAAATAATCACTGGTTGCATTATGGGAGGAACATGCGTCACTGTTTCGCTCAGTTCGTATCGTGGTCATAACTCTTTAAAACACATTAAGAAGGTTCCCTGTGGACCGCTAGTAGCACTATGGAGCAATGTTTTTACAAGCGGGACACAAGGACACACACGTATCCATGGGAACGTGTTTGTTAGTGGTGCTGATGTGCAAAAAGAAAGCATAGAAATGTTCCAACAAAGGCAGTGAAGAAGAAGAAGGCCGTTAGCTAGTGAAAGCTGTGGAGGTGTTACGGAGGAGCTGGATACCAGACAATCAAAAGAAAACTGCTCGTCTGGCGTAGAAGCCGAAAAGAAGTTTGTTTCTCCCTCTCAGCTCGTAGACTTTATATCAGGATGACGCCACAAACCTGCAGCAAGGCCGAGTGGCAACGCTGTCTGCAGCTCTCTGAAACAATACATGAATTTCAAATATTCAAAAGAATCAGCTTTGCGAATGTTTTATGAGAAAGTTACTCACTTGTTAGAGCTCGAGCAAACACACAATGTGTTTGTTTACAAGAAAACTGGGAGCGATTGTTTATGTTTTGCATTTTTTTCCACATATTACTATTGTTATCTGCCTCAATATATATGGGTCCTAATGTATGGGACTTTGTTAAAATGACATAAAGACATTGTAGAACCTCATAACAAGTTTTTATAAAATGACTACATAAATCTTTAAATTTGTGAATACCTCTCTCCCTGCTCTTATCTGTATACCTGTCATGCTTTTCTTTATTCTACGTGTATGTATATATGTCTATGTTAGATTATAAATTGTGCAAAAGCAAACTCATACTCCAAACATAAACACTGGCCTTTGCATCGGTCATGCTGTCACGCTTCTATAAGCAGCTCCCTGCAGCACGCGACATCTCTCTAAAGTCTGTCGCTCTAAATGCTGTTTACATTTTAAAGGCTGAGGAGTTTTTATTGAGGCCGTTGACCCACTTCACGTATTGACATTGTCGGCTCTCTCTCTCTCTCTCTCTCTCTCTGTGACCTCCGCATTGCTGCTTTCAGATGCCGTGTTGTTACCGGGTAGAGTGTCTTGTTGGAAAACGCAGCATGGCAGCAGCGGCAGCAGCATTGTGCTGAATAGTTCGACAGTGAAATTAATCCTCAGTTCCTGCGGCGGCGGCCCTGAACCTCTAAAACCTCGGAGCATCGGCCCCGAGCGAGGTGACGATTCTGTGCGCGGCTTCTCTGCGTGTCAGACGGTGTCGGGTTGGTCGCACTTGCCGCTCTGTAAATCATCTGCGTGAAGGTCAATGCCGATGGAGGCTGTTTACCAGCGATACGGTATTAAAGGAGCATTAACTGTGATGGGATGGATTTATTATGTGATAGAGGGATGTGCAAGCGTTAGATTTTTCAAATTTAAGTATTGTGGCCAAAAATATCACTGCAAGTCTAAAAAAAAAAAAACCCTGAACCGTATGTTGCAACTTAAGAATCAACAAAATAAAAAAAAAGTTGGCTGGAAATTAAAAGCTGCAGCTGATGATTATTTTTCATTATTGAATAATTGGTCCTTTATTTTCTCAATTAATCGATTGTTTGGTCAGAAAACAGTGAAAAATGTCTGCTGCATCTTTCCAGAGTCCAAGATGACGTCTTCAAACTTCTTGTTTTATCCAAACAGCAGCCCAGAACCCGAAGACATCGAGTTAACAGTGATGTGAAACAGTGAGAAGATCAGCAAATCCTCACAAAAGTAGAGAAGCTTGGAGCCAGATAACGACGGTCATTTATAACTGACATGATCACCCAATTATCAAAACAGTTGCAGATTCATTTTCTGTCTATCAGTGAGCTGATTGTTGCAGCTCTACTCCTCTGAAGGCAGCATTATTGTCTCTCTCCTGTTCAAGTTCTGGTTTCTTTTTCAAAGGTAGGACGTAATAATGATGGACTCGCTTTAAATGTCACCATAGACACACACACGCCGCCTCTAACAAATAACATGTGCAGAGTTAAAGCTGATCGATGAGGAAAAGATGTAACGTGTGCAATCGAATAAGAGCACTCATCAACCCTGCCCCTGCTCCAGGAGGGCAGGAGGAGTTGCTAATTTTAGCGTAGCAAGTCACCGCAAAAGTACCTAGAGCTACAAAGAAAATGGGCGCTTTCCATTTGGCAGACGACGCGGCTCTTTGATTACCTCACCCGATGCCTCCTCCTCACGTCTTAGCTCCCACCAGGAAGCGTATGTATATTAGCAACAATGGAAAGAACCCAACGAGGCCGGGTTGGCTCGACCTGCTGTGTGGTCTCCGCTTGCCTCTGTTTGACTGGTAGAGAGAGATGCTCCCTTGTGGCTAATCAAGATATAAAAAAAAAAAAAAAAGAAAAACTGTTAATGAGGGCAGGGCTGTGTTCATGATGCCCTCTAACAACAGCGGCAGCCACGCTAATGGCGATAATTGTCGGCTCGTGTTGTTAGGGTTAGGGTTAGGGTTAGGGTTAGGTTAGGGGTTAGGGTTTAGGGTTAGGGTTTAGGGTTAGGGGTTAGGGTTAGGGTTAGGGGTTAGGGGGTTAGGGTTAGGGGTTAGGTTAGGTTAGGGTTTAGGGGTTAGGGTTTAGGGTTAGGGGTTAGGGTTAGGGGTTAGGGTTAGGGTTAGGGTTGGGGTTGGGGTTGGGGTTTGGGATTCGGGTTAGGGTAGGTAGCACTGGCCTACTGACAGGACCCACCATTAACCAGAGGGGGGTGTGTGAGGTTTGCTGTAAGTCCCTCCATGAGGGACCAGGATCTAAGGGGGCAGAGGTGGGAGAGCCGAGAGAAGGAGGAGAGATAAATAATAAAAAATAAAAATAAAAAAAAAAAGGGAAGGGGGAGTAGTTTGGGGAGGGTTAGGGTTGTGGGAAGGGGGAGGGAGTGGTTAGGTTTGGGGAAGGTTAGGGGAAGGAAGGGGGAGGGAGTGGTTAGGTATAGGGGAGGGGGGGGGGAAGTGGTTAGGGTTAGGAAAGGGGGAGGGGAAAAATTGGTTAGGGTTAGGAAAGGGGGAGGGGGTAGTTAGGGTTAGGAAAGGGGGAGGGAGTGGTTAGGTTTGGGGAGGGTTAGGGGAAGGAAGGGGGAGGAAGTGGTTAGGTTTTAGTAGGGTTTAGGGGTTAGGGTTAGGTTAGGGTTAGGGTTTAGGGGTTAGGGTTAGGGTTTAGGGTTTAGGGTTAGGGGTTAGGGTTAGGGTTTAGGGGTTAGGGTTAGGGTTTAGGGTTAGGGGTTAGGGTTAGGGGTTAGGGTTAGGTTTTGTTGAATGTTTTATCACAGTAGTAGTAGCAGCGCACCGACAGCTCCTCTCTGAATGATGAAAATAAAGAGTCCGACAGTGAAATAATATCATTTATTCTGCACCGCCGCAGCCTACAACCATCCATATTGTTATCTGGTCTAACAGTGATGACAAGCGGAGCTACTGTAACACATCTGCACAATCTCAAGACTTCACCTCTCAGACGCCGGCTGGCTGGCTGGCTCTTGCAAAAAAAAAAAAAAAAACGCCTTCACGTGTGTTCACATTTGCATGCACGCTAATCGTCTTCTTCTTCTTTCCCCAAAAAGTTGTGCTGTTGTGAGGTTTCGTATGATCTCAGTGGAGGAGAATGAAGAGAAGTCGTGATATTGAAGATACTTTAAATCACCTCTTTAATCCAGGGGCGACGTGTAGAACAAATCCAGCTGTCAGGTTTGATATGATCTTTTCCTGCAATATTTATTTATTTATTTCTTGGACTTGTGATCAGGAATCTGCAGTGTTTTTGGAACCAGAGGGAGTAGCGTGTTGACCCAGAGTCCACGCTGCTCCCTCTGCGATTTCAGACAGCTGCAGCATCCAGCGACACACTTTTGTTATTTACCATGTGTGAACAAGTGATTGATGAGACAGGGAAAAAAAAGGGGGGGGGGGGGGGGGGGATAACGGAGGGGAGAACCTGGGGTATGTGTCGTGTGTGTGCGCTCCTCTCTCCTCAGGGAGCGGCGCAAGGTGGTTCGAGCCAGAGGTGAGATGGACGCGAGACGGCTAATAACAGCTGAACCTGTGGGTGCCAACTGGCCAAACAAAAAGCCGGAGGGTTGATTTGATGGGACGTGGCCTTTTAGCGAGGGGTGGGCACATGTTTGGCAAAGGGGGCGCGTCACGTAGGCACGGGCCAGGGGCAGGGGCAGGGGCGGTCAACGCCAACTTTGCACGAGACAGACGGACCTGAACACATCTGAGAGGAGACTCAAGGAGAGAAAAGCTCAAAGGAAGTCGCTTTGCTGTCACAGACGAGCTGCAGAAAAGTCAAATTTCGTGATATTAACTCACATTTTTGATGCTTTTTTTTTTTTCCTCAGCAATAGCCGTTCAGTGTATTCACCTCTCTGTGAAGTCGCTCTATTGTTACTGGTTGTTAGGAGTTCACCGTTCCTGTGCAAGGTGCAAACTGAATATGAGGATCTGAACAGCAAGTGAAAGATGAAAGTAAAAATCTTTAACTTTTACTCATAATTGCAAAGCTTCGAGTACAGTACAGAGAGACTTTTAAGATTACTGTGCTGTATTTATTTATTTATTTTACAATATTTGCACTATTCCTACTAACGGCATGCCTTTATTAGACCTCTGATAGTATAGAAACAGACTGTCAGCGGCTGACAGAGTCTGTTTTTAGTCAAACAGGATGATTGTCTGACTTATCTTTACTCATCATTTTTAAGGTCATTTCCTTGTTATACAGAACAGAGCGGTGTTTTACAGTAGCTGCTGTCTTTGGGGGGTTTTTTGTGGCCCTTTTCCATGCAACTTATCTGTCTTTAGCACTTCTCAGTTATCTTCTGTGTTGTTTTTTTTTCTCTCTCTGATGTCATTGCTTTACCAGCAGCAGCAGCAGCAGCAGCAGCAGACTTTCCTTCCTGCTCCAGTTTGTTTCTGTTTTTGTTTCCCTTTTAGCCGATCTCCTCTAACTCCTCCGTTTCTATTTATATGGTCGCTGCTACATGTTGTAAAAAAAACACAAAAAAAACAAGTTTATTGTTACTGGAAATCTCGCACAAGTAGAATAGTTTCTCTAAGAAAATATTGAAGCTTTCTCAGAGTGACATCACTATGAAAATGTCAGATTTTTAAAGAATGAGTGTGTTAAACGTGAGTCAGATCGGCTGCTCCTCTGAGAAAACACCTGATTAATCATGTGATCTGCCCTTAAAGATTACTCTTCGCTGCGAATTGTTTGATAAATGTGTTTCTACTCTTCACATGTCAGAAATCTCTCCGCTCTAGTTAGGTTTTCTTTTTTTTTTTCCCTCCTTCTTCTTCTTCTTCTTCTTAAATTTAATCCCCCAGAACCTCGATAAATACGGCCCCCTGAGCCAAAAACCGGACAGATCAGATCAGATCAGACCAAACCGCTTCAATCTGCTTGCTGCCCGAGAAGGCGCGCAACAGAAGAAGAGAGAGGGAGCGTTTGTCAGATCACAAGAAAGAGGATGAAAAACATCTTGCACTTATTATCTCGATTGTGATGAGCCTCATCAGATCACTGTCAAGCTTCGGCGAAGTCCGGCCAGAAGGTGAAAGGAGATTCAGGTGCTGCTCGACCTGCAGGCGTCGAGCCAGGAAAAGAAGCAACTGCTTTTTTTTTTTTTCCGTTTGTCCCTGATGGAGTTTTTTTGACCTCTAGTAGCACGACGGAGCAGCGGCGGCACGTTTTTTTTGTTTGTGTTGTGATGAGCCTCGTGAGACATGAAGCGACGCACCATCGGAGGCGGCGGGGGGGGGGGGAGGAGGAAGAAGAAGAAGAAGAAGACCGTCGACTGGTAAACAAGGGCGCAGACAATGCAGGATTTTAAAATAAGAAGAAAAATGGATTCAACACGCAACAGGGATACGAAAGGCGAGGGTTGTCGAGCTCGGCGAGTCCGGCCGGGAGGGAGAAGGAGGGAGGGAGGTTCAGGTATTGC
Source organism: Euthynnus affinis (assembly GCA_029490765.1). Taxonomy (NCBI): domain Eukaryota; kingdom Metazoa; phylum Chordata; class Actinopteri; order Scombriformes; family Scombridae; genus Euthynnus; species Euthynnus affinis. The sequence goes on along the minus strand of CM055857.1, from coordinate 5,628,706 downwards.
TCGACCTCCAGCTGCTGAGCCGGGGAATCCTGCTGCTCTGCTGTATCACCGAATTTATTCAATAATTTCATAACGCAGAGTAATCTGATGTTCTCTAGAGTTTAATAAGCCGTCCATGCTGTACGTCAGTAGGGGCCCCATCGTGTGTGTGTGTGTGTGTGTGTGTGTGTGTGTGTAGGAATGTGCCTGGGAAAATGAAAAACATCAATTTTCCATTGAGCAGTTGGAGGACCTCTATAGGAGCTCGCTGTATGGACACAGAGGCAACCTTCTGGGTAGAAGAAACTGTGCTTTCTTGCGGGCAGTGTATAGTTTCCACCTGCGAGCGGTTGCGGGCAGGTTCACACGTCAGGAGGTTTTGACTGCTCGGTTTCCCCTCCATGCCTCGCTCGCTCTCTCTCTCTCTGCCCTCCCTCTGCGGTTGTTTTGTGGTGTTGGAAGCAGGACCAGGAAGCATTTGTTGTGCACAGGATGCCCCTAAACGCACCGCTCCCACTCGGCTAATAACTTTAACACTTCTTCTTCCCCCATTCGGGCCGCACACACACACACACACACACACACACACACACACACACACAAACGGAACGTGCTCACTTCCTCTTTGGCAGTCACTTCCTCTATGGTCAAGCAGGCATGATGTACGTTCTGAAAATGTGTGTGTGTGTGTGTGTGTGTGTGTGTGTGTGGTTAGACTGGTTGGGTATAGTAACACTCCCTTATGCAAACTGTAACTCCCCAGGGGCGACCGCTGCTGTGCGTTTTCGACCCGGGTGGCGTGTTCTGTCACTGCTCCTTCCCAAATGATCATTTCCCCAGAAATATCAGAAACTGTGAGATTAGTTACACAACAGTTCAGTTCACTAGTTACAGGACTCATGGATGACGGTTACAGTTGAAAATGTAAAAAAAAAAAAAGAAGCAGTTTTTGACCTCTAGTAGCGCAACGGAGCAGTTTTTTTTTGCGTTGTGATGAAACACGCGGCCCCACTAATCATTTCACACTATTCCACTGATCCGCAGGTTGATGTCATGATGATGCCGAGAAACAAACGCGGCAACGCACCAACAAAGACTGGAAGACTGTAAACCAGTAAACAAGGATGTTAACAAAAAAAATACAGTTTTTGCAAACATGTTATACGGAAGGAAAATGGATTTAACACATTTGTAAATCACAAGGATATAAAAATGATGTTTTTGTGAGTAGCATGCAATGGAAATATAAGAATGTAGAGCTGAATCTGTAGCTTTTATTAGCGCTTCATCATTGGAAGAGTTGGATAAAGTCCAGTTTTACTGAAAGGTGAAGAGCAATGATGGTTCAAAGGATCAAATGAATATAAGAGGTTAAAACGTCCTGTTATCTCTATTATTATTATTATTTCTATAATCTCCTCTCTCGCTGCTTTATTTGTGTCTATTCTGAATGTTTATTGGCTCTGCTACGTGTCCTTCACTAACTTACCGTAAGTCCGTGCGGCATTATGGTCTTTGGCATGACTTCATGGCACTTTCTTCAGAATCCGTCGACATTGTTTTTGCACGACTCGCAATAGTTGTGTGAGGGTTTTTTTTTTTTTTTCTTTTCTTTCTTTAAACAAAAACAAACACCTGTGTGCACTCAATCATAGCTTTCACTTGTTCCTCTTTCCCCTATATACACAGAAATAATCCATAAAGGAAGGAAAAAAAAAAAGAGAGGAGACAATCGTGCCAGGAAGAAGGAGGCCGCCTGTTTTCAGCTATTGTATGTGATTCCATAAAGCGACAATGTTTTTTTGGGGAACCTTTTTTTTTTTTTTTAATTCTTGGGAATTCCCTTTCATTAAAAAAAAAAAACCTTCCAAAACAAGCAGCTGCGCTAGCGTACAAGAAGTGACCATAAATCTGACTCACGGTCAGCGATTATATTTTAAGATTAAAAGAAGGTCTCCGCTCTTTTTCTTACACGTCAGTCGTGTTTTCATTCAGCAAAACAACAGGATCTGATAAGCCCTCTCGTTCCCGGAGTGACGATTTGAATAAATAAAATGCATGAATGAATGGGAAAACGTGTGTGTGTGTGTGTGTCTGTGTGTGTGTGTGTGAGCAGGAGATGGCTTGTATGTAGATGAGCAGAGGCCAACGACAAGGAAGCACCCTCCTCTGCCCCCCCCCCCCCCCCCCCTCAAGTTTCACTCTGACTGATTCATCTCTTTCCCACTTTTTACAGAGCAGCAGCAGCACAAACACTTCTGGGATGGGGGGGATTTATTGAGGGAGGAGGAGGAGGAGCGAGGGTGGGGAGGGGGGAGGGGTGGGAGTTGGGGGTAGAGTCTACAGGATGTTGTTTGAGTTTCAGATCCTGTTTTCTTCCTTTTTCCCAAGGAGCTACTCTAACGCAGGTGCACAAGCAACCCCCCCCTCCCCTTCCCCTCCTCCTCTTCCCTCACCCCCCCTCCTCCTCTGCCCGGCCCGGCCCAGCCCAGCCCGACCCGGCCCTCGCTCCTCCTCGCTTTTGCCCATATAAGTGCAGCTCTTCCTCTTTATTTGTTAAAAAAAACTTTTCCTCCTCACAAAAAGCCTTTTATTGTTGTTGCGCGATTGCGGTATTTTGGCAACGCACACACACACGATCTATTAGTGGCCCGAACGGATTGAGGAGGACAGAAGGGGTCAGGGATTCTCATGTGGACTTTCTCGTCTTATATAACACTCGCTCGCTTTCCTCTTGACATGCAGAGAAAATATCCACTTGTCAGTCATGTTGTACACTTGCAGAGCTCCGAGTGCTTGAGTGGCTCGTTATTATGCTCCAGAGGCTTTTTTTTTCTCTCTTTAGCTGCACTCTTGGAGGAAAAAGGAGAAGAAAGAGTGGGTCAAGTAAGGCTTTGTTGCAGGATATTTACAGTGAGGAGCTGAGGGGGCTCTGGAGGTAAAAAAAAAAAAAAAAAATGCATTAAGGCCCCTCGTGTCTGCAGGCGCCCCCAAGTATGACAACATAAAAGAAGAAGTGCTGTAGCTGGACTTGACAGGATGTAATGGCTGGTTTTGGTTATTTAGAAGCATAAATGTCAAAAGTTTAATGAACGTAAAAACTCCCCTCGCCCCCCCTCCCCCCTCCCCCAAGTCCAGCGCTGAACCCAAACCTCCCATTCACCCCCGAAACCAAAACTCAGGGGCTGTATTTCATTATAAATCATTCTCCAGTTTTTTTTTTTAAGTTTTCTTTTTTTTTTTTTTTTTAAGTGCGCTGCTCAGAAGAGTTTCCATGACATCATCAGCTGTCAGTATGGGAAGCCAGTCGCTTATATTCTGAAATTCAAACCAGGGCACGGAGCTGCAACATGGCAGGCGTGCAGCGAGGAATCTCCCGCTGGGCTCGATGTAAATGGTGGCGCAAAAAAAAAAGCTTGCAACATGAATACGGTGTATATGGATGTGAAGAGGCAAAGAGGCTGCATGGAAAAAATATGAGAGGGGGGGGGGGGGTAGTGGTGGTGGTGGTGGTGGAGGTGGGGGGGGGGGGGGTCAGGAGGTTTTTTTACCTTGAGGGAGGAAAATAAAAAAAGCTTGAAAAGGGAAGTCACAGCAGCAGGAATGCAACACATCCCACAGTAAATGTTTATTGAACTAACAGGTGTGGCTGCTGTTTGTGTCTTAAAGGAAAATCTCTCATCCGAATATCAAAAGGTGGAGTCTGGAAAATATAAATAAAACTTTGGTCTTCTTAGTTAAAAAAAAAAAAAAAGGGTTGTTTAGTGGTGGAGATGCAGAAAATGGGTTTTTATTCAAAAAGCAGTTTATGAAGAATTTGTTGACCTTTGAGAAAAGTACATAGTAAGACTTTGTTTTAGTTTCCTGGAGAGAAATATGTTTGATACGAATAGTCAGGAGATTACAATTCATTTATTCAAGGTTCATTCTATAAACAGGATTACACTATTAAATGCTCCCTGTACGCTACACACAAATAAAATATATTAAAAATATTTTAAAATTGGAATAGAATAAAACAATAAAATTGGCGATTAAATGGAACAAAGTATATTAAAGTAGAACTAAAATGAAAACTATAGTATATATACACAAGGAATATAAAGTTACATACATACATACAGATAGTTTTTATGTTTATTGATGAGGTCATAGTGGTTGTTGTTGTTGTTGGAGCATTAAATTAAAAAGTGTTCCTAATATTGTTAGATTGCATTAGATTGTGCAGGTGTTTCTCATAAAGTATTCAGTGACTAGTTTATACAATATGTGCAAAATCAATGTAATATTAAGTTATGCAAAAAAACAACAACCTGTTAACGTTAATTGTAACTTGTGAAGTCTTTTAGTCAAACTGTGATATTTGTCTAGAGATGTATATAGATGTATACATATATATCTACAGTATATATATGATGTTTCCAACAATAAACAAAGACTATTTGGGGTTAAATGGAGCAGTAACCATATTTTCTGTATAATTACATATATAGGAGAAAATTACATATTTTTTTCCAGGACACTTTTTTTCAGTTTATTTTCATATTCAGCTCAAAATTCTTTATCGATCGTTCGATAAGGGTCAGTTTGAGGCGAGCGAGTCAGCAAACAGAAACACACACTGATGATTAATTTACACTCAACAACCTAAAAATATTAAATAATGTTAGAAAGGTTTCAGACAATGAAGGTAAAGCAGAAAATCTGAAAAGTTTTCCGCTTGTTGTTTACATTTACACATTAATAATGATTATAAATGTGTTTTCCAACTACATATCTTGAGATTTGAGGCTGAACGTTCAGTCTTGCCGTCTTCTTCATCAGCTGCGGCTTTGCAGATGTTTCAGTTCTTTTTTTTCATAAAGGACTTCTTGTCCATGTCGGGTTCGATATAAACACATAAATCTCATCAGCTAGAATTTTAATTTTTTTTTTTTTTTCCTTTTTTTCTGAGAAAACATGTGAAGACCTATTTGTGTCGCTTGTTGTTTACGTTTTTTTTTTTTTTTATCTGATCACGACAATGTCACTCAAACGTCAAAAGGCCACTTTTGTGCTTAAACCGCCTCCGTAATTAAAAACAAGAATCGCTGTGCGAGCAAAATTCAAAACCCATGACTGAAATTGCTTATCAGTCCCGCACTGACTGTCAGGCGTTTTAAATGAACAAACCAACACCAAACTAAACTAAATATGTTTTTTTTTTTTCATCATCATTTTTCCATCTGTGACCCAAAACTCTTCCAATAAATATGGACATAGCTGGAATTTATAAGGTCAAAAAATGACTGACGGAGCCTTTAATATACTAAACAAAGTGTTGTGTAATCTGTGAATCAGTAAACAGAGTCGTCGTCCCCCCTCCCTCCCGCCCGCCTCTGTTCACAGTAAGGTGAAGGTGCTTCATCCCTCAAAGAGGAAGCTCAGATGACGTTGGAGGATCAGGGAGAAAACACATTGTTGGAGCATAAAAAAGAAAGCAGTTGTAGTGTTGTTAAAAATAAAGCGGAGCAGCATTCCAGTGACACCGGATAGCGGCGGGTATTTAGAAGAAGCTTCTCTCGGACCCTGACCTTCGCCTTGAGAGGAGGTGGGCCTGATTTACACAAAGTAGCCGGGTTCAGGGGGTTGGCGGGGGGAGGGGGGGTTGTGAAGTAGGCTGACAGACAACCCTACAGTCGTTGTAAATAATAAGCATAAATGTGCCGCATATTTTGTTTTTCCACGAATGCGAGGCTGGGGGGTTTTCCAAACTGTAGGTTGAACTTTGCTCCCCCGAGGAGCCGAGAGATGGTCGTGAAAAGGAAGGAAGACGTTGTGTAGTACAGCAAGATGGCTATAAATACCCACCCTCCTAACTTAAAAGTGTAAGAAGTGACTTCAGGAGGGAGGGAGGGAGGAGGAGGAGGAGGAGGAGGGATGTGCGTCAAAACACAAAGTGTATGTTGGATCAGGTGGAGTGTGAGAAACGAGGAGTCGCAGGTACTTTTGCTTTGTTGTGGGACACTGTTTAGGCTTCACCCCCCCCCTCCCCCCCCCTCCTCCTCCTCTCGCTCTCTCATCTTGCTTTTGTTTGTCAGGCTGGCTGTGCAGGAGATGACTTATTTTTCTCTTCTTTTTTTTTTCTACACACAATATCCTCAACACTGTACATACGCGGAAGTTCAACAAGTCCAGTCCCCCCCCCCCCAGCCCCGCAGCAGCGCACCGCTTTGGGAGCCGCTGGTGCTACGTGACATTTTGTCCGGCCTCCGCGGGGAGAGTTTACACCAGACGGACATCGGTCCCACGCCATCAAGGTGATCACAAAGAAAGAAAGAAAGCCAGAAAATGCTTTAATGCTGTTGAAACGTCAATTACGCGCGAGCCAAGAAAACTTAAAACAAAAACAATGAACTTTCAAACCAAACTTAGCGCCGTTTTAACCCGGAGGGGTTCGATCTTGTTTACCGCGGAAACGCAGCGCGGTCCCACGCCATGAGGGCAATCAAAAGAAAGAAAAAAGAGAGAGATATGCAGCTTAAGAATCATCTAGACGGCCAGGTTATTAATGATTTAATTATCAAAATATAGATATTTAAATCCTGATGTCTAAAAAACTACATTTAGGCCAGTTTGAACTTGGATATAGATGTCAAAAGAAACAAATAAAGAAAGAAAAGAAAGAAAAAAGAAAGAAAGAAGCACTGATTTTGAAAGATATTTCAATGTTGAGGTTAAAATCAGGCAGAATTTAGAAATTCCTTTAGTTTTAGTTCATTTTTTCGACCAAATATAACCCAATTTTAGCCTAACTATCTGGGTTTTAGTCAACAAATCAGAGCTTAGACATAAAGAAAGAAAGCTGACTCACCTGCCAGTAAGGTGGAAACGTCGGTCCAGATTGAAATATCTCAGCAACTGTTGAGTGGATGAGCCATGATACTTTTTTACTGACTTTGGTCTCCTGACCAGCAGGGTCAAAGTTCACTGTAGTGTGAGAGGTCAGTCTCCAAACGCTTTGTTCAAAAGAGACTGAGGACGATCTGCCAGGTTTCGTTGTTAAAACTGGGTGGAAACAATTTAAAAACCAGTCCAGAACAAGTCTTTAGTGTGGCCCTTCATATTGGGACGGTGACATGCAGTTCACTACAGAGGAGACTGAGAGAGCTGAGAGCATCGTGTCTGGTGAGGCTTGTCCCCAGACTTCGTATATAATATTACTGCAGTGACTATTCATTTGTCTTCATTGATTTATGAGTTTTTAATTAAAAAATATCACAACTGATGCATTTTGGCAGGAATTTACTGTTAAAAATGATGTTTGTCAGTCACATGATTCTTCCCTTGCAGGTCGTTGTATGTCGAGTGTCTCTCCTCTGACAGCAGGGTCGTCGCCAAGCCTCCAGAAACAACGCCGGGCTGTGACATAGTGGTCAAACCATGTAATTACAACTTCTTGGCAGTTTTCCCCCACACAAAATCATTGGAAGAAGGGGGCCGCTGTGACATTTTTTTTTTGAGCATCATAACCCCTACGAAATGACTCATTTGGTCAGATAACATTTTGAACATTTAAAAAAGCTGCACAATTAAATTATTTTATCCCCCATTCGAGTTAGCGGGGAGCCAATCAGAAGTTAGCAGGCTCAGCTTTCATCTTTCATCTTAAGACACAATGAAGTTTCCAGTTCGTTGCCACTCTTTGACCTCTCATAATAAAAGCCACGCCGAAACAACAGAGCAGACATTGAGCTTATTGTGTAAAAATACCTCTTTTTTTTTTATTGAATTTCCATCATTACAATTGCACACAATCAGTTTGAGCAATCTAAAATATTTATAGAAATTCATTGAGCTCTAAATGAACAGTCATCAGTCTTTAGCAGAGGCTTTAGAGACGTGTAAATATACTGAGAACTTCACTTCCCATGGGGCAAGGAGCTGTAGCCACGGTAACCCCCCCCCCCCCCCGGAAAAAACCCCCACCCGACAGCAACAAGACACCCTCGTCCACGTACAGTAGCATCTCTGGATACGTCTTATTCTGAATAACCAGCCCGTCCCCCCGCCCCCGACACATCCCCCACCCCGAATAAAAGAACACAACACCGCAACATCAGAAGTCACATGACAGCTGTGTGTACCAGCAGTTTTACCACCTGCGACAGAGAAACAAGAAAGCTCCACGGTTCACAAGTCATAAGTCGTAAGTATTCGCCGGCGACCTCGAGGAACCCCTCGAGAGTGAGAAATGTTGTGCAATAAGGGTTAAAAAAAAAAAACGAAGCGTTCAAGAAACCTCAGCACGGTTCACACACACACACACACACACACACACACACAAAAACATCAGGTTTACACTCGATATAATTTAGCAGAACACGTTTTGTAAAGCCTTCCTCGGACACTGATTCATCCCGCTGACACATTTAGAGGATGAGGAAGAAGGTGAGCAAAATTTCCTTTGATTCTCTCCGCGCCACGTCTCTTTATTTAAAAAGAAGCCTCTTGTTCCAGTAAAAAAAAAAAAAAAAAATCTGGCCGCCTACTGGATGTCGCAAGACACATCATCCAGAAATACACGCCTGTTGTTGGGCGCTCGGATAAAAACTCAAGAGGTTAAGAGAGGGGGGGGGGGTGTGACAATAATCACCCGCGAAAGACAGTTTCCACTCGGACGTCCTGCCTGCCCCCCGTTAACCCTGAGTGGCAGAGGTTTACTCAGCAGGTGAGCGCGGGTCTATTTGTGGCTCATGGACGGGAAATCCCACGTGCAAACAGACATATAAAGAAGGCTCACAGAGAAAAAAAAAACACACAAAGCCTGACATGTAACAGAAGCTGAAATTTAAAAAAAAAAAAAGAAAAGAAAAACACCTTTTCTTGATGTGGATTCTGAGGAGGGCGAGGACTGTTTTGTCTCGCTTCATTATCTCCCCGGAGAGGAACAGCAGAGTAAAGATAACACTGCCCTCCGACCAGCACGCTGACTGGGGCAGGAAAAAAAAAAAAAAAAAACCTTGCACACACACAAGCAGAATCACACACACACACACACACACACACACAGAGGAAAATGCCATGTGACGGGTGATTGGACTCGACTCTTTTCTCATTACAGCCTATTGAAAACTGAATACGAGTCAGCTGTGAGTGTCGGTGCCGTTTGCTGAGCAGAAGAAATAAGCTGCGTAAGTGTGCATTTATTTAGGTTCTGAGTTCAGCTTTTTTGGGGGTTATTAAATATCTGAGTTACTATCTGACAAAACAGCACTGTGAAGAAGTACTTTCATTTTTTTTTTTTTTTTTTTTTTTTTTTTAATCCAGAGGATGAAAAGTGCCACCTTTAAAAACATAACACAACCATAAATTAATTTAATATAATCATTAATAGGTGGATACTGTAAATTCTCAAATATAAGCCCAGAGTTGGGTCTATTTAAACAAATAAAGCAGAATAAAAAATAAAAATTAGCAAGATTAGCAATATCTGTGCTAATTGCGCAACAGTTTAGTTGAATCCTAAATACATATTAGATACTAATATTATCCAGAATGAACTATATACATCTTTTGACAGTGTCTGTTGTCGGTACACAACAAATTTATGTACAAGATGTTAATCAAACTGCAAATTTAAGGAGCTGCTGCCAACGAAAGAGAAATGTTTCTTCTTCTCGGAGCCGCAATTAGTGGAAATATTTTAAATATTTGTGAGTAGCTCCTACGTCTCCTTTACAGACTGCACTGTGGTACAATAGTGTCTTTTAACAGCACACTCACAAATCAAGCCAATTTAGCATGCATACCGATACCTCTGAAATACTTAATTTAGTCTATTTTTCGGTTTACATGCAATACAAAAGATCGTGTTCACTACAAAAAAAAACTGGTTAAAATTAGAACGTACTGTAAGTACATTACATTACAGACGAAACCGGGACACAGACACTCTTTCTTTTTTTAATTCTGATTAATACTACTCTGTTGACAAGTACTATTTCACTGATTGATAGTTGTTGGTGGTAAGAAATGCGCCAACAAAGGCAAGGAAGAGGACGACTGCTAGCTAAGTAAACATGGATGTAAACAATGTGTGGATTTAAAATATTGTGAAAAATTGGCTTTGCAAAGGAAGAAAACTCAAAAAGTAAAAGTTAAACTCAACACTTAAAAGGATAGAGCTGGCAATTTTCTGTATTTTTCTTATTGTCAACAAATCTCATGTGCAGAGCCAAACCATCAACGAACTGATCTACAAAGTATTGTGTGTGTATCCAAAGCCTGATATATCTTATTCCTTTGTGCCGTCGGCTTCTGTTGTCACTAAAAACAAAGTCAATGAGCCGAGATGCAGGGCTGGGTGACATGTTCCTCCATCATGAAGAGTTTAGTCACGTTAGTTTGTTTAGAAAAAGCTCAAAAGACTAATGACAGTGATCATGTTTTCAGTCTCCAGAGAGTAGTTCCTTGTAAGACAATAGTTCACTAGTTTGTTATATCTAGCTGCATATCATTAATCGTTAACATTGTAATTAACTTGTAATACAGTCAAGAGGTCGCGATATGCAGCACAACAAGCTAGCCAGCAGAACCGCGTTCCCACACATGCTCAGTGGGGTCTGCGTTACCATGTGTCTAGCCAGCAAGCGTGTTTTTTTTCACGCACACGTCACACACACAATAAATAGATTCTCTTCGTAATCTATGCGACTGTCTACGCCGGCTCTGTGCAGGCTCATGTCTCAGCCACGTCTCACGGGGTATAAACCGCGACTTGAATTGTTCATTTTACACTTAAAAGTCTGTTTTACTCCGTTTTAATGTGCGTCACTGCAGTGCATGTGTAATTGGGCTCCGAGCACTTTCAACACACGGGGGGGGGACCTACGCTCAACACTGCACCTGAACGCCACCACCAGTGTAGACGCGCAGGCGGAGCAGTCGCTGCCGCTGCTGCTCCGCTCTGCTCTGCTGATGTGCTGCTCACGTTTGCTGTCTAGATACGGGTTTATCCAGAGACTGAAAGCTGTTATTAGTCTTTGGAGCTGTTTCTAAAAAATAAAAACTCACAAAGAAAAATAGTTTTTGAAGCACAAAGGAATAAGATATATAAGACTTTGGATACACACACAACACTTGTAAGTAGATTGATTCATCGTTGGTGTGGCCCCAAACATGAGATTAGCTGACAGCAAGAAAAATATAGAAAATCACCAGACATATACTTTAAAAAGTTATATAATATAAAACAAATAGAGAAAGTGTTGAGTCTCTATTAGCAGCAAACAGCAGTAACAACAACTCAGAATATTGGAGCAGATATACTTAAATATACTTATAAATAAAACCGCTACTATTTGAGAATTTACAGTATTACAATTTCAATTTAAAAAAAAAAAAAAAAAAAAAAAAAAAATCAGAACCTCATGATTCAAAAGTCTCAACAAAGCCAAAAGCACCTTTTGCTTAAACTGAAAAAAAAAAAAAAAAAAAAAAATGTCCACATAGACTGCGACCTTTGACAGCCTGATTGACCGTTTCCTTTACAGTAACATGTGATGTGATATGGCTCCTCAGTACAGTGCAAAACATCACAGCAACATGCAGTGTCAGTGTGTCCCAGAGAGGAGGGACCGAAGGACAAAAAAAACAGTGTTAAAGCATCATTCACAAAAGATGGAGAAGACGGACTAATGCATCGTTAGGCACTTGAAACACCTACAAAACACCACACACACACACCTAAATTACTGCTACAAGAGCATGCACGTGATGATTAAGGAAACAAAGTAAGGAGCATCCCCTTATTTTTCAGCGCAGGTGGGATGTCAAGAGTGTCTGGGCTGGAGTTGCTCATCAAGCAGCTGCACACACTGTCCCCCCCCCCTCCTCAAAAGACTCCCTGTCCCTCGAGCCTGGCTCCACGTGAACCCTGTCTGTTCTACTCCGGCTCTTTTGGTCACATGAAATTAGAGAAAATGATGCTGATTATCTGACAAACAAAGAGGACACTGGTAGACAGCTCATCATGAGATCCTCAGGGTCTATTCCAGAAGAAAATAACCGGCGCGCAGAGCGAACACAACGGGTCAGGACGGACCTGTGGCGGGCCGCGCTGCACCTAGACAACCCCTTTTTTTGCTCTGCTGAGGAAAAGTATGACTTGAATTTCACTGATTTCATCATGCAATAAAACACTAAGGGTAATTGGAGTTTCTCAAGAGTATATTTCCATTTTTGGCACAGAAATGTACTAATGAGGGAGCCCTTAATGCCCTCATTACGGTGACTGGCAGTGGGTTTAGTCTGACAGGCTATCCTCCGATTCACCTTCATTTACAAAAGGAAGATAAGCAAAGTGGTAAAAGGGGATGCACACGGGAGGAAAACGCCACCTTGTGTCACCTGCAGAATCAGCTGTGGTGAAATGGGAGCAGCTCATGGGGAGGGGGCGGGGGGGGGGCTGGGGGGGGTCGACAGTTGAGTGCAGCAGGATAAAGACAGAAGGGAAGCTTCATAAGCCGTGCATTCATCTGTTAGTAACGCTCTGGAAATTTGAGGAATCACCTTGTGTACAGTAAAGCCAAAGGTCATGGGATCCAAAGCCGTGCAGGGAGCAGATTACGATGTGAAGGGTGAAAGGAAGGTTGCGAGTCGGCTACAAAACAGGAAACTCCCTGCTGAATGAGTTTAAATGACAGAGCATGCTGTACTGGACTAAAGACAAAAGAAGTTTGTAATGGCAGCAAAATAGAGCAAAGTCTTCTGGGAGTTAACAGATACAAGATAAAGTGTACAACCTGCTTAGTTTGTTAAAGGACAAATCTGTAATTCTAGTGAATTCTGACATCAAAATTTCAAGGATTTGTTGTGTTGTTTGACTGTTAGACATCATATGTTTCAGGTTTTGGTTGTACAGTCTGTCCTGAGTTGATGACTAATCCATCAATACACAAATTACATGTTCATATTTGTGTATTTTTTCATGGTGCTAGCTAGCTAGTCCTTCATAGTGGTAGAGCCCCAACAGGCTGAAGAGTCGGTGGTGAAAGGTTGGAAAATAAGACCTAATCGAGTTAGCAGATTCCAATCATCTCTTCGTCTACGTCTACATCACTGATTGAGCCTTTAAACAACAATCAAACAGCTTCAGCAAAGCTAAGGAGACCTAAAAATGAAAACGGACTCAAGACAGACACACAAAAAAAAAAACATCACGTGAAAACCCAGCGACAAAATATTTATACGCAAGAATAAGAGCATGTAAATTCTACCAAACGTGACAACATCCTGCCGTACTTCAAGTTTCCCATTTTGACATTAGAGTAGTACTTGCATACAGCGTTGTAGTCGAGTCACTAAGTCTCGAGTCCGAGTCGAGTCTTGAGTCCCTAGTGTTGGAGTCAGAGTCATCGAAGAAGAGTCAGAGTCAAGTCTCCGTTACCTGAGTCCGAGTCCGAGTCATGACGGGCTCCACTGCTCCACTCCGGCAGGGTCAAAGAGCTGATATACAAATAAAAAAAGGCCACAGATGTGATTTCATATTAATATTAATGATGCACCAATTGCGATTTTCTTCTTCTTTTTGGTGATTCTGATTTTTTTTTTTGGACTTTAAAGGTATTCGTGTGTGTGTGTGTGTGTGAGTGTGTGGCTACAGTCTGTGCCACGACTGCCGCTGTGAGTCGTGGTCTTCAACTTCGGAGTTGAATGCGGTCGATGCTCAAGTCCGAGTCCGAGTCATCAGTGCGCGAGTCCAAGTCGAGTCCTGCAAATCAGTCCTGGACTCGAGTACTACAACACTGCTTGCATAACAAACTAAAAGGAGCTCTGTGTGTGTGTGTGTGTGTGTGTGTGCGCCATCAGAAGCCACCAGGAGAAGGAAAGCCGAGAACCAAGGCAACAACCAGAGATGAGCGCGAAAGGAAAAAAATACCGATGAGCTCGAGCAAACAGGAAGTGGATTTACGACGCCATGCAGAGTGTGAAGAGGGAGGAAGCCGATATGATGAGAGAGGCAGACGTCCCCCCCCGCAGCATCATGCTAGTTTACAAAGACATCATTTTTCCTTAGTTGTTTTCTATTGAGAGGCACATAGAAGGCTTTGCAAGTTACAGTTTAAAAGCGTTTGAGCCCAGAAGAACAAGACTAAACACAAACAAAACAAACAAACAAACATACACAGCCCACACAAACACACAAACACAATCTCTAATGGATCGGTCAAGTTTTCAGAGGGAAAACAGCAGTTGTAATAAATAAGAAAAACTGCAGTAAATATGTTTGGGGGGGAAGAAAAAAAAAAACTGGATCTAAATAATAACAACAATAATTAATATAATATTAATATTAATAATAATAATAGTAATAATATCCAGTTCTTTTCATGTTGAACATGGAGTGGAGAGGGTTGTGATTGGCTCAGTACAGACAACAAAAGGAGAATATGGGCGAACTTCTCCCACAACTGACCACAATGTCAACACATACCTCACTTAAAATAAATGTGTGTGTGTGTCACGCAGCGCTGCACGATCGATCCCGTCAGAGTCACGATTTTTTTTTTAGCCTTTCCTCCGGACGATCTCATTCTCATTAGTATTATCGGGGGGGGGAGCTTCAACGTTTTTGTTTTTTTTTCCCGCACTTGGATCAATAATAAAGTGACAAAACTCTCGATCGACTGTGAGCCGGAAAAATGAAGCAGAAATAAAAAAAATGAATGTGATGTCCGTGAGGGAGACGTGCGAGTTGAGACGAAGCACTGAAAGGCTTCCAACACCTTTTCTGACTGCAGAATCTTTGGGAGGATGCATCTGGAAATATGTGTAACTTTAGTAAACCGATGATCCGACTGCCACGTCCGCTTTAAGCAGAGCTTCATTGGCTTTGTTTGTCGACGTTTCTGCCTCGCCTTCGAGTGCGGCCGTTCTGAACAGCTATAAACACTCAGACGACATGTTGGATGAGCCGGTTCGTGGCCAGCTTACACCGGGAAACGTTCAACTATTTGCAGGAAATGCACCCAGACACCATTTTGGACTTTCCGGTTTTCGCAATTTCCTTATAAACTCGGCGCTTACGACATGTTTTTTCCAGCAACGGTTCAAATTTTTTATGTCAAAGTTGAACTGGATTTTACATTTCAGTGCTGCGAGTCCATTAAAAATAGTTTTAGCCCAACATGTCCCTGTTAGGACTGGTGTGACTGAACCCTAAAGGGTCTGATTTACATCAAACTGGATGCGGACACGGACAGTGGAAGAGCATGCAGCTCTGTGTATACCACACTGGGCGTGCATTTTAAGCCGCACACCGACGGCCGGTGCAGACTCTCAACAATGTCAAGCGGACCCTCACCCAGAAAGTATGATTAGTGCTTTAAACAGTGAGAAAAATTTAAAATAAGAATCTATGTGAGCTCTTGAAAAAACAGTATGAGGCTACCAGAGCCATGAAAACGGCCTGGGAGGCAGACGCTGCTGCGTTTCCACTGAAAATATTGATTTCTGTTCAAAATTTGTGGCTCAACTGACAAAATAAAACGCTGCTGCACAAAAAAATTGAGAAAAATAAAATAAGACTGCAGAGGGTAACTGTTTCATTTAAAACAGTTACCCTAAGAAGAGTGAGAGAAAACCATCATCTCAACTCAAATCACGACTCAAATTTTATCCAGAATCGTGCAGCCCTACAAACACACACACACACATATATATATCGTGCACCAGCTCACACACTTACCCTCACACATACACACACACACACACACACACACAAACTCTCACAGGCAGCCAGAGCCCAACAAACGTGTAGTAGACCTCCACTATAATCAAGGGAAAGCAGTTGAAGTGCAGTACCTATGTGTGACCACTAGGGGGCCTTGAAGTGAGGCTGTACATCTGCAGGTCTTGGGACTCTACAACTGTTCCTCACTGGCCGTTTTTACCCAGAGAGATATATTCTGTACATGCATTCAATTAATATACCGATGCAAACACTTGCTTGAGTATACAAACGTTTAGATTATACATAGATATCATTATATCATTCATCTTTTTATATATATATACTTATATATATATATATATAATCTGCACCTCTTTTCACTTTCTCAGCAAAAGAAAAATAAACTCGGGGTTGACCATTATGACAGGTTAAAACTCCACACATGGTCAACTCGCTGACTAATAACAACAATTTTTTTTTTTTTTTGGAGTAGTAGGCGATGCACAAAGGTGAGACAGATCTAACCGAAGAGGATGTTTTTGCATACGGACATCTTCAATTATTCCAGATTATGAGTGAGTGAATTGGGTTAACCCCCGCCCCCCCCCCCCCCCTGTCCCCGTCTCTCCACCCCTCCCATGACATGGTATGTACAGGGAGGGGAGGGGGGGCGGGGGGGCATGGAGGTGAAGGGTGGGAACTCCTGGTTCTGCTTCATCAGCTTCTCCTCTGGGCTCCATCTGGCTGTTTCTGGAGGGAGGGGCGAGAGTACGGCGAGGCAGAAAGGAGTCCTTCAGGTAACGGGGGAAGAAGAGGAGGAGGAGGAGGAGGGGGAGGAGGAGGAGGGGCTGCGATTGGTGCTTTTTTTTTTGTTTGTTTGTTTGTTGTAAATTTTTTTTTTTTTTCTCCATTTTAACAGATTCAAGCTCTCTCCTTTGCAAGAGTGGCGACTCTTCAGTCCCCCAAGATGACTTTCACAAAGCTAGCCACGTCGGTTTCTTTGGCCTCATGGGAGGTGAAGAAGGGATGTTGCTGAGGAGGGAAATAATATTCGTGTCATCAGCAGAACATCCAGTGTTGTATGACTGATTCATGAAACATCACAGCTCATGTGAGTGAGTGCGCCTTCAGCCACATGGAAACAGTGGTCTAAGTGCACCCTCCAGTGTATCAGCAGCAGTATTACAAGGTCCACAGAGGTAAAGCATCAACCTATGGGCTTGTGGATTTTGTCCTCCATCACTTATATTTTAAGTACGTTACAATGTGGCATCTTCTAACGGTCAGTGTGAACAGGAGGGACGATTACAGCAGGGGGAAAAAAACCCAACGTTCATATGGACACCATATGACTGTTATTCTAAGACGGGGCTTACACAGGAAAGTTATGACACAGTAACAATAATAATTCATTTTTATGACAAGAATAAATAACAAAATAGGCCACTCACCATGAGTTCTGTGTAAGTGGGCCGCTCTTTGGAAACTTTCTTTAAGCTGGAGAGACATAAAACAACATCATGATTCATTCACAACAAACATAAGTCACCGCTGACACGAGCATGTGCTGAAGCTGAGTCAAAGTCAGGACGACTCAACGCTTGGCTCGCGCTCGGCGGCCGTTTCGCTATCGTCCAATGAAATCCGCACAATAATTCTAATAAACTGATGATTGTGATCTAAGATTCTGTTTAGTTTCCAAGGAATCAATTCATAGTTCACAAGAAACAAAAAGTCGTTTGTTTACGTACATCTGTCTGAGCGAACTGAGTCACAAAAATACAGATTATTATTATTATTATAAACGCACACTGTGTGCAAAACATCTGTATCAAGTGTGTAACTGCTGGTAAATCAGTGATGCTCACCTGTTTGCGTACCGTTTGTGTTAACACACTTGATTATAATATTGTTTTTTTCCCAAGAATTGACCCACAGGGAGTGAGTGGGTTTGTCCTACATTAGATTACACAACATGCACTCGACGCGGCGCGGTAGTATTTCCAGAAATAACGGCCCTGTCGGTGACGAATGAGGAATACTCATTCAACAAATTTCTCCATCAAGATGCGTAATCTGAGGTCACATGAGTGTCAACGGACTGGTTTTCACATCGTACGGAGGGCAACGGTCACATTTAGGCTCCAAAATCCAGCATAAAATAAATAAATGAATCTATAATAACATAAAGAAATATCTATTATACAAATAAATCTAAATTTAAAGTTTCAGTTAAGAGTCTGCTATCGCCCTTTTCCTCATTATACAGCCTGGCTCTCCAGAATACGACCTGATCTGTCACACTACAATAAGCCTTTTCTCACAAAAGACATTTTGACATGTCACAGTGGCAAAAAAAAAATACAGGTGTAGATAATAAAACTAATGACGGCTTCGGTTCCAGCGGGTTGCTTCGGTTTCGGGCTCACAGGGACACATTTAGACGGCTTTAGCTGACAGGACATAAAAAAAAAAAACTTACCATGAGATGAATACCTGCATGAGCCAAGTGATGGTAAGTGACTAACAGTTAAATGCAAAACAATATTCAGCATCAAGGAATTAAACCTGCTGTAAAGGATTCATAAACTCTGACTGAGCTGAGCTGGAGGCTGCTGCAGACCCTTTAAATTACATTTAAAAAGCATCTTTCAGCTCATTGTTTTGGTCTCGTTTGGGCTGCAAGTTCACTGTTTTGGTTTAGCGCTTCCTCCTCGGTCATTTCCACCGAACAGCAGATGGATAGCAGTTAGCAATTAGCTAGCAAAAGTGAAGCATTTCGCACCTAAAGAGCCAGATAATTCTTCAAATTGCTGGAGACCAAAGCAAAGCTAAAAAGTGAGAGTGAACATCACGACTTTAAATGAATACTAACGCTGCTTGTGTCTACTGAGGGTGTAAATAAGAAAAACCTGCCAACAGTTAGCTTTGGAGTTACATATTAAGCCACTTCCATGTAACCAAAAGATGAATTAAAGTCATACATTAAGAAAAAAATGGATCCAGTTTCTCAAATGTGAGGATTTGCTGCTTTTATCTTTTTTTATACTTTTGTTAATTGAATTTTTTTGGGTTGTGGACTGTTGGTCGGATAAAACAAGCAATTTGAAGACATTATTTTAGCTCTGGGAATCTGTTATGGCTAAATTTTCAACCAGATTTCTAGCGATTAATCAATAAAGCGCACATATTACATACTTAAGTACATATCCAAGTATACAGTTACGGAGGGTTAAGGAGCCCCGGCACGTCCTTCTGCATCCTGTTTTAGGATGTAAAGGGCCACACAGCAACAGCGACAACAACAAAAGAATGTCATGATGAACTCGATCTGATAAAAAGGGGGAAATTAACCGAAGCCCATTCGAGCTGGATTCAATCCAGGTGTTTGTCAAATTTACTGCGGCTTTGTTTAAAGGGCACAGTGACTCTCTGGCCGGCTCCTCGTCTGAAAAGATCAGCCTTGAAATGAACAGAATCAAAACGTGGACCTGGATGTTTTCTGAAAAGTGGCTTTGGCTCGTGAAAAAACGGGGGACGTACCACTGAGATGTGAAGTCCACAAACTCGGGGGAGAACTGGTCGGCAGGAAGCTGGGGTGAAGGTTCTTCCACCACCTGCTTCAGCTGTTGGAAGGGCGTGCCCCATGAGTCGTACGGGAAGCGCAGGATGGCGAGCTCGATCTGAGTCACGGAGAGAAAAGAAACACTGAGAACGTGCGGTGTGCATGCACCACAACGGTATTGTTGCTTGTTTATGACGTTTTTACGTGGAACATTGAGGGACCAGAAGCCAAAAAAAATCAAACTGTGTACGCTTAAAGATGGAAATGCTTTTTAGATTCTCCATCGGATCATCAGTCGTTATGATGGAAGCAACATTATCGCATTTATCGCTGTCAGACTTTCATATTCATTTCAGAGTGAAGACCATCTTTACATCGTTTGAGCATCAGATTTTTTTTACTGACTAACTCGGACAACATGTTCACAATGATTTATTGATGATTCAATTAGTTGATCAACAGAAAACTGAACTGTTTCTACTTCCAGCCTGAACCGAGGTCAGCTTTTCACAGATTTCCTTATATGGTCATCTGGTCCACGGCACAGCACGCCAGTTCGCTGCTCCGCTCCGCTCCGCTAACATTAGGACGTTTATCCCCGTTGCTTTGGGGGCGGTAACGCCGAGCCATGACTCCGTTTACACAGCAGGGCAAAGTAAAATCGGTTAGTTTACCTGTTGGAGGTGTGCTGGTCATCTGCAGCTCTTCATCAAACATCATCATCATCATCACTGTCACTTTAAAGCTTGTGCTATCCCAACAAAGAACTCCCAATATCTTCATAACTAACTCTAACTCTGTGATTTAGTCATTTAATTTTAATATGAAGCAGCCGTAAAATGTTGGGTTTGCATCGGCGGTAACTTAACACCACTCTAATACGGCGGGAAGCTGACCAATCAGGACAGAGTGGGCTCATCGTGAGAGAGGCCTTAAGAGGGACAAGAGCTAAGACTGCCTGTTAGAGACAGAGGCTGCGTAAAGGGCCAGTATAAAGTAAATAATACTGTGAATGATGCAAAGCTACTCTAGTGGAGCCCCAGAATATGAATATAAAACGCTGGAAATGAGCATAATCAGTCACCTTTAAGCTGCAGTATGTTGAGATCTCTCAGCATCCAAGTTATTCTAATATCAGAATGATTACATGCATATAATAATAATAAATAATGAGGATACTCAAGCAACCCAACTATAATTAAGATATGAGTCTGTTTTTTCTATCATTTCAACTGCAAACCCCAGGATGTTAAAAGATATCAGCTACATGCCGTAGCAAACGAGCCGCAGTCTCATCACCTGCTTCACTTTGCTGTTATTTTAGTATTCTTTGTTCAAGAGGCTCCTCAGCAGAGTACCAGAGGAGAAAAAGGGACAACAGTGCGTTTTATTCAACACACTGATTACTCACTCGTGCTGTCTTGGAGTTTTAAGATTTACCATCAAACTCACCTGTGTCTTTCATCTCTATCATTTCAAAGCACCTCTCCACTACATTTAGCACACTTATTACCATTCAAATTAGACTTGCACCAGAACATTTGCTGCTCATCTGTAACAGCTGACCTAATAAGCAGGAGAAGAGAAGGACTGAGCCAGGTTCAAATGATGGGAGAATTGCCATAGATTGCTGAATCCTTAACGCCAAAATATTCTCTGGTCCGAGTTGAAAATGTGCAAATGAGAAAGCAATGAATATTTAACAACTCATAATAAAACGTCTAGACACTACTTCGTCTAGAGCCACGGCTCATAGAGCGCCAGTTTTCTATTCATTATGAATCATTTTACCCTTCAGATGCTTCTCCTTTTTGGCAGCGAGGAAGACATTTTGAAAAAAAAAAAAACCCCGAGATGAACAAAACGAAGGAGATTAAATGTGTGCGTGAGAGATGAAAAGTTTCCACTATAAATTTATCCCCGAGATCAAAAAATAAAATGTGATTAAATCTGACTTACCATTGTGATTCCTAAACTCCAGATGTCAGATTTGACGTTGTAGCCTTTCTGGTTCGTCTCCGGGTTGATCCTCTCCGGCTGAAGGGGGGGGGACAGAAGGTCAGATGATGTCACTTACGGCGACGGTTGTCAGGGGACGACGGAGCACGCTTCCCTGACATCCTAAACTTTTTTTTTTTGTACACACACATACACAGACCTCTAATGTTCCCTGAGCGTTAAACCTGGGCCCTAAAACCCACTGAGCCAACCGGCAGCAGAGCAGACATGGTTAAAATGTAACCGTGGTCTCATTAAAAGTGTGGATAATAATAATGAGAGACAGAAACGTGAACCTGTTCACCCTTCTATTGACGAGTCGGATGTCTCGGTTATAAGAAAAAAAAAAAAAAAAAAAAGAGCTTTCATGCAAAACGTTTGTACTCATGGTCAAATCTGTTTAAAGTCGTGAGACACAAATTTGTTCTTGGACTCACAATAAGCAGAGATTTTCTCTCATTTTCTGCTCTCCAAGGTTAAACTACTGCCATTTATTATCTTATTATCTCTATAAAAGTAACAGAACTCTTACTGAAATGAAATCACATATTTTCTTCATGTGCTCTCTCTTCTGAGAAAGAGAAAGGGGAGAGAAGAGTCTACAGTCAAAGTGGCTCTGTGAGCTTTTACTTTATGTATCAATCAGTCGATTTTCATAAATGTCAGGAATATTACTGATAATATAAGACAAATGTAAACAGTAAAACTATTTGAGACTTAAAAAAAACAACAAAATAGATCAAATAAAACAGCTAAAACTAAATAAAAAGGAGAATAAAACATGATTAAATAAAACTAATGATGTCCATAAAACATTCTTTATTTAGGTGTAGCAGCGATTAAAGGGACTCTGAGGAGTTTTTTGATCAGCAGTAGCAATGCAATGTTTTTATGAGTGGGTCCCTGTTTTTGTTCATATCATGCAGGCGTATAATGATGCACATTCAGAAATGAGGGAAACAGGATGCACATTCCTGCTGCTGGCTTCACACTTTTCCACCGATCTACAGTTTGTGGCTCTAATGTGTAAAAGAAACACAGCAATTAAGTGAATGGATGAAAAAAGATGGCAAGTTTTGAAAATGTTTAAAAAAAAAAAAAAAAAAAAAATCAGCTCTGCAAATGTTTTATGAGAAAGGAAATGTGCTCGACGCCTTTGTTGGGCCTCGAGGATTCTTGGTTTCCTCACTCGGTGTAAAAATAACTTTTGTTTACAAGAAAAAATCAAAGCATCTTTAATGCTAACTTTAGCATGCTAGCATGGAAATGCTGGTGCTCAGCAGGTATAATGTAGTTTGGTTTGCTAACATTTTCTAATTAGCACCAAACACAAAGCACTGGCTGATGGGAATGTGCTTTTTTTTTTTAGGTATTTGGTCATAAACCAAATATTGGACAAAGTTTTGACCCAATGATGGCACCATATAATCCCAGATACTTTCCAGACTTGCTGACTGACCAAGAACGCTGCTGTTCAGTGTCAGTAACTAACAGCCAGATAGCAGCCTGGGAAACGAAACAAAAACATAGCCTCAGACCAAAAAACCCACAACGAAGATATCTAGTTAAGTCCTCTTTCTTATCTGCTAGCATGGACACCTTATCTACTAGCATAGCATAGCTGGACGAGCTGCCAAACAAACATCCAAGCGGGGGGAGGGGGGGGAACCTGCACTGTGGTTGCAGGCTGGGTTGCTAATTAGCAGCAAATGTCAATCAAACATGTACACAGAGGCTTCTTCCTTTCACTGGTGTAAAAAATATTAACAATAAACTTGCAACTGAACGGGACAAGCGCTTTTAAAACCTTTACGGTTAATTCGGTCTCTTCCCGCTTACCGCCATGTAGGGTTTACAGCCGGCGTCCATGGTTTTAGCCACGGAGTCGACCAGGTAGCCGCTGATTCCGAAGTCGCACATCTTCACCTGGCCCTGAGTGTTAATCAGCACGTTGGAGGGCTTCACATCTATGAACAGAGAGAGAGAGAAAGACGCCGCAGTCACAAACAGCAGATTTAGCTTTTAAAAATGTCTTTATATATTTATAGAACAAATATCTCGCACGGCCGCAGTCGCACTCTTAAAGCAGCGCTGCGGTTGCTGATAAAGAATGACTACAAGAAGCTTTGAGGCAGAGTTCGCCGCCACAGAGGTTTGACACAGGAAGGAATTAACTCTGAAAAGGATCACAACTGTGTGTTCGCTAGTTTTAGCACCTTGACCACAAATCGTGTAGAGATTTTGCTGACAGTTTCAAATCTATGTTGTACAGCTTGAGGTTTTTTTTCTATTTCTATTTATTTCTATGAGGTATGAAAACCAGTAATAAGGATGTTGAGCTGTCAGAGTAAACATTAAGCGTGTGTCAATGCTAGGAAAGGAAAGAACAACACTGTGTTAAATCACAACAAAAAAAGTCAGAGGGGCAAGAAAACATGTTTTATCCGGATGATCTAAACCACTTTGCTTGGAGGAAAAAGGTGACTGTGAGTACACTACACATGCTGGCAAAGACTGAACAGGAAGTGTGTACTCAACTACAGTAAGTGGCCTCAGAGAGGTCAAAGTTGAACCACAAAGACCAGTTAGTCAGTAAACTGAGACAAAAGGTTTACAGGCAACAGTTTAGGTGATTTTTTTTTCCCTTTTTGCTTTTGCTTTCTCTTTGAAATAAGTTTAATTAACCTGTTGGTTTCTTTCTAGCCTGTCTGATGGTCTGACGTCTTTTGAACGGTGTCACCTTGCTCCTAGATCTCCGATTGCTTTGGTTAGTACTTTGATTATTATCACTGATAGGAATGTTAGACTCAAGTATATATTTTTGGGGGGGGGATTTGGGGGCAGTGGAACATACTGTAAACCCAGTTTTGAAGCTCAAAGCAGGCGTCTCCGGCCGTCGCCATCTTGGCAGTGCCGGACTTGGACTAACTCCAGGCTGGGCAAAGAGGTGGAGCTGAGGCGGCCGAATGAAACGAGCCACCTAGCAGCTAGCGACCCGTCACTTAAAGTGGCTACATCCTTAATTATGCTTTACAGCTTAATAAACTTTAAAGGGGTGAGTTATGAAAGGCGGAAATGGCTGTAAACATGTTCATTTCTGCTGTAAGGTTGGGTATTTAAACACGGGGGCGTCTGCGGGCACTGACTCGTTTTTAGAGCCTCAAGTGGCCGTTAGAGGAACTGCAGTTTTTAGCGCTTCTGCGTTTGCTTAATTTTTCAGGCCCGGAGATTGCTGCTTGCTGTAAACCCATCAGATATCCAGTATTATCAACTTAAAACAGTTGACATGGTGAACATGTCTGCAAACAGTTGCCTATTTATACTTACAGCAGACACAGAGCAACATTAGCATTTATTTGGAGTCGTATTTGTATCTATCTGATAAACATAAGTCCAATATTTACTCTCTTTTAGCTTCTGTTTTTGCTCTCTAGCAGCTCCTGAGGGAAATATCTGGCTCTTTAGCTGCTAAATGTTCCACTATGTTCACCAGCTAGTCTACAGCTAACTGTGTGTTTGCTGCTTGCTTCTTTCTCTGAAAACAGCTGCCTGCTGACGGCCGTAGCAACCAACACGATGAGCTGAAAGATGCTAAATGCTCCGTAAACTTGAGGTGAACTGCAGTTTCTTCTAAAAACAACCTCTTTCAGATTACATAGTCATTTATAACCCATTGTTAAAATGTTAATAAGTGCGGCTTTAAATGTAGATGTATTTTTTTTTTTAAAAAGTCTGCACTGCTTAACCTGAGAACAGTTACGCAACTATCATATGGAAATAAATAGAAAAAGAAAAGGCAGAAAAAGACACTAAAGTTTCTGAAAACACAGTAGCGCAGTTTGCAAAAAAGTGTTAGTGGTGATGTTAAAAAAGGGGCTAAAAACACACACAGCGACTGCCACGGTCCTTTGCACAGGAAGGAAGAGAAGATAGATGAAAGAGGCCTCTGTGCCGCTGAGTGATGATGCATCACAGAAGAGGATATTGACACGGCCTCTCTGAGAGGTTTTAATGGGTTTCCATTCACGCTCTTACCTCTGTGTATGACTTGCAGATTGCTGTGCAGATGCTCCAAAGCTTTTACTATCTGTAACAACATAAGCAAATGATCATCACACAACAAACATCTCTCTCGTTAGGCTGAGGATTCACAGGAAGTGTTCGTTGACGTCAAAACCCACCGACACAGCGATCTTTCCCAGGATGTCCTCGGGGATGGTCATGCCCTTCTCGATCACCTGCTTGTAGAACTTGTCGAGGGAGGTGTCCATCAGCTCCATGCAGATCCATACGTCGCCCTGGCAACAGGCGGACAGATTCGGAAAGAGAGATCAGGAAGACGGCAACAAAAGCGCCGAGCCCGGATTCCAGACAGACAGGAAATGACAAGATTTTCCAGTGTTTTAGCGGCGGTGGGGAAATCCTGAACATCCAAACCGACTCCTGCAGGAAGATATCTGCATCCGAAAAAATCCTCACAAGTGTTTTGTCGTGATCGGCGTGTGTTTACCTGCACGCACCGGTGGGGTCCTGGCTTCTTCCGCACGTCAACAATGGATGCAAGAGTTGGACCCGAGCCCGCGATCGGTACTTTCTGGCGTGCAAATATTAGCGCGGCTGATTATCAGCTTATCACAGATTGACCTATCGGAGTTGGCAGACGTACAAAAAGGAAATTGCAGCACGGCGAAAATAATAAAAACAAACTGTGTGTGTGTGTGTGTGTGTGTGTAAGCACAGATGCATCTATAACCACGTCCATGATATATGTGTTTAATGTCTTTTCTGTGAATTATGTGCAGCAATAAATGTCCTATAGGCTGGATTTAAGTATATTTCTGTTAAAACTTTACTATTACTATCATGTATGATCATACAAAGTTCACTGTTTAACTGTGAAATATGATGTATTAGTATTTTCTTGTGTCTATCATTCATCACATGGAACAGATCCGCTGCGTTTCATCAAAATTAACGATCCGTATCGACTCCGATAGAAGCACAAATAATCAAAAACCTATAGTTTTTTTTATTTTCTGTCCATATGTTGTCATTTTTTTTATGGTATCTATTATATAATGATTGATTAAGAGTCATAGTTTCACTGTAGAGTCACAAAGCTGAGGGAAATACAATATGTGACACATGAAGAGTACTTGAGAACTATTTTTGGACAGTAAATTTTTGCTGTTTCGCTTTATCGGTGTGAACTGATCGATCGGGCTTTATTGGTGTGAACTGATCGATCGGGCTTTATTGGTGTGAACTGATCGATCGGGCTTTATTGGTGTGAACTGATCGATCGGGCTTTATTGGTGTGAACTGATCGATCAGGCTTTGTTGGTGTCGATCGAACGCTTCAGAAGTGCTTCGGTGCTGCTGACGTCTCTCATCCGCTGTGAATTCCCAGTCAGACGTATCTTTGTCACAGTGTGTTGATGAGGATCAACTGATATATCGATTTTTACTTATTTTTAAATATCAATATTGACATCAAACAGCAGCACCGGCCGGGTATCATTTGAAATAACACAGAAGCAATAACCGAGTGTCAGTGTGATACCGAACCAAGACTGATTTACATACCTTACTTTGAGAAAAAGGTGAAGTTTTCAAATATCAAACATGATTATGGATCTGACCAGAAATTTGATGTGTGGGTTAAAGGTGCAATAAATGACAATAAAAGACAATCAACCCCACAAGATGTCACACTAATGCTAACAGCAGCATCGCAGGACAAAAACAAATGTGTGTGTTGTTTACTCGATAAAGTAGAAGAGGAGGAGGAGGGGGGAGGGAGGAGGGGTGAGCTCAATAAAATCAGATCTGTCAAACTAGGCAGTGCTGCAGTGTCTATTT
Source organism: Euthynnus affinis (assembly GCA_029490765.1). Taxonomy (NCBI): domain Eukaryota; kingdom Metazoa; phylum Chordata; class Actinopteri; order Scombriformes; family Scombridae; genus Euthynnus; species Euthynnus affinis. The sequence continues at coordinate 5,601,587 of CM055857.1, read as the reverse complement.
CTCACCTTAAATGTTTTCAGAAACATATTTTAGTGAACTGTTTGGCTGTAATTTGAGAAAAATAACAGCAGAGCAGAGAGAGAGACACAGAGAGAGAGAGAGAGAGAGAGAGACTTCATTCTCTGCCCAGGTTGCCTTTTACTCATCTTTACAGAGCAAACAGTTGTTTGCTGACATCTAGTGGGGCTGAATGTTGTTTGTTGCAACTTTAAGGACACGTTTTGTTCAGAATTAAAAAAAGAAAAAAAAAAGCACCATCTTCTACTGAAATAGTTGTCTGTAAATCATCAACTGCTTCATCATGTTTCATTTTTTTTCATTTAATATTTAACTATGTTTTGCCAAACTTTAATTCATCTCTCTCTTAAAACAGGCAAAAAGAGGAAGGTATTTAAACACTAATAACTAACTAATAAGTGTGCTGCATGTGAGGGTGTGTGTGTGTTATACTACCTCTCTGAATAGCGCTCCATAGAAGGTGACAGTGTAGAAACAGTCCACCGTCCTCATGGAGATGTCCAGATCCATGAGCAGCCTCTTTTGCTCCTGAGTGTTCACCGTGGCCCGAATCCTCTGAGAGAGAAGAGAGGAAACACGAGAGCGAGATGACACACGATCCTCATTCACCTGTGTCTTCTTCATTGATCATATCAAGTGTGAGATTGTGTGTGCAGCTGCAGACTTTGTGAGTGTTCTGGTTACGAGGAAGTCTGAAGTCTGCCTACCTTGACGGCCATGATCAGGCCGCTGGGCACGTGCCTCATCCTTTCCACCACGCCGTACGCTCCGCGGCCGAGCTCGCAGATCTGCTCCAGGTCATCTGCCTTCACCTCGAAATTCTGCTCCGGACACGACAACACATAACAACAACAAGGTCAGGAGAGAAGTGGATGCAAGCGCTTAATCACAGATACTAATGTCTCAGGCACTTCACAATCTGGGTTCTGATTGGCTGAAAGGAACAACGTGGAGAGTTTAACCAGACGCCTGTATGCGTGTTTGCATCCACCTGTACTGTAACTGTTTATTTGTACATAAAAACATCAGCTGTGGATGAAAATGTGCATTAATTAGAATATTATTTTGCTTATTTTCTGTGGATTTTCTTAAAATGTCTGTACATTTGGATGGAAAACTAATTTATGATGCTGCTGTTGTTTTGTTTTTTTGTTGCTTTTTTTCCCAAATGAGTGCACCAATATTAACCAGTGGGTAAGAACAGCGATAGTGAAGAGTTTGGAGCAGTTATTAGTGTAACTATCACTAACAATAACCCAAAAAAAACCACAATCATGCAAATTTAATTTCAAACCTACAGAGCTGCAGAACAGAAAATTAATTGGAAACTATATTGATCATTGTTTGGGTCTTTTTTTTTAAAGGATAAATGCTAAACTGAAACTGAAAGTGTTGGATTTTGGACTGTTAATCAGACAAAACGAGACATTTGAAGATGTGACTTTGGTCAAATTATAAAGAGGCATTTCTTTGATATTTTAGAGACAAAGCAATTAATTGATTAGTGAAAATAATTGTTAGCTGCAGCCCTGCAAACATAATTGATCCCTGCACGAATCTAGAAGTCCAAAACAAATCATCTCATCTGCGGTTTCATCCGTTACAACTCGTCAGGTACGATCCTTCACTTAAACACAACCATGAAAACAGCCTTCTCGTCTTTAACACGCTTCGAAGAACCTTTTATTTCCTACATTTTTCAAGCAAACAAAACAAAAAAAAAAAAAATTCACTTTGGGTCCTGCCAACTTGAGCAGGCTAACAGCAGGCACCTCTGCCAATGGAAAATTCCACTTATTTGATGAGTTTAAAATAAATATTTTTACTGCCTGATGGACAATAAAAAGGCATTCCAGTCTCCCCACAATCAGAAGTGTTCAATTCGGCTGTAATGTTCACCGGGGCGTTCTTTACAGCCAACAGACCCTTTATTAAGCCAACCTCTGTGGACTGAGAGAGAGAGAGAGAGAGAGAGAGAGGAACCAAAAATACACTCGCAGGAGGAAAAAAAGTAAACAGTGAAAAGTTATGTAAGAGTTCACGGTAAGAGAGAGAAGAAAAAAAAAAACCAACATATAAAAAGCTTGAATGGGATTAGGAAAGGTGCAAAAGATGAAAGTAAATATGTCCTGATGCAAAAAATAAGTTGAAGAAATAAGAGCCAAAGAAATAAAAAAAAAAAAAAAAGTACCTTCTCGCCGATGGTTACACAAGCTTTCGAATCCAAATCTCTGGGGGGTCTGAAACACACACACACACACACACACACACACACATTTTATTACATGTAAACCTGTTAAATCATTTCAGTGAAGCAGCAGGTAAAAACATGATATTAAAAGTTCTGTTTGTCAATGAAAACACGCGAATGACGGCATTTTTCTTCTCATTAGTTAATAAAGAAAATAAATAATATAATAGAATAACTTCATCTCTGTTGCACTTTATAAAAACATGTGACAATGTTGAGCAGGAACTTTTATTCTTTACCTTAGAAGCAAAAGTTTGGCCAAAAATAATAATAAATAAATAAATAATCACTCCAATACTCGAAGTTCATTTATTAACTTCTTCTAGACTTTCAACCACATCTCATGGTCTTCCTCAGAAGTGACTTCACTCACTAGGTGGAGTCAGTCTACGTCCGTTCACTCATACTGAGCTGATGAAGACTGTGGGATGAGGTTGAAAGCTCCAGAAAAAGCCAGTAAGTGGACTTTTGTAAACAAAATATAAAATAAAATTCAAATTTATATGAAATTAAACAAGAAATCTTATTAAATTTAAAACTGAATTTAAATCTATTTAATTTTTTAAAATAAATTAATTGATAATTTAAGAATGCCATTTAAATTATAATATAATAAAACAATAAAAAATAATAATAATTAGATAAATACATAGTAAAATAAAATAAAATAATATTTCAATTTAAATATAAAGATAAATAAAATATTAAAATAAATGAAAATGGTCAATTAAATAAATTAAATAATACAATTTAAGCATGAAATATAATTAATAAATATTAAAAAATAAATAATCGAGCTGCAACGATTGGTCAATTAATTGATTAGTTGATCAAAAGAAAATTAATCAGTGAGTATTTTGATAATTTAATAATCATTTTAGTCATTTTTTAAAGCAAAAATACCAAATGTGAGCCTGCAAATGTAAATCTGAAGCTGCTGATCAGACAAAATGCTTTAAGAAATTACATTTGTCTGGATTGTTTGACATTTTAGAGCCAAAGAAGATTAATCAGTTATTAATCGACAATGGAAATAATCGTTAGTTGCAGCCTAATAAACACTATAAAAAGACAATTTAAAGTATGAGTGCAAAGAGTCGACACTTGATGTGTAATACTGTGAAAAACACAGCGTCTCTGCCGCTGCAGGTGTGTTAATGAAGACGATTCACTTCCAGACAAACTGAACATTTATCGTTTTTTCCTCCTGCAGCTCAGGATTATTTTGGGCTCCGCTGCTCGGCGAGCGTCTGCAGTCTGAGTCTTTTTTTATTGGAGATGAAACGCTGTGAATATCAGGGGCGTGATATGGAGAAATTAATACTTTCACATTTGTGTCTCATTTCACAACACTCGGGACAAGCTGTTGTACCGAATGTAACAAATCTGAATGTGACAGCTGGGAAATGATAACACTGGCGGAGAGAACAACTTCCTTCTCCTGTTTACTGCTTCCTCCCTCTCCTGTCCCGTCATGTTTTGGTTTATGATATGTGCATAACAGGATGTAAAGATCAATATTTGAAGGATTTATCTTGAAAAAACGAGGCTTGGCTCAGACGTGTGCGTGCAAACAATAAGTAGTAAAGAAGAAGAGTCTTACACTGCAGCAGGAGGAGGCTGCTCAAACACCTCCTTGGAGAGCTTGAGCAACGGCTTCCTCTTACCTGAAAACACAAAACACAGAAAACCGTTAAGACGTTTCAGAGATTAGTGACGAGACCTTCAAAGCTTTGCCGATGTGACGATAAACAATTTATCAACTGTTGCCATAGCGATCTCCTTGATGTCTCATTAGGACATTGTGAGCAATTTTGCAAATCAATATTGGATTTTTTTTGCATAAATGTGATGAAATATATTGATTGCTACAGTATTTAATTCACTGGATTTGTTGAAAAATATTACACTCTGCTTATTTTATCCCAAAACAACTCGATTTTCCTCTAAAGTTTACAAAAAATTACCTTCAAGACATATAAAAAATACTCTTAATGGAATAATTTGTGTAATTTGTTTCCCCTCCCCCTAACAAAAAGTTCAATTAACATATTAAAATTCATGTGTGCACACATTAAACTTTTAAAAAGGTGATAATCAATGACTGTATATTAATATGGACGACACTTCCTGCCGCTACATAAAACTAAAGCAAAAATATCCGCTTTCGATGAACGGCCATCTTGCTTATGTGACATCATTTGGAGCCAGAGTCTGAGCAGTAGATCAGCGTGATAAAAGCAACCTGAAGCGACAGAAACCATCTTTGGGAAAAATGTATTTGATGTATTCTTTGATTTTCTAGTTTGGCTCAGGTCCCGTTCGCTAACACGGAGGGGGCGGGGCTTATGATCTATACTGCAGCCAGCCACCAGGGGGGCGATACGAGATGTTTTGGCTTCACTTTTGAGGAGCTGTCTTATCAATCATGGACATATAATAAAAGCTGGATAAGGCGCTGCCACTCAGCCTTGCAGCCAATTTTTCCCAGTGGCCACTTGCGGTATTGCAGCAAAAAATGCCCCTGCAGCCCAAAATAGGATTTCCCTCATAGACCACCAGTGTCAAAGAGATATCTGCTAAACTGTTGACAGGCCCCTTTGAACTGCAAACGTCAATTATGACTCTTTCTGTTATGAACTTTTGATCCATGGAGGTTTTAACTTTCCTCGAGCCGAGAAAAGCAGTTTAAAAATCCACGACGTCAAAGTCTACGAGCCGAGTGGGAGATCGCGGGCGAGGCCGGCAGAGGAAACACTACTGAGCATATTCAGTGAGCCGCACAACACGGAAGCAAACCTGGAAACTAGAACGTTTTTTTTGGGCGTATGCGCCAGGCGAGCAGTTCCTACGGGACTGAGCGGGCACCATTTTTAGTTCTTTTAATACTTCCATGCAGTCAACAGTGAGAACAGACAAACTTTCCTCCTTCAAACTCTGCACAGGCATCGTTCTGCGCAGCGAAGACGAACAAGTGAATCAACTCGGAGGAAAACACATTTTTGAGCAGTGGACTTTCATATCATGTCATTATAAATCTGTAAAATGTGATAAAATAGTTCAAAATGTCCATCACAAGTTTCAAAAGCCAAGACGTCTAAAAACAAAAAAATATGCAATGATGTAAAACAGAGAAAAGCAACATCTGAGAAGCTAAAACCAAAAACTTACTGAAATCAGTTACTGAAATTGTTGTAGATTCATTTTCTGTTGACTAATTGGTCAATGGACTCTGAGGTCAACAGTATTTTACTGAATCTGAATCCGCTTATCTGCAAATCAGAATTTTCACCAATTCAAACAAAAACCTTAAATTATTGATATTTAAAGCATATTTAGAGCCGAAACGATCCATTAATTCATTGATTATTTAATCCATCCAATCATTTAAGTCAATTTTCTAAAGGAAAACATTTCAGATTAAAAACTTCTGAAATGTTTTTTGTTTGTTTTTTTGCAGTTTTTATCCCTCTATGTCAGTAAATTTAATACTACCTAACCCTACTCTCAGAAAATGTGATCTGCATCTCTCTTTTTTTTTTAATTAATCAATGTTGAAAACAATCATTTATTGCAACCCCACTCATATTACATATCTTCTATCAATCTGAAGGCATATTGAATGTTTTAGATGTTTCGCTTTAGAGCTGAAATGATCAGACTATCCATTTCTCTAACTGATGATATAACAGTCTCAAATTTCAGGAAACTGAAGTGTTGCAAAGGAAGGAAGCTCAGTGAACTGCACAGCTTACATCCTTCCTTCAGGTTCACCACCGGCTCTAAAGCTCTGTGAATTATATTTTTCAGGTAGGACGGCCGTCATAGACTCTTACATTAGTACATATTAACATATATATATACACAATATTTCCTGATCTGCTTCCATACTACCTATGTGTCTTCGTCACATGACGTGATTTAGCCGAGAAGAACGTGTTCCTACATTGCAATCAACCAATCACAGCCCTCTGACATCTTCTTCTTCCCTTGCTATTTCAGCAAATTAATAACACTTGAAATTAAAATCATTTGATTAGCGATCAATATAAGTTACTATTATGAGTAATATCACTTATTTAGATTAACAATCCTATTGTTTTTTTTAGTGAACAAGGTTGAACTAATTTGAATGCTACACACGTCATTTGGGTTGACAGAGTAAGGTAGGGGGACAATGATGAGCAGCACACTGATGATGTCAGCGGGCTGTGATTGGTTAATCGCAATGTTGATCCGGTAACACGATCTGCTTGGTTAAATCACGTCGTGCAGCCTCAGAATGCTGAATAATCTGCAGAATGACTTGAAACTCAACAAATGTGTCTCATTAAAAATGCGTTTAAATCCAAAATGAAAGAATTAAGAGGCAGATTATCTGGGATGTAAATGTTTTTAATTTCCCAGGTGACGCAACCGATTCCTAGAAATTTATTTTGAAATGTAACTTTCCTTTTGTTTGTTTTAATTTCCTTTTTATGTTTTCTGTCTGTGTTTTTATTTATTTATTTATGCTGCTGCTTGTTTTAGTCAGGTCTCAACTGAAAGAGAGATTCTTAAATTCAACAGGACTCTCCTGGTTAAATTATATATAAATAAATAATAAACCAAACAGTTAACTGATATAAAAATACGGAGCAGATAAGATATTCAATAGAGTCTTAATCTGAGTTTTAACCTGTGAGTTAAATAAGAAAATCAATACCACCGTCTCTTCTGAACAAAAACTATGAAGCTACATCCCACAAACATTCAGTTCAGCTCAGCATGAAACTGGAAATATGCTTTAGATGTCCTGCTACCTTCAGACAGGCTAGCTGTTCCCCTTTGTTTCCATTCTTTCTGCTAAGCTAAGCTAAACAGCTGCTGGCTGCAGCACAGCATCAAGACAGCAAATAAGTTTATTTCCCCCCCCCCAAAAAAAACAACAACAAAAGTTGAACTATTTCTCTTCGTCATTGACTGAACTGGCATCTGATGTATTCGGATAATCTCCTGTCAAACCGAGACTGAGTGAAGTAAAAGCAGAAGACTGATGAGACTCCGGAGAGGTTTGGCTGGCAGCGGAGCAGACGACCAGAAGATGAAAGCATACTTAACTTCTTAACATAGCTCGGGATGAGAGATCAGTTGATCAGAGTTCATTCTGGGCAACCTTTGATTCCCCTTCAGCAACCGGCAGTGTGTGCAGTCTGTGAACCCTGTCATTTTCACTTTCTGTCCACTTCCCAACCACACACACACACACACACACACACACACACACACACACACAGAGCTACAGCTAATTAATCAGACGGTGCTCCGGGGTCGAATTGATTAGAGACGACGCACGTTTAAAATCAAACCTCAGCCACATCCAGAGCAGCGTATCTGCACTAAATAACTTCATCTATCGACACTCCTGTAAGATTCAAATCAAATTGCTTCTGTCCACATCTCCCACTGATGCAAAACTTCCTGCAGCTGTCGCTCACCGACTCCTTTCTGCCTGGGTCAGGTCATAAAAAAAAATCTGAAAAAAGGTACAAACATGCTCATACAAGCGACTGACCGAAGCTCCATCTCATCATGGACACTTACGGTTGGATGCAGCAAGTGACTCCAGATCCTAAATGAATGTAACAGGCGCCGAGAGCAAGAAGAAGAAGGAGAAGAAGAAGAAGAAGAAGAGGAGGTCTGGCAGCCCAGGTGTGCTCGCTCCATCTGGAGGTGCTGCACTGACGCTTTAACGGCTGGCCTCCTCGTTAACGGGGGGGCGTCACAGGTTCTTCAGGGTGTGTGTGTGTGTGTGTGTGTGTCGTCACAGGCGGCGTCTGGATCAAACCTCCTCAGACCGGCTCTCAGCGGTGGAAGCCAGAGAGAGAGTTTGATGCGGCGAACGAACATGCAGACCTGCCTTCTAGGTTGCAGCTATGTCGGATTTGTAACAGCTTATGTTGAGGTTTTTTTTTAAGGTGAATGCTTAGAAACACGTGCGACGCTCTGAGCAACGACGGACACACGCAGCTTTAAAAAAGGTTCAAAATATTTCAAGCCTTGTCTTAAAAACAACAGTCAGGTGTGGATGAGGTTTTTCCTGCACTGTAATCATCCCTCTCGTTCATACAGAGGCTATTAAAAGATCCCCTTCAAATGCGCTTTCAATGTGTGACAAGCTCATAATGCACTTACAATGTAAGTGCATTATAAAGGGATCTTCTAATGGCCGGTATGAACAGGTGGAATGATAATGGCAAGAAAAAAAAAATCTATTTCAGTCGTCATTTGGGTGCCTGACTGGAAAAAATGTGAACCCCAATATCTAATCCACCCCCTCTCTCCACTTCCTTCTGATCTCCTGATATGCTATTAAAAAGTCAAACTGAAGGTGTGTGTGTGTGTGTGTGTCTCTTCCAAAAGATGTGGAACAGCCCCGGAGGAATAACCGGAATTTTTCACATTGTTGTCTCGAGAGAGAGAGAGAGAGAGAGAGAGAGAGAAAACACAAACACATGAGAAGCCGTGGACGGATCTGTCGTTGGGGGGGAAAAAAAAAAAAAAAAGCTGTCCTGAAGGCATGTCATGCACACACACACACACACACACACACACACAGAGACACACACACACACACACACGTGGTGCGTCCTGGTTTGTTCAAACAGTGCAGGGTGTGACACCGCTGTGCTATGCGGCCCTCCACCAGCGGCCTCTTACCGCCTGCCTCCTGGTCTCCACTTTCCAAAGCAGCTTTGTTGCACTAAAATGTCAGTGTGGAGCCCCTCCTACATGCATTTACACAGACAACAATAGTAACTGGAAACCGACAGTCTGCTATAACACGTTCCACAAACAACACACACACACTAGGAAACAGTCAGAGAGGGCACACCTGCACAGGACTTCTGCTTTTAAGACTTGAAGACATCTTTCTGTCATTTTTAACGTGCATCAATCTCCATCTGCATCGATGTTTAAAAAAAAAGAAGAAAAAAAATCATACTGGTGGCAAAAATTCCCCATCCCAGGAATTTTAGAGCTTTGCAAAGTTTCAAATGAGTCAGAAGTTGAACTTTATCGTGTTCCTGTAGCGCCACCATCAGGTGAAAGCACTCAGAGTTCACCTGCTCTTTAGTCCTAACAGCTCAAATACACCGCAAAAAAAACACCCCAAAAACAACATTTTCATGATTTCATTCTTCAGACTTTTAAGTGCTGAAACAATTAAATCAGTTCATCAAGGCCTCCGACTAACAATTATTTTCATTTTTTCAATTGATTTGTTAATTATTTCCATGAATAATTGATTAGTCAATCTCTGTTTCCCACCAACACAAGAATGTTTTGTTTTGTTCACAACGTTTAAAGTTTAACAGTTTTCTATAACAGCGGAGTAAAAAAAAAACTGAAAATAAGAAGCTGGAATCAGAGAATTTAGACTTTTTTTCCAAGAAAAATGACTCAAAACAATTAATCGATCATCAAAGATGTTGGTGATTCATTTTCTAAAGAAGAACGATAATTAACTGACTGAATCACCCGCAGCTGTACATTAATATCTTAACTGCAACTAACAATTATTTATCATCTATTTCTCATCATTTCCTTGAGTGAACATAAACGACATGTTATGGAACAAACTGTTAATCAATTATTCTTAAGAAATAATCAACAGATTATCTAATAATGCAAATAAATGATGATTATTTGGAAGAGGTGAAGAATGGCAAAAAAAAATCTGTTCATGAGGAAACAGGAAGCCAGCTTTGTGTCATAGGGGGAAAAATTCACTAAAAATTTGCTTAACATTGAACAAACATGTTCACAAACAGCCAAACATTCATTTCAATAACTAATATAAATCCAATCCTGGAGATATCAAGACAATCTGGTGATGATATATCAGCATATTCTGATGTTTTGACATGAATGCATATATATATACACACACATAAACATATTTAATAAGGATCCCTTTAATTCATTTGGAGGGTTTATAAGAATTTACAGTGAAGTGTCGTGTTTCAGTATCTTTGTTGTTTCTTGTTATTAAAACACACACACACACACACACACACACACACACACAATAAATCTGCAATAATAATCTGCAGATCTGTCAGTCAGTGGAGCTCTGACACACACACACACACACACATCTCTGTCCAAATTGAAAACTAAACGACATTAAATCATCAGCAGCTGATTCAGATCAGACAGTCATGGCTGTGTTTATTATACACTGCATTAACATGAGGCTACATACTGCAGCTAACTGCTAGCAGCTTCTCAAAGTAACTTAACAACTGTACAAATGTATCAAATTATATATTATTTTTTAATGACGTTAACAGGCAGGAAAAAATCTGAAATTTGGATGCACTTTGATACAAAAACACATCTGCTAGCCTGCAGCTAACGCTCCTCCCTGAACTGACTGGCGAAGCTACAGAAGGAGAAATCAGTTGCTGCCGTGACAGTAACTTGACTCTGAGTGCAAAATAAACAGTGAGAGTTGTCGGAGCCACGGACCATCTAACTCCAACGAGCCGCTTTGCTTTATTTTCACTCTGATTTTTGATTATGAAGATACGCAGATGTCAAGTTTTCTCTCGCTTCAACGTTAATATCATTTCATCTACTGTTGTTTAAATTTATGTGAAGGATTTATTTAAAAAAAAAGCACAAATCTGTTGTGTTTTTTCTTTCCCTCCATGACACCTGCCAGGCTCTGCACTAATAATCAGTGCTTTTCTAAATCATCATATGTTTATGAGATAAACTGCTAACTAACCACACACTCCACCATGAAGAAGAATACTTTCATATGCATTAATCAGACCTGGAACTTCAATCAGATCAATTAAGACAGATTAAGACCTCAAACAACAACAGTGTCAGAACAAAAAAAGGGCTCGCTGTGAGACTACATGAAGCCACTGCATCTGTTTTCTTTCTCCATGAGCGCCGACAGAAACACTGAAGAAGAAGAAGGAAAAAAAAAAAAAGAAAAGAGAAAGAATACTTCTGCCTTACAGGCGTCAGTGCAGCGAGATCATGAGACAGGAGACAGTTAGTTCGCTGCTGGAAGGAAGACGGCGGCTTTATTCTGCAAAAAAAAAACCTCAGGACGCATATTAAGATGCACAATGCATCTCAATCCACTTCACACATTAAACCAGAGAAAGCAGAGAATATTTCACATCTTTTTGGGGGTTTTTTCCTGATAAATGATGATAAATCCTTTATTGGAGCTGCTGTAAATTAATTTTCTAGTACTAAAATATTATAATTGCAGATGGATTCACGTGTAAGGAGCATTTAAATGTGCTGAGGTAGAGATAATAAGCTGACTGCAGCAGACACAGTGGAGTAAAAAAAACAATATTTCCCTCTGAAAAGTATAACCGCGCCGTTAAACACAAGCACGGTAACTTTATTTAATTTCCACCGCTGATATAAACTGTTATTTCCAGGCCAGGCTAGATAACATGGCGAGTGAATCTAAATATATCCCGTTTTCAGACTTTCTTCCAGATTCTGTTGCATAACTCAAAATACACAATTCCTTCCTTTTGCCCTTTTTTTTTTTTTTTGCTGAGCTCAGCATCGAAACTCGCATGCTGCGGTAGGCAGTGTGGGTTAATTAAAAGCAGCGGTTCGTGTCATTCCCGTTGATTTACGGCACATGAGTGCAAGTATGCGGAGGAATGCCAGAGAGAGAGAGAGGGGAGGCCGCGGGAGACGGGTGTCCGTGTCGGGACACTCCTTGTTCCCCTTCTGAAGGCGATGAACGAGGAATGCCAGTAATTGGCTTCACCGTGGCAATTACCGTTTTTTTTTTCTCAAGAAGCGATGGGACGAGCGAGGGAGGGGAGGGGAGGGGGGGTGGTGGTGGGGAAGAGCCCAGAGACAGACAAACGCTGCTCCCAGTTTTCTGCCACACCCGATAGGAGCACGCAATCGGCCTTGTCATGCATGCGTGCATGCCAGTTTGTCGGCAGTGAAAGGAAAAAAATAATGCTGACAGGATGGATTTTGCAGGGCCGTCGCTGTGTGTGTGTGTAGAAACAGAGGCAGCATGCATGCAGAAAGCCTCGGTGTGTGTGTGCGTGTGCGCGTGATAATGAGCTCTGCATGACGGGGGCATGTACACGGTGCCCGCTGCTAACCCACACATGCACTCCGGCTGGAATTCCAACAATCCCAAGAGTTCCTCAATGGAATTCCACAGAGCCAGAGGAAGACAGATCAATCACAGAAGAGAGGGAGGGAGGGAAGGAGGGAGGCACTGAACCGCAACCGGTGACACCAGGAGGGGACGGGAAAACACAGAGGAGCACACAGGAGAGAGGAGGAGGGGAGGGGAGGGGAGGGGAGGGAAGCGGGTGGGGGCGGAGGAGGAGGAGGAGGAGGAGGAGGGGGGGGGAGAGATTTGAAAATAACTCCAGCTGGAGCCTTCGGCTGTTTGGCCCCCTCCGACCGCTCTGGCAGTCTGCGAGATACTCTACACTTCCAAAGATGGCAGGTCCTTTAGGTTACAGCTGTCGGAAGCTCCTTTGGGAATCATATCGTCACCGGCTCGCACTACACATCCTGTGCACTCAGCTCGACTTAAACGATACTCCGCGGAAAGCTGAGGGCGTCGGGGGGCGTAGAGAGAGGGGGGGGGGGGGGGGGGGCGTCAGCTTCAGGTTGACTCTAGAGGCAAGAAGGCTGCGTCTGCTGATTAACTGCAGGGCAAAATACTCGAGACAATGACTGCACAGACACGACACACGCTGCACCGAGTCGCCCCGAACACACTGTTAGATAACAGCGGCCTGCCTGTGAGACGAGCCCAAATAAAAATCATCTGTCAGACTGTACAACATCAGTTCGGAGGCATAATCAGATGTGCAATAATAATTAACATTTTTGGGATTTACATGATCAACAAAAATAAAAAAGCAAGCTTCAGTCAGCAGGCAGCAGGCGGCTCTGGACTCAGACTAGAGAGGCCTTAACCATGTTTATTCATTATGGAAGCATATTAAAGAATAAAGTGGTGGTTTTCTATATATATATTTTTTATTATTGTTGTTGGGAGCCAAACTGATCCACTAACAAAGCCTGGAGGCTCTTCAGAATCAGCTCAGGACACTAACAAGGTTTGAACTTGAAGTCCTGCTGCTGTTTTACAGAACTTCACTTCAACTACACGAACATGACGGCGGTTTTACTTTCAGTCTCACGTCTGAAGAAGCACCCGGTGGCTTTTTTTTTTTCCCCCATGAGAGCCGAAACTAGCGAACTGCCTGGTCTGGTAGCGCTCGCATATCCGCAACACGTCCGACACGGCTGAAGCCGTTGAAAACAAGTTCGGTCACGTTAACAAGACAAGACTCTGTGTTTTTGTTCCTTCCTGACCGCCGAGTTGCTTTTTGAAAAAGCAAAACAGGTGTAATAAACCCGCTGACTGCTCGGTAACATCAGCATCAGCGTTCGGATCGCTCTCGTACAATTACGCCAGCTGTGAAATTCACCTCGGGAGGAGAAATGACCCACTTTTCCTAAAATCACCGTCAAGTGGGGGGAGCGAACAATGTTTTGGAAATGATTAAATTCTCTTTTTAGGGGCCCCCGACGTACACGAGTTTCCTCGAATCCAGACGGTTGTTAAACAGAAAAGCAAATACGCCTCCGCTGCAGCCGAGTGCAGCTCTTCACGAGGGAGAGTGTGATCTGAAAATCAAGGTGTTTAGATGTTTTATACACCTGATCGTCTGAAAACAAGCAGATAAGTAGCAGATTGGGGACTGATGAGGAAAAAGAAAGATGGAGGAGATCCACGTCTGGGCCCACCTGTGAGAGATGTCATTATTTCCATCCACTATCTTTCATTGCAAGGCTTTGCTTGAGAGCAACACCCCTCTCCTCCCCTCCCCTCCCCCCTGTATTCACACTCCCATTCTCATCCCATCTCAGCTGCAAAAACCTGTAAACCTGCTGCCATCACGACCACGAAGGTTACTCCAGGTTGGAGCGGGAGACGAGAGAGACACGGCAAGCGGGTCATTTTTAGCTTCGTCTAGCCCTGCAACAAAGCCGGAATAAACAGGAATTGTTACAAAAAAAATGTCTTGAATATTACTGTTGATTCTTGCCATCAGATAAGTTGCTGCAGTCTGGATGCATGCATGCTTACTCAGTCAACGCCCCCTCCCCGAAAAAAAAGAGTACAGTTCAGTGGATCATCTGAACAATGCTCTGAACAATTCTACTGTTATTGCAGCAAAAAAAAAAAAAAAAAAAAAAGCCACTATACGCCTGGAAGCGGAGCGGAGTGGACCAACAATTGGCCCGTCGAAACAGCAAATTTAGTATCTGTGCAGCTGAAAAACGCAGCCTGCATTTGCATGACAAACGGGACGTTTGTGCAGGGGCGCGAGGGCCGGCCGGGGCTGCAGGAGGGGAGGCGGGGATGGGGGGGGACACGAGCTGGGAGGGCCGCTGTCACACTGCCATCGGTCAGCTACAGCACACTACAGCGCTCAGCAGAATAGTGAGGGGCAAAAAAAAAAACTATCCGGTCCACACACACAGGCAGAGAAGGAGACGCAGGACTGGATGTGAATGTGTGCCAAATGATATGAGAATAGAAGGAAACGGGCAGCAGAGCGTAGTGACTTTGTTCAGTCTGGCCTGATTTTAATAAAACAAAACACTACTTTGTTTTACCTTTTGATGATTTGTGCTCATTTCCTTCAGGTCTTGCATGCAAGTAACAGTTTTGCTACATGCTGTTGCAAAAAACCATGATGTTTGTTACACTTAGTGTCAAAACTGTCAAGTACTGAAAAACTGTTTCTGATCAGATTCACTTAAAAAATGTGCCGATTACAACCTGTATGTCATTTAGGGAAAGTTCTCATATGGCCGCCTGTGTTTACAAGACACTTAACATTTAAAAAAAACTTCTGTTAAATGAAATAAATCCTTCATTAAGTGACTTTTGGATCACTTTGAAGGAGCCGGCCGAGCTGTAAAAACACAACTCTGACATACTGTCACCTCATAAAGCAGACGAGGAGCAACATGAGTGGAGCTGAAACTAACTAACTGTCTGAAAATATAGAAAAATGCCCAAATGGGACAAATTTCATTGTGCCTTGTTTTTTTTCTGCTGAGTCCTGTGCGGTCCCCCCCTCTCCACTCCCCTCCCGCCCCTCCCGCATTGCTGCCATTCAAATGAATGGGAGGGCTGCTGTTTTCCACTTTTTCACGCATTGCTGGATTCGGTATAAATGCAACTCCTAACTGTGTGTGTGTGTGTGTGTCTGCTGTGTGGTGCTGAGCAGGTTGTGTCCAGCAGAATAATCTGATCTTTTTTTCTTTTCTTTTTTTTTGCACTGAAAAACATGCTGACGAGAGCTCGGAGAGTCAACTGAAAACTGTTAAAGTCGCCAAAAGAATGAGCTGAAAGACGCTAAAACGCCGTTCATGTCACAACTAGTCATCCGTCGATATTAAAATATCGATTAGTGCCGCTTTAAAGTAAGATATTCCAATAATTATCATGTTATTTGTAGTGAAACTCAGGCGTCAGGCGTCATATTGAGCCCTGAGGCCGTGACTTTTTTCATTCAAACTGCCGTTCAAGCACGGAAATAATTAAATATCTGTTATTGAATTCTGAATTCAAAGTGTACGAGAGCAACATGCAGTGACTTGCGCTCCCATCCACTGTCGCTCTGATTTATTGCTGCTCTGTTGCTCCGTAAGCAAGAGACTTTTGTTGTTTCTCTTCACCTGCTCGAAAATAGGAGGAAAAACACAGCAGGCATCACGACACCGAGCTAATTAGGTAATGTGAGGAAGCGAAAGGATCGATGTATTCACTCCGAGCTGCGACGATTAACTTGATTATCAACGACTCAATCAACAGAAAAATTAACAGCAAGGAAAAAAATGCTGGTTCCAGCTTCTTAAATATGAATATTCTGGTGTTTTTATGATAATAAACTGAATATATTTGTTTTCTGGACTGTTGGTCAGAACAAAACAAGATATTTTCAGTTGTATTTTGGGCTTTGAGAAACAGTTAGTGACTAGTTTCATGATTTTTTGTTACATTTTTTAGACCAAATGACTAATCAGTTCATCAAAAAATTATTTAGATTCATTGATAATGAAAATAATCAGCAGTTACACCCGTATATTCACCCATAAGAGGAAATTATAGTGCTGGTTGAACTAAATACCCACATGTACACAGACAAAGACAACATAAGAATAAAAATGCCATAAATAACAACAATATGAATGTAAATAAAAAGGTTAAAATCCTAATTGACTTCCTTACACAGTTCAGTTTGTACTGTTCGTAGCTCCTCTGGGATCTAAAGAGTCAGGACAGATTTTTTTTTTGGAGCGTTTTGGATTTTAACACCATAAAACACATTTTTGGATAAAAAGGTAAAAGTTGTTTTGCGTCCTGTTAAAACTGCAGCTGCCTCACAAATGTTTCGGTCCAACCAGAAACTCCAAAGACATTCTTTGTTTCAAACGAGATCAAAGCAACAGAATTCTCACATGTGAGACTGCCGGAAACAGAAAGCTGGCAAACTATTATTAGATTAATACAATTTTTTTTGTTGATTCATCTTTCTTATCGGTGAATCTACGAACTCTTTCAACACTTCTGTGGGAGGAGGAGGGGAGGAGGGGTCGATACTTTCACACAGCAGCGTCTTGCTCTCGTCTGACGTACTACAAGAACAAAAAGTCAAAAACAAAAACCTTCACTGGGCGAATAATCGACTAATCGTTTCATCTGTTTTGGTTTTGGTTTTTTTTCTGCAGCGAACAACATCAATGAACGACAGCAACAAACATATTTTCTATTCTCAGGAAAGTCCCAAACCGACTCATTCATCTACAAACAAACCCAAAAAACAAAAAAAAAATGTCTGTTATTATTCATCACAAGATGAACTGGTTGCAACGAGGCAGTTCCTCTGTGTAGGTGGCTGAGCGACTGACTGTACCAGATAAACACTGTGAGGCTCTGACCATTGGGGGCTCTCTCTCTCTCTCTCTCTCTCTCTGTCTGTCTGTCTGTCTCTCCTACCTGTTCACGTCCTGTACAGCCTCTGTGTGTGTGTGTGTGTGTGTGTTCTGCAGGTTGTGCAATGAACCAGCCTCACTTTGGACTTCTTGGAAAACACGGTGAGGGGAGGAAAAACGCCTGAGCTGCTTTCACTGCAGCTGTTTTTTTTTTTTTTTTTTCTGCAAGCTGCATTCACTGATGATCTTAAAGAGCTCTCTCTCTTTCTGTGTCTCTGTCTGTCTCTCTGTCTCTCTCTCTCTCTGGCTGCAGGGACGTTACTTCACGGCTCGTTGTTGTTGCTGCACGGCGGTGGTTTAAAAAAAAAAAAAAAGTTGGGGGTCAAAGTGTGACATGCATGCTTTCGTATGCATGCTGAGAAAAAAGCTGCACATCAGTGGACACGCACCCAGGGGTTTGACACATATCCAGTTGCCTGGACAGAAGCAGCAGCTGACAGTCTGACACTTTTTTTTTTTTTTTTTTTTTTGCTTGGAGACGTGTGCTTTAATAGCCTAAAGAAACCCCCTGTTCCTGAACTCACCACCACCTATACACTCAAACTACATCTATTATTAGATTCCCATTTTCTATCCCATGAGCAGAAAACAAATCTGCATCCAATAAACACTCAAACTTGACTGACAGCTGCAGGTTGTCACGTCACGTTTGCCCTCCTGCACCAAAACACGTATATTCTCCACCATTATTTACCTTGAGCGGCGTGCACGGGCCGTGCATCAACTCGGTACAGAGTTTATTATAAAGAGTTGCAGTGTCCTTGGATATCTCGTGACTATTAAAGGCGCCCTGTGCTCAACATCACTGCCTGTACGCCGCTAATAACGTCAATGAGTGAGTACACACAGCATCGTCTTACCAGGAACTGTGCAAAGGGGAAGATCTTAAACAGGAAATGCAACTGACCCTTGTAAACCATCTAACTTTAAAATGCACCGGCCGTGGTCGAGCTGCAGCGGTGCATGTTGCAAGCCGTGCAGCCGTGATTGCATATCGGTAGTTTTGCACAGATCGGTTTCATATTCTTACCTCCCTTTGGCTGAGACATTTCCCCTTTGCTTTGATGAGGGGGAGGGGAAGCACAAAAGACTTTGCCTTCTTTCTCACTCCCTCCCTCCATCGCCCTCGCACTGGAGCCTCGGCGGCTTGCTTTGCAACAAAGATGCAAAATACAAGCCTCGATCTTCATGCACTTGGAGCCTTTTTGCGTCCGAGGCGTGCGTGTCCGTGCAAAGAGCGGTGTTACAATTGCACAGCCCCCACAGGCGTCGGGAAAAGAGGAAATTTTGCAATTGCACTGCAAAGAATTCTCCGCAGCACTTACATGATGGGCCAAGGCTGGCAGCTGAAAGCTCCTAACTTGGATCAGTGCGAGCCCCTGCGAAAAGAACGTTCTTCCTGCTTGGAGGCGCGGGGGATTGTGGGAGATGTAGTCCGCCGACTGTACCACAGGGTTTACAGTAGTTTACAGTTATTTATATCTCAGTACTGCGTGATCTAGATTCAGCTGCAGATTATATTTGCCACCACATTAGTAGCATTTACACAAGTTGTACAATGTTGAGATACTTTCACTTTACATGAATAGTTCTATTTTCATTTTTATTCTTGTGCAGCACTGCATTTCAAAGGGAAATGTTGTTTTTCATTTATTGGACTGTTGCAGTTACTTTGCATAATAAGATTTTTTTTTATATATATAAAGCAATTTACAGACAAATTAATTAATCCACAGCTATTTTTTAATAATCAGATAATTATTTTGGTAATTTTTCAAAGCAAAAATGCACCAAATTATTTGATTTCAGCTTCTCAAATGTGAAAATCTGCTGCTTGTCTTATATAAATAATAATAAAATGAACATATAATACTTTTAGTCACACAAAAAGAGACATTTAAACAGATCTGCCTGACCTGCGGGGGGAGTGGTGGTATTGCTGCTTTTTACTTAAGAAAAGTACTTCCTGTCATTCTGTTGCTCCACATTTAAAGTCGAGTCAAATTTATCTATAAAGCACATTTTAAAAATAACAGTTGTCCTGAATGCTGCGCAATCAAAATAGCAAAAAAGCCATAAAACAACACAATAAAAAAAAACAAAGAGACAAAGAAAAGCTTCTCTCATAAAGATGTGTTTAAAGACAGGCAGCGTTTGGGCCCACCTGACATGCAGGGGGGGGCAACTCGCTCCAGAGTTTGGGGGGAACAGGAGTTGAGTGACCTTGATCGGACGTGTGGTCGTATAAGGTCAGAGAGACAGGTTGGAGCTAGCCCATTTAATGATTTTTAGGCAAACAATAACATCTTAAAATCAATCCCTGAAACGTGCAGGGAGCCAGCGAATTGAGGGCCGTACGAGAGAAATGTGCTCTTTGTTTGCGTGTTCGATCGTTGAGTCTCTTTTGTCTCGTTTGAAATCAGCATCACACCCACATTTGTTGAGTTATTGGGAGTTTACTGTCCTGTCTTCTCAACAGTGTGTCCATCTGGATGAGTTATAATATGTTGTACTGATTGTCCACTTCTTCTTTTTTTTTCTATTTCGTTTGTTTAACAACTATTTTTATTGGTGAAAGCGGAACAAGAACATATCACCATATTGTACTTTTACTGTAGCTATAACATCACAACTCAAGAGTAAAAAAAAAAGACCAAACAACAACATAAGAGGAAGAAAGTAGTAATAGAGAGAAGAAGGGTTGTTATTTAGCGATACATGCTTAATAGATCGAGTTAGGAAGGAAGTAAAGAGTCCAGAGATTTGATTCTGAGTCTGGAGGAACTGTTGACAAGTTATTGAAATACTCAAAGGAAACCATCAGTGGCTCTCCAAAGAAGAACATCACGTCATTCAAACAGGTTGAAAAAGAAGGAACTTTGATGACGATGCTTCGGTCCATCCACCGGCAGGTCGGAGGGGTTTTTTGGCTTCTATAGCAACTCTAACCACAGCGCTGTATACTGAACTTCATCACTCTCATCATGTCGTGCGTCCGCTCATAGGTGGTTATTGTTTCTGGTTTTGACAAGGAACTGGTCCACTCCAACCAAACCCACAATGTTACCGCATGGCGCATCCTCAATGGGTTCAACGTAATCTGAATTAAAGGTCTTCCTTCTTTCTGGGGACAAAGTTTGGTCCCATGATGTGGACTTTCAGGCCAGTGGCGACACTCAAAGAAGTTTTTGGACAGCCTTCTTCTTGCTAAGAGTGCTGTATCTATATCTCTTTTTCAGGCTGTGCATTGCAGTGGCTTGCACAGCCTGTATAACATGTATAACATATCAAACACTGAAGACCAGGATCATTGCAGTTGGGGACGGGACCGATAAATGGATTAAACTGAGCCGTGCAAATGAGGAAAATGAGTTAACTCCATTCAGAACATCTGTCCACCAATCATCTGTGAACTCCACCCTCAGCTCTTCTTCCCATTTCGACACAACTCTGTGTATTTTGTCATCAGTCAAATGCATAATATCTCTATATATATATCAGAAACTCTCAGTTGGAGACAGCGAAAGAAGTTTTTCCCACTTTAGAGGTAAATATTGTGGGATAGACTGAATTAACAATTTAATTTGAGGGATTGAATGTGAGGCAGTTTGTCTCTAAATACATATGTGAGGCCACCAGACTATAATAGCATAAGTTACGCTTTTATTGTAGAAAGAATATTAAATTCTGATTGTAAAAGAGTCCTTTTCTTGAGAAGATGTGTTCATGGATCTGTGGCGTATTGCCTATGAAGCGTAGATATTGCATCAGTGAGGTCTGTGAGAAGAGTCTCTTTGCTTTCTTTTTTTAAATAATGGGATGCAAAAGATATTATTTCACCTCGTAAAACAGCCTTCAGGGTTTCCCACAGCAGTGATTAGGAGACTGAATTGGATTTATTGGAAAAAGAAAATTGTTTATAGATGTAGAGATTTTGTTGCAGAACTCCTTGTCTCTGAGCAACGGAGCATCGAAGCGCCGGAGAGAGGGGGGGGGTGTTTATTAATATTAACAGGGAATGAAGTGATCAAATTATTATTATGGCCTGATATTACACTGACACTACAGAGCTGAGAAAGTATTTATCTTTAAAATGAAAAGATAATCTAGCCGAGAACATGCTTGGTGGACATGTGAACGGAAAGAAAACACTGACGAAGACTTGGACATTTGTTTTTTTTGCCCTTCTGGGATAAATAAAGTTGTCTGAATCTGAATCTTGAATTTGATACAGTTACATTTTTGGGGGATTGGAATGACCCAAAGTTTTGCATCCCCCCTCCAAAAAATATGTTTATTGGTTTTTGAAATCTGGAAGTCTGTTCATGAATTCAGTATCGTCCCAGTTGGGAGCTTAAACGTTATATGAACTGGAATAAAACTAGAGTTTAAAATAAGGTTCCTGTCACAATGATGTATCTTCCATTAGGGTCTGATTTTACATCTGAGGCTGTATATTCAATTTTACTTAATCAATATTGCAACACATCTCGCTTTTATGTTGAATTTTGAGTAGAAGATTTGGCTAATCTAATGCTTATACAGCTCTTGAGCCTCATTTTTAATCGGGTTTCCT
The DNA here is from genome assembly GCA_029490765.1 of Euthynnus affinis. Classification (NCBI taxonomy): domain Eukaryota; kingdom Metazoa; phylum Chordata; class Actinopteri; order Scombriformes; family Scombridae; genus Euthynnus; species Euthynnus affinis. The sequence goes on along the minus strand of CM055857.1, from coordinate 5,579,652 downwards.
GCAAAAAATATATCTGCTTTTAAGGCTTTAATTCGAGTCAACACCATTCAGTCCACATTCACTCCAGCTAAGCATCCTAAAGCCACAGATATACTCCTGAGTGGACGTATCCAGACAGCTGCAGACACCAGGGACGCGTAGTGGTTCTGTTTAAACTACTTCCTGGAGTCCGCTTGGAGGACGCGTTCCAGACATGCGTAGTAGATTAGCGTCTAGACATTGGAGGTACATGGATGCCTACACATATAAACTCTGATGACGAAATTTACATCACACATACTCTAACAGACTCTTGCTTCCTTGCAGATGTTGAAAGTATAATTTCAGTTTAACAGAGCCATCTCGCATGTTTCCCGTGTTATGATTGGTCCAATCGGAGCCAAGGTAGCTGGTGCCAAACTCCTCCAATCTATAAAGACTTCTGAGATAAAACTCGCTTTTTTGAGCTGCATAAATAAACCTGACTGATCATAATCATATCTTAGTATCACTAATGAATTATACGCTTAACAGATTACATGTGAACTGCCAGTAAAGTGATGAAATGACAAACAATGACAAATTCAAATTTTAAAACTTTAATAAAAATCTTTATTATCAGGTAACATTGATTAATGCAACAGTGACTCTAGTTAATGTCCTCAATCATAACGAACTAGCAAGAAGGTACTCTGACATCTACTGTGTGGCGCGGAGGCTTAAAAGTAAAGTAAAAGTAAAAAATAAAAGCTTGATTTGATGATTTGCAAACCAAAATATATCTTGACATCCAGGATTAAAAAAATGACCAAATTTCATTGAAAAGTAAAAAAAAAATTATTAGACATATAAATTACATATAATTGTTTTTTCAGATCCTTAGTATATACTGAATTTAGTCATTCAAATGCTTTTGAAGCAACTGTTCTCTCACTTTTCAATCAAATTTTGTGTATTTTTAACCTCGATGTCAAGATGTAATCTGACATTAAATCAACGCTTACTGGGTGATGAATGACAATTGTTACCCCTTAATTGTAAATGGGGGTAAAATAGCACCATTATTTTAAAAAATAACACAAAGAAAATGTTGCAGGAACAGAACCTCAAACATGAAGGATGAGCCTGGATATTTCCCTTAATGTCAACAAATCCTGTTAAAAGACTTACGACTTCCCTGCTCTGCCTATTAGTTTCAAACCTTAAGAATTGTATAGTTGTATTTTTTTTTAAAAAGGCTCAGTAATTTCCTGAAACAGCTGGGCACTGTAGTTTTTAGCAAATCTTACTCAAACTGGAGGAAATGCTGCTTTTGTCGGGGACTATTTTCAGTGGCGGATGAATCCACATTTGGTGCTCTAGCGAGTATTTCCAGCAGTTTGGTGTTGAAATGATGTGTTTTTTTAGTAGTTTTTGGACACAGCACAGTATTAATTGTTGGTATTGATCTTTTCATGGGATTTGTTGACACTAAGAAAATAAAATACAGAATTTAACCAGACTTGTTCTATAAGAGACACGTTGTGATTTTTACACTCAGCAGGATTTTACGAAATGCCAGCTCTCGGATTCTCATGAATCAAGCTTTCCGGTGTGTTAGTTGCCCAATGAAAACAGCAGTTTAATGAGACAATGATCCAAACATCACACACACGAGGGGGGATTCAGATCCACGTCCCCCGTGATGTGATATGAGCCACTTGATGTCACTTCAGAGGGTCGGAGTGTGTGTACGGCGAGATGTGGTGGCTCGGAGAGGAGGGTCAGTTCTTGGTGGTGATGAGGGTTTGGTACAGCGGCTTCACCACAATGTGGAGGAAGAGGGAGCTGTCGATGAGGTATTCAGACGTCCGGCGGTACAGGTCGGCCTCGGCCAGGAAATCCCCGTTTTCCTCGGTGCTCTGGTGGAAGTTGTAGACGTGTTTCACCATCAGCTTCCCCTGCTGCTGAGCCATCACCAGCACCGTCTTCTGGAAGTTCACCCCGGCGAAATCGGCGCTGGACGTGGCCGGTGTGATGATGATGCGAGGGCGCCCTCCCTCCACCCGTGTCGGCTGCATGGCTCCCGTCTCCGTGTATATCGGCCTCATGCTGAGGGGTAACCAGCGCGGTGAGAACAGGGCGTTCCAGGTCACCCGCTTGCTGGCGTCATGGCCGCTGGGTCCCAGCTGAGTCTGGAAGCTGATGCTGCGGTCGTCTCGTGTCGGGTTGTTGATGACCCAGGACGACCCCCACACTGGTGAGAGGTAGTTCCTGGGCATGAAGAGGCTGCAGTTCACGTCAAAGTATTTGGCCATGTGCAGCGGCGACGCGGAGTGAAACTGGTAGGACAGATAGAGGAGGTCACGCACCGACTCCTGATAGCGAGCCAGGACCGAGGACTGGGTCTGCAGACGGAAGAGCTCCCGCGGCGGCATCATGGCGTAGCGCACGGCTCTCAGAGCGTTCTCCGCCGTCAAACCGTCCGGCTCGTTCTGAATAATCCAGGCCTCCAGCGCCGCAAAGAGCTCCATCTCGCTCTGCAGGATGAGGTCCGAGCGCTGCAGCAGAGACATGAGCAGCTGGCTGCTGATGGTCACCCACTCTCCACTCTGCAGCACCGACGACAGGTTCCAGGCCAGATACTGCAGGCAGTTGTCCCTCAGAGTCACGTCCCCGGCAATGAGGGCGTACTCGTACCAGCCCGCCACATGGCCCGAGGGGGAGTCCCTGGCCAGGTTCTTGGTCATGTACTGGGTGATGCCTTGCTGGAGAACCAGCACCTGATATTTAGTGGCTAGCTTGTGCAGAGGAGTGGCTTGTTCCAGACGCAGGGAGATCTCCCCGCAGTACAGATACCTGCCGAGAGAGGAAGTAGAGGTTGAATGTGGGAACTTTTGAAGCACAGCACGTATGTTTTTTTGAACTTACTAAAATTTAATGAGGTTATAGTCTTTGCTCCAACAAATTCTACCAGCCTGGTTCAACAAAATATTAGTAATTTACGTGCTGATATCAGTGACAGCTCCCTGACAACTCCAACTATTTGCATTTGCTGTTTTTTTTTTCTTCTTTTTCTTTAAAGCACTTGTTAAGAGAAGTGCTAAATCAACAAAGTTACTATTATGAAGCTCACTACTTCCTATAACAGCTGTTATGTCTGACCCACATATTTTAAAAAAAGGTGCAATCAATCATGTTATCACGTTGGATGTCTGTTGCTAAGGTTGCTCCAAGGATTGTTTGCATTGTCTACTTGCATATTTCGGATTGGATTTGGGGCTCGAACATGTATGTGAGAAGTAAATAACAAGAAAAAAAAAGCCTCCTGTAGCCTAGAAGGGCACAAACACGGAGAGTGGACCTTACAGTGAAGTAAGAGACATCTTGTGTCCAGCAGTTAAACCTCTGAGCTGAAATATATTTACATATTCATAGATTCTCTTTCTGGAAAAGCCAAACCAGACACACATTATTGTGTCCAAGCAGAGTATTTTTCTTGTATGTGTTAATATATGTCTGGAGGAGATCTTCATATAAGGAATTGCATTTTTATGAACTATAAATCATGCAAAGATATTCCAGGAGAGTCCCAGAGTAAAAATATAGACCAGGAAATGTGCATGATGTGTGCACTTTAAGTATCCTCAGGCTTCCAAATGTCTCCTTACATAAAGTTGCAGCTGAGAAACAATTTCTACTTTACAAAATGGAAAAAAAGCAGGTCTAGTTTTTTTTTGTGGAGACTCCTAAATGTCTTATTGCTACACTGCAGGACCTGCTTATTGAACAATCCAGGAGTTCACTGACTGGTCCATTTGTTTTGCATTCATTGATCGTGAGGGTCAGATGTAGGGCTGCAGAGTTCATCCCTCTAGAGGAGTGTTTTTTTTAATCCTGGTCCTGGGGCAGCCCTGCATCTTTTGTCTCCCCTCTTCCACCGCGCCTGATTGAAATGATAACTGTGTGATAACTCAATGAAAGTGAAGCGGAGGGTCGACGTGTCTACAGTGTACAGATATCTCCCTCATACTTAGAGGAAAACATGCTCTCCCGTCTTCTGACCTGATGAACTTGTCAAACACGGCGGCGCAGTCGGAGCTTTCTTTCAGGACCAGGCTGCTGCTGCTGCTGCTGCTGCTGATGCTGCTGTTGCGGCTCAGCAGCATCTCCTCGAACACGGGGCTCTGCAGCGAGAGCACCAGCGAGTGAGCCTGGATCACCTTCACCTCGTCGGCGTTGGGCGTCTCCACCCTGAGCGACACGTCGCTGCCGTTCCCCTGAACCAGCAGGGCCTCCAGACGCTGCACCAGGGTCAGGGAGTGACTGATGGTGTCCGTGCTGCCGCCACCTCCTCCCTCCTGGGCCCCGTCGACCTTCAGCATGCCTACATATACATAGATGCAGTTAAAAAGTTGGATTTCTTATAGGTTGCTGGATATTTATTGGGGCAGATAATGAATCATCCAAATCTATGCCATTGATTAGCCCGGCTGCATGGGTTGTCTCTATAACGAGGGATTGTGGGTCACGTTTAATTAAAGCTTTGTTTCAGCTGAGGCGGTTGTGTCACTCCCCCCCCTCCCTCCCCTCCCCCCCCTCCCTCCCTCCCCTATTACTGTAACTGCCAGGCTCTTGATTCATATTAGCTAAGTTCCTCTTTCTGATTCTTGATGCACTTCCTTTCCGCCTGATAAAAACGGAACACAGTGTGAACTCAGTTGTTGACCGTGATGTTCCCCATAAATCACTAAAAGATACAGTTTCAGCTTTAGTGTCTGCCCACACACACACACACACACACACACACACACACACACACACAACTGTGGATGTGTCGTAATGGTAGCAAGCGGTCATCTCCGAGAACAAACCCACTCAAGTCAACTGTAGTGTTGAAACCTCAGGGAGTGTAACACCCAGTCCTACTAGTCAGTCCAAACATATAGTCACATACAAAAACAAACAGTCAATTTTCTCTGTTTGACCAGAAAATTTAGTTTTGACACCTTTATGAAAGAAGGTATAAAAGGTTAGTTCACCCAAATTATAAAAAAAAACCCTACATTTATTTTGTTTTTTATTTATTTTAGTCCCTCCTGGTCAGACCACGTCTCAGCAATCATGCAAAACAAACTCTCTGTCAACTGCAGCTAAGTTACAATTTCATGTTCTTTTAAAGTTTCATATCATTGAATGTTCTGTCGTTTTGCACTAAAAAAAAAAAGGTGCATTTTTGTCATGTTTACATAATTTATTTAAGATCTTATTTACATCATACCTCAGTGGTGAGTAGTGTGGACACAGAGATGTTTGGAAATTAGGTTTTAATATTAAATTCAGCTGCAAAAAGTGACAATATTTCTAAATTGTAAGTCTTCATTTTAGTAAATAAGTGAGATCAGACTGTTTTTTTTTCACCTATTAGCATCTTATTATGCTGTTTATTGACTGTATGGAAATTATTTGGGGTGGGGAGGGGGCTGAGTCTTATGTTTCACTTTTTTTTATAAGCTTCTCAAATCAATATTAATATTTTCTTTGGACCCTTCAAACAGCTTTATCCTGTGATAATTAAATAGATATAATCCCTGATGCCACATTAGAGGTTAAATTGACAAAAACTTCTCTCTCGTCTCAGGATCGACATTTTGGTTCTGATAGCTACAACTGTTTTTTTTTTTTTTTTTTTTTTATTGGTAATTAAACAGTCAAGACTGCTGTGCTCTGTGTGTGACAAAGTGCACCTTTATGAACTTTGGCACACACACACACACACAAGCTGGCTGAGTTAAAAACATAAATCTGGAGTGACAGAAACATAAAAGTCAAATAGTTCAGAGCAGCTTCCCTTCAGACAACAGAATAATCATTTATATACAGCAGCTTATTGTGTTTCTTCGTTGGCAAGAGAGCTGCGATGATTAATCAATTAGAAGAAAATGAATCATCAAACATTTTGATAGTTAATTAATCGTTTCAAGTCATTTTTTAATGAAAAAAAAATCAAATTTTTCTGATTTGAGCTTCTTAAATGTGAATATTTTCTGGTTTCTTTAGTCCTCTCTGATAGCAGAGTGAATATCTTTGGGGTTTGGACTGAAAAGAAGACATTTTTCACCATTTCCTGATATTTTATAGATCAAACAGCTCATCTATAAATAGCTCACAGTGATGTGGGTCATCTTGTGATTTTGGGTGAACCAGCCCTTTAAACGCACAACTGAAAAATGACACATTATATTCATGAATCCATCCATTAATGAGTTAGAAAAACCTCCTCAAACATTCACATTTACATCATCATCGACTCTGGCACACAACACAATCACCGAGCAAAGCAAAACTGCAGTCAGTCACTTCTTGAAATAACTCATTACACTTAGACTAGACCGCAAATGATCTAACACACCCTCCCTTAACAATGTCTGGGCGCATTATAAGAGTGAGCTAATGAGCGGTAACTCACCTGCGGTCGCTGCCCCCAGGTGAAGACAGACAGCCAAGAGCAGCATCCCAACATGTAGCAGGCGGCGGTCTTCTTTCACCATCTTTCCTGTCTGGATCTCTCCGTCTGCCCTGCTGCTGGCTGCGGAGGACGAGGGGTGTCTGAATGTGGGACAGGGGGTTCCTTCTCACCACATCCGGCCCACCGCCACCACCACCCTCACACACACACACACACACACTTACATACACACATATACACAGAACCTCATCGATTGGTGGGTGAAATCAGGCCTGGGTTGTTTCCATGACTACCACTTTGATTCTGACTTTCCTATCCTTGGGTATATTAGCGCGCGCTCTCTGCACGGCATTGATTGGGTGGGGAGGCCGCACGGGGACCCTCAAACCCTCTGTGGACCCGGGGCATGTTCAGGGTTTAGTCTGGATCTACGTAAAAGTGAACTTTTCTGTAGACCCAGGCTGGTTTTAGGGACCCTGAAGGCGATGCGATGGGAGATGAGTGGGGAAAAATGAAGGCTAGTAGTTGCATTAAATCTGTCCCACATGCAGTTTATCAAATCAAATGTGTGTCACTGTGCTCGCTCAATTCGGCTCGTGTGTGCGTGACACAGCAACACGAGCAATTTATTCACAGCTTCGGGCTGTAGCACGCTTCATTTGGAGGCGAGGAAGTTATCCGATCAATATTTCTCTTTTAATTATTTTCTTTTCACCCACTTTTTTTTTTGTCTCCTGAAAATATGCATAACCTCCAACCCCCCCCCCCCCCCCCCCCCCAAAAAAATTGAGCTCTGCACAACAACAAAGTCATTAATAATGACTCTGCAGCTGATATTCGTGCTGTTTTTAAGCTTATGATCTGCTCGGTGGTGTCACGTCAGCGCTGTTGTTGACCCCCCCCCTCTGCCTTTGTTTTACGGATCATGTGTGCTGTCAGAGTCGATGGTGATCCCGGAGGATGAGTTCTTCTATCCCAGTCTGACTCTGGATTGAAAAGGAGTCCTCTGGTGTCTGGCTGAGAGCCAACAGGTCAGTCACTCACACTGCGGCCTTCAAAAACCGTTTGACTCTTCTTTGTTTTTATCTGTTAAACAGTTAAAGGGGAAAAAAAGGGCTGCTGATTGTCTCATGTTTGGAGCCAAACCAACAAAACCTGATATATATTATTCCTCTGTGTGTGTTGTTGTCCAAAAACTATTAAAAAAAACATGATTTAGCCACACTGCTGCACTGGGTTCCTTCATTATGAAGCGTCTGGTCACATTAGTTTGTTTAGAAACGGCTCCAAAGATTAATAACAGCGATCATGCTTTCAGTCTCTGGAGAGTAGTTCTGTGTAAAGGCATACATGCTAAACAATTATGAAGGTTTCTGGCACAAAAAGGGGAGCAGCCACAGTTCTGTGTAACAAATGAAAAATGACTCTTTAAACTGAGCGATGACGTTTCATTTACTCACAGTATCTAAAAATGTAATTTGGCTGTGACTTCTCTTTCTGTAAAACAAAACAAAACAAAACAAAAAACTCCAGATAATCTAGGAACTTTGTTGTCGTCCATTTTTTTAAAGGGAACTACTTACTTACTGAGAAAACAGTTTGTGTGATAAATGTTCGTTGCACAATTTGTTGAAGCAAAACTTACCTGCCTGACTTGTCATTTGTACAAAACATATCTTTAATACCATGACAACACTTTGGTCGCACTAGACAACATCCATGCATGTGTGTGTATGTGTGAAATCATCTGAAGACTGCTGCCATACACACGCTCGCACAGAGAACAACCTACTTCTAACTGTATTTACACCTCATGTCCACTAGAGAGCAGACAAGCTGCATCAGGAGCCGACTGACACAGGATGTGTGGCTCTTCACCTTCACTCGGGGGCCTCATGACCGAGGTAAGCTTGTGACAGCGACTGTATGCTGCTGATCATTGATCATTAAGTACGTCGGCTGAGTTTAATTAAAAGGAAAAGAGAGGAGTGAGAGTCAGAGAGCTGGTGAGACGCAACAAAGGGGAATTAAAGAGCAGTCAATATGTACAATATGTGACCCAGACGCTCGCTTTCAAGTGCATAAACATGTATGCATTTATATATTTATCATGCTGTGAGTGCTGTTGAAATGTTGCTTCATGAATGCATGCAAAATGCTAAAGTGGGAATTCATTATAGACATGTTTATATTATTTTATATTGTATTAATATGCAGTGCATGGTGCAGTCAAAGAGGTATACAATAAATAAAATCACATTTATAAGTGTGCTTTTTATGAAATAATGTATTTTTTTCTAAAGTTATTCCTTTTCTTCAGCTTTCCTTTTATTTTTTGCCACCAACAAACTATTCACTGTTTTCCTTTCAAGTTGCAAAAAGTCAGTGACGACATTTCTTTCCTGTGATTATAAAAGTCTTCGTGCAAAACTCTTCACTTCATTAAAATGCAGCGTTTTTTTCTCTGAACGTTCCAACATGCAATGAAACTGTGAACATTTATACACTTCATCATGTTTTCCAATGATCTGCTTAAACTTCCTTTAAACTGTAAACTGATTGTCTGATTTCAGAGAGTTTAGACGTGTTTTTTAAAAATGAGAATTGATTTTTCTCTCATGCCGCTACAGGCAGTTCATTTATTCCACCTTCGACTGTGAGCGACTGAAGTCATTTAGCTGCAGGTCAAATACAGTCTTAATTTATTGAGTAATGGAACATTTGTTGCCAGACGGAGTCACTGCTTTGGTATGATATGAACAAATAACAGAAGACGTGTGATATCAGCCAACCAGATAACAGGTTTCATGGCTGTTCGTTGGTGTCTATTGGTGCATTCGAGGAAGTGTTTTCCACTGCAATAAAAAGCCAAAGACAAAACACACTATAGAATAAAATAATATATAATATATACACAGCTTTAACAAAAAGAAACTGTAAAGAGAGCCTGTTTTTCACCCTTTAAAAAGACAAACATAATTCCTTTTTGTACATCAAAAAGAACAATAAAGCATCAGTGTGTTAAGATTATAAGATTGCCTGCCAAACAGAGAGCATGAAGTCATGATGAGAGTGTGCCTGAGCGGAGACGGCGATGACATTGTTTGTCTGGGGAGCTCCTCATGTTTCAGCCTGCTGAGAGTCTCGTTGCTCGAAAGCTGCGCAGAGCGACAGTTTGGAAAAAGCCGAGGTTATGGCAGTCATCCAGCCTGATGTGACCTGCCTCAGCATCGCTTTATCTCACTGCGGCGGCTCCATTAGCTCTGCTTTCTCTCTCTTTCTGTTTTTTTTTTTTTTTTTTTTTTTTTTTTACTCTGACAGCAGAGCACTCCAGCTGCAGAGGGAGACTTGTTTGTGTGTGGTAATTGTTTCTGAGGGATGAGCTGAATGTAGGAAGATAACGATTTTACTATAAATCTGAACTGCCAATAAGACTCTGCGGGTGTGAAATTGGCTCCATGAATTGTTCGTTTCAAGCTGTAAAAATCATAATTGTGTTGTCAGAGGTGGGAAATACGTTTACTGAAGTGTTGAACATGTTTTAGGTGCCACTCGTCCTTGCAAAAAAATTTAAAAAATGACAGTATAGGTCTAAAAATCATGCCGGTAAAAACAACCTATAGTTACGTTTACGCCATCAAGCTATCGTAGTAATTATGACTTATGATGGAACAGACGTGTCGGGGTGGATGGCTTGCTTAGATGGTTACATCCCTAAAAGCGGCCCACTGACCTCTAACGAAGACATTTTTAGAAGACTTTCTAAGAAATGTCTTAAACAGCTGGGCTCTGTAGCTTTTACGACAACGTTACTCAAGCAGAAAGACACAGCGGTGCTTTTGTTGGGGGACTATTTTCAGCGGCAGATTATTACAAATCTGTTGCTTAAGTGAGTGTTTCTGACAGGACTGGGTTTTTTCCTTGAATGGAGGAACTTCTTTTCACCACTGTATAATAGTGGCCCATCAATGCAGGTGCTGCAGGTTTGAGGATATATCCCTGCACATCTTTGTTCGCCTCACCATTTAATCACTTTAGAAATGGAAATATACAGTTTTCATGGTGCCGTTTGAGCCTGAACTGACAAGACAAGATGTACGGCGCTACTGTGCATTGACGAAGCCATAAAGATGTGCTTAAATGTGACCTCAACCGGGGAACAAATGAGACCAGACGAGGACAAGAATGAGATTTTTTCATGTCACTTGAGGAGGTATTTTGAACCAAACACTCATATGTGTACTTTTGTAACGCAAAGATAGACCAGCAAAATGCTTTAATTGATGTTTTCAGAATATGGTGATGAATAAAACATTTTTCCAGGAGAAGTAAAAAAAAAGGATTTGTGACTCTGTGGCTCTTGCATTTATTTAAAAAACTAGTAGTTAGTAGTTAAAATCAGTGAAATGATGCTTCCAGCTTGGCAGGCGTCTCATTCAACAAACAGCCAGTGTTTTTTTTTTTGCAGTGGGAAGCCGGTGAGGGATCATTTAACGATAATCAGGTGTTAGAGGACAGTGATTCAGACAGAGCTGTGGTGCATAGGAAATACCAAAAACAACAAGAGAGTAGGGCAAAAAAAAATCAATAAAGGACTAAAAAAAGGTTAAAGTGTTGAAATGTTCACAGGACGAGTTTCCAGGCGTTTCTTGAATGTATCAAAGGAGTCAGCAGACCTCACGGAGCTCGATGGCTCAGCTCGCCGCCGCCGCGGAAACACAAAAGGAGAAGAATCTGGACGGCGATTTCATGCCGGGCGGCGACGGCGTTGACCAGATGTCATTTATTTGCGGACTGGAACGGATCATTCTTTTGTTGCCGCACCTGCGTCTCTTGGTTTGGTTGTCTTGGCGCCTTCAGTCAGTCAGTCAGTCAGTCAGCGCACACTTCTTTTTCGTCACCTAATTAAAGTCGAAAGTTGCCAAATTGGGTGACGCTGGGAAAGGCCCGCCGTCCCTCGCTGCGGTTGCTAAGCTGTGACTCAGTTGTGTTTTTGAAGGCACAAATGATAGACGTACAAAAACTGAACCGTACGGAGTAGCGCATCGGTGCTTCGCTCTCTGGGTTTTCATTTTTATTGTCCATAAAAAAAAAAAAAAAGAAGACGTCCTGTTGACTGGAGATGCATATCAACCGCTGCATCAGAGTCATGAGGCAGAAAACATTAAGCTGATCCCGTCGCGTCCAGCTTGGTTTTTCTTATTTATTCACCCCTGCATCCTGTGCATCATCTGCCTCCAATCTAACCGGCCTGATCAATTATGAGTCATGTCCGTGCATGATCGTTTGCCGCTGAGGTTCATTGTTTGCTTGAGTGAACCCCTGACGAACTGCGAGGTTGGAGGTATAAAAATATGAAAGCAGAAGAAAAAAACACACACACACACACACACACACACACATACAATAATTGGCAGCTGCAGGGTGAAGGGAAGCCATATTGGGTCAAAGTGAGCTCACGTAGTCCTTAGGTTCGCAAATGGTTTGTCAACAGACTGAACTGATGGATGGGTTAGTTCTACAAATCTACCCATTTTAATGCTCTGTTTGCTTTGGAGCGACGCTATCGTCAACAATTTGTTGAGTCGTGAGACGGGATTTCTCAAAGGGGTTTAAGTTAAATTAAGGACACATTTGTCTTGTATGCGTAACAATAACTCCCGGACCCGCTGATCCCAGCGACTCCCTCGCTCGTAATCGTGTTAGTTTCATCCGCTGTTAAGAATACACACATGAAATTAGGGAGTTGCTCCTGCTGGGTTTTTTTATTATTGGCTCTGATCCCTGCTGGTTCGTGCAAAAACTAACCGCCGACAAATGTGTGTGAACGTCCTGCTGATCGCGCTTCAGTGAAAAGTTTTGTTTTCTCCAAACACTTTAAAGACTTTATTCATAAATTTTCTTGTATCTTAGTGGAGTTGTTACATCACCAACAGCAAATTAACATATATATATATATAACATGATGACAAAACATATCTGCACTTATTAGTCTACAATTTACTGGCTGCACAAATATATTATCTGCAATGAGCTGCCATTATATTGTCTATCTAGTGTCTTCTTGCTGGAAAAGTGACTACAAACATTGTACCCAAATGTTCTATCTATTTTTTTTAATACTAACAATGTCTAATCTGTCAGTGTGTAATGTGCTGTACATGAATTATCAGCGTCTCTGCAGCTCCTCTCGGCTTTTACGGAGCTTTTATAGCGACTTTCAGCTCCTTGTTTATCTGTCGGGCTGCGACTTTTACTGCTTTGGTTTCAGGAGGAGAAGCTCTAAATAGCCGCCGCACACAGTTAGCTGCAGATTAGCTGACATAGTGGAGCGTTTAGCAGCTAAAGAGCCAGATATTTCCCCTCAGGAGCAGAAACAGAAGCTAAAAAGAGAGTAAATATTGGACTTTACATTCACCAGGTGGATAAAAACACGGCTCCAAATGAATGATAATGTTGCTCCGTAACTGCTGTAGAAATAAGAAAACTGTTTGCCGACATGTCGACTTTAAAAGCTGATACGTCAGGTGTTTGTTTCTGCTGAAAACATCAGCATCAGTTAATGCGGTTTCAAGTCAAATAAGAAAACGCATTCTGCTTTCTCATTAATCAGAACTTTGACATGTTCGCCTGTTTCTACGACGCAGCAGGCTGTTTGTTATAAGTGCAACTCTAACAGTTAGTGTTTAATGCTTACAGTTGGTGTTCAGTATGGAAATCGGAGACGTCATTAAACTGCACGCTGGCAGCTTTCAGTTTATTTATCTTGTGACTTTTCCAGTGTGAGAGCACTAAGACTTAAACCCCAGTTTAGATGCCTTTTTGCAATACAGTATTGGAAGACAGCCTGAGATGTGTTACCATTCTTTACTGCCTGCCAGACTTGTGTGGTTTTCCATCACTTTCTCCCATATTCCTCTCTGTTTCCTCCTCCATTCACCTCTTTCCGTCCCCACACAGATCAATCCCTCCCCTCTTTCTCTCTCTCTCTCTCTCTTCCTTCCCTAACCCCCTCCCATCACACTCCCCTCTGCCTTCTTTCTCTCTCCCCTTTCCCTCCGCTCACTCGCTGCAGTGATGTACCGGCTGCTTGGACTCCACTTCTCCTCCTCCTTCTCCTCCTCCTCCTCCTCTTCCTTCTTCTCCTTCACGTCCTCACAGCGGGTGTCCAGCGGCAGCAGCGATGACGGGGACTCTGTAGGAGCCTCTGGGGGAACGACAGAGCGGAGGACCGGCTGAGAACCAGGTGGAAGGGTCGCTGTGAAGACTGGATGTCAAGGTAGGACTAAAGACGGTGAGATTGTCCATATGAAGGTAAAACAGAGCCAAAGGAAACACTTTGCGTTCACTATTTACGCACAGCTGCTCCGCTGTGAAAGCATGAAATGTTTCTGTTCCTTGTGCAATCAGCACTGTTATACATCATTGACTTCTTGCAATGATGGTGCAAGGTACACTCTTATTATTAAAGTTATTTAGGGAACCGTGGAGAGAGAGCGGGGGTCTGGACTGCATCACTTCCAATTGTTTCATAATTGACATTGTGTTGAACTCGGCTTTAATGTTAACAGATATTTACTTGAGACATTTCCGTGTTATTTCAACTCCCCGAATCGTCCAAGAAACAGACATTCGTCATCGTATCAGCCCCATGATCCCTGATGCCAAAATGCGCCTCTTCCTGTCTTCCTAGCAGCGCTCATTAAGGGTCAAGATCTTGGCCTTTTTGCGGATGGATTTAACAGTGGAAGTCTGTAAAGTCGGATTCCAGCGTTGCCTGTCATCCCCGGCGTTGTGAAACCTCATCTCCAGGATCCAAGCTCTCGCTTTCCTCATAAACACACACACACACACACGAAAACACACTTTTCTTTCTTTCTTTCTTCTTTCCTTCTGATGTGAAACGGCGATATGTTTGGCTGTACAGTAATGCTGGCAGCAGCCTTTATCTGGCAGCGCTGTTGTTTCAGGTGCACGGTCTCTTGATGAATAATTAAGAGGACTCAGAGAGAGAGTTCAGCTCAGCTTCCTGGGCACTGAAACCCCCCCCCGCAGAGTCACGTCCTATAGCCTCCAGCTACATCTCAAGCCCTGGGAAGACTGTCCAAAATAGAGTCTTAATGAGAAACATGCCTCGGCCAGCTTCTGGTCTTCAGACTAGCCGCTCAGTTGTCCTGTTAAAGTCGATGTTTTTTTTTAAGAGGGGGGGGGGGTCGAGGGAGATTCCTCTGTCTTCTGTCTGCTGACGTTTGACTGCAGAAGCATGTAGTAGTTACATCAATATATCTAATTTCCCCCCCGTGTAAGAAGACTGTGGCCGTCTCGAGAGTCGTGACTGATTAAACTGGAGTTAATAAAACACCTCTGAAGTGGGAACAACTCTATTAGCAGCTGCGGAGTGAGTGTGCAGCACCCCGAGGGACTGAGGGAAAGGACATTTCTGGGGGGGGGGGGGGAGTTAAATGTAATGAAGAGGTAGCAGAGGAGACGCAGACCTCTCCGGCGTTTCAGAAATAAAGAGGAACGTCAGGCGGTGTGAAAGAAGCGGCTGCAGAGGTATTGATTGGGCGGTGTGATTACTGGTCCCCCCCCTCGCGTCGTGTTTTGCTGGCAGCCTCGCTTTGTTCTCATTCATAACAATCATGTTTCTCATGAAGTGCATGATGAAACACGTCAGGTGTCTTTACAGATGAAAAGAGAAAAAAAAAGGCAGGAATAACTCACTCACTCGCTTGCAGGCCCCTGCAGACGTCCTTTTACTTTGTTTCTTGTGCAAATTTATGCAACAGTGGTGCTTGAGTCCAATTTTAGTTTGTTTTGAACTGTGTGTTTTTAAGCAAAAGTTCCAAAAAATCAATCTGCAGCTTCTCAGATGTGAACTTTTGCTTGAATCTGCGACAATAAATCTAATATGTTTCTGTTTTGGACTGTTTTGGGGGGGAAAAAGAAGCAATTTGAAGGTGAGAAATGTCCATTTGTCTATCATCTATCAACCAAACAGTGATGCACTAATTAAGAAAATAATCAGCAGATTCATCTATAACCAGTTCTAGCCCTAGTTAGCTGCTTTTATTGCTTTTTTCTTCATTTCTTTAAAGCTCTATTTAACCAGGAAGTCTCTTGAGAAACATAATCTCTTTTTTTTTCTCCTTTTGCCAAAATGGCAGCGAACAATGTAACAGACTCACATAAAAAACACATCATTTACAACAGTCACATCCAACACAACAAAACAGGATGTTAGAAGTATGAGAGAGAGAAAACTTGACTATTTAAAAGCAATGAATTCCTCATGAAACCCTTTTTTCTTTGTTTTTTTTTAAAAATGTGACGTTTGAATGTCTGATACGAAGGCGGCGTTTCCTGATGAAGTTTATTTTGTACATTTTTCCGAGCCCCAGGGTGCCTAATATGAAAAGTCTAGAGGAGAATATAAGGGTGCTGAAGATGATTTGGTCTCATCGCTGGAAACATTTCAGCATTTCAACCAGACATAGATCCAAGATATCAGTATGTAGAGACTTTTTCTAATTCAGTTCTTTATGAAGATTGATGTCATCTCATAAATTAGGTTGTTTGTAACTTTATAACATTATATGTAACGATATTAAATGTCACTTTCAACACTTTAGAGGCTAAACATAAAGACATATATAGCGGAAAGCAGATAGAAACAGGTGTGTTCTTCTCAGAGGTCGCACACTCACAGTATGTTGGGGGGTGAATGTATATCTACATGCTCGGCGCACCTCCCATAGGAGCTGAACTCCTATTAATACTGGATAGGACATCCTATCTCAGCACATGGGATACTGTTACATAACAAAGAGTGAAATATGAGAACGCTGATATTGATAAACAAAGCGACTGGCTCGCATTTGAATAAAACAACAACAAAGTCGGAGTCGGATTATTCTGCAAAGCCGCAGATTCCAAAGCTTTGAGACAAATTATTTAATTTATGGCCTGGATTTTAAGACTTTAGTGCCAAAAACACACTGCGAGTATGTAGTTTGAAGGCTTCCTATCATAACATGCATCATAGCTGAGACTGTCCAAGTGATGAAATACATCAGCAGTCGATTCAGAGACAGGACAGACGGTGAGATAGTAACACGCTACGCTAAATATTAAAACAGAATGAAGGACGTTTAGTCGGGCTACAACGCTTCAGCCTCCTGGCAGGCTTCACTTCACTCCATTAAAAAAATTAGATGCGAGTTCATTCTTGGTGTTGGAAACGGCAGTTGACAAATCTCTCATCACAAGGTCTATTTCAGCAGCTGCGCTGGAGCTTTCGATCATATCGCATTATCTTCAAAAAAGATCAGTTTCGCCAGTTGTCATGGCGAACGCTGTGCGTGTTTACAAGATGGAGAATGGACTTTAAATCTTTGCTCGTCTCCCGGTGGGGGCGCCTCGTGGGGGAGGAGGGGGTGATTCATTTGTCAGCCACAATTTTACTGCTTAGTAAAAGTTTATGAAAACATTTTTAACCTTTCACTTATTTTCTCTTCTTTCACTTCTTTTTCGTTTAGAATGAAATGTAAAAACACGGCGGTGCAATAGACGACTGCAAAAAGCGACTCCCGGGGAAAAGAGCTGGTAAGTCGCTGACAGCTGAAACGTCGTAAAAGTACATTAAAAATAAGGGAAAAAAAGGAAAGATAGACAAAAAAAAGTGAAAGTGAAGGATAGAAATTACAGAAGGAAGGAAAGAAACTCCTCATTGGGACTTTTTTTTAATTCTTCAGTAGTCCAGAAGCTCCTCTTACCTTTCGGGGGCTAAAAAAATCTCAGATGAAACAATTAAAATGAACAACTATCGCTTCATTTTAAAGTGTGAACCAATGAGACTGCAGACTGAAGACATTTTTAGACCTTTTAACAGGTGACAAAACATGCAAAGACCTTCAAACGCCTTCTAAGCCAGTTTTAGAAGTTGTGGATCAAATATGGCCGTCTCCGGTGACTCCATCCCCGCCGGCTCCGTCATCGAGACGACCACAATATCACAATAACACAAAATAAGAATCCACATCTAAAGAAAAAAATAATAATTACAGCCACATTCAAGGAAAAGCAGTTTCCATAATACCCACTTCTATATACTGGATTACATTATTGATCTTGATTGGTTCGATCCATGCCGGTCTGCCCGGTTTATTGTGCGGAGGTGATATTTGATGCTCGATTTTATGATCGCATTCCTGCTACAGACCATAAAAAGTGCCAGTCAGATAATGCACATGCAGGGTTTTGACACATAAATAGCCTTTACAATGGCGGTAATTAAATACGACCGACTGTTTAGGAGTAGAGATTGCGCCGCTCGCTCGCTCGCATCATGAGACCGGTTTGGTCGGGTCGGGTTATTGTGGCTCCATGATGATGTTTACGTTGGTTGAGCACCCACAAATGGTTTGTCACTGAGAGCCTGAAGAGATAACGCAGTCCAAATATGGCTTCATGGATGAGTGAAGTAAACGAGGAGGAGAGCAGGCAGAGGAGAGACAGACGGTAGAAAAACAGGATGGATGGCACCATAGGTGAAAAGGTGCGATGGGGGGAGACGGGATAATGACTCAGAGGAGGATGATGAGGGTAACGGGGTCATCGCTGTCTCGGCCCATCTGTTGTTGTCAACCTGCAGTTTAATCGACTGAGTCCAAAATCTGAGGGTTTTTTTTTTCACGGTTTATTTCTGAAAAAAAAACAGGCGACAGCTCAGAAAAGCAAACACCGTTAACGTCACTCTGAGTGCAGCGACGTAAAGCGGTTCATCGTCTGCGAATAATAATTTGTTTGAAACTCGATGGCATCAAATCAGAGCTGAAGTCATGACATTACGTCCCTTTAGCTTCTCCAACAATGCAATATCTCATTCAGTGTTTCTTGAATCAGTCTTTCTGGAAAAAAAAAAAACTACAATCCCCATTAAAAGAACTACAAGGGCAGCAGCACAGGTGCTAACTTCATCGTACCTTAGTTTTGTCCATAAAACTCCACGATGCTTTCTTCTAAAGTCATTTTTCATCTTTGTTGGTTGTAATCTGTGCTCCTCTCTGTTCTGCTGTCTGAACTCGCCACCTACCTTTCACTGGACTCGCCTCTTCTGTCTGGCTGTGGCATTTAATCCGCAGGGACTTATGGGATATATCGTTAAAGACCACTAAAAATCATCAATATTGAATAAAAAAACAATATATATTAGATTGTTTTTCAGAGAACTTCCTTCCTTATCTAAACATATGAAGCGAGTCACACAGCATACAGTTGTGAAAGGTTTTGTTCCAAGGTTGGATTTTTACTTATTAGCACAGTTACAAATGTTAATGAGATTTTTAATGAAGTTTTCTACTTCTGGTGCAGAATTGACTTTCTATGCACAGTATGCATCTTCATGTATTGATAGATATAATATATGCTATATATTATATCTTTCTAACCACTGTGGCATGAACCAACTTATTAATACAAATATAATTATCTTTTATTTTATTTTATTTATGTAAATGAAACCTAATGTAAGGACCTGACGTATCCCAGAGGTTTTCCCTGTCGTTGGATAAACTTTACGGAGCTGCAAACGTGCCTGAAATAATTTTATTGGTCCAAGTTTCAGTCGAGAACTTTGGCGTTTCTCCTTCTTGATTAGACGTGTTGGTGTAAAAGGAGTCAAATTTAAAGCTATTTACTTTGAACACACACAAAAAAACGCTAGTGTAAATCAAGTTTGGTATTACAGATGTCCTTGTAAAGGCCTCGCAGAACAAACTGTGCTGTAGCTTTAGAACAAGATAAGTCTGGTATTGTTGTGTATTTTTCTTTGCTTTCCTCAAATCTCATGAAAACACCAAAAAACCCACGTAATACTTTCCAACGTCTGTGTCACACAGACCCAAATTTGTCCAAATCTGAACAGGTCGCGACTATATAGTTTCATATTTTAAACTAGGCTGTGTAATTTCCCAAAACAGCTGGAGACAGCAGGTTTTTGCTCAAACTGAAGTCAGCTGTGCATTTTGTTGGGGACTGTTTTAAACCACGGGTTGATACACATTTGGTGCACTAGTGAGCATTTCCTTTTTCTTTCCTTCTTTCTTTATAATGAGGAAACATGTCCCCCAATGCAGCGGTGTGCTTCACTGACAATGGAGCTCTACAGTTTTGGATACACAGACAATATTGTTATTGGGGTTTTTGGTCTTTTCATGGGATTTCTTGACAATAACAATAATACAGAATATTATCCGCCTTATCTTTTAAATCCAACCAATTCAGCTGTTTTCCTTTTGTTTCTTGCTCTCCTACACTGACTGTGAGGCCTCAAAAAACATTCCTCTGTCCTGTCTCCGCCTTATTCTCCAGGGGAAGCGCCAAGGTCATGATCGACTGGCCCAATGTGACAGCGGCCGGCCACCAGGAGCTGGGCCTGAAACCTGAGGAGCTGCAGCGGTCCAAATGTGTCCTGGGCTTCATTCCCGTCATCTACTACAGTATTCTGCTCTGCGTGGGAGTACCAGGTACGCCCATGGCAAAACATATCTCAACAGCAAGGCTCCCATGCAAAAAAAAATCTATAAATGCATGACTAAAATGTGTTTTTTGTCATTTAAGTAAACTTTTTAAATCATTTTATTGGTTGCATTTGTACTGACCCACAGTTAATGTGCAAACTGAGCCGTTTACATTTATAATATAAGTGGAAACTGCACGAGACAAAAAAAAAAAATCAATACCCAAGTGAGTTAGAGGTGCTCAAATGAACCAGTGAGGTAATTCGCTGTTGCAGCACACGACCAGGCAACTGATGGCTGGCAACAATAATCTAATCATCTAATAATCGGTTTGTTCATGACCTATATATCCATCCACCAATCCCTCCAGCCGACAGTCTTTTCGAATCACCGCATTAAAATTTGACTCCTCGGTAATTCAGAGAGGCTGGAAGTACCTGTCACTGTGATGGACAGCGTTAACGCCAGCGTTGCTCTCATTACACTGTGCTTCGTCTACAAGTTGCTGGCGGTGATTTGGTATCGATCCTGTGGGGATTTTTTTTAGGCAGCGCGGGGGGTTCTAAACAATCGGACATGTCGTCAGAGCATGATGCAGATGACCTCCGGACGTCGCATCGAGTAATTGGCCCCAAAGGGAGATAAATATAAAGGCCAGTGGGTTGAAGTCAACAGCTGTATGCTTGAAAGGGTCTAATGGTGTTATCCAACAAAATGCGCTGTGGAAATGTCCTGCTGCTGACCAGATGTTTGAAAAAAAAAAAAAAAAAGGAGGATACTGTAAATAGCACAGAGGAGATACTGTATTGGATTTGCTACAGGGACACAAATAAGATCAATGGGTTTTTTTTTTTTCTTCTTCTGCACGTTCAGCTTTTTAAAAAGTAGGATTGCTTTAACCCACTGCAGCCAAAATGACTTTTTATCATTTGCTTTGCCCTAAAAAACATTATTAAGCTATAGAAATGTATAATTTGCTCACACAGTTACTTCTATTCACAGCTAAAACTGTAACTCTCCTCTGAGCTAAAGTTAGCTTAGCAGATAAAGTCAAAGCTAGCTAGTGATAGCCACAGCTAACCTTAGCTAAAGCTACATTTTGGTAATTTAGTTTGTTATTCAGAATAAATACGGCAGCAGCTAAATCCAGTCATCATGAAGTTATGAAACATTTTCTAAACTAGTCCGGCTAAAGGCACCTCGGCTAGCTTGTAGGGTTAGCTTACTGCTACTCTGCCATTTTAGCTTCTGACATCAAATTAACATAAGATTTAGTGTAATTAAGCTAAAGTTAAACTATTTGAATTAGTTAATAGTTAACTTCTAATGGACTGTTTATAATATTAAACATGAATATTGCCATATTTACTAGAGTTAAGCTAATTTTTGTCTGCAGTTCCTTCGCAGGTCACAATTAAAACACATAATATAAAACACACACACACACAAAAAAAGAGGACAGACCACAGAGTGACTGCTGTAATCATCACTATGAGCTGTTTTTCTTCCTCAAACTAGTTCTAAAGAACAAGAAACAGCCTATACGGAGGAAATAAAATGGAGTTATTACAACATATCACACAGTTTGTTGGTGTTTGTTTGACTGTTTCTGTGGTTACTGCCTTCTTCCTTTTCATGCATGGTATATCATAAATAGCAGCTAATATGATCTAATTCTCTGCATTTCTTCTCTTTGTTTCTGTCAGTTAACATCCTCACAGCAGTGGCCTTGTCCAGGTTGGCGTCCCGGACTAAGAGGGCTCTGTACTACTACCTTCTGGCCGTGACAGGCTCAGATATTCTCTCCCAGCTCTTCATCATCTTTGTCGGATTCCTGCTGGAGACGGCCGTTTTCCACCGGGACGTCCCCGTGCTCCTGCTGCACTTCGTCAGCGCCGCCGAGTTCGCCGCCAACCATGCCTCCATCTGGTCCACCGTGCCCCTCACCGTGGACCGCTACGTGGCGCTGTGCCACCCCCTCCTCCACCGGCAGATCAGCTACCCGGCCCGAGCCAGGAAGATCATCGCCACCGTCCTCATGTTATCGCTTGTATCAGGCGTGCCCTTCTTCTGGTGGTCGGACATGTGGCGGAACAGCCACCCGCCCACGGCGCTGGACACCATCCTCATTTGGACGCACGTGACTATAATCTACTTCCTGCCCTGCAGCATCTTCTTAGTGCTGAACACTTTGATAATCCACACGCTGAGGGTGAGGCAGAGGCAGCAGCGTTGCAAGGAAGAGCGCGGGCCCAAGTCGGCGCCCCCGCGCCGCCTCGGGAAAACCACCGCCATGCTGCTGGCCATCACCTCCGTGTTCTCGGTGCTGTGGGCTCCCAGGACTATCGTGGTCATCTACCACCTGTACGTGTCCTCGGTTCACCGGGACTGGCGCGTCCACCTGGCGTACGACCTGTCCAACATGCTGGCGATGCTCAACACGGCTGTGAACTTCTTCCTCTACTGCTTCGTCAGCAAGCCCTTCCGCAGCGCCGTGCGGGACGTCGTGCTGCTCAGAGGCGGGCCGCTGTACCCTCGCCGCGCTCTGCCACAACAGCAGGCCCCCAACAACGCCTCCATCTCCTCCCTGTACAGCGGGAACAACAAGCGCTCGCAGCGGGACTCCACCCCCTTGTCACCTCGCAGGGCCAGAAAGCCCTCGTGACCCCCCGTGAACCTTCCTCTTCATCCAAAACACCCATCATCCCACGGTCCCTGAGCACTTCTGACCTCGGAGACGCACTCTGTGTTCCAGCTACGTTCGTGGACGGCAGCCAGTCGGTCCTGGAGCTTTCTCAAAGGGCCTAAAATGAACTCAGCCGAGTCACAAGAAGCAGTTTTTTGTATTATTACATGTCACCGGGTGTTGTTTGTCCGTGTAAATCAGATAAGATGACAGCATATTTATTATTCTTGAAAGGAGTTTGACAAATTTAAAGTCGGTTTTTTGGCATTTTTTCTTTTCCATACATGGTAGTAATGTAACATTTTTACATTGTTTAAAGGAAACAAGAGAAGAATAACAGTTTATTCTTGTCCTCAGTCCAGTAGTTACATCTGTGGTTAGCACACAGGAGAGGGAAAAAATAAAAGAGGAAATTAGTTACACTCATTTTTTTTTTTTTTGTGCATGCTGCTAAATGTGATTCATTCATCTTCACAATCCCGCTCTCATCACGTTAAGTAGAAGTCAGTTCGCTTCAATCTAGTTGAAATCACTCCGCTATGATAGTCACTCTGGAAGCACCACAGAGGGAGTTTTTTAACTGGCTGCTATATCCTCCTGCAGTTGTGTAAAGATGCTGAACGCCCCTAAAAGACAATCCGCCCCGCTGAGCACAGCCACTCGAGCAAAGAAATCGCACTCTGTCTCCGCAGTACGCTCCCAGGCACAAAAACCACAGCTGCTAAAGGGGGGCGAGTGTTTATTTTTCATGAAATGTAACTCGATGGAGCCTTTAAATGAAAGCTGGCTGTTTAAAGCTCGCAGGAGTTGAAGACCCTGCTCTTCAAACAGCCCTCTCGACGACATCACCAACACACACACACACACACACACACGGCAGCTTCGGCTCTGGCTAAAACAAACCGTGGATTAGCCTGATGGTCTGCACAGACACGCACAGAAAACTACACAAGAAGGTACACACACTCTTATGCATGCACGGACACACACACACACTCATCAGCCACACAGTACATTTCCATTCGCTGCAACAAGACTTTTCATGTGACATCACTTGTAAATTGATGAAAAAAATTAACTGTATCAGTTGTTGTGTAAGTGTTACTCGTAGTGAAAAAAATAAGACGTCCGCGCTTAAACCTGTAAACTGCTAATTCGCATATATGATTTTATTTAACAAGATCTGAATGAGCCATCCGTTGTTGATGTGTATATACAGAATTTTTTTTTTTTTTTTTTTTTTTTTTTTTTAGTAGAGCAACTGTGCTGTCGATTAGATGTTTCACGCTGCACCGGTGTGTCGTGTTTAGGCAGCTTTCTGATGTTGAAGAGTGAGCTGAAATTAATTTTTGATTTTTTTTTTTTTTTTTTTTTTAAAGCTGCAGCCATCTGAGCATGATGACAACAAAAAGAATAAAACAGCAACAAGAAAAACAAACAAACAAAAAAAAAACCAAAAGCAAAAAAAACCCCACAAGGGATAGAGAGCATCATTAAAACCAAGTCAGTAATTAGTCCAGACTTCAAGGGCTATGTCTGTAAAACAACTTCTTTTTCTTCTGTTTTTATGTCAAGTTTCAAGCTGCAATTACCCAAATATAGCTAATTAAAACATAAACCACATACAGTCCGTCACAATTATACTGGTTTCAATTGAGCATTTTCATATATTGTATAAAAGGTCAGAAACATTTGATTCCCTCAAACATCGAGGTGTTGACAGATGGTGTTACTTTATTTTTCCACACAGTTGTTTCCACAGTAATGAGACTGTAATTAGAGAGTTTTTTGGGGCACGTTGACTCCATAGACTAATAACAGTGTTCATGTTTTTCGGTCCCCAGAGAGTAGTTCTTGTTTATAAGGCAGGCGCCACCGAGCGTGTTCGGGAATTCGCGTTTGTGTTCGTTAGCGCTTCGCCAGCTCCTCGCGCTACATATCACGACCTCTTGACTCTGTGCTGGGTTTACAGTGTGGTTACAAAGTGAAGAGGAAGGTTTGTGATATGTAGCGTAGCGCAAGAAGCTAATGTAGCAGTTGGACGACGCAGAGGTCTGTGGCACGGAGGAATAAGATAAATCAGGTGTTGGATACACACACACAATACTTGTTCATAGATTAGTTCATTTCATTGTTGGTGCAGAAAATTACAGAAAATTGTTAGCTTTATCTTTTACATCTGAAAAGGATTGCTAGCAGGGACAAAACCAGAGCCTATTTTATCTGATAGGGCACATTTAATACATATATTATTCACAACATTTTTTAAAATCAACTTGTCATTTCTAGCAGCAGCAGCAGGCAGTTGCTTTCAGTAAAACAAGCTCTGATAAACCCACCAAATGCTAACTAGCACCTAGCTAGCGAATAACAGGAAAAAAAAGCAAAACACCGAGCAGCTTAAGACTCATATTTTTCTCAGGAGTTGGTGGAGACCAAACCAGAGCTACAAGTGAGAGTGAATCCTGGATAATTTCTTCATCAGGTGGACACAAACACGACTCTAAACGAATGCTAATGTCGCTCTTTTGGCTAGCATAAGCCATAACAACTTGGCTGTTAGCTTGTATTTTGTGAGCTAAAAAAAAAAGAGCTTGTAGCTTTAATGTTTTAAGAAAAAGAAATTCACTTAGGACTTAAAAGCTTTCTGACATATGCGGCCGTCGAAATCTCTCTATAGCATCGCAAACATTTTTTAACGCCTCACTCAGCAATGCAGTTTAAAGTGCGGTATATATATACATCTCCCTCTCAAAGTGTAGATCCTTCCTTCCATTTACTCCTCCGACCACCCATCCTGGTTTAAAGTTTCCAGCCCGAGCCACCTGCCTGCTCTCATCCCTCCGCAGTCCTCATTGTGTTTACTGTAACAGTACGACACACAGCGTGACCTCCCCTGTGTGTGTCCCCCCCCCCCCCCGTGTCAATCCGCTCATGTCGCCCCGCGGCCGTCCCACACTGAGTTCTGAGAGTCCGTCCGCAGATGCAGATACGAGCCGATTCTTTGAAGATGTCTCCTGCTGTCTGATAATAACAGAGGGGTGTGGGAGAGAGCGTGTAGTGACAGCGACCTTAGCCTGTCGAAGGCAGCGGGGGGGGGTGGGGGAGAGGGGGGGACGCGGAGATGACTGAATCAACATTCAAGACAATAATATGGCGTTTAGATGTAAGAGCAGGCTTTGATTAAAGTTTAACGGAGCCACGGGGCTGTTTATGATGGTCCTCATTAAAGGTAGGGGAGGGGTGAGGGCATTAAAGAGCAGGTAAACCCCCAGTAGCCACACGTCCCTCATCTGCCTGCCACCTGTCCTTTGTGCCTGTTCAAACACCCGCTCATGTCCCCCCCGACTCGGCTCTGCTCCTATTCAGCCCTGCCTGCTGCTCAGCAGGTGTCACAAGGTTTCAGATGAAAAGACAAAGCGCCGCAGAGAGTGACAAGTGTATTTTATCAGATGCAGGGAGCTCACACCGACAGGAAGTTCACTCAGTCTGCTTAACGCATCCTGGAAACTGTCCTCTCGGCTGAACTCTCCAAAACACGAGTTTCCAGTCAGCGGGAAAGGACTGAGTGGCGTCATGTTCTTATACCTTATGCCTCAAAAACTGGACACTGTTGTCTGTTTTTCTTGTACATGTTTTAATGGACCAACATCTGTACTCAGTGTATGTCTTATGATGTGGACACCCAAACAATCAGATAATTTATTCACGTAAGACCAGTGCATAGACGGCTGGAAAGATGTCGACAAAATGGTCAAAAGTTCTAGTTTTATTTCCATCGCAGCACAGTCTCAGTCAAAGATACAGGTCTTAGCTAAAACATATAAAATAGCGCTCCAATAATATCAAATTCCTTCCAGCCGTCTGACCGCCAGATCATTCAGGTTCAAGTTATTAATCAAACGTCGTGACCCGACTCAAAGCTGAAGGTCAACAACAAGTGTAGCAGAAATTCAGCTTGATTGTAAATGTAGACAAACTCTGGATTAAAAATCAGGCTTAAACCGTACAGTGTATGCTCGGTTTCAGTGATAGAGGTCTTTATCCTGTCTCAAGTTAAACTGGTTTTCTTTAAACCTCTAAAAACCGATACCCTTGTCAGACCAAAGGGTGTCAGCAAGCATCATTCCAGTATGAGGACCAGTTGCTCTGGTTTTATTTTACCATGTAGATATTTGGGGATTTATTTGTTGAGATTTTTAGACTTTTAGACACCGCAGTACAATACAGAGCAATGGGCGGCATTATTTCTTCCCATAAACAATGCGCCAGTTGCTTTAGATAATCCACGGACGGCAGTTTTCACTGAAATTATGTTTTTTTAAATGAAAAAATGAAAACTATCTTCATTCACTGTGGAAAGTTTTTTCTAAGTCTGTTCAAATGCTGTGAATTTGGTGCTCTCTGCGGTGTCCAAGCGTCCTTGAACGCACCACACAACACACAACAATAACATAACTTTGACCCACAAAAGATCTAAAGAAAGAAAATTTGTTCTCCTTTCTGTAATGAAATAAAAGACCTCAGACAAAACTTAATAGGCTGAAACATACAGAGCCACACATTAAAATCTGTTTCTTTACTAACTTGTTGAACTTGAACAACCTGATGTGAATCCTTTACCGGTACTTAAATGTAAAGTCAGTTTTTTTTTTTTTCACTGCTCGAGTGAATTTGATGGAATATGATGAACTTTTTTTTTAAAGGCATGTGTTCCCGCATGTTGGCCTTGTTGTTATTGAAGTGGCTTCGTGTGCATTGTTTACATTATCTCTCAACTTTCTTCGGCACAAGATGTAACTGTAATGGAAAATGATGCCTGTCTGTACGCACTGAGAAGAGTTTTTATAAAGAGAAGGAAATAATAAATGTTTAACACGGGACTTGTACTGTTTTTCTTTTATGCCGTGCGACCGCTGGGCTGGGAGATAATATGTCAGATAACAGTAAATATTATGGAAAAAGGCAGATGTGCACCACCAAATTTATGTTCAGCCGT
This sequence comes from Euthynnus affinis, assembly GCA_029490765.1. NCBI lineage: Eukaryota > Metazoa > Chordata > Actinopteri > Scombriformes > Scombridae > Euthynnus > Euthynnus affinis. Next base: position 5,552,020 of record CM055857.1, on the reverse strand, counting down.
TGGGTCATAAATCTGTCAGCGCTGTTAGCATTTTTTCAGATTTATTCTACGAATTATCACAAAGCATTAAAACAAAATCAGCTTCTGCTCTTCAGGGAGATTTATCTGTCTGGTTCAGAGATATAATCTCATGTAGAAATGTAGGAAAATGTAGAAAATCACTGTGACCTATATAAATATTGTGAGCTAAAGGAGCTAAAGTATGGAATAGTAGGAGACATATAACCTAGATATGATAGATAATACTCATATATTTTATATTAATGGTACAGACTATTTATTTATGACATATATCAGGTATACAGTATATAATAGAAAGCTGAGACAGTAATGAAGTCGTCCTTGCAGAGTTACAGAATAAAAGATGCTCCATTACAGATTGCTCCTCTCCAATGTCTCTCTGGGGTTTTGGTTCAAGGAAACAGTGAATCGCTCGATACAAAAGCGGCCATAAAGACCTCCGCACAGGACGTAATGTGGGATGAGCTCTGGAGGAGGCTGGAGGCTGGAGGCTGGAGGTCAGACTCGGACACCGAGGTGACGGCAGACGATCTGATCTATATCTGGAAACACACAGTTCAGTACTTGATCGCTAATCTGAAGGCCGCGAGGAGCCATATGGAGACGTTCAACCTGTTGGGTTTGCAGGCCAGGTGGGTGGAGGGATTAATTACAGAGAATGGAGAGCTAAAAGCATCTGAGGACTTCCCATCAGTGAGAGCCAGATGGAGGAGCTGCGAAGAGAAGAGAATGAGGAGCGGGCGGGCGGGCGGGCGGGCGACTCCACTGAGGGAAATGAAGCAGGGAAAATCAAGCTCTTGAGCAACAAGTGTGAGTTTAAAGGGTAACTACACACCTCCATCGCAGACTCTGTTGGACCGTGGAGTGAAGGAAAAGCAGCCAACAAGCAGCTCAGCATGTGTGGAAACTCCTTCAAGACTGTTGGGAAAGCATTTCAGGTGACTACCTCATGTGAAGCTGGACGAGAGGACGCCAAGAGTGAGCAAAGCTGTCATCAAAGCAGAAGAAAGCTAGTTTGAAGCAGCTAAATATGAAACATATTGGGGGTTTTTTTGTTTACTACATGATTCCCTATGTGTTATTTTATAGCTTTGTTGTCTTCAGTATTGCTCTATAATGCAAAAAATTGTAAAAATGGAAAAAAAAAGTTGAATAATTAGGTGTAGCCAAACTTTTAAAGTAGGATTTTAAAGGTGCAGTGTGTTGAATTTAGCGGCATCTAGTGCGACAGACTTGGCAGAAATGGAATAAAATACTCATAAATATGTTTTAATTAGAATATAATCACCTGTTTTTGTTACCTTAGAATGAACCCTTTATTTCTACATAAGCAGCGGGTCCTCTTCCTCAGAGGCCGCCATGTTGTTTCTACAGTAGCCCAACATGGACAAAACAAACACCATAAGTTCTCCTACACGCCTGGAAAGGGAGGGTGAAGGGCGTTCGGTTGGTTGTGATCTGCAACTTCACCGCTAGATGCCACTAAATCTTACACACTGGTCCTTTAAGAGAATAAAAATATATTATTACCTCAATAATTAATAATAATTATATTTAATTTGCAGAAATTTTGGGGATAATTTAGCAAAAACATACACACATTTGTATTAACTTGTGATATAAAAGTGACACAATTGGTTGAATATCGTATTTTGATCGTCTGAAATGGTAATTTACAGAAAGCAGTTCATGAATCTAACATTTGAATAAATGGATAAAGACAATTTAATATTTAAAATCCTCATATAAACCATAACATTTGTTCCTTTGCTGCCACCTTCATGAGGTTGAAGCTGCCTGACCTGATGATGATGATGATGATGATGATGACTTTAACACTTCTCACCACCAGAGGTCTCTACATACCACTTGTACTCCATTCAAGTGGTTATACGGTTCAGTAGTTCTGTCATCAAGTCTGTTTATTTGACAAAAAATAAAATAAAATAAAATAAAAATACACAATTCATTTATAATAATAACTTTAACTACTGGCCACAAATTTGACAAAAAGGGGTCGTAAAGTAGGAGGAAGTGGTTGTTTAGACGAGCGGGTTTATGAGGTTTTGTGAGAAAACTATGGTAATGCATGAATGTGTGTGTGTGTGTGTGTGTGTGTGTGTGTGAGAGAGAGAGAGACAGAGAGAGAGAGAGAGACAGAGAGAGAGAGAGAGAGAGAGGATTATCACAGCAGTCACATCGTTGGGAAACGCTTGTAAAGGATCTGTAAAGTTTTATTTTCCGTCGAGCTGAGCTGATTTCATGAGAGGTTGTTTTTTAATTATTATTATCAGACTTTCTGAAGAGTAGAAACTTTTTTTTTTTTTTAAAGACTATCGAGGATTTTTTTTTTTTTTTAAATCCTCAACTCCTCCGTTACAGCCGTGTGGAACAGGTGAAGAAGCGTTTCAGAGATCAGCGAGCAGCAGAGGTGAAGTCAGCAGCTGACAACATCCAGGTAGTTTAACACATCACGCTTTTATCTTAGTGTATTTACAGTAAGCTTAACCATAGGCTTTTATATGTGATATGGCTTCTGTGTATTTATCGATAACGAACATTACAATCCAATATTTTAGTGTTTAAGGTTGTTTTTTTCTTAAAATATGGGAACGTTTTGTGATGTTTACGTAGATTTTTAAAGGTGCAGTCTTGATTAAATTGATTCTTCTTCGTGGTATTTAATACTTTGTCTTTGTGTTAGTCTTTGGTATCCAGGTTAAAGTGTGTATAGTAAAGGTGATGTATAATATTTTAGCTCCATGAACACACCCTGAAGTAAACAGGTTTTCATGCTTCAGCTGCATCATACCTTATTAAATGTATTTTTTTAAAAGATAACAATAATAGATAACAGACAATATACAGCGAGTTTCTTCATATGTAGTCCTACACATGCTTTTGGGTGTTACATAAGTTATTTGTAAGTTATATAAAAGTTGCAGCCTACTGTCTACTTAGAACACTCGATGTTAATGTGAGAATTGATCTATTGTTTAAATCAGTTTGAAGGCTTAAGTGAACATAATGACGAGGATTAAGTAAAGTAGTGTTATTTGTTCCCACCTTCTGTTCATAATGTGTAATAATACCTGGCCTCAGGTTTACCACGTGCAAATTAATTTAGGAAAATGCGACGAAAATGAGTGTTGACAACACATTTTGACACATGGAGATATAGACATGAGTTGATATTTTGCTTTTATGGTGCATATTACACAAAATATGATTTTTTTTTTTTATTGAATTTGAACAAACCAGTTGACACACAGTCGAGCAGCTGTTCACAGGATCAAATTTAGCCTTGTAATAAAGTCAGTGTTTACAAAGTGGAGATTTACACACCGCTAAATGAAAACCAGATGATCACATTCTGTTTTCTGATTATAATTACAACATTAGCTGCAGCCTACAGGCGTGCACCTGTATGTTTACAGTCCTGAAAGAGAGCTTCATCGACAAAACTGAAAAGATTATAGGGGTGAAAAAGATGAATTGATCATGAAAATAAAAAGTTGCAACGCTGTACATTTTTCTCTCTTTTTTCAGGCTTTGTTTTGTTCTTCTTAAGATAATTAATGGAGACACAGGAGAGGAATGTGCTGAGTGAAGAACAGTTGAGAGTTTTGTTGTGATTTTTTATTGATTTGTTTGGGTCTTGAGGGAGTTCCTACCTTGAGAATTCAGAAATTGCAGTCATGCCATAAAAGAGTTTATCCTTGAGCTCTCAGTGCTATGGGTGAAACTGGCCTTGATGTCTAACAGTACATTTACTCAAGTATTAGTGATGCTACTCTCTACATTTCAGAGGGAAATATTCTACTTTCTACTCCACTACATTTATTTAACAGCTTTAGTTACTTTTCAGATGAAGATTTGACACAATGGATAATATAACAAGCTTTTAAACAGTAACAGTGAGTAGAAGGTAGATCTCAGCAGCTGAATAACAACAACCTGCAGGATTCAGAGGTGCAGCTGCTGCAGACTTATAAGACCTTCAGAAACATCACATTTTAGCAAAAATCAAAGATTAGAGAAAAAGTCCAAAAACTGGAAACAGATTTGTGTATCAGTACTTTGTTTTTTCTTCTTTCCTCTCCCATTAATCATCTCACAACCCCTCAGATTTATCTGCTGACCCTTTGGAGGGGCCCGACCCTTAGGTTGAGAACCAGTGGACTAAACTAGCTAACTGTATATAAAGTAGTGTAAACTAGCTCCACCTCCAGCAGCTACAACAGTAACATGCTGCTCTAACACTGATGCTTCAGTATTAATAATTTAATGATGTCATATATAATAATATATCAGTCAGAGGGACCAAACCACTACTTTTACTGCAATACTTTAACTACATCAAGCTCATAAATTATACTTATTTACTTTTACTTAAGTAGGATTTCTCATGCATACTTGTAATGGAGTATTTTTACATTTCTGTATTTGTATTTTAACTTGTCAGAATCACCACACGCTTTTGTTTCTCAGTGTGAAAAGCCTGAAATCCCGACAAGAATGCTGCAGCACCTTCATGAATATATAACTGTGTGTGTGTGATCAGAGGTCACACCCTAAAATGAAATGACTCATAAACTAATCTAATGGCTTAAATAAACAACAACAAAACAAACATAGCTACACAGAGAGAGACACAGAAAAGGTTGATTTTCTTTTAATTCCACAAAGATCCTTGTCGTGATCGAGTCAAAGAAGTCAAAAAGACCGAAGCGTCCGCCACCGCGTTATTGATTTGGCTCCGAGACTGTCCTCAGCTCAGTGTAATTGGATCTGACGGGGACAAAGAAGAAACAGCCAGACAGCCAGGAGAAAGACAAGACTTGGGGTTGTGGAGATGTTTATTCAGAGAGCAGGAAGCAGTCTAATTTTAATAGAGAACATCAAAAAGGTATCACTTATGCAACGCTTTTTTTTTTTATTTGATTACTTGCAGGTGGAGCAGCAGGTTTGATGCACTTTGACCTCATTGATTCAGGTGTAATGTACAGAAACAATATTTGTTGCCAGATCCAATTAATGATTAACATCAGCATCGGGAAAAAAGTCCAGAGTTTGATGTTTTTGGTGGCTGCTGAGTTCTTGGATGTAGCTCAGTTAAGTCCCTTCCTAGTACATATTTTCTGAGTAAACATCATGAGAAAAGTTTTTTTTACAATGTCATGTGTTGCTATGTGTACGCTGACTCATACAAGTGTAATATTTGCTTGATTGGGTGTAGACGACAGTGTCTTAATCTTGATTGAATGACGTGGTTTGAGTCTTTATTAGATCTGCCCACATCAGACCATTTTCAGACTCTCCCTTTTTGTTGGTCTGAACAGGTGCTTGTCAGGATCCCTGAGCAACACACGAGAGGTTTCGCCAAATCTGAAATCCTTTTCTGGTCTCTCCCAGTAGCCATGGCTGCCAACATCACCCCTAACGGTTGTGGCCCTGAGGTGGACTCCCTCTATTACAACCTGTGCGACCTCAGTGCCGTGTGGGGCATCGTGTTGGAGGCCTTCGCGGCGGCCGGCGTCATCTTCTCCTTCGTCCTCTTCATCTCGCTGCTGGCCAGCTTACCCTTCATGCCAGACAAGAACCACAGGAGCGCGGTGGGTCTCCAAGCCTGCTTCCTGTTCTTCACCTTAGGCCTCTTCTGCCTCACCTTCGCCTTCATCGTGGGGAAGGACTTCTCCACCTGTGCCTCGCGGAGGTTCCTCTTCGGGGTGCTGTTCGGCGGCTGCTTCGCCTGCCTCTTGATGCAGTGCGTGAGGCTGAACATCCTCGCCAGGCGGAATAGCGGCCCCCGGGGTTGGGTCTTATGTCTGGGGGCGGTGGGGCTCTGGTTGGTGGAGGTGGTCATCAACACAGAATGGCTGATCATCACAGTGGTGCGCAACCCGCAGACGTCACTCAACAGCACGGCGGATCTTGGCAGAGCGACGGCTATACCTTGCAACATCGCCAACGAGGACTTTGTCATGGCGCTGATCTACGTGATGACCCTGATTTTGGCTGTGGTGGTGGCAAGCTTTGCCATCATGGGGGGCAAACACAAGCAGTGGAAGATAGAAGGCACCTCCATCCTTATGACCAGCCTGCTCTCTGTGGGTATTTGGGTGGCGTGGATCGTCATGTACGTCTACGGGAACGAGAAGAGGGGGGGCCCCACATGGGATGACCCCACCTTGGCCATTGCCTTGGTGGCCAACGCCTGGGTGTTCCTGCTAATCCACACCATTCCCCAAATCTGCTGTTTGACCAGCGTGGATGAAAGTCAGCAAAGGTTCGGGGAAGATTTGTACCCCAACCGAGGAGTCGGATACGAGACGATCCTGAAGGAACAGAGCTCCCAGAACATGTTCATGGAAAACAAGGCTTTCTCTATGGACGAGCCCAACCAAGGTATGTAGCCTGCAACCCCTCCCTTTTTGACATCATCACTGAGTTCAAACTCCTAAATCAGTCATCAAACCTTATAATTACGCCTTTACAGAAGGCTTTAAATTCTCTTTTCAAGAGGAGAAACTGAATTGTTTTGCATGTCGATTTCAGTTTTAAAGGAATACACAACTGTATATCTTTCAAGTGTTGAACTCTTCTCACATTTGCTTCACAGAGGATGGCAGTCCTAGTCACATGACCTACAGTAGAGGTTTTCATGTTTGAAATTTGACAAAAGGAAAACCTACCTAACTGGATGTTACATAAACATTTCAGTTAGAGAGTCAGCTTGGATCCACTCAGGTATATAAGACATGCTGACGGACATATCGTCACATATCAGAGCACCAACTCAACCCAGTTAGATTGATGACTGTAATTTGGACCCAGCCCAACTCACGTCCTGGTTTAGTTCTCATTAACTACAAACTGAGACGTCATGACAAAAAAAGGCATCAGAAGAAGGCATCAGAAGAAGAGTATTTACCAGTTTATTGGGGAACTGATGAAAGTTAAGAACATACTGAACATACAAGTTGACAGCAGGAGTGGTTTGAGAAGTTTCTGTGGATGTTTTGATAAGTTTTTTTCCCACAGTAATCTGGGGTTGCTGTTGTAATCCATTGTAACTGCTGTGAATGTGAAGTGACAGCAAGCTAAAAACCTTTCAGTGGTCATATGTGCACCTGACTGTTGTTTTAAAACAGACTTGAAACATTGTGAACTTTAAATTCATAATCATGAAATGCATGATGTAGATGAGATGTCCCGTCCTTGTTTATTTTGCAGATTTAAACTCCTAATGTTCCATATTTGCATGGCAAACATATATATTTGTTTTTTATAAAGGTTCAGGTTTGTTTGTGAGGCAATATCTGAGGGAGGTCAAGCACACAAGTTCATTGACTTTGCATATGACGCGAGTCACACAGTAACCTCTCTCCACACAGTCAGACTGGAAGTTCATTAATATGTCTGTGGGCGGTTTGCATCATCATATTTTGTGATCCAAGGGTTTGTCTGGGGAATTCATGGGAACAACCATTTGTACATGCTGCCCTTTGTCCACTGTTTGTATTATAATCTAAGAAAATATACAGAATGACCTTGAACAGATCAGTGATCGGAGTATAGAGATTCCAAGCCAACAAAAAGACCAAATGCCCTGAAAAAAGGTTGTTTTGCATCTGTGTGATGACCCCACAGAATTTAATATGCTGCTGTTTAACTTCTGAGCCGAACAGGATCTTATGACGCCGTAACAAAGTCGGACAGAACAGAACAGAACATTAAGTCCTGCAGATTCACAGCTCCCCGAGGTTCATCAGGACTCTTGGTGGAGTCGGCAGATACTCATAGATGGTGATGAGGATGGTGTTGTGTGGTCCTGGTAGTTTGTCAGCTTGTGTAACGATGATGAAGAGGTGGAAAGTACCTAAAAAAAGTACAATTTTAAAGTTTTTTCTCCAGCACACTTTATCAGAAGCCACTTTTGGTTCCTTTATGTAGAATTCATTGAGTCACCACATGACCATCAAATCAATGCAAATACCACATATACAAAACATCATGTTCAAAGTATCAACATCTTATATTGACACTAATATACTAGTTTATTGTGAGAGAAATATCAGTGCTCATATAAACAAAACATTTTATTTATCTTTATAATATCATCCTTGGGACACTGGGTCATCTTAACTCATCCATGAGGGAAATAAGTTGAATATCCATTTTTCAATTAAAGCAGACAAAGTTTGTATTATTTCAGTTTCACTATTCAGACTTAATGTTTCAAAACACACACATTCAGAACACTTTTATGACTTGACATTTAAGAATAACCCCAACTAATTTCATCTGAATTTTTATCTCAGTGCTTCCATGAAAAGCGATTCCCAGTTGTTCCCAAACTCCTAACTTTTTCCTACAAAGGAAAGATTGCACTTTTTTTCCGTACTTCATTTATCTGACAAATGGAGGGATTTTTTTTTGTCCTCTTTTTTTTTAACAGCGTCAGGTTTCACATTCAACGTAAGATGAATATGGTTGCTGTGGAGTAAAATCTAGATGTCACATTTCAAGGGAACCCAATGACAAAATGACTTTTATTCATCTAAAGAGTTTAGCACAAGACTTGTTTTCCATCCTCTACAACCAATAAGCAATCTGAAATTCCCATAATCGAGATTTCTGTTTTTTATTTACACCACACCAAAAATAAACTCTCCTTCACTACACTACAGTTCAGTCCATTTCACTTAAACACATGCACAGCTGCTGTGTGACATGAAAATGCTCATATTTGGGTTTAACTACATCCTTTATCATTAACTCCCAGATAGTTAAACTGTTTCTTTAGATTGTGAGCAATGACTAAAAAAAGTCAATAATAGCCATCAGAGCCTTGACTGGAAAATTCAGTCAACCTTCACATTGCTTTCCCAGCCTTGCGGTCAGGAATTCAGCGGGAATGTACCCTCTGAATGATTCCTGTAAATGAGTTTCTAGTATCTAACCGCATCCCTAACCACTGTATCACACTCAAAAAACACTTCTCACTTTGCCTCCGATTCCCACTAGAAAAATCACATCATATGTTTGCATTGTCTCCATGGTGATTGAGGTGTGGCAATAGTTTCATCCGAGGGGAAAAAAAAAAAAATTTGATGTTTGGAGCCACACAGTGTGACAAAGTCATCTCTCGAGTCAATCTGTGCTGGGGGATTTCTACAGGATACATCACTGAAAGCACACAAATGAGATAGAGCAAAGATAGCGACGATAACACCTGATTGTCTTGTTCTGCTGATTTAGCACTGTGTATCTTAACTGATTGTAATATACAGATTTAAGAGATGGTTGCCAGGGAACGATAGCACTTAAGAGACCTAAAGATCACACAGAGGGCTCGTTGGGAGGAAAATAACAGTGGTGGAGGAAGAAGTCAGATCCTTGACTTAAGTGAAAGTACCAATACAGCAATGTAAAAATACAATAGAGTAAAATTAATGCATGAAAATTGCAGTAAAAGTAGTGGTTTGGTCCCTCTGACTGATATATTATTATATATGACATCATTAGATTATTAATACTGAAGCATCAGTGTTAGAGCAGCATGTTACTGTTGTAGCTGCTGGAGGTGGAGCTAGCTTACACTACTTTATATACAGTTAGCTAGTTTAGTCCACTGGTTCCCAACCTAGGGGTTGGGGCCCCTCCAAAGGGTCAGCGGATAAATCTGAGGGGTCGTGAGATGATTAATGGGAGAGGAAAGAAGAAAAAACAAAGTTCTGATACACAAATCTGTTTTCAGTTTTTGGACTTTTTCTCTAATAAAATATTGGATCATTTGAACATTTATTGAAATGAAAGCATGTGAGAAGTTTAGAGGGAAAAATCACTATTTGGTGGAGCTGTTAACAACTCATAGACATGTGAAATGTGACCCCGACTACACACTGCTTTTTGTAAGACGTCAAAAGCACAAAAAGGTTGGAAACCACTGGTTTCATCTTTAACAATGTGTTGTATTTTAAAAGCTTGTTATATTATCCATTGTGTCAAATCTTCATCTGAAAAGTAACTAAAGCTGTTAAATAAATGTAGTGGAGTAGAAAGTACAATATTTACCTCTGAAATGTAGAAAGTAGCATCACATGGAAATACTCAAGTAAAGAAGTACAAGTGAATTTTGCAGTGAATGTACTTAGTACTTTCCACAACTGCAAAATAATAAATGTTATACTACTACTACTACTACTACTACTAATAATAATAATAATACTGTCTGTGTCCTTCCATTACAGGGTCGAAACCTGTGTCTCCATACAGCGGCTACACCGGGCAGCTGCGTAGTTCAGTCTATCAGCCCACTGAGCTAGCAATCATCACCAAAGCAGTAGGAAATGTGAGTATATGTATATATATGTATATATGCCTGTTTTGTTTACAGACACATATTTTGAATATGGCATTTGAAGTGAAGAGTTGTAAAAAAAAAAATCTCTCATTCCCAGCATCGGCATCATGCAGTAAGCAAATTATTATTAAAATTAGGGACTTTTTGAAGTTACAGTAAACTATTACTATTCTATTCTGCAAAATGTTTACAGCCAAACCAAATGCCAGCAACAGCACAGCTTCAGCAAAACTATATCTAATATAAAGAGGTGAAATTCAGATGAGCTCAAAGTTGAGGAAATACTGTTGAGTCATACTGTAGTTTAGCAACTTTAACCTGCCACACCAGGTAAACAAAGCGTTCTTAACATGATGAAGCAGTGTAAACAGGTGGCATCCAAACAATTTGCAGCGTTATATATATATTTTTTTTAATCAGCTTTCCAAAACAAAAAACACAAGCTAAATTGTAAGGAATGCATTTAACAGTGTGCTGCTAGCATCGGCATTCCCGCTAACTAGCTTACTGCAGTACTAACCTAGCATAGCAAGCCTTTTCTCCTGTAAAAGTGCAACATACTGTTGACAATATTAACAATAAAGTACAAATCTGTGCAGTTATACTACAGCTGACTACCTGCAATACCCATTTCTTTGATATGGACAATCAGCTGATGAAGATGCTAACTTTTTAGCAGTTGAAAGTGCAGTGTGTAAAATTAAGTGGCATCTAGTGGAACAGAAATGGAAAATAATAATCATAAGTATGTTTTAATTAGTATATAATCACCTGAAAATAAGAATCGTGTTTTAGTTACTTTGGAATGAGCTTTTTATATCTACAGAGGGAGGGGGTCCTCCTCCACAGAGGCTGCCATCTTGCACCGCCATGTTTCTACAGTAGCCCAGAATGGACAAACCACAAATTCTAGCTCTAGAGTTCTGCAGTTTCACCAATAGATGCCACTAAATGCTACACACTAGTCCTTTAAATAAAATGGGAAATAAAAGATAAGCTAAGTAGAATAAGATAATAAAACCTACAGTGCAGATAGGGTGTAGTGTAAGATATGAATATGATTGGTCAGCTGGAGTTAGCATTAATTAGCTTTAGCTGCGTGTGAGAAAATCTGCCAGCAACAGTAATCAGTATTGTCATTGACCAAAAATGAGGAGCCTGCTTCTCATTACTTCTGTTTAAGTTTAATTTTATCATGAAGAAGTCATCACAGAGAGGTAAGAGGTCATTAAAAGAAGGAACTGTGGGGAGATTTGTTCGACGAGCAGGTGGGTACAGGTCCATTCCCTCCCACATTTCTTGGATGTTTTTGTCACGGGCCATGTTATGACTTCATGCAGCACCTGCCGGACGCATCCTATGAAACGATCATTCCCAGAGCTTCCACCAACTCTGCAGCCAACAGCGGGAGCAGCACCCCCCCGCAACACACCGAGATCGGGAACCCTGCTTACACGCAGAGAAACGGAAATAGCGTAGGTCGTACCTGAAAAAAAAAAAACCTCCTGACACATCTCCCTCTTCACTCCTCATTTCTCTTGACCCATTTTTTTTCTTACCTGCAGACGCTTTTCTATACTCTTGCCTCTGTGCATGTCGACGTCTCAGCTCCTGCTGTATCCATAGCAACTTCTTCTACAGGTTGACTATGAATCACTTCTTTGTCTGGCTTCTTTTTTTTTTTCTTGCCTTGTGGAGCTCACTCTCTCCAGGCCTCATCTTTTACCTCGTCTGTTCTAGACGAGTGCACTCTGTACGTCATCTTTTTTCTTCTTACAATGCAAGAAATAATGTTGGTGAAAATGGTATTGTTTTGATATTATTGATTGATTTTTTTTCTCTTTGTGGCCCTATCATAGTTTTTTTCTTATATTTGTTAAAGTCAGATTTGTATAAAAAGGAATACTCTACTGAAGTCCTACCTTTTTGAGTAGTTAACACTATCCTCTAAGCTTTTAAGGTGACCCTGAAAAGTTTGTTTGTTTGGATTTACAGCAGGTAAAAAAGAAAAGACCCATTTTAGTGGTAAAATAAATCATAAAAACAAACATTAAAATTTCTTGGATTACTGGTGGAGCATTGTTTACTTATCCTCTCTGCCTGTGCTCAGTATGTATCATATCCTACACTGTTTTGGTTATTTTATGTTTTTAATATGTATCAACTGACAAACATATCAATTCAAATGATAAAGACTTGAATGAATGAATTAAATAGTTTAAATCCAGACAGAAACTTCTCCAGTGAGACTAAACTAAGGTTGGACCATAGAAGCAGTTTATCGCCTTCCATTGGTTTATTCTACTGCCAATCAAATATATCTGTGCTCCTATTGGCTGGTTTCACTGCCTCTGGCTCTGGTTTTTTTTTCTCCTCTGTGTCTCCTCTTGGGTAGTTTAACTGAGGGTGGTGCTTGCCTTTGTCCCACTCAGCAAGTGACGGTGTTTATATCAAACAACCCACACTGCACTCAGACATGGAGCTGAGCTAAACATCTAAATTGCACCAAAAGAGCATCTCTTTCCAAGTTAAATCACCTGTTGAGTGTTTGATGAAACCATCAGAAAAACGTATTTCTGGGCTTCCTGTCTCTTCCTGTCACTCGCTCGTGCTCGCAGCTCGCTCGCCTCTCTCTCTTTTTCTCTTTTCATTCCGAAAATGAGTCGAGAAACCCACGTCGAAGCCTAACTTTTTTTAACGTTATCAAACAAAGAGAGACGTCGTGCTCTCTCATGTGATCATGTGACAGGCAGTCGCAGAACCCCAGAAGCCCCGCCCCGCTGCTGCAGAGCGGAGCGGCTCACTGATCGGTTGTTTATTTCACGTGTATTATTACTGAGCGTGTTGCGTCGGCACTGCGCTACCTTGTGTCCCCAGCAATGCACCTGCCAAGTGTTAAATAGATCGGATGAACGGTTCCCAAGATATGCAGAGGACAAACATACAGACAGACAGACAGATATTCCTTGTTTTACATAGAGAGAGATATAAAATACTCTACTTTGAATAATTATGTGTGTCTGATTAGAAAAGCACATTTTTGAGTGGAGGTTTAACTTAAGTTAGTCTTATATTTGCCAAACATTTAGCTAAATACACAGTTTCTGTTATATGCTAGCATGATAAGCTGCATGTCACAACCATAGACTGTATAAACATATGGACGTAGTTACCATGACGTCACCCATTCGTTTCTGAAGAGCGGTTTTGAAGCTCAAAATTAGCCGCTCCAGCCGTCGCCATCTTGGCAGTGCGTGACGCTACCTAACTCCCAGCCAATCAGAAACGGGCAAAGAGGCGGGGCCGAATGGCTGAAACAAGCCACCTAGCTGCTGGCGGACCTGTCACTCAAAGCAGCCTTATGCAGAACTTTACGGCGTAATAAACGGGTGAGTTATTAAAAAATTCACCCCCTGTAGATTCGTCATGACAAAATTAGCTTTAGAGACCAAAACCGTTTTTTGTATCAGTCTGTAAACATGTTTATTTCTGCTGTAAAGTTTGGTATTTTAACATGGAGGTCTGTGGAAATGACTCGTTTTTGTTGCCAGCCTCAAGTGGCCATTTGAGGAACTGCAGTTTTTGGCACTTCCGCATTGGTTTCATTGTACAGCCCCATAGGTTGCCACTTGGTGACAACATAAGGGCGCTATGTATATTTAGCCTTACTTTAGTTGAAACTCAGCCAAGTACACCAAAATATAACCATGTAGACAGCTACTACTTTTGTAACTATAACAAAAAACTAAAAACATGCTAAGAAGAAAAGGAAGCTTTATGTATTTAGCCATAATTTACTAAGCATTCATGGATTAAGAAGAAAATTTGGTAGTGGTTTAAGTTTCTGCACATATTTTGATACCGTTTTGCACCTTGTGTTGTGTTTGAATACCCCACATAGTAAACACTAAATAATGTAGGTTACTGTAGAGTTAGTGGTAAATTGAATTTTCAGACGCTTATGAATCATTATAAGGTCACATGACTGTAATTTTCACAAAGATGAAGCATTGCATTGCAAGATTTTAGCAAAAAGAAGGGTACTGTAGATACTAGCTCTACTTTTTTGTTCCATTAGGGAAATTGTTGATGCAAAACTTTTAGACAAACAATTCAGAAACTGAAATAAAATAGCGGAGAGTAAATAGAGTACACTAGGCAGCAAACATGGAGAGATTTTAGACACATACTGGGTCACTCTTTGTGAATTCAAGCTAACCACAGCTGTCATCCTCCACAAAGGAGGAAACTGGAAACTTTTCAGAGGCACCTTTCATCCCTTTAGATATTTGATACTATGAAAACAGGTTTTCAGTGGAGTACTTCCTTAACATCTAAATATGTTCCTGTTTGATCAACAACTCTACCATCTGTCTCTTCTTCTACAGGGGAATGGTCTGCATAGGATGGCTCAGTGGTGAACACCCACCCCTCCCCTCCCATGGTCCTCAGCACCCCTTCAAAATCATTTCAGTTCATGTCTTTTCATTTGCACTTGCTGACTGTATTTTTGCTGTTATCCACGGTTCCCTAAGCTGGCTCTAAGAGGAACCCTCAGCCCCGACGCGTGGAGGTGAACGCCGGGTCATCCCCACCGATGGAAAACAGCTAAACCTCCTATTGACTGATTCCCCATGTGCCGCTGAGTATCAGACGGCGTACAGCTTCATTTGGAAGTCAAAGCGGCGCGGGGATGAAGCCACGGCTTTGCTACAGAACAAAGACTTTTTTTGCAATGGTCGCCATTCACTGAGAGCGAGCCGTGAGCTGTCTGCTGGACCCAATCACACAGATGAAGAGTGACGGTGCTGACGGCGCAAAAAAAAATGGTGAAAAAAGAAAAATGCTGGGAGTGTTTTTGCCTCAACATGACACATATGTAAAAAAAAAAAAAAAAAAAAGTGCACCCCTCCCCCCCCTCTTATACACACACCTCTTAAACAAACCTGTTGCTGCAGCAGCGGCGTCACACCAAAGCGATCATTCCTTACTCAGTTTGGCATTGAACTGGAAACACTATCATCAGGCTTGTACACACACTTACATTAAAACAGAAATTGTGCACAGTCGAGTTTAATTACAGGGGTCAATATATATATTTTTGTGCCTGGTTTGTGAATATTGTTAATAGCCAGAAAAAGTTCACACATAAAGTTGAGCTACTGTTGAATTAATGTTGTCAATGGTTCACCACTGCATGGACGCGTCGTATGAATATGTATATTTAATATTATTTATAGCGCTACTGGGTGCTAGTTAATTATTTTATCTAATTTCTCCCCATCAAACGTTCATGAGGATAGAAATATGAAATCCTGAATGGCTTTGTGAGGTCACAGAGGTCAATGTAATTTCCCATAAAAAGGTTTCTTTTATGTTTTTTCTGGAAAAACTGGAACATGATGTTTGGATTTTGTGTTGGTAATCTAAGATAAACATGCATCTGCTATTTTATTGTACAAAATAAAAAGAATAAAAAATAAGTTTTAGTCACAGAAGCACCATCAAAGTTTCATATAAGTTCCTGAATGCTAAACATCTGATCAAGGGCTATGTCAAAATCATTTAATATATAAAACCACTATATAATATAGTGTGTTTGCCTCTGGTGTTGTTTGAATGTCTAGTGAGATTTATTTATATTTATTATCCAGGTTTCTTCCAGAGTTTTCAGCAACATCTTGTGGCCTTAATCAGCAGATGAAGTTTGCATACAAACTTCTATTTAAAAAGTTCAAGAATTAACCTTGAAGCTTAATATCCTTCAGTTAAATAGCGTCGTATAATCGCTGCTCAGTTCCCGTTTCCCTCTAAAAGCAACTTTTAAATGCCTCCGTCATTACATATACATTAGTAAATTTTAAGGTTGGATGCATCACAGGGAAGAAGTGAATATAATTATAATAATTGTGTCTGATATTGCCATAAAATAGTTGTTCCTTAGTGCTCATTTAATTTAAAATAGTTGACAGCAGGCAAACTGAGACATTATTGATTAATATCAGTATTTCAGTGTTGAAAACATGACCTATATACAATATTGACTGCTGTTAAAATGTTAATCCCAAGTAGATTTTTCAACTTCAGCTGTTTAATTAATTATCTGGGTTGAAAGCATCCTGAGTGGTAGAGACGGAGAGGTGTCTGAACTATCTCTTTTTTTTTTTTTTTTTTATTCGCTGTCTGACAAACTATTCCTCTTCGTAGAGTTCCCAGCACAGCGCGTATAAAACCCGCCGATGTTTTATCTTTTTACGAGGTGCTCAAACTTTACTGTCCAGTACACAGCAGTAAATGCAGACAAAATAAATCAACCATCATCATGTCTCAACTTTTTTCAGAAAAACAAAATGAAAGAAACTCTTGAGAAAAAACATCACTGAGGACGAGGATGGTGGAAAAGTTCTTAAAAAGAGGGTCTATATAATGCCTTTATGTTAATGTATGGGATTTGTTGATTGCCCAAACCACAGCCACTGTATTTGTTTTTACTATATCGTAAATAAATATTAATTTTGTCATCAATAGTGTGTTTTGTAATCTAAAAAATCTCATATTGTCTGTGTCAGATGTTCACTGCAGTGCTTGCAGGGTCTGCTGCTGTCCGCTTGCACAAGTTGCAGGTCCAGTGTGACGTGAGAAGAATAACAGCGGGCGCACAAATTCAATCATGTTCATCAACTCTTGCAAACAGATTTATCGATCCAGCCCCACTGACATTAGACAGCTGAATTCATCAAGGTCATCAGAGGAGATGGAAACAATTGATCTGTCCCACACAATGCCAAATTGTCTTCGGCATCTCTCTGTCGGAGAGAGAAACACTGCGGCGTGCTGCTGCGTTTAAACATCTATATACTGCAGCACTGACGGGGAAACTAAAAATATATCAGTCAGATGAAGAGTATCCAGGTTCTCACCATCAAACCGTCTCAACAATGCGTCTGTTTACTCAGCAGAGATCGCCATCTGTGAGTCATCTCAGCCACTAAAATGTCAGCTGACAGCTCGGCCGAGTCCAGGCCCCATAACTCAGCCTTCCAAACACACAGTTGCACATTATAAGAGTTATCTGAGAGCAGATAGAAGAGAGAGATTACAGGATGGAAAAAGCAGCTGTGTTACAACACCATGTAGAAATGTAAATGTAGCCACAACTCATAAAATGTAGGAGAAATATTTACATAAGTAGAGCAGAATGTGATAAACAAAACAAAACAAAACATTATCCTCCTACCTATTGCTTAATTTCTAACAACATTAACTGACAATAAACCAACAATATTAATTAATAATGATCTAAGAATTATCAGGAGTTCAAAGGAATAGTTCAGCATTTTGGGAAATGTGAAGTATTTCCTTTCTTTAGATGAGAAGCTTAGCTTAGCTACAGTTAGCCTAGCTTTGTCCAGTTAGCCTAGCCTAGCTTTGTCCATACTTACAAAATATATCATCAAACACCTCTCAAGCTCTCTAATTAACGCATCATTTCTTGCTTGTTTGATGTGTACACAAGCAGAAATGTAAAAATGATGATTTGCATTTGACACTTTAAAGGTGTTAAACTTTAAACATAGCTAGGCTAGCTGTTTACTGCTAGTAAATGCTAAGCTAGGCGAATCGCCTCCTGATTGAAGCTCCTACTTAATAAATAGACATTAAAGTGGTATCCATCTGGAAGTAGACTCAATGAAGGTAAATAAGCCTATTTCCTAAAATGCTGAACTATTTTTTAATAGTACATTTGAAACTCTAATGGTATTTGTTATTATCATATTTATTACATCAACTGAGAAATAAAAACAAAGCGGAGAAAAAGCAGAAAGAGCGACGGAGAAAGGGTCCTTCTTCCAGGATATTAAGATATGTTTTCTCTACAAAGTGCTGTACAAGTCCACAAATGTACCAGTAATAGAATTACAATACGCACACACACACAGTTACAATGTTAAGTAAAATAAAAGTGTAATATAATATAAAGTACATAAAGTATAACATTAAATAAATACGCAGTAAGACGTGTAATATAAGTTTCAGACAAAGTGTAAATGTGTTTGGACTGTGGATCAGAAAGGACGTCAAATAACTTCCCGCTGCTGCCAAGACCTGCACAAAACCTCCTCTGTACTACAGAGACCTGGAGAGAAGTCAGACTACACATACACACCAAGAGGCATTATCTTTCCCAGGTTATAATTTCCTGATAAAATAACATAATACGATTTAACGACCAGCAGCGTTTTGTTGATTTTGTTTTATTTGACCCATTTAGAGGCACATTTTTTTTATTCAGGCTATTACAATTACCATCAGTGACTATTATTAGTCGCTGCCAGCTCTTATGTAATTTTCTGACATGGATCCATCTGACCATACAAACACACAGATCTCGACACCACCGCCCCCGTACTCGTGTTTCATGTGTCTGTGCTAAACCGGCTCAGGCTGCTTGATGCTGTGGTTAAAGGGTGGGGTTGGGGGTGGGGGGGGGTGAACTGTGATTTATTACCGATCCAACTGCTGAGGCCTGATAACCTCCGAGTCTCCTCAGGAGGTGGACTGAGGCCACATCACCCGGTCTATTATAGGTTCTGCAGGGGCCCTGCTTCCACATGTATGTGTGTGTGTTTTTATCACTTTCACACGATAGACGGAGCGACATAAATTCTGCAAAAAAAAACTACCGCTGCAGACCAGATAAGAGATGTGAGGAGATGAATGGAATATGCAACAATATGCTTTTGTCTTCTTCACCTTTTATGTTTAGGTGTCATGTTACAGTCGCTCCTCAATTTATTATGTGGAAGGTAACGTGAAATCTGCAGGCTCAAAAGAGGACGTGCAGCTCTTTATTTTGGGATTGGTTTAGTTTAGACTGTGAGTATGACTTCCTCTTCCATACTGTCTGATGGAGCCATAGAAAATTGTGGAGTCTGTTATTCATGGCATAATGTATGCCAAATTTTTACATATATTTACCTAAAGTTTTGAAACTTTGACCATGTTTAACATTGAAATCTGACATTGTAACAGCATATAAATAGCAGAAAATCGTGACATTCCCCTCTAAAGTACACTGCAAGTTGAAAAAATTGTCTTGCATCCTGCAGCATGAAGCTCCAGGTCAATGCATAGGTGCCTTAAACCTGGATTCTTTCTAATGACCCTGCTTCTCTTACTTCTCTCTACTACCTCTGCAAACAGTTTCCTAATGAGTTCATGGTCTCAATCGCTAGTTTCACGTCTTCTTCGATACAGCATGATGTTCATTTTGTACAACACGGTCTCATTTAGTGTAAAACAGACAATAAAGCAGTGTAAGCATTAGGGTGTGGCTAACTTGTGATTCACAAGTAGCTACCGCAGAGACAATGTCGATTATGTAACGTAACCATGGCGTGACCCCAGATTCATAGAGTACAGGCGTAGCTGTTGCTATTTCACAGTGTTCAGTTGTCAGACTTTCACACACTCGTGAAAGTTAATTGTAACATTTTGGTCGCCTAAAAAAAAAAAAGCGGTTGTGATAAAAGACCTTCTAATGGAGCTGCTCAGTTTTGCTGATAAGTACATTTTGTTTTAATGGTTTTAAAGCCTGTTTTTCACCAGTGGAAATTAGCATCAGTATTATCACAGTTAACCGTAGACTGTAAATGCACCGTGCTAAACAAAACAGCAGCTAAGGTCAGCTCCACTCTGTTTATAGATGGTCACTTCTGGCTCCAAATCACTCAAACTCAAGGCTTCAAAATGGCAGTCCACAAACCAATGGCTGACATCACAGTCACACTGTAGCAGATTTGTGATCAGACTGCAAACTACTGCTTGCCTCTGAGCAAGACAGGCTATTAAAACTTTGTTTACTGTTGCACAACACTGTAGTGAAAGGGATAGCTTAAATATGCACCTGGTATAATGTTTTCCAACTGCATTTGTCTTTGTCTGTGCACAATTCAAATATGTGATGGTGTGCACCGTGGTGTGCAAGTCTTAAAACTTTCTAAGCCTACACATACAGTAAACATCATTGTGTTGTTTGATATCACTGACAGTAATACGGTTGTTTGTCCAGGGGAATATGAAAAGCAGCACAGCTTCCTGGAACAGAGGCAACAGGAGGGTGAGAGACATCTCATTGTGTGCTAATTGGTGCTAAAAGGCAGCGCCTCCGTCCTGCTGATAGCACAGACATGCGGAGCAGCGAGCTGTTTGTCCAACCAGTTAATAAAACACAAACACACACACAAACACAGCGTGCGATCGAGCCAGGGCGTGAACTACAGTGACCTGTCAATGCACTGCTGAACAAAATGACAAGAGAGAGAGAAAAAAAAAACAAACGTCATGGATCCTTTAATATCCATAAATGCTGCTCAGATTATCTCAGCACAGAGGACATAATGCACAGTAGAGGAGAATGTTTGCACGGCATGAAAGCTCCATGTCATTTGGTATCAACATTACACTGTTCCCAGGTGCTGCAGTGGGAGCGTTGATAATCATTTCAAACACTTTTTTTTTTTTATTTCAATGCATGTACGGTTTGCTGATCGTGGAGGATGTTTCCAGATCTGCCGGAGCAAAAATGGCAGTACCACACTGTGAAAATATTAAATTAAAAGTCCTGCATCAAACATTTGCTCAAGTACAAATAAAGTGTTATGAACAAAAAGTGCTCATTTTGCAGGATAGACGGCTAGAAAGCAATGTTGTGGACGTCCTCAGCAGATGGGAGTTGCTCAGTTGTCATGGAGATTTGAAGCTTAGTTGTCATCATGTGGATCATCCGAACTGAAATCTTAACATCTATGTAAATGCGCCAGGGTTAGCTCAACTGCTAATTTGCACCTGTTGTGACGACAATACACTGACTGCTAATTGTTGATTGTAGTCTGTTTTGTCCTCATACAATGTGATTATCCCGTATTGTTATTGCACTATTGGTTTTTTGGCCTTGGCGTCCTACATTTTGGCCGTGATACCCCCAGTAAATTTGTATTTATCAAAGGCCAAAGTGACCTTGCCCTAAAAATGACTTGATGTAGCTTCATCATGCGTCTGCCTGGTGAATGTAAATGAAGTACTGACTCTTTTTCAGCTCTTGTTTTTTGCTCTCTACCACCTCCTGAGGGAAATATCTGGCTCTTTAGCGGCTAAAGCTCCGCTGTGTTCACCAGCTAGTCGCTGTGTCTGGCTGCCCTTTCGGTGCTGAGGCAGGTGGTTTCTTTAGAGCTTTTAAAAACATCTGCCTGCCGGTGTTGAAGTGAGGCTGACGAGAGCAACGAGACTGAACTGAAAGAGTAAAGTTGTGGGACATTAAAAAAAAAAAAAAAGCAATGTGTTGAAAGAGACTAAAAGACTCTGCAGAGCTGAGGGGGAAACTGCGGTGTCAGCTGATAATTCTCTGAGGGTCCGTCACTACAAGAGACCCCTTTCACATTAAATATAGTCAATTGATCCATTGTTAATATAAAAATATGGATTACTGCTCTGCTGGAAAAGCACTTGCTCGGTTGAAGTTTGTTATTCTCCCTTTCCCTTTTGTTTATCCCAGCAAGACACTGACTGATAAGCTCAGCCCAGCATGGTTGGCAGAAACCAGTCGAACCAGAGCCCAGAGCTCTGGCACTCCATAGCCTGAATCAAAGCACCTCTGTCTGTCCAAAAAATACCCCCCACACCCCCTCCCCCTCCCAGTGAGCAGCCCCTCTCCATCCAAACCCCGCTGGCCTCGCCCCCACACCTCTGCAAAGCCGCTGCGGACCTCTAAAACCATTGATGGATTTGTATTTGGAGCCAAGGTACACATTCGCAGCACCTCGACTGTTCTGGTTCTGCCTTGTTGCACGTATAAAATACAAACTGTTGTGATCACAGATTCCTTGTGATGCACATCTTGTTAAACCTGTTCGTTGATTCCAGACAGTAAACCAGCCTGTTGTCCATTAACTTTGCTACTCTGCAGAGCGACTGGACGGTGGCAAAGGTTTGAGCGATGAATGTATTTAGCGACCGAGGTGTTAACATCCAGGGCCACTTATTGGTCAGTGTACCTTTACTAACTCGACAGAAACACAGCGTGCATTCAGGCCCCTTCATTTGCTGGTTACTCAACCTCCGTGTGACCTCGCCAACAAACTAAAGAATGATTTACTAGCAGCTCGACTTGAACTGTATTCAGAGTAAACTCGGAGTGAGGTGATTCACCCGACAGTTTGGTTCCCTAAAGGTCTCATAAACATCCAGTGTTATCTTATGCGACATAATCTTGACTATAGCGGGATTTAAAGTTGTGTGTTATAAGATGTGACGGCATGACTACAGAGCCTACGTTTGAGCCGCTATCACTTTGCCTATAAGACGTCCACAGACATACAGTACATTTCACTTTGGAGGGTGCATCATCTGGTATTTAGAAGAAATGTTGGACCAAAATTTCAAACAAAACCATTAATTCAATGGCTTTTCCACGAGCAGTAGATTTGTTCAGAGGTAAAAGCTTTTTCATCAAGACTTTTAAGTGAAATCTGCACCGTTGACCGACTGTAAAAAAGTCTGGATATTGCTGACTTCTTGGAGAACGAAGAGAAGCAGGAGTCTGTAGAAGCTGCTGGCATGAATGAATCTCACTATGGCCTCCTTTTACACTTTGCTTATAGATGCGTCTCATGTCCAGATTGTCTCTAGTTTTATATTAACACCTGGTATTAACACGTGTCTCCAGCGTCCACATTGACATCTGATTGAGATCCGACCGCTCTGTCCAACTCAAACAACTGAAAAAATAAAAAAAAAGATGTTAGCCATCTATTAAGTTACACTATCGTATGACTTTTGCATTTGAGTGTATTGAATCTTCCTTTCCATAGTTGTCTTGCTGCTTTCTTTCTAGTAGCTTAGCTCTCTAACTGGCTGATGGCTGCTACCTCGCTGGCTTGGAGCAGTCGTGCACAATTACGTCCATGTAGTTGTTGTATGTGGACTGACAACACAATTGCATTAATACGTCTGTCTATTGTGGTCACCACAACGACCTCCGGAGGTGGTTTGGTTGATGGGATCACAATCAGCAACATTATCCGACTGCAGTCTGATCACCCAAAATGCATTTTAATGGAGGGTATAAAGGGGATCTTTGGCGTTTCCCGGTGACATCATGTACGCTAGCGGCGGTTCCCAACAGTGTCGGCTTGTAATCTCTTGAAAAACGCCTCGCCGCTTGTTGCTTATGTCTACGGGCCCCGCTCAGACCGACATGAGCTTCGCACGCAAAAAACCCTAGCCCTGTCACTCATTTGAACAGTACATTGATAAGTGGAGGTGCCAAAACAACACGGGATCGTCTGCCAAAAACGTCGGTTCACATGACGTCTTCTGGGCAAGGTGCTGGCGCTCTGCTGTTTACGTTGCGACCGTTGCGACGAAAGATAAAATACTTTCCGCTGCAATAACTTTCCAAAGGGGGGTTTGGAAAATCCTGGGAATTTTTTTTTTTTTTGTTTCATGTTAGCGTCTGATAAACTTATAAACGCAGTCATCTGTAGCTCCAGCTGGACTTCCTGGACTTGGAGGAGATCGAATTGAACAGCAATTCACAAGATAAACAAAGCTCAGAACAAAGTCTGAAGAAACAACATCATTTAGTGATGTATAAATATTATAGTCATATTTTCTCAGCTTTTCTTGCCAATTAAACATCTCATGACCCCTGACATTTATCCAATGGCTTCTTGGGTTTACTTTTCAGATAAGAATTTTAAAACACTCTCTATCTATCTATCTATCTATCTATCTATCTATCTATCTATCTATCTATCTATCTATCTATCTATCTAATCTGGTACCAGCTAGCTTGTTATCTATCTTTGCAGAGTACAGATTGTTTTAATGTATTCTTTATAGTAGCAGACGTCTATTTATTTATTTGATTATGTAATTCCAGCTTATCTCTTTCTGTCTTAGTTAAACTAACACAACTCAGTTTGTTGTCTTAGTTAAATGAGAGACTGTTAGCTAAGACAACAAACAGACTTAGCTTTGTGTATTGTCTTAGTTTGTTTGTTTGTTGTCTTAGTTAAAAGTCTGTTTCGGCCTCCCGACCAAACACAAGCACGTTCCTGCCAGTTCTGACAGGTCACCATCTGAGGTGTGTCATTGACCTGTCATGTCGGAGCGGTGGCACAGCAGCCGTACGCTCAGGGGGGTGAATGAAACAGTGCGGGTCTTTGTGCACTCAGAACAAAGCTGGTGCTGTGAGTCGGCCCGGGGAAGACCTTGAGGACGGACACCTGAGCACCAAAACACACCTCCTTGCTACCTTTTTTTTAATAGCAGGCTGTCAGATTCTCAGCTCATCCACACGCTTCATTTGCTGAAATGCACCGACTGGCGGCGTCTCTGATAAGTCTGAGGTGTCATTTGGAGAGTGTGCAGCTGAGCAGAAGAAAAAAAACCCCTTGTTGCCATTTTTTCTCTGTTTTGGAGAACTTCGGGGAAGCTGTTTGCCCAGACTGTTGACACAGCTGTAGCTAGAAAAACTTCCTTATTCAGGCACCACGACCATATCAGAGGTATATTACAGTCCAGATAACTCAACTCTATACGGTCGTCCTGTAAACATGACTTTTGTATCTGATATCAAGTCAGAAACCGCAGATTTGATTATTAGCACGCACAACTGTTACACATTGATACATTTCCAAAATTACTTCTTTTTTTTTTAAATCTTTGTTTGGGTTGCATTCCTGGAAAATGGCTCCCATGTATAGTGGAGCAACACAGTGTCGTAGATTGTGCAACAAGTTGTTAGAAACGCTGCCAGGGATTTTGCACATGCAGGGTTTCACCAGGATTATCAGTGATGAAGCTAATCCATCAGCTCCTGCAAGAATGCCCGCAGCCAGAGCTCCGTGTGTGTGTGTGTGTGTGTGTGTGTGTTGTTGTTTACTGTAATAGTGCCAATACCACCCACAAAATTAAAAAGAAAAAACACATCTTCATGCTGACGTTGTAAAGTCAGCATGAGAGTTTGAAAGCAATATGAGAAGGAATCCAAAATTTACTTTAAAATAAAAAAATCACCTTCTTACACATACAACATTGTTTTCATGCAGATGTCTGTAACTCATCTTTACGAGGCCGTTGGTAATTCCCTGAGAACCCGTGGGAGTCACTTTGGGAACCGCTGGGTCATGTGAAATGTTTCAAAAAGCATCAAACTTTTTATCAAAAATAGCCTCCTTCCCTTCGGCGTCTTTAACCATTTGTCATGTGCCCGGCTTAATCTATCTTTCCCTCAATCTGCGAAGGAAAACGGGCCCCTCAGGAAATGCCTGCCTGCCGGAGGTAAAGCGGGGTCCTGGCTCCAGGATTTCCAAGGGAAAAAGGTGTTGAGAGAAACCTAATCCAGCAGCGGGGCCGAGGGTGGGTCGACTGTTTGCGAGGAGAGGCGGCTAGTGGCGGTCTCGGAGCAAAAAACGGACCCCCTCGGCCCTCCTCTTCGCTCGCATACCTGACATACCTAAGAGACTCTGAGCTGCTGACCTGCAGGACGCTGAACCCTCTGAGGTCATCTTAACCATGAGCAATGTTAAATCACAATGTGAGAGAAAGCAACCTCCTGTTGATATGATGTGAAAAACAAACATTTCCTGTCTGTGATTGTGTTCGTTAGAAGGAAGTGTTAACATCCTTTAGTTGAGTGGCAATAATCACGGTGTAAAAGTCTCTTGCATTGAAAGAACTCCTCGGACTGATCATTGCACTCCTTTAACATGGACAGAAAAAATCTAAATCAGCATATAATAAATTACCCACAATGCAGCTTGACTGCAGACAGCTTGGTTTAGAGATCCGGGTGTGTCGCGCTTTTCAAGCTTGTAATCTTCAACTGACGCTGAGTCAAGTGACACTCCCTCTGGAGCCACAAGATACATCATATCACCTTTTCACACACATCTGGAAACACACGGGGAGATGTAAAAATCAGTGGTGTTCCCCTTTAAAACGACACTAATCGATATTTTCAGTATAATCAGTATAATATACCCGCTGACTCGGCGGTGGCTCTCAGCTCTACGGAGCGTTTTAGCATCTTTCTGCTCTTTGTTTTGATGTCACAGCCTACAGCTTTACTGCTTTTTTTTTTTTGGTTCTGTCTCAACGCTCTCATTAACCACATTTCCAGCCACACAGCTGGTGGCAATTTTCAGTAAAAAAAAAAAAAAAGAAAAAAGCCCTGATAAACCTGCTGTACGCTAACCTGCTCAGCACCAAATGGCAGGCGGGCAAAGATAGCGACTAGCCGGTGGACATAGTGGAGCGTTTAGCAGCTACGGGAGCCAGATGTTTCCCTCAGGAGCTGGTTAGAGATCAAAAAAACACAGCAATAAAAAGAGAGCGACTGCTGGACTTGTAGACATCACATGGCCAGAAACAGGCTATTGCTAACTAACACAATATCAACTTATAAGGTGATGATATGTAAAAGTTGTGTTTACAGGTTGTTGCACTGCTCTAATAGGATATTTCTACTGGATATTAACAGTGGATGAAATGAGTATGAGTAATGTGAAAGGCGTTGCTCGTAGTGACAAACCTACAAACACTCAGCTTTTGGTTTTACAGCACCTTAAATCACTTCCTGTCTATCCAGTAATCTACAGATACACGGGTATAAAATGTAACGCCACGGCCCGCACGCTTCGTCCTGATATGTATATGTATATATACGTCACTCTGAACGCCGTTATCAGCTGGTTAATTTGAGTTCAGCCATAAAGACTCATCATATTATCATGTCATAGAGTAAAATCTGTTCTGTACTTCTTGTATTTACGACGTAATATAAACCACACCTACGTGATAACAAAAACCCTCTGAATAATCGTCTGAATGTCTGAATCACCGTTGATATCAGAGGCAACGTCTGTGCAAACAAACGCTTTCTATAGCGTATTTGTGCTCCGGCTGTTCTCTCAGAAGAGGGTTTTTGGCAGCGTTTTTAAGTGCGGTTAGCTTCCTGTGTTTGAATAAAGGCCTGAGTCTCTATGAAGCGTGACCGTGACTGTGGGTAGAGCCTCTCCTTGGGATGCAGTCATATTGTGATTCAGGCCTCTGGTGAGATAACATGCCCCACCACACACCTGGTATCTTATGCCAGGCCGAGCAGCTGCTGTGTTTCCACACCACGTTACCATGGACGTGGCTTGCAAACACTGAGGTCTGCGGGGACCTCAGACTCACATTGCTTCTCTTCCTTATACTAAACACACACACACACACACACACACATCAGCTCACGCATCAGTGAAGGGGTCAAATAAGTGGCAGGGTATGGAAAGTATGGTGTTGAACCACAGTCACACAAAGAAACACTATCAAAAGAGGGTTTATTTTCACTCATGACCATAAAGGAGGCGTTTAACTGACCAAATCTGCTTTCTTGTGGTTGTAATGCTCTTTGAGAGCAGTGAAACATAATTCATCAAAACAGGTCAGCGAAGGAGCCTCGAGGAGATTTTTTTTTTTTGTTCAAACCTTTAATAACGGTTTCTGCTTACATTATATAATCTAAATATGACTCCAGCTTCCTTACAGGTGCACTGGGAGATCAGTTTCCTCTACCAGAAGTGGGACAAAGCCATCGTTTTGCAAGTTACAAATTAAAGGTTCTTGTTTCAGGTCCCTAAGAAACTCTTCATAACCCTCAATTTTTTAAATTAGTAGTCTATCAGTAATGTTTAAATGTGTTGCTTTAAATGTGTTAGAAGTAAATGGACCCTGTGTGCCGGCCTGGGTGTGTTATTTATGTGTTATTGGAGGGTCAAATGTTTTGCATGCTGCGTCATTTTTTATTATTTTATTTATGTCGACCACAGTCTCTACATTCACCAGATTATTTGAGGTGCCGTGTTTTGTTTGTCTGCTGGTCAACACTGTAAAACGTACCTGTCCTTCCTGCTCACACCATGTGATAGGCAGCTGTGGTATAATATATTTTCACTCAAGGTCAAAAGGCAAAACTGTGCTGAAGAGTTTTGGTGTTATTTTGATTTTATTCACATTGTATAAAGTCTTCAGGTTTGTGACTCGAGTACATGTCATATGATTCAAATCCACAACTCTGTCCTCTAGTATTTCTATATCTGTATAATCTATATTGGCCAAAATATGACGAGTGAATTGTGAGGAGAAAAGTCAAAGTCAGACAAAAGAGAATTATAAAAGAAATTGTGAGCACACAACAAATAAGCCCTGAATCACTTGTTAACATACACTCAGTAAGTGACATCAAAGTGCTGATCTGTACAGCTGAACAGGAATCATGTTGCTCGGTCTGAGCTACAGAAATATGACTGATTAGGCACATGCAGTCACTGGGATGTAAATAATATACTCAGCTGGCTGGGCTTGTAAAGTGAGGCATTAACAACTACATGAAAACATAAGAAGAAGAAGAATAAATGCATTTAATTTGTACTGCACTTTTCATTCACAATGAATGAAAGTTCTACAGTGTTAAAAACATATAGCATAAAGAAAATTACAAAAGATATGATGGAAAAGCCTTCTTGAATAAAAATGCCTGTTTTAAAGAGTCTAGGGTTTGTGCTGCCCTCAGAGCCACAGCAGCTTCCACTGCCTCCTAAAAAAAAGCTCACTTATTACAGTCTAAGACAAATAATATGTATTAAGATGTTATACATCATAAGATATTAGAAAAATTTTAAGACATATTATGTGGTTTAAAAATAAATAAATAACATTCAGTAATATATCTATATGTGTTTCTCTGTATTACATCATTATTCCATGTTTTTATTGCAGCTTTAGATTTACTAAATACTGACACCTGCTGGACAGATGCTGTAAATGCAGCCCGTCTGTTATGGTCCCGCCCAGAAGCTGTTCAACGCTTTCCATTGGTTCAAATCCAGAAAAGTGTCCGTTGATTGGTCGTATTATTTCCTCTCGGCCAATCAACGCCTTTGTTTACAATCCCCACACCGGGGTCACAGTTCAGGAGAAAATGAAGTGACGCAACTACATAGCAAGCTGCCGGATCTGTGGATTTTATCCCTGGAGGGAGAAGTTATCTTTGTAAACCCGCAAGTCCCGAGAAAATGAATTATTTAGACACATAATCAAGCTCAATGTTTGTGCCGACGATGCTGTGTTTGGGTGTAAATGCGGTGAGGTCGTCGGTGTCCGTACAGAAGGTTGGTAGTTTAGCTAAAGTTAGCTAAGCTGCTAAGATACCAAACGTTGGATGACTTTGGCCTAACCTTAACTTTATTCACCTCTGTTGTTTTGTTTTCTTTTTAAAAAGAAATACACATTATGAGTTATATTACAGCGGAAAGTGTAGATTATATTTTTAATTACATTTCAGAGACAGAGCTTCGCGTTGTTACGTACCGCTGAGATTATGAAAGTTAGTCTCGATGCCAGAGAAGAAATCGCTTACTCTCTAATGTCTCTAAATTGGCTCATAAAATGTCAGTTTGCGAGTTTATTAAGGATCAGAGCATCATAACTTTTAGTTTCCTTTGGCATTCAGATCAAAGTCTTCACTACCTCTAACATTAGCCCCAGTTTGTACAGCTTATGTAATCCTATCAGCCGTTTTCAAACAAAAGCTGCACCTAACTATTGTTTTCATTGTTGGTTAGTCTGTCGATTACTTTCCCGATTAATCGATGCCATTTGTGTCTCAGGCCTTTGAATGTCCTGAAGGCTTTATCTTTCCCTACCACTTATTTATTAGTGTATGCTTATGGGATAGTATTGTTATGTTATGTCTTCTCTTTTTTTTTCTAGTGTTACCATGTTACGTCATCTTATTTTAGTTACTAGTTTGGTTGTTTTTAACTGTATAAATAAAGTTGATTTGATTTGATCTATAAAGTGTCAGAAAATGGTGAAAAATAAAAAAAAAATCATCCTCATCATCCAAATGTTTTGTCCATAACCCAAAGACAATCAGTTTACTGTTGTAGAGGACTAAATAAACTAAATAAACCAGTAAATATTAATGTTATAGAAGCTGGAACCAGAGATTGTTGGTATTTTTTCTTAAATAATGACTTCAAACAATTAATCAGTTATCAGATTAGTTGGCAATCAACTTTCTGATTGATCATTGCAACTCTAAGACATTTACAGAGGTGATGCAGTGAAATTTAAACACATCGTGCCAACACGAAATTGATGATGTTACATGAAAAGCACAAATTGGATTTACATCATCTCTATTTAGGATAAGAAAAGACGCGTATGTGTCCTGAGCTGTATATAATAGATCTGTCTCAGTGCACATTCTTTTAACTTGAGCTGCTGCGATTAGTCAATTAATCAATTAGATTAAAAAAAAAATTAGTCAGTTTCAGTCCCAAATGCTTCAAATTCTCTAGCAGCAGCTTTTTATGAGGATATGCTGCATCATTGTAAACTGAATGGGAATTATTCACTATTTTCTGACATTTTATAGACGAAACATTAACAGGGAAAAGGTCTGCAGATTAATCAAGCAAGAAAATAATAATTGGAGCCCTAAATTATTAATAACAATAAGGTCTGCATCCCATTTAGCTGCAGGGCTCCTTGTCTTTAAACTGCCTTATTTGCTCATCCTGTGTTTTCAGCCCTGCTGTTCCCTTATAACAAGTATAATAATCTTAAACATGAGAGTCAAGATTCAAGCATAGACACAGAACAGGCTGCACTGCAGAAGGAAAGTGTTGTTTGCTGTCCTCTCTGATTTCTACATAAAAAAATAACTGAATAACCGACAAAAACAAAAGTTATAAGAGGAAAATTCAAACAGGCAAAGAAGCCAGAGGTGCTCAAAGTTTAATTATGAAAACAGCATTTGAATTAGTTGATTGACATGATTGTATTCAGCTTATTAAAAAGGAAATTCTGCCATTTATTAGAATATAAAAGGATTATCTGAAAATAAAACCACCACACTGAAATTACCACTAAACATAGATCTAACAAATATATTCTTCTGTTTTTCAGCTGTGTGTCTTCTCCCTGCTACACACCAGGAAATGTTGTGGTCCTCAGCAGTTGAGGAGCAGAAGTCTGCACGGCGGGACCGTTCGCAGCGCGTCTGCTGGACCACATTCGCCCGCTCCTCCCACCCTGACGGACTCGTCCGAGTGCACCGACACTCCGGAGTCCGGTCGCAGCGCCTCTGCTTGGTCCACCGAGGAGGGCCCGCCGCCCGCTCCCTCGCACTGCTGTATGAGCGGCTGTCATAACTGCGTGTGGATCGAACACGCGGAGCAGCTGCTGGAGTACTACCACGACGGAGGCGACCGCGCGCTCGCCGCCATCGAGGAAAACGTCCTCGACGAGAACCTTAAAACCTACCTAAAGATGGAGATCAGGCTGCTGAAGAAGACGTGATTTGATATGTTGACGTTTTTATGAGTATTTATATG
This sequence comes from Euthynnus affinis, assembly GCA_029490765.1. Lineage (NCBI taxonomy): Eukaryota > Metazoa > Chordata > Actinopteri > Scombriformes > Scombridae > Euthynnus > Euthynnus affinis. The sequence goes on along the minus strand of CM055857.1, from coordinate 5,520,178 downwards.
TGTAAGTTTAAAGGTGCGCGTAAGATTTGGCCAGAATTTTAGCGGAAAACATTCAAAAACTGACAAAAAATAACAACAGAACGTGAAGAAATAATTGTTGATGTTATGTCGAAGACGTCTGTGTATCGTGTTCCGGAGATATCCACTGAAGTTAGCATGCTAACCAGCTAGCCCCGGCCTCGTAATACCACTTTGTACCTCAGGGGGCGATAGTGAGTCACTGTAGCCTTCAGTCCAACATGAGAGGAAGAAGAAGTAGAGCTTCCCCGAGCCATCACGGCAGCAACGGTGCTGCTGTAAGTTTCACTGTAGGACTGTTAATACGTCACTTTATTAAGTTATAATATTCTTTCAGCCATTTAGATTCCTGACATGTGGTCAGCTGATCTAAACAACGCCTATTTGGACGTTGTCGGAGACGCCGCTGGCCGGGTGAGACAGCTGATCATCTCAGCTACCCAACGAACTGAACCCGTGCTGCTCTTCACAGCTGGCTCTGCTGTCTCCGTGGTGATATGCTGCCCCCTAGTGGTTCGGAGCAGGTGGCCGATCTTACATATTGCACCTTTAAGCACTTTATAACACACTCCACTCGCCCGTCTCACCTCCACGTTTTCACTTCCTCCTCCTTTCAGGTCAAACTGTTCACACGTCAAGTAAAAGTAGATGGAAATTTTTAAATCTTATCAGTCACATGACCTGATATAAAAACCACCATGTTCTCAATTCTCAGCAGTTAACGTCAATGTTAATACTGATAGAAGTGTCCAGAACTGTGAAATTAAGACTTACAGCATGTTGTTTTCACTTAGAACAAAACCAACAAGCCCAACCTGTTAATACTTGAACTGTTTGTTAGGCTGCAACTAACGATTATTTTCTTTATCAATTAACCTTTCTGACATTTTCTTTATTATAAATATCAGAATTTAGTAAAAAATAAAATCCTCACATTTGATGTGCTGGAACCGTTTTTGCTTGAAAAAAGGACTGAAAAGATTAATGGATTATCAAACTGTTAATTTTCCTTTGACTGAATAATTGATAACTGATAACTGTTGCAGCTGTAGATTGATCCTTGCTGTCGTTTTCAAGGTGCGTTCATTGATGTGTGCATGATAAGTGGCATCAGATATTACAATATATATATTTATATATATATATTGTCAATATAAGACAGTTCCTTATTTAAGGTCTCACTTTTTACAGTTTGATTCTGTATAATTTATATACATAAATGATTAATTGTCATGTTCTTTAAGTCATGAAGGTGATTTGCACATTTTTTTTTTATCAATCAGTTTGAAGCTTGAAGTGCTTAAAGTTACATTTTTATGTCTTTACTTTTATTTGCTTCATTGTATTTAAGAGTTTATTTAAATTGTGTAGTTTATTTTGAAGAGCTGTTTGTTAAATAAATGTTTCGTCTCATATGACACGAACAAAACGGTGTTTATCTTTTTTTCATCAACACAAGCTGGAGCCACTAGGCGGCGCCAGAGAGACACTGAAGCTTCCTGCTCTAATGAAGAGAAAATATGTTTGCTGATCGTCTTCATGTGTTTATTTCATCACTGTGTGTGTGTGTTTTTATCCAGAAGATCAGAGCAGCTGCTTGTCAGGGTTGTATTAACTATAATAACCATATATTGTTAAATGGAAACAAAGTGGTTGCATTTCAGAGACCAGTTTTCACACCAGGTGTTATTATACAGTTACAGCACTGCACCATGAGTTCAGCTGTAGCCTCCTTCATTCTACACACACATTAAAATATTAAAATATTTTGTATTTGAACAGATTAAATCAATCTATTAGACAATAAAATAGAATAAAGTATTTAAAAGTAGAGCTAAAGAATTAACTAAAAAGGAAAAACTAAATTATATTTGCAAATCATAAACAGTTTAAGGCTCCAACTAATGATTATTTTCATTATATTAAACTGCTGATTAGTTTCCTGTTTAGTCAATTAAATGATATTAAAAAAAAAACAATTGTGAAAAAATCTGATGGCACTGTAGTTTCCTGTAGTTTCCGTAATTTGCTGAAACAACAATAAAATGTCCAAATATCCATGAAAAGGGAAGAACAGCACTGCAACAGCCACTGAAACAACTCATTATCGATTACTGCAGATTATTTTGTGACTAATTGAAGTGACTGTTTCAGCTTTAATACAGTGACACAAACTCATCAAGCACTTTATTAGGAACACGTGTTGTCAGAATCCTCTTTATATTTATTATAGAGGATGGAGTGGGTGGTGGAGTGAATTATATTGAAAAATGTTCCTAATATTTTGTTAACATAAGCAAGGAGGGGGGACACTTTTCAATATGATGCACTCCAGTAGACCTCCACCACCCACTATGACCTCAATAATAAACATAAAGTAGAATTAAAATCTTTCTGACAATGTCAACAAAAACTGAAAATGTATCAGCTGTCTGGCAGAGCTGCTGTGTTGGATTGCATCAGATTGCACAGGTGTTCCTAATAAAGTGCTCGTCGAGGGTACATGCAACAGTAGACGTTTAATATGTACAAAATAAAGATAATATGCAAGTTATAGTGCAAAAAAAGACTTGAGGCAGCAGTGTGAGTGCAGGAAGTGCAAAGCTGATGTATGTAAAGTGCATTAAAAGACCAACTTGAACAGAATATTTCAGTGTAAACAAGTTAAAAAATGTTGTGATGTCACGCAGACCAGAAAAGTGATGTGTCAGAGCAGCAGCACACTTCAGTCCTGTCTGGCAGGTCCAGTTTCTGAGGTGACAGTGACCCTGATCTCCACCCTCTGAGTCAGCACTAGTCTGGTGACAGTGATGATGCACTGTAAGTCCTGATTACCCGTCGCCCGGTGGGCAGCCGCCAGCCTGCCAGCCACAGGGCAGTTATTCTTTGACCTGGGTTATACAGGGGGGGGATTACAAAGGAGGTGTTTCACTGATCTTATACAGCACGGAGAACCCGCCGACTGTGACGTGACGGAAAAAGATACTCAAGACAGATTAATGCTGATGCCACCGCTGCAGGGCTGCATGTATCTGTCACTCTGCATCATGCCAGGCTGCAAAGAATGAAAACTCCAGTTTTCATTGGACCAGTTCAGGTCTACAGGCTGATGACATCATTAAAACACTTAACTTAAAGTCCCCTTACTTAGTATTTATAATCAATATATACTGTAAACAGTTAATAAATGTTTTATAATGAAGTCGTAAGCAAATATAAATGCTATCACTCCTCCTGATGGGATGAGATATATGAGTGTTTTTTTTTATTTTATTTTGAATATTTATTGATTTTTAATATTTATCCTGATTAATTTATTGTACAACTGTTTATTATTTATGTATTTATGAGCTGTATGATGTGTATTACTGTTGAATTATTTAGTACCGTACAGCACTATAGTGCTTATAAATGCTAAATTTGGAGACTTTATGGTTGCAACACTGATACACATATTACTCTATGACTCTATGAGTTATAATTATTTTATATATTATATTATTCACTATATATATTGCTGCACTTTGACATATATGAGAGACCCAAACTCATTATATGCAAAGACATAATGATGTTTAGAGATCTTATTCAGTTAATATTAATAATATAGCTGATCATTTCTAGTGTAAAACACGTCACTTCTATATCTAGCGATCAGTTAATGATAGAAAGTAATACCTCGTGTATTTCTGCTGGATCGTTCACTCCTCATAAAAGGAGTTGGACATTTTGTATTGAGAGCGCATTGGTGAGTCATCAACAATAAGCCCCTCCCACTGCACATGTCCTACCCCCCCCCCTTCTCTCAAAATAAAAACACGCTGGGACAAATCAGTTTTGAATTGTTAAGCTGTCATTTTTTTAATAGTAACTTGCAGTTATATTCAGTCAAAATCACGTTACGTGTCGAGTATGTTTGCACGTACAAGGAATTATCAGAAAATACACAATTTAAGAGAGAATAAATGCCACAAGTCAACTGAAAATAATCTAAAATAGAAATTTACACTAAAAAATATGTAAAATATTTTCTAAACAGGACAGAGCTCTAAAAAAAGCTTTTTAAAATGAAGAGAATTGAATGTATATCTAATATATTGAAAGGAAATGTGCAAATATTTGTAAATCATAAACATCAACATCAGAGACACTGAAATGTTGGAGCATCATTGATGGTTATTAAGACATAAATTAAAAATTTATATTTTTTTTTATTTGTGAATGTAAACATGTTTCCTTCAGCTGAGCAGCAGAGTGACTGAGTGAACAAGTTCACCTCAGTAGCCATTTAGTAGCTTTCATAACAGTCATGGTGTCTTCATCAGCAGCTGCCAAACGGGCCTTGATTTGTTTTCTCAACTGTTGTTTCACAAGAACGAGAAACGCTGAACCTCAAACTGAAGTGATGATGACATTGAGACAAAGACTTAAAAATTCTCTGAATAATTTATATATTCAAAACAGAACTTTATCAGAATAGTTTATCTGATACTAATCTGCAGATTTAAGCAGATTTATCTCCCCTCTGAATATGTAAATATTGTTTAGTCTCCTAAAAGTTGAATCTCAGTGCGTCTGTGAACAGGAGGCTTCAGGTTTCTACATCACACTTGTGTAAGTCGCATATTAAACCACAGCTGCTTTCCAAACTAGTCGTGATGTCGCAAAATCAGAACTTGCAGAACTTACACCTCAGATTTAAGGTGAAAACGTTGAACGTGGAAAAAAAACTGGAGGCAGACTAATGATTATTTTCATTATTGATTACTCTGCTGATTATTATTAGGCTATCAAATATTTAAAAAACAGGGGGAAAATGGCATCCACAGTTTCTCAGATACAATAAGAATGTCTTCAGTTCGCGATCTAAAATGTGAAGACATTCAAAACTGTCATTTTGACAAAGAAACTCAGCAAATGTTCACATTTATGAAGCTGGAACCATCAAAAGTTTGACATATTTTGTTTTGTTTTTTTTAAAAATGACAGAAACAATTATTTAATCATCCAAATCATTGGCGATTAATTTTGTGCCGACTGATTAATCGATTAATCGACTAACGATTGCGGCTCAGAAAAAAATCTACAATCCTATGACAGCTGGGCAACCTCTTATCTGGTGATGAAGATCATGTGATATAATCAAAAGCCCACAAACAGCTGCTAAATGGACCTTGTGCTGAGACCAAGAATGACCTCTGAACCTGTAGGACATCTCACTGGAATATTAGCATATTTTACGAGTTATGTGCCTTTTAATTAAAAAACAACTCTTCAGTTGATTCAAGCTTAAATTTCAATGAACCCACAAAGTCACTAATTAAGACTCAATGGACACCACTAAAGTATCAGCTGATGAAACGATCACTTCAGGAAGACTTTTGTTGATGTCGTTGTTTGTTTTAGTGTGGACTTGAACTCAAAGGGGCTCTTCACTGTACACCAGCTGCCACTTATTGAGTCAGTCTTCACTTTCAACATCACATCCTGGTGCAACTTTCTCTCTGTTGCAAACAAATCAAAACTTCCTCTAATCAACAACAACGCGAGGAAGACCTTCCAGTCTTCACCATCAGATCTCTGCTCAATCGCCTTGGAGTGGACATTTGTGTGGCTGTAGAGTCACACAACCATCATTTTCACATCTACGACACATTGTGGGATTGCAGAAAGTAGTGCACATGCCTTTATATTATTTTGCCTTTATATGAGTTTTGATGCTAAAATTAGTGTACAGTAAGTAACTCTGGATGTTTACAGCTGGGTTTGGAGCCGTCACCGTTTTTAAAGGAAAACCTGCATTACAAATTAGAGATGAGTTTGAGATTGTGTTGCATTGTGGGAATTGTAGGATCCAGAGATTTTGGAGATCTAAAAGTCATTTTATTGCGATTTGCTGCAGAAATTCTGACTTTTTTTTATTCTGCTTCTCGCAAGTGGAAACTTAAAAACTAAACTAAAGGTTGCCATGGATACATCCACCTGAATTAAAAGTCCTGATTAACAGTATAGTGGTTTATTTGTCACTTGCTATCACAGGTGTTGAGATGTTGGACTACTGCTCTGCTCATTGGAGAATATTCTCACTGAAGCAGATGATGAGGTGATTGCATAACAAAAGAAGGAGTGGGCTTTAGGAGCCCTTTCAGGAAGCTTCCAGCTCCAACCTTAATCTGTATCAACATATATTACACACCGTATTATCTCATATATCCTATTGTCTCGAATGATTTGGACTGATTAGCACTGCTTGACATTTTCTTGAACTTTCTAGAGACATGCAGCACAGTAAGCCTTTGTCATGCCATCAAAGTGAACAACTCAAACCCTCATTTTCATCGCACATACTTCATAAAGTCAGATACACATGAGTTTAATCCATCATACAAATTAAAACTTTTTTGATTTTGGTCTTTTTTTTACACACTCATCCTCATTAACCCAAACCTAAACATGTGAACTGTTGACATTAGAGCAGGGAGGCGGTGCGTTGCTTAATCTTCTGTGTGCTCAGCATATAAGAGGGACCCTAAGCTCCGACTGGCCCTCAAATCAATCCTAGCATAGAACTCCACTCATCTGCTGGATAGACCGGACACACACTCGTCTGGCTGTTCTTCACCCAAAGCAGCCGGTGAGTAGACTCACCGATACACACCACCACCATCACCATCACCATGGCAAACAATGTTATTATTATTGAGATATTTGGGATTTAATGTAGTGTTAGAGACCACTGTGACAGCTTTGGGAAGATTGATGTGACTGCTGTGGAGCTGTATGGAAGCCAATGCACGCAATGCAATGGATGTTACTTTTGTTCCTTTTGTGGAAGATTCATCAGTCAGGTGTTTGTTTTGCTTCAGACGGTATTATTTGAAATTTTACAACACTTTTGTGTCGATACTGCGTTTTTGTATGCGTTTTTTTTCGCTTACTTTGAGAAATATGAATGCATTTTTCTACAAAGTTCTCAAATATTACGTTTTGTCTAATCCCACCTTAAAGGTTGGATGTTGAATACTCGTGCCTATGAATGCTTTAGGATGAAAGGTGCATCTCTGCAAAGGTGCAGAATGTGAACTGTAGAGATTTTTAACACATTTTAATGAGTGAGGAAAAGGTTGCAGCACCTTTAAACAGGTTGAATTGTTGATTGTTGGCATGAAAATGCAATGTTTACTGCTATTATTTTACCAAATACACATGTCAGCATCTTCTTTGTGAGTTACATTCTACATGTAATTTGATATAAAAGCTACTGCACACTGCAAACATACAGGATCTTTTGCATGGATGAAGTTTTATAAATGATTATAAAACATTTATTAGCAGCAGTTATCAAAGCCACTCGATCAGGACTGTCATTGTCATCAGGGGCACAGTGATCGGATTGATCATTTAGACCCTCAGTGCCAACTCAGCACATCTGCGCTGCGCTGTCCTTGTTCTAACAGGATTACGTGTAGACGGTCGACTTGAAACAGAGAGGGGGGGGGGGGTTGCTTATTAACTTGAGCCAGGGATTATGGGAAATTGGGTCATCCTCACAGAACACGGTGCACAGGTAGTCCATCTCAGATATTCAATTACTGTGAAATATGACGGTAAATCCTGCTCGGTGCTCGTCAGATCGGTAAGAGGATTAAGGCCTGTAATGTCAGACAGAGGTGACAGAGGCTGCATGCTGACTGTTACACACAATTAATGGTTTAATAAAGAATTTTATATAATACTTGAGTGACTAAACAGCTAATTGTTGGCATTTTCAAGGTTTTTTTTTGAGGCATTACCTCATTTTGTGTCTCTCCTTCAGAGAGTTGTCTCGAAAGCCAACGTCCCTGCACACAGGTACCATCATAACCGCTCAGAATGAATCTTGAGCCGCCCAAAGCTGAGATCAAGTCGGCCACCCGCGTCACCGGAGGCCCCGCCACCCCGCGCAAGGGACCCCCCAAATTCAAGCAGAGGCAGACCCGTCAATTCAAGAGCAAGCCTCCGAAGAAGGGAATCCAGGGGTATGCATCGAAAGACGTGCAAAATTATCTGAGTTTTAACAAGTTATGGTGTGTAATCATCTTTTTCTTTGCAGCTTTGGTGATGATATCCCTGGAATGGAGGGCTTAGGCACTGGTAAGACATGTTTTCTTTTTAAAAATGCACCTTATGTCAGTTGCTGCTACTTTCAGGGGCTTGATCAGCATCACATTGTCTTTTTTCTTTTTTTTTTGTGCAGACATCACCGTCATTTGCCCCTGGGAGGCCTTTAATCACCTGGAGCTGCATGAGCTGGCCCAGTATGGTATCATCTGAGCCTTCCTGCATATCTCTCCCCTGCAGTCTCCTGAGGATTACAGGCCACGTCCACACACACACACCACTTTCAAACCATCTGCCTCCGGCTCCGTCTCATAGCTTTAAATGGAACTACTACCCAACAAACCACCACAACAAACTGTAACAACCACAAAAAATGGAAAAAAAGAAAAAAAAATCTACACAAAAAAAAAAAAAAACTTTCTTACTCTCTGGATTCTTCTTCTGATTCTGCAGCTCACACACATCTGCTCACGTTTAGCATCTGTTGATTTGATCTTCACTAGATCTGCACTGTTATGCTAAAAAAAACGCATCCTCTTTTCTATTCTTGCTCTCTCTCTCTTTTGTCTCCTTGCATGCTTTTCTCTACTCTCTTCTACTTTTTCTATTCCTCTCACGGACGAAACTTACGCAAGCAAGGCAGCCTCAAAATTGAGTTTAAGTGACAGACCCGTGGAGTGGGTGTGGGTTCCCATTTCACGTGCTTCGGCGCCCTCTTTTTTGTCACCTTTAGAGGCGTGTCCATCAACGCCGAACTTAACTAACTTAAAAAAAAAAAATACAAATCCTGAATTCTGTAGAGACCGGACACCAGCTTGCCATTGCTGAGCGTAAACTTTCAGTGGGATTAAGAGTCAGTCATCAGGTCTCCCTCTTTTCAACCTTTAACCTCACCCATCTTCGTCAGGATGTTTTTTTTTTTTTGCTATATTTTCTACCACCATAATGTGTGGCAGTCAACGGATAGGTGATACATGTGTGTAAGTGTTTTCAGGGAAAAATTGACCTTATGAAAAATTTCAAAACCTTTGCAGAGAATAATTGCTGCTATAGAAACCTTTGCAACATACCCGTGTGTGATTTGGCAGGACATTAATATGTATCATTGCCCACACTGACATCTTAACCGAGGAGGTACAGCATCTTCCATAGATCTCCTCTTATTTGTATATCTCCCTTGTATAATATTGATGTAAATGAAAATATTTATTTTATGTTGCACGTTTATTCATCACACCTTCACACATGTGTTTATAACTGTGTTTTTAAGCTCCATTATCTTAGCTCTTCTTTGTTGTTTTCTTGTAGAGTTGTTACATTTTTTCCTCATTTGTCCCGCCTTTCATCCATTCAGTGTTTCATCATCATCATCATTTCATCTCCATCGTCCTCTTCCTCATCATTCATCCTTCATTCTGTTCATGTTTAGACAGTGAAGTGTTAACCTCCACGATCAAACTTGTACCAGTGAGTTGCATTTAGATTTGCAATGTAATTTCTATCATCTTGGCTTCATCTTTCGTGTCTAAGATAACAACAAACAAGTTTTTGCCCCAATGATAAGAAGCCGGTGATGGAAAGGTTAGAGTTTCCAACGAATGAATTGCACTGTAGTAGAGAAGGACAGCAAAGGGACAAGTGGGAATAGATGTTTCGGTACACGCACAGATCTGAATCTGAAGAAATGTGTAATGGAGCTTTGTCCTCTCTACAGGACGAGGAACAAAAATAAAGCATAAAAAGAGTAAAATAAAAAACTGTGATTTGTTTTTTTCCTCATTAAAATGAGTCAGTTGTTTGATATTGAGAGATTGACTGATCTTTACTTTGGTCTTGAAGCACATGTACACTATATATGTACATACAGTCACATGCGCACACAAGAATACACACACACAGTTGATAATGTGATATTTTGTATTTCATATTCGGTGCTTTCATACAGTATTTACCACCTTGATTAACAAAGCAGTGAAAAGCAGGTATCAAGGCATTCATTATTTATTAAACTCAACAGTCTTTCAGAAATAAATCACTATAATGTCAATATTTGAACTATTTGAACAGTATTAAAATAAATCCCATCATAAATGTAATATAAGACTGCAGCTGACAACTATTTAAATCATGATCTGCTTATCTTTTAATAATTTAATTGATAAAATGCTTTAAGATTAATTGATTAATCATAATGTCAATTAAGGATATGCTAATCATCTCATTTCAGAAGCTGGAACCAGCAAACTGATGGCATATTTGTTACAGAAAAAAAGAAAAGACTAAAATGAAATGAAAACATGAAAACATAAAATTGACTGATCTATAAATTGGCTAATTGTTACAGCTCTAATTTATGTAATGAAATAAAAGAAGTGTTGTTACAGAAAATAGAAACTATAATAATAACAACTAGGTTGCAATGTGTACAGTTTAAATCACATTACAACTTTTTAAGATCAATTGCAACTCTATAAAAGATGTTTCACTCAGCTTCTTTTAACAGTGAGTGACCAAAATAACTGTACATACAGTATGTGTACTGAAAAAAAATAGAATGATGTATTGATAAATATATCTCTATATATATAAAGCAAGGAGTTGCTGTTTGTCTGGATGTATTTATGTGTGTGGGTTTGTCCTTTGTGCATCTCGAGAACCAGTCATCTGATCTACTTCATGCCTGGCAGGTGGATTGCTGGTGAAACGGGGAAGTGCGATGTCAATGTGTGTCAAGTTGTTTTCAAAAAATATTGAGAAATACCTCTAAAATAATGTCGATTTACTTCTTCTTCTGTCCATGGAGTCAACAAACTATAAACTACAAACTAAATAATCATGTGTTTCATGATTAGGGAGCATCAATAAATTGTAGCATCTACTATAGCCTGCTAAGAGGCATTTAGGGAACATCTGTAAATTGTAGTGTCTACCAATAGCCTGCATCACAGACGTTTAGCAAGCATTGATAAATTGTAGTGTCTGCCAATAGTCTGCATGAGAGGCATTCAGGGGGACAGGCACAACTCTCTCTAGGTATTGAGAAATTGCCCCACTCTAAACCGTGCTCCACTGCACTAGTGAGGATAAATGGCTTATTTTCCCTCACTGTGACTGGACAGATTTTGTTATATTACAACATGAATACAGGGCTAGATGCTGCTCATTGGATACTGACAGAAACAAGAAATCGAAATGACACAGAATAGTCTTTTCTAATTGATGCTCTGTGCTCTGCTTCATAGTGCAGCGTGTGATGTAAAGTCTGAGTCTCTGTACGCAGGAGAGACTCTCCTTCCTACAGGGAACACAGAGACACTGATGAAGCAGGCCAGAAGAGCTGAAACCCAAACACAGCGTACAGAGGTTGAGTGAATGTGGTGCTGAAGGTGTAGAGGTGGATCAGTTTGCTAGAGGAGACTCTGTAGAAAGACAGAATACCAGCAGGGCAGTCCACATACACTGCTACTCTGTTAGAGGCAGAGGAGGAGGAGGAGGAGGAGGAGGAGATGCGCTTTCTTCTGTCATTGTGGCAGATGTAGTAACCATCATCAGAGCAGCTCAGACTCCAGGACTGACCGTTCATCCCAAACAAACAGTCGGCTCTGTCTCCTTTCCTTCTGATTCCTCTGTAACTCACCGATACATGGACTATTCCTCTCCACTTGACCTCCCAGTAACAGCGACCGCTCAGATCGTTTCTACACAACAGTTGAAGACACGAGTCAAATCTGTCCGGATGATCGGGATATGACTGATCCTCCTCCACATGTGTCACTTTCCTATTGTTGTCAGACACTTTGAGGAATCCGTTTGTTGTGTTTGTGTCCAGTTCCAGTTCACAGGCATCTGATCGAGAGAGAAGAAGAAACAATCCAGCTGCAGATTATCATCAGTTAAATATTAGTTTTACAGACAACTATCACTTAAAATGTTATTAGCTCTTCCATTTGATTTCCCCTTTGTGAATGATATTAGACATAAATCAACAAACCAGTTTTATTCCTCACATGTGCAAATGCATCATTACTAAAAACAAGACTAGGTCAAAATCTAGTATATGGCTGGATGGCTGTATTGTCTATTGCGTGAATTCCTGGATATTAAATGTTCATCTGCAATTTTCTATAGTTGCCCCGCTATTTTTGTTGGTAAAATGAAATGGTTAAGCAATGTTTGAGTCAAAAAAAATGTTATAAATGTAGTTCCAAGAACAGTATTTTCCACCCATATACTGGGATGTTTGATTTGAAAGAGAAATTATTTTTATTCTAACTATTCTAATTATCTGTTGACTCCCCCTGCTATTTCATCTGTCTCACTCTGCGTTGAGTGTTTGTTATTTGGAATGATTTAATCATGCACTCTCCCTCATGCCTCCATGGTGCCTCTTTCTCGTTCGATTATGATGGAGGCTAAGGTGGAAATTGTAAATTAAAGTTTTGCCAGCATTTCGAGTGCAAATTCAGGAAGCTTATCTCCACCTGGTTACTTCAGTTACAATCAAATCAAGTGAACCTGCAGGGCAACCGCCCCACACTAAACAGATATAATAGCTATATGAGTCTCATGTTTACCTGTAAGACTGGTATTTTAATGCTGTTGTTCATCGTTTGTGATGTGAAAACATCAGAGAAATAAAAAGCTTGTGTCCTGGTATTAATATCTCCACTGCCAGCTGCTGACAGCATGGAGAGTTGTTCATACTGAACAGTAGAGGAGGAAACCACAGAGACGTTGGTACATGTCTGTTTTAAAAAGGAGTTTAGCTGACTTCATTGCATTTAACACCAGAACTGAGGGTTAGAGCATCAGGGCAGGAAACATAGTCACTCTGCATTGCACTGTCCCCGACTTCCATCATCTTGAACAGGTTCATTTTGGAGGAGCATTGGTCAGTGGAGAAACTCGACCAAAGGCGTAACTTGAAGCTTGTTTGTAACAAGGTATGAAGTACTATAGGAAACAATGCCAAAGGCCAGTCCTCTCTGCTCTCTCCATGTGCAAAGGTCCTGGGACAATCAATAACACCTGCAGCAAACTTTGGTACAAACGTTTTGACTTTCTCATCAAAATAAATTTTGCATTTTAAAGAAGAGAGCTTTTGAATAACTTCCTCAACAAAGCTCAGCAGTTTGACCTGTTAAAATGTGTTTGTTTAGCTCTTTATTTTCCCTGAATCTCTGTAACAGAGCTGAGTGTAAAGTTAACGTGACCCATAAAGTCACAAACAATTTCCCATTAATGAAAAATTAATGGGAAATACATGATATTGAAATAAATGGTAATTATCCTTAAAACACACTCACACTTCCTCACACCACGTTTCAGTCTCTGCAGTCCACCATGGTCCACCCTGGAGGAAGAGACAAAGTCAAAATCAACTTCATACACCTTAACTCATATACACCATTTATCATGAACCTCAGTTAGTTACAGTGTCTGTCCATCTGTCTGTTCATACCTGAGAGTGTCCAGTCTCCAGAGCGGATTCTTCAGTCCAGCAGACAGCACCCTCTCTCCTGAGTCTCCTGGATGATTGTAGCTCAGGTCTAGCTCTCTCAGATGAGAGGGGTTGGAGCTCAGAGCTGAAGCCAGATTAGCACAGCCTTCCTCTGTGATCAGACATCCTGACAGACTAAATACACAAATATGGACACAAATTTTGGTAAACTGTCAGAGTGCAATCGCTGACTAAAACTATTGGGGTAAAGTCTTAGTAGGTTTCCATCTCAATCTTTAAATTACTTTAACAGTTGGTCTACTCATGTAATTAGAAGGCCACCTCATCCTAAACTTGCTGAAAGAACCTTTAGAAACATCTGAACACTGACTTGAGAGTTTCCAGTCTGCAATGTGATCTCTCCAGTCCAGCAGACAGCAGCTTCACTCCTGAATCCCACAGGTTGTTGTTACTCAGATCCAGTTCTCTCAAACTAGAGGACTGTGTGCTGAGAACTGAGGACAGAGCCTCACAACTTCTCTCTGAGAGGTTACAGCCACTCAGCCTGAAGAAGAATTTCAGTCAGTCAATTCACATAAATTAGAGCCCATAGGGTCGTCATTCTGAACAGCTGAACACTAACCTGAGAGTTGCCAGTCTTCTGTCTGATCTCTCTAGTACAGCATACAGCAGCTTCACTCCTGAATCCTGCAGGTTGTTATTACTCAGGTCCAGCTCCCTAAGACTTGTATTTGTATTGTTAGGCAACAGGAGACTACAAAGGAAGGAGTAAGGAGTTTTAAAGTGCCAACAAAGAGACTGTGTTTTGTGTGTTACAGTGTAACTACACCAGTGATGGTAGGTATTTAGATCCTTCAAATAACCCAAACATTTATTTATTTTCTGTGGAAATAAACAAAACACATGAGCCTGATGATAACTAACTGTGCTATATTCAGAGCTTAACAAGATATTCAGGGCTAATATTAAAAAAACAACAGTCAGGTGTCTGTATGAGCAGTGGAAGAGTTTTTCCTCGCTGTAATCACTCCTCCTGTTCATACTGGATGTTAAAAGATCTCCTTCAAATGTGCTTTCACTGTAAGTGATGGAGGACAAAACCCACAGGTGGTCCACACAGTCACTTTGTGCAAATACACACTTAAAAGTTGATCTCTTATATGAGACTTCATCATCATCATCTGAGTCATTTATATCAAGTGGATATCTGCCACATTTACAGTCTTTTTAGCATCAAATTCCCTCTTTGTGTTCCCTTGGAAAGTGTTTCCACGTTGACCTGCAGTGGAAGAAAAGTAACAAACTTTGGCACTAAAAAGACTGCAATGTTGAAAAATATCTATTTGATTTGAAGCCTCATATTAGCTTCAGACAAACTTTTAAATACATTTTTGCACAGAGGTAGGACTGTGGATTTTGTCCCCCATCACTTCCATTGTAAGTGCATTATGAATGGATCTTCTACAGGTTAGCATAAACAGGAGGAATGATTACAGCAATGTTGATTTGACCTCCTGACTGTTTTGAAAAATTGTGAACCTTTAAGTGGGCCTTAAATGCAGGAAATTTACTCACAATGGAGCAATTTTACATTATCATATTGCTACTTTTACTCAAGTGAGAAGTTCCTCCACCGCTGTAGAACCAGATTGTTCCACTGTCATAAAACACAGGGCGGTGGAACGCGCTTCCAGTTGAAACACAGATTGTTTCAGCCGGGGTCGCTTCGGTGTGGGACCGGTGGGAGGCGATCGGGCACTAATGTCTGCTACACCCGGTGTTTGAGTTGTGTGGGATGGAGTTTCGTTGACAAACAGGCAGTAAACGCTACGTGAACTTTGTTTTTACCGAGTCTGTCTACTAACACGGCTGTGCATCTACCGGGAGCGCTCACCTGAGCAATATGGCGGATAATATTGTGAGTATAACGGCTGGTTGTGTTGATGCTAACGGCAGCTAGCCTCTTTAGCCGAAGTCCGGAGTGATGAGGCAGCAGAATTAGCCTGGGAGCTAACGTTAGCCGGGGCCTGCTCAGCTAACCGGCTCATCTAAACTGACGACATCCGAATAAAAAGAGACATTGTTGGCTAACAGGAGAACTAAATTCAGGATTAAAGATGTATTGAATACCCCTTTTTCTCATCTTAGTTGCTAAACATGAGCTACAATACGCACGGTGGCTATAAAGGATGACAACATGTTGTTGATTCACTAAAAGTGACATTGTTTTGCTGGCTCTGAATAACCCCAACAGTCAGCTGCGTTTCTAGTTAGTTCACGGTCTAAATCTAAATGTCGTAATGTCACATGAGTGAATTTTCAGGAGGGTTAACGTTTACATGACTGTTTTGCACTGTCATCGCTGTCATAATGTCCTGACACCGACACAGAGGGGGAGTAGCTTCTGTGTTTTGACTGACAGGCAGAGGTGGGAGAAGGTTTCCAGCTCCTTTTATTTAAATAAAAGTACCAATACAGCAGTGGAAATATACTCCGTTACAAGTAAAAGTCCTGCATGCAAAATCCTACTGAATTAAAAGTACATAAGTATAATTTATGATCTTGATGTGGTCAAAGTATTGCAGTAAAAGTAGTGGTTTGGTCCCTCTGACTGATATATGATTATATATGACATCATTAGATTATTAATACTGAAGCATCAGTGTTAGAGCACCATGTTACTGTTGTAGCTGCTGGAGGTGGAGCTAGTTTACACTACTTTATATACAGTTAGCTAGTTTAGTCCTATGGTTCCCAACCTAGGGGTCGGGGCCCCTCCAAAGGGTCAGCAGGTAAATCTGAGGGGTCGTGAGATGATTAATGGGAGAGGAAAGAAGAAAAAACAAAGTTCTGACACACAAATCTGTTTTCAGTTTTTGGACTTTTTCTCTAATAAATTATTGGATCATTTGAACATTTATTGAAATGAAAGCATGTGAGAAGTTTAGAGGGAAAAATCACTATTTGGTGGAGCTGTTAACAACTCATAGACATGTGAAATGTGACCCCGACTACACACTGCTTTTTGTAAGATGTCAAAAGCACAAAAATCTTTAACAATGTGTTGTATTTTAAAAGCTTGTTATATTATCCATTGTGTCAAATCTGCATCTGAAAAGTAACTAAAGCTGTTAAATAAATGTAGTGGAGTAGAAAGTACAATATTTCCCTCTGAAATGTAGAAAGTAGCATCACTAGTACTTGAGTAAATGTACTTAGTTACTTTCCACCTCTGCTGACAGCTGCTGTCCTGTACTGTATTAAGCCGGTGTTATTTCTGTTAGTACATAGCTAACAATAGATCTGTTTGAAGTGGTAACTTTGACTCTTGACAACTCAGTGCACTTCTTTTTGTTGTTGTCGTTGTTGTTGTCTTTTTTTAGATCATCAGGGTGCAGTCCCCAGATGGAATGAAGAAGATTCCTTCCACCAAGAGGGAGACTGCTGCTGCTTTTCTGAAGAAGGTACAAAGTCTACAACTTCAAATCTTTCATGTCAAATCCTCATGTCTATTTTTTTTAAGACATCAAGAGGAAATCTTAGTGTTGTTTGTCATTCTAGCCTCTTCAAATCAACAGGCTGAAGCCTCATATAAGCTTCACATCAACTTTTAAACGTCTGTGTGGACACACTGTGGATTTTGTCCTCCATCACTTTACATTGAAAGCACATTTGAAGGAGATCTTCCAGTATGAACATGAGGAATGATTACAGCGAGGAAAAAAGCTCTTTCACTGCTCATACAGACACCTGACCGTTGATTTAAGACAAAAAAGGAGGTGTTCATTGTTGTCTCAGAGAACAATCTTGTTTCTCAGGGCTTCGCTTATTCCTGCTCAGTGTTCATTTATGTATGAAGCTGTGCAGGCTGTAGCAAAGCAGGTCAGTCCCGCGCTGCTCTGCTGGTTTCCACTGTTGACATGTGGCTCTCCGGAGGGGAATTAGAGTTAAGGGAGTGTAAGTAGATACATTACTTTTGTACCCTTGTCATCGCAGCTGCTTGACAGGTTATGATTTACAGCTCAGGTACAACTTCACGTCTTCCCACAGAGGGTATCTCTCAGTTTATTCTCTGTTCACACATAAAAAAAAACCCAACAATTACAAACGTATTTGAATCGCAGGCTTTTGAAAAGCCTTAAAATAGAAGCGTGTTCCAGCAGGCCGGTCACAGACAGAGGAGCATTGCAGCAGAACCTCATTAAAAATTCATGTATCCGTGTAGAGAAAGCAGGATGATGTAGCCCGGAGATCAATGGGGAAGGAGTAGCGTTCGTTCCCCCGACTGATGTGCAGCCAGCCAGCCAGCCTGCCAGCCAGCCAGCGATGGGCGGGAATAGAAAAAAACCTGACGGGTGAGAAGCAGGTCGGCCAGAGACGGTCTGAGCACTGCGGGTTATATAAAAAAAAAAAAGCAGCAGCCTCAAAGTGATGTCGTGTCTCATACGGTTGACGGAGAAAACAGTTTTTCACATTGATTGTTGTGTTCTTTCTTGTGTGTGTGTGAGAAAAATAATGATTTTTATGCTCAAAGAACTCGACTGTTTTCTGTTTCGTTTTTTACCAACATTGACCTTAAAGATGAATAAATAACACACTGAGATGCCGGCTTTACCTTGAAACACGCTGCAAAGTCACCGGTAGATGGTTCATGACGGTCTGCTGGCTTACACGTCTTAGCTATTTATTCTATAATTCACATTTAATCCAGAGATAATCATCTTCTTTTTATATGACTGAGCACTTATTTACACTTGGAGTGATGAGATGAAACACAGCAGCAGGCTTGATAAGTGCTGTGGGATCCTCTTTCCAACCACCTCGGTGCCTTTAATAGCTTATTTTGGCTCGCTCGACCCGCCACGACCTCATGAAGTGTTCCTGCAAGCTCAGATCCTCTCGTGCCAAGAGGCTCTTTGCTAATCTGCTTTGACTCGGTGGCTTTTTAAAAGATGGTGACACCTTCTACTTTTTCACTGGCACACGTTTATACTGGAGTGATAATAATCTCAGACTGTTAGAAGACATCGTTGTGGATATGTTTAACTAATCGTCTGCGTCTCTCACAGGTGGCCAAAGAGTTCGGATTCAACTCCAACGGGTTTTCGATTTACCTGAACCGCAACAAGACCGGAGAGATCCTCTCTCAGAACAAAACCCTCAGCCTGCTTAAGATCAAGTGAGTGAAAGCAAACCGTGTTGATCAGTTGTCAGATTTAACAGTTAATCCCTGATTAGTCCCCAGGATTTGGATTCAGAGTCTAGAGAAAAGGTTTTCTAGTCTTAATTTTCAAATTGAGTTTTTGTGAATCCTCGGAAAGACTCACCAGGTGATGTTAGAAGATGTTTCTGCTTTTCAATGAATGAAAACTCATCTCATCTCTAGTTATCAGTCGCAGCTCATCAAAACAACATCTGTGACATTCAGATAATCCAGTCAGACAAAAAAGTAACACTCAAAACATAGAAAGGTTATTGATGCACTTCAGTAACTTCACGTCTTCACTGACATCATTTCTGTAGTTGTGTCAGCGGGGCGGAGGGGATTAAGTAGATTCCTCCTGGAGAAACGCTGATTTCTCTGCCGTTTTAAAAGGGTTTCTGATCAACGTTTTGCAACGACGCATGTGCACAAACGAGAGAGAGCGGAGCGTCACACAGAGCGATGCATCCTCACGTTTAAAATGATTTAATAACCACAGCTGAACATCTGATTGTTAAATTCTGACGCTTTCACGCCGTCTGTCGCTAATAAAGTCAAAGTCAGGATAAGGTCGCCGGTGGGTTGCTGATCTCTTAATTATTCCACATGGATTTAAAAGGGAATTAAAGGAGTAATAACACTTATTTGCCATGAAGTTTTTAATCATCTTCTTCCTGTTTGGGTTGTTTTTTCCCTCGTAGGCATGGCGACATGCTGTATCTGTTCCCTTCAGGATCCTCGACCTCCTCCGGGGAGGTGATGGACACGGCCACCCCGCACTCGTCTTCGTCGCTACCATCCATCTCGACCTCTTCTTCGTCCTCCTCCTCCTCCTCATCGTCCTCCATGATCCCTCGGTCCTTCTCGGCGCCCCAGGTCCAAGAGGACGAGATCGATCAGTTTCTGACCAAGCAAGACGGCAAGATCTACAGGAACAAAGATCCACAGCTGTAAGAAAAAGAGACACGCACGGTTCAAAATCAGAGATAAAAGATAACAGATCAGATCCCTTAAATGCTCCTTTTCTTGTTCCAGATGTCGCCATGGCGCCCTCGGCAAATGCGTGCACTGTGTACCGTTAGAGGTGAGAGGATCCCTTCATGGTTTTAATTTAATAATAAACAGATTTAGCCTGATTTTTATTTATTGATTCTCTGGATTTTCTTCCATTTTTTTTTTCCAGCCTTTTGACGAAGACTACCTGAATCACCTCGACCCGCCGGTCAAGCACATGTCATTCCACGCATACATTCGCAAGCTGACCGGAGGAGCTGATAAGTAAGAATCTCCACCACCACCAGCAGCAGCAGTTGTTTTAATCTCTTCTTTTTTTTAAAATCCATTTGTCGGACGCTAACGCCGCCGCTCTCGCCTCTCCCGCAGAGGGAAGTTCGCAGCTCTGGAGAACATCAGCTGTAAGATCAAGTCGGGCTGCGAAGGCCACCCTCCTTGGCCGGAGGGGATCTGCACCAAGTGCCAGCCCAGCGCCATCACGCTAAACAGACAGGTAAGCGCTCTCAGCTCGGTCCCGACGTCTTCCCGAAGACAGGCGCGGGTGTGGATTTAAAATTTTTTCCGTCTCCGCTCTCCTCTCCCAGAAATACAGACACGTGGACAACATCATGTTCGAGAACCACACCATCGCCGACCGCTTCCTGGACTTCTGGAGGAAGACGGGCAGCCAGAGGATGGGCTACTTGTACGGCAGGTACACCGAGCACAAAGACATCCCTCTGGGGATCAGAGCCGAGGTGGCCGCCATCTACGAACCCCCACAGGTGAGAGAGAGAGAGAGTCCTTCTTCAACTCTTCCTCCATGTCTTTCTCTCGGTATGTCCACGAGTGAACGGACTTAATGATGTCACCGCTGCTGTTGTTTCAGAACGCCTCTCAGAACAGCCTGGAGATGTTGGAGGATCCCAAGGCTGCAGCCGTGGATGAGATCGCCGCCAAACTGGGCCTGCGCAAGGTTGACCTTCTTTTTCCTCCCAGCTGCTTTGTTTGACACTCACATTGTTGTATAATTGTTTACAGTATAAAGGCGACAGTCATTATTATATACTAGTTGTGTACAGTGTGTTCTTACCTTCGCTGTGTGTCACCTTGAAAACAAAGACGTCGCATCTCAGGTTGCTTTTCCTCAGATTGAAGGACGGGTTCACAGTTTTTTTTAAGTCTCTTTAAACAAAAGGCAGGAACACAGATGAATATTGAAACATGTTTTTTTCTTGCTGTAATCATCCCTCCTGTTCATACTGACCATTAGATGCACTTTTGTTTCTATACTTCCACCTGCAGCTCAACAGGGAAACACAAAGAGGAGAATTTGATGCTAAATCGACTGTAAATGTGTCACATATCCACTTGATATTAATAACTCAGACTGCTGAAGCTGAACAGAAGCTTCACACAGACTTTAAATGCGTTTTTGCAGAAAGTCACACTGTGGATTTTGGCCTCCGACTCTTTTAAATATCCAGCATGAACAGGAGGAACGATTACAGCGAGGGGAAAAAACCTCTTTCACTGCTCATACAGAGACCTGACTGTTGTTTTAAGACAAATTGTGAACCTCTCCTTTTTTAAATATCAAATAAATAAATACACTTTCTTGCTGTTGGTGTACAAAATATCAACTCACGACATTATATGCTGCGTGAAGGCAGTAAAATCTGCGACTGCGAGAACGTCACCAGCAGTTAAACAAAAAGACAGACAGACAGGAAAATGTTTCAGTCTTGACATATTTCGAGCTGCTCCTGGAAGCAGTTTCACCACCATCCATCCACTTATCTATTTTTCCATCTGTGAGCAGCTCTCTTGTTTCCTTTTGTCACTCTTCCAGTATGAACGCAGACTCCCAAAAACATGCTCAGAATCCCTGTGTGTGTGTGTGTGTGTGTGTGTGTGTCGTGGCGGGTTTAGGACACAGCTTGTTAAAGTTGTTTCTTACCTCGTTTGGTTTCTTACTCATCGCTCTTCCAGCCGTGTGGCAGAAATGTAAACCCCCCCAGAGGCTTTTAAAAGCAGGAAATGATGTGTAAGATAAGATAAGACTTTACGAAGAGGAATAAATACAAATCTATACACGTTATATAGATTATAAATTCTACGATACTTCAGCTGTATGCTGTGTATGACCTGGCTTGTGCATTGTGGAAGAAGTTGTGTAAAACATGTGCAGAAGTCTGTCGTTAAGTGTCGGTGTGCAGCAGTTAAACCAGCCCAGTTTCTACATTATTATAGATTATAATTAATCTGTGAATTTACATAGATTAACATCAGCTTTTTGTTTGTAAAGCTGCAGCTTCACATTAGTCTGTTGGACGTGAATGCTACGTGGCTGATGGAAAGCTACGCTGTAAATTAACAGAGAATATTCATTAAAAAAAGACGTTTTGGTTCGATGCAGGTCGATTTCTTCTGCGTGTGTGCAGCCTTTATTTCTTTCTTTTCGTCTTTAGTACTGTTTGGGATGTTCTCAACATGTAGGTGAAGGTGACTTCAGGCTGGATTTGATCAGTTTTCTCCTCCTCTGCCGTGCAGGTGGGCTGGATCTTCACTGACCTGCTCTCCGAGGACATGAGGAGAGGCACCGTCCGCTACACGAGAAACAATGTGAGTGTGACGCAGCCGCCTCAAACACCATCAGACTAATATACTGCTCCCTCCTCCTCCCTCCTCCTCCCCACAGATGTCTTATCATCGTCTCTCCTTCTGTTAGGAGTCGCACTACCTGAGCGCAGAGGAGTGCATCACGGCGGGATACTTCCAGAATCAACAGTCGAACCCCTGCAGACTCTCTCGAGACGGACACTTCGGCTCCAAGTTTGTGACCGTGGTGGCGACAGGTGTGTTTTTATTCACAGATAATAATCTCTGTAACTGTTCCTCTGACCTCAAAGTGAAACTAATATCATTATCGACACAGGTAGAGGATGTGACGTGCTGTTAATTCATGCTTAGCTGAAATTATTTATTGCTTTTATTTCCTGCACTGAAGCCTGTTAAATCATAAAAAAGAGTTCTGCACTAACAGTGAAGCATCAGAGGAGACAGAAATGTGCCTTCAAAGGTTCATTTAAGGGCTGCAGCTAACAATTATTTTCATTATCGTCTATAAAATACCTGAAAACGGTTAAAAAAAGTCTCTTTTTTGACTAAATCAACAGTTATTCAGTTTATTATAATAGAAGATATATATAATACTCACATTTGAGAAGCTGGAATCAGAGTTTTAGACATTTTAGAGACATTTTTTCTTTAAAAAAATGACTAAAAACGGTGAATTTATTTTGAAAAAATCGACGATTACTTCTTCTGTGTGTTTAATCTCCCAGACGACACTGAGGACAGTAAATTTGATCACCTGTCATAAACAGCTTATCTTTATTATCTTTTTGTTTAACTTTTAAGCCAAATGATGTTGAGCAACTTCACCATTCATTGACCACCTAGTTGCAGATTCCTCTTATATTATGTTCAAGCTCTTAGTTTGTTCTTGTTAAGTGTTTTAAATGTTTTATTTAGTAGTTTAGAAGCCGGCGGACAGACGCTCTTTGTTTGGCCTGCAGGATCTGTGCCAGCTGTTCACACTTCCCTTCATTACAAACAAAACTTCCTCCTTTATTTGTCACCCAAAAGCATAATAATGAGTAACTGGTGTAAACATCTAATGCCAGTCAGAGGAAAGTCCGTCTGTTTTTTACTCTGCAGAGGCTTTACATGGACCCTGAACGCACCGCACTGACACTAACATCGTAGTTTAATAATGTTTTAATAATCCTACATAGAATTTGCTGCATTTATTTTAAGTATTTGAATATAAAACATGTCTGATACGCACTCAGGAGAGACGACAACTGTTATCAGACGACCAACAAACAGAAGCGACAAAACTTAACAGTTACAACAGTGAATAAAAACTGTTACAAGAGTCATAAAAACATCAAATAATAAAGCTTTAAGGGTGATGAAAGACTGTAGTTTGCAATTCGTTCCATTTAAAACAGTTCCTGAAAGCAGCTGTGCAGAGATCAGTGCGTATACGAGGTGTGTGAGGTTGGTTAGTTACAGGATTTAAATAATAATAATAATTTGCTTTTACAGACAAAGTAAAAGACATTAAACAGGAAACAACAACAGATCTGACCTTAAAAAAGATGGCGGTCAAAGACAAAGAGAGACAATAAAGAAAGATGATCAAACATCACATCAAAGCGAGTCTGTAGAAACGGGTTTTAAAGGCGTGATTTAACAGAAGTTAGTGAATCTGCGAGGCTCGTCTCCTCAGAGCAGGTCGTTCCAGAGTCGAGGGTCACCTTTTTAAAGATAAAAGCTTCGACTTTGGAACAACCAGAAGGTCCCGCTGTGAGCTGATGCCGGCAGATTGTCAGTTTGAAGAGGAGAGAAAACCAAAAGAGGAGTTTACTGGATAAACGAGACAATCTGAGAACACGTCTTTGTTGTCGTCTGACGCCTGACGGTCCGAAACCAGCCTCTCTAAGCAAAGCAGAGAAATTAGTTCATCAGTTCCAAATCATAAATCTGTGACCTCGTTTTGTATCTTGGGGTGTTTGGTCTGGCGATGACCTTCATTCTGGCCTCGGTTCGCCTGGTTTATCAAACAGCCTTTATCTCCTCTTTGTAGAAGACACAGAGAAGCACAGCCTGACATCTGAGGCTGCAGGCCGGCTCGTACGGGGGTCAGCAAATCCGTTATGTAGCTCGGAGCTTCAGAACCTAGACGTGCTTTAAAAACGATCAGTAAAGCCTTAAAATCAATTCTAACACAAACAGGAAGCCGACAGAGAGACGCCAGGATGCTTTAAAGAAGCCTGTTAATGTTAGAAGACTAATGAGGTAGTTCAGAAGCTTTTAATAAGAGAGTTTTATGGATGAATATCATGAAACTCATGAATATATTCTGGTACAGTTTAGTTTTAGTAGTTGTTTTTAAACTGTATAGACTAATTAAAGTGATGTAAATGTGATGTCTCTCCGTCTCTGTACGCAGGCGGTCCGGACAACCAGGTGCACTTTGAGGGATACCAGGTGTCCAATCAGTGCATGGCTCTGGTGAGAGACGAGTGCCTGCTGCCCTGCAAAGACGCTCCCGAGCTGGGCTACGTCAAAGAGTCCAGCCCCGAGCAGTACGTACCAGACGTCTTCTTCAAGGTGAGACTTCCTCGCTGCGTGTTTGAGAAGGTGGTTTCTGAGCTGATTAACGACACCCAGATACTTTATTTTGCTGTTGATGTTAAGAGTCGGTTCTTCACTCTGTCTCCATCAGGACAAAGACAAATTTGGAAATGACGTCACATTTCTAGCCCGGCCTCTTCCTGTGGAGTACCTTATTATAGATGTGAGTACGATGTCTGTCTCTGTGTGTGTGTGTGTTGTGTTTTTTTAACGCAGCATCTTTTCTTCTTCTTACAACACGCTGACTCCGCCTTGTTTCTCTCCTCCAGATAACCACCACTTTTCCAAAGGACCCTCAGTACACCTTCTGCTCCACACAACGCTTCCCCATCGAGAACCGTGACATCCTGGGAGAGACACAAGTGAGTCGTTTTTGAGATACAACACCCGTTTTATCTGATACGGACTCGCCTCTTAATTCAACTCGATGAAACGACGACTCCAGAGAGCGTCGTTATGAAATAATTCATGCTTTCGTTGAACGCTTTAGTGAAGAAAAACAGAGAGAAGATCGATGTCAGTT
This sequence comes from Euthynnus affinis, assembly GCA_029490765.1. Taxonomy (NCBI): domain Eukaryota; kingdom Metazoa; phylum Chordata; class Actinopteri; order Scombriformes; family Scombridae; genus Euthynnus; species Euthynnus affinis. The sequence continues at coordinate 5,494,672 of CM055857.1, read as the reverse complement.
ATGGCACAGAGGGAAAAACAAACATATTTGGTCCAAATAACTGACATAATTAAGTAAAAATCCTGCAAACAAATCCCAAAGTTATCTTATTTATATTCTGTTTGGTGTTTAGTTCAAACACGGAAGCTAAATTTGGGTCAGTGAGCAGTTTTTGAGTTGTGGAAATGTCCGCTCGGCCGACAAAAAGCACCATACATCTGCAAATGCTTTGATAGCTGAATAATCGTTTTTTTTAAAGGAAAAGATGCCTCAAATTTTCTTGTTCTTGCTCATCAAATGTGAAGATTTGCTGCTTTTTTTGTCATATGTGACAGTCAATTTGAAAATCTTAATATTTGGATTATTAGTCAGACAACAAACACACTAATTTAAGGTATGACAGTCGATATAATTGTTTTTTTTCCTCTATTTTTTTAAACATTTCATAGTCTAATGGCAGATTAATCAATAACGAAGTTGCAGCTGTAGCCAGGATGCATCTTATCTTATATTACTCACAACATCTGGAGGAACAGCGTCTCTACATCCACTTTTCATAGTCTGACAGATCTGAAATTCACAGTTTCGGTTCCCAATAATCATCAAATATCTGAGATCCACTGAGTTCTGTGATTATTGAGCAACAAGCGCTCGTATTTACAGACGAACTGAAGACTGACTGACATGATGAAAGTAGTTCGGAGCCGCTGCTGTTTCCTTTTTTCTCTCCTGTCTGCGTTTCTGTTTGACATGACGGGTCACGAGTTGAGAAAATTAGAGTCTCCTTACGACCTCCGTAACCTCCAGAGGTCAGAGGTCATGTTTTTTTTTTTTTTTTTTTCATGTTTATGTCGTGTGTGTGTGTGTGTGTGCAGGATTTCCACAGTTTAGCGACATACCTGTCCCAGTGCACCTCCACGGCGTTCCTGGACATCGTGTCGGACTTCCATCTGCTCCTCTTCCTCGTCACCAATGAAGTCATGCCTCTGAGCGTAAGTCCAACTCCTCCCTCCCCGTTTTGTTAACGCGGAGAGAGAAAAAGGTTAGAACATGAGCGCATTCCTCTCTCTCTGCGGCGTCTGGAAGCGGTTACCGAAGCGAGGATGTTTTCACTCAGCGGCCTCTCTTCATGTCGAGTAGATTTTCAAAACTGGGCTCGTTTTTTTCCCTTCATGACGTCTTTTGATAGAAAAGTGTTTAGATAATAACGAACTGTGAGTCTTCTCTAGAATCCAGATGTTCAAAACAACAAAAAAAAAGCAGCTGATGTGTTTGGGTTTTTTTTTGACAGTTTGTGTTTTTGTGTTTTTGTTTTGCAGGACAGCATCGGGCTGCTACTAGACGCAGTGAAGACTTCCAACGAGGATCTAGCACAGACCTGGAAGAAGTCGGAGCAGTGGGCTACAATCGAGCAGCTGTGCAGTAAGTTAATGAGATGGTTGATCTACAGGAAACAGTTTTTAATCATCTATAGATTGTTTGAGTTTTGTAATAAGCAGGAAAAAAGTGAAATATTTGCAGCTTTCAGCGTTTCATGTCCTAATGTTGGACAACAAATCAAATGAATTTGATGAATTCACAGTTTTGTTTTTACGTCGTCTGTAGAAAGTCAAGATTGTGAAGGTGGAGTTATTACAACAAGGTTATTTTCAGTCAGATTATGTAGATGAGAGCTGGATTATTAGTCTAATACAGGATGAACCATATTTTATTTTTAATATCATTTATCATAACATGTCTCGTTAAGTTGTACTTTCATCACTTCAGTTTGCTCCAGTAGCACTTAAACATGTTTATTTCAGTCATATTGAAGCTTTTTGAAATCATGAGCGGAAAAAAAAGAATAAAAATGCAATTCGAAGCCGTCAGTTTGGATTCTGCGAACATGGCGGGAAAGGAAAAATCTCTGGTTATTAAATTTTATATTTCAGGTTTCTTTGGTTGTCTGTGACAGAAACCTAAATATCTTTTGGATTGTGGACAAAACAAGACATTTAAAGACGTTACTTTGGGTTTTTGGGAAACAGTGATCAACATTTTTCATTATTTCTTGCCATTTTATGAACCGAATGACTAAATCAACACTGAAAATAAGTTTTAGCTGCACCTTTACATGTAAAAAACAGGTTTTTTGTTGCTAAAATCTGTATTTTTTCCACTTTAGATAGAGCTTCATTAGCATTTGTATTAATTTTTAACATTTTATAGCTCAGATGATGAATCAGTCCTGATGTTCTGTCCTCTCCCGTCCCTGCAGGTACGGTGGGCGGGCAGCCCTCCAGCTCTCTGGGTTACGGGGCGATGGGCGGCCCCTCGGCCCCCGCCTCCTCCTCAGCCATGTGGTCCTGCGTCCACTGCACCTTCATGAACCAGCCTGGCACAGAGCACTGTGAAATGTGCAGCCTGCCCCGCAGTTAAAAGAGAAAAAACAACACAAAACACACCCTCCTTTACACCCCCCAACAAACCCCCGCTTCCACCGCTCCGCCGCTATCCTCCAAGTCCTTCTATAAACCTAATCCGGCCCCGCCCCCCCCCCAGCCCCTCCTCTTAACTCGCCAATGACATCACCGCACCTGGACCAGCTGCGAGATTGGGATGCCCACCCCTCCCTCCTCTTCCTCCCTCCCTCCTCCTCTTCCTCCTTCCCCTCTCCACCTTTTTTTTTTTTTTTTTCTTCCGCCTCACCTCGAAGCCTCTCGCCCCTCCCATCTCGCAGGCTGCTGCTGTGACGCGCAGAAGGATGCACTCGTTTACATCGAATTCACTAAATAAAGTAAAACCAGACTGTGTTTCTTTCCTTTTTTTTTTATTTTTCTTTTCATTTTTTATTGTATCCCTCCTCACAGCGGCTCTTGTGAGCGGCGGGGGGTACGTTTTAGGTAAAGCACTTTTGGCTGAGGCCCCCTTTCCCCACCTCCTCGCCCCTCCTCCCCACCTCCTCCCCCCCTCGCCGCCCCTCATGGCTCCAATAAATCCTGCTGTGACTCAGGACAACAGCAAAAAGACTGGAGTGTTTTTGGATGTTCTCTCTCACATCAGTGCCCCCTCTCGCTCTCTAACTCTCACAACGTCTTCTGGAAATCTTGCTGTGTATAAAATACATTTGAGGAATGATACTGTTATTTAATTAAGCTTCTTTTTTTTTTTCTTTCTTCTTTTTTTTTATCCGATCGTAGCGATACCTTAAAAAAAAACGTTGATTCTTCGGTTGTGGACTTTGCTCAGTCAGGTTTTTATAGGTCTCTTTGACAAGCCTCCCCTCCCTCCTCTCCTCCTCCTCCTCTTCCTCCTCTCTTAAAGTACAATCATCTGTCAAATCCCAGACCTGAAAACAAGCTCCGGAGTAAATCCACTTAAAGTAGAGAGTTTATATTTTCAGTATTAATTCGACAAACGGCTACTCACCCTTAACAACGTGCTGCTGCTGCTGCTGCTGGCCATTTATTAACTTCTGGACTTTAAAAGTGTTTCCTAAACATCTTTATTATTTTTATTTTTTCTCCCCCCCTCCCCCTCCCTCGCTGCTTCGTTGGAATTGTAGCTTTCTGGATTTTTGGTGGTTTTGAACTCGAGCAGGCACAATATGTAGCTTCTCCTATCAGCTTTGTGTTTTCTCCGCCCCCGAGGACACCCGGTCGGTTATAATCATCGTTAACAACTCGCACTGTATTTTAGTCGTGAGGTGCTTCTAGAAACAACTGGTGCTCACCACTTTTTCCCCTCTTTTGTCGCTCTCCCTACCTGTGGTTCTTCTTCCTCTTCCTCTTCTTCTTTGGTTTCCTGCTGGCGGCGGTCCAGAGGAACCAGACGGTAACCAATGTTTTCTCCGCTGATGGGCCCCGCTGGGTTGGTTTTTTTTTTTTTATTATTATTTCCCCTTCATCACTCAGTTTTCAGAGACTTTGCTGCTCAGAGTCGCAGGGAAGAGAAGTTGTCGCATGTAAACCTGCAGACAGGACGACGACGACGATAAAGAGAAAAAGAAAAAGAAATCAGGAAGCTTGAATTGAGCATCGCATTGTCTGTTCGATTTGTAGACTTTCAAGAAAGAAAAAACAAACCCTGAGCTTCTTCCAGCAGGAGTCGTTCGACATCGAGTTGATGATTCCTCCACTTGGCAGAGCTCCAGTTATCAGTGGTGTTAAAATAATAATAATAATAATAAAGGTGTATGAGCCTGAAAACAATGTGAAAAGCACTTAAATCTCCTCTAAAGCACTAAAAAAAAAGGCCACTTTTAAAGGGTCAGTTCACCCAAATCACCTCTAGTTGTGTTCATCCATGAGGATAGTTCATCTGTCTTCTCGCTTTCTGCCGCCGCCTCAGTCCAACGAAGGTGTGCTGGAATTTAATTTGTGGTGCTCACAGTGTTTTGGGAAAAATACCTTTTTTATTTAAAAAGAAAAGATCAAGCTGCCAGCTGATTCCTCTGGCAGGAAGTAGTAAACATGAATAGATACAACTAGTGGAGGGTTTCATGATTTGTGTGAACTAACCCTTTAATATTTTTACAGTCAGTGAGCGCATCAGGATGTTTTCTGGTTCTTTCCACTTTTTTTTTCTTTCTTTTTTTTGGGGGGTTTTTCTCTGGTGAGACTTTAACATCGGGACCAAAACTTGTGAGATCATTCGAGTCATCAAAGTTCACATCAAATAACATCTGGTGGCAGTTATTATACTTTTATTTTATTATTTTTTGGGGGGGGTTTAATCTGAGCTGCTCCACCCAAAATGTTCAAAACGTCGTCCTCACACAGTCAGTTGTGATTTTTTTTTTTTTAAAACCATTAGTGAGATGCGACGGATCATCACCTGTCGTCCAGATGTGAGTAAAAACACAACAACACGTCCGCATATAAAAGCTTTAACAAAGCATCTCAAAGAATCCTGTTAACTGTAAAATAATCAATCCTGTCTCGAGGTTTGTGACCAAATTTATAATTTTTCTATTGCTCATTATAAACTTTGGATTATTTAACACATTTTGGACATTTTAATCCACGTCCTCTATGTGTTTTTTTTACCACTGACACAAACTTCTTATCTCCACTTTTCACCTTCAGTTTGAATTTAGTGTTTTTTTTTTCCTCATAACTTTGTGCACTGTTACATTTAATGGTTTCATGGGATTTTTAGCTTAAAAAAAGAAAAAAAAAAAAGGACGATCAGGAAAAAAACACAAACACACAGAGAGAGCGAATCACTAAACACTGTTGTTGGGTTGGTTGCCGGGGGAAACGGGGCCTTTTCAAGTTAAGAGCGGGGGCTGCAGATTTACTATTTATGAGACGGACGTGTGCTTCTTTGTAAGAGCTTGACAGTAAATTCCATTGATGAAGTGAGAATATATTTTTAGTTGTAGATTAATTTGAGAAAAAAAAAAAAAAAAAAGTTTGGAGAACGGAGAAGAAAAAAATAAAAGTTTGTGTTTTTTTTTTTTTGTTTTTTTTGCCCGGTGATGATATCTTTCTTTCTTTCTTTTCCCCCCCGTGTGAATTATTGAGAGCGATTATCTGATGTCATGCTAATATGGACGGCAGCGACCTTCTTCTTCTTCTTCTTCTTCTTCTTTTTTTTTTTTTTTTGTTTGTTTTTTCCTTTTGTATTGATCCAGGGGCCCGTTTGCTGAGCAAGCATGCTCTTGGAGTCACACAGCAGGTCCCTCGATTTCCACAACGGAGACAACTGGGGACCCTGAAATGTGTAATGCTGTTGACCTGGATTTGAAACAAAATAATAATAAATAAAAAAAATAAAAAATATTTAAAAAAAAGACAAAGAACTCCTGTTGTTGAGAGAAACGTCTGATTTGTTTTGGATGTCTGGTTTCATCATCATTTTAGAGTTCTTGTTTGTTGTGTGTTTATTTATTTTTGCAATGAAGAAGAGAAATAAAATTAAAAAAGAGAATTCAAAGATTAGAAAACTTTTAGATTATGTGGCCAAAAGTATTTGGACACCTCAACACTTTTGTCCCAAAGCTGTTTTTCTTCATTTGGGGAAAAACTGTTTAGTTTAAATGAAGGGAAATATTAATGCTACAACCTACTTTTCATTATTAATTATTGTTCAGATTAGTTTTTTGATCATAAGTTTTGTCTTTCATGAGACAAACATGAAGAAAAGCAGCAAATTCTCATATTTAAGAGGCTCAAACCATTAAATGTTTGCTTCAAAAAAAAAAATAGTTTAATAGTTTCAATAAGTTAACTTTTAGACAGCGATGTGCTTTTATTGTATCAAAAGTTTGTGTTTCCTGTTTCAACATGACAGTGCCCTCATGCACAAATCAAAGTCCATAAAGAAATAGTTTAAAGCTGCGATGATCAATTGTTTCGTCAACTGACAGAAAATTAGTTGCAACAATTTCGATTAATTGTTTTAGTTACTTTTTAAACAAAAAATGCCAAAAAATTTGCTGCTTTCAGCTTCTCAGATGTGAAGATTTGAGGTTTTTCTTTGTCATGAAACAAAAACAGGATGAACTTTAAGATATAACTGGTGTTATTCACTATTTTTGCAATAATTTATAGACAAAATGATTTAAAATAGGATTAGTTAGTTGCAGCCATAAACCAGTTTTCCCAGTTTGGTGTCTGACAGTGAAGACCTGATCACTGAACATCAGCAGACGATCACTGACGGCTGAATGAAAACTTCCCTGCAGCTGTTTTTCCAACATCTGCTGGAAAGCCTGAAAGCAGAAGAGCGGAGGCTGTGATAGCAGCTGATTAATAGCTACATATCAATACATGTTCAGTTACACATGGCTGCGATGTTAAAGTGTCCGTATACTTTTGGCCGCACAGGGCATCATAATAAGAGGTTTGAAGGTTAAAAAAAAACCCCATTAATATGTTCTCTCTTTGTTTTGTATTATTGTTATAAACCTGTTTCAGGTTATAATAATCAGTATTGATTTATCTGTTTCAAGCATCAACTAGATTAAAGCTGCAAAGATTAGTCTATTAATCAATAATCAATTAGATGCCAAAATTTGGTCAAATTCTCTGATTCCAGCTTCTCAAATGTGAATATTTCCTTCTTTCTTTAGTCCTCTATAATGAACTGAACATCTTCAGGTTGAGGATCGTTCTATCATTTCTCACATTTTATAGACGAATCAACTGATTAATTGATAAAGTAATCAACAGATTAATCGATAATGAAAATGACCATTAATTGCAGCTTTAAACTGGATCCTTTCAAAATAAAACTGTTCCAGTATGAAGCCCCGAGGTGTTTTCTCCAAAGAACTTGTGTTTTAATTAAATCAAATCAAATCAATACGTCATACATGGCATGTTCCAACAGTCATGATCGAGCGTCCGTATACTTTTGGCCACATTGCATCTGTAGGAAAGTGGACAGTTGCCTCATAAGACAGGAATTCAGCCTGGTTTTCATCATCATCGTTCACATCAACCACCAAATATATCACCATGAAAGCTCCTGCAGGTCGACAGGCTGCAGCACAGGATTATTATTTTATTTTACACAGCTGAACTACAACCAAGTGTACATCCTGTCTACATTCATCTCCAGGATACATTAAGATTTTTTTTTTTTGCTGATTTATTGTGTTTCACCTCAGTGTATGGACTGAAATAAATCACTTTACAAGCTATCGGAGCGTCTGCAGCCCAGCGAACGTGCTGCAGAAACCGAATAGAAACGAATCTCTGGAGTGAAATTTGATCATTTCAAGCAAAATAAAGCTGCCAGAGAGTGAAGAGAAGATGAGTTAGTAAGCATAGCATCAAAGTCGAACCACCATCAAACAGGATCTAACTGTAAAACTAGTTTTAAAAATAAAATGTTAGGCTTCATATAAGAAATGAACTGTCAGTTTTAGTAGATGTGAATATTTATGTGACTGACACCATCTGAGGGTATAAACAGTATAAATATATATATATAATATATATGTAATGGTTAGTAAGAGACTGTTAGTCAAACCTCATTGTGAAAGCATTTAATTAAATAAAGATAATAACCAAAAAAAAAAAAAGAGATGAACTGTCAGAAATGATGTTAAAGATGCTTTAAACTAGATTATTTGTCTTTAATGTCACTTCAGTTCATGAGTTTATAACCAGCTGATCCTTTAATGCAATTCATATTTTCAAACACCATCATCTGATCTGTGAAATGAGCAAAATAATGTTGTTTTCTCACAATAGAGATATAATATCAGACCATTATCGCACCCAAGAATTCACAATAACGATATTATCATGACATCTGTAGAAAATTCATTTTTAACTTTGTTTGTTTTTGTCTCTTTTCTGGCAAATTAATGACCCTCAAAATATGAATGAAGGGAGATTACACCAATAAAGAAAAGATCCACAAGGTGTGTGTGTGTGTGTGTGTGTGTGTGTGTGTGTGTGTATTATTAACACTAATATCAATATCTCATCTTTTAAATATCACAATATCGTCATCAGTATCGGCATTAATATTGTGACGCCTCTAGTGCGATAATAAACTCTTCAGTCCACTTTTCAGACCCGTTTCTTCTCAGCTTCAGTAGCTTGAATACTTTACTGAGACCACTTCAGACCACTTCAGACCACTTCAGACCACTTCAGACCAGTCCCCTTCAATCAAATCTAAATCACCTGCAGGTCTGATGGAGTTTGATCAGATTATTTGTCTTTGATAAGAAAAAATAAGACAACTCCCCCCCCCCCCCTCCTTTTGAAGGCCGGCCTCCTCTGGACCGCAGATGGACAACAGATGAAGGAATGTGTAAGTTCGGACCGATGTGACCGTAAAAACATCAAACACCTCGGCTGCAGCTCCCAGAAGACTCTCACATTACAGAGTTTATCATTCATAAACTCTACATTTTCTCTCTTTGTTTCCCTCCTCCTCCTCCTCCTCCTCTCTGTGGATTAAACATTAAGTGTCTGACTGTTGGTAGGAACCGTTTTTAAACCTTTGTTGCCATTTCGATGCTCTTAAAAGTTTCAGCAGGTTCTGGTCCTGACATACGATGCCTCAGATGGGAGTGGAGCCTGAAGGACCCTCCCTCCTGATCATCTGGTCAAAAGCACATCATGGTCAGCGTCGTCCTCACTGGACTGTTTGACTTCAGGTTGGTTTGATTAACTCGGAGATTTTAACTGCAGTTCAGTGCAGAGATGCAGATGTGTGTTTGTGTTTGTTTGTTGACAGATGAAGGTGTGAGGATGAAGACCGCTGGAGTTCTGATCATCTTCTCGCTGACTCTGTGTGCCGCTCAGAAACAGAAGATAACCCCGAGAGCAGAGTGGGATTATAAGAATGAAGGTTGGAAGCAACATTTACTCAACAACCTTTACAACTACTCTGATATTTCCTTTTTTTTTTTTTAACTTTTCCTTCACAGCGTTTCAGAAAAATACTGCAAATGTATCCTGAGCACTGATTTGGTGTTTTGGAGGAAAAAAAAACTGTCCTCATGTCAAAGTTTCATCTTTAAATATACTTTAAAATATGATCATTGAAATGCTGTTTTAACACAAGCTGTGTATAATTTAGATAACTGAAACCTTTTAAAATTTGTCGTCTGACCTGCGAGTCGTCAAATCTGAAGTAACTGGAGTCACTGGTTGTTTTGTAGATTAAGTTTTTAAATTTAATTTCCTCAGTCTGTCTACTTTCTGCTCTTCTGCTCCTTCCTTCTTTCTGTCCAATCTTCCTTCCAGCTTTTCTTCTTTCTTTTCTCTCTCTGTCGTCTCTGAGAGCAACAAAAATCCCCAAAAGTGCAAATATGAGAGTGAAACATTTACTTGAGAAACTTTTGTAGTTTCAGTTTTGGAGATTTTGGAGAAAGAAATATTGCAAATACGTTGATTTGTTGATTTGAAGGTAATAAACTGTCTAAGTTACATATAACCTTTGTAGAGCTACTGGTTACATTACAGATTAATTTTCAATTTTATACTCAAATTCAAAATTATAACTCATTTCTTTTCCTTCTTTTCTTTCCCTTTTCCTGTCTTCTTCTTCTTCTTCTTCTTCTTCTTCTTCTTCTTCTTCTTCTCTGCACCAAGAAAACTCACAACACTGTGAACATGAGATAAACACCCAACGTCTAACTCTTATCTTCTAAACTTTGGATACCTGAGTTGTTTACTTTTAATTAACATTATAAACGTTTGACTCTTTTTCATTTTCCTTTGCTGCTACTGATATCACATCGGTTGTTTCTTGCACCTCTGCAGTTCATTTATTGCTCCTTTTTTCATTTAAATCGTGTTTCTATAATAATCACAGTTGCAAAAATATTATAATAATATGTTTTTTTTCTTATTGGCTGTTGATGAAGAACACTTGCAGCACCTTCACTCATGTCTCACCTGCTGTGTTTTGTGTGTTTGCTCACCTGCAGCAGAGAAAGAAAGAAACACCAGAGCTTGTGCAAACCTCACGCTGGTTTTAGACAACTGGAAATACGCCATCACGACTCAGGTCAAAGATCTGCTCCTGCACGACCACAACACCGTGCTGCCTGACTACGGACGGTGAGGACACGACCCATCCATAATCTAATGTTTAAATGTCATTAAACTTGAATTAAGACTGCTTGGATCCACCTCTCGTTCAGGATCCAGCCTCTGTCAGGCGCCCTCGGTGACCTCTACAAGGAGTTCAACGCCCTGAAGGAGCGTCTGGCCGAGCTGACCACCAGGTTTGACGGGGTGGAGGCCTTTGTGGACGGCGTGCGATCAGGGAGGAAGCCTGAAGCCAGACCGGGAGGGGCGGAGGCCGCTGCTGCCGCCACGGACGCGGGAGGTCGACCTCCAGGGAGGAGAACCAGGATCGTAGTCCGGAGGATCAAGAAACCAGCAGGTTAACAGGACTGAGGTGTGAACTGGAGATGATGAAGCTTCGTAATCTTGTTTGTTTGGGATTATAAAGTCTTCACAAATGATTCAGGTTAAAAAAAACAACAATTTATCAGCAAATTTCACCTGCTTATATTAAAAAACAGGGTATTTCTTGTTAAACTGCAGGACACAAACTCCTAAATATTAGAAAAATCATGAGGATTGCTCCAGATTTAACACATAAATAATAACATTTAACTGTTGTGTTGAACTTTGTGATATATTTTAGAGGAAAAAACAATCTCACATCACTATTATTTACTTTATTTATTCATCTTTTCTTACAGGACTGCTCCTCATAAACCACCAGCATGTTAAAATCATAAATGTTTTACATGGATTGACTAATCTGATGTTCTTTGGATGAAAGTATTTAACAGCATTTCATCTGGAGACACTGTTATGTCCTTTTCTTACCACTAGATGGCGCCTCAGGACTAGTGTGAACTCTGACTATGGTGACTGTCACTTGTGAGTTTGTGGATGAATCAGCTGCAGTTTAGCACAAACTGTCTTTAAATACGCTGCGGATTATTGTAATATTTCATCAGAAGATATCAGAAAAACATTTTTGAATGTCAACAATGAAACTTCCAGCTGCAGCAATCACATAATAGTTATTATTATTAATATTATATCCGAATTATTGTATTTTTTTAATCATTTGTCATATTAGTAATAAGAATAATAACTTGTTTTGCTTATTTTGTGTATGTATTTTGTATTTGTATCAAATGTTTATATATATATTTGCCATAATGTGCATTCTTGTTTAGTTCTGACACATAGTTGTTCTTTATTTGTTTGTTTGTTGTTGTTGTTTTATAGCTACCACCAACAATATTTCATTAAACTCTAATTTATATTAAAGTCTGGTCTGTTGTATATTATTTGTTTTCACATAAGCTCCATACATGAGTGAAGGACTCTCACTCCACCACTGACATCATAAAAAAATACAAAAACACAAAGTTTTCATTGCGTCAAATCTTCATGTGAAAAGTAACTAAAGCTGTCAGATAAATGTAGTGGAGTAGAAAGTACAATATTTCCCTCTGAGATGTAGAAAGTAGCATCACATGGAAACTGTAAAGTGCTTTGAGTAAATGTTCTTTAGTTTCCGCCTCTTGATGAAATGATAAATTCAGGTGTTGCGTTTTGCGGATATCGAAAGCGAGCACCTGAACGCAGCATAAGTTTCTTATTTGATGAGACTCTCAAAGAAATGAAAGTGAAACTGACTCTTCTCACTTAGGGACCGTGTAGAAATGACTTACAGAAATATAACCGAGGCACCTTTTAACATGTTCAGAAACTCACCTGAAGAGTGTTAAAGACTAATATTTCCGGTTATGTTCTATAAAAGGACACGTTTTGCTTCAAGAGCTGAATTTATGTAGAGAGATAGTAGCTGCTAGTTGGCTCAAGCTGCTAAATAACTTGTTGACGATCCCTTAAAATGTAGGCGGTTACAGCAGCTTTCCAAACAAACAGTCTTCAACATCTCACAAGTTGCAGCTGATCGATCTGCAGACAGGCTGTGCGAGCGTGAAAAACTGAAAAGGTGAGCAAAGAAAGCTGAAAACGTCAAGTTGTTTTCTTCTTAAATGCACTTCAACACTTGTTCAGTACAGTCAGCACTGATTACTACAACTGAGCTGCATTGTTTCCTGATTTATTGTCACTACAACCAGCTTTAAGTGTGATTTTTTTTAATTGATTTTTGTCGCTAAATAACACCTTTGTGTTCAAGTCAAAGCATCTGAATCCGCTCAGATGCTTATTATCATATTATTGATTGAGTATCTGTATTGGCTGCCTCATTGGACTTCATGGTGTTTAGTTGATTAACCGATTAGTTGATTATAAGGAAGTGATTGGTCGCTTATCAAGAAATACTTTGCTGCGTCTAGATTTTCTTGTTTTTCTCTGTTTTGCTAATTAAACCTCTTCCGGTCATTTAAATATGTCAACTGGGAAACTGTGAAGAGCACTTTGCTTCATTTTCTGGCATCTTAAAGTCTTAAATGATTCATCGAATAATTGATGATGGATTTGTTATTTGCAGCCCTAACGGTGTTTATGATGGTTGCATTTTAGCCCGCAGTATGATTATATAATTATGATTGAACATGATTGTACAAAGTCCATCAGGAAGGCAAACAGTCAAACCTGAAAACCAGCTGTGGCAGCATTAGTCATTTTCGCCACTCCCTCTCTTGATTATGATCCGACTGACTTAACTCGAACAGCAAGATATCCCAGAGATCTGCAGACGTGAAAGGATGTAACAGCTTGTGATTTTTATGCTCAGACACAGAAAGCTAAGAGGGGAACAGGGACCCCCCCTGGAGAAGGAGTCCCTTCAGATGGAGGAGGGAGGAAACCGCCACACGGTCTCCAAGGAAACCAAGGAGACCAAGGACAGAGAGGATGCTGCAGCCAAAAGACCCCGAAAAAAAGATGAGGTAGGCAAACTCTTTTCACTCGTCTTTTATATTTATGTTAAAACCAGATGTGTGGTCCACGGTAAGAGATTCAGTTATGTGTGTTTCAGGGACGAACAGCAGGCGACCTCAGCAGGAAAGTTCAAGACAAGGAGAGGAACAAGAGGAGAAACAGAAGAAGGAGAAACAACAAAGCCTTGAGTTTAAAAGGAGGTGCAGATGTCAAAAGTGACAACGCAGAGAAGGACGAGAAGGAGACTACAAGCGGCCGAACACAGGAGGGAGATGCATCTTTATCTGTACAAACGCAAAATGTGGAAACCCAAACCGAAGCCAGCGAGAAGTCGGAAGAAGGTGGAACGCCGCAACAACGCAAAGATGCTAAAATGGTGCAAGCACAGACTCAGACAGGGAACAGTGAAGGCAAAGACAAAGACACGCAGACTCCGGTTGTTGTTCTGCATAACCAGGAAACACAGACGGATGCTTCTGACTGCGTTGTGCCAAAACAGGACGACAGCTCTGAAAAAACTCAAACTCAGCCACGTGAGGACAGTAACGGGAATCCGCAGGTGCGAGACGACCAAAAAGCTGCAGAGACGAAGCAAAAACAAGAAGGATGCACGCCAGATACCCAGCAGCAGCAGCAGCAGCAGCAGCAGGACGGCAACTCTGCTGAAGATCCAGATAAGAAGTCGTCGTCAGAGGCAGATTTGAAGCAGAGACGTGATAAAGAATCTGAATCTAAAGAGGAGAATCCCTCTGCAGGAGTCTCAGGTGGTCCCACAGAATCACAAGCCAAGCAAAAGTCTTACGCCGAAGCTGCATCCGGAGAGGCGAAGAGCGAGAAACAATCCACGATGTCAGCTGATAAAACCACGAAACCATCCCAAAGCAAACGGTAAGGGTAAAGATCATAACGATCACATTAAATAATGAGGTTAAATCTTCATTTTTTAAACGTGTTTTTCCTTCTCCACAGCGATCGAAGCCCAGTGAGAGCTCCGCCTTCTGCTCCCATGTTCACCTTTTACATCTACGCCGTGCTGGACAAGAAGTTCAGATTCAACCAAAAACATGACAAGCTTGTGCTGTATTTTGGAGGACAGTCTTTCCCCCTTAATGTGACACATTTTGTGTAAGTATTTATTGTGTTTACACAATTTAATACATAGCAGTCAGAAAGCATTTGGGCAATATGTCTTTTTAATAATGGCTCATCACTTTAGATTTAAAATGAAACATGATTGAAGCTGATTCCTAATATCGGTATTGCTGATGCTCTGAGGCCTGTTCTGCAGCCGTCTTCACTTCTTGCTCGTTTTAGAGGCTTTTGCCTTAATTCTGGTCTTCAGTAGTGAAATAAGTGATCGGTTAGAAGTCTTGTACTGACTTAACCAGACCAGAAACTTCCACTGTTGTCCAGACTATGTATAAAAAGAACTAAAAATTCTACACTGTTGAAGTCAGTGATTTTACCTCATAGTTTCATTTTACATTGAATCTGCTGGACGTATCAGCTAAAATCTAATTATTGAATTGACTGAATTTTTGCGCTACAGTAAAATTATTATTCTGACAAATGTTTATTCTTTTATGTTTAGTGGTCAAAAGCAGGAAGGCTACCTGGTGGAAGCAAGTCTTTCTGATGAAGAAAGCAACCTGCAGAGAGGTGCCTGGTTGACCTATAAATACGGTGTAAAACAACGAAACAAAGAGTCAGTAGAGACTGCCACACGATATATTCAAATCCCACTGGACCGCAACGTTAAAGGTAAGGCACACAAACTGTTCAACGTGTCAACACTCCACTGTACACTGTAAAATATCATACAGGAATTTTTCATGAGTTCTTCTGACTCGAAGTCTTTTGACTTAAATTACTGAGTTGAATGAATGTACTCCTGAGGTTTCAGTCAACACATTAAAGAATCATGATCAGCAGATTAGCGCATTTCCCAGCTAAGGCTGTGTGATATGACGGTATATATCATGTGATGAGAGAAAAATCTATCTATCTGTTGTTTCTTTTTATGTAGATTTATATCGTTGTGAACTGCAATATTTTTTGTCATTTGGAGTCTGTCCATCTTTTGTGTAGGCAGACTGTTTATTCATTGAATTAAAATGCGCTGCATATGTCTTCAAAATAAACTCTTTAAAGAATATAATTAATTTCAAACAACTACCTGACCAGTTTGATAAATGCATAGATCTAAATCCACCAAACAACGACTAGGGTTTATACAACATGCAATATTTAGTCAAGATAACCTTCGGTGGTATTAGAAGAACCTTTCTCGCTCATATTTTGAAGGTGAAACAAGTTTTACAGTCTAGTTTTGTGTCTTTTCGCATGAACTGATCAAGCACCTGCCTGTGTTACATCTAGAGCTGCACCTTTATGAAGGCTTCATTAGTCGCCTAGAGGAGCAAAGTTGGTGGCAAACTGGCCTTCAATTGGTCGGTTTTGCAAGAGGTGTGGAGATATCAGACACCTGGCAGGCCTCAGCGAGAACCCTGCTGAACAGAATCTTCCAGAAATGGTCCCCGTCTGACAAAGAGAGCACTGCAAGCCTGTATGACCACTTGGGGCATTTTATGATGAGTCTCAGTTCTGTGCATACAACTGTTGTGTACCCAGACAATTCACGACCTCCCATGGTCAAGGTTGGTGCAATAAGAAGAATTCATTATATATCACCCTCAGTATTCCCCCAATAACAAAATCTTTTTTATTTACAGGTATCAGACCTGATTTCAGAGACTCTGATCCAGATCTTAAAAGGAGAGCCGAAGGAGAAACACCAGGACACCAGTCCTCTTCTTCTGGGCTTGTCTGTTTTCTTGGTTAGCAACAAGTTGAAGATCAACCTTGGATTGAGAGGCTTGGTTGAGCTTTGTCACTTGGTGTCCTCAAAGACTGCAATGGATGAGAAAAACCTGGAGGAGGCGCGCACTTGTTTCCAGAATCTACCATAGTAAGTTTGCAAAAGCTTCAAGCTCACAGGACACATACTAAATCTCCTCATGAGGAGATTAAAACCTGCACTTTCCCACAAACAACACAGCGGAGGTGATCTGTATACTCTCAGATAACACGTCTTCCTCTCACTCTTGTTTCTCCCCTCAGCATTGTGTTGGGTTTGATGAACGTCTGTGCGCTGCAGATGGTGTCTGAGCTCGTCCTGCTCGTTCCTCTGCTCTTCAGAGTCAGGCAGTCAGGAGCCGACGCGACAAAAGTGGGTCCAACTGTTGAAGAAGTGAACTGGTCAGGGCTTCAGCACGACTACTTCAGCAGGTTCAGAGAGAACATACAGTCCCACCCTGAAAAAAGACAGTGAGTCTCTCGCAAAAGCAACCTGAACTTTCTTTTCTTGACATGATGATCGCCTTTTGTGTTGAAATAGCTTCTTTATTTTTCAACAGGAGGATGATGGGTTTGATCCAGAAACGCTTACCTATGGCTAAAGAGATGCCTCTGCTTCTGATGGGCTGGTTGACTCTGGTGGCGTTCGAGGACCTTCCTGAATTCTCGGAGCTGACGGGGATCCCCGCGGAGCACCTGATCCAGAGTCTGATGTACAGGCTGCGAAAATATGTAGCGCTGCGGGATAACAACAGAGCAGAGGAGCATTTAAAGGTAGGAAAATCTCCAAAAATGACAAATATTTAACCTTAAAATGACCATTTGTGATCGTCTTTATCTGTTCTGCATGCAGCATACTCAGAAAACACTGATGCATATACAGTCAAAGGTGGACAAAGAGAAAAACAGGTAACCACACCTGAAATATACTTCACATCCCACCGATTCACTCCGGCGTTCTGCTCCCCTTTAATGTCCGCTTTGTGTCTGTAGGATGATTGAATCTGGAAATATGAAGCCAGCCTTCATGAGCAGCATCGCTGTGGTGACGTGCGCCTGCGCGACCGCTCGACTCGTGCAGTGCTACGAGGCCGCGGTCCTGTCCTACCAGCTGGCGTTGAGGATGGCGGAGATTTTGGACGCCGCGCTGAGGAAAGAGGTACGAATCCCCTCTGTGTTCTGACTGATGCGTGACAGGAAGAGGTAACTTTAATTTACTTGTCTTGCTTCTGTGCCTCTCCAGTCCTCAGATGGCGAGGATGACGCGTTGAAGCAGCAGCTGTTGGAGGAGCTGCGTGACGTGCAGCGGCGAATCAGCGAGTGGAGAGATGAACTGCTGCAAAGACCCTTTCTGAAAGAGTCAAAATCACTCAGCTACCCAAAGGAAATTGAGGTATTGAGTTGACTTATTTTCTCATTTACATTTATATTCTGCAGATAAACTAGTTTTGCTTGTGATAATAAATCCTGTGTGTTGAATTATCAGATGTGGGACGCGCTGCTGAAGGTCGAATGCTCTATTGAAGAAGTTTCCTCTCAGTGGCGGCAGAGCGTGAAAAAGGACCTGAAGAAGAGGATGTCTAAGGTAGGCGACGGTTTATTATTTTATCAGTGTGTCGAGTTTCTTTCTCTTCAGATCACAGCAGCAGAGTGATGTGTGTTTGATGATTCGTTTCTCTTTGCAGGCAGACGATGTCGATAAAGTTCTGGTCTGCTGCGTCGAGTCGTCCTCGGCGGCCGTAAAGAAAAGCCACGAGGATGTTCAGACCTGTTTCCACGAGCTGTGTCAGTCCGCTATCAAGACGATCTGCCAGGTACGGGTCGTATTATTAATTATATTATATTCAGAGTGCGTCCTCAGTCACACGAGGAAGTTATAATAAGCAACTTTTGCCTTGAGATGAGTTCAAAACAGCCTCCTCACATCCAACTGGTAAAGATCTAAAACTGAGATTTTTGTTTTTATTGAATTGAAGGTTTTTAATTTCACAATAAAAGAAAGAAAACGAGATTTTAAGTGAATTACCACATTATCACAACAACAACCACCATAGCTTGGCCTTAGTATAAATAATAAATACTTAGAATAACGCACACCCACATTAACTGGTTTCCACATTTTGTTAGATTAACAGTCTTGGAGTGAATTACACAACTCAGGAAGTCCAGCTCCAGTATGATCCTGAACTAGACAGAGATTGTGGGAGTACTTATTTATATTATTAGCTCTGATGTTCATTTTAAATCATAGAAAAAGACGCGCTGCTTCAGTTTTCTTCAGCATGAAAGTAATCTAGTGGTAGTTGTCTATAGATTGCAAACAGGAAATGCTAATGACTCACTTTTGGTGACTTGATTTGCATGAAATTCCCTCCTCCAGATGTTCAAAAGTTTTCCTTTACACAAGCAAATTATGTAAGAATTAAACCCCAAGTATTCGATCACACGGCATACGTTGATGTTTTCAGAGGAGCGAGGAGGGAGACCTGATGCGAGCTCTGACCTCTAAAGTGAAGGACCTCCCTGTCGTCGTCGTGTCCGCTGTTGTCGTCGAGTCGGCAGCTCGATTCGGTGACGGCGCAGTAGTCCAGCTGCTCGATCCGCAATCTGCCGTCAACCACCTGCTGTCTCACGGTACTTTGTTTTCTACTTTTGTATTTATTCATTTATTACTTTACGTAATTTAGTCGGTGTTATTAATGTTTTGTAACGGTCTCAACGTGGTTATTTTGGCCCAGGAGACTGGAAGTCAATCCAGGTGGACGACGCTGCGGCGGAGGTCGTCCACAGATGTGTGACCGCTGTGAAATCTCTGGTGGCGTCTCTGCTTCAAGGAGACGTGCCCCTGGGACACCTGCAGACCTGCCTGAAACACAGAGAGCAGTTTAAGAGACTTTATCACCAGTGTACGGACCTTCATAAGCATTAACATCACAAACACTTTAACCCTTTGTGCTCGAGGGACAAGATTTGTGTCAAAATTTGTCCCCCTAAAACTTAAAACCATAACAAACCAGAACACGCAGACATCATACACACACTGTAAAAACCTCATTTTAATCAAATTTATGACTTTACTACAAGCAACACAGCTGATCTTTTCACAGCTACATCGATGCCTCAATTATAAGTAAAAAAAAATAAAGTAGCTTCCCATCGTAGTTTAAAAATTACACTTATAAAAAAAGAAAAACAAAGAATATACAGCGTTTACATATAATATTATATAGCTCACAATGTTCTGTGATGTTTTAACTGATCCTGTCTCAAGAAAACATAACTTGTTAATTAATTTTAGTCGTCTAATATCTTCCACAGACAAGAAAAACAACAAATCTGAGTCCGTTCCTGTCGATGCGGACGCTCTTCTGGCTCAGAGAGAGAAGGATTTGAACTCTTTCCTGCAGCGGAAACAGCAGATGGACACACTGATAAAGATGATAGCAAAGGTTACAGAAAGCATCACAGGTGAGTATAACTAAAACTGGAATTATGTCACTGTTCTGTATCTGATAATTCATGTATCTGTTTTCTTTGTTCTGCATTTAACCAGTTCCTGAGATGTCGATCCTCGAGCAGCAGCACGGTGCAGACCTGCAGACGGTGAGCCTGAACAAACTGGTGTTCGTTCAGTCCTTTGATAAAGACGGGAAGTTGAGGACGGCGGGTCCTGCCCAGGTCCTCTGGTACAACACCAGCATGAATGTCTTGAAAATGGCCAGCCAGATGCACAAGCTGCAGCACAGCAACCTGGTTCTGCTCTCCTGGTTCAAGAGGACTGAAGGTTTAGCATCAGCGAGGCAACCCGGCTCAGCTCCTGTTGCTGTAACCCTGATATACATCTGCACCGACATCTGGAATCCACTGCTGGTAGATTTCTTACAGCTCGGCGTCAGCATCGCAAATGCAGAAATCACTTTCAGGCAGCTCGATCACGTCGTGTCGGAGTCGGGCGACCGGGGAGACGGGACACTGATGAAGAGGGAGTTGAGTCTGATGTCAGAGATGCTGTGTGAGTCGGGACGGTCCAGACCCGAGGTGAAGTGGGTGGAGCGGAGACTCGGTGAGATCCAGGAGTATCGACAGCTCCACGAGGCAGCGGCTGCAGCCAACGCCATGCTGAAGATCGCTGAGAAGATGAATCTCTCCGGGAACTTCAGGGAGATTGACACTCTGAGCCAAGTGGTGAGACTCATGTGATCTGACGTTAAATTAAAATTACAGTCTTTACAAGTCAGTTGTGTTTATTAGTTGGCCAGATGAAAGAAATTATCTTCTGACATAAGAGGAAACACATATTAGAACATTTAAATATATTTTGCTCACTGCAGTAACAATGTGAAAAACATGAGGTGATGTTAAACATGTATTAAACCGACCGACCGTCCTTTTTTCTTATTAAGCAAATGTATAATTCTTGTATTATATGCATGACTATTTAACAGGAAGGAGACACATTTAAGCAGAGGAACCTGGGGTCCCTTACTGAAGACCTGTTACGTGCCAAACAACAACTCTCCGCAGTCACCAGGCAGCACACTTCCTGTCTGGAAGAGTTTCTAGCGAGCCAAACTCTCGTCACCTGGGTCAGAGAGAACCTTAAAAGTGAGGGGACCTACTTATTTGCTTTAATCAGCTGCTCTTTTATTTTTCAGAAAACGCCTCCTTGCTAACTGTTTTTTCTTCATCTCTCATCAGATATGAGTGATGTGAAGGTCTACGTTGACCTGGCCTCCATATCTGCCGGAGAGAACGACACGGAGATCGACCAGGTGGCCTGTTTCCATGACGCGGTGATGGGATACGCGCCGCTGCTCTACTCCCTCTCCTCTGGAGCCGGCTTTGAGGAGTTCATGAAATGTGCCGGTCAGGTGTGGGAGACCCAAAATAGAGACGAGAAGCTCCCGGAAAAATTGGTATTTACTTTACGTCTTAATTTGTAGCCAGATTATCGATCCCTGTCGCTGTTGCTAAGTGACGATGACGCTGGTTTCGCTTTCCAGAGGGAGTCCAGTCGATTGCTGCATTGGCTGCAAGGACTGAAGGAGACCCACGGCTCTGTGGAGCAGTCCTCTCTCTCCCTGGCTTCATCCATCAACGATTACGGAGTTTATCACATCAGATGGTCTGATGGAAACACGGAGAAGGTACGGGGGACAATAAGATAAAAAACACAACCAACAGTTCAAGATATTTTTGAGATGTTTCTGAGAGACTTTCACTCGCTTTGCAGAGGTGTTTAGAGAACATGGTGAAGGTGACGGTGAGACGGGGCAGAGAGGAGAAGAGCTACGGACTCGAAGACCTGCTGGAGCTTCAGAACAAACTCATGCTCATGTCGTCCAAAGGGGAGTACGGCAGAGAGCAAGTCAACAGGTTCACAGAGGTCAGCGGCTTTTATTAAAAGACTGGTAACTCTCTGAAAGCCTGCACAGTGGTGGGAGGTTATTTAAATTATGATCAAACTACAACAAATAGATTCAGAGTGGCTGCATGTTGGTGTAAGTTAAACACTAAAGAGCTAAAGTCTTTGATAATTTATTTCTAAAGTGACAAAATGAGCACAGAAGTGTAGCTTTACTGCAACTTTATTGAGATTGCACACACACAATCCAATGTAGTAATCTTAGCGTCTAAAAAGACATGTATGACATCAAATTACAATATTTTAAAGTTGCATTTATTGACACGGATACTCAAATATTGTCTCCATACATTTAGCTGTTTAGATTACAAGTAGATACCCAACAACAGTACATATATTGGCTTTTCTTTTAGTTCTGGGTTCGTCTACACAAATCTCTAATATACAAACATCTGCATTTTAAGTTGCTAAATGTTCTACCACTTCTCACCAGCTTGTCTCTAGCTTTGTCCCTTTGCCATTCGGTGCAGAGCAGGTAGTGTACAGAGCATTTTAAGAGATATGAAAATACCCAGATTCGAATAAAACTCTTCTCTTCTTGCACTGTAGGTTTTCGAAGGAGTTCAGAGACTCGGCACTATCCTTCTCCAGATGCAAACATCCGGCAACATCCTCTTCAGGGAATGGCACGCTCAGGTCCGGTGCTCCCCACAACAACAACAACCGTGCATCAGAGTCATCTTCTTATCCCTGATGGGTCGGGAGATGGTGTACAACGGCGAGGTGATGGAGCAGCTGCGAAAGCTCGCTCACTCGATGGACGAATGTCAGAAAAAGTGGCGCTCCTTCATCGGTGAGATGCGCTCCGACTTCAACTTGCTGAACCACTACACCTCAGAGCAGATGGTGTACCTGTGCCACTGGTTACACAAAGTGTGCCAACGGCAGGCCGCGGTTCCTCAACAGTTATGGCACTTATTGTTTCCGATAAAGCCCCAGTGCACTCTGGATGATATCAGAGACGCTTACGCTGATGCAGCAAGTATAACTTCAGAGGACGATGCATCGGAAGATGATGAGTTTGATGACGAAGATCAGTATGAAGAACCTTCTGTGGACATGAGCCCAGCTTCACAAGGACACAGTCAAGAAGCCGTGAAAGAGACTGAGAATTTGATTGAATTTTCCTCAGAGGACGAAGAAGATGAGGACAGTCTTGAGAGCCTCTGGAAACGGTTCATGGAGAACATGCCACAGTACCTCACCGAGTACTTGGACATCTCAACTCTGGCCAACTTCCTCTTGTGCCTTGCAGACATGAACCAGCAACATATGATCAGGAACTTCCCATCGGTCCTGCAGGAGGGAAAACCTAATCTTGTGCTTTGTCCCGGCGCAGAAGTTTTCACCACCACCTTGTCATTTTACATGCAGAGTCCAGAGCAGCCTCTGCCGTCTGCTGACGAGGTCCTAGTCTGCAGAGAGGAAACATCAGAGGAGGAGGTGGAGATCTTTCTCCGTCGAGCTCTTGGTCAACGCTCAAGACAAAACTGGCAGAAGATATATTCTCTTGTCAATCCAGGGCTGCTGGGATACGATGTTAGTGTGGCTCTGGGGGAGCTCTTTGAGGGCCTTGAGAGAAGTGCCGACCCACGTTACCGTTTGGTAATAGTCAGTCCAGTTGTGCACCAGCACAGATATGTACCCTCTTTCTTCAGCAGTGACAAAGTACAGGCTGGTGTGAATCTAACAGCGGAGACTGCCAGGAAATATCTAAAACACCACTTTGCACAAAACCTGCACCCACACAACCCTGTTGCATTGGTTTCTCCACATCAGCTCTCAGTGTGGATGGTGTCATCTGTGCGCCCTGCAGTGGGTAAGGCTGTTTCATTATGTTTCGTCATTATTTAAATGTTGAGGCAAGAGTATACATTTTTAACATTTCTGGGTAAAATTTACTAAGACTGCAAAGGCTGCACTGCACAGTCTCACTTTATGATTTTGCTTAAAGTGCTGTTAAATAAGGCCTGATACCGGGTTGTTTTGACATATGAGGTGCATGCCTGGAAAGTATTGAAAGTATTTCTGCTGAACTCGGAAAATTGATTGAAGAGAGGACACTTTTGCATCTGCAAGAAGAAAGCTTTGTGTATGATAAGAACTATTAAATAGCCCGGTGTTAGCTCAACAGAAACATTAGTGTTTAAATTACTCGTGGTTAAACTTTTTAACTCCTTTGATTAGATATTGACAACAGATAAATATAATATTATATTTTGTGAAACACCTTAAAATGCATATTGCTTGAGACCAAATGTAGTTTGTGTTTTTTGCATTGCTGCTTTTCTTCTGTTCAACTGGCACTAAACCTCAGTGCAGCCATTTAATAAATAACAACAACTGAAATTTTTGCTTTTAAGTGGCTAAAATCGGGCTGCACATCCCCCCTAGTGGTAACATTAAAACTAACTATGCCATCTGAGCAATTTAAATAATGCTTTAACCTTAGAAATCTACGCATAGGGATTTTTAAGTTACGAAACTTGAATTAATTCATACAATAATTTATATCCTCTTCTATCTTTTTTCTGTCAATAGGGAAATCCCTTTATGTTGATCGTTTGTTTGAGAAGTTCCAGCAGAGATCCCCGCATGCAAAACACATAAGGATCAGACTGATTGAGCCGAGCATTGATATTGACTCTTTGATAAAGAGTCTATCAGACAGACTGGCATCCTTGAGAGAGCAGGACCCTGTTCTCCTGCACATTGACACTGCTGGAGTAAGTATTCAAGCATTTATCTCTGCAGTTATAGTTGTTGTTCTGTTGTGGTTGTACTTTAGAGTGCCTTACTCTTCTCTTTTATCAGGTTCGTTCAGGTCTGGAGGAGCTGCTGTTCCATTTGTTAGTCCTGGGCTGTCTGAGTGACAGTCATGGCTTTCTGTGGAGAAGAAACGTAGCTCATTTGATCACAGTTGAGGTCCTGAGAGGGTGCACATCCCCTCAAAACCAGCCAAAGCAGGTAGCAAAGTCTTTCTCAGATCATAGTCGACATGGATCTGGACCTTTCAATAACAGTGTATTCTCATGTTTTGAATTACCTATCAAAATCTGCCACAACTGCATTGCCCATTGGTGACCATGCATTATAAAAGCCTATTTTTATGTGTGAAACAAATGCCAAACTAAATCACAATCATAAATTCCTTCCCAGGCCAAAAAATGCCTTGATATCCAATAATCTATGTACAAAATTGTATCCCCTCAGGGTCTCCTAGATCTGCATTTTAAATTGATTAAATGCCACTTAATTCAGTATTTGCTCTAAATCATTACATTTATCAACTTTAATCTTTTAAGGATTAACTTTAGTCATTTTAACCTCAATTATGTCATTTAGGTTAGGAAGACTTAAGAGATTTTGTTCCTTTATGAATGTAAAACCAATTTGGAAAAATTTCCTCAAACTAAAATTTATCTAATTAATGATTTGCATCGATGTGTTTGATTTGCTCACACAGACAAAACTCGGACTTCTTGACATTCTGCCTACCATCCATTGTAAACCTCCAAGAGAGGTGCTGGCCATTGGACAGGTGCTGACAAAACAGCTCATTGACCCACTCATAGATGAGCAGGAGTTTTGCAGTGAGGGAATTCAAAGACCTTATCAGTACTTAAAGCTCTACAGAAACAACGAGAATCTGGATCGTTTTAAGTATCAGGAAGGATACACGATGGGGAATCACACCGATTGTCTCAACCACTTCCTGCGATACTGTGGAATGCAAGATCCGTCTTGGGCCGAGCTGAAGAACTTCTCCTGGTTCCTCAACGTGCAACTGAAAGACTGTGAGAACTCAGTTTTCTGTGATCCAGAGATTCTGGCTGACCAGATGCCTGGCTTCAAGAACTTCATAGTGAAGTTCATGATTCTGATGGCGAGAGATTTTGCGTCGCCATCTCTGAACACGTCAGATGAAAGTCCCACGCTGCACATTGATAACAGTCTGGAGGATGAGCTTCTTGCCCGTCTGACAATTCGTAAACACTGGGAAAATGAGTCTCATCCGTACATTTTCTTCAACGCAGACCGGTTCTCTATGTCTTTCCTCGGCTTCAATGTGAGGACAGATGGGAGGCGAAACAGACTCAACGCAGTCGATCCTCACAGTCTCCGGATCCTGATAGAAGATGTGATGTCACAAGCACTTTTTCAAGGCTTAGAACGGAACAGGATCTCTCTCAATGAGGACTTTGATCAGTTGCCCCGGCCAGACAAGATCAAAAGGATTTCATGCGTCGTTGGTGCAAAGAAAGGAATCACGGACAGAAATTTTGATCCGGACCCAACATACGAGCTCACTGCTGACAATGTGATGAAGATGTTGGCCATACACATGAGATTCCGGTGTGGGATTCCCGTTGTCATCATGGGAGAGACCGGCTGTGGAAAAACACGATTAGTCCGTTTCCTTTGTGCTCTGCAGAGGGACGAAAGACCGATAGAGAACATGGTGCTTGTCAAGGTTCACGGTGGAACTACAGCAGAGATGATCTACAGGAAGGTGAGGGAGGCAGAGATGCTCGCTGAAAGGAATCGTAGAAAGCACAAGCTAGACACCATTTTGTTCTTTGATGAGGCCAACACTACAGAAGCCATTTTTGCCATCAAGGAAATCCTGTGTGACCGATCAGTGAAAGGGGATCCTCTGGCGGCAGACAGTGGCTTGAAAATAATAGCTGCTTGCAATCCTTACAGGAGGCACTCACCTGAGATGGTGGAGCGTTTGGAACGTGCAGGATTAGGCTACAGAGTTAAGGCAGATGAAACAGCAGACCGCCTTGGCAAAGTCCCTCTGAGGCAGCTGGTGTACAGAGTTCATCCTCTGCCACCGAGCATGGCTTCCTTGGTGTGGGATTTTGGTCAGCTGAGTGATTCAACTGAACTTTCCTACATCAAACAGATTGTCCAGAAGAAAATTGCCGTCCATCGTCTGCCACTGACCTGCAAGAGCATTATTTCAAATGTTCTGGCAGCCTCCCAGAGATACATGCGGTCTCGAAGAAACGAGTGCAGTTTTGTTAGTCTCAGAGATGTGGAGAGGTCTATGAAAGTGCTAGTCTGGTTTTACGAGCATAGCCAGGTCCTTTTCAACAACCGGGAGGTTCTCAATGAGGTTGAGAAAACGCTGAAGTGCTTGATCCTTGCAGTCGGAGTCTGCTACTACCCGTCACTGATGGCCAAAGAAGAGTACCTCGCTGAAATTTGTAGGTTCTTTCCAGACCCATTTGACTCTTCATCAGCATTGGAGAAAGAGATTTCATCATGTCAAGACTCCTTCCTTGACAACATAAAGACAAGGGAGACCATCGCCAAAAATGTCGCCCTTAAAGAGAACGTGTTTCTCATGGTGGTGTGCATTGAGCTCAGGATCCCACTCTTTCTGGTTGGCAAGCCAGGCAGCTCCAAGTCGCTGGCTAAAACAGTGGTTGCTGATGCCATGCAGGGCCAGAACTCCCACTGTGAACTCTTCAAGGAGCTCAAGCAAGTTCACATGGTCTCCTTCCAGTGCAGTCCTCACTCAAGTCCCGAGGGCATCATAGGGACATTCAGAAACTGCGCTCGGTTTCAGAAGGACAAAAACATGGATGAGTATGTATCAGTGGTGGTGCTTGACGAGATAGGACTAGCAGAAGATTCTCCTCAGATGCCCCTGAAGACTCTGCATCCTCTCTTGGAGGATGGTTGCATTGACAATGACAAGCCAGATCCACACATGAAGGTTGGCTTTGTTGGCATCTCCAACTGGGCTCTTGACCCAGCGAAGATGAACAGAGGAATATTTGTGTCCAGATGGGATCCAAGTGAGGATGAACTTGTGGAAACTGCCAAGGGAATTTGTTCATCCTCCAACCAAATTCTCCTGAAAATCAAACACCTCTTCCCATCTTTGGCGAAGGCCTTCTTGAATATCTGTGATGAGACCTCAAAGAATCAGTTCTTTGGTCTGAGGGATTATTACAGTTTAGTCAAAATGATTTTTGCCACAGTCAAATCCTCACAGCAAGAGCCGGATGATGGACAGTTGGTAGAGGCCATCTTGCGTAACTTCAGTGGACAGCCAGAGGATTTTGACCCTGTCATATTTTTCCAAGAAGTTTGCCAAAACCTTGGAGAAATCCCCAGACCAAGCACCTTGCAAATGGTGAAAAAGAATCTTGATCATGACACCGACCAGGAGAGCCGTTACCTCCTTTTGCTGACCACCAACAATGCAGCTCTCCACATCCTTCAGCAACAGATCTTTGCCAAAGGTGACTATCCACCCCCAGAAATAGTCTTTGGCTCAGGGTTCCCAAAGGACCAAGAATATGCCCAAATCTGCCGTAATGTGAACCGAGTGAAAACATGCATGGAGACCGGGCGTACTGTCATCCTCCTCAACATGCAAAATCTTTATGAGAGCCTCTACGACGCCTTGAACCAGTACTATGTTTACCTCAGTAAGCAGCAATACGTCGATCTTGGTCTTGGCTCCCACAGAGTCAAATGTCGTGTCCATACAAACTTCCGACTGGTGGTAGTGGAGGACCAGAAGAAGGTGTATGAACACTTTCCAGTGCCCCTCATCAACAGGCTTGAAAAACACAGGGTGGATCGGAGCACGGACCTGGAACCATGGCAACACAGGGTTCTCCACAAACTGAAGGAGTGGGTGAAGGAATTCTTGGGTGAGGCCTCAGAGGATTTCAAGCTGTCTGACATTTTTGTTGGCTTCCATGGTGATGCCTGCGCAAGTGCTCTCTTGCAGGCACTAGAAAAGAGAGTGCAAGAAGTCGAAGACAGTGCCGTGAGGCAGCTTCAACAGGATGAACAAGAAGAACCAAAGGGAAAAGTTGAGCCAAATTCGAGCAAACGTGAAGATGTAACAGTTAAGGAGGATGACCAGCTGGGTGATGCAATGGACGTAGAGATCGCTGGAAAAGAGCAAGAAATTGTGGCAATGGAAAAGATCGATGACGAATCCACTGAGGTATGTGATGACGAGAACAAAGTGATGTCTGAGGGTGAAGAAGAGATGGAGACAGAGACAGTGGTTGGGTCAGCCGGGGAAAATGAGGAAAAACAAGTCTTTGAATTAGCCAAAGTTCTCTTGTTGAACTGTGCCACCCCGGACGCTGTGGTGAGGCTGAAGAACTCAGACTTAGCAAACCAGGAGAAGGACAAACTCCAAAGATTGTACTTTGACCAACAGCATCACCACTCACTCCGGGATTACCTGGAAGATTGCCAGCACAAGCATCAGGACTCCAGCAAGTTTCTAGAGGTACGCCACAAATGACAGCTCAAACTTAAATTTTCATCGCTCCTTTATAATCACTACAAATTGTTGACTTCACTATCTACTTTGTGGTTTTGCACAGATCACTACATTCTCCAGCTTGTTGACCAGATCAGATGTCAAAGTAGTAGCTCATGCTCTCGGACTTCACACAGACAAGATCCTCCTGCTTTCACTCCACCAGTTTGACACCGAGGTCTCCTTCTGCAACAAGATACGGTAAATGAACTATATAAATAATAGCAGCATGAGTTTAATATAATTTTTGGTCTTTTAATCTTTCTCTTACTGATACTTTTCTGTGTCAGGAGCTTCCTTCAAGATGCTGGCCACTCTCTTCACATCCTGTTAATCCAGATGGACCTTGAGGAATCCCAGTGCAGCGATGAGCTCATAGCGTCAGCAAAGTAGGGCTCAACGTCAGGCACTTCCTGTGAACTGTGATTACATGAATGATCAGTGGAAACAATGAGATTACAGCTGTTTCAGGTGTGTTTATAATTCCATCTGCCATCTTCAGATACTGCACCATGAATTACCTGATGTCACGTGACGAACAGACGTGTTGGGTGATTTTCATTGTGAAGGTTTCCAGGATCCCAAGTCAGTCACAGTACATTGGTTTCCAAGGAGGTTAGTATTCATTGGGAATATACTGAATGTTGTACTCTATTATACAAAAAAGATTAATTCCATGGTTTGGTCTTTGGCATCGAAGGAGTTTGGACCTCGGTGCATATCGACGACCTGAGAGATTCAGAGGACATGAGCCCGAACTTCTTGGTTTTCTGTGGAACTCTGATTAGCAACCTACTCAACCCTGCACTGTCAGGTAGAAACTGTGCATCTTCTGAGAATTAACAAGTGCGTTAAATAGGAATGAAAGTGGTTTGTACATAACATAACAACAATATTTCTTGATCTTCAACAGAAAACCACAAAGACAGAGAAACAGCGGCGGACAGAGAGGACTCTGAAGTAGACAGAAATGTGAGTCTTAGAGTTAATAAACATTATGTTCTTTTACGTTCAGTCATGTAAAACAAATTTAACGTTTTTAAAAACTTACGCCATATACTTGTGTTTGCATACAGGCAGACAGAGCCCAACTCCACAGCCTGTCTTTAGTGAGGTCATGCATCCAAAAAGCGGTGGGTTTGCTGAGGGACCACGACGAGATGCCGTCACGAAGCATGCAGCGGATGCAAACCCTCCTGACACTTCTAGGAACTAGTCGAAATCGTCTAGGAGGTGAATATGGTCATCTTATATTGATTTTAGTTTGTGACATTTTTAATTGTGTCCATTACTCACCTCCATCTCAAATATATTCTGTGTTGTTGCATCTTAAATTGTTTCTGATGAAACTATAAACTTTGTTAAAGCTCACTTTCAGAAGGTGCTGTTGAGTAGACTGGCAGAGGTCTTGGCACAGAGAGAAGAGAGGATGGGCTCTCCTAAGGACTGGGTGACCAGAGAAGCCAAGAAACGTCAGGCTCTACAAGAGGGAGGAACTCTGAGGTAAAAATCTCCTTCAGAGTTGATTGTGAACTTGTGAACATATTTGTTCTTTTTCCTTAAAATTGATCATGTTTCAGTCTTTATTTGCTGTTTGTTTGTTGGTTGGCAGGATATCTGAGAATCTGTGGGAAGATTTTATTGAAATATTTTTGGGAAGAAAGGCAATCATCCTAGAATACAATGAGATAGGGTATCTTTGATCATTTACACCATTCTGACATGAACTACTGCACTTCATTGAAGGAAAAAATGTGGCACATGTATCCAATTTTTGTCTGTTACTATGTGTATTTTATTTTATTTATTAAAGGATCTTAGGTAGAGTAGTGTACACCCTTTGTAGAAGTCAAGGAGCCAATCAAGTTTCCTATCTTGTGTTGTCTTTGTGTGGCAGACACACCTTGTGGCGCTGTCTTCAGTCTACTGTGACTCCGATCTTGGCCAGCATGCTGGAAGTTATGGACAGGTACGCCAATCTGGACCAGCTCTCTGATGACAGGCTCAGCGAGGGCCTGGTTACGCTGTGGTTGGACATCCTGGCAGATTCACAGATTTTACAACTAACACCCCTCCAAAACCAAAGGTAGTGTCGATTACTTCTTTTGAATTTCTATTATAAATCTCTAAATTGATGTAATTAAAAATCTGCATCATGTTCTTGTCTCTTGTTGTAATGTCCAGTGTGTCAGATCAGGAGGTGCTTGTGCAGCACTACTTCCTGTTGGACGATGAAGAACAACCCAGTGCTGCTCCGTTCAGCTGGGTCATCAAAATGCACCTTGAAAGTGTGTGGGAGGAATCTGAATTTATGCCAGGTTCGTCTTGGATCTTCGAGTGTATTCATTAAAATGAAGCTTTAAACATGATTTAAATTATCGATACCTTGAAGCTTATATGGTTATTTTCTTTCTTGTTCCTCAGTAACAAAAGACGGAAACACAGAGAGGATTCTCCAGTTTGTGAGCACCTTCAACAACAGCAGGCTGGGCAGCCACTTGCAGAGACTCTCAGACGGAGAGCGATTGGAGTATGGCCACCACTATCTCCAAGACTTCCTGCTGCTTTCTTTCAAGATCAAGTCGAAGGATGAACTAAGGGTATAGACATTAGGAGTTACATATCGGCGAGGTAAAATGTAATTTGCAAACAGCCTTTGACTTTTGACTTATCTGTCACATGCAGGTGCTCACCAAGGCCATGCTGGGCTGTGTGTCTGAGCTTCAGAGGTCCATGGGCACAGACCCTGATCTCTCTCCTGCTTGGATAATGGCCGCTGCCAAACATTTTGCACCCAGGCTGGACACTCTCTGCCACATATTTCTGCTGCAGCCCCAGCTGGCTGCTGATGTCCTTCGGCAGCGGGAACCCCAGGAAATGGTAAGTATAACAACTGCAGAACAACGACAAAGAAGAAAGCTAAATGCTAAAAGTTTGCAAGCTAATAAGCAAGCTACATGCTAAACATACCATATACGAGAGAAGTTAACATGTTAACATGTCAGCTACGTCTAAGAACCATATTATAAGCTACACCTTAGCTTATTATATGGTCACCATACAGATAATAAGCCTTTGAAACATGTTTGTCTTTATTTACATTACTGACATTAACAATTATAGTACATTACTGAACGTTAGCTTACCAGGCTAACGCAACAAATTGGCAGGACTCTTTCTTTCCCTGTTCATTAATGTTCATTTGCAAAACCTGCAAAACATGACACGGTTTGGATGCAGACAACTGGAACATTCAGAGAGAGGGAAAGAGAGGAACTTCTTAATGTATTAAGCTTGAAAAAAACAAAACAAAACTTAGACTTTATGCAACTTACTGTAACTTCTTCAAATTCAAATGCTCTGTTGGGTAGCAGCAGCACTTTCTCCCGCAGCACTTGCAATTTTAAAACAAAATTCCCATGCTCAGTTTGGGAGAGGAGGAACCTTTCTGACGTTACGGGGACAGTTATGTTCAGGAAATGGGACACCTTGCAGTGAAACAAAACGAAATGTGTTTTTATTTTTGGCAGGTGGAGGACATTTCAGCTCTTGGTATCTGTGTGGAGCAGACCAAACTCCTGACTGTCACTTCTCTGCGAGAGTGCGAGTCATTTGTGAGGAGGGTGGAGTTTCTGCAGCCGTGTCTGGATAGAGCGTTCGGTCAGAAATACAGAGCTCTGTGCGGCGCTGGCTGTCTGCAACATCTGGACTCCATCAGGTGAGTCTGCCAAGATGTCCAGAAAGAAAAAAAAACAGATTGTGTGTGTCTGAGGTTTAATTATAATCTCTTTTTCCCTTTCAGGTCGCTGTGGCATGGGATGCTGGTTGTCGCGTCTTTCATTCAGCACATCATTTTTAAAGTTAAAAAGAACGACACTAAAATGGAAGAACTGGCTCTCCAGCACTGCAATCTTCACCTGAAGGTAAGTATAATGGTTTTAGGTTGTGTGTGTTTTCTGTGTTTGACATGACTGAACAAGGTCATAATTAGCCTCATGTAGCCTCTCAGATCCTGACAGGAGATCAGATCTTAAACGTCTGCTACACCTTTTCAGCGAAGATTGTTAATTTTTTTATTATGTTAGCAGTTGTTATGTTTGGCAGTCTTTACCTCAGGTGTGTCCTCCAGTATAAAACATGTTGGGAACTCCCTCTTAAACAACTCAAGAGTAAAAAGTGAAGGAAAAATGAAACAATGCCAAAAGGTCTTAGAGTCTTTTTAACAATAAAGATGTAAAATCTCTGTAGTTGTAGGTGATTAAACAAAAGATATTTTTCCTCTCTGATTTCCAGCTGATGCAGGAGTCGCCTGACGTCCAGAACGTGGACACACTGCAGAAGCTGATCCGCATCCTGAATTCTTACCACAACGAGTGCATCAGCAGAGATCTGAGGTCAGATTCTACCTTTAGATATTTATATTCATACGACCATTTGCCAGTTTATGGAAACATCTGTGTTTTCAATGCAATAAACTGAAGAATGTCCATCATAATGAATTCAATGCAGTTTCACCATTTCTTTTGAACGAGTCACTCATCAAACTGTAATTCAGTGCATCTGTATGCACCGTAGAATTAGATTACACACATACATCTTTCTTCTTATCTCACAGTTATTTAACTTATCTCTCTAATGATGCTTTTTTTCTCCTGAAGGTTTGGCCTTTCTTGTCCGGTTTGCCTGTCGGAGTTCACACAGCCGTGTTTGCTCCCCTGCCAGCACATCCTCTGTCTGCCGTGTCTGCAGAGCTGCATTCAGGCACAGATGCGTACTTGTCCGAAATGCAGGAAGGACCTGCCTCCGAACTTTAAGCCGACTGTTTCTCCAACCATCGAGTGAGTACA
The DNA here is from genome assembly GCA_029490765.1 of Euthynnus affinis. Lineage (NCBI taxonomy): Eukaryota > Metazoa > Chordata > Actinopteri > Scombriformes > Scombridae > Euthynnus > Euthynnus affinis. Next base: position 5,460,913 of record CM055857.1, on the reverse strand, counting down.
AAGAAGTTACATGATGTAAATAAAGCGACGTGATGAGTCGTTTAGTCAAAATCCATTCATTCAATCCAACTTATCTAAAATATAAGTACAAAAAAATTCTAATTGGATTTAAGCAGCAATCAGTGACATTCACACAAAACATCATATATTGTCTAATAAGTGCAGTTTGAGGAATTATTAAATGTTTGCAAGAAGAACTGGACGAAGACGGTGGTGTTTATTTACAGTCAGGCATTTCTGCAGGTTGTGAGCTCCAATTAGAAAATGAAGAATTAAATAAATGTAGTTATAAAATAACGATGGGGCCTCCATGATTCTGATTAGTTACAGAGTGTAAACATATCTGCTATTGTACCTTGACTATTCAAGGTCAAGGTTATTGTCATTCTTTGCATATACAATACTATAATAGAGCACATGGGGACCAATAATAGTGCACACAATAAGAATAAAAGGACAAGAAAATGCATTTAATATTGAGTTTAGTGCAATGGATGACAACGTGCCATCACTCTTTTGTTGATGTTCCTTGTTTATTTAGAGCTCACTGAGTTTAACTGGAGACTTTTTAAGACCTTTTTAACACTACATTGTATGTATGTATAATTACAATAGTTCAGCATTTATTTTACTTAACATTTGTATAAAAATGAGAAAAAAACTCCCTCACATTGTCTTGCTTACTGCTAGAATACATAATAATTAAATGTGTGCATGTATATCTGATGAAGGTTGATGTGCAGGACCTTTTAATTCAAGTTGTGCTCTCCTCTGATGCACCTGTCACATATTCAGCAACAACAACATTTATTAATACAATACTGAATATTATAACAGAACAATAATCTGCATCAACATCCGGGCATCCACTGCTGCTTCCCTCGTCAATAAAACTTTGCTTTTCACACTTCAGGGCGGCTCTTCAGCAGCAAGCGGACGTCAGGAGCTGCTGTAACTCCTTCTTCCTGGAGGTGGTGTCCAGGTTCTGTCTGTCAGAGGGGCAAAGACCAGAAGAGGGAGTGGTGGAGCTGCTCTTCTCCCTGCTAGTCTCTGCTAACGGTCAGTGAGAGACTGTTAAGTCAATAATAATAATAATAATAATGATAATTAGATGATATATGATGCTTTGATGATGAGATGTTCGTCAGCTGATTCTCTCTGATGATGCAGGAGACGTGTACAGGACCAGAGAGCTCACTCCTTTCCTGGAGTGTGTGGACAACAGTCCGGTGGTTCGTTCTGTGCTGCCAAAACTCCTGCTGCAGTACAGGTGAGGGCACCACAGGTGGAGGAAGAGCTCAAAAGTCCAAAATTCAAATATTTACTTTATGTTTTAGCAGTAAAATGTGATGAATTATCTACAGTTAAAGTACTGAGAGTATAAAATGTTTCCTGTTAGGTGGGAAAATATAACATTTAGATGTAAAAGGAATGAAAAGACTTGCTTACAGCAAGCAAAAACTCTCCGAGGTTCAAATGGGAACTTTTGAAAAATGGGAACTGTTCACACACTTTAAACAATCGTGAACCTTTAAGCTGAAACAAACACAGCTGCTTCTCCGAGATCCTAATAAACTGACAGTTTGAGGATTCATGATGTCGCTATTCCAAAAAAAACCAACATATTTCATAGATCTTATCTCATGTTTTAAATGTAACCAGCAACCCGAGTGAGTTTCCTAGTGATTGAAAAACATAGTAAAGCTCCTAAAACTAAAAACATATGTTTCTGGAAACTGCGGTGTCGGTTAATCACGGTGCATCTGTCAGTTTTGAGCAGGCGAAGGCTCACATCCAGACCTACCTCAAGAATCTGAAGGAGAATCTTCTAGACAAAGAGGACCACACCGAACTCTACCTGCTGTTTGTCAACTGTTTCCAGGTAAAGGTCTTTGTCATTAACCAGCCATCAGTTGTTTCACACAATTAGAGAATCTATGTGATGCTGTTATATCCTTATTTGTGTCTATTTATCCCAAACAACTGATGTTCTTGCTGCCAGAAATAAAAAGCATCACCTCAGACTCTCTCCCCCGTCGACGTGATGAAAGTAGGAAAACATTTATCGAGATATTTTTTCCACATGTCGATGATGATTTTTTTTTTTTTTACATCTCTCCCAGGACTCTCTGTTGTGCTCCGAGGCGAGGGAAGGGGAGCGGAGTAGACAGGAGCAGCGGCAGGCGGAGATCGGATTCCTGAGCAGGATCGCCAGGAAACAGACTCCAGACAGACAAGTCGACCCCGCAGAGTTCCTGCTCAACACGGCCAGACTGAGGATATGTCTGACCGCGGCCGCGCGGCTGCTGGAGAGAGCCGCTCAAGGTGCGTGATGCTGAAAGTTCGTCAGGTTAGGTTTGCACACGCATGAGGCTGAGTCCCAAATCCATACTGCACATCGAGCCTCGGTCTGCAGACTCTCATGTGCTGTTGATGGATAATATTCTCCCACGATGCAAAGGAAAGGAAAGAAAATGCAGGTGCTACTCACAGCTGGAAAAAATGAAAGGGTGACATCGCTCCAGGAAGAGCTCAGAAAATATTTTTAAACAAACATATTGCTGTCTTCTCTCTAGAGTTTGATTTCTTTTGCACAGCACAGCAGAGAGACAATGTAGTATATACAGAGAAATAATGAATCCATTGGTTGATCAACAGAAAATTAATTGGGAACTATTTTGATCATCAATAAACCATTTAAACCTTTTTATTTTTTGCAGAAAAATGTCCAAACATCTCCATCTGCAGCTTCTCTAATGAGAGGATTTGCTTGTTTTCTCTGTTTCATGTCACTGCTAAAGGAAATCTTTTAGTTTTTGACCTGAGAAAACACATCAGCAAGGATTCTGAGAAGATGTGATGGCAATTTTCCACCATTTTAAGGGCTAAACATTAAAATTATATGATAATTTAATATGAAAATTATAATTAGTTGCAGCCTTAATGTAGAAAGTATACTATGGAGATTAGAATATAGTATACAGTGTATTATTATTATTATTAGTCTGTAGTATAGAAATGGGGCACAAAGATTGTTTGATTGCACCTAAAAATTAAAAAACATTTTAAATTCCATCATCTGTTCTGTAGTTTTGATGAAAAAGTGGAAATAAATGACCACGTCGTTTCTGCAGGAAATGCTGGCAGACACGGGGAGACGGAGGCTGATCAGTACCTGCAGCAGGTGAGGGCGGTGTGCGAGTACTCCGGTAACGACTGGTACAGGGTGTTCCTGCTGCGAGCCCTCAACAGAGTCTCCGGCATGGACTGCATCACGTCCCTGATGAACATCCCCGCCTGGAGATGGGTCTTCCCAGCACACCTCCTTCAGCTGCAGGTAGATAGATGTTTTACAGAAACACGGAGCCGCTCTGTGAGGAAAACATCACACAGTGTCTTGTTGTAACAGGAATGAGTAGGAATGTCATTCACACCTGCATTAACATGCGTTTTTTCTCTTATCCGGCTATCCAGATGTGGGTGTAAATGGGGGTAAAAACAAAAAAAAAAAAACAGCTGAGAGTTATGCAAAAATATAAAAGATAACAGGAAAAGCCCAAATAACATTCAAGATGATGAACCAGAAGCCCCGTGCAGCCAAAATCCTTCATACTGTCACACAGACTCATCCATCACTCAGACAAATATGCTTCCATTTCTGCAGATATATCAGTTCACACCAGCTGGGAGACATTTTTTACTCGCTAAGTCTTTCTTTTCCTGCATGCTTGTGAAGCACACGACACTATTAACTACAACCGACTGCTGTGAGAGTTCATTAGGGGCGTTTTATCAGTGTGACCAAGGAGAATAAAACAAACAAATTAGTAATGAATCGAGTAGTAACTGTGCAAAAAAGCTTTGAAATTGATTTAAACTTTTTTTTTCACCCAAAGAGGATGACTCCGACCCAGAGGGACCAGTTCCTCTGCTGTGGGCCGTCTTACCGAGCTCTGAGAGACGCCATGGTCCAGTTTCTGCTGGGAAAAAACAACAACCTCCTGACAGAAGTTCAGGTCAGAGACGACCGCAGAGATAATACGATACGAACTCTAACTCTATAAAAAAAATCAAACTTCTTGGTGTCGTTCGCTTATATTTTTTTTCCCTGTGTTGCTCTCCATTGTTTTGTGTTTTCTCTGTAGAAGCTGAGAGGTTCTCAGATCAGCCTCCTGGCTCTGGCCCTGTTCAGACAGATCACCTGCCGCTACAAATCAGCTGATGTCAACGTACATCCTTCCCGACAGGTACGGGCTCCGTACATGACGTCTAATGTAAATCCTTTCTATTAAAGTAAATCTACTTTCCGTTGTTGACTATGCATGAACTTACAGGAGAGGGCGATGCTGGAGGACTTCCTGAAAAACATCAGATCGAGGGAGTTCGGGGAGTTCTGCGCGTCACTCCTGTCGGAGCGGATCGGCGGGCCGCGCTCAAACCTCCGCATGGATCCGGGTCTGTCTCCTCAGAGACAAACCCTCCTGGAGCTGCTGGTCCATCTGAACTCTGTGCTCCTCAGCGGGAATACTCTGCTGCTTCCTCTCCAGCAGATAGCTTTCCAGCCTCAAAATGTGACAGTAAGACGCTTCTTTATCATACATTTAGCTTTTTCTTCACGGCGTCTGTCTCTCTTAAAGGGGCACCCCCGCTGATGTCGTAGTGATGTCATCAGGGTTATCTCAGCTTTGGCTTGAAGGCTGCACGTTTTTAAAACAGAGAGCCCCGCTTTACTTTGCAAACCTGTAGTGTGGGGTTTCAAAGATGTGAGGGGAGAAGCTAATAAAAGATGCAATCAAACTGCATTATGGGAATTGTAGGATCCAGCGTTTTTAGAGCTTCACCCACACGATAGACAGAATAGTCAGGATATCTCAGCCTTTGCAGCTTTAAGTTTTAATTATTTTATTTATTTTTTACTTTCTTTTTTTCAAACTTTTTTGATTTTTGAAAGTTCACAGTCCGTGTTCTTCAGTTCAGGCTTTCATAATCGATGTCACTGGAAAACTTTCCATCCTCATTTGCAGTCGGAGTTCATCGCGTAGACTCGTCTGCTGCTTCATTTTTGACCATTTTCTTTTCTTAATCTGTCCCCCAAACTTTATGGAAGTGCAAAACTAAATAACCAGAGTGCCCCTTTAACGCTTTAACGCAGTTTCCACCAAAAAAATCTTTTCATTCGATTGTTTTTAAGATTTTTACTCACAGTTTTTACAAAATCCATCATTTAAAAAATCTACGTTTCATGTGATAAAATTTGATTTAAAAAAAGTGATGGATTTCTAGATAAAACTAAAAACTGAAAGTAATATATTAGCCATGAATTTAACACATTAACTCAACTTACTTCTCCATCCAAGCACTACTACCTGCCAACCATGGCCGATGATCACACAGATGACGCCAGACAGTGGCTGACTGGAGAGAGGAGGTTACAGCAATACTGTAAGTCATTAACATACTTAAGATATCTTTGTTATAATCAGTTCTCTCTCTCTCTATATATATATATATATATATATACATATATATAATGTCTTTTCTATCATTTGCAGACTGTGCCAACGGACATCCTGTCTTTGTGGGAGAGGTTTGAGCTTCTTTGTGTTCCTTAACATCAAACATGAGAATAAAACAACATAAAACACTAATCAATATATTATATACTTCTTTATTTACAGTGTGGTAAACCAGTGGTCAAATCCAGATGTCCAGACTGCGGAGCTCCAATCGGTGGGGAAAACCACAGACCAGTTGCCGGCTTTACTTCACAAAGAGCCCAGAGGTATTAATAATTATTCAGCTCCGTGGTGTTAATTCCTCAGTTAAAGAAACGTGTGTTTTAATTTAATTTGTGTCCTTCCTCGTGTGTCAGAGATCAAATCTGGACAGGTCACATACTGGGAGAAGCTGGTCAGAGGTCTGAAGCCCCCGAGAGACAGATGACGTTAGTTCAGTCCTGCGTCCTGCGGCTGCTTACGCACCTGGCCATGCTTCAAGGCGCCGTCGGGAATGACAGAGTGAGGAGGAGTCGCATGAGTTTACACATCAGCTGTATCGTATAGATGATATAAGACTTTGTGATAATACTCCTGTGTTTGTAGGGAGTCGCTGACATGATCCACCCCAGGCCGTTTGATGTTTTCACCTTCCTTTGGAAACACCTGGAAAAGGACATGAAGGTTTTGGGGAAGACGTTGGATCAGAACATGGACAACACAGCGGTTACAGTTCATCTGATCCTCAACGCCTGCACAGAATTCAACACAGGTGATGCTGACTGTCCAATGAATGCTCAGCACACAGTTTCTACACACAAGCACAGACATGCTAAACATACATGTACTCTGCTTAATGTTACAGTTTCCCGCGGCAACAGACTTGACCTCACCTCCAAAGACGGACGGAAACAGTGGGAGAAGCTCGTCTGCGATTCTTCCATCAATCCAATAGTCAAACATGTAAATAATACAATATATATTTAAAGGGAGTGGATTGATTGTTTACCTGTAAACAAAATCACTAATAGTCACATTTTCATATCAGAGATACAGAGCCGTCCTGGCTGAAGCTCAGGAAAGAATCGCCGCTGATGACGGACTTGCTGGAAGCCCCCTGATGACTCTCGTCTCCGGGGATCCCGCGCCCATGCTGTCCCTTCCCTCTGACTGCCCGACGCATCGCTCCTCCTTCTGGACTCTTCCCGAGACGATGACGTTGGAGCGCTTCTGTCAGTTGGTGGGAGAGGCGCAGGAACGCACCTCTTTGACCCTGCTGGACTTGTTTCTCAAAAAGGTACCGGTCTCCGCGTGAGAAAGACACAGTAGGAGGATAATGCTCGACAGATTTGACAGGTTTTAAATCCTGATCCTGAGAAATGGTGATGGGCTGACAGACCAAACAGATTATCTGATGGTGTGAGAAGAGGATTACAGATTCATCTTAGAGGGGTGAACAGCTACTGAGAGTCCAGAGAGCGAGCGCAGACCTCCATCAAGACTCATTGTTTCATAACAGAAAATGTTAAGAAACTTTAATAGATAACAGACAATAATACTGATTGTCTGATGAACCTTAATTCTGTTTCAGAAAACTTTCAGTAGAGTCCGACTCATTAGCTCTGAGTTATAGACATTTAATTATATCGTGCTACTGCAGCATCATCTATAAATGAAGTGTCATTAAAGTTGCCCTAATTTAGTACAACTCTAATGCTAATGGTGGAGATATCTGCACCAAGAATATATGAGTTCGTCCTTGTTTCTTGGCTTCATATTACAGCGGATCTCACTGAGGGTTTATTCTGTGGTGTTGGAGACAACATGCTAAATATCAGACAAACAAAAGTGCAAACTGGGAACAGAAATGTCAGATTAAATTTAATATATTTATAGAGCACATTTAAAATAGCAAATAGCCAAACAACCCAAGTGCTTAACAGGGAAAAAACACATGTTAAAATGTTCAGTTTAGGTTCAATTTTGTGCGAAAATACTGTAAATTTAATAATAATCACAATAAATAAAAGTAAAAAGCCAAATTCTGGTCATCTCCACTTGTTACTTGTTAATATATTGATTATATATAACACTTAACATTATATCAGTCTATAAAAAATAATAATAAATGGTTTACAACACACTATAAAGCAGTTATAAGCAGATATGAGTCGTTATTAATGCATTTATTAACAACTGTGGGCGACCATAAGTGGATTCTGGTGTATAAACAGATAATGAATTCTTCTTATAACTAAACTGTAGTGTGTTAGAAACTGTTTATTAAATGTTTATAGATTATAAATGCAAAATAAGGGGACTTAAAGTGTTGCTTGAATATTTCTGTGTCGATTCCTGCACGACACGAAGTTCTGACGTCTGCGGCGACGCGTTCTCGGAGCCGAGCTCAGGCAGTTCGAAGCATCTCACTGACACTGTCGGTATGTGTTTGTCTCAGATTCACTGTGTGAGGCAGTTACATCACCTGCCGGAGCTGGCGGCTCTGCAGTCGGACCTGCTCAGGGTGTTTCCGCTGGCGTCAGACTCCACGCCTCAGACCATCGCGCAGATGTTACAGCGGATACCAGAAGGTATATAAACATGTAAAAACTTTCACAATCACACACACACACAAAAACAAAGCTTTATGTAAACTCGACTCTCTTGTGATGTTTGTTAGGATATCAGAAGAAGATGCTGGTGGAGAGAGTGGACAGATTCATCAAGGTGTGGAACAGGCTCAGAGCCGAGGTGGCAAACAACTGTAAGCACGTCTCCGCTGACATTTAACTGCAATGTGTGCATGTACGGCATTAAGAGTTCATTCATGCTGCTGATATAAATGCAGAGATATGCTGGAATATGTCAGAGTAACAGTGATGGGTTATCTCAGCTTGGTCTTGAGTTACAAACTCAAAGCAAGAAGTTTAAAAGACAGTTTAAATCAACCTTCATCACAGTTTAATGCAAACAGTCTGAAGTCATCAGTGTTTGGAGTCATAATAATTAGCGAAATAAGAGGAAAATTATATTTTGCTGCTTCTTTTATAATAATTCTATGTGTTTTTTTACTTTATAGTAGAAGAGTTGTTGAATTGTTTGCTCCCTTCACTGCATGACTGCATTCTCACACCTGTCTGCGTGTCTGTGTGTGCAAATGAAGCGGCGGATTTGGGTGAGAGAGAGGTGACGACCGAGAGCACCGGGGAGTTTCTGACACCCTGCCGGCACGGACCGGGGTCGTGTCTCCGAACTCTGGTGGACTTCCTGTCGGAGACTCACAACAGCCTGGTGAAAGAGGCGAGGAGAGCGAGCGGCCAGGACGACAGGTCAGTGAAAAGCCGTCCGTCGAGTCGAAGCGTGAAGACTGTTGAGGTCTGACTCACCTCAACGTCGACATTATCACCACCAACTGTTGCTCCTTAGATCCGTATGAAAACTTATTTAATAATGTCCTCTCCTGACTGATGGGAGAAAAATATTAGGATACTTGCAGGTCTTAAAAAGCTTCATTTTCCTCAAAAAAAGGTCTTCAAATTTAATTAACAAGTCTTATTTTCTCTCTCACCTGCTGTAATGTTAGTTATAAAACACCTGTGCATTTGAAGTGGGGTTGTTTTTGGCTGCAGGAAGCTGTTAAATGCTTTTTATGCAGCTCGGAAGTTCATCCAGTCATGAGGGGAAAATGCAGATTTAAAGCAAAAACTTTGATGAATTGATCATTTTTATGTGAGTTAATCAATACATCCCTTTGCTCCCACCTTGGACTCCTTCAAATCCAACCTCAGAACAGACCTGTTTACTCAGGCTTTTGGTCCACAGTTACCAAAATGAACTCATTCTCTGTTGTTTATTTTTGTCTCTGTAAGCATCCTCGGGTGTTCTGAAAGGCGCTATACAAATCTAATGTATTATTATTATTATTATTATTATTATTATTATTATTATTATTATTATTACTCTACTTATCCAGGTCACATTACTTTAATGAATTATATCATTAGGATTTATGTGTGATTGTGGAACAGGTATTAAATTAAATTGCACACTATGTGGTCTGAAAAAGGGCTTCAAAAGTCTTTAAAATTTTGTTTTAAATCCATAATTTGAGCCGGCAAAGAATCTGAATCTGGCTCGACTCTTCCTGCCTCGAAACAACAGAACCTCATCCACCAATCAAATGCCTGCAATCACATTTTGCAGGTAGATAACTTTGTCATGTGAGTTTCCAGGCATCCAAACAGGAGATGAAACGATCTCCACCTTGATTAGATGCTCTCTCGTAGATTTATAAACCCTTAGGTGATGTTTTTATAGCGTCTGATAAACCTTTCAAATGAATGCATGTTTTACTCAAACTCAGCTTCCTGTTTAATATTTCATCTCCTCACATGTAGTTCTAACAACACAACTACTGCAACACTATCCTCTTCAACACACCCTCAAAGCTCCTCAATGTGTCCAAAAACTCTGCTGCCAGACTCCTCACACCCACGTCCTGCTCCCATGACCACATCACACCCGTTCTGTGGCTCCCAAAGCTCTCAAAACTCCCCTTTTTAAAACTACTTTTAACTAATTTAAGCTTAAAAGCGTCTTTTAATCTCTTTTACTGCATTTGTTTTCTGCTTTTAACTCTTTGTTTATCTACGTAAAGCATCTTTAAGTGCCTTTAAAAGCACTGCATACATAAAATGTAGCATTATTATTATTAATATTATTATGAAACACATCCATACCACCTGTAGCCCCGTTGAATGTCTTTCATGCAGTGCTGTTTTCAGTCTGAAAATAGCCCTGAACCTACTTTTAACACGGCCCGATCTCGGACGTTCTCCTGTTTTATTTCCCCAGTGAGTACAGCGTCCCTCTGGAGAGGATATCAGAAACCCAGCTGACTCAGTGCCACCCAGAAAGGGAGCTGCTACCTCTGGTTTTAGCCCACTGCCACTACACCTTGAAGAAAGGCGGGGAGACCGACAGCCGCTACGACCTGCCGGGGATCCAAACCCAACTGGCCCGTCGATTCCTGGCCGGGAAACCACTTATCCGAGCGGTAAAGATCTAAAAAAAAAAAAAAAAAAACGCTGCATGCATGCAGGTGTCAGATAATATCAAACATACTTCTTCTAACCTTGCACTTGTATCCACTTGTAACCAGGACACCTCGAGGTACTTGAACAGACATCTCAAGGATTTCTCCGTGGTCCTGAACGAGGTCAGGGGAAAGATTCGTCAGGTGAGAGTGTTTCAGTTACTTGTGAACCTTGGCGGTACCGGAGTCGTCATCTGGAACTGACTAATTCAAGCTGAAGAATGCTCACAGTAGTCGTCCCCCCCCCTTCCCTCCCTCCTCCCTTTTTGAGAGGCCACTTTGTTAGAGGTCAAATTCCTCTCCTCTCCTCTCGCTGGCCCGCTCTGACGCTTGTTTCTCTGTCTCCTCTAGGAACCTCTGAAGGGTTCGGTGAGCGGCACCATGAGGGCGGTGCTGCGCTCGTACACGGACGCGTGCGACGCCGTGCACGTGGTGGAGACCGGCCTGCGTTTCGTCGGCAAGACGGGCGGGGACCCTCAAGGTCAACTCCTGTCCTACCTCACTGATTCTCTGCAGATGGGCCGGCAGATTTCCAGCACCGTAGCCAAGGTACAAAACCTCCAGAAACCCGCAGCTATTTCCCTTACAGCGTAGTTATGCAAAGAATGCGATGCACTGTTACACCGTCCTCTCTCTCCCCCTTCTTGTTTTTCCCATTAAAGACAACTTTATTAACGCTCGGGAACAAAATGAAAGAATGCTGCTCTTCATGCCAGAAGTCTAAATCTATCTGAAAACACTTTAAAGCTGTTTTATTTTCATTTTAGGGTCTCGCGGAGAGCAAACTGGAACACAGTATATCCACCTGGCAGCTCCTGACTTGTTGGAAATCTGAGCTTATGCTGAGCAGAAAGCAAGTAAGTATTAATAAAAATCAAAGAACTGAACAGGATGAGGCAGAAAAAATGGAATTATAACACTGTATTTCCATGTTTTTGGGTCAAAACTGTCCATTCACTAAGGCCTTTTTTTTTAAAGTTGTGCCATTATTTACGCTCGTGACCCCTGCTGGCTACCAGCGGCTGACCCCAAACACCACAGAGAGCTAAATTTCAGGGCTGTAATCCGTTAGAAGTGTGCTGCGTGACACGGCGGGCGCCCAGAGTTTGACCCCAATAAAGAACATCATTTAAGGAATTCTGTCTGTACTGCAGTTTCTACCACAAACGCCACTAAAAAAAATAAGAGCTACATTTTTTTTTTAATAAAACATACGTTCACGGTCGTGTTTCAGAACCCGTTTCCGAGGCTGCCCTCAGAGTTCCAGCAGGCGCTGCCGGAGGAGGAGAAGAAGGGGCTGAAGGTCTTCCTCGGCGCCACGGACGTCGACGCTTTCTCTCTGGAGCTGCACGAAATTCTGATGCTGAAGACGAGCGACTCCGACCCAGAAGAGGCTTACCACCCTGACTGGGAGTAAGTATAAGCCATCTGTACCCCCCCACCTCCCTCCCCTTCCCTCCCTCCCTTGAATATTTGACCATTTGTGTGTTTCTGTAGGAGGTAACGCACCAAATGGTAAAGAATTTCCAAAACACCCTAAAGGATGTTTTGAAGCATTTTTTTTTCTTTCTGTAAGCTTGTGAATGAAAGAAGTGTGCCTATTGTAAGTTCAAAGATTACCACGCTGGTCTGAAGGAATCCATTGATTTTCGAGACGGCTTTAATCACTCTAAAGTGTGGAGGTCTCACCCAGAGCCGCCCCCCTGGGATATGAAGCCTTTTGACTTCCAGAACCGGAGCGTGACCCCTCCAGGCAGCCATCTGTCAGGAGAGGGAAGCAGCTTAAAGTTGTATCCCCCTCACATCGCAGGTCACTTCTATTGAATCAGCAGCTGGGCAGGGAAGTGAATAGGAATGCTGGTGGAGAAGACAATGGATGCGGTGCTAAACAGTTGTTTTTTTTTTTTGCTTCTTGCCCCTCCCTCCCTGCTGTGTCCAGCATCAGGTCCACCCTGGAGATCTATCTGGAGAAGAAAGACCTTCCACCTCTGCTGGAGCTCGAGTCTCTGCCGGAGGAGATCACGCTCGGACACGGAGCCGACGTGTGGAGGGCAGCTGTGGAGTTTAAAAGGAGATGAATTTCTATCTGATGTTATCGATGTTTCTATTTGGATGTCTTGGTTACGATCGACTGTCTGTGATTAATCATTCCGTTCGATTTGGACACGTTCTGGTTAAATGTGCCTTTTCTGTGATGTAAATACTGTAAATGTTTAAATGATGACTTGTCTTACAGCACATTAGAGGACCGACTGAGAGAGAAAACGATTCCTTTGCTGAAGCCTGTTTTATACAATCAGAAGAGGATGTGTCAGGGAACAATTAATAAATCAACTATGAATGAACTGGATCTAGTTTTTTTCTTTTCTCTCCCCTCCCCTGTCGATTCATTACGTAAGGCTCTAGTTGTTGCTGCTTTCGACTTCATGCTGTATTTTAGAGCATCCAGGTAGGACTTTTAAGTCGTAGTGACGTTTCATGAGCAAAAATATCAAATACAGTTAAGGCAGTTTTGAATTCGAGTTGAGTATCTAATTTTTTAATCTTTTAAAAAAAGATAAAGGTCATGTCAAAAAGTCTGACTAATAAATTGTAAGGAGTAATAGTTCCATCTGTGTGGTGACTAAAGGAACATAGATTAATGTTTAGCCGATATTATACAATAATTGAATTAACTGGATAACACCTGTGAAATATTATTTTCAGAGACACCTCTCACTCACCTTATTAGAAAAAACTCTGGGTAATAACTATGTTTTTTCTGGTCTATATTAATACACAGCTGATTCCCTCTGGATTATTTCCCTTATACATTTATTACTTGTGTTCTTTTATTACTCAGAAAAGGATCTGACTTCCCTCTGTATAACTCTGGTGGTGAAGTGTGACAGGTAAAATCTCTGGTGGCAGAAGACAGCAGAATCACATATTCCTCAGCAGCCGCCGTTTCACAGGTGTGGTGAAAACACAGGCCTCTATTTTTTTACTGTTCTGTATTCTCATTTCTAATAATTAAGAATACAATAGATAGATGAAACTGTTTCTTTTAGGTCTGTATCCAACCACAAATGTCTTAGTCAGTGAGGAACGACAGAATTAGAGCGACTTATATTCGTCTAATACAAATTTGGCAAAGATGACTCATGTATGAAAATGCTTCCTCTGTGTTGCACGACCAGATTTGATTTTTTTGCTGATAGTTGGCTTGTGAAAAATAAAAGTTGTGTTGTAAGCTGTGAAAGTGAAAAGTTCAGCTTTCATCGGGGGCCAAATGTTTTTGACTCGAGTGCCAGGAATGTGCTACTCTGATCAGAAGTCATTAAGTAAACATATGATCATCTTTGTTAAAACAACTGACAGGACAGACACACCTTCCTGTATTCATAGTTGTTCAATAAACAGCAGACAGGTTAATTCAGTTTAAAGTGATTCATCCTTTTCATCACTCTGAGGTTGTTAGAAATACATTTTTATCCCTTTGTGTCTCCAGTCAGTGCTAAAAGCAAATTAAATTATGGTACACTTTGCATTTATTTTGGGACTGTCCACTAATTCAGCCATTCTGGTCAAGACCTTTTTTTTTTTTTTCTAGTATACCACAGGACTCTTTCTCCTGGTGGGGACTTTGCTCTCCCCTCACACTAGAGCTTAAAAAACCCCACTAACTCCGCTTCAGAAACTGTTTGCATGAAGCTGTTTTGGTTATCCATATGGAAGAAAGTGCAATATAATAACTTCAAATGTCATCATAAATAGGAAGAGTCTTGGGCTCCCTTTTTGCAATGTCTGGGCTCAGTTTGGCCATATATGTAGGCTTATTCATGCAAAAACAATGATTTGAGTTTGAAACATTTATCCTTGTTATTTCCAGTGTACTATTTGTGAGGGGAGAACTCATGTTTATACACCTATAACTACCATACTAGTCACTTCATGAAAAGTGGGGGGTTTTCATCTTCCAACAGTGATAATGATGGAAAAATGTCATTTTGTGATCACACCTCCCTCTGCAAAGTCAACCAAACTGTGGTTTCTGAGGCACGCCTCCTTGATGCTGCACGGCAGACAGATAGCCGCGCTCAGCCAATCGGATGCGCGAACGGAGGGACAGCTTTAAACTCTCCTCCAATCACATACGCGGAGAGGCGGAGCTTCCTCTGTGTTGTTGCCACAGTGAAGGTCTTACGCGTTATTTGGATGCCAGTATTATTTGTCCACTGAGTCACTTTCACTGACTATCGGAGGACAGTTTTGGGGATTAAAACACAGCCGTGGAAGCGTACAAGAGTTTATCAACGATGTTGGCGTCCAGCTTTTGAAGTAAGTAGTTAAAGCTAACTTATTTGCTCAGCGGCTAACGTTTTTTTTGAGGGGTTGATGGGTTAAAGACGTTAGCTAGAAATGCTTCATTTGACAGGAGTTCAGCTGAAAAACAACCATTTTTATTTCGCATTAAAGCCAGTTTATATCACGACTGCATATGTAACCGTTAGCTCCTTGTGGCTGCTTATAATATATTTAACAAATGAGTGTGAGGAGGCTTTTATCGTATCCTAATGACGTTACGTTGCAAAACATCCCGATTTGCATCAGTTGGGAATAATCTGTCCCAGTCAACACCGCAACTTTTACCGTTAGTTACGGTTTTATTACCGGGTGAGCTCTCTGCGAGCAGCTAACTAGCTCTCAAGTATTATTATGTTGTTCACTAGCTTACGACAGCTGCATATTTGTTTCATACGTAAAGATATTTATCATAGCTGTCATTTTTCACAAGCTTGTGTTGTTTTTTTTATGTGTGATAGGAAGACAATAACTAAGGGAGCGAATATAATTGTTACACCTGCCGGAGTGAAAGAAGAGCCAGCATGTGTTTTTAGGAGAGCTGCTTTAAAAGGTTTTTTTTAACTTAAAACAACAGCCAGGAGTCTAAATGTGCATTAAAACTTGCTGTAATCATTCCTCCTGTTCATACTGACCATTAGAAGATCCCTTCATAATGCACTTACAATGGAAGCGATGGAGGACAAAATCCTTCTTTAATGCAAAATGGAAAATGTATTGAAAGTTTACCTGAAGCTAATATGAAGCTTCAGCGTCCGAATGAGTCAAATCAAGTAGATATCTTTCAACGTTACAGTCTTTTTAGTGCCAAAGTTCCTCTTTTTGTTTCTATACTTCCACTTGCAGCTCAACAGAGAAACACAAAGAGGAGAATTTGATGCTAAAAAAGACTGTAAATGTGTCAGATTTCCACTTTATATGACTAAACTCAGACTGCTGAAGCTGAATAGAAGCTTCACATCAACTTTTTAAATGCATTTTTGCACAAAATGTGGATTTCTGCCCCATCACTTCCATTGAAAGCACATTTGAATTGTGGGATGTACAGCAATGAAAACAATATTAAGGTCGAATAATCCTGTGGATGTTTCTCTCTTCTTTAAATAGTCCTAAACAGTGAAAGGATTAATTAATAGTGGGGTAAACGGGGTAAAACTAACCTGGTAACCCTGGATCGGAGGACACAGATAGTCGAGGGAATCTATGTGATGGAAAAACTGACACATATTGTGAGACTGTAAGAAACCTCGAATGGAGAAAAAGTGGGAGAAATGGATATTATCCCGAAAGAAGGAAGCAACACTGTAGACTAAATGGAAATCGACAAAGACAACGATCTGTTAGACATAAATATTTCTGACTTATCTGTGGATGTTTTCCCTGAGCTCAAGCGTTTGTTATTATTTTACATATAAAAACTTTTTTTTTAAAAAGAAAGCGTGTCTGAAGGAGATCTTTTAGTATCCTGGATGAATGATTACAGCCAGGAAAAACCTTGTTCACCGTTCATACGGACACCTGACTGCTGCTTCTCTCACATTTCAGCAACACTATATATACATTTCATTCACTGTTAATTTACCAAGTAACCAGCTTACTTTGCATCTTACATAATAAGCATTTGCTTGTTAACTGTATGCACTGTTAGTTACTCATGTGTATTTCAGCTTAGTGTGAGTGGTTTTGTTGTTGGTTGCCATGGGAGACAAAACATTCGAGGGAAAGTGGCCGTTACTTCCTGTGTTGTTGTGGTTGTACCCGCTGAATCCCAGCGGAAGTAGCAAGTGTGGACTATTGTGCCTTTTTATATATAAGAATTCCCTCCGGACATGTTGTACAATATGTAAATAACAGTCTGCCTGGAATAATAATGTATGTCTAATGTGCTTTAGACGGTTACCTCATTATAAATCCTTATAAACGACCTCTGATGTCACAAATTATGCTCGTACAGCCGCCCCTAAAAGATCTTTGATGAGCACAGAGAAACTTTAAGTGTCAAAGTCTGCACACACGTCATTCTGCACATCGAAGCTGAATAAAGCAAAACACATCTTCCCATGTTCCAGGCTTTCAGAGGATGCATACGACACGCAGCCCGTCGTCCATCCCGACAGGTGTCTCAGGAGATGCCTTGGACCTCAGCTTGTCAGGATCGCAGCTCTCTATGTCCAAAAGACCCAGCAGCGCATCGCCCGGGAAATACTTCTCTCGCTCGGTGTCGGTGTCCGTGGCCGGCGAGAGCAGAGGGAAACGCAACACGCTGGTGAGTAAAACGTCAGCTGTCACAGGCAAGACAGGAAAGGATGCGGGACATCAGGACCTTGTCCTTAACGAAGCCGTTCTCTCCACAGAGCGATGCTAGCTTCGGTAGCTCCCGCTCCATCAAGAACCTGAGGCGATCCAACAGCACCACGCAGGTTAACCAGCAGGCCAACATCAGCCTGAGGTAAAACACACACACACATCACACACCTGCTCAGCAACACTTGTTGTTTGGTCTGTGAAATGACCCAAAAATGGAAGAAAACTGTCGATCAGTGCTTCCCAAAACCCAAGATGACGTCCTCAAACTTCTTATTTTGTTCTGTAACACAAATATATTTATTTTGTGATCATATAAGACTAAATAAACCAGAGAATATCCACATTTAAGGAGCTGGAATCAGAGGATTTTGACTTTTTTTTTCTTAAAAAATGACTCAAAACAATGAATCTATCATCTCATATATTAAAACATTGGTCTATTAATTGCTGATGATCAACCAATCGTTGCAGCTCTACACAGTTTATAGTCTTTCAGCAGTATTTCAGTGCCGTCCGAAGCGTCTGCTGCGGTTTTAAAACAGTATCGCTCTCAGTTGTGATATCTCTCCGCTTTCTTCATTCCTTAATCGCTGACATTGACACAGTAAACTGCACACAGAACAGTATGTGCTGATACATGCACTCCGTAAAGCTTCAGGCAAAACTTGAGTCTTAAAGCTCTCGGTTAAATTATCAAATGTCCTTCACAGTAACTTACACGCTACTGAAGTATGAAGGGCATGTTTTTGGAGATGACAGAGAAGAATGCGCGTGTTTTTTGACGCTCTCGAAGCAGCGTTTGTGTCAGCAGCAACAGTCTCCGAGTCGTGTCTCCGCTCGGCGAGCAACAGCTGGCAGCCCCGGAGCTTCAGCGGCTCGGACAATGGAGGAGGACCGCGGCGCGCCAACTACTGCATGATAAAGAGAGCGGAGGGGAGGCCGGGCGGCTGTTGTTAGGGTCGCGGGGTGCAGGGACATGCTTTGTCCCAGGTTAGAAAGGGGGCGGAGGGAGGGAGAGGGAGGGAGGGAGGGCTGGGGACCTCGGGAGGTCAGGTTACCCCCCCCCCCCCCCCCCCCCCTCCACCAGAAGCCAGTGAAAGGAGAAGTGTGTGTGTGTGTGCACGCTCTGCTTCTATTGTCCGGCAGCTGCCACCACCACCACCACCACCCCTCCTCCCCCCCTCCTCCTCCTCCTGCACTCACTGCCTCTGAGGATGCAGAGCAGAGGGGCTTTAAATTTAAAGACTTTCTAAATACCCCCCCCCATACACACACACCCTCAGCCTCTCTGAGCCTTTCAGGGCAGTCACCGGGTCACTCACCACCCCTCTCCCCCCCCCCCCCCTCTCTCTCTCTCTCTCCACTCCTCCCTCCTCACCATGCATCACTCTCCTCTAAAGCAAAAAGTGGAGGAATGTGCTGCCTGAATAGTGTTGTCAGATTGCTTTTCATTGAGCCAGCTGGCTTCACCACTATCCCCCCTCCACCCCACCCCACCCCTCTCCTCTCCCTCCACTCCCCCCACCCCTTCCCGAAGACACACACACACACACACATGCTCATTTATATACTTACCCAGACAGCGACACCCTGCCAGGCTCCCGGGTCACCCCCCCCCCCCCTTTACATCTGCGCCTCATGACGGAGGTGCTGCTGCTGGTGTGTGTGTGTGTGTGTGTGTGTGTGTGTGTGAGGCTATTTGAAGGACGAACGACGAGCCATCGGGATCCAACATATGCATGCATGCATTTACATGGAATTCATAACGGAGTTCCCCTCTCGCCGTCCCCCCGCCTTAGCAGACGGGTCAGCTGCTACATACTGAATTCCAGCGCTCATGGTGGGGTCAGGGGTGGAGGGGGTGGGGGGGGGAGAAGAAGAGAAGGGGATGAGACCCATTTCTGCAGCTGTCATTACAACATTTAATCACAAAAGCTGCCACTAAAAGCCACGACTCGAGGTCCCTCCGCTCTGTGTCCAGTTGTTTAATCGTGTGTTGTGCACTGCTAAGCCCTTATTGCGTAAAAAACTGAGCCCAAAATGTGTTGTTTTTTTCCTCCCTCCCACCCCACCCCATCAGCTTTTTAAGGTCACCCAAATTACAAAAGAAATATATATATATAATAAAATCTTCCCCTTCTTTCAGTGGTATTAGATTAGGTAGATGATTTCTGTTGGCACAAGTGTGATTATTTGGTTTGGCTAGAAGTTCAGCACTTTATTCTACTACGTGAAACAATGGTGTTGAGTTTCAGCCGGTCTCTCTCTCTGTGTGTGTGTGTGTGTGTGTGTGTGTTTTCCAGTCAGGACCAGAGCGAGGACTACTTGGCCTTGTTTGACAGCAGCTCCGATGGACGTAAGAAACTCGCCAGCCTCAGCAAGGCCTCGCCGGACAGAACGACGTGGAACATCCTGGTATTTACCGTCAAAACACACTCTGACGTCGTTCACTTGTCTTTTGGATTTGATATGTATCATCTAAAAGGCACAGCTAATGTGGGAAATTAAGTTTTCTTCTGTCCGTAAGATGAGAATGATGTCAGTGTTAACGGTGTCACATTTAACTTTAGTTCAAGATCAGACTGTGCAGTCTTTAAGCCTCCTTTATAACCATGAAGTGTACGTTTCCTTCCTTTTTAAGGACGACCAGCCCCGAGCTTTCCCCTTACACTCCAGCGCCCGCAGCACCGGCAGCGTGGACTCGCCCACCGGCCTGAAGAAGAAAGAGCCTGGCATCGCCCTGGCCGCCACTTTCACCGCCAACAACAGGTGGGCAGCAGAGCAGCGTCTCTCTCATACATCCACAAACACAAACAATAGTCGAGGTAATCACGAGCCGGGTCGACTACCTGCGCCCGCCGCATTCTGGATCTCCAACCTGCTTCTCCTGTTTCATACCTGCCGATCTGATACCGCCTTTCAGGAATTCCACCCACACACCGAGACGCTTTCTTCCATGAAAATTGTCAAAAAAAAAATCCGTGTGGGTTTAGTTTGGAGAATGTGTGTTAAAGCACGTATCGGTTACTGTGATGCCTAGAGGGCAGGGAGGAGGGGGGAGGAGGGGGGGTGGCGATGGCAGTCTTGATACTTCACACAGGTGCCAACTTATGAGTTTTAGCTTGTTTTTTTTTCTTAAACTGTTTGTTGGAAAGACTCAATGTGCTTTCTGCTTCTTTTTTTTTTTTTTTTTTATTCCCAGGAGCAACAAGGGAGCTGTGGGAAACTCTGTCACAACCATCTTACACAACAACTACTCCGAGAAGCCGCTCACGCCTAAAAGCTCCAACCAGAAGCCGTCTTTTAAGTACGTCCTCAAATCAACGTGATCGCTGCTCAGACGTGGTTTCACTGAGTTTTAATAGGGCTAAACTATAATTTAAGAACATAATGATCAAAATTATATTCATTAGTCATGTGATTTATGTGTCATTTATACAGTTACACAAATATGTTTACATGATTATTATCGTTTCTGTGTTTTTATTGTCACAAGGGACTTAAAAATAAATTCTTTAAGTCCAACTACATCTATCTTGAATTGTTTTTTTCATTTCAGTAACATCCTGAAGGCCACGGCGAACGACGAGGTGTCGCTGGAGAACGGCTCCGTCACAAAATCCCAGAAGAACTTCTCCTCGGCTTCCTCCGCCTCCAACAACAAGAGTCCGGTGTCGGCTCAGCGCGGCAGCCCCGTCCCGCCGCGGAGGAGGGAGGTCACCGAGGAGGAGGCTGAGAGGTCAGACCCGCTGAGCAGCGACTGTGCTTAGTGATGTTAGTAATGATCACTAGTTGCTGTGACTCATAAGTGAACCTCTCTCGTTTATTTGAAGGTTTATTCAGCAGGTGAACCAGGCAGCCGTCACTATCCAGCGCTGGTACCGACACCATGCCAAGAGACAACATGCCAACCAGACAGCGCTCAAACGCATCCTCACCAGTAAAAGAAAGGTACGGTCTGTTCCCATCCTTTCATGCAGAATACAACTTCTCCCTCTCTCTCTCTCTCTCTCTCTTTCTCTTGCCGTTGAATTAACACTTTCCGTGTCTTCTCCCCTGTAGGAGTGGGAGGAGAGAACAGAGGAGGACAGTCGCCTGGAGCAGCAGCAGAGGAAAGATGACGACAGGAAACGGATTCGTGAAGAGAAAGCCCGTTTGGCCCGCCTTGCTGCCATACAGGTGCCATACCGCTTCTATGCGATGGTTTTAATCGCTCTACTGATGTTAGACAGCTGACAACTCCAGCAAGACCTGCAGACACTTACTCACATCCTTACCACTAGTGGGTAGAGGGTCCTGAGGATCCTGAGGGTGGTATCAAAGACCTCCTGTTTCCTCTATTAAGTGGTGAAAGACAAGTCAGACCGACATATATCAATAAATCTGCAGTATCAGATCATTCACTTTGAGCTAATATGTTACACAACAATTTAAACATTTGAATCTGGCTTCCTCTTCTGTGGATGCGGATCATGATTGTCCACAACTCTCCCTTGTGTAACGTCTCCCTCTGGTGGCGTGTCGCAGGAGCTGCAGCAGAAACGAGCCCAGCGGGTCGCAGAGGTGCAGCTCGCAGCCGAGGTGGAGGCGGAAAGCATGAGGCAGACCGCAGGAGGCGCCGCGGGGCGCAAGAAGCCGCCCAAGATCTCCCCCACCAACAGGAGTCCAGCGTCGCCGAGCAACAACAGCCCCATGTCTCCAACGGACGTCAAAGCCAAGAACACAGGTCTGTATTTCTGTTAACTTCAGATACATCATCTTATCATCTTATGCACGGGTTATAAGATCAGATGAGACATTGAATAGTTTCCTTTACATACTCGGACTATTAAGAAATGATGGAAAGTATGTGTGTGTATCCCAAACTAACTGTTATGATTTATATGTGCTCTATGACCCAAACAATTACTGTCGTTAGAGTTTAATAATCCACTTACTGTTAATTATCATTGGCTGAGTGCGACACCATCATCCTCATCCCCTTCCTCTCTCCGTGACTGTCAGATTTTCACCCGCCTTTGATTGATAAATATTGTATATTGTAACTAAACTTACTCGCAGGCGTTCGAACCCGACAACCCTGCCTTGGCGCCTGTTGCTTCAGGTACCACTGAGACATGAAATAGGATCGAGCAAGTCCAGTTTGACTAAAACATCCATAAATTTGAAGGGTGCTGAAACAATAAGACAGTGCTTTTATAACATCCTGACACTAAATATGTGTTTCTATCCACCTGCGGCTGGTAAAAGAAGAGTTGTTTCTCTTCTGGAAGATGTATTAATCCTCTGTAATAAGTGTTTGCTTCTGTGTTTCCTCAGACTTCAATCTGAACGTCGTGGCTGACTTGAGTGAGTTCAGCTTCAGAGCCGTTTCCCCGGCTTCGTCCAATCACAGAGGCTCTCAGTGCTCCCAGGTAAACTCTTCCTCCTTCAGCTCCAATCGTTCTCCACCTCCTCTTCTCCTGCTGTTTTACAAACCTTCTCTGTTTTTTTTTTGTTTTTTTTTCCCCCCCTTGAAGGAGGCGAACGACAGAGCGGAGGACGACTTCTGCCCGGAGCAACATCAGCAGGAAAGCGACAGGAAGTCGGTTCGAAAAGAGAAAACCCGTCTGTCCCGACTCGCCGCCGCCCAGGTGAACACATCAGACGTACTTACTTCACACTGAACCCTACTCCAGCGATGCGTCTGGAATAATAATCTAATCGCATCATCACGCTGGAGGTATTCTGAGACGTGACGGCTCATAACCATCCGTTGTCTGATGTCTCCCTCTGGTGGCGTGTCACAGGAGCTGCAGCAGAAACGAGCCCAGCGGGTCGCAGAGGTGCAGCGTGCAGCCGAGGTGGAAAACATGAGGCAGACGACCGGCGCCGCGGGGCGCAAGAAGCCGCTCAGGATCTCCCCCACCAACAGGAGCCCAGCGTCGCCGAGCAACAACAGCCCCATGTCTCCAACGGACGTCAAAGCCAAGAACACAGGTCTGTATTTCTCTGTAGCACTCATACTGTGCAGCAGAAGACTTCATATGGTTTATAGTATATTAGAGGACGCTGTAATAACTGGACTTATGTTTCCACAGACTCCAATCTGAATATTGTGGCTGATTTAGGAGATCTCTCCAGCTTCAGAGCCATTTCTCCAGCTCTGTCCAATCGCAGAGGTTCCCAGTGTTCACAGGTAAAATGATAAAACACCTCCAGTCGCACTACAGTGACTGATCATCTCTCGTGTCCGGTCACGTTACAGCAAGCATGTCTGTTCTCTCCGTCCTCCAGGAGATCCTTCAGAGGTCGGTGAGTGTGGAGGACCAGCGGCAGGGAGCGTTGTCCAGCAGGGCTCAGTCCAAAACCACCCTGAACGAGCTGCTGGACACCCTGAAGCTGTTAGAGGAGGAGCCAGAGAGGCTGTCCGAGCCAAAGTGCTACCGCAAAGAGAAATACGCGTGGATTGATGAGGTCAGGGCTCTTTTGTTACAGCATAGCAAGAAAGAAACTTTATTTATTTAACAACGCCATGACTGCAATCCGCCTTCCCTCCGTGTCTCTTTAAAGGACGGGGACTCCAACTCTCTGACCACCGACAACCTGGAGCGCCACGGCCAGCTGATCCACCACCCCGCGCTGCCGGACGGCGGCGCCCTGCTCTCCGAGGCCAAGCTGCAGAGCATCATGAGCTTCCTGGACGAGATGGAGAAGTCCGAACAGGAGAGGCCGCGCTCGGTCACCTCGGGGTCGCACAGAGAGGTCAGAGAGTCTGGAGCGGAATATCCAAAACGGAAAAACTGACCGTCTGTTTTTCTGATCAGACACGTTAAACCTGTTGTTGTCGGATTGCTTCGTGTTCTCAGGCTGTGCTGTCAGAGGAGGAGCTGGGCGGCATGGAGCAGGCGTCGGCCACCGCCGCCGAGGTCACCGGCTCCATGATGAGGATCAAACTGGAACTGGAGGAGAAGAAACGCACCGTCAACATGCTGCAGACCGCTCTGGTGAGGAGACACGCGCACACAGTGTCGGAGGATGTAGAAGGGACGGCTTCGGTCCTGTAAGCTACCTGAAGCTCAGGTGTGTTTATCCTCTCCCTGTGTTTGTCCTCCTCCTCCCTCTTCAGGCCCAGCAGAGGGAGCTGACAGTCCGGCATGTGAAGGAGACCGAGAAGGAGCTGAACAGGAACTTCCAGCTCCAGAAGGAACAATATGAAGCCACCATTCAGAGACACTTAGCTTTCATCGATCAGGTGGATACACACACACACACACAGTCTGATCCCAGCTGTTAACTGAAACATTCCTTTCCCCCCTGTGGTCTAAAACGTCTCTCTCTCTCTCTCTCTCTTTCTTCAGCTGATCAACGATAAAAAGGCTCTGAGCGAGCGCTGTGAAGGAGTGGTGGGAGAACTGAAGCAGGTGGACCAGAAGTACACCAAGAAGATCGCACAAATGCAGGAGCAACACGAAATGGTGAGATCATCCCGCAAGTCTTTCATCCCAAAATTTTTAAAGAATCGACGTGTGCATTTCTAATTTTTCACAGCAAAACAAAACAAAACAAAAACTCTTCTCTGCTTCTGCTTGGCATCTCGTGTGATCATCTCGTGTATCTCGCTTTCCTGCAGTGCTGCTTTTGTTTTAACTGTCTTTTCTCTGTTTGTCTCTCCTCCTCCTCCTCCTCCTCTTCTTCTTCTTCTTCTCCTTCCTCACTGTCTTCCTCTGTCCTTGTCTGTATGTCTGTTTCTTTTTTTTTTTGTTTTGTTTTTTGTTTTTTTTTTCCTGGCTGTAGGTGTGGCAAATTCTGGGTCCCTTGTGTGAGGTAACTTTTATTTTCCTCTAACTGGTTCAATCCTCGGCACGATCATCTTTCTCATTCTACCATTTCCATTTTTTTGTTTTGTCCCGCACAACTTCTCTTCTCTCTCGTCTCTCGGGCAGTCTGTCTGCATGTGAGTCTCCACAGTCTTTTCATTTCAGTTTCAATCATTCATTTAGACTTTTAGATATGAAGCTTTGTGTTAGTAGGTTAGTTTTCATGCCCAGAATTTGTTTCAACTCTCTTCTTCCTTTTTTTTTTTTGTTTAACCTTTGTGGTGTTTCTCAATTAACTACACACACCTTGACTTTGTCTGGGACCTCCACGGGACGCCATCCCACCACCGTAATCTCCCTCTCTTCCCCTCCCGCAGGAGATCAAGAAGTTAAAAGAGCTGATGAGCGCCACGGAGAAAATCCGCCGGGAGAAGTGGATCGACGAGAAAACCAAGAAGATCAAAGAGATCACTGTGAAAGGTAGAACGTCACGGAGCGGAAACCTGAGATTAAAAACCTCTTTACTGAAGCTCTGTTGAGATCGTGTCAGGGGGATGTGTTACTCCACGCTGCTTTAGGGGTAACTTCTCACATCAGAATAACGTCTCAGGTGTCGAGACTCTTCTGGTTTCAACGCGACATGATCTCAACTTCTCTGCTTTTTTAAACTTGAATTTTATTGCTTTTCATTTTGTTATTATTTGGCAGAACAAACACATGTTGTAACAAAAAACCTATTAATGCAACTGAAGATCTATCAGCCTCCACACATGGGGTTTAGTGAGGGTTTGTGATGGAGCCATGTTCCTGTTTTAAGATCCACAATGGAAACAAAACGCTTTAAAGGATCTCCACCTTGATGTTCTTTATGAGGAACAGTTTCAGCTTCACTGGACTCGTAATCGTCTCTATTAGATGTTCTTATCAAACATGTAGAAGATTTGATGTGGAAAGAGTTTCCTCACATTTCTCTCAGAGGACACAGATATCAGAACATAGTTGATGCTCAGCTGCTTCATTGAATCTAAAACAGCTGACACAGCTTTGGCTTTTCTGGCTTATTGAGAACAAAGAGGTACAGTTCAGTTTCCAGAAACTTAAGTGTTTTTTTCGATTATTTCCTGCCTGCGATGATCTGATTCCATGAAAAGTCATTTCTGATTGGCTGTTGGCACAGTTACAACACACGAGAAGCAAGAATTGTTTATATTTCTCTACTTTGGTCATATTAACTTCTGTTAAACACGATAATGTGACTCATGAACGTCGTCGTAAACAGTTTTCAGTCCTCAGCACACCCTCCTCTCTTCGTCCTCTCATCTCAGGTCTGGAGCCAGAGATCCAGAAACTCATCTCCAAGCACAAACAGGAGCTGAAGAAGCTGCGGACGCTTCACGAGGCCGAGCTGATGCAGGCCGACGACCGGGCGGCCCAGCGCTACGTCCGCCAGTGCGAGGAACTCCGGCAACAGCTGGAGAGGGAGAAGGAGGAGCAGTGTCAGAGGGAGAGGGAGCTGGCCAAACAGAGGTAGGGCGTGTTACATCATCGTTACACAGACACACACGCCGTGATCCTTCCTGCATGTCTGTGCTTCTTTCAATAAAAGCTGCAGAGTAGATGTCAGAGATACTCTCACGACCGGCTATAAGACGGTAACCTAGGAGACAAGGCCTTCAGTCTTTATTCAACATCCTTGTCATGATGCTGAAATCCTTCCTGCTCTGCAAAAGCAATGTTACCTTCATTCATGCTACGAGACAAACGACCTTGTTCCATCTGCAGAAATAAACAAGTTAATGAGTACCGCATAGTTTGTTAATTCATGTGTGTGTGTGTGTGTGTGTGTGTGTGTGTGTGTGTGTGTGTGTGTGTCAGATATGAGAAGCAGCTTCAGGAGGAGGAGCTGTCGCTGCAGCAGCAGAGGAGACGTCTCTACAAGGAGGTGTCCGATGAGAAAGAGAGGCTGGCCCAGCTGGCTTCGAGGTAAGGTCAAAGGTCATGTATGTCTCTCTCTCTGTCTGTCTCTGCAGTCAGAGACATTAACGGCTTGCTACTGTAGAGCAAAATGTTCCAGCCAGTCAGCTTGAGACTTAAGTCCCCGCAGAATAAGAAGCTGAATCAGTGGAAAAATCCAGCAGAATCCTCCGGGTGGTCAGCCCAGTGTTTCATACTGGGTTCCAGTCTAGTTAGGTAATGCTGGCGCACTGTCGAGGTGCCCCGGGGCAACTCTGAAGACTCAATGTACCGGAGCAGCATCCAGGAAGAAATGTGTTACAGAGTGGAGGAGCAGGTTTTTTTTTTTTTTTTTTGTGTCCCGCTTCTGCAGAAATTCAGATCATTCACATTTTTAGTGTGTCTGTGCTGGAAAATCTGTCTCCGCTTCAGCCCTGCAGGGAATAAAAAACACATGCAGACCTTATAGATTTTTCTCCCTAAAGAGACGGCATCAGAGCGACTCATCTGCTGAACAAGAGGAAACTGAAATAAACAGTTAAATGCCATTAAAAGTAAAAAAACGTATGTATTTGGATGCTAAACCACGACAACAGCAGCATTTCTCTTCATTGCTTTTTCATTCTACAGTGATGATGATGATGATGAGAGAAAATAGTAAACAGAGAAGACTAAATGTGCATCACATTATTGTTGCAACTGCAGCTTTGGTGTCCTGAAGTCTTGGGTGTTCAGTAATCTCTTAAGGATCAGCTGTGTTTTTACAGATGCTGTACGAGCTGTTGTTTTTTTTTTTTTTTTTTTTTTTGTGATCCTTCCAGTCAAAGCTCTGGTTGCATTTCCTGTTGCAGGCAGCGCGCTGAGCTGGAGGATCTACGGCGGCAGCTGGAGGAGAACAGCTCCCTGGCTGGACGAGCCCTCAGAGAGGAGCTAGACAAGACCAGAGAGGAGCAGGAGAGGAGACACCAGGTGACGAACACGAACGGCGCAGGAGTTACATCACTGTCTTTAACAGAAGCTTCGAAGCTGCTGTCTTAACCGAGTGTTGTTTATGTATCCAACCAGGTGGAGATGAAGGCTCTACAGGAACGCTTGGACATCGAAAAGCAAACCTGGGAGGAAAACTACAAGAAAAAAGAGGTTTGTTGTGCTGAACTCTTCCTTCTTTTGTTCACAGTGAGTGTTAACAAACCACAGAGTTATGGTGCTCATGGGGGGTTTCTGCTGTTCCCAGTGCAGCTGTTTCAAATACAAGAAGTGACACTTAACTATCAGTGTAAATAAAAAGTGTTACGCTGTAATGTAGGCAGGTGGTATATTTCCATCTCTCTGGGATGCAGCGGTGCGATTTCTCTCCAACGCTACTTAAATTTAATGTGTTAGACTGTCGGTGATCCAGGCAGGAATGAATCAGTCAGTAATGCGATATGTTTCTGAACATGGGTGTGTTATGACACCATTTTTGCACATGTGAGTGTGTCAGAAAGCAGCCAGGAAACATTGTGTGTGTGTGTGTGTGTGTGTGTGTGTGTGTGTGTGCAGGAGGCGTGGCTGCTGAGCCGCGAGCGAGAACTCAAAGAAGACCTGCGACGGGAACGCGACAAAGAGATCGAGCTCGCTATCTGGACGCTGGAGGAGGAGACCAGCAAGGACAAAGAGGAGTGCGAGAGGGCAGCTGACAGCAGGTGTGTGTGTGTGTGTGTGTGTGTGTGTGTGTGTGTGTGTGTGTGTGTGTGTGTGTGTGTGTTGAGTGACGGCACAGTTGTCCCCAGCTCTTGTGTTTGCCCTTTAACACATATAATGCAAAAGAATCTGGCGCACACTGATACTGATCTCCAGATTGTCCCGATGGTTGTGCCAGCATCCTGCATGGTATGCTCGCTGCCATCGGTGTGTGTGTGTGTGCACGTGTGTGTGTGTGTGTGTGTGTGTGTATGAATAAAGCACTTTGTATAAAAGTGCCGTATAAATGCAGACATTTACCTTTAACTTTAATCGAGCTCCTCAGTGTTGCACCTTGGACGATGTTTCCTCTCCGTGTTTCCTCCGCGCATGTTCGCATCTTTTGACGCTCTCCTCTGTCCTCAGGGTGAAGCGAGTGAGGGAGAAGTACGAGGCCGAGCTGAGGGAGCTGGAGCACTCGGAGAGGACGGCGGTGGAGAAGCAACAAGACCTGAGGAAGCAGCAGATGGAGATGGAGGGCGAGCTGATCAGACTCCAGGGTCTGCTCAGACAAAAGGAGCAAGAGATCGAAGACGTAACGCAAGTAAGGAGCAAATCACTTGTCATTAAAAAAAAAAGTAACATTATACGATAGAATCCCCTCTGAATTTGTCCGACTCGTCTCCTCAGACCAGGGACAAGCTGGCGGACGAGCGCCGCAGCCTGGCGGAGGTGATCAGGCAGGAGTTCGCCGACCGGCTGGTGATGACGGAGGAGGAGAACCGCAGGATGAAAGTGGAGGTGTCGGAGGTCCGGGCGAGGCTACGGCTGGAGGTGGAGAGGGTCACCAGGGAGAAGGAGGAGGAGCTGGCCGAAGTCCACCAACGGTAAGGTGGAGAAGGACAGGAGTGATTAAGAGAAGCCTCAGTGCTTCAGTAGAGAGCGGTGCAGAGGGGTTTAGGGGTAACGGGAGATCCGGCGCATTCATCCCCTGCACTAATGAGTTAAGTGATAGGGCAAACAGACCCGAGGAGAGTGGGCGGCCTCGCCCGGGTACCTCCGCATACCATAAATTCAGCTGACTTTCCTGACATGTGTGGAAGTTACAAAGCTGAAACTTCACAAAAACGTATTTGTAAATCACCAAACAAAAGCCGTCTGTGTGTGTGTGTGTGTGTCTGAATAAAGTCTTCTCCAGGATTCGTCTCGGCCGGCCTCCAAACATTTTTATATATCGTCAGAAGCCAACTGGCTCCTTACAAATCCCATCTTCATCAAGGTGTAACAAAGAATGTTGGCACACGATCGAAAACCTGCAGTTTCGAAATTAATAAAAAGGCAGAAAACTTTACCGCCCGACTGGGTGTCCGCCAGCGTCGAGGAGACAACGACGACGACTTGACGTTGCGTCTGAAAGAGCAGGAGGCTTTGACTTCAGCGGGCCGACACTACACGGCTAAAAGCATGTGGTGCAGATGAACATGGTCATTCCAGTAAAAACCAGCGTTAATCTGCTGCTATAACAGCCTCCACTCTTTCCACCAGATGTTGGAAGCTGGCTGCAGGGATTTGCTCAGTCAGCGTTCCCAAGGTGAAGTACGTGGACAGGGGGGAGTACAGATACTCCACTATTTCTAATGTCAAGCAAAAAAAAAAAAAAAAAAAAGGCTTGAGTTGAAGTGAAGAGTCAGTTTATACATTTAAACTTATTTCAGTGCTCTGCAACATCTTATGTACATCAGCTACGTAGTGAAAGCAGCACATCAGCGGTGCAGCAGCAGCAGCGGAAGAAGAAGAAAAACTTCAAGTATGTGTGAAAAAAACATGTTTTTTTTTCACACACACGAAGCTGAAAGTGTTGATTAAAACAGTTTAGAGTGTCAGTTCCCGTTTGACACAGAGACGAAGATGAACAAGCAGCTGTTATAAGCAACACAGAGGCCGTCGCTCATAGCAACCAGAGACAGCATCCGTTCATTAGACTCATTATTGTTGAGACGGTTCGTGTGTAAATCACCGCCCAGTGAAAGTGTAAACAGCAACCTCACATTTAAGACACATTTATTAACTTCCTTTTTTTTTGTGTGTGTGTGTGTGTGTGTGTGTGTGTGTGTGTGTGTGTGTGTGTGGGTTTTAATTTCTAGAGTGAAGTCGGCCATCTTGAAGAAGGAAGAAACCGTCAATAACCTCCGGAAGCAGCACGAGGTGAGAGATGAGGCCTTTGTGGTCGAAGCACAGTTGAGGGGAGAAGAGATGATTGACAGAGCGCGTACAGAATAAACATCGTCCTCTCTCTCTCTCTCTCTCTCTCTCTCTCTCTCTCTCTCTCTCTCTCTCTCTCTCTCTCTCTCTCTCTCTCTGATAGGCTGCTCTGAAGAGGGCGGATCACCTGGAGGCGCTGTGGGAGCAGCAGAGGAAGCAGCTGCTTGAGAAGTGACTGATAGGAGGGCTAAAGTCCTCCACCACCTCCTCCTCCTCCTCCTCCTCCTCCTCGTCGACCCCCTCGACCCCCCCTTCCATCCGTCGTGTCGCTCGAGCCCCCACCTGAGTTTTGTTCCTCCTCTTGGACGTCGTTCCTGCCGGCAAGACTGAACCTGTGGAACTTCAGAGGGTTGAACAAGTGACTGAACCTTGTCCTACCTCACTTGAGAAACACAAAATGGGGAAATGAACTGTGTAGCCACCCCCGCCCCCCCCCACATACCCCCCACCCTCAAAGCCCCCCCACCCAGCTCTAAAGGAGTGTTGGAAGTTCCCTCATTTAAATACCATAGACCAGGTGGCACCAGATCAAAAAAGACAGTGAATGGACTTCCCATTCTTTCCCTTTCTAAAGGAGCATTGCTGCAGCTTTTTGTTTGTGACTGTACTCCCCCCCCCCCCTCCCTCCTCCTCCCTCCCTCCTCCTCCCTCCCTCTGCAGTCTGTGGGAGCAGGAATGCCTCCATGTTCCCCACAGAGCTGCCACAGAGAACAGTTCCAGATGTTTCTGAAACCAGCCCGGGCCTGCGCTGGTGTAAAGTGGGGGGAAGGTCACGGGGGGGCGGCGGGGGAGGGGGGGGGTTGCTCTTAACTGGAGGACCACTCACACTCAAGGACTCAAGGAGCATCAGAGCTACACATCGAACTCTGCTTCCCCCTCTTTTTTTTTTTTTTTCCTCCCCTCTATGTTGAGTCATGTGTTTTTGTCCCAGCGCCCCCTCAAGGCGAGCGTTAATTACAGGATCTGCAGCCGCTCTCCCTCGCCGCCGCGGCTCCCGACAGTCGGTGGAGCGCATCTTAAACCAAAATCTGCGTCTTAACAAAGAGGTTAGAAGTAAAAAAAATATACTAACACACGGTTAGAGGAGCGTGTAGGACGTCGTTAGAAGGAGCGATGAGGGCGAATTAAAAGGAACACGAGCGAAGAAAAACGGTGAAAAAAGACAGATGATTGTAGAGTGACTTTGAAAGTAGTAAGAGAGAGAGGTGGTGGTGGTGGTGGTGGGGGGGGGGGGGGGGTGAGTGGAAGGAAGAAGGAATGCGCATAGAAAATGTTTATAGGATTAAGGAAAGCGGAGCTGGGACAGAGCGTGATGGCAGGAGGGTTCGAGGGGGCACAGGGCACGCCGCCTCATGTGACCAGAGCTATGTTAAAAGCCATATAGGTTTTTTTTTTTTTTTTTTTGCCAGGCCTGATTCAGAGGCCGGCCGCACTGTGACAAAAAAAAAAAAAAAAACGCATCGAACTCAACAAGCAGGGGGGGAAAGGAGCCTGGAGCCAAGCGAAGGGGCTGGGAGCCATAAATGTTTGTTTTCTTCAATCTTTTCTAATTTGTTAACCCTTAATGAATGAAGATACGTGGAAGCCCCCCTCTCTCTCTCTCTCTCTCTCTCTCTCTTTCCTCGCAGACACAGAAAGAAGTCTTTGTGGATAAGATTTCAGTTTTAAAACGCTCCGTAGCTCGACTTAGCTCGACGGAAGGGAGCGAAGGTGGGGGGGGGGGGGGGCGAAACAAGAGAGAAACTCTAAACCAGGAAGTAAAAGCCTGTCGTTTAGGTGAGAAACCGAACCGATGTGAAAAGTCCCGACACCTCAGAAATTAGAGCTCAACGTGAGAGAGGAAAAATATTTATTCTGTTTCTCCTTTTTTTTTTTTTTTTTCTCCTTCTATTTATTTCCCAAATTCAGCACTCGTACGTGACCCTTCGCCACGTCACTGATCCGCAGAAAGATTAGAAGTCATTTCACAGAGTTACTCAACACATTTAACTGTTTGTTGTTTTTTTTTTTTTTTTTCATTCCTTCCTTTTTTCGCAACAACACTAAAACTGTCCCCTCGGCAGAGCTGATAAACGGCCGCGCTGAGGCGTTAGAACTATGCCATTCAGTGAAATGGTCTAAATACAGTATGTCAGGTTTTTGCTGACATGGGAAGAAGTCCGAGCCACGATGTTAAAGGGTTCATATGAAGTGTAATGTAGTGGTAGAGGTTAGGGTTTACTGTAGCGACGTCAGACTGACTGTCGACGTCTTAACCATTAAACCAAATGTTAAAATTCACCTTTTTCTTCTTCTTACAGAACAAAAATAGAACACAATCCCAGTTTAGCACCACATATGTGTCACATGTCACTCTGGGGTTTTTTTTTTTTTTTTTTTACGGTCACTGAAGATTCAGCGTGAGTCACGGTGACTGCGGCGTTTCGGAGGTCGGTCCGAAGGCTCTCTCGGAGCGCCAACGGTTCGCTTGCGGCCTTGTGCTGCTCTGCTGGTGTTGGCACAGCGGACGGACGGGGGGGGGTGGACGGGGTGGGGGGGGCTGCTGGCCTTCAACCGGAGAGAGGGGTAGGGGGATGTGAGTTGGCATTCCTCGCGCATGCCCGTCCTACAAGTGCCAATGAGCCTTGCCTTTGTGTGCGTGTGTTTGTGTGTGTGTGTGTGTGTGTGTGTATGTATGTGTGTGTGTGTATGTGTGTGTGCCACCATTCTTCCCATTTTGACCGGGGATGACCCCTCATGGTGTCAGATACACTCCAGCACACGCACAAGGTTTATTTTTTCCATTTGTAATTTGAATACAAAACAGTCCCAGTTGTCATTAATTATTGTTTTTTTTTTTTTGTTCCATCTCTACATGTGTAACCTTTTTTTTTCGCCCGAACACGTAGCTCTTGAACGCACCGTTTTTTTTTCTTACCTTGTTTTAGTCTAGTTGTTTTTTTTGTTGTTGTTGTTGTTGTTGTTGTCAGTCATGGTGACGGTTCGAAAACTGTGAAGAAGAAAATACACGATGACTGATCTGTCAGTGGAAAGAGAATAAAAAAGAAAGACTGGAAGACACACTGTGTTCCTCATTTGTGTTTGTATTGGTGAAAAACAGACAATTGTTTCCTTGTTTCTGTCACCCTCCCCCTCCCCTCCCCCTCCTCCCCCTCCTCCCCATCATCCCTCACTCTCTCGAATCATAACTCCTTGGTCGGGAGACAAAGAAGAAGGAACATCATCAATCACGTCTCGTCGATACCCTCTGGAATCCGAACTCTTCGCCAGAATAGTTGCTGGTTTGGAAGCTCGTATCCGAATCCGTTTTAAAATCGCATAGTTTTAGTTGTTGTTGAGTTAAGTTTTTCCACATTCAGACTGTTTCTTGGAAGCGGATTATATTATTTTTTGCAATAATAGCTCTCTAATTGCCTCTTCCTCCTAGCTCCTCAGGGATGTTTCAGCCCATACATCTGGAACAAAATGTCCAGAGCTGACCCACTTCTCCCCCCCCCCCCCCCTTTCATTATTATTATTATTATTATCTTTTTTTTTTTTTTTTTTTCTTCGTTGCCCTCCAGCTTGTTCACTTCCTCCGGACTGCCAAAGCAACCGGTGGTGCGTACTGAAAACGTGCCTCCCCTTTCAGCGCGTTTCCTTTCTTTTCACATAGGAAACCGAACCCAGACAGGCTGCACACACTATTGACTCTATTGGCTCGGAGGGCCCAGCTGACTGGCTGCTGGACGGACGGACGGACGGACGGATGGATGGACGGATGGATGGAGGAGTAAATGGCTCTTGTGACTCTTTATTTTGAAAAAGCTGTCAGCTCTGTGGCAACAGTCGAGCCTGCATGTTCCTGCTTATCACATGACAGCTCCTGTGTCTTTATACACTCATATATATGTGTGTGTGTGTGTGTGTGTGTGTGTTCCTCCTCCTCCTCCTCCTGCTTCCTCCTGCCTGTCATTCAGCGTGTTATGATTCAGGGTCTCCACACATTGTGAGCATAGCAGAGATCCTTAGAGCTGCCTGCTCATGTCTAACTTTATTGCAGCCGGCAGTGGGCTTCCTCCCCTCCTCTCCTCTCCCCCTCCTCTCCCCCTCCTCCCCCTCCCCTCCCTCTCACGCTGTAGAGTTGAGGGGGTTGACCAATTGCCAGCAGCTGTTGCTCATTTTCACAATGGTCCCGCCCATACAGTGCCGAGGCTGGCAGTGCAGTCCGTTCCACACTAGATGAGCAGCACGGAGCTCTTCTTCTTCTTCTAACTTACAGGGATATGTCTACAGTGTGACTACGGTTAAGGAGAGATTACTAACCTGCAGCACAGAGTGGAGACCCGGCTAGTGGTGAGTGGTGACAATTAAACCTTCTTTATTTGATGGTGTGTGTGTGTGTGTGTGTAAAGAGATTTCTGTGTAACGGAAACAGAGACAGACAGACAAGACAAGAGACGTGAGAGTGGAGTCCCTCTGAGTAAAGGAAGAGAGAATGAGTCATGTCACAGTCTGATGCATGAGTGCTCTGTATCCCTTCTTGTTTTTTTTCGCTCTTGACTCTTCATCAGTGATATCTGGAGATTATCCGGCTACTTTTTAAAGCATTTATTTCAAGTGGTGAACTTGGCTAAAGCTACCCCTTTTTTTTGTGTGTGTATGTGTGTGTCTGTGTGAGAAAAATACAGATTTCCTGTTATGTTCTGTTATCAGAGACATGGGAGTTTATCACCGGATCACTGCAACACATTCTTTCCATTCCCCATTTAGCCTCAGCCAGGAGACCCTACAGCACGCTGGCTCGCCTGGGAAACTGCATCGCTCGCATTGTCATCAGCGCCGTTATTATTTTCCTGATTCATCCAGTTATTAAGTGGTTACTCCTGATCTGGGGAGGGGGGGGGGGGGGGGCTTAAGAAAAGCAGCTGGAGACTTAACTCGAGAAAGAGAGAGAGAGAGAGAGAGATTTAGAGAGCAGAGTTCAGCTCTCTTGCCTCCAGCTATGTTTATTACTCTGCTTACAAAGAGGTGAGAAGTAGAGAAAGGGTGGTGCTGGTAGTGTATGCTAATGTCTTCAACTTCTAGTGAAGACCTCTGAGAAACTCGAGAACGTTCACTCGGCCCGCCAATGAGCCAATGAGAGAGCTTTTTCCTTAAAAAAAAACAAGGACTCCTGGCTTCCTGCGTTTGTTGTTGTCGCCCCGTCAGCCGCAGCTGACATTTTCCACATTTGACTACTCAGGAAGAAAATGTTTCCTGTTGAGCCCTCTCTCTCTCTCTCTCTCTCTCTCAGATAGAGTGTCATGATCATACATGCATGCGGCCGCCGTTTTGGAGATAGTGTGTCCTCCTTTTTGTATCTTGTAAGAACAGGAGTTTCCGTACAATAAAGAGAGAAGAATAGAGATAAAAATGAAGGGGGGATGTAAAAGGATATGAAGATCCGGCACCTTGTGTGAAAGGGCACGAGTAAAGGTTTCATTAAAAAGGGATTATTTGGGACTCTGTTGACGCTTAAATATAAAGTTTCCCCCTCCTGAGTCTTTGCCCTTGTTCCAATTTTCTCTCCCTCTCTCCCTCTCTCTCTCTTTCTCTCTCTTTCTCTGTAGCAGTGTTGAAAGAAGCCCAGAGTGGAGCCCAGAGCCTGTTGAGGGCTAATTAAATCCCCGCCATCACCGACACCCTGCCCTCCCCTCCTGCGGTTCACCAGAAGAAGAAAAAAAAAAAAGACAGGGGGAAAAAAAAAACTGTCCTGAGCGGGACAGCATCCTCGCCTGCCTCCTCATGTTCCTTCAGGAAGAGCAGAGGGCAGGGCCAGCACACGCACCGTCGTGCCGGCCGGGGTCGCGAGCTCCCTGAGTGACCGGGGATGGCTCTCCAGAAGAGGCTGGTGCTCTGCGTGGTGGTCGTGGGCTTCCTGCTGGGCGTCTACATGTGCATGTTCCTGGAGAGTCCTCTGCCCTGGTCCACGGGGCCTCTCGGCTTCCAGCAGGGCTTGAAGAGGTGAGTTAAAGGGGGCGGTCTAATATATTATAAAATGCAACTTAGCAGACTTTGTCGGGGATAAAACGATGAAGTCTTCCTTTCTTTTTTAAATTATTTTGGCTCTCTGACAAACGAAACGACAACCATGAGGTTTAAGTTCTGCTTTTACGCTTTCCTTTGAGGGTGAACAGTTGTAGGACACGTACCCATTTTTCCACACATGGATCCCACATTTTTAGGGCGATGCATCAGGATGGAGATCCTAAATGTTCAGTGAGTCGAGCAGAGTGGTAAGGTTAGTAAATCACATAAACTAGAACCAACTGATCATTCGTTCCTGCGGCTGAAAACCAGAGTTAGACGACAAGGAGGAAGTGAAACGGGCGGCAGCAAAGGTCAGACGAGGCATCTTTAGTTTTTCCTTTTTTTGAAAGACAGATAAAAGCAGTAGTCCCATAATGCAACT
This sequence comes from Euthynnus affinis, assembly GCA_029490765.1. NCBI lineage: Eukaryota > Metazoa > Chordata > Actinopteri > Scombriformes > Scombridae > Euthynnus > Euthynnus affinis. Next base: position 5,423,563 of record CM055857.1, on the reverse strand, counting down.
TGATGGTATCCCTTTTGTTAAGTTGCATCCACATCATGATGTGGGTTGGGAAGGTAGAGAGCGAGCATTACTGTTGTGTAATTGCAGAGTTGAGAGACAGATTCACAGAGTTATAATTAAAGCGGCGGGAGGCTGAGATATCCTGACTTTCTGTCCCTAGTACGGGTCAAACTTTAAAAAAAAACATTTCTGCATCTGTTGTTACGCTCTCCTGTGTTTCTCCAACTTTTAATCCTGCAGTTTGTAATTCAGACTTTCCGTTTTTTTTTTTATACATTTTTAATACAAGCTCCAGAAAACGGAGCTAACGCTGGTTTCATCACTACGACATCATCAGAGGTCATCAGAGATGCTACTATAGATACTCAGAAGACATGAGTCAGCTGTTTTTTACAAGCTGAGAAGCGCTAACCATGACTAGTGACTGTCCCTTTTTTTTTAAAAAAACACTGTTTACTGACAGTATAGCATTAAAGTCCAACTTAAAACTAAACTGCCTTTTATTGGCTGCTACAGCAAACCTATCTGCTCTGTATATCACTGGCTACACACCACAAGAGCCGCAGACCTTGACCCACGACCTGCTAAAGTCTCCTCCTTTATATATATAACTAATAAACACAAACACACACATCTTGTCCTGCATGTTAGCTTGTTGAATGAGTCACCAAACAAATATTCACCGGGGAGGTGGGGGGTGCACAGCTGACATCAGTTAGCAGGTTAGATAGGGATTTAGCTGCTGGTTAAATAGCATGATGGAAACACACCTGCAAATGTCACTTAGATGCTGGTTTTTCTGTGCAGTCAGCGTAACGCTGGTAGCCTCCCAGCTAGTGTCAACAGCTGGCTGAGACAAACAGACAAACTGAGATATTTCCCTAAAGACCTTTTTTTTTTTTTTTGCTTCGTTCTAATAATACAAAACTATTAACAATGCATTAAAAACACGTGGTGACAGCAAAGAGGGATGATTTAATGTGAGCTTTTCAGGAGATAAATCAGAAACAGACAGATTTTACAAATTGGAAACTGCTAATTACAATTATTCCAATATGACATGAACGCCCCTCTTTAAAACCCTCCTTGCCTAAAGTTTAGGGGCTGTTCATAATAAAATAGAATAAAAAAAACATTCACAATTGCTGAATTTGTTCATCTCACATGAATGTTAATACCTTCAGAGTCAGACTTAACCCTCATGGTAACCCCTCATTGTTTCATTTAACATCAAAAGCGCTTCCAAACACAAGAAAAACCCTTTTCATAGTCCAATAATACTCTGAGCGCACTACGGTTTATAGCATCCATATGTCATTTCAAAGCACCTAAAATCATAGACAAGACGAAGAGACGGCGAGGAATTCAGTTGGAGGGACGGGATAGGGCGAAAAAGGGTTAAAACTCTGAGATCACGAGCGGTATGAAAAGTTCCATGGGTTTTTTTTTTTGGAACCGCCACTTTATTCCCCCCTCTAGTTGTATCATTGTGGTTTTAACAAAGACACCACACAGCGCTCCAGCTGCACTGATGAAAAAAAAAAAAAAAAAAAAGGCCTTGGAGTTATTTCACTGGAGGTGGTCTTCTCTCGTACACGTAGCCTATGTGAAATGTAAGCTTTGTTATAGCGGGCAGTGCTCCAGGTTAAAGAGCCAGATAAGATGCATTAAGTTGAGGAGGGAGAGAGAGAGAGAGAGAGAGAGAGAGAGGGAAATGGAAAAAGATGGCTGGTTTTTCAGCCAGTCTGTGTCAAGAAACTAAATGGTGAGTCCGGGCATGTGGAGCTCACAGGTTCTTTAAAAAGCTCTTTAATCTGGGTAAAAATAACCATGTGAACATCTACTTCACTTCCCCGCTGTAGCTTCAGACTCTGCAGCTTTTAGATATAACAAGAAGAAGCCTTTTACATTCTGGAAACAAAACGTACAAAATCTAATTAAAATATTCAAAGAGAAAGGGTTTTTTTTTTTTTTTTTTTTTTTTTTGGACGAGACACATCGTTAAAGCACACGTCTTAAGATCCGGCTCAAGTGGCACACCATGGTGAAACAATAGATAACTTATTAAATCAACTGAAATGAAGCAAAGCCTTAAATAAATATTGAAAGTCCGGGGTGTGGATATCAGCGGTATGTGATGGATGAGTATGGAGCGGGTTGTAAGGAGGCTTGACAGAAAGAATAAGGAACTAAAGTGACATAGATAAATAAAAAGCGGTGCCTATAGGGACAAATAGAGAAAGCAGCAGTGGCTGAAGTAACCAAGGGAGCAGCGGTCCCAAGTGTTCCTGGTTGCACCAATCAGTCACCTGCAGGGTGAGGAGAGGCGCAGGCTAGTGACGAATCAAAACCCCCTGCATGACCCCGGGGGACGTCACACGTTGGTGGTGTTGAAATAAATGCACAGACGGATGAAAAGAGAGCAGTTAATATGCAACTTTTTTAGTGGAAACAAACACTAAAAATGGAAACAAGAGGAGGAAATACACAGTCCAAATGTGGTAATTATTAATTAAGCTTTAAAGAACAGGTTAACTTTTGTGAATGGTTCGTTTAATTTGAACTTATCATGACTGATGACTGATTTTTCCTGGGAACGAGGCTGTAATTAATATCCCGTGTTTGGTCTTCACCAGCCGTTTAACGAACCAACACGTTTGTTCTTCCACTCAAACTGTCATTGACCAAGGCTTGGATAGGCAATAGCGGTGTTGTATATTACAGGCGGAGTCACCAGTAGATAAAGTTGTCCTATTAATATATTCTGATATTGTGGAGGCTATTAAGAAGAGAGATAAAAATGGGGATGATCAGAGTTTGGCAGAAGATTAGATTAGAAGATTGGGAATCTCTCAAACAGCTTGGCTATAGTGAAAATATATAAACATCTGTTTAAACATTGACAACGGGGTTATGGCAGATAAGGAGATGGCAGACCGCCTAATAATAATTTTACATCAGTTGACAGCAGGCTAGTTAATAAGTTACCGGGCCAAACAGGGAGAGCGTGGACCGAGTCGTGTCCATCAGTCCTGCTCTCAGAAAAGGGTTCAAACTGGTGTCGATGATACTCCAGCTCGATTCTTAAAGAGATCATCACTGAAAAATGGCGACTGTAAATCCGTCTATTGAGCAAGGCTTTCTTGATCAGGAGGGTTTTTTTATGGTATGGCATTGTTAGAGCTGCAGAACAGCATTTGATCCGGTTCATCGTGGTATTTTATTGTCCAGCCTGAAGGCCGTTGGTTTTAACCATGCAGCAGTCTTGGCTAGATAAGATAAGAAGCAGGTGGTAGATGGCAGGTGTTGGCAGGATAAAGTCTCATCTCTCATATAGATATTGTGGAGTCCCACAAGGGCGTGTACTCGGGCCACTGCTGCTTTTTTTCTCTTATTTACATAAAAGTGAAGTCATGCGATCTCTTTCTCTATATGCTGACTACTCTGCAGGATTGTTTCCCATAAAGATAACGGCGTAGTTAAAACCACAGTGAGTGCAGAACTTTTTTAATGTAAGCAGGTGGATGACGAGATAACAAGCTCTCACTTCTGGTTTTATTGTTGTTGTTGTTGTTGGTGGTGGTGACACTGTGCTTGCAGCTAAGGAGTCAGTCAGGTGCCTCGGCTTGTGTGCTGTATGTCAGGCTGAGAAGGTCAATCAAAGAACGTGCTTCTTTGCCAGAATATCAAGATTTTATGGACAGGAAAGCAGTGATGACCCTGCCTTATCTTGACTATGCCTAACGTAGCACCTTTTTAGACTTCAGACTTTTCAAAACATAGTACCCAGGGTTGTTGTGAATGTCACCATGACCCTTCCCATGGATGGTTGAAAGCACAGGAAGGAGGGATGTAATCCACCAGGGAGCAGGGGAAGGAAATCACGTGGCCCTAAAACCAGGAACCAGGAAATATTAAAGCCATGTTTAGGCACCGGTCATTGTATTGTATTATTGTTTTGATCAATGAGTTATTCTTGCCTTGTCATGCCGTCTCCACCCCTCCCCCCACACAACCCACATCCCCGGAGGGACAACAATGGGAATAAGCCTCAGGGCTTTGTTGTGCCCTGTCCTATCCTGACTGTATTCCTTTACTTTCCTTTTAAGCACTCAATGCCCTGATAGTGCTAAGATTAAATTTGTCAAGTCTGTCTTGAACACGGGCACATCATCCCTTCATACTGCACTTACGATGGAAGTGATGGAGGACTAAACCCACAGTCCTCAGTATATTTAAAAAGCTGAAGTTAATATGAAGCTTGAATATGAATCAAGTGGTTATCTTTCCTTCTTAGTCAAAGTTCCTCTTTTCGTTGTTACATTTCCACTGAACTCGTCACGGAAACACAAAGAGGGAATCTGCTGCCGACTGTAAATGTGTCAACTCAGACTGCAGAGGCCTCGCATCAACTTTTAAATGACTGCGTGGACTCACTGTGGATCTTTTTTGACAGCCAGCCAGTATGAACAAACCTCTTTCTCTGCTCACATGGACACCTGACTGTTGCTTTAAGACACACTTGGAAAAACTGTGAACTCATCCTTTTTAAGCTTTGTTTATTCAGGGAATCTGATTCAAGAGATCAAGATCTCTTTTTGCAGGATTACAGGATTACAATAAGATGGTTCATCCGCTAAAATAATCACTACAGACACCACTTAAAACAGTCGCAGACATAATGAAGACTAGCAGCCGGTGAGACTTTCCCCTCAGAGGAACAAGTGTCTCCGACTTCAAGCTGTGCTGCAGGTTATTCCAGTAGTAAAAGTTCATACCGTGTTACCTGAAACCAGAGTTTGTATGAGGGACTTTTGAAGCCGACATGCCCTTTGACCTCGTGTCATGGTTATCGACTCTGAGCTCAGAACAGTTGAGTCCCACTCGGAGCTCGACCAAAAGATGTGAAGTATCTTGGCAACTCAGATAGCGGAGAGGCCTTATAAATGAAGACACGGGCACGCCGGCGATGACCTCTGATCTTTTGTGTACAACTCTGTGAAGCGGCCGTCTTGATCCAAGTGGGTTATAAAGGAAGGGATCATGAGAAAAAGATGATGCATGCTCCAAAAGAAACCACTTAGTAGTATTTATTTAATTTTTAATCTTATTATTTTAATTATTCTTTTTATCAGGAAAATCAACAGAGCCGTGAAAACATTACCAGCTGCGTCTCTAAAACCAAGGAAGTATGCTGTGCATTATGTCATAAATGATGTTTTGAGGTGGCGTCTCCATGGCAACGTAAACAAACAACCCCCCCACGAATGTTTGACCAGCAAAAAAACTTCAATTCAAGGTCCACTTTATGTGTCAACGGACAGCGTCGAGATGTTTAGTTTATGTTTGTTTGTTCAGTTTTGTTTTAATATCACGTCACTCATGTTAGATAAGTGATATTTGTGTTCAGGGAGTGTAAGAGTCAGATCATTCCTAGGAAACGGATGATGTGTTTCGTTTCTTCATGCCCACCGCAGTAGTTTTGGTCAACAGCATTTTTACTTGTAACACGTAGATAATGTTATCTTCGCTCAGGGGTGTGTTTAAGAGAGCATTGCTATGACACATGTGCAGAGATTTAACCTGGAAAGGTATCGTTAAGACTGTCGAGGTCATCCGTTAAACACAGTTAAAGGTGCAACTTAATGTTTTCAGTTAGTTGTACTGAATAGATACATGTAGATGTTTGTAACACAGTGTTCAGGGATGTTTAAAACGAGTGAAGTCCATTAAAAACTCTAAAGCAGGACTGTAAACCAAAGATATTACAGTGAAGTTTACAGCTCAGAGATAGCAGAGATGATGTAAGCTGAGTTAACAATGGGCGCCTCCCCATCTACAATCTATTTTGAAGGTGAGCTATGAAAACACAAAGCAGCACCCTGAGTTTCCTGCCTTCTCTGCGATTGGACCTTCAAAATTAACAAGTGCCTGTATGCACTCTTAAGTCAGCAGCTGCATTACATTTGCGACCTTATCGCCGGGCTTTATGAGGTTTACTCACTGCTGAGACGGACATCTGCAGCATCTGGTGCTTCAGGATAATAACGCTGAGCCAATCAGAGGAGGGGCGGGCGGGCGAGCGAGTGAGTGAGTGAGCGCCATGGATACCTGAGGCCGAGGCTCTCTTTTCTGTCGGCGTGGTCATCATGTACAACCGGAGCATGCTGTTTATAGTGCTGAAATGATTGTTTTGCACAGTTTATGCCTATAAAACACTTCACAAGCCATCAGGAAGAAGAAAAGGAGAACTCGGCGTTTCAGTTTAAAGACGAAACATTTAGCTTTTTTTGTTTTTTTGATTTCCACATCTGCGAGTGTTTCGTCAGTGATCAAACTTGGCAGTGCGATATCAGGCTGTAAACCGAACCCAGCTGATATCACTACTAACAACACAGCTGAACGGATGCCAGACAAAATCCTGGAGGATTCATACCGTTCCCTGAATCCTCCCGTTCAGCTCCAGGGAGACGGTTCAGAGTCCCTCCGAGAGAACGATATCTATAAAATCATTCATCTCACACGCCCTGCATCAGCCCTCCTCTGGTATTTTGAAATATGTGACATAATGTTTTATCCACGAGGTCAAGTGACAAAAACACACAAACAGAAAGAAACATAAATCTGTCATGTTAATCTCTGTAACTTTGGGAGGAACTTTTAAGCCTCTTTTTATAAAAAGGTCAGAGAGACAGAATGCAGTCAACGCCCTTTAACTGACGACTCTATTCACTTTTCCAAGTTATGCAGCGTGAAACTGAGTCAATAATTAACTTATTTTTCTCTGCAGACTTCAGATCCTCAAAAAAAAAAAACATATTGTGTGGTATTTGGCCTTGCAGACAGTTTCTATTTGCCCAGTATAATCCCCTGCAGACACACAGGCCCCTTTTTAAACCTGTTGTGAAACTGGTGACACCCTGCTCTGTGGATTGTCTAAAGCAGCGGGACCACTGTTTCACAGTTGACATTGTGAGGAGTGTACGAGCTGATAAAACAGAGAACACTTCAGTTCACTTGGTAGACACAGCACATTCATTTACAGCACATAAACATAAAACCACTCTCAGTCTCATTACAATGGGTTGGATTTCTTCTAGAAAAGTGATGAAGAGGTGCTAAATTTTCCTAATATTACATTTTTATAGCCGTTATACTACAATGAAATATTCCAAGAAAGGGCAGCCTGCATATTTAAAAATATACAATAAACAAAAACGTGCAAAATTCTGCAAGTGTCCTCTGTTTTATACTCGGTAAACATAGCAGACATTCTTCACCTGGAAACTTGATTCTTTACACAATAAATCACCAAAGCAGAGCTACAACTGAGCCTTTTTTTTAAAGGAACAAGTCACCATTTGGGAAATATCTTTGCTTACTTTCTGAAGATGAAATGTTACAAAAACTGAAAGTTTAAAAACAACAAGTTGCTGTTTTTTTTCCCTTTCTTTCTGTGGGTCATGCACAGTATGTTCTGGACTATTTCTTGGCTGGGAGACACAACAAGACCCCAGGAAGTCACTGCACCCGGCCAAGAAATAGCTCAGCGCATAAAGCAAATAAGCTAAAAAAAAAAAAATGTCGACCTGTTCCTTTAAGAAAGCGCAGGTCACCACATGAGGGCATGTTGACGGAGACGAAGGGGGTTTTCAGATGATTCATGTCCAGCAGTGACCTGCCGGGCTAAATGCCAAAATGTTGTTTTGTTCTCCGCAGCGACTCACAAGACTCCGAGGAGCCTCTCGACAGACAGATCAACAGTGACCGGCGGACCCGTCCGCCCCCCGCCTCCACCCAAACAGTTCCGCGTGAACACACACGTGCCACACACACTCCGACTTTAAAGACTCAAACATCCGCGGCTGCCGGACACAAACCGGCAGAGAATATAGTCCAGGATGTCTCCAAGTCCAGCTCTGACGGTGCGGATAAAGCCAAGACCAGGACCAGGACCAGGACCAGCACCAGAAGTCCCGTACCGCAGCCTCGGAGGCCCACGAAGGCCCCTGGACCAACAGAGCCTCCCTTCATTGGAGACACTTACATGCGTGACAACATCCCTCCACAAACAGTGAGTTGCACCTCCTTATCTGTGCAGACCTCTGATGGTGAACTGAGTCCTTTAAATAGACGATGAAGCCATTAATCAATAATATTATCATAGAATTAAAGCTCCTTTGTGTAAAATGTTTATGTGATGTGATATCTTTCAAATGATTCTGCTGTCATAAGATTTTGTCACAATAATGATAAGACAGCAAATTTCGTTGCCGTTTTTTTTTTTGTTGTCAAACAATTTTGACGTTTAACTAATCATTGAAGTCATTTATGATGCAAAATGCCTGAAACTGCTCAAATGACTGCTTTTATCTGTCTTACGTATTTTGACAGTTGGTCGGTCAGAACGAACGATTTAAAGGGCATTTTTCACAATTTTTGGACACTTTTTAGTTGTTCCTGGCTAAGAAACAATGCAGTTTACAACCATAAAATCGAAAATTGTCATTTTACACTTCAGTTTTTCATCTGAATAAGCAAATTTAGATGTTATATGTGAGTTAGTGAGCAGCTTGATGTTGGAAAACCATCTATTGCTGTTGGACAGAGCTAAGCTAACGGTTTCCCCCCTGTTTCCAGTCTTTATGCTAAGCTAGGCTAACCAGCTGCTTTCAGTATACAACCATAAAATCGCAAATTGTCATTTTACACTTCAGTTTTTCATCTGAATAAACAAATTTAGATGTTATGTGTTAGTTAGTGAGCTTTACAGATGTTGGAAAATCAGCTCTTGCTGTTGGACAGAGCTAAGCTAACGGTTTCCCCCTGTTTCCAGTCTTTACGCTAAGCTAGGCTAACCAGCTGCTTTCAGTACACAACCATAAAATTTCAAATTGTCATTTTACACTTCAGTTTTTCATCCGAATAAACAAATTTAGACGTTATGTGAGTTAGTGAGCTTTACAGATGTTGGAAATCCAGCTCTTGCTGTTGGACAGAGCTAAGCTAACTGTTTCCCCCTGTTTCCAGTCTTTATGCTAAGCTAGGCTAACCAGCTGCTTTCTGTCACTTTATATCCAACAGATCAATCTTAAGTCTCACTGCCAGAAATCAAATAAACACAATTCCCAAAATATCAAACTATTTGTTTTAACTGAAAACAAACAGTCAGCTATGTTGAGAGTTTAACGCTGTTCTCTTATTTTGGATTGAATATCTCTGGTTCTGGGAACTTGTGACAGACATTTTTCGCTAGTTTTGAACATTTAATAGGCCCAGCGATTAATCAGTTATACAAAAATAAAGATAGATTTGTTGTATATTGTGTGAAGTTTGTGACATAATTGTCTGTATAAACTGTGGAGAATCAGAAGCTTTTTATCCCTTTAAGCAGACTATCACAAACACGTGTTTTTTTTTTTTTATTTTATTTGTCTTGCTTGTGATGCTGTCATCGGGCGGCTCCCACAGTTGGACGGGTCTGTCTTCTCAGTAAATAGAAGAGAGAGTCATGTCTCCTGGAGCCTGGCTCTGTTTCACCATCTCCCTGCTACTCCCTAAATATGTGTCATCAACACGCTTGCATCATGTTTTTGTTGCCCTGTCAGATGGGCCAGCGTAGGAAAAAATCATATAATGAAAACATCACAGGATACTGTAAGAGTTTGAAGAAGAAAAAATACAATCTATACGATCAACTGGAATCTTTATCAGATGGATTTCTTGTGTATTTTTTTATGAAAGTAAAGCCTGAGCTGCACTTTAAGCTCCGAGCTGTTACATGAGAAGCGAGTGCACACAGACTGAATCGATAATTGAGTCCACAGAGAACCGGGAGCAAAAAACACAATTAATCAGATAAAGTTGTTTATGTGTTTTTTTAGGTTTTTTGCACATGTGAAACTTTTTCATGCTTCCTCAGCTGGCCACATGTGGTTTTCTCTGGGTTTTTTTTTTTTTCATGCATCAGCAAAACATGTCCGTGTAAAGATCATAATGAATGTTTCTCTTGTTGGATCAAACCTCCAGCATCATTCCTCATGTTTGCGTTGTTCTTTAGTTGCCGTGTAATTACCAGATAATTGCCTCCAGTGAGTCTGGAGGTTAATATTGAGGCTGTGCGACCTGCCAAGCAGAGCTAATGACGCTGGCTTTGTAATGATCATGACTGTATGCTGCTGCTGCTGCTGCTGGGGTTGTGGCTGTGCAGGATGTGAAATTAAGACTTTCTGCGTGTGATCTGATAATAACGAGGCGGTGTTATCTGCTCCTCGCAGGACTGTCCCGACGGTATCAGGAGCAGAGTTGCGAAAACAGACTTTGGTGGGCGTTTTCTGAAGGATGTTCCAGTCCTGCAGTGGGCCAACCACACCACACGTGAACAGCACCAGCGCCTCAGCAAATACCCAGGAGCGCATGGCTGGGGAGGGATCGATTACAAGAGTAAGTAACAGAGTATTTTGTTGGCTTAAAAATGAAATGACTCGTAATAACTTAACAATCCTCTAAATCAGGGCGGGGTTAACCCACCAGAGAACCCCGGGGCCCCTCTTGACCCCCTTAAGGAGCCAGTATACTCCATCAGAACTGCTTGTCAGCTCCAAAAAACCCCTCCAGCCAACACCTTTTTATAAAAACCATAACTATGATCAACCCTTAACCATTAACCCTTTGGTTATTAAACATGTGAGTGCATATACAGCATACTGTGTTGCCTTTAAGTACCCATGAGGATTCACAAGTCAGGCAACAAGTTTTGTTGTATTTAACCCGTTTAGTTGCAGGTTATTTATTCAAATCGATTTTATTTAAGAATATGCACTATGTAAGTATGATATAGGTGATAAAACTAGATTTTCGACAACAGGAGCTCAATAAAAAGATGCAGGAAAACCTTTGTGTGTGCTGTTGTTTGCAAACTAGCTTTCAAATTGTCCTTGAGGTGCAAATAAAGTATGAAGAAACTTTCAGTCTGCGTCTGAATTTCATACGAACATACAGGAAATCTCTCGCTAACACGACCTTCATAATGTTCTACCATCAAGTAATTGTGTAGACACTGACGGGCCTTCGAAGCTGATGGTGTACTTGGTGCATGTTTTTATTATCTAAAATTTGCTTTCCAAATGTGAGCTTTTTCACATGTGGGCCTCATCACAGTTAAGATGATTATCATGTTTGAGATAATAGCAGCTTCCTGTCTGTGGGCCCACACATGAAGCCTCGGGGTGATTTCTTTCTTTTCAGACCAAACACAACCTGAATCTGTGGGCGAATGCAATTACATAGGCACAAAAAAAAAATCAGTGGTGAAGCAAATCTTTCTCTCATGATTCATGGATTCTTTTTTAAGACTGTGTTAAATTGATTACATCCAGATTAACTCTGCTTCTTTTATGTGTGTGTGTGTGTGTGTGTGTCAACAGCACTGGTGGAAACTCTCTCTGTGCTCAACTCTTCTGCTAACTGGCAGATGTTGGACGACTGGAAGAGTCGCAGCAACAGATCTGAGTGTAGCCGCTGCGCTGTGGTGGGAAACGGCGGCATACTGAAGGATTCAAAGAAAGGGAAGGAGATCGACGGCCATGACTATGTCTTCAGGTAGACTCCGACTCTCTGGCTTTGTTATGTAATCCTACTAATCCTAAAGGCTTCCTCACCAGAGCACAGCTCTCTGCTGACAATCAAATCTGTTTTTGTTTATTCAAAACCCAGAAAACCTTCATACGTGCCCTCAAAATATGCAAATGTGCAGAGCAACAGACAATTTATACTTCTATGTGGCTGTAATAAAGTCACTCAGACAAATGAACTTAGTAAAAAATAAACAATTCCTATTGTGTACTGTGTCATTTTTATGCAATGTGCAAAGAAAACAGTAAATAAAAAGTATTATATAACATAAAATACAATCAATAATTTCATTATAACGCCCCCAAATCCCAAGTTATTATTGTAAAGACTGTAGTTTTTATAATTACACAATTCTTTCAACCCTAAACTGTCATAATGCTTCACACATTTACAATTTTTAAATCATTAAATCCTTTGTAGCTCCAACCAAACGTCCCTAAATCCTACAATTTGTTATAGAACTGAATCAAAGTTTGTTATAAGACATTTATAATAATAATGATAATAATAATAAGACATAGCTCACATATTCCACTTGTTATTACCAGATTAGTTTTGTTATATCACCTCTAAAATGTGTCATTTTTATAATCATAACATTTGTTCTAATGCCTCTTCATCAGTCTTCTTAATTTTTTTTGAAACTTTTATAATCACAAAATTTGAGTCTCTACATCCTAAAATGCACCATAGCACCTCCTAGTTGTGTATTTTTGTTTTTTATAATCATACCAATAATAATCACATGTTGTAATGCCTCCACATTCCAGAGAGTATGAACTACTAAATCCCCAAATCTCAACACTGTTTGTTATTTGAGGCGCCGTCGGCTGCTCGGATGAAATCGAGGGAGAGTAAATAGTTAAAATATTGAGTTAAGCTAAAGATTTTTAATTGTTTTTAACTTTTATCTGAGTTCATTCTACTTATTATAATAAATAGACAAAGGTGAAACTGACAAAACGGCTCAACTTGAAGTTTTTTTTGGTGATATCAGCACTGAGAAGCAGGGAGAGTAAACGGTTAAATTCATACAACGAGGAGGCTAATTAGAGTTTACGATTTCAGCTGGTTTGGAGCTGAAGGACCCTGAACAGCTGTTTCTCTCATACCTCAGGCCGTGCTGCTCTCTGATGTTTGTCAAAAGGCATTTTTGGCACTAAATCTAAATCAGCACGGTCCTCCAGCGCGGGGACTGCTGTGTGTTTTCTGCAACGACTGATGATGCAAATGATAATTAACAGAAGTCCCTGTTTATGTTTCTGTGTGTGTGTCTTTGTGTTTGTGGACACTTGTGTGATCTTCAGGACCAACGGGGCAATCATAAAGGGCTTTGAACAGGACGTGGGGTCTCGGACCACCCACTACACATTCTCCACCAACACGCTGATGAACTCAATAAGGAACTATGCAGGCCTCGGGTATAAAGGACCCCCTCTGTCTGAGGTCAGCATAATGTTTACTGTCTCAAAGGAGACATTAGACACTTTTTTGTGTGATTTTCTGTCATTCATATATTGTTATAATGTCAGTTATTAAACAGGAAGCTCTGTTTGCAAAATAACCTCTACTTCCCCATCGCACTGGCCCACAAATGGCCGTCCATTCTGTAGTCTCTGTTGCTCACTCGCATATTTCAAATCAGATTCAAGCTCCAACATGTACAGATGATACAAGAAGTTTATATTTCTAGTAAAACATGAGGAAAAGGAAGCAGAATCTGTTCTACTACTGTTTGTTTATGGAGCCTCCAGAGACAGCTAACCAATCAGAGCAGAGTATCAGATAAAAATAAGGAGTTTATATCCGTAAATCACTTAAAGGTATTCCAGTAATATAAATACAGACCTGGAAATGTGCACGATCCATCCTCTTAATGGTGAAACAGCAGACACAGTTACATAATGAGGCCTGGTTCACATCAAACTGTGCTGCATCTCCGACAGGAAACACGATACATCTTCCTGCCTGATCACGACCGAGATTACCTGCTGATGAAGGCCGCAGCCACACACACCCCGGTGGAGAGAGGGAACGAGAAGGGCAAAGAGTAAGGATGGGCTCGTTTGTCTCTTGATGATGATGATCTCATGTCGTGTTCTTCTTATTCTTCCTCTTTACTTCCTCTCATTGTTTCAGCTGGAAACTTCATTCCAACTTTAATCCGTTTACAAGTCTTTGCTTCAGTTTTCACATTTCTACGTGTGCGCAACGGTGGAAAATAATATATACCGTATTTCCCAGACTATAAGGCGTACTTAAAGCATTTAATTTTCTCAAAAAAGACAGTGCGCTTCATAATCCTGAGCGCTTTATATATGGATTAATTCTGGTTGTGTTTACTGACCTTGAAGCGATTTTGTGTGGTAGACGGCGCTCTGTCAAAATGTTTTATGACAGGATTAGCAGGCAGCTACACATTTCTCCGTTGCTAAACTAGGCTAACCCATTGTTGCTAACTTTGGAGCTAGCCCCTTCACTTTTCCAGCAGTTGGGGGAAACAACAGACGTGACTTCTCATAGTGTGACAAGCTGCAGCGTTTATTAACTGACACACTGTAGTCTGTACTGTACATTTACTGCCAGACTGACAATTTACTGCTGCAGCTAACCGTTTCCTCTGCTCTGCTAGCATTCACCGTTATTTCAGACGCTCTCCCTCTCTTAACCACTCACTAGCTAAGGAGTTTCCATGGCAACGACACAGACGTTAGCTCCTAAACGCTATTGATTTAAGAATAAATAGATATTTGGCGTTATTTTTGACATTTAAAAAATATTTTTGGCCTGGCGGGGGTTTAATAGAGTTTGACTGACTTATCTGACTGTTTTGTTTCACTTAATCCGCTTTATATATGAAAAAAGTTTGAGAATAGACCATTCTTTTACAGTGCGCCTTATAATCTAGTGCCCCTATAGTGCAGAAAATACGGTACTTATGTTACAAAGGAGTACGTTTAACAAAGATCTGAAGAACAACTTTGAGGTTATTTGTACTTTTGTACTTGAGTATTTTCAGAGGTAGATATTGTTTATCTTTGCAAATCAAGGTTTTACATTCATACATATAATCAGCTTATAAAATATGATGCGTCGTATGAAGTAGTTTAAAACGAGGTCAACCTCAACCTGCAACATTAAACGCCACGTTCATATCTTATCAGACTTTTCATCACAAACAGTTTCCGACCTGTTAAACACGTCAACAAGCAAAAATGTAACTTTAATTTAATTCGGACGTGGTTGAACACCGAACGAAGACGGATGCCTCGTTTCAGCCGAAGTCCGTCATTCTAGGTAATTAAAGCCAAATTTAATGGATCTATTTTTATATAACTATAATGCTGCAATCACGCATCAGTCTTGAGTTATCTGATGATGCAAATGCTCTCCAGTGAATGAACATATAAACATTTGTTTCAACCCACATGATGGTAAATGCACCAATAATAATAATAATAATACCTGTTATTTTTGATAATCTAGACACATTTTTCTGATCGTATTCTGAACTTTTACCTTTTTAATTCTACAGTTTTGTCCTCCTACTTTTACTTCAGCTTTGTATCCGAGTACTTTTTCCAGCACTGTGTAAATGTGTGTGTGTATACAGTAAATATGCAAAGGTTTTAGGCACTAAAACTAAAGAGAAGATGCTTAAAAATACTTTTTATTTATCAGTTAAATTCATATAAAGTTCAGTAAACATAAGAAACCTAAATGAAATCAATATTTGGCATTCTTTATGACTCTGGCTGTATGTTTGGGGTTGTTGTTATGCTGCAGAATGAATTTAAGGCAAGAAAAATAGTTTAAAACCAGCTACACATCTCTCCGTTTTTACTCTCACACAAGCCTCTTCTTCAAAAATCTTCAAAATCTTGCCCGTTGGATTCATAGTTGTGCAACTCTGGCCTGTCATTACCAGCTCATAGTGACTGAGCAACACAACTAAAGTCTCTTTACACGCTGATTTGAGTTTTATGGGCTTGTGCAGAGCCGCCACAAGCTGAGCAATAAGAGCTGTTGCATCACTTTCAAACTGTTACACATTGTCTAATCTTCACCACTTCCATGTTCTCGCCTCATCATATGCTGCAGTGCCTGTGGTCGCCTAGAGGAAGGAGCTGTGGCGTTAACCCTAGCGTGTAAAATGTTTAGTACAAAGCAATCTTATGTTCTGCTAACTCTGGTAGTTGGATTGTGTGATCTTGTAATACCACGTTCGCTCCACAGTCCATCCAACTACTTCGGGAAGGACGTGTCGGCGCAGAAGTTGAAGATGTACCACCCGGATTTCATCCGTTACCTCAGAAACAGGTGAGAGAGCCGTCTGGAGAACGAAAGCAAAACATCACCTCTCAGAGACGGAGGCTGAAACCAGAGCGTGCTGCTGCTGGAAGTCCCCTCCCTGTGATGTCAGACTATCAGTACAGTGCTCCAGTATGAGTTTGAGATTACTGCTCAACATTTCGGAGACAGACACAGGCACCTACATTTATCCTTTTATCTTTATTTTATAGATTTATGTTATTAATATGAATTATTATCAGCTAATTACATTCTGATGTGCAGTATTTTCATAGATTATGCTTCCTGGCTGTATAATAAGTAGTTAAAACCTCCTTTTACCAGCTGCAACATCTGTGATTTTCATATATTAATGTATCAATGATTATAATCGATTAATATAATATACTTTATTATTCTGACATCAGCCATTCTGCATAATAACTACTGATACAGTAGTCTTTTTCTTAAGTAGACATTTGAAAGCAGGACTTTTACTTGTAACAGAGTGTTTGTACACTGATATTAATATTTTATATTTTTAATAATAAAGTAAAATACTTGATTACTCTTTTCACCGCTGCAAACTACTTACGTGCTTCTAATCTCCACTTTTGTCTCCGTTAAGCTTCAGAGTGACTCTACATATTTCTTTGTTTTCTTCCAGATTCCTTCGATCTGGAGCTCTGAAAACCAAATACAAGGACATTTACCGTCCGTCAACGGGTGCCACCATGCTGTTGGCCGCACTGCACACTTGTGACCAGGTGAGATCCGCCGTTAGCGGCGAGCCGTGAGCTGCTGTTGTTTGTTTACTCTGCTACAAGGCTGCGCTTGTCTCGTAGCGTGAGAGTGTTTTGACTCTTCGCTGCCGGCCTTGTAGGAGCACGTTACTACATTTCTGATATTGTGTAGCCTTGATGATGATGATGGGGGGGGGGGGGGGCTGATAGTGACTCATTTAAAACCACAGTTCATAGGAAAAGTGCACTCGGGAAGAGAGCGAGATTGTCCATCCAAAAGCATGTCATCACTGTTTTAAACCTGTTTTGCAAGCTGGCTGCAGTGGGAATGGAAATAAGCTGGAAAAATAATGATTCAGGCTGAGTGGGTCAAGTCAAAACATGAAGTAAATTAAATCACACTTGAAATCACACCACTGACTTCTACATTTTAGCAGATTTTTAGATAATCAGATGTTGCTTTTGTGCTTCCTGTGCTGTTTAAAGGTGAGCGCGTACGGCTTCATGACCTCGGACTATAAGAACTTCTCTGACCACTACTACGACAAAAGCTACCACCCGGTGGGCTTCTTCATCAACCACGACCTGCGCATGGAAATGACTCTGTGGCAGCAGCTGCACCAGGCGGGACTCATACGGCTGTACATGCACAAGTGAATTCAGTGAATCCAGCCAGAAATGAGGTCATTCTGTCTACTCAGCATACCTGTTACCGGCACAGTCGGAGGAGGGGAGACGGGGGAGGTTCAAGACCTCACCTGCCTCTCCTTTCTGTTCATGACTTCATGACGTGAACGAAACAAACAAGGAGTAGCAGAGGTTTTCTTTTCATGAAGGAAACAAGGACTTTTTTTTAATTATTATTAACTGACAGCTGCTATGATTGTTTAGGCGCAGATTTAATGTTATTTATCAACCTTGTTTTAAAGAAAAACTCTAACAATGTTTTTTTTTTTAATCTCATTTCAACAAAATTCCCCACAAAAAAAAACACATTTTTTGGTCATTTTTAGGTCAGAATAAGTCCAAACAAATAGGTTAAAATCAGGTTAAATATGGCTGAAAGGATTTCAGCTGCTGTAGCTGTGTGGTCATGTGATGTTCAAGCTCCCCAGAGGATAAATCCTAATTACTTTGATATTGTCAAAGCACCACCGACAGGTCAAAGTCTTCACTTATCTACTGAAATATTTTGTCGTATACCTATTTGTTTTCATGTAGCGTCACTGGCAGGTCAGACTTTCACTTTTAGGACCAAAAACCTGCAAACCTGATGACATTCCCATCTGCATTTAGCTATTTAGCTATTTAGCATTTAGCATCAGCTATTTAGTGCTAACTTGCAAACGTTATCATGCTAACACACACAGTACACATCTTATCTGCTAGTTAAAAGAAATGGCTGGTGATTTTCAATATTTGTTTTATTGTCAACAAATACTCCCAAGCGTTGTGAGTGTGTGTGTGTGTGTGTGTGTGTGTGTATCCAAAGCCTGATATATCTTATTCCTCTGTGCCGTAGACCTCTGTTCTTGTCCTGTAACTATAAAAAACATGTCGGTTAGCCACACTGCTGCACTTGGTGACATGTTCCTTCACCACAAAGATTACAGTTACGTTAAAAAAAAATAAAAATTGGCTCCAAAGACTAACAACAACAATCACATTTTCATTCCCTAGGGAGTAGTTCTGTGTAAGGCAGTCGCCACTGAGCATGTGCAGGCACGTAGATCTGTTTAGAGAGCTTCACTAGCTTGTTTCACTGCATTTCACAACCTCTTGACTTTGTACTGAAGTCTTTTAAGAAATGTACAACGCAATATACATTGTAATATTCTAAAATATGGCGTCTGCCTTACACAGAACTACTCTCTGGAGAATGAAAATAGGATGTTTTTGGACCACATAGGAGGTCTACAGCACAGAGGAATAAGAAACACACAATATTTGTTCGTAAATCAGTTCATTGTTGATTTGAAACATGATATTTTGTTGATGATAGGAAAAAATACAGAGAATCGCCAGCCATTGTGAGCATGCTAGCATTAGCATTCGATTCAAAGCGCAGCTGTGAAGTCCAGCTGAGGGGATGATGACCCTTCAAGCCAAATTTAGCCCAGTTTTAAACTTGTTTTTTGACCTGCGAATCCCCAAAAGCATGTTTACTGGGAAGACCGAGTGTATCACACAATCAGTCTCCGGCTGAGTTGAAGTAGAGTTTCTTGTTACTGTATAATAGAGCGTGTTGACAAGGGACAAGACTGCAATTGAGTTGGCCACTCGCTTAAAATATCCTCTTTCCCCGCCCTAAATAGATGGTCAGAGCACTGCTGGCAGTGGCCATGTTCTATTCTGACATTTACTTTAGACTATTTTCTCTCTTTGAGTCTATACTGTATGTCTGCGTGTGTTTAACTGTGGAAGGTTAAAAAAAAAAAGAAACAACTGAGTGCATCTGAAGCTCAGTGAGGCAAATATTTGAACCTGAAAGTGTATTTAGTTTAGGAGACTTAACTTATTTTGTCTTTTTTGTTTTTTTGCCTCCCAATTATTATTATTTTTTTTTAAAGCACACAAGTGTACTTTTATGTTTTTTTTTAAAAAAAAGATGCCACACTGTGATCAGAACACTGTGTGTGTGCTCTACTAAACTTTCAGTGCCTTTTTTTAATGTGAATCAGTAGTTTGGATGAATGATGAGGCGATTCGGGACGTTTCCACAGCAACAGCAACAACAACAACAACAAACCAGGACGTCAGTTGCCTTTTTCTCTCTGTTCGGATTCGCCGAGGAGGACTCGTCTTAAGGAATCCGCTTATTCAGCCGCCGCCGCCGCCGCCGCCGCTGCCACACCTGGATTCCTCTCTGAGCCATGACAACGAAGGGCTCGAAGTGTTCTGGGGGATATTTATTGTCACCACTCATCTGACTAACATCCTCAATAACACGGATTTACTGTCTGCATATTTAAACTAATAATAAGGAAATATCTTTTAATTCATTAACTAGCAGTGACAACATACTGTATGTATGTATGTCTGTGACGGAGGGAAGAAAAGAAAACCAAAGACTGCAAATCAGGGAATATACTGTGTGTGTGTATATTTAAAATTTGCTTTTTGTATAATACTGAGTCAGTATATATTCAGATTCATGTGATCCAGTCGTCTGAAATACTGGATTGTATTTTTACAAAGTCTAACTGGGGGGAGGGGGAGGGGAAGGGGGAGGGGGATATCTTTATAGTGCAATTTCTGACTTTTGATTTTCACCTTTTTTACAATCCGTATAAAAGGAAACTGTGATTTTATCTCTGCTGGTTTGTAATTATTTCTCGGTGCATCGGCGAAACTTACAGACGTCCTAAGAAAGGAAGTGATATATATTCTGTAACTGTAAATCCAGTCGGCGCTCTTCTAATTAACTAATTACAACTAACTGATGGTGTGAATGAGTTTAAATGTGCAAACTTTTGAAACCACGGGCAGTTACAGAACTATACGGATTAAAATCGGGCGGTTATTCAAGAAATCATCCACTGTTTGTAACCTGAACTGTCTCAGAGCTTTTGTCTTTATTTCCTCATTCTTTAGAGCCGGAATATATATATTTTTTTTCTCTCAGGAAGCCTGCAGACAAAATATGACTCGATATAAATAAAATATCTTTGTGAAACTTTCTTTGTCACAAAGTTCAACAGGAAACAGGAAGACAGAAGTTTGGAGGCTGTCATCGCTGAACGTGTTTATTTCTGTTTTTAAACCAGAGTGCTGCTGAACTTTCGCCTTCTCTATAATTTTAGCGGACAAAAACACACTCAGGTCGAGCATAAATCTTTAGTTTTGGACACACAGCAGCCAACTGTTTAGCTAACCTTGTTTTAAACAACTTTAAAAATGTCACTTATCCACAAATCTTGTGGCAAACTGCACTGATAACAACCGTCCTCCCTTAATTGTTGGCAGAAAGAGGAAGCGCCTTCTGTAGGGAGGGTACATCTGGTATGCAGGGTTTCTCCTATCTCTCACGTTAAGGAGCACAGATGAATTCCTCGCTTTCTTCTCCATCTTAACCACTTCTGAGTCCTCTGTGAGGTCAGTAATGGAGACACACAGAGCCTAGATTTCTGTGTGTGTGTGTGTGTGTGTGTGTGTGGTGTGGTCAGGGTGGGGGCTGCATTAGGGAGGTTACCGAAGCCATGAGTCAGGCTTTGCAGCGCTGCCAAAATGTCTGGCAGCAGGATGTTACAATTACATGCTGCAGTTGGTAGTATGAAGCCTCCAGCCTGCAAGACAAGGCCTCGCACAGACCGGAGAGAGGAGAGGAGAGTGAAGCAGATGGGTGTCGTAATGGGAACAAATGATCAGCTCGCATGATGTGATAAAAATTTGCATAGGTTTCCCATCAAACAATGAAGCTGTCAGTGCAAAACAAACAGCTCTGTTTCCAGTGGATGATGTGGAGGTTTATTTATAAACTAAAATGTTTTGTGGTGGAAAGTAACTAAGTACATTTACTCAGGTTTGAGGTACTTGAGTATTTCAATGTGATGCTACTTTATATTTCTACTCCACTACATTTATTTAACAGCTTTAGTTACTGTTCAGATGAAGGTTTGACACAATGGATAATATAACAAGCTTTTAAAATACAACACATTGTTAAAGATGAAACCAGTGGTTTCCAACCTTTTTTCTTCTTTTGACGTCTTACAAAAAGCAGTGTGTAGTCGGGGTCACATTTCACATGTCTATGAGTTGTTAACAGCTCCACCAAATAGTGATTTTTCCCTCTGAACTTCTCACATGCTTTCATTTCAATAAATGTTCAAATGATCCAATATTTCAGCAAAAATCAAAGATATCAGAACATTGTTTCTTCTTCTTTCCTCTTGTAAACAGTAACAGTGAGTAGAAGGTAGATCTCAGCAGCTGAATAACAACAACCTGCAGGATTCAGAGGAGCAGCTGCTGCAGACCTTCAGAAACGTTACATTTTAGCAAAAATCAAAGATTAGAGAAAAAGTCCAGAAACTGAAAACAGATTTGTGTATCAGAACTTTGTTTTTTCTTCTTTCCTCTCCCATTAATCATCTCACGACCCCTCAGATTTATCTGCTGACCCTTTGGAGGGGCCCCGACCCCTAGGTTGGGAACCAGTGGACTAAACTAGCTAACTGTATATAAAGTAGTGTAAACTAGCTCCACCTCCAGCAGCTACAACAGTAACATGCTGCTCTAACACTGATGCTTCAGTATTAATAATCTAATGATGTCATATATAATAATATATCAGTCGGTCAGTTTCATGTAGAACTTTTATTTTTAATTGGGTATTTTTATAATGTTGTGTTGGTACTTTTACTTAAAGAAATGATCTGAATCTTTCTTCCACCTCTGGATTTCAGGATTAAATCATCTTACAAGTTATGAGTTTGTTAAAAATACCGACTACAGAACATTTTAAAAGTTTACCTAAAGCCTATGATGCCATTAACAACAACTTCCAAACCATTCATATTGGCAAAATAAATAAAATTCATTTTCTTCAGTATCAAGTGCAGGTTCAAATTCCCTTAAGATAACTATTCTAATAACTTCTACAGAGCTGCAGCGTGCGTTTACATTACAGAACATTTGCATCATCCTGAGCTCATTCTGCTTTTATCAGCCTTTAGAAAAAACACATTCTGATAAGCTGTACGGGGATCAGACATAATATAGAAAACAGCTGTTTGCATTTCTCTTTATGACACAAGAGGTCAATGTATAATCCAGCTTTATAAAGGCTGCATATAAAGTAGAGTTATGAGCTGCTGACCCCCAGTGGTGACTACCAGTCAGTGCATCCTGGCCTCTGTGATCCGTCTCCATCAGGACCTACAGGCTGGTTTATGGCGTCTGTCTGCTGATCTGTATATTCAAGGCTCCAGATTCAGGATTTATTTTATTGTCATTAGACAGAATTGCACAATGATGAGCACCAGTAGCCTCTTCAACACTGCACTCAGACAATGTATTAACAAATATTAAAATATTTTAAACAGAATAAAACTGGGGGCAGAAAAAAAACAAACTTAAGTGTTTAAAAGTTGCAGTAAACTATGACATTTTAAACAAGAAAAAGCCATGAACAACATATGAAATGCTTTTAATAATAATATTAATAATAAACATATATCACACGTTGTATTTTGCAAAACACAACTACACAGTTCTTCACAAAACTAATTCAACTTTTATGTTGTTTTAAAGTTCTGTGTCCACTCAAAAATGTATTTTTCATCTTTCACATGTTGACTGTGTAGAATGATGATGTTTGGCGATGGTGTCTTTGTTGTTGTTGTTTTTAAGGAAATTCCCATTTATTGATACATAGGAAACACCCATCCCACTCCCAGGAGTTTATTTGGATCATGATTAAAAGTTTTTGTAAAAGGATTGACATTAAAAGTATTGTGGATAAGTGCAAGACAAAGTTATAAATGTGATGAGATGCGTTGCAGAGACTGAGGAGCTGATGTAACATCTGTGAAATATATATATATATATATATGTAGCGCTAATTAGATCAAGGCTGGATTATGGGAGTGTCGTATATGGATCTGCATCAAAAACTGTGCTTTTGAGGACGAGATGTGATCCAAGTCTGGGCCCTCAGATCATGTGTGTGTGTAGGAGCAGTAAGAACATCGCCCGTGTGTGTGTGTGTGTGCTTTACAAGTCGAGACAGGAGAAACGCTGCTGCAGGAAACAGCTCAGAGCGAACTATGAGATGAATCCGAGAGGACACGGAGATAATCACCCAGCAGGCCGAGAAAGAGAGGGCGGTGATGTGGGTACTAGAACCGATGGTGGTAGATTTAGAGTCACTCCAAGTTAAAGGCAAGGAGGGAGAGTCCAGATTTAGTAAATGAGTTCTGTAGTTATACATAAGGGAGTATGAACAGGTGCCTGCAATATTCAAATGGACATCAAACATCTTAAGTGTACATACAGTTGAATTAAACACCATTTGGACGACTTAACCCAGCAGAGATCTGATCTGTAGTGACTCAGCATCTGTTCTGTACAGTTTAAAGCTACAGTGGCTACATCCTGTAATCACTGCTATTTAAAATAATGGAAATACATGCATGAATAATAACTTAAGGCAGTGTTGTCACGTTCATCTGGGCTCCTGTGCACATGGGCATCATGGGAAAGGAGGGAGTGGACAAACTAGCTGTTAAAAAAAAAGGAAATATGAAAGAGGAAGTGACCAGACTAAGAGTAGGAAACAGCAACCTAAACAGGACTCTCCACAAGTGTGTTGGTAAGAAATGCGGAAGTGTTCATTGTCTAATATATTTAGACAAATATTTATAAACCCCTCTCTTGGTTATATATGTACGTTTGGTTTCAGAAGTACATGTTTATTTCTTGAATCAATCAAACAGCGGACTAATTATGATGATTATTGTGCCTTAAATCAAAAATCCTACATAAATATCTGAGTTATAACGACTTAAAATCCATTTTAATATATTTTATAGACACATGAACCATCTGATAGATAATATGCATCTTTATTACAAAGAACATTTTTATCTTTAAGTAAAAGAAAACAGACGACACATCAAAGGTTAATGACTTATTTTCCACACTAGATGTTCAGCCAACAACTTGAACACACCTTCACTCAATCCTTTTTTATTTTTTTTTTGTGCTGATAACCTCAGACTGCCTCTGTCCTTCATCGAGGCGAAGGTAGATCTGGTTTGTAGAGCCTCTCCGCCTCTCCGTCTTATCTCATCTTTAACACTCCTCTGGAGATTCAGATGAACCACAAGACCTCTTATTTCCTGGGTTTCTTCTCCATCTTCACCATATCTGAGAACTCTGTGAGGCAGCGAGGGAGACACGTAGAGAACAGAGGAGTGAGATGTAATCAAAGAAAACTTCAGCCCAAAGTGTCCAAACAGACTAAACGCAACTGTCCAGAATATTAATAAAAGCAAATGAAGGCATGTTTCCATCCATTGCTGAGAAACAGTCTGCAGTGCTATTTTTTAACAGTCTGAGCCATTAAATCATTGCAGAAGAAGAGAATACAACGAGATGATGTTATTAATGGAGCAGCAATGATCAGTGAGTGAACATTTATGTCAGATTTTTGGGGGATTTACACTTGTTTTTTTTATGTGGAAATTGAAAATGTGAATAAACATGAGGTCTAACAATGCATTTTCTTGTTCATAGCCCTTCCAGACATGATTTAAAACATATGAAAATACTGTTTGAATATCAGTTTGTGTCTGAGGTGATTTTCCCACAAAAGAAAGTTACAATTAACTCATTGAGATAGATAGATAGATAGATAGATAGATAGATAGATAGATAGATAGATAGATAGATAGATAGATAGATAGATAGATAGATGGGAACTGGGAACCTGGGAACTCTGAATCTTCTACCAGAAGGGAGGAGTTCAAAGGGGGTGAGAAACATCCACAGATATCTGTCTGGCCTTCCTGACAACTGCAGTACTGAACACCAGCTTCCCACCGATCTTAACTGTGGAGGAAAGCCTCTCTTTTTTTTTGCTGCACCTTCAGGTTGCCGTACCAAGCAGCTGTACTGAACTGTAAAATGCTCTCAACAAGTCCTCCAGCATGTGACCA
This sequence comes from Euthynnus affinis, assembly GCA_029490765.1. NCBI lineage: Eukaryota > Metazoa > Chordata > Actinopteri > Scombriformes > Scombridae > Euthynnus > Euthynnus affinis. The sequence continues at coordinate 5,398,233 of CM055857.1, read as the reverse complement.
CTTACCCCAAAGCTCTTTAGTTTCCTAGCTGGTTAGCTCTCTTAAAAACACTCTCTGAGTGCCGGTTAAAACTCAAGTTGTCATCAATGATTGTTCCCAAATACTTAAAATGATCAACAATCTCTACAGTCTGGTTATTGAGAGTAAGAGGGATGGGGTATGTATTACAAGTTCTTTTGTTTTGGCCACGTTAATCTCCAGATAACTGGACTGGCACCAATCCTGTAGTACAGAGACTTGTCTGAAATAAGTTTCCTCATATGTGGGATTATTTTCTGATAATAGTCAATCTCTGCAGTTTGTTCTCTAATAGCGTGTCCTGCTATTTTAACAGCTGCAGTACGTGGATATTATGATTACAGCACACTTGAACCACGCTGAGCTCATCTTTAGTTATCATATCATTTAAAAGCAGTTTATTTATGTGTGTACGAGGCTCAGAGTCACTAACTGCTGACTCTGGGTGTGGTGATGACGGGTCGTTGCATCAAGCAGAGAGTGTGAAATGTAAACAGGCCTTCTCCTTTCACCTCTGTAGTCGATGCGTCCGTCCCCGTCTGCGTCTGCGGCCTGGATCAACGCCTCCGCCTCCTCATCAGAGAGGGGAGCTGACGGGGTCGCAGTCGGTACGGCGGAGAGGATATACCTGTGGAGAAAAATCATCTTCATCAGCTGGAATGGAGTTTTTTTTGTGTTTTGTTTTTGGTTGGATTTTTGATTCTGACACTGACAAATGTTTTTATTGCCTTTTTATTCAGTTAAATCCAGGATTATTTATTCTTCTCTCACTCTGCACTGTCATTTTTATGCTCCTGTTTAGTCAATTTTGTTCTATTTCACCTTATTTTATGATTTTTCTTCTTCTAAATCCTATTTTTATGTGTCTTATTAATGTCTTTATATTGCATTATGTTTTAGGTGTTATATAAAATAAACTCGCCTCACCTTACTACAATGAACAGTAGTAATACTTCATAATATAGAACAAAGTAAAGCTTATAGAAAAAGAAAAGCATTTCATTTTTTTTTAAAAGGCTCAGATTTCTGCAGGCAGCCTCGAAGCACTTGTTGCAAACTACAGTATTTATTCATTTGCTCGTTGGCTTTAGAATTGCTCATTAGTATTTATATTTATTTATATAGCACATATCAAAGTTACAAAGTGCTTCACATAGAATCATATAAAAACACAAAGCAATAAAAGTGCTGAGCAAATAACTTTTTTTTAAAAAAGAAGCCTGCAAGACAATAAATAAAACCCATAAAACACAATAAAACTGGAGTCTAGTAAAATCAGAGAAGGCAGTGCAATAAAAGTACAACTTAGGACACTGACTCAGCCTGTTTTTGTGCTTTGAGAGTCATTAAAAACCTTGAAATCAATTCTATATAGGAGGACAACATAAAGAGAATAAAACCAGGGGGTGGCGTGTTCGGACCTGTTTATACCTGTTTATCATAATCAAACAGTGACGAGAGATAAAAGCATGTAAAACACTTTCTGTGGCTTTCAAAACTTCAAACAGGTTGAATTGCGATGATGATGTTGCTCAGTTGATAAAAATCATGTTTGTACAATTTCCTTTTAATGTGCTGCCAACAGGCTTCTTGCAACAGGCTGGATGTACTTCTGACAAGCAGCCAGCAGATGGCGGCGTTTAAATGTTTGTATCACTGGATTTCACTGGATTAAAGAAGTCAGCACAGGGTCATGATATATAAACTATCAAAACAAACTGGTTGAAACAAACATTTAAAAGATAAGGCAGGTGATATTCCACAAATCCTTTGAAAAAAACAACAACAATTAATTGATTTTCCATTAAATAATCCCACTAAAAAGTATCGTGTGTGCATCCAAAGCCTAATATTTCTTATTCTCCTGCGCCATAAAGTTTTAAAAACACATTGAAGAGGCACAATAGTGGCAGAAATACTCATTAGAGAACCAAATGTGTGAAAGTAATCCCCAAATAAATCCACTGTTTCCTCCCTGTCCTGACTAATGCTTTCTAAAACACTACAGTCAAACAGCTGTTAGAGCCTTTAAAAGCTGAAAAGACAAAGAGGAACGTAGAATAACACCAGCCTCATCCTTTAAATGAGATCCTACTTGATCTCGTTCCACTCTATGTATCCGCTGCCGTCTTTGTCGAGCGTGGTGAAGGCCTTCTTGATGGCCTCCTCTCTTTGCTCCGACGTCTGGAACTGCCTCATGTACTCCAGGAACCTGCTGTAGTTGAAGTTTCCTGCACAGGACGACATCAGGCGGTGATAATAACCATCATCATGACTCACGCTCGCTCGAGCACTTCATTCATCACACAGGTCGAGAGTTGTCACCTTGTGTTCTCATCCCTCGTGGCATCCGGTCGATGTCCTGCTCCGTCAGCGAAGCGCCCATGGCCACGGCCACCTTCTTCACCTGCGGCCGGAAGTCGTCCTCCATCTTCTCCAGGTGTATCTGTGAGATCAGGAGACAAAATATTAGACAGTTCAACAGTTCAGTATTGTAGTTTTTACTCTATTACATTCGTCTGCAAACTGGCAGCGACCTTTCATAACGAGACCTTCCTTTCCTTCTCTCATCACTTGGCCTGATTTCCTCCTTTTATTTCTATATTCAGTCTTTGCTTCGGCTCTTTCTTTCTTTTCTTCTCGCTCTTCCTTTAATCAGAGGTTTTGTTAGCGGACTGAACTGAAGGTCAAAGTAGAGACAGACTGCAGATTATAAAGTCCTCGGAGACAAATTTGTAATTCTGAGCTGTATAAATAAAACTGGCTTGACTTGACACCTTTGTCCTTTGTTTTCTTTTTACTTCTTTCAACTGATCTTAAATAATTTAAAATATGTAGATACAGAATAAAAGGCATAAATAAACTGCTGCTTTTCTGTCTGTATTGAATATAAGTATCATATTACATATATTACGTAGAATTTGGGCAATACATTTTACTGTTAATAAGATTACTTTTTCTGAATTTACATGTACTTTGCTAGTGAGTATTTTCTCAGCCAGTCCTCCAAATTAACCATGAGACCACATGACCCCACCACATAGTCTGGTTAGGTGGTTTAGGCTCCAAAAACCACTTATTTAGCAAAAGATGATGGTTTGGGTTAAAAGTATTTAACATTTAATTGGGGTTAAAGTTACTACTCCCTTAAAATTAGGCCACCTTCGTCGTCATGGCTACAATAATAACCACAGGGTTAAGATTAGGAGGTGATTGCAGTTACGCTTTTAAAAAAAAAACTGTCCGCGGTTGGAAACAGGAAACGAACAGACCTGTTGGGTTAAAGCCTCCTCTGTCTCTCTCCTCTGTATAAATACGTCGCCTGAACTGCACCAACCGTCCACTAGATGGCATCTGTCACTCAAACATAACTATAAGTAACTTTAGGGCAACCTGCTGTGTCTTCAAATAACGTCAGAGTTTGTATGGAAAGTAGGAAATGTTACATCGACTAAGACTCGTTTCCATGGACGTGTTGGTACGTCAGTATCGTGTCGAGACGTACTTGGAAAAAACCTGAACTTAACCTTTAACACAGCTGACAGAGTACCTGCTGATCTCCCCTACAGTGATTGACAGGGAGCTGTGTGCTCATGACAGCTGTTTCTAATGTCTTGAAGGCACCGGGAGGCTTGATAATCATCCCTGGCACCTCTCCAAATCAATACAACCTCAATTACCTGGTTAAGTGATTAGTCATAGCTGGGTTACTCATGGGGTAGGTCACGGATATTTTAGGTCCTAATCTGATCTCAGAGGACACGTCATTTCAGACCGCAGCCTTTTGGGGGGACTGCAAGTTAGCTTTGGCATGTATGTAGTGAATAAGTTGAGTCAACGGCACACAGTATGCGGCAGAGCGGAGGGTGAAAACCGCCAATGTAGCTATCCAACACGGAGCTTGCAGGGTATTGCCGCGTCTCTGCCGGTCGTTTCATCATTCTTCTCCTCATCTTCCATTCTTTCCTTCAATTTCACACCATAATTTGCACTTCAAGAACTCTCTTATCAAGATGAATATGCACTTTTCTCTTTTCTTTTCTTCTTTTTTTTCTTTCAGTCATCATTGAGCCAGAGGTTATAAAGACACACCAAAGATCAAACACACGCTCTCTCTCTCTCTCTGCTCTCAGGCTATACATACTAAAAGAGGAAAAGCCAGAAATAGAGTCCGCGGTTTGCCGACAACTTTGACAAATTAGCACCAAGGTTGAAAAAGAGAAAACAAGACTGACATCAGCTGAAGCAACTCTGAAAATATCGGAGATCGTTACCAGTTATTGACTCTTCGGGGCCAATCACCAGGTCCATCCCATCTACCATTTCCCCCCTTTTCAACAGATCCTATCCAGTCCTACTCACCAGTTTCAAGGTTTCCTGGTAAGAGCTCCCCCTCCCCCTCCCTCTGTCCGTCTCTTATATACGGGAAGGATGCAGCCACCAGTGGCCTTGCACCTGTCTTACTCTCCCCCAGTGGACCCACTCTCCATTAAAGCCTTGGCTCCTGCTGCAGCAGACTGGACACGTCTCTCCAGATGTACTGGGACAAGACCCCCACATTTGGCCTGCTGATGGGGTTGAAGTAGAGGACAGCCACCCTTTGGTGGGGTTGAGGCAGAGGCCAGCTTTGGCACAGCGCTGGAAGATTATTCATAGTGTGCAGAGCATCCAGAGATTATCAGTGATATTTCTGCAGTGGAGGCTGTTGTGCAAGTTACACAAATCATTCCTGATGAAAAAAATATCTGGTTCCAGCTTCTAAATGTGAATATTTTCTGGGTTTTGTTAGTCTTCTATGACAGTAAACTGAATGTCTTTAGGTTGTGGACTGTTATCAGGACAAAAGTAACACTAATAGCAGTTATTTCATATGCATTTGAAACAAGGAGACACGTAATGTGCTGCATTTTCAGTTAGTTCTTCATCGAGCCGGGCATCATAATTTCAGCAAAGGATCTTTGTCTTCTTCCTTCAAGGGTAACTGTCAAATAAATGGCTTCCAGCCCGATGGACTTCTGGCAGGATCTCTGAGAGTCTGACAGCCTGGCATAAAGTCTGAGACGGATTTGACACCCAATATGAACCTTGTACCTGAACCAATCATCATAAAAGTGGCCCGGGTCTGTATTTCCATTCGGAGGAGGACTTATTCGTCCATCCATCTACATGTACCTCTCTCTCTCTCTCTCTGTCTGCTTTCTACCAACTCCTGAGGGAAATATCTGTCTCTTTAGTTGCTAAATGCTCCATAGTGTCCAACAGCTAGTCTGAAGCTAACTTTGGTGTTGAACAGGTAGTTTACAGCAAGTTTTTTGGAGCTTTTAGAGTGATGAGAGTGAACCAGAAGAGTAAAGCTGCAGCCAGACAGATAAACAATGAGCTGAAACTCAACTATAAAGCTCCGTAAAGCTGAGGGAAGCTGCAGATACTAATGCTATTTAACACCACTTGCATAATCTACTGCATAATTAGCCTACTACACTAATACTAATAGTTTATGATGAAATACCTGCAAAGCTAATGACATTTTAATCAGCCTCAGCTGTACTTTGTGTTTAGCGCTAATTAGCAAACGTTAGCACGCTAACAAGACAAACTACATGAACCTTGAAAACATTGGCATGCTAGTATGTTTAGCATTGGACTCAGCCTCACAGAGCTGCTAGCATAGATTCTTCATCTTGTTCCAACATAAAACTTTACTGTCATAAGATCTGACAGTGTTTCTGTTCTCTATTTCATGAGATGGCGTCATTTATTTAATTTGTTAAACCTGGAGCTGTCTTTCACTTCTCTTTGTCTCTGAAGTCGTGGCGGAGTCTCTACATCTTATTCTCTTATTCTGAGACCACGTCAGGCTTCTCAGGAATGTCATTTTTCGACATGTGGGTCGTGCTGTGACTGTTCTGCGACGCGGAGCACTTTGTAGTAGACTGTTCTCACAGCCTGACGTCAAAGCGTGGTTATTAAATCTGACCCTTAGCATCTGCAGCTTCCCTTCAAAGGCGAGGAAGTGGAAGTCTGAAAACCTCAGCTGTTCTCCAGAAGTCTACTTCACACACACACACACACACACACATGCATGCATCATCACTTTGATCAGAACATGTTACAGTGATGAATCATTTCAGGAGCGGTGGGCCCCGGCTCCCCCCCCCCCCCCCCTCCAGCATCACGACAGGTAATCAGGTTTGCTGCCCGCTCGCCGCAAAACTCACATATAAGTGCTGCAGGGTGGATAGAAAACGAGGCTCTGCAGAGAAAGTCTTTGTGCTACACAGCTATATTAACTGTGTGTGTGTGTTAACATGTGTTAAATAACAGATGAGCAGTGAAACACTTGTGTGTGGGGGGAACTGTGGATAGATCAGTGATCACACCAGAACAGACAGATACAGCGCGACCCATGAAGCTGGGTTTGATATTCGCATCAATTTTTTTTGTGTGTGCAAATGTCTTCCTCTGAGATATTATTTATGGAAGAACAAACGCCTGCAGGCCTGTTGAAGCCTGTCAGATGTCGGGCATGAGGCTCTGCGGTTTTATTCCTTGCTGTGTATTGATCCGGGAGTATCTGAAATCAGATTCTTAACCTGCCGGGCACATCTCGACCGTATATACCCCCCCCAACAGACTGATCCCTACTACCAGACTCTCTGAATCCACAGCCTCGGTTTTTAAAAATATTCAACACAAGCAAAGTGTTAAAACTGTATGTTTTACTGCCTGTGGCGTCGTGAGCCGAAGCACAACCAGCGATCGTATGTGTTTTCTGCAGATATTTGATAAGGCTCAGATGGGAACAGATGGGAGACGTCTGCTGTAAGATATAAAAGAAACAATATGAGAACGCTTTGTGAGTATTTGGGTAATATCTAGTCATTAAGAAAACGTGTTTTATAAGCAGCTTTTTTTTTAATATTATGTCTGTGTAAAAACATGTTTTACCAATACGCTGTATTGTCTGCAGCAATAATGTTTGTGGGGAGGGGATGTTGGATGGAGAGAAGAGCACCACTTGAACTGAGGAAGGGTTCCATCACTGCTCCATAACACAAACACAAATAGAAAAGGTCAACGAACTAGAGGACCGTCATTTTTTTAGTTTTTAATCAACTATATATTCTCTTTGCTGTGGATAATCCGCAGACCTCATCGTCATTGGAAACAGATGTTTGTGTTTCGGTTTTCGTCATTGTTTGATGTTTCGAGGCACCACCAACAACAAAAAGTACATTCAGATGTCCGGATATTTGAAAAACAACTGGGTCAGAAGGTTGTGTTAGGTTCGATTTTTGTGAGATGTCTTTTGATCTTTTGAAAGATTGTATTATGTCATTTGGTCTTTGTTTTCTTGTGTGTGTGTGTGTGTGTGTGTGTGATGTAAATCTGTTTACACACAGTCACATTGTGGGTTCTTGCCTCCCTTTTGGGGACAAAAAGTCTCTGTTAGGTAATTCATTAAATGTTAGGATAAACAATAGTAAGGTAATGGTAAGTTTCTGGTTAGGGTGAATTGTACTGTAAATCAATAAAATTAGGAAAATCATTTCTTTTACACAAAAACTCATCAAGAATTTTCAATTTACTCATTGAAATTCAAGTGAATGGGCCCAAAACTTGCATGATTTTGTCTCATCCTGCAGAAAATTCTCATCTTGTCAATCAAACTTTCAAAATAAAAGCACACCACACTGGTAAGAAATATCCCTCATTTTAAAGAGCATTGTATTGTATATAAAATTCATATTTTTTGTATATTTTTGCATATACTATATGGCCAAAAGTATGTGACGTATTCATGGTTTGGACTCCTTTAGTTCCAGTGAAGGGACATTTTAAAGCTGCACCCTCGTGTGCACAAAGCCAGCTCCATAAAGAAATGGTTTCCCAGTTTGGAGTGGAAGAGTTTGACTGGTCCTGACCTGAAGCCCATCCAACACCTTTGGGATGAACTTGACTGTATATAGATAGATAGACGTAACAAGGTGTAACATCACAGCTTGCATTGAAGATGGATCGAAACCCAGAGTTGCTGCTTATGGTCGGCGCCATCTTTTCCGTTTGGAGCCAGGATCTTCCACATAAGTGTGCCCGCTATCTCAAACCGAAGCGAATGCTAGCTTACTGGGAACACTGAGCGGTGAACACTTGAGCTAACACTAGCCACTTTAGCTAAATTTCGCTAATAGGACAGGTATCATAATCAAGTCACATTAAACTTGGTCGACAACAGTCCAACTCAGTGTGAGTCCTGGAGCCAACTGTCAATCACAGCTGCCAATCAACTCCCACACTGCAGACATCAAAGCTATTACAAGTAATATTTCCAAGATGATTTAGTATTTCTAGAGAGAAGTTGAGGGAGTCAGTTGGGGCATCTAGCAGCCGTCGGTGGCACTTGAAGGTACTTCCAGCTTGGTTTCAGCCTCAAGCCGCGGTAGTTTCCACTCGGAGGGAAACCAAATTGTGAGCCGGGATTTATCAATCAGAGCAAATCCCTGCAGCCAGAGAGTGGAGTGGAGAGTGGAGAGTGGAGGCTGTTACAGCAGCAGAGTGATTTTTGAAATAACAGGTTCAAAATGTTAGTGTAACTTTGGGCTGCACAGATAAACATACAGTTTGGTTTCTGAAGTATAAATATAGATATTTTGTTTTCTTCAGGTGCGAAATTTACTCTTGAAAACCGGATATTCATCTGAATCTCATGCTGACCCAAATCTGGTAGATCTTTTCCTATTCGCTGCTTGAAATAACAATTTTACTTCCTCCATGTACACAGGTGAAGCTGTTCTTTCTTTTTTCTGATTTATTCGGGTGTCTTTCATGCTCTGTTTGTCCGGAGGAAAGACACGGTTTCTCAGACAAACACAGCGAGAGTTGGTTGAAAGAATCAAGTTGCCATCTGGAACTTTATATTGAGAGCTTATCAAATAAAATAGAAAGTATGTGCATGGTTACACACCAGTCAGAATACAGTCTCTGTGTGTGAGTCTTACCTCTGCTTTTAAGATAAAGTGAACCGTGTTTGTGTCAGGACACTTTTATTGAGCGTTTGTTTTTGTTGGGACACACCTCACTGAAATGTCTCTGATCCCATTGATCCGCGGGGGTCGATATCGCCTTCTGTCGGTGCTGACCGATAACTCAGTGTGACTGCTACGCTTCACTGGGGGATAGCAGAATAAAAACCCCAAAAATCTTTCCTTCCCTGTCAGCCTCACCACTCTTAAAAAAAAAAAAACCTTTGGCATGAAGAAAAGTGTAATTAATCCCATTAAAGTGCCTGGACCGGGTGTTGAAGGACTCGCCTAACGAGACTCGGCGCCTAATTGAAATTGACTTCATAAAGACCTATTCAGCTGAGGCGTCACATTTAACAGACATACATTAGCGTAGCGGATTAGCACACCAGAGTTTTTGCAGACAACCTCCTAATGATGTGTGAACACTACAGTATGTAACACTGCGCTGCTGTACTGTGTGTAAAAAGAAAAAAAAATGTTGAATCAGGCTCACATTTGCTGCAAAGTTTGTACATGTTGATGTGTAGTTTCATCACTGCCGCTCTAACTACCTCTCTCATTTTTATTCTAAGATTAGATTTAATTAAAAAAAAAACCTGCCTAGTGCTACAAAATAATTGGGGACCGTTGAGAATTGGTGTGTGAGAGTAAACTATAAATACGTGTTTTTACATGTTTAGGAGGTCAGGTTAGACACTAGCTTGATAATTTAAGGTGAACTGGTCCTTTTAACTATAACTCATATTTATTTACATCACTGCTCGACCATATTTACATGCTGTGCAGTTTTGGAGGTTCTTTCTTTTTTAAATCACAGTGTGTGCACATTTGTGTGGTTAACATATTTTTAATATTATTCTGATGTCATCTGTTTTTGTTTGTAATAAAATGGGTAAATCCCGGTGAAAACGGGTGTGGTCATTTATTTTGTGCCCCTGTTCATTCGGGGCTTTTGCTAACTTGTAGAAAGATGCTGATTTCTATTTATTTATGTACAATATGAAACATCCTGTCATAATATTATAAGTTAATATTGAATGAAATGTCTGCACATTACTTTTTAATGATAGACAACAAAATTATGCGCTTTTTAAAATTTTTTCCCTTAAACTTATGTATTTCCTGTTGAAACAGGATGTTGGGGCATCATTCAGAAGTGTAAACCAATGAGATATCAGAAAAAGGGAGGGAGGCTGTTTGATTTGACGGGAGTGGCAGAAGGGCGGGGTTTCATGTTCGCACCAATCAGTGCAGGATGAGGTCACCAATAAAGATTCACAGGTTGTTTTTTTCTTCCAGGAAGTGAGTTAAGTGAACATTTAATGAAAAAAAAATCCATTGTGATGGATCACATGTCATCTCAGGAGAGTTTCTATGTGATTTTTTTTGATGATTGCAAGTGGATGGAAGCTACTGGCTGCCTGGAAGGTGAGAAAATACTTTCAAAAGTCACAAAGACTACAGAAAAATGACACTTCTGCAAAATAATTAGCAAGGAAAAAATCCTTCTGAGTTGGTTTCAGCCTCAAGCGTTCCACGTTTCAACTCAATTTTATGAGTTGAAACGTGTCAAATTACAAATGCTTTAAAGATCAGGACACATTCTGTCAAGTGGATTCTGGTGTGCATGTAAAAAAAACATGATCCAGGTTTCTGAACAGTCTCTACAGTGAATGTAAACACACTCCATGTATCTGTAGAGACTTCCTGGTCCAAGTCCAGATGTAGTGGAGATGGAGTGAAGCAGGACGGACAGGCAGGAAACAACATGGGGAGGAATTTGATTTTGAATGTCTAAAAGTGGGCGTATCGTAATGAATCTCTGCTGATTGATGGTAGGGTTGGAATTGGTTGATTCAAGCCTACGTAAGCACACAAGATATTTTGTGTTTCATTGGATTTTCATGTACAAATGCAAAGAAATTGTTAGTTTTTTTGTGTATTTTTCAGCATATATTGTTGAATAGGGGCACAATATAGGTGAGGGATGTGATCTAAAAGGGTTAATAAGGCATTTTTCATTTAATCTCGACTTTAAATGAAAATAAATTAAAGAAAGATCCCTTTATAGTCTTTGTTCTATGCAAAATAATAAGATAATGTGAGGCCTCAGCAGTGTTACAGTCCTTTAAGTATAAAACTGAGCTGCAGTGGAGGGACAGCAACACAATGAGGGCATTTTTTTGCACCTTTTGTTTAAAGATGTGGTAAAAAAAACCCCGCAAACTTATCATTTAAGGTTTTTGCTTCATGCAAACTCTTTTTAGTTACATTTTAAATAAGTCTGAAGACAATGTTTTAATGTCTTTGTTGGGTGGAGAGACGAGCCGTGGGGGGGCAGTCAGCGGTGGAGGGGGGGTCTTCTCTTGTAAACAAGTTGAAACGAGTTTCTGCAAATGTAATTCGACAAAAATGAACAATCTGCTGTTTCCAGAAGCGACATATTAAAAAAGAGGCTGTTATTGTTGTCTGTCAGACTCGTATGAAACAACCGGGACGTTATCTGTTTCCCTGCAGTCAGAGCACACACTCCACACACACACACAGCTCCTCTTTTTATCCCCTGCAGAGTTTCTTACTGTATGTTTGGGACTTTAATCGCTGTCTTTTCCCCCAGTGGACTTCGTTTTTCTGCCTGCAGGACTCGGAGGTAACTCCAAACAGCCGTACAGATGCACACAAACAAACATTTAGACTTCCTAATTACTCTCCCTGTCTGCCCTCTAATTATTTGCTCGTGCAGAAGGAGGATTTTTGGATGAAGAGCTTTTCTGTACGTGCGTGGAAGTTTCTCTTCTCCCTCTGCAGACGTGTTAATGTTGAGTCTTGGTAGCCGGCTTGGTAACCCTAGCACTATAATGATCCAGAGAGTCAGTATTAAAGGGGACATGTTGTGCTTTTTGTGTTTTTCTGTTATTCATATGCTGTTATAATGTCAGATATCTTTGCTTAACAAGTTCCAACTTGTAGAAAGGCTCCCTGCAAGACAAAACTCAGGGCTACAACCTGCCCTGAACGCTTTGTTTGTAATGTTTTTTTTCTACCTTGCTGATGAGCTGACGTTGGTTTGTCACATTTACCCACAAATGGGCCATCTGCTCTGTAATCTGTGTTGTTTTGCGTTGTCCACTTGCATATTTTGGATCAGATTTCAGCTCTTGAGAAGGTTATATTTCCAGTAAAGCTTAGCTGAGACACAGCTTCTCGGAGGCTGACCAATCAGAACAGCCCTTTTCAGACGGAGGCTGAACTGAGGGGCTGCATAAAGGTCCATTATCAGATAAATCAGGAGTTTTGAACTGTAAATCATGCAAATATATCCCATAAATCACAATATAGACCTGTAAATGTGCATGATGTGTCACCTTTAATGTAATTGATCTAACTGTAATGATTTTTCAGTGCAGTGTATATATATTTATAGACTGTTTTCCAGCAACAGCGAAAGGCTTGAACTTCTTCCCAAATGTCAGCTTCCTTCAGGAGGCATTAAAGGCAGCATTGTTTACGACACGGACCGCGGGGTGCAGTTTTAAAAGTGATCCAACAAGATTCTGACAGGTTTTTTTTCACAAAGCCAAGGAATCGTAAAATACTCCCCAGTCGACAGAATAAAAGCCTGTTTCTAAAGTGACATTAAGCTGCAGGAGTTATAAGCTCGGTGGAGTGGATCCAGGCTGAGCCGCCGGTTTCTTTTACAAGCTCCGCTCAGCATATGCAGCTGCCCGGGTGCGGAGTGAACGGGACTCCGGAGGGACCTCTTTAAAAAAAAAGAGAAAAGCTGAGCCTGAAGCTCCAGGCCCCTCTACTCTCCTCCCCTCCTCTTCCCCTTGGAGACAGCTCTGAATTGCAGGGTGAGGATGGAGATGGACAGCGGGCCCGTCGGTTAAAATACCACCGCTGTAACTCCATCTCTGCTTTCTTCTGCAGCATACATGATGCTCCTCTGCAGGGGAGGCAGGTGTAATCAGGTTTTCTAGCTGATATTGTAGTTAACTTAATGCTTGTCACATTTGGATGTAAGATGTGAAGTGACTGGAAAGCTCGAGTCGTCCTCTGCTGGCTTCTCACCCCCCCCCCCCCCCCCAAAGAAATCCATCTTATCCTCTGCTGCTTTTCTGTTTCCAGGGAAACAGCAGACATGCAACGCGATGTATCAGAGAGAGTCGGAGATGACACGATGAGACAGTGAAACAAGAGGAGGAGGAGGAGGAGGAGGAGGAGGAGTGGAAAATTTTTTAGGAGGAATATTCCTGTCAGATGAAATCAAACAGTCCAAAAATAGAAAGCCGAACGTAAAATATAAACTGCTGCTGTTATTCATCAAACTGTGGCTCCATTAGGACGGTAAATGAGTCTGAAGTGGAATCAAATACAGAGCTGACAAGTCGTACATCAACCTCTCATCGGATTCCTCTGGAGTCACTGTCTCTGTAGGCAGTGGTGCTATGTGTCATTAAGATAAGGATTAAGATAAAACATTATTGATCCCTGCGGAGGGGAAAAAATTCACAAAAATCACCCCACATTCATGCATCCGTGCTGAAAATTCAATTTAAATGTGATGAAATGGACCATTCTGCATGAGTACTTTTACTTTTGGTGCTCCATTATTACTGGTGATAGATTCATGGGATCCCCTGTGAAGCCTTCATATGTCTCAATAGAGTCATGTTGAAAATGTTTTATTTCTCTGTGATTGCAGACACCTGAAGCTGAAGCCGAAGCCTCCAGGTGAAGAGCAGGATGGATGTGAGTGGGACCAGAACTCCTGAAGAGCTCAGCAGACTGGACTCGAAGGTACTTGAGGTTTTCATTGGACAGTGAGATGGAAAGATTATTGGTTTAGCCCAACAGACACTCAGCATCACATGCAGGTTATGTCGGTAGGTTTGGGCCCAGATTCGTCTTAATAAAACCACTTTTCAGTGAGAGTCCATGAACTGACGTCTTTATACGACCACTTTTAAACTTCAGTTCAGAACAGCATCAACATTCAGACGCATTTGGAGACGACTGAACTGTAGAAAGTAACAAAAAGTTCCTTTATTGAAGCATTTAAGTGCTACTTAGAGGTATTTGGGTTCTTTCATTTCATGCTTCTTCTATTCTGATGAGAGGAAATGTTGCACCACATTTAGAAGAAAACATTTCCAAGATACGATGCTGAGCTACCGAACGTTCACAAGAAGCAGTTAACATCGCCTTTGCTTTAAACCGTCCACAGCACAAACAGTGAAACTTCCACATGAATGCTTCAGTAATTATTCAGGGCGTCTGCTGGAGCTCAGGAGGTGGAACAGCTCGTCCGCTAATCGGAGGATTGGGAGGTTTGATCCCCCGGCTCCTCCGTTCCACGTGTTGAAGTGTCCTTGGGCGAGATATCGAACCCCAAGTCGCTCGTTGGCGTGTGTGAATGATTAGATCCTTCTGATAACTTCCGCCATCATGTGTTTGAATGTGTGAATGTGGTTTGGGAGACTAGAAAGATGCTATATAAGAGCAGTCCATGTTCAGGAATCAGTGTTTAGCTGTTTAACGAATGCTTTTTTCATGCTTGAGTGATTTGTTTTGATTGATGCTTCTACTTAACGTTTTTTTTTCCTTTCTCGCTACTTCAGCTGGATGTCTCAGTTTAACATGTGGACCTGCTGTCAAAGGGTTTGTGACATCACATCACGTCAGTTCGGAGCCAGTTTTGGAGCCGCAGGATGCAGTTTAACCACAAGGTGTGATGTGGAAACTGTGGAAGCTGAGAGGTGAAAGTAGGAGACGGTTAAAGTTTTTTTGAAAATGACAAATATTTACACACTCAGAGATTCTTGGTTGTTTTTTAATGAGGGAGAAGGAGGAGGGGATGTCATTAAAAAAAAAAAACCCAGACCAGGCACAACTGATTATTCAAATCTGAATGTTTTTATGTTTTAAAACATGCCTGGAGGGGATCGTTATATTAAAAAAAAAAAACAGTCATATTCAGTGGGAGCTCATATAACAGCCTCTCTGTTAGTTGTGTTGTTGAGAACACTTCTAAATGCTGTTTATTATTATTATTATTATAAGTCAGGGAACAGCTAGAGTCAGCTGGTTTAGTGGCCAAAACAGGAATGAAAATACCTAAATAAAAGAGAGAATTTTTGATTGCACTCTTGCAGATATGCATCTCCCCGTATGTTTTTCTTGTCAGCCTCCATAAGAGAAGCTGCCGGAGCGACGTGTTCACACAGAGTGCAGAACATCACTGAGACTATATAATGTGTATTAATTATAAATGATACATACATCTACTGTAACTGTTCATCCGTGCAAAAACAATCAGCCTGCACATTCTGCACCAGAAGAATCTGATTTTAAGGATTTGGGCTCCTGCGGTCAGTCTGTGACATTTTCTGTGACTGTGCATGGATGAGGAAGTACAATCATAGTGTAAGCATGTGAGGTACAAGAGGGAAAGTTGACTTCCTCTACTGCCAGGAATTCAATCTGATGGAGAGGAGAGAGAGAGAGGGGAGGCAGGGGAGGATGAGGAGGAGGAGGGGAGACTAGGAGAGGATGAATGTTGTCGGGTGGGGGAAGGGGGCCTCATCCAACATGTATGAACAGTAGGATTAGAGCGGGGCGAGCCAAGTCCCGCTGTTTGCCTTTTCCCCGGCGTTACATCACAGCCTGTTTATGGATTTAAAAAAAAAAAAAAAAAAAAAGATTAAAAAACAACAACAACAACAAAAAAAAAACCTTCTTCTTATCTAACTGAGGGAGTTTAAGCAGAAGAAGAGTCAGCTGCACAAATAGTAAAAAAAAAAAGAAAAAATCATGACAGAATCTGTGGCTTTGCAGCTGATGATGCACAAACCTTAAAATAACACACACACACACACACACACACACACACACAATAATTATCTTGTTAACCACACACACACACACACACACACAAAATCGATTTCTCTCCTCATGTTTTCAGCCTACAGATCTCCGTGTTGAATATTTCAGTCAGCTGAACATGTTCAAACAGCTCAGTAGCCTATCCACAGCCTGTAACCCCCTCCCCTCTCCCTCTGCTCCCCCCCTCCCCCCCCCCCCCCCCCCCTTGCAGGCAGAGCGCGCACACACAAAAAAAAAGCTCCATAAATTGTATTTGGGCGCATTACCGAGCAAGATGGCGCTCTTACTGTCAGCACCTCGGACAGCTCCCAGCGGCTCTGACAGAAAACTGAGCGATTGATTTTTTTTGTGTGTGTTTTTATTTATTTATTTATTTATTTGCAGAGGTGTCACGTGTCTGATCCTGGTCGCTCACAGTTTTTCTCCTTCTTCTTCTTCTTCTTCTTCTTCTGTTGGATGACGTGACTGCATCCAGGTGTCGCGCGGAGCTGTGCGCTATTCGTTGCAAGCGAGGAAAAAAAAAAGATAATAACGTGTGGATCAACTTGACTGCTATTAAAGCGGTCACTTTCTCGCCTTCCTCCTCCTCGTCATCACTCTCCTCTGCGATCAATCTTTTAAATTAGGGAGAGAGGGGGGGAAAAAAATATACAAGAGAACAACCGTCCTCGGCCTGCGGTGACTTTATAGGAGAGGAGGAGGAGGAGGAGGAGGAGGAGGAGTGCGCGTCTCTCTCTGTCAGCATCTGTCTTAATCTCGCTGCCGGTGTGAGGAGGGATGGACGGACGCGTTGGGAAATCACCAGGGGAAAGGAGACATGAAGCTGCTGGTGCTGCCGCCGCTGCTGTGTGCGAGAAATAGTGTTGCTTAAAGATCGTTGAAGCCTCCCAGTTTCTTCTTCTCCTCACAACGCCGGTAATGAAGATGTTGGTGCTCCTGGTGGTGGTGATGTCTTCAGCCGTTTTCAGCCCCGGCTCTGCTTTCAGCTCCCATTTCAGCTCAGGTGAGCCGACATTCCGCTGCTACCATCCCTGAATAAAGCCCCTGTTGTTAAAAGTCCCAACACCGTTTGTTTCAATAGTCCTCAACACGTTTTTTTTTATTCTTTTATATGTTCTTAATTATAATGGCCGACCAGTACGCATGGTTACACCTTATAGAAGTGATGTAATCTTCCCCCATCTGCAAGCTGTGTGCGTCCTTGCGTGTGTGTGAGTGTGTGTGTGTGTGTGTGTGTGTGGAGCTCTAGGATCAAACAGGAGGAAGAGACAAATAATGGCACCAATTTATAAATGATTTTTTTTGAAAGTTCACAGTACATCTCTCAGTAATCCTCCTGCTGCTGCTGCTCAGGTCAGAGGGTCAAGTCAGCTGAGCAGTTTAAAGGTGCAGCACGTATTTAAAAAAAAAGGCTAGGAGCAGGAGGTGGAGGGTTAAAGGTGAATGAGGAACTGTTGGGAGCAGAGGCTTCCTCTAATTGGAGCAGCAGGAGGATGTAGCTGGAGTTATCCAATTAGTGCTGGGAACAAAAAAAATATAAATAAATAAATAAAGAAAGAGGATTATGAGAGACAATGAGCGGAGGAGAGGCAGACTGTCTTATTGTTTCTCACATCACGGTGGAAAAAGAAAAAAAAAGAGAAAACGCTGGAATCTGTTGTTATTATGCAGCATAAGCATCTACCGGCCTGTCATTCAGCTGGTTTCTATGGCAACCAAAAGGTGCAGCAGTATGTGGCTTTCCCATCTCTTGCTTCTAGCAGCGGATAGAGGAGAGAGAGAGAGGAAAAAAAAAAAAAACAGTGCCAAAGCGTTTTTCAAGAGTTGTACAGACATCGCAGCGAGGATACTGGCTGGGTTTTTGAGAGGGGGGGGTGGGGGGGGGGGGTGTAGATTGCTTCTTGAGATTGACATGCAGAGCACAGTGTGCCATAAAAAAAAGAAAAACACAAGCCGAATGTGCACGATGCTCGCCTTCCACTCGATATCCTCCGAATCCGCTCAGATATAGGTCTGCGCTGCCCTCTCCTGCGATGACTACCTCGCTTTCATAACGCACTCCTGGCCTTTTCAAATCACATTAATTGAATTGCATAAATCCTCCCATCTCCCATCCCAGCGGTTCAGTCCCTGCAGCGGTTGGTTTGTACCAGATGAGACCAAACGAGGAAACAAAGCTTTCCATGATTCTCCTTTTTTTTTTTTTTTTTTTTATACATATATACAAGTGTTTCTGTCTTCTCTGTTCCTGTTTAGAAGTGTTTCCATGGCAACACCAAACCACAGATTTATTTAAATAGGCAACATTTGGATCCCAGTCGTGCATCAGTCTTTTTTTTAAATCCATGTGTAGTTGTGTGGAGTGAGTGTGTGGGTGTTTGTGTAGTTTTTGGTGATGGTGTAACAAGCTGTTGTTATGGAGCTGTCCGAGGTGCTGAAACCACACTGTTCAAGGCTCTTGTGTGGAAACGCAAAGGACGATGGGAGTCGTTTCTGGTGTCGTAATCGTATCTACTCTACTGTCTGTGGTTTCGTGCTAACTTTTTTCTCTGGAAGCACGGATTCTGCTCACACACTCGAGCGTATCGGGGCAAATATTATGAGCCTCGTAAAGCTTCCCAACTAAATGTCAACATTTACATATGCTAGTCAGCGGGGATGAACACAAACACAGGGAATGGTTCCCTTGGGTTAGCTGTTGTTGCAAACTACATATGGATGCTAATCAGCTGCTGCATCTACAGGCGTGTGTGTGTGTGTGTGTGCTGTCCTGGTATGTCTTATTCATATGAAGTGTTTTGCACATTGATGCAGGAGTGAACTCCTTGTTGTTTTGGTTGCTGAACGATAAGAAAGCTCCAACTTCAAATGGAAATATTAAGACTCATCGATTTAATCGTTGCAGCTCTGAGTGTCTAACAAATTCAGCTGCCTACCTCCTCAATAAAAAGCAGCACTTGTTCAGTTTAATGTGGATGTGGCATAAGCCTTTTCTGTCTAATTAAAATATCTCAACTGAAGTAAGTCTCACATATTTTTCCAGATGAAGCGTCTCTTTCTAGTTTGACATCAAACTGTATTGATCACAAAGCTTTTATACACTAGAACCAGCTTTTAAAACAGCAACACATACGACTGTGTGAGACCCTGGTAGCACACTGCTGAAGTTTTACTACGACACCAATCAAACAATCACAGCATTTTATCTCCTAATCCTCCAATTGATCACCTCTAATAGTCTGACGCAGGCACAGAGAGTTTCAGCCTCGCCGCCGCCGCTCCTTCTCTCTCCGATGTGGGATATCTGCAGCAGTGCCCCTGAGCAAGGTTTACGAGTGAGCCCGCCGCTCCCATCTTGCTCTGTTGCAGGCCTGACTAATGGGGTGAATGATGGAGAGTGACACCAGTCACCTGTTTAGATCTCCTCTGTGCTGCCGCTCCATCCCCCTAAATCAAAAAAACAAAACACCAGACTCTTTAACCTTTTCAACCTTTAAACCACAAATTGTTTCCCCCTTTCTTCCCCTTTTAAACTAATAATAACAAGAAAGTTTATTTGTATAGAGCTTCACAATACTGACGTTACAAAGCGATCAATAAAAACATAAAACAGACTGAAGGTAAAAATCTAAAATGCATAAAAGGAGTATAAAATAAGCAGCAGGTTGTTGTCTGATGTCTGCAGGTGAACACAGGTCGGTAAGTAGAGAGCAATCTGGAGTCTGGCCATGAAGAGGTTTAAAACTAATCGATAAGCTCTTAAGATCAATCCTGAAACAAATAGGTAGCCGGTCGTAGTGATTCCTCTGGCTCTGGTTAAAAAAAAAAAGTCAAACAGCTGCGATCTGAATCAGTCGGAGCCTGTTGTTGAGTGTTTTCTGGTTTTTTTACAACCTGTTTTATAAAAGATCAAGTGTTCTGCATCGAAGCCCGGTGATTTCTCTTAGACAGAAGTGGACGAGCTTGTTTAATGTGATAATCAAAGTAGTTTTAAAACTGGAAAAATCCTCCTAAATATCATCTTTGACGCTTTATTACGTTTAAACCGACTGAAATCTTCAAACTGCAAACTTCTCCGCGTATAAATGGGAAATATTTTAGATGTTTTGTGCGTTTCATTTTACACACATTTCCTCCCAAATTCAGCCTGTTTGTGATCTCCTCTTCTGCCAGGGGGGAAGTTCAGGAGCACAGCTGGACTGCAGTTACTGATGGCACGGTGGCGTTTCAGGGGTTAAATGTAAGATGAAACCGTATAAACAGAGCGATCGATAAACATGCAGTCATGGGTGATCAGGTGACTCTCCAGGATATTCTTCAGTTTTATGATAGATGTCTAGTGATCCATGTTTGCTATGAATTGTTTTTGTGTTGTTTATATGTATTTTCTTTTATAAAAGCTCATGTAGAGACATATTTATGGACTTCATATGTAGGATTATCAAAATAAATCCAGTCCTTCAGTGTTCTGGCTGCAATTCTAGGTTTGATTTGGCCATATTTTGTTTGCTGGAGCATCTTTTTTTTCCACACAGACAGATATGCTGTGTTGTCTTGGACTCTGATCTGTTTAATCCGCTTATTGACGATCTTAATGAAGTTGTTGGGGGGATCGTGAGGACAAGGAGGAAAATGGAGGCAGAGAAAGTAGCCCTGATGGAGCTGAGAGCTGCGAAAGAGAAAGAAGGAGAAGAAGAAGAAAGATTAGAAGCAACAAGGAGGAAAGAGGAAGAGAGAGGGAGAGGGCGGGGATGACATCACAGCCCAGCAAAGGCAGGGCTCGGTGTCAGTGGTGGTGGTGGTGGTGGTGATGGTGGTGGTGGTGGAGAAGGAGGAGGAGGAGGGGGGGACTTTACTGGCAGTGCTGGCTGGGTTCCCGGGCCCCAGGTTATCCATTTCACATTTCTCAGTGGGCTCCTTGCTGCACATACAGCAGCGCACTCTAATTATATGGACACAAAGCAGACAAGGAAACAGGACGCTGCTGCGTGTGTCTGAAAGCCCAGCGGACCTCCCCTCTCTTCGGGCTATCGCTACACCACCAGGTCCGGGTGCTGGAGGACGCGGGCAGGGCGCCGGAGGAGCAGGTAAACCCAAAAGGGGGAGGGGGGGAGAGGGGCGGCTGCCTTGGAGGGATGTAAGTAAAGAGTAAGATGTGCATAGCTGGAGTTTGTCTGCAGGTCTTTGCCCTTCACAGAGAGCGAAAAGTAGGTTACAGTCAAAGCGCCGGGATGGGATTCGATAGAGGAAGTGATGAAATAGTGCGTTTTATACACACAGTGCACTCGGAGTGGATAAATGAATTGGCAAAAACAGACAAAGAGGAGAGCGTTAGTTAAAAGCAGCTTTAAAAAAAAAAGGTGAGTTTTGAGAGCTTGCAGAGTGTTAAATGTCCATGGAGAGGAAGCTCCAGAGGGTGGGGTGCCCGAGGGAGGAGGCTCTGTCACCTCAGGTTCAGTGTTTGGTCCTTTTTTTTTAGGGGGGAGGGAGGGGAGGGGAGGGGAGAGGTTAGAGTCAGCTGAGCGGAGAGGTTTCATGTAGCGGTGTGACGAAGCTAATCTGCAAATCAAGAGATTGCATCATTTGCGACCCAACCGATTTGTGATGTTTTGACTGAAAGGGTGGAAAGCTCCGCAGAATAAATGACGTGCTGTTGGCAGGAGGAAACGAGCTTCGCCTATAAATTGGATCCGTGCCATTTACAGCGATCTGAACATCCTCCTAAAAGCTTTCTCCTCTGATCTACACCTCAAACCTCCTTCCTGTTAGGGACAACTCCCCGACACTCGCGCCGATCTGAGAAGATGAAAAGACTGTGGTGGTCTTAAGTTGTGAGTATTTGCCAGCATGAGATGTGTGTGTGTGTGTGTGTGTGTGTGTGTTTTCTTCTTCTTCTTCTTCTTTGGTGTTGTCTCTGCAGTGATTTTCTGTTTCTGCAGAACGCCTTGTTCAGAACATAATCATTCCCATTTTGAAAGGCCCCGAGTGTCTTAAGTGAGGCTGCTGCAGATATGCCTCTGATTGCTAATAGCGTCTGCACTCTGAGAGAGCTTCTTTGTGTGTGCGTGTGTGTGTGTGTGTGTGTGCAAGAAGAAGCCTGGAGAATAATTGCCTCTGATTGCATAAAAAAAAAAAACTGTTTCATTTGATGGAAACAAGCAGACTTCTCCTTCATTAATATCCAGCTGTTGTGATCCAGGTGGATTTCTGTCGCCTTTTTTAGATGAATGAATAAGAACATAAACATCCTTACATCAGAATATTAGATGCACACACACACACACACACAAACACACACTCCACTGTGACACTTCACTGGCTCGACGCAACACAAACATCATCAACGATTTGACAAACTTAACAAACCTGATCTGTAATCAGTTCTTCTCATGCAGTAGATCTTTTTTTTTATAAAGTAAGGAGCCTTGAGACACATGCTTCAAGTAGAGACAGAGACGCAGTATCTGTGTGGCTGCGCTGATTATTTTAATCATCGCCTAATCTACTAATTACTTTCTCGGGTTTTCTAGTAATTGCTGAGTGAAAAAAAAAAAAAAAAAAAGATCATCAAAAGTTCCCCAGAAGCCGACGTGAATTCTCCCAATGTCTTGTTTTGTCTGACCGGCAGACCAGAAACCGAAGATATCCAATTAAGAATTATATAACTAGAGAAAATCCTCATATTTGAGAAGCTGGATTGAGAGAATATGTTTGGCAGTCATTGATCGTTGCCTAATTGGTTTGTTGACTAGTAGTTTCAGCACTAAGCAGAAACACATCACAACAACCTTTTTTGCCTGATTCAGCTTCTTTTCTCCTCAAGTATTAATGTAAATATGAATCCCTGTCACTTTAAAGCAAGACTATGCAACATCTGCCGCCTCTGTCGGCCATATTGGAGCTGTGTTAAGTTACCGCTGATGAAAACCTCTCCATAAATATGACTCACCTGATGACGTACAATCTAACAACATGCATACTAGCAGCCCCAGACTGTATTTTCTGAGCTGATGTGGATCATAGTGGATCATAATGTAAGTCAGTCAGTGTTAAGGCTAGCTGTTAGCGACTATATTTTAGCGCGCAGCTGCTGTGCTGCTTCACATGTTGATGATTTTAAGGAAACAATATGTGCCAGAAGGAACAGCGAGGGATGTCTGTTCCCCTTCAGATGGTGTTCTCTCATGTTACAAGAAGTGCGGCACCCTCACTTCAAGATAAAATAAGTTGTTTACTATCTGTTGCTATTTGCCGAAAATGCACTAAGAGCCTGTCGAGCTCTTCATCAAACATCATCATTACTGCGGCTGTTTCTGCTTGTTATTATTCCTCTCTAGCTCCAAATGTCTCCAAATCTTGTTGTGTCGACTTGTTTTTTGTTGAAGGATAGCGCCGCTAATGAAGCTACGCTAACTTAAGTTGTAAACATGTTTGTTATTGTGTATTTTAGTGCTGCTATATGATGGATATCAGGTTCAGAGTTTGTTTTACAAAGAAACTTTGGTTTCTTTGGTGTTTTTAAGATTTTTATGGCGTTGCTTTTCTTTGTTTTATGTTGTTTATATTTTAGTTTTTAACATCTTGGGAAGAAGTTGGAAATATGTTTCCTCACAACTTCTTATCCCTGATGTGATGTAGTGATGTGTTGTGTTGTAGACTTTTTTACTTTTGGATCTTTAAGGTTCAGTTTAGGTTTAAAAACTGAAGGGGCTCCAACTAACAGTTATTTACATTATTGATTCATCTGTTGATTGTTTTCTCAAATAATCAGTTTGTCATTTAGTCTATAAAAAGTCAGAAAATGCAGATGGATGTTTCCCAAAGCCTAAGATAACATCCCACAGTCCATAATAACCCACTGATATCAGTTTAATATCATCGAGGACTAAAGACATCCAGAAAATATTCACATTTGAGGAGCTGGAATCAGAGAAATTTTCTCAAAATGATTGATCGATATAACTGAAAACAGTTTCTGTCAATTGACTTGGTTTTTCATTTCTAATAAATTCAGTTGTCTACCTTCTCAATACTTTTAAAAGCAGCACTTGTTCAGTTTAACGTGGATGTGGCATAAAAACGTAAGCCTTTTCTGTCTAATTAAAATATCTCAACTGAAGTGAGTCTCACATATTTTTCCAGATAAAGCGTCTCTTTCTAGTTCGACATCAAACTGTATTGATCACAAAGCTTTTATACACTAGAACCAGCATTAAAACAGCAACATATACGACTGTGTGAGACCCTGGTAACACACTGCTGAAGTTTTACTACAACACCAATCAAACAATCACAGTGTTTTATCTCCTAATCCTCCAATTGATCACCTCTAATAGTCTGACGCAGGCACAGAGAGTTTCAGCCTCGCCGCCGCCGCTCCTTCTCTCTCCGATGTGGGATATCTGCAGCAGCGCCCCTGAGCAAGGTTTACGAGTGAGCCCGCCGCTCCCATCTTGCTCTGTTGCAGGCCTGACTAATGGGGTGAATGATGGAGAATGACACCAGTCACCTGTTTAGATCTCCTCTGTGCTGCCGCTCCATCCTCCCTGGGCCTGGATCTGTGTCTCTGCAGCTCCTGATGAGGCTCGCACTCAATTTCCCAGTGAAAGTCGTGTTTGATCAGAGAGATTGTTGTGTTGTTGACAGGATACACGGCGGGGCTAATGGGCGTTTTGTCCTCTGAGCCGGCTGAAATAGAAGTATGCAGAATAAGAGGGATCTTGAGTGCTTTTTCCCTGATAGAGTTTCAGCACTACGGACAGCTCTCGCAGTGAAAACGAACTCCAGGGAGCTAAAAAAGGAAAACAGAGGACATGTTAGAGAGCTAGTATGAAACTTTACATAATTAGTGTAAATAATGCATCTTGTTTATTTCAACCTCATTTATGTAACTTTCATAAGCAGCGTTTAAAGAATTTATCATTATTTTTGCTCTACAACAATACACATAACTTCTCTGCAAATCACTAGTCCTGTGTTCTCCTAAAAGGAAGATAACACATTACGCAGCTGGAGTCCTTATTTTGACACAGCAAATCAAATCTTTGCATAAAGCGACGATGTTTCGGTCCATCGTAGCCAGAGCGGACGGTCGCACTGAGCCTGATTGCATCCTGCAACACAACAACACAAGAGAACAACTGTTAGCTTTCCTGCTAACGTTTCCTTCTTTTCTAGCTTACAAACATGAACATGTCTTGTCCTGCAGCTTTCAGATCATTCACTAACATCAGTTAGCAGGCTAGGTAGCTAATTAGCTGCTCAGCTGCAGCACACTATACAGAGGTGGGCCACTTCAGGCAATGATACGGCACTGCTGGTCTTCTTCTGGCCCGGACAAAATGTATGTGAGCCTGAAGTGGCCTACATGTAAAATATCAAATATGGCCCAAATATCACTAAACATATGTGGGCCACCTTTGGCAAAGATCTGGCACAGTTGAGGATAGTTCATGTGGGTTTGAACCTACATACGGTGACCCATCAGACAGCCTGTTAGCTGCTGTCAATCAAACGCAGACGCCAACTCGCCCTCCAGCTAATAATAAATCTTTATATTCTTGTTGACGTTATTTTTGAAGTGTATGTTTGTGTGTATATTTTGATTTATAACACCTATAACAAACATCTATAACTGGTGTGTTAAAAGTTAACGAATGCTTGATAACACAGTGTAATATTGTGGTGAGTAATAATGTTTTCAGTAGGTTTAAACATATAAAATTGTCGCAGTTGCGGCTTATTATTCATAAACTTGTTAAACTACCAAAGACGTATTAATAGATATGTTTACAACTATTCATTATTAACTGTTTAAATTAATATTAATAACTACACAAGCATAGTAAGGTGTATTTTAACACCATTTATTTGTTTTTTAAATGGTTTTCTCATTCGCATTTTCAAAAAAATGAACCACAATATTCACCGCCGCCACCATGATATAACATCACATATACAGTGAAGACTTTTATCTGTATTGCTTCCTTCCACAGTTATTGTGATACTCTTTCAATCTCAGACACGAGAGCAGGAAGTGAGATCCCAGATTTTGATCAATCACGTCCGTCCTTTCTCTCTTTCCTCTGGTGCTAATATGTTCTCAGACTGACCAGCTGACCATCTCTTCACACTAATATCCTTTATTTTATATAAAAAAACAATTTGCTCTGCGGGTGAAATCATGCAAGCTCTTATTTATTTTATTACTTTGCTTGTCTGTGTAATTATGAGCGCACTAAGGGAATAATTTCATTTCCTGGGCTCTCCTCTATTTTAGCCTCTTGGCATTAAGGACAAACTGATTTCGCCGCGGAGTGAGACGCAGTTAGAGGCGTCCAGTTATCATCTTTACTCTGTTTAGTCTGTTTGCACAACAAGGGCTGATAAACTAGAGGAGAGGAGGAGAGTCAACAGACGAGCGGAGTTCTGCACTGATGGGCTGATTCAGTCGATACCGAAGAGAGCTGTTGATGCATTTCGCTCCTGTTTTCGTCCCTGTTCGGTTGTTTTATCATGAATTTTTCTGTCCTGTGTGTCCTCAGCTGTACTCTTTTTTTTATTATTATTATTGTTTCTCTCTTTCTTAACTCTAACTATCTCTTATATCTATTCATCTCCATCTCTCTACGAGCTGTCCTATGGAGGCCCTGCCAGTCCCTTCAGCATCGCAGCAGGCTGTTAAGCCGGTGATTTAGAGGGATTCATGGCGGGCTGCGCTCTCCTGGCTGAGAAATGGGTTGATTGGTTCAGACTCCAATTGTTTCCTGATGCAGAGAGAAGAAGAGAGAGAAAAGGGGGATTGCGTTAACAGAGGAATAAGAAGAAGAAAGGTGGAGGAGATCAGCTTGATAATGAAAGAACTGGACAGATCTGCAGCTCCGTACGTAGGTAGACAGAAGGTGTCGGTGCCTCACGGATCAGCTGATCTACGCGAGCGCCATCGACACATCCGCTCACATCTGGTTTCGTAACGCTGACAGGAGGTATCGCCAGTGTTATTCTTCGCCCTTTGTTCACTCTGCAAGTACATAATGTTAGAGCACCCTTCATGAAAAATTAAGTCAGAGTCTCTCCAAGCTGGAAAAAAAATAATCTTAAAGGGGAACTCGCCTCCTTTACTTTACACATGAAAGAGTTCCAGATGTTGGGGAGGACGACTGCTGATGTTAAAGTCGGCGTCAGTTGTGGCTGATGGTTGAAAATGAAGGAAGTGAGGTTATCGGACCTCTGTAGCTCCTGGTCTCTGCTGGAGGCTAGCAGCTCCAGGCTACGTTAGCTGCTACTAGCTTAACACATCTGAATCTCTGACCAAACTGTTTGCCGTCTGGTTGCATTGTGGGTAATGTAGGCGTTGACAGGTGTTGACAAGAAAGCAGAATATCTGGATGGATTTTTATGTATTTATTTTCTGCATTTACTGAACGTACATTCATATCAATGTTATGAAGAAAATTAGAAAAGCCTTGTAGATTTCTTGGTGATGTAATCATCTTACTTAAAATGATGTCACGAGCAAAACGTTCCCGCACATGCTCAGTGGCGTCCGCCTTACACAGAACTACTCTCTGGAGACTGAAAACGTGATCGCTGTTATTAGTCTTTCTAAACAAACTAACGTGGCCAAACTCTTCACAATTTGCGGCTTATTGACGTGTTTTTTAGTAGTTTTCGGACAACGATGGTGGTCTACAGCACAGAGGAATAACGTATCAGGCTTTGGACACACACACACACACACACACAGTACTTGTTAGTAGATCAGTTGCTCCTCACATGAGATTTGTTGACAAAAAGACGTATCTTGTAATTTCATTGACCTGCTCGCTGGATGAGCTGCTTTTTCTGAGTCACTATTACACAAATCCTTTCCGTTGTTGTCGTATAAATCTTCTGGCCCTCGACCGTTTGCCCCCCGAACTACCGAACCACGCACGTCACGCCCGATTAGGCAAAACCGCCGAGCGTGTGGTGTTTCCTTGCAGCAGATGACGACATGAAGCTTGACTGTTCATGTCCTTTTTTTTTTTTTTGTTGTAACCTGAAGAGATTCCACTCTGAGACACGTTAAGTTCTGCCGGGGCGGTCGACCTTTTTATGAGGTCAGTGCCGCCGACCGCCCCCACACACACACACACACACACACAGCTGATACGCCGGCAGATGCGTCAGAACAGAAGCGATAAAGATGCCCTCGCACAGAGAGACCGTCTCCGTGGCAACACATCACAAGCGAATCAGTGTTGTCATTGATTACGGGTTAATTCGGCATCTCGGAGCTGTTTGGCCGATCAAGGTCTGAGCGGGGAGGGTGAAACGAGTCTCTCTCTCTCTTCTTCTTCTTCTTCTCTCTCGAACAGGCTGCACGTGAGAAGACAGACGCAGCACGTGAAGCCGCCGCAGCTGGAGGAGTTTGGGTTCTTCATGTTATGATGAGAACTGACAGTGAGGAGATACCCTTGAGTGTGTGTGTGTGTGTGTGTGTGTGTGTGTGTGTCATCTCCTTATGCATCCACTACAGAGTTTATAAATGACAGTGTGGTGTATCTCTACATGTCAGTGTGAGATGATGTAGCGTGCAAGAAAAAGGGAAAGAGAGCGTCTATGTTTGTAGTTGTAGTTTCTGTGTGTGTGTGTGTGTGTGTGTGTGGGTGTGTGTGTGTGTTGTGAGTGTTTGTACGTTGTGTGACAACATTTGCTCCAGTTTCTGCTTTTGGCCGTTTCCTCCCCGTCTCATCTCAGTCACAGATGAGCTCATCCAATATTCAGAACATCAATCACCTCGGCTTGGAGCGCTGCTGCCTGTTCGCAGCCAGTCGAGTCCGGAGCTGGACAGTTACAATCCCCCCCCAGACACACACACACACACACACACACACACAC
The DNA here is from genome assembly GCA_029490765.1 of Euthynnus affinis. Classification (NCBI taxonomy): domain Eukaryota; kingdom Metazoa; phylum Chordata; class Actinopteri; order Scombriformes; family Scombridae; genus Euthynnus; species Euthynnus affinis. The sequence continues at coordinate 5,369,422 of CM055857.1, read as the reverse complement.
ACACACACACACACTCTCATTTTGGATTTTCTGTTTTGACAAGACATGTAAATAAAACACCCAAGCATACAACGTGGGGAAATAACACATAAAAGGGGGAAAGAAGAGGTTATAATCTGTGTTTTTGCATCAAAAATACACATAAATCCTTAAATATATATAAGACAGCAACAGAAATAAAGAGCACATTATGTATCAGTATCCAGTTGTCCAGTGTGTGCACGGATCTGCTCCTGCGAGTAGAAACCAGTAGAGATGATGTCCTTAATTGGAATCGAGATGAAATATTCATTAAGTCATTAAGACTAATTACAACGAGAGAGAGATTTGCCACGAGAGGCGAGGCTGTGATATTTGCAGGGGGATTCGTCTCCAGCGGTGAAGACAAATTAAATGTCATCTTAACATATAGTGAAGCGGGTTGAAGAGACTCGTTTACACGCCGTTAGTTATCACGTTGCAGCCTTTTCGGTGTGATTTGCATTGTAGTTATTCGTTTAAGTGTGCAGCAGCAGCCGAAATCAATGAAGATCTGACGTTGCTTGTTGGGTTTTTAAAGTCGGATTCTTCTTTTGGGGTGTTGAATGCATCACAAAGAGGCAGTTTTCAGTGCTGTTTATGTTTTGGTTTCGAACTATGACGTGTTTTTAACCTTTTTGAAGTTAATACTTATTGCACAAGTGTTTATCAAAGAGTTCCTACATCCACCAGACACAATGCAAAGTCAGTGTTTCATTTTGGAGTCATCTTATTGGCCAACTGGCAAAAACGCCCAATATTCACTCTTCTTTTAGCTCCGTTTTGGTCTCCACCAACTCCTGAGGAAAGTTCCAACAGCTCGTCACTGACTCTCACCAGGGATGTTGCACTTCATGGTTGTAACCCCTAACCCCCTAAGGTTTATCAGGAAACAGCTGCCTGCTTGAAACGAGGTCGATCAGCGCTTTTAGGAGCCGTTTTCGATGATGTATTTGTTATTTATGTTTACACCTCCAAGCAGAGCATCCTTGGTTTCGGGGTAATTGAAGGTTAGGCTTAAGGAGGTCGAGGTTTTATTAGCTTCAAGTGTTGCTGTTTTGTGAGAGAGAGGTGTACAGTTTTTGACCGTACTCATGCCCCAGCCTTTGTTTTTACACAATTATTTTTATGTTTGGACGTTATTAATTCATATAAAAGGCGACAGTGGACGATACCGGATGATCAGCAAGTGGTGAGCTGAAATAATCCCTGTAAGAAATCTGAGCTTTTGGAGCATTTTGTAAGCGGTGAGAGGCGATCAAAATCAGTGAAGTTGCACCAAACACTTTACACATAAATATTCAGCCTCTTGTTAACATCTGGTGCACACGGCCATGACGGTAATTGGACAAAAGAAGTGACTACCAGACCCTGCAGTCCATTTACCAACACACTCATCCTTCATTCAGAGTATGACCTCTGACCCTCGGGCAGACGATAACAGAGTCACTGCAAACGTTTTTTTTAAGAGTTCATTTGTTCCAAACCTCCTTTTACATTTCTTAAGAAAGCCACTTAAGGCCGAGGGTTGTGCAGGGTTTTATAGATGACTTTTTTTTAATGAGATATGTACGTATGATGTTATGGGATGTGTGCAACATGGCAATAAGTGTGTGTTTTCTACAGGTTATGTGTAATATTGTCATTTTATGTAACTGTTGGTGTCTGTGTGGCCTTCAAAGACATTCATGGTGCAGCTACAGTAATGTTAAAGAGAGCTGCACCAGTATTCACCAGGAGGTAGTTGCGCACTATATATATACTATACTATATACATGTAGGCATAAGACTAGTGAGCACTGGCCCAGTTTAAACACTGGCTATGATACAAACTGGTTATGTAAAAAGATAATTAAAGAATTCATAACATATTTCGTGGCTTTTAGCGCTCTGGTCATTGTGTATGTCTTTAAATATACATTCATGTCAGAAGCGCTGTATGAATTATATATATATATGTATGTATACTCATATTATACACACACACATGTTCGCTGGAGCAGCTTTATTCTCTGCCTCAGCATGAATCCAGATGGTCACAGTTGCATAAAGCAGTCTCTCTCTTTTTTTTTTTTACACCTTTTCTTCAAATAAATACATCTCTGAACAGGTAGTGCTACATTCAAGGTGCCATTTCCTGCTTTTTAAAAAAAAAAAAAAAAAAAAAACACTTCAGAAACATAATGTTCCCGTCGGTAAAGCTGTTTTACATGCAGCCACACACTGAAATGAAGCGGCCCTCATACACTAAAAGCGTCTCCATGGTAACCGTGCTGTGAAAACCAGCTCACAACGGGAGGGGGGGGGGGAGAAGGACTGCTCCGCTCCTCTATGATCATGCATAATCACGGCGGACACATATCACAAACCTGGCCGGCATCTCTCATGAATACTTGAAAAGACGCTGCGCTCGCGCTCTGTGAAGAGATGCCCCGCCGCGGTCTCTGTGTTTTTGAACGCATTTGATTTGTTTAAAAAGCTGCTTTTATGTCGTGCAAATGTTCAAGGTGAAGCAAGAAAAAAAAGAAAAAAAAAAAAGCCACAGCGTTTTTAAAACAGTTCTGACAGGGTCAACGTTTGCAAAAGTCAGGCTGCGTTCGTCAAGTGACTTTATTCAGTTGATGCACTTGTTTACTTTCCGAAAAGAGTCATTATCCAGACAGGAAATGCTTTGTTTACAAGTTGTGTTTATGACATTTGGTGCGTGGCCTTTGAGTCATATCAAATCTCTTCTTCTTTGGTGTCATGACGCTCCTTAAACATCCTTTTACGCACAGCATTTGGAAACCATTTGCTCATAATATTCTTTTTTTCTTCTACAAATTTTATGTTTTTACTTTTTAGTATTAAATATTTTTGAGGCTAATTGTTTTTGCTTTTTTAAGAGCAGCAGATCAGTTTAAGATGACTTTTTTTTATGTCCTCGTGCACTCAAAAGCTTTTTTATTGTTTCCTCCTGCAAGAAAAAAACCCCGAAAAGATCAGCACAGTTTACAGTTAATGACTTCCTGTTGTTGCACACACAGCTCAGAATATACTTTAAGTAATACAGAGACGAGAGAAAAGCTTAAAATAATCTTGCACCCAGATTTTTTTGTACTATTGGTTCATATTGTTATTAATGATTTGTCTGATTTTCACTTTTGAAAGTAGAAATAAAACCATCTTCCTCTTAGAAATGAAACATTGAATTCACAGCCAATAAATTGCATTGTTGCTAATTGAAGCCTAATCAGGGATTCCTCACTTAGTCTGGTATGACCATTAGCTTATAGCGGCTAATGTTAGCATACCTTATATTGCTTTATAACTTTATGACTCTTCTCTCTTTGTGCTACTGTTACATTGTGCTTTGACACAGATAAACATTTCAATTGTTTTATCAAAAGGAGAAAAACCAAGGAGCGTGTCGTATTATCAGGAGTCGAGTTTGTAGCTTCCTGCTTCAGTCGCTCTCAGTCTGGTCACATGATGATGCTGTCTAGAGAATAAGGATAGCATAAGGAGGGTTCTCTGTGTGTTTTATGAGGCACATTTCATCTTTTAGTATGAAATGTGCTATATATAGAAAAACAGAGTGCATTTATTATTGATGGGAAGAAAAACAGTTGTAAATATAGCATAGCGTTATACTTCAATTGCCTCTTGTTTTTTTAAAAAATGTTACATAGTCCTGCTTTAAACCTGCGATAACTGATTTTTCACCAGCTAGTCTCCAGTTAACCGTGTCTGTTTGCCATTTTGGTGCCGAGCAGGTAGTGTGCAGTGGCTTTTTACAGCTTTTTCTCTGTAAAGTGTCTTAAAATGACACCGTTAGAGCCGCTGAGAGTGAATCAAAACAGTAAAATTGCAGCCGGACGGATAAACAACGAGCTGAAACTCAACTATAAAGCTCCTTAAAGCCGAGAGGAGCTGCTGATAATTCTTTGTGGGCTTTAATAATCTAAATACTCACCCAGTAACATGTTGATTGCCTATTAAAGTAAAGTAATGAGCCCTTATATATATAATTACATAGATACAAATGGCACAGTATTATTATTATTACACATTATTTCAGTAGCTGCATCTTATAGACCACAATGCCACTTCATGCCTGAGTATGTTCAGTGTGTGTTTGTTATCTTTGTGTCATTCGTGTCATAATCAGCTGCAGTCATTTGTTCCTGTGAGGTGTATGTGTGTGTGTGTGTGTGTGTGTGTGTGTGTTATGTAATAGTCCCTGCATGGCATCTGTGATGTGATGTCACATCTGAGCGTGAGCTATCACCGCCAGCAGAGACGGAGGGCCTGAAGAAGAGATTCCTTCTGCTCCGGCGGCCTCCTAAGATTCATCCACACACACACACACACACACACACACACACACACACACACAGACACACACAGAGACAGACAGAGAGAGAGAGAGGTAGTAGGAGAAATGGAGATAAAGAAGTGAATAAAAGAATCCGCGTGCTGCAAAAAGTAAACAGGGTGTGCAGTCTTTTGAAAAAGTGGAGGAGAGCTCTCCGAGGAGACGAGCGAGAAGAAAAGAGGAAGTCAAACTAAGGACACAGATGGAGGAATGGCAGAACACTGAAACCACAGCGTGTGATGTGTGATAGTTTGTGTTCTCTGTGCTCCATTAAGCCTCACCGACCGAGATGATTCATCCCAATATGAACCACAAACAGCAGGACGTGCTCACGCTCCGCTCTCATGCTCTATCAGACGAACCGTGTAATGTTCCCGCATGTTTTCCAGCTCCCCCCCCCCCCCCCCCCCCCCCCCCCCCACCTGTGTGTGTGTGTGTTGCCTTTTTGTACGTTCTTTCTCTCTCTTCACTTTAACGGTACCTGAGCGTGCATCCGCATCTACATAAAGGCGTGTTTTTGTTTTCAAGCTTCACCGGTCACGTTGCAGAGCTCCAGAAGACCCATAATCCTTTGCTTCTGTGCATGCCCTCACCACTACAAAGGGGCTTGATAAATGCCAGGCGTTCACTACGTTTCGCGCCGAATGATGTTCTCATGTTAACATCTCGACAAATGTTTCTGCTCATCGCTGAAGCCGGATGTTTGTTTAAAAGATTTAAGATCCAAAGGATGTGGGTTCGTCTGGTTGCGAAATGCAAATGGGGAAAAAAAAACTCAACAGGTTTCATTTATATTTATTATATGAAAATAATACTGTGATACTGTATCCAAACACACAATAAGGATGAAGTTCAGTCATATAATACAAGTGAAACTCTATTTATTAACATGATCATTTGAAACTGTTTGAGTTCGATACATTATTCAGCTACACTCCCCTCTCTGCCAGCAACATAAAGTCTATTTATGTGAACCCACAACTCGTTTAGTGTATCGAGTTTCTATTCTTAGTCGCTCTGTAAAGTAAAGTAAAGTACATCCTGAGCCGGTGAGGAACTCAAGTCTGAACACGACAACTCCGTCTCCTAGAAATGATGTTTCATACACAACCGAGGCTGCGTTTTTATTAGATTTTTAAGCGTCGTGCACGTAACTGTTCACATATTTTGCGTCTTTATGTCTCTGTGTTGCTGGACGGCTCCACTAGAGGGCGCAGCGGAGAAGTACGGATGTAAAAAAGAACTTCTGGAGGAAAGAAGAAGAAGAAGAAGCATGTGTTGCGCTTGAAACTCCCAACTAACATGTTATTTAACTCGTTAAAACAGTATGTGAGATTTTTTTTAGTATGTTCAAAACCAACAACCAACAGCTGGCATAAATATCCCACAATGCAATGCAGTAGTGATGACGACAACAATAACACAGGTTTCACTTTGCTAGGCGTGATATACTTTTTAAAAAAAATTAGTTTGGACTTTATGGTTGACACAGATTACCATGGTTACACGTCTCCAACCGGCAAAGAGACACTTACAGCTACAAACTGCTGTTTATTGACAGTATGCTGAATGCTGGTGCACAGATTGATTATGTAGTGTGTAGTAAAGTAGATTTCAGACGCAGCGATGATGATGAAATAAACTTGAGGAGGTTACTGCTTTGTTAATCCGAGCATATTTGTCACTGTGCAGTGACAATGACACACCGTACAAATGCTTGAAATTGCAGACTGGTGGTGCAGCCGCCATTGTTGTCACTGCTCTCATGCCTACTGACCCTTGACCCCTACCGGAAGGCAACGATCAATATTCAAGGAAATCTGCGCTGCCGATTTCCCACCAGGGAAAATGCTGGTATGGCGGCTGCGTTGTGAATGAAAGTGGTAACATTGCAGGTACAAGCATGTAAAGGGTCTTACTGACACAAGACGCTTTGACATGGAGCGACCAAACCAATCACGAGACTCCGCCGCCGACGTATCCACGACAACAAGAGAAGAAGAGCAAGAAGAACAGCTGGAAACTGGACACATCTGGAGACGTCTCTCCTGCCACGTACATCTGGCCTCGCCCCGTCGTCTTCTCCTCCTGTTGAGTTTTTTTATGGCAGTTGGCGTCCATAAGCACTTGGACTCTCCCTCGCTCCGTCTACTCCAGCGTTGCCATGGCGAGCGTGAAAAGGAGCAAGATGGAAAATGCTCTTGAATGTAGCTTGTGTGTGTGTGTGTGTGTGTATTATATTATCCCAGTAGTTTACCAGGATCTATGTGTGAAATCAGCTGGTTTGGTTATTTACATCCAGCTGAGAGTGTGTGTAGCCACATAGCGGGCCAACATGTGTGTGTGTGTGTGTGATCCGCTAAAAGGTCACACAGCAGGGAGAACCAGCGGTGCGACCGCCTCCCTCCCTCCCTCCCACTGACCTCCCATCAAAACAAAACATGAATCTTTTATTCGTCTTCATCTTCTCTGCTCTTCTCTTTCCATCTTAATACAACATCAGTGTCCCTCGGGGGGGATGATGGAGGGGGGGGGGGGATTTGCTGTGTATGCGTGGGTTCCTCTGACTGAAAACAGCTCTACACAGCTTAGTGCAGCTTCACTCTATATGGGAATAAACAACAGTTATGTCGTCCTCTGCAGGTTTTTTTTTTTCTGCTTTGTCACCGAGAGGAGAAACAGGCCAACCGCTGTGAGGACTTAACTTTCAAGTAAACAAAACAGCGGAGAGATTATACGGCTGTGGAGGCTGATAACATGACACACTGATGCGAATGTGAATGTGAATGCCGCTCTCTGAATATGACGATTTAAAAATGTTTCGACGGATTCTGCCGTCGCTGCGTTTTGATATTCGTGAACTAATGGCGCATTAACTCGCGTCAGTTCGGTCGCACGGTGCTTTACTTTGATTGAGGAGGCGCGTAAAGATGATGTATGAGCGTATATGATGCACTTTAAGTAAAAGCCACAGTCCTTTTTTTAAAAGTTTCGGACGAGGCTGAGGTGCTTCCGGAGCCTCAGGTGGAGGCTGCTGTCTGCTGGGGAGGGGGGGAACAGACAGCCGAGGCAACACTCAGCATACTGAAGTGTTGTTCCACCACCACAACAGGGCCGGAAATAAATAAATAAATAAATAAAAACACACTCCTGACAGTAGAAGTGCCAACGCAGAGCTATTCTCTTATTTGAGCAAGGTTGCTGAACAGAGATTACTTTATACGGCTGCTCAAGGGAGATATGTTTTATGGTTTAGCAGCTCTGAATTACAGCTTCCTGTGTAATTAGGTTTCCAGTACGTGGGCTGCCTGCTTATATGGCGACGGGAAGGAAGGTAGACCCAACTCCCACATGAGACGAATAGCTAATCCTCGGCAAGAGTCGCCGGAGGATCTCACGCTGTGTCTGAGAACCCGCAAGGATGAATGACACCGAAAGGAGAGACGGAGGGTTTCAGATTGCAACACAGGAAGTTGTGAAGGAATATTCAAGACGAGGCGAGGCGACAACCGGCGGCGTGTTCGTTCAAGGTGACATATTAGGAGCTGTTATGTAATTCCCAGCATTCACGTCACATCTGCTATAAATACAAGCAGCAGAGTCATTGCACAAGATCGGCGTTGGATTGAATCACAGTGTGAAATACAAATTATTGTGAAAGAGTAAAGACAAGTTTTTTTTACACTGTAGCGACGTCCTTGTTGCTTTAAAACGTGCAGTTTGCAGTGAGAGTAGAGACCCTTTGGGCTTTCCGTAGATAAAATGTTCATGTCTTATTCCAAGTAAGAACTGTAGTCAACAAACCAGATGGGCTAAAAACAGGCAGTACAGTGTCACAAGGTGCTCTGTGGAGTTCCCTTGTAAACAAACAAAGGTTACGGTTTATATTTAGTTCAGTTACTTACCAAAAAAGTCATTGTGTGTATCCTGGAGGTCTAAAAGAAACGTGCCCCAATCCATTTCCTCCCTCATAAAACATTTGCAGAGCTTGGAAAAAGTTTGAAATCCTGCATTATTTACTAGCTCGCAGTCTTCGTCTTCGTCGTCTTCTGCTGCTCCTGCCGAGCGCGTTCCTGCAGATTAGCGGGATAATGGTGTGAAATCGTTGGCAGGAAAACGTGTTCGCGTCCTCGTGCATGACGGGGAAAAGGATGAAAAACGGGGGGAGCACCGCTGCACGTTGCAGAAGGTGTTCGAGTTCTGCTCAGGTTTGCTGTTGATGGAAGAAAATGGCACCTTTTTCCCAAGGACTCGCACAACACCGTGAAATGCTTTCGTTTAAAGTCCAAATTGGCACAGAGGTAGCCAGTTTGAGCTTGAAACGTTGTGCTTTTTTTCTAAATGTAATAAATAAAAACTGTGTTGTGTTGTGAGTACTCTGAGAGCAGAGATTACCCACGTTTTCTTCCCTTATTTTGTCCTTTTTTTCTGCAACAGTTTTCTCCTCTGTGAGCACAAAATCTCGCTGTGATTTTCAGGGGCGAAGCTGCTCATGCAACAAACTCAGTCCCTGTCTGTCATGTGGCAGATTTTCCATCACACTTGCTGCTTTGTTTTCTTTCTCTCTGCTGTACTCAGGTCCTTCTTAGTAAAGAGACCTTGAATGCTTATATATAATAGCAGCATTCCTTCCTGCTATCAAACCCTGACGAGAGAAATGATCTTTGTATCCGACTGAACTGCAGCACATATGTTTTTATGTTTTTCAGGAGCTGTAACGCCGCCTAAATGATGTTTTCTTCCAACACACGATGAGGGAAAAATGTGGTTAATCGGTTGCAAAAATGCTGATACTGAACATCCGAGTACAAGCCTCCTAGATATTCCTTCACTAAAACATCCATCCTTGCATTACAGTATCCGTCTCCAGCATTGTAAACGTCTTCTCGTGGTGACGACGACGACGAAGCACCGGCGGCGCTCGGTTTAAGGTCAGGGAAAGATCACGGTCTTAGTTTAATACGGGAAAAAGGTCTGCGATGACTCGAAGCGTGAAGACACAACATTTTAATTAACATTTAATTCTTTACCAACAATTTATGATTAGAAATGTAATTTTCTAGGAGGAGGCAGCGTCGGAATAATAAGACCTCCCAATTATGCAGAAATGTGCGCTGTGTCACCTACAGCTGTTTGCATAACTGTTCTTTTTCTTTCTCCAAGTGTTGTTTTCCTCTCTCCTATTGTGAGCCTGAACGTGTAAGACTGGTGGTTTTTATTTAGCCGAGTGTGTGTGTGTGTGTGTGTGTGTGTGTGTGTGTGTGTGTGTGTGTGTGTGTGTGGAAGCTTCCTCTCCTCTCCGGTGTCGGGGGGGGGCAAGTTGTTCTTTGTCTTGGCACAGAGGCTGTGAGCGTTTGGGAGGGCATTTGAATTAGTCTGAGTGGGATATGGGGGGGAAGCAGTCGCCATGGAAACCATTAGTTTTTTTTTTTTTTTTTTTTTAATCCTGTGAGCCTGCTCCTGAGTCAGAACCCCCCCCGATGTCAGCTGTTGGGTAACATTTGGTTGCCGTTTACATTGGGGCTCGCTGATGATGCAGTCGTCTCTCTCCGTCGGTCTCGTCAGCGTTTTAGTTTTTATGATTTTTTAAGATGACCAGAAGGGGAAGATCGCCCGCCGCGTCGCTTCTTTTGCGCACCGGCAGATGCACGGCAGATTGCTTTTTCTTTTTTGGCCTCTCGCGCAGATTGTTCACGACCAGATCATCAACTTCACGCGGTTCACATGTGTTTGGCCCATATGGGCTTGTTTAACCGTCTCCTCTCTCCTCTCCCCTCCCTCCGTCTGTTTTCCTCATGTCTCCATCATCTTCTACCTCTCTTCTGTTGTTGTTGTTTTAAACCGATGAGTCTTCCTGTTGTCATCCCATCTCTCTCTCTCTCTCTCTCTCTCCCTCTCTCTCTCAGTGCCTGATAGAAGCACGGTGTCAGCAGTAGTGTTGCAGGGCAGCAGAGGACAGACGAGGCAGCGATGATTTATTTTACCAGAGCCAGCATTTTTTTTTTTTTTTTTTTTTTTTGATACAGTGGCCGTGTTGGCTGTGAGCGGAGAAGCTTTGTCTCTGTCGCTGGTACAGACACACCCACGCATATCTTACCGGTAGAAGAAGCTTCTATTGATTGCATCCAGTCCTTAGCTCCTGACCCTTATCCTAACCCTCTGCGGCGGAGGCTCTGGTCATTTGTTTCCTTTCGCTTCGCATTCAATCGGCTGAAGAAACACAAAAAATCAATGGAATGTGCACGGAATAAGTAAATGTAAGGGATAAAGCCCCTGTCTGCCTTTTATATAAGGCTCTGATGTTAAACATGGTCAAACTTCCAAAACTTGTGGTGCCTTGCAGACAAAAGTCAGGGCTTCACGTTGCTCTGAAAGCTTCGTTTGCAGAGTTACGTCTACTTCCTCTTCGTCCATCCCGTAGCTTTCGTTGCTAAGGTTGTTCACGCCGTCCACCCGCATATTTCAGCTCCAACGTGTACAGATGTATTTGAGAAATTCACATTTTAAGTAAAGAAACAGAGCTTCCTGAAAGCTGACCAATCAGAACAGAGCAGGCTCATCAGGAGGCGGGGCCTTCTTCTTAAAGAGACAGGAAGCTAAAACGGCCTGTTTCAGACAGAGGCTGAACTGAGGGGCTGCATAAAGAGCCAGTAGAAGATAAATAAGGAGTTTTTTTTAACTGGATATCATGCAAAGATCATCCAGTATAGCCCCAGAATATAAATATAGAGGCTGGACATGTGCAGACTGTGTCCTCTGTAAGGCCCAGACCAAAGTGAAGCCATGTAAATGCTCCTAAAGTTTGCTTTTACAATGATGATAAATGATATTAAACGTCTTTATGACTTCGTTTTAGGCCTATTTAAATAGCCCGTCCCCTAATACTTCACATTAAGGGAAATCTCAAATCAAAACAGGCGAACAATTTGAGACTAATTCACACACCAGAGGCGTAATTTTAGGTATTTATGGGACTGTGAGTTATGAGATGATTGAGGCGTTTGAGTATCTTTCTTTAGTTTCTTTTCTTTGGCGTTTATTTACCGCTGAAATAACAGATTTGACCAAATGTTCACATGATATTTCATCACAAATGCAGCTCTTATTCTGCTTCATCATGCTTCGTGGTTGAAGCTCTGCTGAAAGAAGAGATCCTTATTTAAATAACAAATCATCCAAATATCTATTAACTTATATTAATATATTATAATGTTTTCAAAGTGCAAACACGATTTTATGCATAAATGAACAAAAAGAGCATTTGTTAGATGCATTGAAAACAATTTAAAAGGTTTTTGTTCCATTTGTTTCTCCACCTGTATGTTTATAATAATAATAAAGCGACTGTGACCCACAAACCCACTGAAGATGAGAAAAAAAACTGTCCAGATAACCTCATTTTTCCTAAAGATGAAACTACTTTCCCACAGAGACGGAAAAACAAGATCAGACGAGAGGGGGGGGGGGCATCCGTCAGCACTTTACACGGGCTGTTATTTTGTCAGCGGCCGTCACTCACCTGCCTGTTCGCACTCCCGACACCTGACTGCCAGCATTAGCTTGAAGCCCGAGACCTGAAACCGTTACATCTGGTCCCGATGCAGCGTGCATGCAGGAAGAAGAAGATCCCGGAAACCCACAGCCAGCCGTGCATCTGAACGTGCTTGCATGTGATTTTGCAAGCGTGTTTTCACAGGGATTAACTGGATTCATGGAGATTTCCAGTATGAGAATATAATGTTTATAATATATAATGTTTCAGACAAATAACTGGAGTCCACAGGAATTAATTATCAAGGGGACATAAAATAGATATAAACACATATATGATGTACGTAACAGTGCGAGCTCAGTTGTCCCCAGTTTGATGTTTGTGTGCCGGCGCCCTTTTTACAAGATGCTATAGGTCACATTTGCATCAAACACAGAATGCCCTTTTTATATCACGACTCTCTGGTTACCATGTTCTTATCTTGAACATTGTTATGAGTGTGTGTGTGAAGGAAAGGTTTATTTGTAGCGCACATTTCAACAGCAAGGCAATTCAAAGTGCTTTACATCCATCATAAAAGGCATTAAAACAGAATTTAAAAGCAAGACATGTAAAAAAAAAAGACATATAAAAACAATTAAAAGTGTTGCATATGGAATTTAAAGAAGCTAAAAAAGGAAATAAGACGGATAAAAGAAGAGAATAAAAGTAAAAACAAGCAGCAGCAAACAGAAAAAAGTCTTGAGCTGCGGTTTAGGAGAGCTCTTTCTTTCTTTTCCATCAGGGCTCGCCAGCCTTTCATTTCTTTGCTTCTAAGGTTTTGGTGTTGACCATAATCGTGATTTTAAATGTATGAATTAAAATATTAAGATAAGATAAGATAAGATAAGATATTCCTTTATTCGTCCCACAGTGAGGAAATTTCTTTGTTACGGCAGCAAAAAGGGATAGAAGTAAAGAAACACACAGTATAAAAACACACCATTATAAATAAACATAAACATAATAATAAATATAATATAATAATATAAGTAAAGTGCGGCTTGATTATTGTCAGGAGAGGACAGCTGCTGAAATAAAGGAGGCGAGCAGTCACCTTTTCCCAACGAGTCATTATAGTTTCAACCTCTAATTACGGCGCTGCTGATCTTTTTTTTTGGAAGTAATTACTCCGTGAATAAGATTTGAAGACTTATAGCAGCTTTGATGGTCTGCCGCGTGGGTGTTGATTGACAGCTTTGATTGACAGCTGGCTCACCTGCTCCGGGACTCACACTCAGAGTCAAGACTGTTGTTGTTTTTAATGTGACTTAATTAGTTACTGTTGGCCTTGTTGGCTTCATCACATATCGTTTGTTCTGTCCAGTTTTCCCGCTCTTCAGGTGCGTTCACCTTCCTCGTATCGTCTCGTACATAAGATGACCCTAATTATAAAATGATCTCCTCCTTTTTCCAACAGCTGTTTTTTCTTTTTTTTAAAAAAAGGCTTTGAAGACTTTGAAGATAAAAAGACACTTTTATCCTGTTGAGACAGTTTCTCTGAGTTACTGTTAATCCGGAGAGAAGAGAGATCTCATCCTTCAAGCTCCTCACTAAAGCAGGATGTAAATCCCACATTTGTACAGCCTCTCTGTCAGTCACATAATCACTCTCTGTTCTGTCATCCTCTTGGAAGCGGTCAGAAGCAGTCTGTTTGAACTTCGTGCTATCATCTGGAGCAGCAGCAGCAGTAATTCTTGGCTGCTCGAACAGACGATTCGGATCTCTCTCTCTTTTTTTTTTAGTCGTCAGAAGTTGCTTCGGATTCATTTTCACCAGTCGAGAACTCATTTCCTCCGCCTTCAGAAACTCCTGCAGGTTATTTTATTGCAGGCTTGACTGACTTACAACCCATAATGCAACACTCCCTCTCTGTAGGAGCTGGTGTTAGCAGCGGTACAGTCAAGGATGTCTTATCTTGTGAACTCTATAATTGTCTCGTCCTTGGATGTAAGACAACCCTCACTTCTTTTTAAAAAAAAAACATAGAACATTAGAGCCAATACGGTAATTTAGCAGCGGCGAGGACGGTAACCAGGGCTGATGATGGGTGAAGGGTGTCCCTTGGATACACTTCCTGCTGATCCCTCCTCTCTCCTCCCCCACTGAGTTGGATATGAGCAGCAGCCACAGGAACGGAGCCAGGGCAGTGACTCGGCTCGGACGTGTCCTTTCTGGATCAGCTGCGTCGGGGGGGGGGAAAACTGGGCATCGCTCGCCCTGTAATTGTCTGTTTTTTTTTTGAATAGAGGAGGTTTAACATTAGTGACAAGCTGGACGCTGATGGCTGGGTTCGGTCTGTAATCACTGACCATGAAGCGGGTGTACACACAAGCCAACACAGACATTAAAAAAAACACATTTATTTGTTTTGTTTTTTTGCAGCTGCAGAGTTAAAGCTACGACGTCCAGGCTGACATCCAGGATGTAAAGTTAAAGTTTGCTCTGATCTAAACACACCGACCGCACTTTCTGTCTGGCAGTGACTCACACCTGTACTGTCAGACAGCCCCGGTCGCTTATTGTTCGCAGACTCACGACCTGTCAGTGACCGCAGGGGGAGAGACGACGGTCACATGACTGACAGAGCTGTTTCAGGTCTGTGTGTGTCAGGAAGTCTCGTACCAAAGTGGAACCAAGCAGACTTTTTTATCTTTTGGAATTTACTTTCTTTTTACACTTTTTTAATTGCAGCTGCTGCCAGTGCATGTGGACTAGTAGTGTCCACGGGTCCCTTGTGTGGTTTTTTAAATGTCTGTTTTGGCTCAGGTTACATTGTAAAAGTTACTTATAGTTCTTACTGAGAGACTCAAATAAAGAGCCAGCAGGCACTTAGCTTTAGCTTAGCATAAAGACTGGAAGTAGGACGAGGGGAAACAACAAGCCAGGTCTCTGCCTACCAAGTCCCTTGTGGTTTGGGGCTCAAGGTTTTTAAATGTCTGTTTTGGCCCAGGTTACATTGTAAAAGTTACTTATAGTTCTTACTGAGAGACTCATGACTTTACACTAAATATAGAGCCAGCAGGCAGTTAGCTTACCTTAGCATAAAGACTGGAAGTAGGACAAGGGAAACAACAAGCCTGGTCTTGCCTTGTTTTAAAACTCCAACACTTCTAAATGTGACTGATTGACACATTAAGTCGTGTTTGTTTAACTTGGACAAAAACAGAAATGTAAAAAGGAAAGTTGTGTGTTTAGGGGGGCGGTGGGTGGAGGGTGGGGGGGTTAAATGCTGAAGCAGTTTCTTGGCTCACAGCGTTCACTTCCTGGAGAGTTCCCAACTAATTAACACCACTGGGAAACTTTTCCGAAAGCTCTGATATATCTGACAACAATAACAAACATGGACGCCGCCTCGCGTCAGCCAAAGCCAAACCCAGATTTAATGGATGTAATGTCATTTCGATGTCAACGCCGCAATATTTTCAAAACCTCAGATGACCAAAAGGAGTGACCGAACAACCTTCTTGTGTTGTCGGATGACGTCAATGGGGGGAATTTTTTTTTTCCCCGAACTTTCCCGTCCAGCTCTAGTTTCTTATTTAGCTTACAGACTTTGACAGCGGTATCAATCTTTTCATCAAACTCTTGGCAAAGAAAGCGGCAAATTATTTCTTTTAATTTGCCTCTTGAGTGCTGTAACTACAGTATTTCAGCTGGTCCTGCAGGGCAGTTTGCAGAGTTCAATGTGTAGATCGGGGTGAAGCCGGCTGGTCAGCGTTCACAGGTACGACGCGGCTAACTCATTTAGCTGCAGAACAAACACGTGAGGTCGTTCCCGCTTCTGTTCTCTGCTCTCGGTTCGACTCGGAGCTTCTGCTCTTCAGCTCGCTGTGTTTTCTGTCTCTGTCTGAGTGCCGAGCAGATTCTCCCGGGGAGGGTGGAGGAGGGGGGAGAGACGCTACAAGATTACACAGCTCCTTCAAGCCTCCTTCTCCTCTCTCTCTCTTTTCTTCTCTCCTCTCGCTCCCCCCCCCCCTTTTTTCATCATTTAGTCATCAAGATGTGCTTCAGCTCGCTGCCTCGGGAGGCTAAAAATGGCTACCACCTCTGAGTAGCTGAGAGCTATACGGTGCTCAAACTGCTGCCGTCACGTTGTGTAAAAAAAAAAAGGAGAGGGGGAAAAACGCAGCGGCTCAGAAAACGTCAGTCCACCTTCCCCCCCGTGTGTTTTTTCACTGTGTTGTTGAGTGCAGTTAATGAAGCTCTCAGGAGGGATGCGTCCCTTTCGAAGTGGACAACCTTTAGAGGAGACATTTATCTCTTTTGCATCTGGGCTCGTTACGGCCAACGAGAGGAAGAATCCTGCTATTTGTCATTTAGATTAGCAGCCGATGGAATTGACTTTACCACAACTGAGTGTTTGTGTGTGTTTGTGTGTTTGTGGAGGTGTTCAATACGGCGGCCCCCGTGAGGACAAAAACACATACAGTATGAAAGTAAAAGCACAAACACTGCTCCAAATAGAAAAATACTGCAAAGTGTGACACACATATAGAGAAGACAAACACTCAGAGAAGAAGAGACACAGCTGTGATGGCGATAATTGATATGAGCTGATAATAACGACGTATGAAATGTCAGTGTTGGTCGTGGCTCGTAGTGGTGAACCTGCAGAGGATCATCAGAGACTTTTATAGTGAGTTTCAGCTCGTTGTTTATCTTTTTTTTTTACAGTTTTGGTTCATCTCTCATCACTCCACATATATCGGGGAGTGGAGCATTTTAGCAGCTAAAGAGCCAGATATTACTCCCCTCCCTCAGGAGTGACTGTTGGACTTACATTCACCAGGTGGACAGAAAAAAAACAGGACGACTCCACATGAACGGTAATGTTGCTCCAGAACTGCTGGACTGCTGTGGAAAAATAACGACTAAAATATCATCTTTCTTTGGAGTTGCCATGGCGCCGGTTCTGTTTTGTTGAGCATTTCAGGGCCGATTCAGTAATAATAAATCACTTTGTTTTGTCACTTTTGTCATTTTATTTTTTATTTTTTTTGGGGGCTGAATTTTGAAACTTAAGAAACTAGACTTGTCCTCTCCAAGAAAAACAACAGGATCAGTCATTAATGCGAGTGCCCCCAAAGCAAGACGAATGAGCCTTCTAGTTAACGGCGGCCCCCCCCCCCCCTCTAGCTGTTAGGGGAACAGCTAGAGGAGGAAATCACATGATGTTATTATTATAGAGAGTTAACGTCTGTGTGGAAAAAGGAGCTCAGCGAGGACGGACGGTGTCAACAAACACACCACAACTCTTGACTGTTTGTTTCCTGTTTACAACGACGAGTCGACACTGGGGGGGGTTTTTTTTTCTTGACCACAATCATCTTCATG
The DNA here is from genome assembly GCA_029490765.1 of Euthynnus affinis. Classification (NCBI taxonomy): domain Eukaryota; kingdom Metazoa; phylum Chordata; class Actinopteri; order Scombriformes; family Scombridae; genus Euthynnus; species Euthynnus affinis. The sequence goes on along the minus strand of CM055857.1, from coordinate 5,352,179 downwards.
CACCTTCGCTGCATGGTTGTTATCGTAACCATGACGACAAAGGTCTCCCATCTTTAACACAGTACTTGTTTTAATCGTGACCGTGGTGGGTTTTTTTTTTGCATAAACCTATAAATCAAACCATCTTTAACTTTTCAACAGAGATGTGTAACAGCTGTGAGAGGCGCGGACTGATGATGTCATCCGTCTGATAGCGCTGCTGTCGTTGATTCATTTGAAATTTGACTGGTTGGAGAAAAAAGAATCTGCATCCTGTGCAATGTTTGTGCTTTTTTTTTTTTAATGTGTTTTGTCTTCAAGGCCACCGTAGTTCAACCTCATCACAGCGAGACAATCATCATCATAATAATAATAATAATAATAATCTTTATTGTACACAGATGTTCTGCACATCATAGTAAATACAGACACACACATGCACAGTACAGACAACAATGATGGTCCTGCTGTTTCCCAGTAATCTCACTGGCTCTGTTTTTGTGCAGCGTGCACACACATATTAAAAGTTAAAACACCTTCAACAAGACTTCTCAAACAGTCTCTAAAATGTTCTTGCTCATATCATATGAATCCAATTTCCTGATTAGATTCAAACGCTGCATTGCTTCTTCTTCTTCTTTTTTTTTTTTTAAATGTCGGCTGTAAAAACACAAAGTGCAAAGGTTCCTAAATATTTAAACTCCTCTTCTGCTTCAACTGGACGGAGTATTAACTGCTAAATAACATGTTGAACATTTGCTGACTGCTGTATTCAGCCTCATTCTCTCCTGCAGCTGCCTACGCGACCTCTCTGTGGGCACTTCACCGCAGAAAAACGTTCAGACATGAGATTAGATATGAATTCTGTCTTTCTTCTCAGCGGCCCGCTTTGAACACTTTGGAGGGCGTTCCTGCTTTGTCTGTGAGCTCATCGGTTTTCAACTGAAATTGTTAATCTGTCAAAATGACTCATAAATAGTTTCATTTTAAAAAAAAAACAGCTGAGTACTGCAGATTTTGGAAAGCTTTTCCCAAAAATTAAAGAAAATAGTACATTTGTTGGGGACTATTTTCATCAATTCTCTACTGTTTTTGGTCTTTTCTTCAGATTTATTGACATTTAGAGAGATGAAGAAGATCTGCAGACTTTAATAATTATACTTTTTTAATTGTTTGATCAATTACTGAAAGGTTTGTGGTTATTGTGTTTGTCATTTCTGATGATGAAGACAATGTTTGTGTCAGTCTTTAGGTGATGATGATATTCCACAAGTGCATTAGCTGCATTAGGACCAGCAATATATCAATATTATATATATGGATTTTGGTGATATGACACAAGTGTTTTCCTGGTTTTAAAGGCTGCAGTACAGTTCTAGCTGATCTGTTATTACGTCCACATATTTATCAATAATTGCATTGTGTAAGTATTTTATGGAAGCAACAATATTCATCTCTACAGTGTTGTCACAACATCATATCGAGTGATTCGGTGGAGAATATTGTGATGTTTGATTTTGTCCATATCGCTCTAAGCGGCTCCACGTGGACCGAAGACATCACCTGCGGAGCCGCGTCCCCGCTCTCCCGTTTCTGTTTCGGGGGGGGGGGGAAGCTGGGATTTGTCAGCCAGGGAGTTTTAAATAAACCGCAAAAGAGGCAGAATATTTCTCTCCGGCTCTCTGTTGTTACCCGCAGACAAATAAAGACTAATTACATCTTAGTTTCAAAGCACTAAATGGTTATTGACTGATTTTAGCAAGCTGGCCTTTTCCAGCTCTTCCCCGTCTGCTTCATGTTGCTCTTTTTATGGTCGCTGTCGGGACCTTTCGGCCCATTTGAGTGAAAAATTTCAGACTCTGTGTTCCAAAAAAGCTGCGGGAGGCCAAACTAATCCAGCATTTAACTGTTAAAGTTGCATGATTTCTTCTTTTTTTATTCATTTTTTGACAAATTCTGTTCTCTTCCTGCTTTCTGCCAGCCGGCCTCCTAAACAACAGTGTTCACTCTCTGTCCAATTATACTAAGAGCCTGATACTCACCGAAAAGTCGCACCAGCTTTCAGAGGATCAGCACGAGCTGGCAGCAGAAATGACTCTCTGAGCTCTGTTTATTATGTGTGTGTGTGTGTGTGTGTGTGTGTGTGTGTATCTTTCGGAGCTGGGTGGCACCATTTTTTGGCAGGAGTCGGCATGAGAGATTTACAGCTGAAGGCAAGCCTGCACGGCTGTCCGTCCAATCTGTTTCCACGGTAACCGTTGCATTTGGGAGTAAGAAAGAAGAAAAAAAAAAAAAAACCCTTCAAAATTGGGAACAAGGTATTATTTGTGAGATCGGGGGGGGGGGGGGGGCAGCGTGGCGAGGCGACACGCGAGGGAGGAACGCCGCTGCAGAACGAGGGATGAGAGACGACGAATAGAGCCTGAAGGAAAATAACGCAACGCAGAAAATCTACTCTGCCGGGCCTCCAGAAGTGGAGCCGGTAGTGTGTAAATATTGCACATGTGTTAACGTTGCATCGTAATTATATTTACAGTTGAATTAAGTCGCTGAACGTGTTGTTTTTGCAGATTAATCGTGCAGATGAAACGAAGCGTTTAGGACACGTTTATAGCGTCCTCAGCACACGTGATGCCAAAACGCTCTTTAGGAGTGTCGAGTGTAATTCGTGGGTGACATCGATTAAAAAGTATTTAACGTGGGCGTCGCATACAAGTGTAAGCCTGCAGTTGTTTACATGTCGTCCTCTTCGCTCTCCTCCATGTTTTCCTGTCTTCTCTCTGCTGTTAACTACTGAAGAAAAGGCACTTGAAGAAAATAATCCTTAAAGGAGACGTTGTCATGCACATCTCTTTGTATTCTGGGGCGTGTTTGATGGTCAAAAACTCTCATACCGGTCCTTTATGCGGGCCCCTCAGTTCAGCCTGACACAGACCGTTTTTTTAGCTCTTGTCTCTTTAAGGCCGAGTCCGATCTGAAATATGAGAGGGGGGACAGCGCTAATAACCTCAGCAACAATTAAAGTCAAGAGAACAGATGGCCGTTAGCGGGCTTTTGTGAACAGTATGATGTCGGCACAAGGAGGAAGTGGAAGTAACTTTGCAAACGAAGCTTTCACAGCAGGTTGAAGCCCTGATGTTCACTTCAAGTTTTGGACTTTTGACCTTATTTAACGTAAACATCTTGACATTATAAGAGCATATAAATGACAGGAAATCACAAAAAGCATCTTATGTCCCCTTTAAAAAGCACTCTGAAGGGGTTCACTGGTTGTTGTTAACATCTGTAATGCCACCAAACAAAGTTGCTGACATGACAGTTTGCTCTTAAATACAAACTCTTCAATAGTTTTGTCATTTTGAAGATAACGAAATTAGAGTAAAGCAGCACAACAGCAGCAACAGTTAACAACCATTAATGGGAACATCGAGCACAATGTAAAAAAAAAAAGTTTTGAAAGGAAAAGAATCACTTCAGATCATCATACATATACAGAATGACATGCATATACTAGAAATATGTTGTATATATTGACACATCAGACTTATTTATCTGCAAATCACTTTCACATTGCAGGCAGTGAATTATATATTCAATCAGTGCAAAAAGCTGTGCAGAGGTTTAATGTGCTTCATTTCAATCCTAAAGGACTATAATGTGTTTTAATTTGAAAGCATTTTATTTTGAAAGTCACAGGTGAGTAAATGACATTCGTGCTCGTATTGTTGTAACCTAACCGCTCCGTTACGTCACAAACATGCTTTGATATAATATATTTGGATGAGAGCTGTCTGCCGTTGTAACGCCCCGCTGTGTCCTGCAGATGGCGCGCCGCTGAGTGGGCTGTCCTGGTCGTCCTCCCTGGCCGTGGTGGCCATCTCCTTCTCCGGTCTCTTCACCTTCGTCTTCCTCATGCTGGCGTGCCTCTGCTGCAAAAAGGGCAAAACCGGCTTCAAGGTGAGACCCCCCCACCTCCCCCCTTTTGTGCCGGGTGCACGGAAACATCATTCCTCACCCACTTCCACATGAATAAAATATGAGGACAAAGTGACACACCTCAGCACCCTCATGCACACACACACACACACATTGTATCATATCAACTTTTTATGGAGTCTTGCACAGGGATCCTCACTCTCTCTTTGCACCATGAGCGTTACTGCAAATGGTCCAAACGGGGGAGGTGGTGGGGGGGGGGGGACATTGCATGCAGCCTCTCATTAGACTTCCATTATATTTTATGACACGAGCTTTTCCAGCCTTTTATACTGAAGGAAAATGTTGATGGTAAGTAAACAGAAAAGCAGACAAAGGTTGGTGGAGCCTGCAGCCTTTCCAAATAGCGTCTTGTGTCGGTGCCGCAGACCCCATTTCTGAGCAGCACCATGAAATGGGTCACAGCGTCGGAGAGAAAATAGGACAGAGTGTGAGGAGCATATTATATGTGTGTGTGTGAACATTAGAGGGATGATGGGATTGTGCATGTTACAGCATAAACTGTGTGTGTGTGTCTGCAGTTTCTTGTACAAAATGAGACTTCCATGTGTGTTTCCCGCAGATTCGTCTCCATATTTCAGCTTCATTAAGACGATGTTAAGAGTGTTAAACCTGCAAAAGTCGATGTGTTGAACTTGTGGGCACATCCGGCAGGTACGGAGCGACGTTATCATTCATTCAGAGTCGTCTTTACGTCCAGCATCCGCTCTCTTTTTCGGCTGTTTTCTGTACACTAACTGACTACAGTATATTTAAAAAAAAAACTCAACTCAGCATTTACCAGCAGCAGCTGTCACGTCTTGTCGAAGCTCAGACGCATTTACATTCCTGTCCTCTGCCGCTGGGATAAACGTATACGCGTTCGTCTCCTTCCCCACAAGGGTTCAACAAAAACATCACTTCTTATCACCACTTAGAGCACAGAGCGCCATTTAAAGGATCATTTTTCAGCTGTTTTATACACATACAGTCACCACATGAACAGTGGAAAGAGGTTTTCCTCCTGTTCTTATTGGCTATTAGAAAAGATCCCCTTCAAATATGTAAGTTTATACGCTCTTAACTCCCATTTCCCCTGTAGAAATTTTAATCAGCAGCCTGAAAATTAACTCTCACACAGCCTCCTCTTCCTCCTCAGGGCTAAGCTAGAAAGAGACGAGCTAGAAACCCCCCCCGCCCTCCAATTAGATAACCGAAAAACCCACAAAATATGTCTCCTTGTTCTAAAATAAACTTACACTGAAGGGTGCAATATAAGAAACGAAGACGTGAGATGTAATATTAATATATAAAAACGTCGGATGACTTCTCTCTCTGGCAGAGTCGGGGACATGTACGGTTGTTTTAATAATAATGAGGGTGCAGCTCCATCTTCTCTCTCTCCTCACCCGAAGCTTCTCTATCCTTTTTTTTAAATTTTTTTTTTATTCCCACTTCCTCTTCATTCTGAATGTGTCTTCAGAAACACAGAGCTGCTCTGATTACAGGAATATCTGCAGCCATATTACATAACATCCTGTCCTCTCTCTCTCTCTCTCTCTCTCTCTCTCTCTCTCTCTGTGTGTGTTTATATGTTTGCATCTCCAGTTGTTGCTGCAGCTTTATTTTAATGCATGTACATGCATGATATCCTCATGTCTGGTTTGTGTCTTTGGCTGGTCGGACCACCCAGCTCGGACCTGGGCCGGAGTGGGAAACTGGTGGTGGTGGTGGTGGTGGAGGGTAAAGGGGGGGGAGAGGTTGGTGTGAGGGCGTGAGGAAGGGCATACCCATGAGCCCACAGTGCATCCGGCCTCAGGGCCCCATCTGGAATTAGACACAGCCTCTCCCAGAGCAGGAAGAGGGAATTTCAGGGAAAATAATGAAAAAAAAAAAAAAAAAGCTTCAAGAGGAGACGAGAGAGAAAAAGCTCTTCTGTGTTTTACAAACAGTGACAGAAAGATGAGGTACTTCCTCTCACAGACCTCGCTATCACTTCATATGACTAACTCTTCAGATTAACTTTTAAATGCACTGAATGACTGTGTGGATTTTTGGCCTCCATCACTTCTGTGAAAGCACATTTGAAGGAGATCTTTTTAAATATCCAGTGAGAAAAAAACACCTGACTGTTTGTTTTAAATCGTGAAGCTGTCCTTTTTATAAAGTTCAGCTTTTGGCTTTTGAGGTTAAAGGTCAGTGTTTAAAAGACAGTATGTGTGGATGCAGATGTGTGAGTTCTTGGTTTTGGTGGGGAAAGGGGGGGAGGAGAGGGAGGAGAGGGGAGGAGAGGGGAGGGGGGGGGCTGCCCTGCAGATGTTCTTTGGCTTTTGGGAAAGAGAGAGCGAAAGAGGGAGGAAGAGAGAGCAAAATGATGTCACGAGTATAGTATGTGAACCCCCCCTCTCCATCCCCCCACCTCCCCACCCCACCTCCTCCCCCCTCCACCACCACCACCTCCTCCCACTTGTATTTTTCTCCCTCACATTTTTGTGGGGGCTCAGCTTCTCTCCTCTCTCTCTCCTCTCTCTCCCTCATGAGACGACCACAGGTTTCAGCCTTTCAGCCTGTGAACCCATGAGATAGGGTTCACCCCCCTCCTCCTCCCCCCTCCTCTTCCCCTCCTCCAACCCCCCCGCCTCATTTTCTCTCCCTCCATCACTCCATCTCCAGCAGCAGCAGCAGCAGCAGCAGCAGTCAGTGGTCAGCTCCTCTTCCTCCTCTTCCTCCTCTCTGGACGCCACAATGAGACTCTCTCTCTCTCTCTGCAGAATGATGAAGCCTCTCTCTGCAGCAGCTGCTCCTCCTGGCACCGCCGGCCTCCCGCTGCCCTGCACCCATCACACCAATGGGAGCCCCTGTGGGGGGAGGGGAGGGGGGGGCATTGAGTGCATGTGTGTTTATGTGTGTGTGTGCCTATATGTGTGTGTGTGATGGGCAGAAATTGATTGAAATGCTTTTACAAGTACTGACGGTGTTTTCTGAGTCCATGGCGTCTGACATGTCGTCCCCACCTGTGGAGGAAAGGTAAGCTGGTCGGAGATGCTGCGGTGTCGCTGGCTGCTGATGTCTCAGGACGTCTCATTGATTAATTGTTTTATATTGATCCTATTTTTGGGGATTCAGGCAGCTACTGGGATGTTTTTAGAAGTCTTAAGTTGTCTTTAAGATGCTGTTTTTATGTTTTTATTCATGATTTATAGCTGCAGCGTTTCACTCTGATATCCAGACATATTTTGTGTTATTTGTTTAATATTGTTTGTCTGTAGTTGCTGCCCAACTTTTGCCAATACACTCTTGAAAAACAGACTTTTAATCACAGTGAGGTTTTCCTGGTTAATTAAAAAAAAATAATAATCAAAAACATAAAAACATAAAAAAAGGGAACCATGCGGAGGAAATCATCGGCTTTAAAAACAAGCCAGGCCATCGCTTGCATGTTAAAGTCATATTTTTTTTAACAGAAAAGCAAAGTGTGTGAATATATTTTTGTTTGTTTTTTTTCTATTTATAAGCCTGAGTTAATTAGTTCTGAAACAAGAGCTGCAGCGATCACTCGATTAATCTGCAGTTATTACAATAATCGTCGTTTTTTTGAGTAAAAAGCCAAAAGCTTGCAGGTTCAACGCTCTCAGATTTGAGATTTTATCGCTTTTCTCGGTCTTGCATTATCGCAGATGTAATATTTGATGGTTCTGGGCTGTTAAGACACTTGAGGATGTTGCTTCAGACCGGAGGATGTTGCGATGGTCGTTTTTTCACAATTCTCTGTATGTTTTATTGACCGAATGATGAATCGTAAAAGATGAATCGAGAATACAAATAACCGTTAAGTTGCAGCTTTATCTGGAACAATCAGACAATCAATCGTCAAAAGTTTTATGTTATAAGCAGAAAACTCTGAACATCGTCTGGTTTCAGCTTCTCAAATGTGAAATTTCTCAGTTTTATGACGTCGTTCATCGAATAACTTTGTGCATTTCTTCCATTTGTCAACATTTTCTTTTCCACTCAGTGATTAATTGATTAAAAAACAACATTTATTATTTGCAGCCTTAATTTTGACACACTTTACTTACTGCAGGATGTATGGACAGAGTCTGTGAACACTAATGTGTGTGTGTGTGTGTGTGTGTGTCGATGTGCAGAGTGAAACCACATGTTGAATGGGAGGGCGCGCAGGGCCGTGTGAAGATTTGGATCTGCGGATGAGGAGGGGAGGAGGAGGGAGGAGGAGGGAGGGGGGGGGGGATGCAACGTACTGAAGTGTGTGTGTGTGTGTACGTGCAAACATTCTTAGAGCACAGGATGAAGCGAGAGATGGAGGTGTTTATGTGTGTGTGTGTGTGCATGTGTGTGTGCATGTGTGTGTGTGTTTGAGTGGGTGTTACAGAGGGCTGCAGCAGGTCACATTTTTCCAGTGTTGAGACCCTGCTGCTCTCCAGCTCCCAACCAAGAGACTTTCATTCTGACATCCGGTCTGTAGATGCGGCCAACTCCCCCCCCCCTCCTCCTCCTCCTCCTCCTCCTCCTCCTCCTCCTCCTCCTGCTCGTCCTCCCGCTCCATCCTGCGATGTGTGTCTCTGTGTTCGGGCAGACAGAGGGAATCTTTCAGGGGCTCATCGCTGCTTATCCAGCGCAGGGCTTTAAAGTGCTGTAACACGCTATAACATGGAGAACTCATAAAAAATGGAAAAAAAAAACCCCACGAGAGCCCGCAGTTCGCTTCAAAGGAAATCTTCAGAAACTAGAATGATCTGAAACAAGTTCTGTAACAGTTTCTGGCTTATTTCTGGTTGAAACTTTCAGAACATTGTGATAATAATTAGTGTTAGACTCAGAAGGTTCGACAAACTAACGCAGAAACATTTCGATTATGTCATAGGATGACATGGGATTGTGTCATAGGATGACATGGGATGGAAACCATATGTGTAGCTCAAGACGATATCTGTCTGGGATAAACAGATTATCGGCTCTCAGTTGAGAAGATGTGCGGCGTTATTCTGCAACTTTAGGTTTGTTTGTTTGTTCGGAGACACATGGATGAAAGCAAACCTGCATATTTAGGATGATAAAGAATGAAGGAATCAATGAAAATAAATCTTCCTTTTTTAGCATTTATTATTGGATGTGTACCTCTCACAGTCCTTGTTTTTGAGTTTAAGGTGATTATAGTGATGATAATATGCAGAATCAGTTGGTGAAAGATGCTCCATCTAATGTGGAGATCCATTAGAAGAAAAGAAAATTAATAGAAAAGATAATGATACATTATTTCTGTGTCATGCTAAACATCTTGGCCCATCATATGAGATTAGAAGACACCACTATATAAAAGAAACAAACAAAAATCAAAGCATTGCACAGTTCCCAATAAAAGTCATTTAGTCAGCCACGAATATAGAGATCTTTGGTTTTTAGACAGATTATATATATAACATAACTGTCAGCACTATATTCATTCTTTATCATCCTAAATATGCAGGTTTGCTTTCATCCATGTGTCTCCGAACAAACAAACAAACCTAAAGTTGCAGAATAACGCCGCACATCTTCTCAACTGAGAGCCGATAATCTGTTTATCCCAGACAGATATCGTCTTGAGCTACACATATGGTTTCCATCCCATGTCATCCTATGACACAATCCCATGTCATCCTATGACATAATCGAAATGTTTCTGCGTTAGTTTGTCGAACGTTCTGCGTCATTTTTCTCCGTTTCTGCAGGCGTGGACATGCTCTCCGCTTGTTCTCAGTCAGTTACTCATCACTTATTATTCTAACAGATACTCCCAAGAAGTAAAACATTGCGGTTAGTTAGAAGATCTCGAGTGTGATCCCTGCTTTCAAAATCTCTTCTACAAACACTGATCTCACTTTGCCGCTCAGAGTTATGAAGACTTATCGATCACTCTGCTGCTGGCTGCCATTCTGTGGGGAGGGGAGGGGTGGGACTATGAAGCTGAGTCAAATGTTCGCTTATACAACTGCAGTGAAACAAGTCCAAATATTGTTTTGACTCCTCCCGGTCCGATTCTGATCTATAGAAAAGACTTCTAAATATTTTTCGAAGAACACTGAGTCACTCACTCCGACTCTTCCCTTTCCCGTCTGTGCTCTGTGTGTTCCCAGAAAGCGTCTCAGCGCTGAGAGTATCGTCTAGATTAATTGCAAACTTCAGGGTTAAGATACATGTAATCTCAGAGCTAATGATCTCTGGAGATACCAGACCGGCTTTGTTTACACTAAACACTCTCACAAACAGCTCAGAGAAAACACGGAGCCGGGCCAGGACAGCTTGCTTCAGTTTGTGTTAGCTCTGCGTCGGCTGGGCGAGCCAAAATATCATCAATTTTGGATTGTGTTTTCTCTCGCTTTCCACTCTTTCTTCTCTCTTTCTAGTCAAATATTAATAATAATAATAATTGTATCAGAGGGGGGATGTGTATCCACAATAAAGACGCATCTAGATGTGTTTTTCAGGGATTGTTTGACCTTGCCAAAACAAGAAGCTGTTTAAGTTTATTGACAACACTCTGATATATTTTAAAACGCAACGTATCAGATTCTGCAACGATCAATCGATTAGTCAACTGACAGGAAATTGTTCAGCATTGTTTTTGGAGAAAAACTGTCCAAACCTTTCGATTCCAGCTTCTCAAATATGAATATTTTCAGGTTTATTTGATAATATGGTGATAATAAACTACATATCTTTGACAAAACGAGACTTTTGGAAACACTGATTTTTCACTATTTTCTGACCAAACAACTAATCAACATGTTAATTGAAGATGAAAATAATCATTAGTTGGCACCCTGCCTGGATACAACGATAAAGTCCTGGACTTATTATTTCCATCCTGGTGTTTTCACAGTCCAAAGCTGTTTACTGGTCGTATCCAATCAGCTGCCAGTCGAATGTTTTTTTTTTTTTGTTCTTCGCTCTGATTTGTTCCGCTAAAATCTTCCACGTCTTCACGTCTTTGTGTTTTCAGGAATTCAAGAATGCGGATGGGGAGGAGTACCATGCAAACATGTCCACCTTGGCCTCGCCAGCCTCCCAGGGTAGCCCGGACGTCTACATCCTGCCGCTCACCGAGGTGTCCCTGCCGGTCGCTAAGCAACCTGCACGATCAGGTGAGTCAAAGTCCACCTCGGTTCGGTTGTGTTTAACCTCTTAAAGGGGTATTATGCGTATTCTGGAGCTCTACTGGAACATCTTTACATGGTTTCCAGTTAAAAACTCCTTATTTATCTTCTACTGGTTCTTTATGCAGCCCCTCAGTTCAGCCTCTGTCTGAAACAGGAAGTTTTAGCGCCTGTCTCTTTAAGGCCCTGCCCTCCTGATGAGCCCGCTCTGTTCTGATTGGTCAGCTTTCAGGAAGCGACGTAAACAAAAAAAAAGAGCAGCAGGATTTCACTTCCTTTTCTCATTCTTTACTCCAAATGGACACAGATACATCAAATTCGTTCCAAAATATGCGACAATGTAAACAAGCACACCGACAAAGACAAAGATTAACAACAGATGGTCATTTGTGGGCATCAGCTTTGCAAACAAAGTGTTGAAGAGCAGTTTAAACCCTGGCTTTTGACTTTCAGGGAGCATTTTAACATGGGTTCACCTCGACTTTTGCGACTTTAATATCTGAAAAATCACATTATGTCCCCTTTAAACCTCCACCGGTGGCTCCATCTCTACAAACTGATAATATGCAGCCAAGCACAAGTTAAAAAAAATAATAATAATTCTACTTCCCAACGTTTCCAAAGAGAGAAAACTTTGGCTTTTTTGGGGAAATGTTAACAAAATGATTCACACATTAACAGATAACGTTTCCATATTTGCAGTCAGTTGCAGTCTCGAGCTTCAGAGAGGCATACAAGGACATTTTAAAAGAGAAAATTGAGCACTCAAGAGGTTAATTGTCCCGCTTCCACTCTCATTTGCAGCCTTGCCACTCAGTAAATCTTTCAAATCCCTGCGCTGCATTTAGAGAGCTCTTCTACTTTTTCCCCTGCTGTCAACAGAGATTAAACGTAAGATGATGTCAAAGGGAGAAAAAAAAATGGGTGACCAAGGAATATCTAATCATGATATCACTTTTAAAGGTTGTGTCAGCGCTTTGTAATTTATGTCATTTATGTCTTTAAAACCCTTTTTTTTCGCCGCAAACTGACGCAAAACCTTTACGAGAGCTCTGTCAAAGCGCCAGAGCCTTACACATGCGAGAACGTTTTTGGGGAGGGAGATGTGAGAGAGTAATGTCAGAGCCGCACAGAGTTGTGTATCTGGAATTTGTCAAAGCTTTGTCCCCGGAGTGAACACCGCCCAGACGCTGGCCTCGGTCAGCTCGGGCCTCCACCTATCCCACAATCCCTCACTGCGGGTCATTACGGAGTGAACTGCGTGCTCTTTAGCTTTCACTCTCGCCCACAAACATCTGCCTGTTGCATAATAACGTCCAGGCGGCCAGCCTACACTGCTGCTTGTCGGTATGTGAGGCATGCAAGAGCACAAAACCCCAGTGAGAATATCCTCCTTTATTTTCTCTCTCTCTCTCTCTCTCTCTCTCTCTCTCTCTGTGCTTCTATGTGACAATGGTGCTTGTTGTGTGTGTTAATGGGCTGATGTAGCCTGATAAACCTATGACACTGTAGTGTGGTGACGCTTAATGGATCATGCCCCCACACACACATTTACCTCGAGGATCGGGCTCAGAGGTAAATGTCTGTGTTTGTTAATGTACAGTCTGACCCACGCTGGCAGTGGTGGGATGTAAACAAAGAGCACTTGCACTTTACTCTTCTATTTGACGCCACTCTGTCCTTTTTTTTACATCCGATAACACACGATAAACGTCTAAATAACGCAGCGTTGTTAAAGATTAAACCACCGACCGGTACGCGAACCTTTTCTGTCTTTTATGTGAGCTCTTCAACTGTGTGGCTGTATAACTCATGTTTCAGATGTTTATTAGTTGTTCGCAAGTTTCACCGACAGAGACGTTTCCCCTCTAGACTTCTCATATGGTTTCATTTAAGTGACTGTTCGAGGCCAGAAAATGTAAAAAAAAAACTCCAGTATTTCCCAAACAAGCAAAGTTTGATTCCCCCATTAATCATCTCATCACCCATTTATCTTGGGACCCTTTGCAGGGGGCCGGACCCCTAGGTTGGGAACCAGTGGACTAAACTAACTGTATATAAAGTAGCTCCACCTCCAGCAGCTACAACAGTAACATGCTGCTCTAACACTGATGCTTCAGTATTAATAATGTGCTTTATTAAACATATTTAAGTCACTGCAGCAGATTTACCACAAAACTAGTGAGTAAATTTACCCGATAATACGTTTTCTAGGTGCAAAAGATGAGAATTGGATAAAAAAAGAAAACCTCAAATCACAAAAAAAACATATTTCCTAACTTGCTTCGAGTCGTGTTTGTTTTATCTGCTGAGGTTTCAAGATGACAAAACACCTCAATACAACAGAATCTTGTTTGTGAAGCTCAATGCATTTAAAAAAAAAAACCTCTCAACTTTGTAGGAAACAGTGTCCCAGACTTCTCATAGATAGTTCACCCACTTCTCATCGGACAGCTTAGAAAATAGACTCGGGGGTGGAGGAGAAGTTTCAGAGGCACTAATGTCACATAAAATAGAAATTGTATCTGCACGGTTCAGTGAAACTATTTTCTCACTGTTTTCTTCGATTCTTCGAGACTTTAACAGATGCTTTTTGTCTTCGGGTCGAATATAATAGAAACCACATGGTGTTACAGCAGCGGCAGAGGTCAGGGATTCATTACTGCACCTTCAGGACAGCCTCGCCCGGTGACATCATGAGGAGAGGTGTAATTAAAGTTTTTAATGAGAAACGGAGTGACGGGGAGGGAGGGACCCACCTCACTGTGCTGTTCCTCTAACTTTTCTCAGTTTTGATTACCTTTCCATAGCTGCTGTTTTTTGTTATCTTTTCCAGTTCGAGTTGCTCTCTTTCTTTATTAGCATAATATTGGAATGGGAGATGAAATAGCACAAGTCAGATCAAAAAAAAAATGCAACAAATTAAAACCGCAAGGACGTGAATGTGCAGGCAGAGCCAAAAGGCTTATCATGAGGCTTCCCTCACATTCCTCCTCCTCCTCCTCCTCCTCCTCTGTGCAAACCAGAATCTACAAACCAGAGGGATGAGATAGAAACTGATTATGATTATATACTGATTATAAAACCCACATTAAATCCTTTTAAAATTCGCTCCTGTATCCGTACATAGTTCCTGTATCCGGCTGAAGCTTTACCTCTGCTCGTCACGTGTTTTGGGAAGAACTCCAGGTTTTAGAAGTTTCTAAATCGGGTGTTCAAAGTTCCTGAAAATGGAGGCGAGTTTTATTTGTATAGCACCACTTTTTTACAGAAATACAGTTCAAAGTGCTTTACAGCGCGATGAAATATTAAAAGCACCAAAGCTAAACATACAACAGCTGAATGAAGGGAAAGTATAGAATAACAGAAGAAGAGCACTAAAACAGCACAGGGAAAAATAGCAAGATAAAAATATATATATATATTTTGAGAAACTAAACAAAAAGGTCTTGAGGTTTTGATTTTTAAGCAGTGTAGTCGCGTATACTAAAGCTCCCCGAGAGCTGACGTGGAGCTAAAGTACTTTAGCAGCTATGAGAAAATGTGTGCTTCCTCTCAGCCAATATTTCCCATCTCCTCTGTCATCCTGCCGTGCTCTGGGGCCGCTCGGAGGACTGTGTGTGGATAGGTGGGGCTCCTGATGAGACACCAGTACTGTAAGAGCTTGGCTCAGTCCGCCTGTCCGGGTCCCCAGGATCCGCCCTGATGCAGCTGTTCTTGCGCTGCAGGCTGTGCGGCGAAGACTAATGGCGCTCACACCCTCTCAGAGGAGACATATGAACAGCTACAACACATGAGTGAAAACGAGTCCAACTTTTTTGTCCGTGCAGAAATATTGTAGATTCTTCCCGGTTATGAACACATGCATCACACTTTTCTTAAGCGACAACGTGCTTTGCAAAAAATCACTTTGCATACACCGACCTCTAAATCCGACCACTTATAGCCGAGTTGCATGACAACAGGCGGACGTCACAAATTAATTTCAATGATTGCTGAAGGACAGCACCTCAGCAGAGACCAGGATGCGCCGGACTGGAAGAGGATAATGGGAATTCCATTTGGCTCTGAGTGATTTAGCCGCTGTGCGTCTCGCTAAAGACTTCCTGGCTAGCGATTAAGCTAGACGCATTCTTGGGAGAGATGCTCGGCGGCAGCAGCAGCAAACAGCTTAGCAAAGCCCAGACAGGGCTGTTAAATGGAAAGAGAGTTAGTGTGTTGGCTCTAAAGGGATCCGAGAGCTTACCGGGGTAGTCGGGATATTTTCAGTTTGACACAATCAAAGGAAAATAAAGAAAACAGACAAGACAGCGCTGCGTGAGCGTATTCTTCTAGCAAATGTGCTATCTTAATGACAGAAAAATGCACAGTGACAGACGATCATGATACGAGTTAAATCCTTTAAAAAATCCCAGGTTCCAAACATTTGTTCCCTGGTCCATGAACTTTCCATCCATTTTTGTTTTTTTTAGACATCCTGTTAAGACACAAAAATATGTTATAATACAAGTTTGTTTAAAGGGGACATAACATGAACATTTCCTGCTCTGTATTTATATTCTGGGGCTCTACTGGATGATCTTTGCATGACTTATTTATCTTCTACTGGCTCTTTACGCAGCCCCTCAGTTCAGCCTCCGTCTGAAACAGGCAGTTTTAGCTCCTGTCTCTTTAAGAAACCCCCCCCCTCTGTTCTGATTGGCCGGTTTCAGGAAGCTTTCCTCCTACATAAACAAACTTATTTTTCTTCTTGTTTACTCAAAATGTCAACTTCTTGAACACATCTTGAATCCGATAGAAAATATGTGAATGGAGAACGTAAACGACACGCGTGTGGAAAAAACGTTAGCAACAACCTTAGCAACCGTTACTTTGCAGTACTTAGCCCTGACTTTTGACTTGCAGGCAGCATTTTTCAATATGTTTGCCTCAAGTTTTGGATGTTTTACCTTCTTTTAACGTCTGACATCATTTCATTTTCAAGACAGAGCAGAAACCAGTCTTCAGGAAAAGGTGGTTTTACAATCAGGATTCAATTATTGAACTGTAGGCGAGTGAAAATAAATGGTTTCTGCCACCAATGGACTGCCTGGATGGTTAGGTAGCCCCAAGCAGCACGTATTGTCTTCTTCTTATTGTTCCATCATCTGCTTTATGAATATGCAAGGTTGGTTGGATAAAACATGATGGCGTAGGTGGGACCCATTGCTTGCCGCTGCTTGTCGCCAAAGCCCAGTTCATTCCTATGTCATGGAACTGGCGGATAATAGCCCCAGTGTGTGCGTGCTAACTGGTCCTGACTGGTGCCATGCTGCCCTGATCAGCCGGACAATGGCGGCGATTCTGCTTTGCGCCGGCGAGAGCGTGAGTGGGTGTAAGGAATGACCAGTCTGGGGACGGCAACAGGGGTGTCCAATATGGCCTCCACACAGTGACTGGACTGTGTGGCAGCGTGGAGGTGGGGGATGGTGGGGAAAAGGGGGGGGGGGGGTTAACAGGACCACAAAGATCTGTCTTGTCTGACTCTGCGTCCCAGAATCAAAGAGTCATCGTGGGAGACGCAGAGAGAAAGAAAGGGATAGATAGTGAGGGGGTTGGAGGAGGGGGGAAGATTGTTGCTGTCAGTCCTGGTTCATTCGGCTGAGCTGGGACTGGACGGCCGGGCGTGTGTTCGGCAGGCAGGAAGGACTCGGGTCATCGAGTGGATGCTGATAGCGATGCATCGGGGGAGTCTGAGGACAGTCTGCGGACAGATCGGTGCCAGAGGAGGCTCAGTATAGAACATATAAAGACTTCTTCAGAGTGGTTTTTCGTGTGCTTTTGTGGATCATGGGCAACATCCACTGGCATGTTCGGATATCAGAGAGGGTCGATGGCGATCGATTGGACGGAGGATGGATTCTGGAGGCCACTTAAGAACCTGGATGTGGTGCGTTGTCTCATGTTACTGTTGTGACTTACATCTCCTCTACACCTCTATTATTTAGTTTTCATTTCCTTATAGTGAAGTTTTCTGATTCATCTCCATTTGAATTATTTGGTGAAACAATTGGTCCCAACACCATAATGGAAGCCAACTTTAAATCTCTAGTAATTCACATAACTGCTGAATATTAATAATAGTAATACTTGGGTTAGTAATACATGAAATGATAAATGTTTAAAGACACATACTAGCATGTTAGCATAAAAATCAAGCCTGCTTTCTAAGTGTTGTGTGACCTGAGAACACAAGAAGACAAGAACACAACCAGCAGACAGAAACAACAACTACACAATGAACAATCAATTTATATTAAAAGACAAACATTACAGGAATCATAAAAACATCAGATAATAAAATAATAAAAAGGTGCATCCCACCTGAAACCAGTTCTGCCGTTGCATTAGTGTGAACATGAAGGATATCTGAGGTTAAGTAGCAGTTTAATTAGATTTAAATGAGAGATATGAGATAGTTTGGAAGCTTAATCAGTAGAGAGATGTCGTGTTATTCATGTTCTCCTGTGTCGTGGTTGTTTCGTCTGATATTGGTGAAAACAACGCTAACAATGACAGAAGTTAGCATCTGCTTCAGTGCCTGTGTCCCAGCCTTTTCTCTGATACACAAATGGTTCCTTTAACTTCACATAAAACACAGCAGTTATTAGGATTGTTGAAACTGATCCTGTTGATTGAAGCGTCTCAAACTTCTTCAGACAGCAAACTTTTTGTTTTTAAGTTGAAGTAGTTTAAAGGAACCATGGCGGTGTAAAGCTGCTTTAATGTCTGCAGCTCCTCTTTACGGAGCTCTACAGTGAGTTTCAGCTCATTGTTTAGCTGTCCAGCTGCAGCTTTTACTGTCTCATAGCGTCGTTTTAAGCTGCAGCAGGCAGCTGTTTACAGAGAAGAAAAAAAAAACTACCTGCTCAGCAGCAAACAGGCAAACAGACACAGTTAGCTGTAGACTAGCTGGTGGAGCATTTAGCAGCTAAAGAGCCAGATATTTCCCTCAGGAGTTGGTAGAGAGCAGAAACAGAAGCTGAAAGAGAGTAAATATTGGATTTGTATTGACCAGGTGGACAGAAACACGACTCTAGATGAACGATAATGTCGCTGCTGGATGTGGAAATAATCAAGTGTTTGCTAACAAGTTCAATATATCGACTTAAAATGTGATGACATGTAAATGTGTGTTATTTCAAATGCATCCTATAAAGTTGTAGATATTTAGATGTATTTATATATTTTGGTGTTGTCTCAGATAACCTTTGTTTTCCCATATTTCCATACAGAATAAAAAAAATCAATTAGCAAAACTCTTAAACTTGCTCGACTTGTTTAATCAATTGTAATTTTATGTAATGTTATCTGCATGGTGTAATATAATGATAATGAAACTCTGATGAAGTTTAATGCAGACTCACTCATTGTGATGGATTACACAACGGAAGCAAGAGTCGGCTGATAAATGTTCATACAGTCTAATATTTATTTAATGGGAAGCAGCGGCTGCCTGGAGCGGTGGAAGAAATACACAACTGTACATTTAAATTTATAAAAATCCACAAAAAAAATGGTTTGCTTTAATATCATGTAATGGGATTTGGTAGTAAAAGGAGCAGCCGCCATTGCTTTTGTAGAAGGACTCATTTTCCCTCTCTCTCTCTCTCTCTCTCTAGTCCAACTCCTCAAGTCCACAGATCTCGGCCGCCACACTCTCCTCTACTTGAAAGAGATCGGGAATGGCTGGTTCGGGAAGGTAAGCTCACACGTCTGACACCCCCCCCCCCCCCTCCCCCCTCACATCCTCACAGAACTTCCCGATGATGGTCGCTGGAGGCTCACGTCGTCACGGCTATTAGTCTCTTTCTGACACGCCGTGTTACCTGTGATGCCTGTAGTGTGTAATGTCGACCTGACTCTCGTGCCTTTGATGTCGACTTGTACCCCGGTAGTGATAGACTCGGCAGCCCTTGAGAACAAATCCCGTGTGTTGTATGAAATTCTCAGTTATTAAACGGCCGCCCCGCTTCAGGCTGAACCGTGTGAGGCGGTATTGTGTTTTTACAACCAGATAACAAGTTGTTTTCATTCTCTCTCCCCCCTCCCCTCTTCCTCCTGTTTCTTCTTCTTCTGTTTCTCCTCCTTTTTCCCCCGACTCATACTCATGAATACACATCCGTCTCTTCCACCCTTGTGTACCTTGACTGGGTATGTCCATCTCTGTGTGTGTGTGTGTGTGTGTGTGTTTGCTTTTTTCTGTCTCCTTGCTGAACTCCTGCATGACTCCTCCGTGTCGTCACGTCTGTCTGTTTTGTCTTTGTGTAACCGTCACTCCCATCCCATGCTTGTTTCCCGTGTAAATGTCCATCTCTCTGTCCACTTCTCTTTCCGTCCGTCTGTCTTGTCTTCCTCGTGCATATCCATCTCTATCTGCGCCTGTTTCAGGTTCTGCTCGGGGAGGTGAACGCCGGCCTGAATACCACCCAAGTGGTGGTGAAGGAGCTCAAAGCCAGCGCCAGCGTGCAGGACCAGATGCACTTCCTGGAGGAAGCACAACCTTTCCGGTAAACGTTTATCATCGGTCGCCTGCTGTCGGATCTGTTTGTTAGATTTCTGTCTGTCAGAGGCGACGACGTAACTGTACATTTATTTATTGAGTATCTCCACTTGGGAGACCTACACTACTTTTAAAACTGAAGTTAAACATGTTTCATTTCATTTAGTTTCCTTTCGTTTCTGTGCATAAGCAGAAAATACCAGGATACATGAGCTTGTGAAGTCATCTCACCAAAGAAAATAAAACGATAACAAAGAACAACTTTAAATAAAAGACAAAAGTAGAACACTAAATAACACCAATCATATCAAAAAACATTAATAAACAGGTGATTCGTGCAGTAAAACTGAGTAATAACATGTTAATTACATATGTGTGTGATATTTGTACAAAAACTGTAACATGCATCACTCAGGAAGGTTTGTAGATGTGATTCAATCTTTAAATTTAAATATATTTGATAGTAGTTTCTCCATAACGTAGCTCCCAATGTTTGACTTTGTATACTTTGAAATATTGACTGAAGTTCTTCTTCAAACAAGCAAATGTTTTTTTTTTTTTTATTTCTGGTGTTTTATGGACGGCTGTGTTTGCCTTTAAAAAAAAAAGTGAAACGACAGCAGAACTAAGATTAAAACTACATTTTGATATATATTAATGTTATAAAGGAGGAAGATGTTCATTTTATGGAAAAGCTCAGAAACTGTCGTCATATAACTATAAAAAAAATCAAACATTTTCACTGTTGCAGTTTCTCCAGGTGTAGTTTACTCAATTAATATCTATTTATATAACCCAATATCACTCATCATAAAACTGAGTCAGGCAGCTCTACAATCATCCTCTATCCTTAGACTTTATAAAAGTAAATTAAAAAAAAAAACAGAACAAAGGTCAAGAAAAGCAACAGAAGAGGAAAATGATCCAGATAACATGTGCTAACTATACTTAATGGAAAAACAGGGTGATAAATTCAAAGATAAAGCGATGACACATATGAAGGATACAGTGGGAGGATGTCGACATCACCAAAAAAACAGAGAGATATCTTTTTATTATACTGCAGTTATCCAAGGCATAACTTAAGCAATTCTTGAAGGAATTACTATTAACATGTGGGTGTGGACGATATTAAATTATCTCTGTCGTCCAAAACGTGTCAAATCTCACTCTCTACCTGTGATCTCATGCTCGCCCCTCTCCTCCTCCTCTCCTCCTCCTCCTCTCCTCTGCTCCTCTGCTCCTCAGGGCGCTCCAGCACCCTGCCCTGCTGCAGTGCTTGGCCCAGTGCACTGAGGTCACTCCCTACCTGCTGGTGATGGAGTTCTGCCCTCTGGTGAGTGAGATCCGATTTAACCCACAACGAGTCCGGCGTGGAGAGAGAGGAGGCGGAGAAAGGGGCTCCCGATGTATGTGTAGAAGAGATTAATACAGATTTACACAGACACAGAAGAAGTGCCAACCGAGGCTAAAATGTTCTTTTAATAGATAAATCTGAGAGAGACGAGCGTCGCCGCAACCCCAGCCGCTCATTTAAAGATTTTAATATTTTTAAAAATACCCCCCCCTAACTACATAAAATGTATTAAAAACCATCCACAGTGTGAGCCATGTAGTTTCTGAAAGTGTCTGTCAAGTCTTTTGACCTTTTGCTTTTCATTCAAAGTCGATAACTCATTCAGTACATTAAATGGGATTGAGAGGGAGAGAAAAAAGTTCATGGGATTTTTTTTTTCTGGTAATTACTTTTGGCAATGAAAACATTTCTGGCAGCTGCCTTTTTAAAAAAAAAAAAAAAAAAAATTGGCTCCAGCAGCTCACAGTTACCAATAAATCATGTTAGACTTGTACTTTACTCACAAACTGCAGCATTAAATCCACCATCAGCTCCGCAGCACTGATTAGTTCATTAGATTTAAAACTGATATTTTTTTTTTTTGCTGCAATATTGAAGCAATAAGAACTAAGAACCGGGTCACATCTTTCAGTTTTTAATCCACTCCGGTGAGAAAGTAATAACAGGTTGTTGTGATGAAATGTGTTTTTAAAGACAACACAACAGATGCATGAATGTATAGAGGCTCTACTTAAAGGTCTACTAGTTAAAGAAATGTCCGATCGGCTGCAAACTAGTTGTGCTGTCCAGCAAAGAGCAGCAGAGGAATGTGAACTCTGCACAGAGAAGATCAAACATTACAGGTGTTCATTAGAAAAACACATCTTTTTAAGCAGAGCAGAGGGACTCTAACTCATGACAGGAAGTGTTCAGATGTGCAGGACTCTCACATGTTTTTAGAGACACTGAAAGTAAAACCTGCAACCTAAAGTCAGTCAGTGTGTTGCTGTTGAGCAGCTCTCCTCAGGTTTTACCTGCGCACATTTTTTCAGGTAAGGTCAGTTGTTCTTGCATCTTGGAGAAGTTGCCACAGTTCTTCTTCTTCTTCTTCTTCTGTTGGATTTATGCGTCTCAGCTGCTTCTGTCTCTCCGTGTTAATCCCGGGCTGACTCCGTGATGTTGAGATCAGAGCTCTGTGGAAGCCAAACCATCTGTTGCAGGACTCCTTGTTCTCCTTGTTGCTGAAGTTCTTTATGACTTTGGCTGTGTGTTTTAAGGGGGGGTTGTTGTGTGAATTTTTTGGGAGGATCAGACGCCTCCCGGATGGTGTTGCATCATGGATGAGATTCAAAACATATAAAGTGCCTGAAAAACTCCCGCGCACCTGTTATGGTTTGCGGGATGACGCTCGTTATTGAGTGTGGTCAGTCTAAACAATGTAAAGTCTGAGTGTTGTAAATCAAAGGAGCAGGAATAAGGGTGACTCGTACAAAGACAACACTGCCCTCCAGTGGTCAGAGAGGTTGTAACACACAGACTCTCCTCTCTCTCTCTCTCTCTTTCTGCTGCTGCGTCTCAGGGGGATGTGAAGAGTTATCTCCGGAGCTGCAGGACCGCAGAGACCGTGACCCCGGAGCCGCTGATCCTGCAGCGGATGGCCTGCGACATCGCCTCGGGACTGCTGCACCTGCACAAACACAACTTCACGCACAGGTACAACCCCGAGCGGCTCCTCCTTCTTCTTCCTCTTCTTCTTCTTCTTCTTCTTCGTGTTCTTTAAAATGAACAGACGTTTCAAGACGATTCCCCCGGGGTTTGCTTCCTGGAACAATATCCTGGTGCTGCCTGAGTGCTCCTTACCGACTCCAGCATCAGTGATTTTGTTGCAGGCGGTGAGCCTTCATCTCCAGAACGCAGGAGCTCCAGGATGAGGTCGAGCAGAGTTGTTGTGTGCTTTGGAGAAATATGACCCTCTTGCAATGTTCTGGTGCTGTTTTAATATGTTTATAAATAATGAAGAGATGTAACAGCTGTTTACTCCCTCCTCCTCCTCCTCCTCCTCCCTCTCCTCCTCTCCCTCTCTGTCACCAGTGACCTGGCTTTGAGGAACTGCTTGTTGACCGCCGATGTCTCGGTGAAGATCGGAGATTACGGACTGTCTCACACGAAGTACAAGGTAGAAAAAATATGCAAACACAGGCGGCGATATTTTGTCTGCAAATCATTTAATTTGTTTTCCGGGAATTTGGCCAAAATGGGGGGAAAAGAATGAGATTGAAGACGCTTTGTTGAGTGAGTGAGTGACACGGTGAATCCCTGAGGTGCTTCGCATCTGCTCACAGAGCCGATATTTACTCCACCCAAGTGAGTTTCTGCAGGTTTTTTAACAGATTTAATTAATCACTGCTTATTTTAAGTGTTTAAATTTAACAAAGGAAGATGATTAAAAAAAGAAAAAACCCAGAAAATACAAACAACACTTAATGAGTCAGAATTAAATGTTTTTGTAGTTAAATTTTTTCAATATATAAAAACACAATCAGTGAAGATTAAGTAACAAAAGACAAGTAGAATAAGCTTCAATAAGCTTCAGTCAGTAATGTTAAAAATCACAAACCAAGCCAGAAGTCTTGGTGTAGTCATGGACTCAACAGCCACATTAAGACAATTACTAAGTCAGCCTACTATCACCTGAAGAACACATCAAGAATTAAAGGACTCATGTCTCAGCAGGATTTGGAAAAACTTCCTGCATTTATCTTCAGTAGACTAGACTACTGTAACGCTGTCTTCACAGGTCGATCAGACAGCTGCAGCTGATTCAGAACGCTGCTGCTCGAGTCCTCACTAAGACCAAGAAAGTGGATCATATCACTCCGGTTCTCAGATCTTTACACTTCCTGTCAGTCAGAGAATTGACTTTAAGATGCTGCTGCTTGTTTATAAAGCACTGAATGGTTTAGGGGCCAAAATACAGATCTGATCTGCATCTAGACCTCTCAGGTGGTCTGGGATCAGGTCTGCTTTCTGTCCCCAGAGTCAGAACTAAACATGGAGAAGCAGCTTTCAGTTTTTATGCTCCACATATCTGGAACAAACTCCCAGAAAACTGCAGGTCTGCTGCGACTCTCAGTTCTTTTAAATCGCAGCTCAAGACTTTTCTGTTTGCTGCCTTCCATTAAACAACATTATGGGTTATTTTACGCTGTACTGTTACTTTTATTCTTATTCTTTCTTATTCTTATCTTTTATTCTTTAATTCTTTTTATGTCTTTTTTACCTGTCTTGCTTTTAAATTCTGTTTTAATGCCTTTTATGATCAATGTAAAGCACTTTGAATCGCCTTGTTGTTGAAATGTGCTGCACAAATAAACTTGCCTTACCTTCAGGTACAGTAATAAAAAAAAAAGGGGGCACAATGTATCACAACATGAGCATGAATGCAACTTAAACGAGGTGGCACTATTTCATTTTTTAATAAAACAGATTTTCCTCCTTTATATACAGCAGCCTTTCTAATTATTAGTCTTAACATTCAAGTGTTGTGATCTTTCTTCCGTCCTCGCTGTTCGCCTGTTAACATTTCCCCCGTCCCTCCTTCCTCCCACCAGGACGATTACTACGTGACATTAGATCAGATGTACGTGCCGCTGCGCTGGATCGCTCCGGAGCTGGTGGATGAGGTGCACGGAAACCTGCTGGTGGCCGACCAGACCCAGCAGAGCAACATCTGGTAGGAACAAAACACACAAAACACACCAAAGATGCATTTTTCTTTCAAACAATAGAGATCTCATAGCGTGCAGCATCAAATATATATATAAACTACTATTGTTGTTATTATTACTTTGCGTCACTGTTCATAGATTAGGATACAAGACGATGACTGCTTTCTTTAGCTGAGCAAATATTCACCATTTTTTGCTATTTTCCTTCAGAAATATAACAAATTGAAGCAATAAGGTTTAACTGATGGGGACTCACAATGACAGAAAATGTTCAGCTATACTTGAGGATCGGGCTGATTATTTAGTTTGATCAATCCTGCTGAAAGACGAGGGGACAGTTTCTGTCCGAAAAACAACAAATTGAGGGATTTTATTTGCAAATCCGCTTTTGTTTACATTGCATTTTCTTATATAGGACAGAAAATAGGATTGGAGTTGTAAAAAAAGCATCTTTGAAAGAAACATTAGTCATGCACGACTGCACTGTATGAAAAAGGTCTTGACCAAAAGGAGGACACTCAGCTTAAAGTTGCCTCCCTGAAAAAAGACACACAGCAGAAATTTATCAACCCAAAGTGTGTTTGTAAATGAGAGCATGCAGAACTGTCTTTGACTTGGCGTCCTTTCATTTCTTCAAGTTACCTCTTGCTACAAAAATTACAAGAACAGAGGAAAGCTTACACTAACTCTGTCAAGACCAAATAACAAAAATTATTTACAGTATGCGGTCGTAGTGGGGAATGACATACACTTGCCCTGATTAATGTTTTCTGTTTTATCCTCACAACGTCTGCCGTGTCATCCTCTGTCTCAGGTCCCTGGGTGTTTCTATCTGGGAGCTGTTTGAGCTGGGTAACCAGCCCTACAGACACTACTCTGACAGACAAGTGCTGACCTACGCTGTGAGGGAGCAGCAGCTGCGACTCCCCAAACCGCTGCTCAAAGTGCCCTTGGCTGAGCGCTGGTGAGACACACACACACAGAAACACACACACACAGAAACACATTTAGAAACATCTTTAACATATCTAACAGTCCCTGAGGAGGAGGAGGAGGAGGAGGAGGAGGAGGAGGAGGAGGATACACAGCAAAACATAATTTCAAACAGAACACAGATCTGTTCCAAGGACAAGTGGATCCTCATTTCTTCTGCAGATTTTTAATTATAATGCAAATAATCCCGCTTTTTAAGGTCTGTTTTTTTTAGTCCTGTTGTTACAACTTCATTAATTAGTTTGTTATTTGACAGAGATGGGGAACTACAAATATCTATATTGAAATATAAAAGTTAATTTTAATTTCCGGTCCCTTGACGGGGATCACCAGCGATGTGCTGTTCAAGACAACCTGAGCAAACATTAACAGTGAATTAAACAACATGCTGATTATTTTTATTTGACTTAAATTAAACATGTTAACATTTCGGTAATGCAAACAGGAAGATCCAATTCTGTCACCTTAAAATTATATTAGTATACAACTAATTTGTTTTCCCAATTACGCTGTGTTAGCAAATGTAATTGCTGCCTGGATTATGTTCATGAGAAATGTTTTTGTTTTTGTTGTTGTTATGAAAGAAGCTACATTTATATATATCACTCAGAGGAGGTCAGGGTGGATGGTGGGTGTACAAGATGCAGGACACCAGAGATCAGGGTTCAAAGCCTGAGTCATGTGTGTTTAAGTTTAGGCACTTTGGTTAAGTTTAATGAAAGATGGTGGTTTCACTTGAGTTACAGACTCTTTTCTGTATTAAACCACGACCATGACCTTTCCCTAACCTTAACCATGCGCTGCCAGTACCTAAACAAAACCATAAAAAGTTTGATAATGCTGTAGCTACAACAAGATCAGATGTTTTGGTGGAAAACGAAATAACTACTAACTGTCTCTGAACATTTCACTCATACGTTCAGTATCAACATTTTTGCAACTTGCTATTGATTAACAAAATATATTTGCTTCTGCAATTTAGTCATATATGAACACAGTTTCTAGGAGATAAGGTTGAATGTGAACACTAACAGACAAACAAGTTATCAGCATGTATGATGCATTTGAACAACTTGTATGTTTTTTTTGTCATATCTTGTGTATAAGACTGTCTCTTCTGCTCGGGGGTCCTCAGGTATGAGGTGATGCAGTTCTGCTGGCTCCAGCCTGATCAGAGGCCCAACGCAGAGGAAGTCCACCTGCTGCTCAGCTACCTGTGTGCCAAGGGTGCCAGCGAGGCCGAGGAGGACTTCGAGAGGCGATGGAACTCCATGCGTCCCAACATCGGACACAGCAGCCTCCGCAGTGCCTCTGTGATATCGCGAGACCACCCCTCGTTGACCTCCTCCTCCTCTTTCCCTCTCCTTGAGCAGTTTTCGGCCGGCGATGGCTACCACTCGGAGTCTGGGGACGACATATTGACAGTCACAGAGACTAGCCACGGCCTGAACTTTGAGTACAAGTGGGAGCAAGCCAGGGCAGAGCAGTCATACAGAGCCCCGGACTCCTCTAGCTCGCTGGGTCATCACTGTCAGGAGGCGTTTTACCCACCAGGAGGCATCGTTGGAGGCTGCCCCATGGAGAGCCTCGGCCACGGAGTCTCTCCTCCTTACTACCAACCAAAACATCTGCACGCTCCAGGTGTGCTCCCCGTCCTCAGTGCCCATAGCCCCTCAGTAAGCAGTGAATACTACATCCGCATCGAAGAGCCGATAGACTGTAACATCGACCCGGACTACACCATGTGCTCCTACAGCCCAGACTACCAGGGCAGCAGTGGGAGCTTCCTTACCGGGAGTGCCGACTCGGGCGAGTGCATGGCCTGCCCATCACAGGCTAAGAACATGGGTCCCTATTGGTCGGCGGACATCCATAAGTCAGACGTGTATGACTCAAATGACTCGAGTCCTGCTATCTCTCTGACAATGGAGCCTCTTTTAGGGCAAGTGTTGGACAGCAGCCCCATACGACCCTGGGAGTCGAGTCACTATGTGTCCTATAAAGACCGAGATGGGGGCTACTACTACGAGCACTCACCCCCTTTGGGAATAGAGCATTATCTGATTGGAGGCGAGCTTTCCGGTGAGCATCACCACCAGGAAAGCTGGGGGTCAAGAAGCCTTCGCCAGGCCTTGGGTGAGTTGGAGAACCCGTTGGGTATATCCCCCTCCTTAATCAGCCCACCTCAGCAGGCCTACAGAGACGCATACCTGGACACGAGTCAGACCTCCATCATCGGAAAGAACGTCACGGGGGGCTACTACGACATGATGGGCTCCCTGAGGAAGACCATGCCCAGCCACACCAGGCACAACAGCCACTCTGTCAGCATCAACATGGAGACGGAGGGAGCGCTCTTCATCGGGCACAGAGACAGCGACACGGAGGACGAAGAAGAAGAGGACATATTCATCGAGAGACACACCTGCAACACTTGGCCTTCGAAGCATCGCCACAGCAGCGTGGGTCACCACAGGCGGGCGAGCCACAGCTGCAGACAGGACGCTTACGTAGACTTCCACTACACGATGCCGAGCACAGACATCGAAGACTCCTGGCCGGAGGAGCACAGTCTGGCTTTCCACACTCTGCCTAAACCCATTGACTATCTCGAGCCCCACCAGGCCAAAGACAACAGTGCCTGCCTTAATCTGAGTAAACACCACGCCATGGTGCCCTCGGACAGCTGCAATGCCTACATATACCTGTGCCATGAGGGCGAGACTCAGGTGCCGGCATCTGGAGAGTGTTGCCATTCGCACTTTGTCGATCCGCTCACCGGCCTGCTGGTCCGAAACAACAGCTATAGCCACAGCTACAGTCACAGCAACTACATCAGAGATAAGGTCATCGACATCCCGAGCAATGAAGAGATGATCAATCTGTCGCCGGCTCCGGGTGGTCCCATTGTACCCAAACCCGCTCTGATAAAGACTGAGGAGGGTGGAGAAGAGTATGTCGACCTCACGACTGACGACACTCTATTCAAGGAGAAGAGGGAGGATGTAATCAAGGAAAATCTAATCATGCAAAAACCGCCGGAGCCTAAAATAGAGGAGGTGACCCCGACGATGACAAAAGCCACTCCGCCTCCTGACGACAACATGCATGTGATGGTGGCCCTCGCAGATCCACAGTCGGAGTCGAGTCACACCGGCGACAGCGGCGTCGACCGGGGCGGCTCCAGCAGCGTGAGCCTCGCCGACATCCTCGACTGCAGCGACGAGGAGGAGGAGGAGGAGGAGGAGGACGATGAAATCACGGACGACATCACCGACGTCACCTCGGGCATCTTCGAGTCCGGCGAGCTGAACGCTTCTCCTGCTTTCAAGTCGCTCCAGAAGCAGGTGGGAACTCCCGATTCCATGGATTCAATGGACATGCCGTCCGCAGCCGGGTCCTGTGAGGGCTTCAGCCCCGCGTCTTCACACCCTTCCAGCTCACCCAAAGCCATGGACAGCGGCTACGACACGGAAAATAACGAGAGCCCCGAGTTCGTCCCCAAAGAGCCTCATGAACCCCGCGACCAAAGCCAAGGAAAGCCCACCCTTGACACGAGCCTGGAGGAGGAGGAGCATGAAGTCGAGGCCGAAGAGACGCCAACAAAGCGGGAACCATCACTGGACGAGGATTCGGCTTTAGCGTCCTCAGAGTCATGTGACAACATCCTCTTACCGCTGAGCGATAAGACCCCGTACAGAGACTCTGCCTACTTCTCAGACTACGAGAATGAAAGGCAGTCCAGGGACGAAGGGGAGGAACCGCCGGAGGAAGTAAGAGACGAAGGAAGTGATGAAAAGGAGCAGCACATGGGTGAAAAGAAGGGTGAGAAAAGAAAGAACGAAGAAGAGGAAGAACTGCAGGACGCTGTTGCTAGTAAAGACATAAAACTTGAAAGTAAAGAGACATTGACTCGAGGAGAAGAATCATGTGACCAGGATGAGGCGCTGGAGCTGCGTATGGAGCCCTCTGACACCACCTCGATAGCAGAAGGCGGACTGGACGAATGGCCGTCTCAGGAGGAGAGCTCCTCTCTGGGAGACTGGGCAGCAGAGGTAGTGGGCGCCATGGAAGAAGCCCTCGGTGCCCTGAACGAAGAATGTAACTCCAGCGTCAGTGTAGAGGAGGAGGAGGAGGAAGCAGAGGACATCAAAGACTCTGCCCAAGCTTTAGAAACAGAAGAGCCAGCGATCAAGACAATTCAAAACAAGCCATCAGGGATACCCGGAGAA
This sequence comes from Euthynnus affinis, assembly GCA_029490765.1. Taxonomy (NCBI): domain Eukaryota; kingdom Metazoa; phylum Chordata; class Actinopteri; order Scombriformes; family Scombridae; genus Euthynnus; species Euthynnus affinis. The sequence continues at coordinate 5,322,237 of CM055857.1, read as the reverse complement.
ATCCCGCACACCTTACCCAAAGACGAGGTGGCCTTGCAGCACACGGCGAACACCAGGCGGTTCTCTTCTTCCTCTCCTCCGCCTCCGTCCACGCCTCCTCCTCCTCCTCCTCCTCCTCCGCTCCCCGCGACGACGGAGGGCCGAGGGTCCCCGGCCGACGGGGAGGAGGCGGACGGGGAGGGCGGCGACACGGACGACAGCGACGAGTCGGACGAGGACCTGCGAAGCTACAGCGTGCAGGAGCAGAGCGGAGGGGAGGAGAGCGAGGACGAGTGCCACCCGGTGCCCATCGTGGTGAGCGACAACAGCGACGCGCACAAGCTGCGGAGCCTCCTCAAGATGCCGACCCTGCTCACCGCGGAGAACCTCGAGGAGGAGCTCGAGTGCAAGAAGAAGACGGTGTCGTTTTTCGACGACGTCACCGTCTATCTGTTCGATCAGGTGAGTGGATTAGTGTAATGTGAATGAATGTGAATGTTTTTAGCCTCTTTTAATTCACTGTGTTGTTTTTATGGCACATTTATTTAATGGGACGCGCTCTTTAAACCCCTGTAGGCAACTATTTATAACCCACTCTACACTGCTCACCCAACAGCAAACATAGTTTTAGCATTTAGCGGCTAAAAATAAAGATGTTTGCTAGTTATTGGCGAACAAAACAGAGCCAAGAGAGTGCATACTGGACTTAGAGTGTGTCTTAAAACAACAGACAGGTCCCTAAATGAACACTGACACGTGTTTTTCTTGCTGTAATCATCCCTCCTGTTCATACTGACCATTAGAAAATCCTTTCATAATGCACTTTTAATGTAATCGATCCAAAGCCCCCCTTCCGTGCAAAGCTAATACGAGGCTTCAGCTGTCCAAATTACTCAAATCAATTCAACATCTTTCACCATTACAGTCTTTTTTTTAGTGCCAAATTACCTCTTTTTGTTACTGTACTTCCACCTGCAGCTGAGCAGGACAACACTGTCTGTTTGGAGAGGATCTTCAGGAGGAATGATTACAGCGAGCAAAACATGTTTCAATGTTCATTTTGGCACGTAACTGTTGTTTTAAGACGGTCTTGGAAAAAATGTGAACTTACCCTTTAATGCATTATTGTGCTCTGTAGGGCTGTAGTCTGCTGGTCGACTAATCGATTAATTGGTCATACGCTCCCGCCCGACTAAATTCTGATTGGTCGACTAATCTCCATGTTACTTTCATAAGGAGAAAAGTGCTACATCAGCAGCTTTCTAGGATTAATCCATTATTTCCTGCAGCGGGAGGGACAGACTAACAAACTACCTGTGGTGTATTCAAAACACCCCCGCTGTTTTCACAACTTTGGACTCGCCCAAACTCAGACTTCTGGCTTTTAACTGTTTCTCCTACAATTATATCAACAAGAACCCCCGCCAGCCCCCCCCCCCCCAAAAAATAATGCCAGAATTAACGCCAAATATCCACTCATTCAGAAATATATTTAGCGTTTGGGAGTCTGTGCAGCGCGTGAGTCAACCGTTGTGTCGTTGCCTGGGAAACGAGCGACTCTGTTAAGTTACACGGCATCGCGTAGCTTGTTTGCTTAGCAAGTTGGACACAGAGAAAGTGACGGTGGATACGAGCGGAGCAGAGGAAAAGTTTAGCGGTAAGTTGTCAGTCTGGCAGTAAATGTACAGCACAGACTACAGTGTGTCAGTTAAATGCTAAAAAGTCACGTCTGTTGTTTCTCCAATTGCTGGAAAAGTGAAGGGAGTTAGCTCCAAAGTTAGCAACGATGGGTTAGCCTAGCCTGAAGACGCTAAACAGAGAAATACAGACTGCTGAGTTCACTGTTCAACCCCCCCCCCGTAACTAGGCAACCGTTTGCAGTAACATCCTTTTAAAGCCAGTGATTTAGATGTTTTTCTTACAGCTAAAATAGACTTTTAACCTTCCTACAGCTGACGTCGAGTCTCTCTAACAAGTGCTACATACTTTTCTTCCTCCGTACAGGAAAGCCCGACTAAAGAGCTGTCTGAACACGGCTTCTCTCTGGGAGCGCAGGGTCAGAAATCACGGAGCAAATCCCGAGAGAGGGCGAACGCCTCCGACGACTCCTCGGATGGGAACATCTCAGAGGAGAGTAAGTACAAGAAGAACCGTCTGCTCGTCTCAGCGTCCAGAAAACTCTGTGAGCAAATAAAGAATGAATTACCGTCTTCCCCCTCAGGCGCCGGGTACGAGTGGGAGGACGACTTCCCCCTGCTCCCGCTACCGACGTCCTCGGCGGCGTCGGACTCCCCTCCTCCCCGCGCCGTCACCAAAGCCCCAGACCCTAAACCGGCCGTGCAGTACTCCCGCTTCACCGTCTCCCCCTCCAACGTGTCCCGCTTCTCCATCACTCACATCTCTGACTCTGACATGGACTCAGCAGGAGGTAAGAATCTTCTGGTATTGAGATGCAGATCAAATATCGGATCATATTGCAAGCTGTTTAGATCTGAAGATAGTTTTATCAAAGTTGCGGAGAGACATTTGACTGAACGGTTCCAAGCTGCTAAAACAGAAAAACATAGCAAAGTATCTCTTTTCATAGCAAATCCAAAGCATTTTTCTATAGTTTTTATTGTCTGAGTATCACGTTACCATGACAACAAAAGATTTAAGATTATTTGTACAAGATATTAAGCTGGTTTTACACCTAAATGCAGGACATGCAGGCCTAATATTGTGGTTAATTGTTAATTTTCTAAACATTTTTCATATCTGGAGTCTGAGGCAAAGTATATTAAATGAAACTTAAGTAAAGATTAAATGCAGCTCTCCTCATTAGTGAAGGTATTTTGCTACCAGCACTGACCTGAAAGAGGATGTTTTCATCTACATTACTGTAATCACTGCTGAAATGAAACTTGGCTCCTTTTTGACTTTTTAAATCAACTCTCATCCGCGTCCAGAACTATCGCAAATCATTTACGACCGTGTTTCAGTTAATACTGCTTTAGTCTTGCATTAAGAATGAATCTCTATCTGGGAGGAACTGGCTCATTAAAGATGCAGTTGTTGGCTTCAACATAATCACCACAGACTTGGATTACAATAAATTGTCCCACACTAATGAGATAATACACTTTCATGCCAGAATCCGTACAAATCTGCCAACATTTGGGGAGGAGGAAGAAGAGGAGGAAGACGCCTAATTGCCTGTACTTGTGTGCATTAATCCCTTCTGCCTGGTTCTGTCTCTTTGCAGGAAGCAGCGAGGACGGGGACAAAGAGTAAAAACGAGCCGTCGGGATCTACTGCCTCTCTCTCTCGCTCTCTGTGTGTGTGACGACGACGACGACTCGGCCTGCTAGCATGACTTCTGATTCATTTTTTTTAAACGTCAGGTTTTAGAAACACAAGACAGTGCCTCTTACCCGCCTGTGGACACTTTACCACAACGTAGGACTGACCTAAGCTGTTTTAGAATACTGGAAAAGATTACGGTTAATATATAAGATCTTACAGAATATTAATATATATGTACTGTACGATGTAAAGAATCTATGAAAGCCGAGGGGGAGAAACTTGTGTGTATTTTTTCCGATCAAAAGAGACAAACCGGAAGGACAGACGTTTTGGAAAGCATCACGTTCGCCACCTCTTTCACTTTTTTCCTTTTAAGACGAGGAGTATTTATGAGAGTGTGGAACCGCCCGGGGGATCACACATGGGACAGTCAAACCCGCAGCAAACTGAGTAAAAGACACATTGACTTCACTGGTTTTTCAACAAAGGATCAGCACTTTGAAACTGAGACTGTACAGCACCACAGATTTCGTACTTTTTGGGAAACTGGTTTACTTGTCTTAATGAGTATCAATGAGAATCCTTGAGGTATCACAAGTAATATAATGTTAATATTTGGGTTCATTCAGAGACAAAGGGACACGTAAGCGTTGCCGAAGGACACAAAGGGGAAATATTTTAATGGCTCCTGTCTGGTTACAGTATGTTTTTTTTTTTTTTTTTTTTTTGTGGAAACAGCTGATCAAACCGGGACAATCTGATAATTTTATGACAATTTTTTCTTCCTTTTTTTTGTATCAGGACCACTACTGTACTGTTTTACATAAATATGTGGCTCGTCCTCTCTACCAAACTTGAGTGCCAGCACCACCATCACTACCAAACCCCGCCCCTCCCCTCTCTGTTATAAACATCAGGCGCAACATCGTCACCATCAGTGACAAGAAGTGAGAAGGATTTCACTCTTATTAAAAGTTTGACAGATTTTTTTCAAATATAGCAATGCATGGTTTTAAGTAACTAGAAAACATTATAAGAATTTACTATTTAGAGACAAAAGCGGACAGTTTTTTTTTGTTGTTTTGTTTTTCTGTTCTGGAGTAGAGACACGCACACATGGTCACAGAAATCCTCTTTCATGTCACTGGTCCAAAAAAACAATTGGCAGCAAGAGGAGATATTCAGTATTTGGACTGCTACAAAAAAAAACACTAATTCTCTAAATCTAGCCTAAGCCAATAGGAGTGGGCCATATGATGAAATCTACGATTATACACTGTATATGTAAAAAAAGATTAAGATTTGCATCTTGATGTAGTACGATTTCTGGGACTTGCATTGAGAGAAAAAAGCTGATAAAAAAAATGGGATATGTTTGTTTTTGGTTCCTCTAGCAAGATAAATATCTGACAAATCAAGGTGTTTCATCACATTGATGCGAAATCTTGTAAATCCAATATTTCCAGGAAGCAGCAGTGCTAATTTATTTGCAACAATATTCAAAATTGGCCTGGTGCAATCAAAGATATTACAGGAATAGATACCTTGGTAGAAACATCTTTTATTATCAGTATGCATCATCATATTGCTCAACTCCACAGGCTCATATATGAAACAAAACACTTGCACAACAGTTTTCTGTCTGCACAGAAGTTAGTCCGAACAAAAGAAGTGCTTTTGCAAATGTAAATTAGCACATTATGCATCCAGTGTTTCTCAGCTTCTGTTCATTTTATCTGTTGGTGAAAGAAATGAGGAAAACCCTGTCTGCTGTCGCTGTCACCTGCTGTACATTGGCTGCACTGAGCTTGTCTGGAGCCTGTTTTGTGCTGCTCTGATTCTGGCTCTTAGAAGCTCAACTTCTCAGATTCAGAAGAAAGTTTGTTCCAGTTCATTATAATTTGGTTTCTATAAAAACACAATAAGAGGATGAGAGTTTTAACGGCACTTAAAAAGCTTGGTGGAAGTATTCAGAGCCATGTTTGCTTTTTAGGTGAGACAGTTCAGTTCAGTGTTAAAGTCTTATTTGTCTGATCAGCTGGTTGAAAGACGACAGAGGGCTGACGTCACGATCACGAACTGTTAAAATGCTTTGTGTGTGTGTGTGTGTGTATGAATGTAAGGGGGGGGGGGGGGGCGAGGGTGTTTCAAAGCCGCTGACTCTGGACGCCATCATTCAAAAACGGCCTACGATCAACATGTAGTGTCTTCTAAGTGTTTGTTTGCCTCCCGAGGCTTTAATATTCTGTAACAGTTTAGCATAGAACCATCTAGACGGCTGTCCGTAATATTTTTGTATCTCGACAAGAATACTTTTAGGAGTATTGATGTACTGTACCTGTGGAGGAGGAAGAAGAAGGAGGAGGAGGAAGGTTTTAAAATAATAATAATAATAATAGAAGAGATCTCTCAATGTCATTGTTGCCAAAGAGATGTTGTGTCGTGTTCCAGGGGTAAGTACAGTTGGTGTTGTTTCTTCTTCTTCTTCTTTTTTTTTTTTTTTTTTTTACCCCAAAATGGAGATGGAGAGGAGGAACATGACAGCAGCTTTGGTCTGGTAATAAAGCGAGAAGGAGACGATTGGATTTCGAATACTGTCAGTAATATGTGCCGCCCACACTGACCTGGTCACATCATTACTTTCTGTACCTTCTATCAAATATAAATAAAGTCTGTTTTACACATCTTAAGATATATTTTGACTTTTTTGTTCATCGCCTTTTAAAAGAAGGAACTAATGATTGTTGTCATTTTCAATTAATCTGCCGATTATCTTCTCAATTCATTGATTAATTTGATCAATAAAGCTTAAGAAACCTGTAAAATAAAACGCCTGACACGATTTCCCAGAGCCCAGATATCCTGTTTTGTCCAATCAACAGTCTTAAATGCAAATATAATTACGATCAAATGTTTGGCATCTTGATTAATTATCAGAATAGTTCCCATTTAATTTTCTTTTGGCCGACTAATTGATTAACAGACTCGGTTGCAGCCTTACAAAGTTTATTCCGTGTTCACAAGGGGAGAGAAATTGAATTCACTCTGGCATCATTACTTTACTTAATATCATTTCATAAGATGAGAAGCAATTACAAATATAAACTTGTAGAAAGCACAATTAGGATAAATCTGTTTTTGTGTCTGGGCTCATCTCTGGATCAGATGACATGATATCAGCCTGTTTAATGAGAGACACATGGGAGGGGTGTTTGTTTCATCCTGTGCAGTGTGCAGTGAGTCATAGTGAAAGACAACACGGCATCTGGGACTCCTTACAATGACCCAACAGAAAGATAGTGTGTCAGATGATTCAGCTAAAACAAATCTAAGACGTGCCTCTTGCCAAGTTTTGACAACTTCTAAGATCCGTCCGTGTTGCGCTGACTAATGGATCGAAACTGTAAACACAGCGAAGCGAAGAGTAATGATATTATCAGTGGTGTTAAGTAGCTGGGAATTTATGATCATGGTGGTTTAATCTGACACAGAATCCACTTTGAAAAGGATTCTGGCTCACACAGTCCTGCACGTATAAAGACACATAAGCACAAATGTGGGTAAATACTTGATTCTTTATTCAGAAAAACGTAATCGAAAACAGACACTTTGTTTGCCATCAAATCACATAATGATACAATATCGACTGTCAGTCTTCACATTTGTATCGTATTAGTCGTCATGCCATCACTTACAGTTACACCAATGTAGGTTTTTATTCATTTAAATAACATTATTTTACACTGAATCTGCTGCTATCTGATGGTTTAAAGAGTAACTGCACACAGGCTGGGGGGAAAAAAATCAGCTCGCACTGCCATCTAGTGGTTATAGAGGTCATTACAACTTGCTAAACCTCTCAGCCAAACATCAGGTTATCACACTGACTGTCCAATCACAGCTTGGCAACCGTAACTAGGCACCGCAGGTCTGTCAAGCTTTCCTCAAATGTTGAGTTGAGTTAAGGATGAGAGCGAATATGTGAAGAATGGATTGAAACAGTGGATTCATCTGTGCTAACATAATGTTTTCCGGCTAATTTGCTTTCTACCTGCAGTCATAACCTCGCGTTACTTCCAGCGCCAAAGAGCAAATCATTACAGTTTATGGAGTCCGTTCACAACTAGCACATCCGCGTAATAATATCTACACTGTAGAAGCTGGTCAGGTCACAGATGCTATCAGAGTTATTATTTATGGTATGTCGCTCAATACTTTCCTTTAATCTCGAGCACCTGGAGAATTTGATTAAGCAGACACCGTCGGATTTTGTCGCACAGTGTGATTGAATAGCGTTACTAACGTCGTCATGGAGATTGTAGTTTTGTCTGAACTTCATTGATATTTTGGTCTGTGACTTTAGATAATAATTATAGTAATGTAACTAAACAACATGGCTGGAGGGTGGTGTCTAGTTACCACGGTTAAACGTTACGTGACTCATGCTACTAATTTCTGTAAAGTGACACTTATCAAAAGCGACCTGCCATAAACCAGAGTTTAGAGAGATGGTGTTGCATTCGCCAAAAATCATTTGCTTTCACACTGAAAGTGAAACATACTGTTAAATAAGCAGCTTCTTACATATTACAGAGGCTAACAAGTTCTGCAATACATGAAGAGTGCTGATTATTAACATAAAACATACACAGCTTGTCATATATTTTGCCGTCACGTGCATATTTTAAAGCTCTTTTACCAAATTACCGTTTGAAAGCAAATCACGCAGATACACATGAAGCTACTGTTACGTTTGTCTGCTTCTTCCTGAACTCACAGAAAGCTTGTTTCAAAAATTACTTTGAATTTTCGAGCGATAAATCTGCCACTGTTTTCATTGTAAACTGTGTGTACCATGCAAGAAAGGAAAGCTTGACGGGATTAGCAAGTAACCAGGGTGAGACTGAGTGAACAGATCAATAAATAATGATCAGTTACTAAATTTAAAGTGCAGTTACTCTTTAAATGATATTTTACCTAAGGTGAGTACTTACTACAATACGTGGACAAACCGATCTTCATTAAATGAACTAAGGCACAGAGCCGATCACTGAAACTATGAGCTGTCTATTTTTTGTTTTGTTTTTTAAACTGAGAACACTGTTAACATCGTAGGCACATGTTTTAAACCCATAGTTTACTCTTTTAAAAGTTACTTTTAAACTAGATTTATGAATTCGCCTCATAGTGTTTTCAATTCTCCGCTAAAAGTCACACTGATAGCACACATATGAACATCCTCACCTCCATCACATTTGAACTGTGAACGTTATCATGAAGAGGTAAACCAGACGCTGGTATTTTTGGCTCTACTCTAATGCGATGGAGGTGAATATAATTACATTTGTGGTTTAATATCAGCGTGTCTTTCCAGAGACGATGTCCAGGTGACTCTGTATTAAACCACAGACTCGCTGTCAACAGGTGTTTTGTGATTATACAGAATAACAGGGATGCTGTGTCTGGAGAGAAAGACCGCTGTTGAACTATTTCAGTGTTATATTTTTTTAGAGCTTTGAGAAAAACAAGCAGTTCTTCTCACCTCTACAGTGTTGGGCTTGAGGCAGAATAGCAGCTTCAGCCTAATTAAACTATTTGATTTTATCATCTCAATAGATCTTAATAATAATAATAATAACCTATATTGGTGTAACCCAGCTTCTACGTCACTCTGCATCACAGTCCACAGTTATATTAAAACATGATAGAAGACTATTCGCATAATCACATAAAGTTCATTTCCTCCTGTTGATTGTATCATTGAATATTTCTGCGTTGAAAATGTCGCTCTAAGAAGATCTTATAAACTGCTCGTTCGCTAAGAACAATATTAATCAAACACGAATCAAGTGAAATCTGAGAACCGGTACAGTGCGTTTATTACTGTAGATACAAACACCTGCAGCGCTGCTTAGAGTAGAATAACTAATATTACAGAATATAAGATTTCTTTTGAGTATACAATTAGTTGAAGATACAGTACTATGAGTAGTGTGCTTAACAGTTTGGATGCGATCACTCAGCACAAATTTGGTTCCACAGATACTGCTGATTTTTCTGGCTAGTCTAGTTTCTCTGGTGCGTTTCAGCACTTTTTTTTTAAATCTCCATCATCTGCTGAAACATCGTTATAGTTTATATTATCCACCTCAATTCAGACAAATAACAGACTTTTCTGCTTTCTTGGTGTGTGTACGGAAGCCCTGAAAGGCAAGCGAGAATTTTTTTTCTTCTGAAGATCCAATTTCTAAGTTCTGATATAAATTCTTTTATCTCTTGTGTTTATGACTTGAGAATAAGTGAAAAAAAGGTTTTCCCAGAATAATATTTCAAAGTTCCATTAAAAAAAAAAAAAATCATCTGCAAAACAGGTGAATTTTTTTTTTTCCATCTGTAAAACAGTTGACAAAGAAAATGTATCCATTAATCAGATGAGAAAAAAAAAAAGTTTTGTCAGGATCATTTTTCTATTTTTTTTTTCTCTCACATGTGTAAAGTAGGAGGTGAAAAACTATTTTTTTTCTGTCAGGATTTTTCTAAGTGTTTTATTTTTTTGTAATATTCATTACGGCCACAAGAGGGCTTTAAAAAAAAAAGTTTCTCACATGTGTAAAGTAGCAGGTGAAAAAAATTTTTTTTCTGTCAGGATTTTTCTAAGTGTTTTATTTTTTTGTAATATTCATTACGGCCACAAGAGGGCTTTAAAAAAAAAAGTTTCTCACATGTGTAAAGTAGCAGGTGAAAAAATATTTTTTTCTGTCAGGATTTTTCTAAGTGTTTTATTTTTTTGTAATATTCATTACGGCCACAAGAGGGCTTTAAAAAAAAAAGTTTCTCACATGTGTAAAGTAGCAGGTGAAAAAAATATTTTTTTTCCATCAGGATTTTTCTAATCCTGACATCCTGATGGAATCTAATCTAATTCCATCAGGATTTTTCTAATCCTGACAGAAAAAAAATATTTTTTCACCTCCTACTTTACACATGTGAGAGAGAAAAAAATAGAAAAATGATCCTGACAAAACTTTTTTTCTCTCATCTGTTAAATGGATAATTTTTTTTTTGTCAACTGTTTTACAGATGGAAAAAAAAATTCACCTGTTTTGCAGATGATTTTTTTTTTTTTAATGGGACTTTGAAATATTATTCTGGGAAAACCTTTTTTTCACTTATTCTCAAGTCATAAACACAAGAGATAAAAGAATTTATATCAGAACTTAGAAATTGGATCTTCAGAAAAAAAAAATTCTCGCTTGCCTTTCAGGGCTTCCGTAGTGTGTGTGACATCGCACCAGCACTTGTTTTTTTTTTGTTGTTGTTTTTTTCTTATATTTGTGAGAAGGCAGTACTAACAGGTGAGGCTACAAGGTGAAACACCTGACGTGATGTGTAGCTTACCAACGTTAAAGCCCTTTTGTTGACAAGGCAGGGAGGGAGGAAGCTGTGTAATATTTAAAAAAAAAAAAAAAAAAAGCACAGAGACGTCTTCAGGCGACTTCTCAGTCTTTGGGTGGTGATACAATCTAAAGAGGCAACAATTCAGGCTTTGATCTATCCTTCTTATTTTAAGTCACTTTTAAAGTCACCATAATCCAAAAAAAAACGTGAGCACATGACTTTACAGAAACACAATTAAGTGATTTTTTTTATATTCTTCTTTGCTTTCAATGTGCTTTCCATCCTAGAAGATCAAATATATTAATCAGTTCTAGCATTTATTGACATTATCTGTCAACTAATAACAGCGATGATCGTAAATGTGAATCGTTATGTGGTGCGGTTCATTTGCTGGTCATGTTGAATTCTTATTGTATCTTAAGCACTACGGTAACACTGCAGTTTGAATCAGAGCTGTGCAGCTGAGGGAAGAAGTGGGCCACCCGTCAGCTGGTTTAAAAAGTGAGAGGAGAGAGATTCAGTATTCTCCAGTGGGAGTCAAAGCCTTTTCCACGAAGTCATAGTGAGCTTCGTCAAAGTGCTTTTCCTCCAGCTCATCTTCATCATCATCAGAAATGGGCGGTTTGGCTGGAGCCTCCACGGCCGGCTCAATGGGTGGATCACAGCTGGGAAGAAGAAGAAGAAGAAGAAGACATATTTAGTTTTGTGTTTTTGTTTGATAAGAATTAAATATCATGCATACGTTTATCAGCGATGTCAGAGAGCACAAATGAATAAAAGTCATGCAAAAAAAGGATGAAGGAAGAGAGGTGAGAAAGATGCACAAACATGCAACACCTTTCCTGAAATGTACGATTATTAACACCCCACAGTCAGCTGAAGACACCAGAGATGCATCACATTAAAACAAAACAGTCCACAACACCCACAGACAAAGTGAGCATGAAGTCGTTTGTAGTGATGATGATGGAGAAAAAGAAATAAAAGAGAGGAAGTGGTCGCATGCAGACCCGGACTGAGGGTTCAGTCACTTACGATGGTTTTTGGTCACTCAGAAACGGGCGTAATCAGGCCCTGTACTGAAAGGCAGAAACAGTCCCCACGTGTCAACATCATATATATATATATATCATATATATTGTAATATGATACAGAGCTCAGTAACAATTCTTATATACAGCAATCTTATTATAAGGTTTATCTATGATATATTTAATTAGTATTAACCCAAAGTTGTTGATGTTGTGCAGCATTTTCTTAAAACAGGCTAATTGTGATCATTTGATAAGCACTTTAAACTAATGAGACCATGATTGAGATGACTGGGAGCCTCTGTTAAAAACCTCATCGTTTCCTGCAGGATATTAACCCTTCACTTTCCAACTTAGGAAGCAAGTATGCATTAATGGCATTTTTAAAATACTTGCGTTAATATTTCTACTTTTTTTCCCCACAAGGGAAATATGTAACTTTTTACTCCATTACATTTATCTGACAATTTACTTGTTAAAAAGACATTTTACTTGAAGCACTAGAGATAAACTAAAGATAAAGTACAGGAATAAAAGTTTCATAGCAATATGGTGTCTCCAAAAATGTCAACTGCTGAGGTATCAGAGCAAAAATCACAGAGTGAATATGACAAATTCACCATGAGGACACAAGCAAAACTCCAGACTAATAATATACAGGCAATTATTTTCTAACACATTCGCCACATCAACTTAAAAGGAGATAAATAAAATATCAGGGTTTAGCTCACAGCTTGTTTCTGCTGCCACCGTGTGGCCAAAATAGGTTACTGCAGGTTTAAGTTATATTGTAATTTATTGTGTTAATTGTTTTTAGTGTTTTCTCTTTTAATGACATAAAAAAAAGTAATTAAAAAACCCTGAAGAGGCTGCCAGTCAACTTAATGATGGTTTTGTTTGTTTATGTAGTTTCATGATGTATCTAAAATTATATATATATATAATTTCTTTTATCTCAAAATGCAACATGAAAACATTCATAAACACAAATAGATTACTGCTCTACATTCATAATTAATACACAATATTTACCTCAAAAAACAGGTGATAAAAAATAAAACAGGCAGACACACAGACAGGCATATAAACCACATTACAGTCAACTAAAAAAAAACCAAAAAAACAGTGTCACTATAAAATGAATATGCCGTGATTAGGACACACACACACCAACACACACACAGTTGAGTTGAAAAAGGTACCTTTGCTAGCAGCAGGAGGAGCAGGCCAGTGGGTGTATGGCAGGTCAGGGCGGGTAGGATGCAGTGAAACTACTACTGTGCACTGAACACACACACACACACACACACACACTAACACACACACACGGTACATGCAACAAGGCCGGTGGGAGGTTATGACGGGAACCGCCTCGGTCCCGGGAAATGTCGACATGAGAGGTGACATCAAATGTGCAAGAGGAGCCGGCTGAGCTGGCTGATGTGTTAAAGCCAAGAGGATGATCACCAGTAAGTTAGTTTGGAGGAAAAAAGGAAAGAACTTTCTTCTTTTTAGGATTTGGTGAAAAAAGCAAACACAACTTTTCTGGAGAAGATGAAGTCTGAAATAAAAGAGCTCAATCTACTGCTGCTGTTTCAGGATTCTTACAGACCTGCTGAGGATTACTGCAACGCTTTAGTTTATAGGTCCTTTCAATTTTATACTCATTTCCTGGAAATTTTTTCTCATCATCACCATCATCAGTCATTTGCAGGTATTTAACAGTTAATTTTAGTACATTTCACAGAAAGAGTGGTGCAATTTGGTACAAATTATAAGAAAACAGTGTTTCAGTGTTTTCATATGTAGTTGTTCACTTGCAAAAATGAACAACTACATTTTGTGTTTTGTGTTGTACTACATATTAAAGTTGTTTCTTAAAAACTCTAATTATTTTACAGATCTCTTAGTTTCCTACTTTTTCAAAGAAATGTCCTGAGTTATGTAATTTGGTAGTTTATAGGAGATGTGCTCATTACAGAGTTTTTAAGACTCAGTTAAAGATTTGTTAAGTGTCTAATTTATTATGAATTTTTGCAAATTAACAACAAGATAAGAACCCAAATAAATGGAGTGGGCACTTTTGAACTCAATTAAATTGATGTCTTTTTCAGCTTTGTCTTATTAATTTGTACAAAATTTCTCCACTCTTTCTTTGAAATGTCCTAAAAATTGAAGTTGATATGAAATTAAATGCCTCTTTAACCCTTTTAGATCACATCCCTGCTCATATTGTGCACCTATTTAACAATATATGCCAAAAAAAGAAAAAGAAAAACAATTTCTTTGCATTCTCATATCAAAATCCAATCTTGATTTCTTCCCATAAAACAAACTATGAGATATTCCAATAATCAATCAGTCTTCATTCATTCATTACGACGCCCACTTTTAAACATTCAAATCAAATTCCTCCTGACATTATGTCCCGTCTGTCTGTCCTGTTCCACTCAGAAATGTGTCAGGATACAGAAGTTAGATCTGCTCTTTAAAGAACGAGGGTGTGAGATTTAGTGGCATCTAGTGGTGAGGTTGCAGATTGCAACTAACTAAATATCCCTCCTCCTCCACTTCCAAGTGTGTAGGAGAACCTGCAGCGTCACGAAAAACTAGAGCAGCGTTTGATTCATCTGTTTTGGGTTACCGTAGAAACATGGCGGGCTCTGTGGAGGATTGTGGATATAAAGGGCTCGATCTAAGGTAAAAAAACCACAATATTACATTATATTATTACATTTCTGCCACGTCCGTTCTGCTAGATGCCTCTAAATTCTGCACACCGCACCTTTAAAAACACCTTCGAACATTTCCAGGAAATCAGTATAAAATTAAGTGACTTGTAAAGTAAAGCTAGATTATTCTAAAATAAAGATATTTAGGTTTACAGATCATAAAAGCAAAACACATTTGGCTTTTTAAGACAAATTTAAATAAAAAAAAAACACACATACACACACAAAAAAAAAGTAAATAAAAATTCAAAGCCTCACAGGAACTTCTTCTGGATAAAAAAATAAAATGAAACAACCAAATATGTCCGGCTGAATAAATTTATTTTATACTTTTTTAAAGTAGAAATTCACCATTTGAGTTCATCAAATGTTACACTTCTTTGGCGCCCCCAAAGCATGCATATCCATAAACTCTCTGTACAATATTTTTTTTTTTTTAAAGATTCTTTCACAAAAAAACAAAACAAAAAAATAAAACCCTTCAAAATAAAATCACATCAGTGGATGTAAGGAGTTATTTGGCCACAGGTGGGTGGTGTGCTATCTCTGCAGCGATGGCAGTTCATACCTTGGACTTATTCTAGTGGAGAAAGAAGAAACACTGGCAGCTTCCAGTCGTTTGCACTCGACTTTTGTCTCTAAATTCATCAAAAACAGAGATGGAAAAAAAAGGAAGGGGTTGGCAAAGCTGCTGCTGCGGGAGGAGGAGGAAGAGGAGGAGGAGGAGGAGGAGGAAGGGGGGAAAGATGAGTGTTCAGGTCAACACACACACACAGAGAAAGAGAGAGGAGAGGAAGAAGAGAGCGAAGATAGACAGCAGACATACGCAGCACGGACAACATTACAATGCAAAAAAAAAAAAAAAAAGTCCATCTTGACTCAAGTCGTCAGTTAGTGGAAGAAACAAATAAATCTTAAAACGATAAATAATTTGTAAAGACAGACTTTTTTTTTTTTTTTTTTTTTTTTGCAGAGTAGGAGGCGTGGGAGAGGTGCGGCAGGTTCAATTCTCACCTCCTCTCTTTGGTCAGCATTTGAGATTTTTTAAAAAATTTTCCAGTAAAAAAAACCTCATGAGATTTAGAAGCCGACAATATGAGGAAAAGACCGAATTCATAGTGGGGTTGTTTAGTGGTTAGTGGACACCGGATGTCGACAGCAGGACAGTGGTTAGTAAAAAAGACAGGCACTGACTGGACCGACATACAGACAAGCACATCAGCGTCTTTATTTAGCACAGAGAGAATCAAGACAAACACTTCTGTTACCTCCAAAAAAAACAAAAAAAAAACAAAACAAAACAAAAAAGACATGATGCCTTTTACTCACTGAGGTTTTTTTTAAAAAAAAATCAAGCCTTTAATTGCAGAGACAACAGAACAAGAAGGCTGAATGAGGTTTCAACATCAAATTAACTCCTCTCTCTCTCTCTCTCTCTCTGTGTCTCTCTCTCTCGCTCTCTCCTCTTCAACGCTGTGCTAGAAACGTCAACACCGGATAAACATGGCACGGTGGAAACACCAATGTTTCATCGTCACAACGCTGCCGATGCCTCATTTGATCTCTCTTTGGATTCACAAGTTCATCAGCATGTGTTTAGTATGAACAACAGTTTTAGTATCTACAAGTCTGAAGTTGCCATAAAAATATAGATATATATGTATATATAATATTCACGTTGACATTTAATCCATTTAGTAAGAGGCACTACAATCTGTCCGTATGTTTAAAAATAAAAAAAAAGAGTTAAAAGGTTTGAAGATGTAAAGCAAATGTTTGGATGTCGTGTGCACCGAGCCGAACGGCGGTACCAGTTGTCTTTTCTTTCATGCATGAACACTACTGATCAATTTCATCAGCATCATCGACTTCTGTTCATTAGAAACGGTTTAGTCTGTCTGTAAAATCGTCTGAAGATATTCAACTTTCAACTATATAAAAAACAGAATGTGAAGAAGCTGGAGTCTTTTTTTTTTCTGTTAATAAACGCGACTCGTAGCCTCGCGTGTCTCTCAGGGACGAGGGTTAGTTGACCCCCATTCAGCCTTGACATGATATTCACACACACACACACATGTATATATATATATATGTATATATCACAACAGATAGTCAAAGGACCCCCGAGCACCTGGGTTTGTGTGTCTGAGCACAGTGTCCCCCTCCAAATAAAGAAGTTGGAGAAGTTTCAAAGGCTGATACCAAAAAAAAAAACAAAAAAAAAACGTTACATTACGTTTGTTTACAGAAAGGTCAGAAATATAGACTATTACTTTCATAAGGTGCGTCGTTATTGTTGTTTTTCTTTTTTGTTTATGAACTGATTATAGATATACTGTATGACAAGCACTTCTGTATGGCACATATATGTACAGTAAACATTCCCGTAATATGTTCTCTCTGCCTCTATAAGTTAAAACATTTACATTAAACTGTTCACTACTCGTGATACATGACCTCTTCTTCTCAGAGGGAGATACAAAACCTCACAGCATGAAAAGGTAAAGTTAGATACTGAAAGACCCAGTAAAAGTATTGATTGTAATATTTTTCTTCTTTTCTTTTCTTTTTTTTTTTGTTTGTACATTATGAAAATCCTCTTTGGGATCAACATCATTAAATTTTTACACCCTGACTTACAATTCCCTTTACATTGTCATTCTGATGGAGAGCACTGACATATGTGGAAATCAGGTTCCTTTGGTGGTGGGGGGGGGAGGGAGATATAACCCCCCCCTCCTCCCTCCCTCCTGGCGATATATAAAAAAAAAAGAAATGTACATGCATGAAAGACAAGCAAAAGATACATTTTCCTCAAAGAAAATGTCCATCACATTGATTTTGAGCGTTTTTTTGGATGGGCACGGAGTCCGTTTTGTTCGGGTTTGCGCACCGAGGCTTCACCAGCGGCCCGGTGCGGCTACCAACCAGTTAGACAGCACAGGGAGGAGGAGGAGGAGAGAGGAGGAGGGAGGAGGAGGGAGGAGGAAGAGGAGGGGAAAAGATACAGACCCAAGCCTCTTCCTTGCATTGATTGGCTCAGGGGGGGGGGGGGAGTTTATTGCCGTTAGCAGGAGGTAGGGTAGCAGAGGGAGGAAAAAGGGGTGGGGTTTTTTTGGGGAGGGTTGGGTTGGTTGAGGGTTCAGCGAGGTGCCTGTCCTATCGCATCATCTGGCTGAGTCTGTGCCTGTTTGTCTGTCTGTCCTCACACTGTCGATATCAGTTTGCCCTCTGTGGAACTGTGGAACAAAGAGAGGGAGAGGCTTCCAGGTGGGGCTGGCTCAGGAGAAACAGCAGCAGCAGCAGCAGCAGCAGCAGCAAACACAACCAGGACAAACACATGTGGAGGCAGAAACCACGTCTGCCCTCCAACACAAGATATATATATATATATATATAAACCCCCCCGCAAGGCTGAGAGCTCCTCTTGATCTGACCCTTCACTTCCTGCCATATGACGGCTGCTTTTAAAATCAACTTTCTATATTTTTCTTATTGTCAACAATGAACTCATCTACTGACTGTTAGGCTGATGCATCTTATTCCTCTGTGCTGCTGTTGTTGTTTATTAAAAACACGTCGATGAGTCACTCTGCTGCACCGGCACTGCGTTGTTTCTCTTCATCCTGAATAGTTTGGAGCCGTTTCTAAAACAACCTGACGCGACCAAAGATTAATAACAGCGATGTACCTGCACGTTCTTTAAGTCCTTCTTACCGTCTGTGCTTCTTCCTTTTGCATATTTCAGTTAGCGTCAAGTGTCTAATAATGCAGCACTTTGTTCTTTTATTCAGTCTTTTAACATTAATATTTCGTATTCTGTGTTTCTGTCTCACGTGTTTTAATTAGTACCTGACAGTGTAGTCTAATACCCTGTATGATTTTGTTTCTAACATTAACACTAAAACTGCCACTAAAACTTTTTTTATTATTGTTCTGCATGCTTAAAAAAATGTTCTAAATAACTTTGTAACATCTGTCCTTTCAGATAACTCCTACTGCATTCACAGCTATGTTAATTAATGTGCATTGTTGCTGTCAAATAAACAGATAAATAAATAAAATAAAATAAAAACCATGTTTCCTGCACATGTTCAGTAGCGTCTGCCTTACACAGAACTACTCTCCGGAGACTGAAAACGTGATCGTTGTTATTAGTCTTTGGGCTTGTTTCTTTTATTCAGTCTTTTAACATTAATATTTCGTATTATGTGTTTCTGTCTTGTGTTTTAATTAGTACCTGACAGTGTAGTTTAATACCCTGTATGATTTTGTTTCAAACATTAATACTTTTTATTATTGTTCTTTATGCTTAAAAATGTTCTAAATAACTTTGTAATTTGAAATCTCCTGTTTTTTAGTGTAACTTTGTAACATCTGTCCCTCATAAAATAGCCTCTCAGATAACTCTGTGATACTGCATTCACAGCAATAAATTTAACAAAATGAAATAAAGACCATGTTTCCGCACATGCTCAGTAGCGTCTGCCTTACACAGAACTACTCTCCGGAGACTGAAAACGTGATCGCTGTTATTAGTCTTTGGGCTCATTTCTAAACAAACTAATATGATGACATGTTTTTAATATTCAGGCACAGTGAAATAAAATATAATCAGGCTTTGGATACACACACATTACTTGAGATTTGTTGACAATAAGCCAAATATAGAATATCAGCAGCCTGATCCTTTAACCTCTATATGAGAAGGGTTTGAAGCAGGGATTGGGTGGGTGGGTGCAGTTAGCGGGTGGAAGCGGAGCTACTGGAGCTGTATGGTGCATGGGGGGCAGTTAGCTGGGAGGTCAAAGCATGAGTGTTTTCACATAAATTAACGAACAAAAAGAAAACTTAAAATTAAAACTTCAGAAACTAAATGAATCAAATAACATGCCTTAAAATGTAAAAATCTACTCGTTTAAAAGAACTAGAAGCACTTATTTCGGGTCAAACCAGCCTTCTTCTGCATGATCGTAGCGTCTTATCAAACAAATGCAGAACAGAACAAAATGGAAACATAAAAAGGAGCACAAAGAAAACAACACAAAACAAAAATGTGTCCTGTTGGTTGTGTGTTTGTGGGTCTGAATTTAAGGGGGGGGGGGGCGTTAGGCGCCATGAAAACGTCCCAATCCCTCAACTCTCCGTCTTCTTTCAACATGGTTTCAAGTCAGTTCTCATTCAGTTCAGTCAACTCATTCATTGTGTTATTATTCTCCTAACATGGGAAAGGCCCAATTATCAGCGCGCTCTAGTCTTTGTCAGCGCTGCCGACTCTCCGTTAGGCTGCCGACAGCTGCTGCTTCTTTTAATCTGCAGCAAAGAGACTCACTTAGAAGCAAGAAACAAGGTCACAACTCCTCGCTGGTTTCCACGCCTATAAACACGATAAATGATATTCTGATTGAAGTGACTGAACTGGAACTGAGTTGATTTTTTTAGCAACAATATAAAATAATAAAAAAAAAAGGAATTAAAAAGGGTCAACAGGTGAAGTAGTTCTTACCTTGTGGGGAAGCGAGGCTCGTACTCTTCAACTCCCTGCTGCCGAGACAAAACAAATGAGAGACAGGAAGAGATTTCATTACTTTGAATTAACATATTTAATTGTTGTTGAAACCATCATGTAGTACAGTTGCAATAACCTCTGAAGCCAGCAGATGGCAGCAAAGAGACGCGGTAGATGAGATACTGCAGCATCTTTCTTCCTACAGCAGCCTGATCTGATTAAACTGACGTGAAGATGCCCTTCGTTAACCCGACTGGTGACGGATGCGGACGGAAACCAGCCTGATTAGCACTACTGGACTAACTATCCCTCCATCTCTGTGTGAGGTCATACAGTAACCGCTCACACCGCATCCAAATCTGACTGTTTTTTAAAGTCGTCAAACAACCAGTGTAATCTTTATTTGTTATGTAACATCGTCGACTGAATCTATTAAACTGGAAGCACACTTAATTTAGTTCTGGTAACCTTCATCATCATCATCTGTACTGTTTCTGTGCTACAGATTATACCAAAACCTTAATAAACAGGTTTTTAAAAAGTCACTGAAATGAAAGAAAATATAAAAGATTTGACTGAAATCTCCACTTCCTGTAAAATCCTGTAAAATTTTCTGTTTAATTAGCATTAATTTGTTCATTTGTGGGTCAAAAGACATTTAAATGTTATGTAAAATATGTTAAAATGTGTTAAAGCAGCATTTAAATTCCTTTATTTTAACGTGTTCCCAAAGCCACACTCACATGACGAACTTTCATTGTCTAAAAAAAAGCTTGATTTCTTTTTTTGTCTTGATATCTTTTGACCTACAAATCATAAAAAACAGTGCTTAACTATGTGACCCGCAGCGTTTTGGGACACTCTGAATGTGCACACACACTGTATAAAACCCACTAGAACATCCTTAAATGTCAGCAGAGATGTTTCCCGTCCCTGAACGCTGCGAGGCAGAAAGAAGAAGAAGAACAGTTTTAAGTTCTTACATGATTGCTGAGCAATTAAGCGTCGCCCACATGCACCGTTTCCCAGTGAAGGCGTAGGCGGGAGGGGAAGGCCGGGGCTGACGGAGAAGGGTTCTGCGTTGCGGAAGTCGACTTCTGATTTTGCCTTTTTGAAAAAATTAACCCTCTCCTCCACCAACCACCTGCCTTCCCCTCTCTCTCTCTCTCTCTCTCCCTCTCTCTCCCTTTCTCTCTCGCCTCGCTCTGTTACCAACTGACGCCCGTCACAAGCACTCCTCCCCTCAGAGACGAGAGAGGCAGCCAGGCGCAGAGGTTAGACTTCTCCACGATCTGACACGTTTTTTTTTTTTTTTTACACTCGGCCCTCTCTCTCTCTGTGAGCGGGAACATGTGAAGTGAAGGGGAACTGATCTCTGAGTTTATATAAGCTAATGTAGCAGAGCGTCCTCCGCTGCGCCGCGGCACAGGAAGAACTCCGAGTGCTGATATCGGAACAGACAGCCAGTCAAAGAAAAAAAAAAGCTATTCCTGCTCTGGACCTACATCTCCCTCGCACGTAGTGAGAAGCTTTCTCCAAACTTTCTGACACAGACAGGCGCAGATATTTGCCAGGTTTTTGTGCAATGGTGTCACGTGTGTGTGGGTAGACGCCAGTGTGTGTGTGTGTGTTTGTGTGTGCTTGTTTTGCAGCCTCCCTCCCAACCCCCACCTGTGAGAAGCCTGGAACCGCTACGCTGTAGGGGCGTTGTTGTCTGCCATGCAGCGCAGCGGCGCTCTGTGCCACCATACGTTGGTGGATGCCGTAATCGGTCATGGGGAGAGCCATATCTTCTCTCTCTAGAAGGTTGCCCGTGCTGCTGCTTTTCCCGTGATGGAGGCTGGAAAACACACAGAAATATGAGAGGAAACTGTAAACATGTTTCCCTCCGCCTGAAGCAGTTCCTCCTGAGCCGATCAGGAACATGTATGTTAGATTGTGGGCGTTTATAGGGAAGATCTGCAGGGGAGCAATCAGTGGGTTGATGTTTTTTTCCCAATCAGAGGTCAATATAGTACTATATATCTGTTTGATTACACAGAGGCTCATGTTGTTGTGTGAAAGTAAAAAAACAAACACCTACTTGTGTACTCGGAGTTGCCTCATGGAGTCTCCTTCGCCGTCAGCGATCACCCTGGTGTAGGAGAAAGGAAACCAGCCACGCCTGGAGAAGGTGAGAGGGAGGGAAACCACATATTAAAAACTAATTAATAATCACTTTTTTGGGCTTATTGAAAACTTTTATGTAAAAAAAAGCTGAAGATTTGATGAATTCTGTAGGGGTGATGTAATCGTAGACAATCCTTTTAGGCAGGAATAGTGAAAAAATCTGCTTTGTACATGCAAAGTGGTGCAAAAACTACTCACTGCTTCCCTTGCTAATGTCCTTACATCCCACTAAATGCACCTAAAATCTGTTAAATAGCGTTTGAGCATCAGACAATCAAACTAAAAACACTAAACGATCCTTAAACACACTCACATCCTCGTCTTCTCGTTCTCTCCGTAGTGCCACCCGTCCCGGGCCTCGGGGACCAGCAGGGTTATCACGTCGCCCTCGGTGAAGCTGAGCAGGGTGCTGTTGTCGCCAGCCGCGTGGGAGAAGATGGCCTGGACGCGGGTCCTCCCGTTCCTCTCCAGACCCGCCGCCATGGAGCTGGACCGGGGCAGCGTACGGGTCTCCACTGGTAGAGATAACAAGAGCGGGAACACGGGGGCAACTTTCAGTCTCCATCTCTTGAATCTCTCTTAAACATGTCTGGCTACATGGCGTCTAAAATATCTGTTAATGCTAAGGTGGTGAGCATGGCGGCGACTAAAAAAAAGAGAAAAAACTCTAACATATGTCAACGTTTTTCTGCAAAACTCTGGAGTCAAGTAAAAATACAGATGGGGGAAAGTTAGAGGGCCAGCTTCTTTTTTATGCAATTAAGTCATCCTCTCTTTGTCACCACTTTGTTTTTGTCTTCAGGGGTTTCTTTTCACCAAGTTTGATAAAAACCTTTGGGGAAACACAGTATACTTCAGTTTCAGCTGAGCTTACAGGCTTCCATAACAGAGCTGCTTTTGCTTCTTGCCCCCTCTCTTGTCCTACATCGTGTTTCCACCACTTTCATAACACGCAGCCATTAATTGTTAATATTAAATATCAAAATGAAGACTATTAAGCACAATATCCACTTAAAAAACGCTTTCATAACTGCCCCTGTTTAAACGTTTCTCACAGTAACGCTGCCTTCATCCTACCAGCTCCCTTCAAAGAGAATAAATTTAGAGCGTGGTTGGACATTAAGTGCGCGGCGTGTGATCCTTACTCAGTGTGGTCTTGCTCTTGGCAGGGGCGACCTTGCGAACAGGCAGGGTGTTGGAGTAGACTTCGTGCCGCTGGGTCTGCGGAGAGACTTTGCCCTGCGCCACCTTGCCCTCCATCCACTGCTGGTAGTCCTCTCCTCCTCCGTGGGCGCCGGCCGTGCCGTTCATCACCGACATCCCTCCCTCCACGCCTCCCATCAGCCTCTGCAGAGGCGACGGGCATTTGCATAAAGGCAATTAAAAACACAGAGTCTCTTTCGGTGTTACATAACATCCCGCAGCTCATCAATAATAATAATGATAATGAGGCTGGAAAGTGGATCTGGGTCAGGGAATGCTGATTAATGGAAAGACTACATTTGAGTGCACGTTTGTTTAAAAGATAAACATACGGAGCGACTGCTGGGAGAAAAAGACTTTCAAAGTGTGTGTTTTTTAATCTGGGGAACATAAAACACCACCGAATCTGCAGCATGACTTTTAATTAGCAAGCCGGTCCGCAGGAGGATGAGGCAGGGTGTAAAAAAGAGCCTGAGGAGGAATTTACTGTAAGTGTCCTCAGTGCAACAAGCTAATTAGCAATGGGCCGCTAACGATTTCATTTGCATTCGTGAGAGTTTTCTGAGGATGCGTCGAGGGCTCGTATGACGCACCTGTTATATCCAGAAGCAACACCCGCTGACACGCTCTGAGGTCTCATTAAAGGTCTCAATAGCTGCTTAAAAACACTCACCTGTGGTTGTCTATCTTTGCGAGGGCCCGTTTGAGTTTTAGAGCTTGAGTGAGACAATATTTTGGGAGGTGTTTAGACAGTTTTAGGGTTTAAAGTGGACATATTCTGCACATTTACAGGTCTGTATTTATATTCTGGAGCTCTAGTGGAACATTTTTGGATGATTTACTGTTAAAAAAACTGCTTATTTTTGTTATTCTGGCTCTTTTACAGCCCCTCAGTTCAGCCTCTGTCTGAAACAGGCCGTTTTAGCTCCTGTCTCTTTAAGGCCCCGCCTCCTGATGAGCCTGCTCTGTTCTGATTGGCTCGCTTGAGGAAGCTTCCCTGAGCTCAGGAGGCAATGTTTTTCTCCTTCTTCCTTTAAAAAGTCAACTTTTCAAATCCAAACTTGCATGTTTGAGATGAAAAATGATCAGAAATATGCTAACGGACAACGCAAAACTACGTTAGCAACAAAACTATAGAACGGATGGGGATAAATGAAGCTTGCTAAGCCCTGAGTTTTGACTTGAAGGTGGTATTTTTACAAAACACCCAACTTATATAATACAGCCTCTTTTAGCATAGAATTAAGATCCACACACACACACACACAACACAAACCTGGCGATGACAGATAATGATTTCAGAGCAGTAGAGGAACCGACCTGCTGTCCCATTCCCCCGCTGGCTCTGAGGGCTGCCAGCTCTGGAGGCACCGGCAGGGGTTTAGCACCAGGGATGGGCTCAGAGATGGGCATGCCGGGGTGATGAGCACCGGGAGCCATGGTGCCTGCTGCACCGCTCATCTGCTGGGCCAGAAACATGGCACGGTCTGGTAGTTTGTTGGGCTCAGCACACGCCTGCTGCCACACCGGGATCTTCTGGGATAAAAGCTCCTTCCCCTGAGAGAGAGAGAGATGAGGCGGGTTGAGGTTCGGCATGTAAGGCTGATTTGCTGATATGTTGGGAACATTTAGACCTTTTTAAATTGAAGATAGGATATGTGGTTTCATGCAGATCACAGCTGCAGAGTCCTCTAAATGTGTTATGTATAGATTTATGCATCATGTATGGTTGCATTTTGTGTATTTTTTTTTTTGTGCCATAGCTCATTTTGCATTCAAATGTGAAACGCTCAGAAATGCAAAGTGTGCTAATTTACAAATCCTTTAGATCTGCACCAAAAAATGATTCACATGTTCTTGGCCTAAATTACACAGACATCTGTTAACCAGTTTCTGAGATATCCTGCCAACAAGAAAAACAAAAAAACAAAAAAGGAAAAAAGGATTTCAATATACAAATCTTCCCGAGGTGATGCTGCGTTCGCACGTGCTGGAGGGAATTTCTCAGATCAAGTGAATGACAGTACAGCTGAAAGGGAAGAGGGAGGAGGAGGAGGAGGAGGTGAATCACGCGGTAAGACGTCGGCCACGAGGGACGAGAGGCGGCGCAGATAGAGACATATGAATCCCTCTTTATGAATGCACTCAGAGAGGAGCCGACTTGCATTTCCTCCATACATTATACAGTACGGCAGTTACATAAAGAGACTCCTCGTTTGCATTCATCATCGGTGAATCCATGAATATCAGATGCACGGCGAGGAGACTCCTCTGCTGCTGCTGCTGCTGCCGCCGCTCCGACAGTTTTAACCGCACCAGGCCGGCGTAGAGGATCAACAACAGAGTTTCGGTTCCAAAAAGGTTGTCTGGCCCCCCGCTGAGTGTACTACTACGTGGGCCCGTCGCGGGGTGTCAGATGTCAGGGCGTGTGTGGGTGGCATGACCAAATAAATTAGCACATACTGTAAATGAAAGTACAGTGAAAACAAAGTCATGCTAACGGAGTGAGCAGCGCGTGTCTCTGAGGGGGATTCATGTTGTCAAAAAAGATGATTTCTCTGCCACTTTCTTGTTTTTCATGACAGGCTGTGTGTTTAAAACATAAAATCCTTCCCTGTGATGGGTAAAAACTCTATAAACGGGGTGAAATTATTCCATTTTCTCCCAATAAACCTTCCTTTAGCTCGGAAATCCATCTATTTAGCATTTAATAAATGGTTTATAATGTAGTTTTTCATGTTTTTGTCACCAACTCTAACTCCTCCTGTGGTCACAATGAATGAAAATATAGTAAAACACATTAACAAACCCTTAAAATCCGCTTATATGTGCTTCTAACTACATTATCGTGCGTTATAAACCATTTAAGAGCCGCTAGTGCTTCCTTCCTGTGGATAACTGGGTTAATAAAAGTGTGATTAATGGAACAAACACTCAATGTACTTGTGTGTTTGTGCAGCAGCGTCGTCCTCAGAGTGTCTTTCTGCCGGTGGAAGTGATGAGTCACTAATTCAGCTCCGTCAGGCTCAGGTAAGAGCGTAGGCGGTCGGCGCCGTTATAGGTGTGATGTTCAAAAAAAATAAAAAATGAACCAGCAGACTTTCGTTCTTCCTGCTCATCAACCACGGATTTGTAAAAAAGTAAGTTAAGAGAGCAACAGTTTATCAAAGATTATGTTGAAAGAGAGA
This sequence comes from Euthynnus affinis, assembly GCA_029490765.1. Taxonomy (NCBI): domain Eukaryota; kingdom Metazoa; phylum Chordata; class Actinopteri; order Scombriformes; family Scombridae; genus Euthynnus; species Euthynnus affinis. The sequence continues at coordinate 5,295,743 of CM055857.1, read as the reverse complement.
GAGAAGTGTACTCTGCAGCAGTTAATAAAGTCGCTACAGAAGGTTTTTATTTCCTTGCTATTAAAAGTTTATATAAAAAAAATGATGCTGAAAACGCTTGTAGGTGTTTTAACACTCCAAATACCTAAAAACAACCAACTAACAACAACCTAGTGACGTCCAAACAACCTCCCTGAACATGGAGGAAATGTTTAGCAGCCATGTACCTCCAACCTAGCAACACCCCGGCAACCGTCTAACAACAACAACAACAACAACCTAGTGACACCATAGCAACATCCTGTCAATGTTTGTTTGTTGATCTACAGGTAATTAATGACTTAATGATCATTTTTAGTCATTTTTTTAAGCAGAAATGTCAAATATTTGCTGGTTTCAGTTTCTCAAATTGTTGGGGTTTGAAGCTTTTCTCTGTCATACATGATAGCAAACTTAATATCTTTGGGTTTTGGACCGTTAGTCGGATAAAATCTGACATTTTACAAACAAAACGATTAATTGAGGAAACAGATTAATTGATAATTGAAGTGTTAGTTGCAGCTCTTGCAGGAACATGTATTTTCCGGTTTAGGCTTCCGTACCCAAACTGCAAAATAATGCTTATTTACATTATCAGTGAATCTGCAGATTCTCACTATTGATTAATCGTTCAGTCCACAAAACGATGACCCACGTTTCAAACCCTCAACACGTCCAGTTCACTGTCATATCTGACAAATAAAAGCAGGAAGTTAGAGCCGGAAAGCTTTCAGTTTGAAACAAGTTGTTGCAGCGACTCAACTGTGCTTCATAACCGAGTTAAAGACTAATTCAATCTTTCTCTTCTCCTGTTTATCACATCAGCAGTTTGTGTCCTGCGCTTCCTGCCTCCGTCTATCAATCATTCGTTCAGACACTCTCACTCCCACGCGCACAACACAGTCTGAACAAAGTGTTCTCGCAGAAGTAGGTAATTCTCCTCCTCCTCCTCCTCCTCACCCACTCAGCCTCCACTTTTTCATCCTCTCTCTCTCTCTCTCTCCGTCTTAACCACTTCACATCTCTCCCCCGGTGGGAGAGAAATGCTTTTTTTTCTCCTTCTTATCAGTTTCTTGGATGAAACTCCCGATGAGGACGTGACATGACATGAAAGACACGGTCACTCGAGTACAAGAGGTGATTTTCTGAATAAAAACGGATCGATAGCTGCAGAAGGTAACTGTAACAAAGCAAACACGCCTGCTCATGTTGTAGTTTTAACTGTGTGCTTGTGTTGTTTATATAAGATTATATATAAAAAAAAAAAACTATTAGATAACTTCATGTTGGAAAAACAAGACCGCTCCGACCTTTCATTTATTTATTGATCAGATATCTTACAGTCATTGGAAAACAAGGATTGTGGACGTAGTTTCTATGATTTTTGGTCACTGTTTTGGTCTTTTATTTTGAAAATGCAAAATGTGAAAAAGAGATTATTGTTTAATAGAAGTTGTAAAGACATTAGTTTGACTTATTGTATACAAATTAAGTGTTTTTTGTGGTCTGGTATGGGGGGGTAGAGGGGGTTTGTAGCATCTACTGTTTGATGAAAAATAAAAATAAATATACATTACATTAAAAAAAACTGCTAACTTCATGTCACATTTTCATGCAACAGTATTTATTTACACGGCCAGTCTGATTTTCTGCAATTGCAATAACACATTTTCTCAGTTTTAACTAATTTAAAATCATCTTTGATAAAAAAGATACAGTTTTTAAAGCCTCTATTTTTATAGCTTCAATAAAACAAGAGGTTGATCTCGAGATTAAAACCTAAACTATTGTTTCAGCAGCATTTAAATGACTGTAATGTTCAGCTACACACAGTGAAACATAATCATTCACCTCCTCCTCTACTACTACACCTCTACTTAAGAGCCAGAACTAACATGACAAAGCCAAATTAAAACATCTGTAGCTTCTGAAGCGCGGTGACTGTACACATAAATAAAGGTCTGAGGAGAGAGGAAAATGTCAGAAACACTCTGGGTGATACAGAGACGGAGCAGAAGGGGTCTTTGAAGTCAAAAATACTGATGTGTTTTGTTGCTTTGTCTGTAAAAAAAAAGGTCAAAGACGGTAGGCGGAGCTGTGAATGAAATATCAGTGAATACCTGCCTCTTTTCTGAAGAAGACTGCACACAGTCCGACACTTCAATCATGTTTGTGTCATGAAAAGATTCCCAAAAAAGGACATTTTTATCACCAACAAAGTGTTGGATGTAGCCTAACCACAACCTTAACCCTAACACATGCTGTTAAAGCAAGTTTTACACAATCAAAACACCATCTTACATCCATATTTTAACCTCAACGTCACTTCTTTGCTCCTGCGACTCACTAAATAAGTGTTTAATGTGCACAGATAGATTTGCAACACGACAGCAGACGAGCAGTTCAGAGACAACGTTTAACGACCGAGGCCGTTTCCCTTCTCACCTTGGTGTGGTAGGCGCCGCCGTTCTTGGCCACGGCGCACTGACGGTCCACCAGGAAGCAGTACCTCCTCCTCTCCTCGGACAGAGCGTTCTTGTAGCCCTCGGCGATGTAGTTGTCCAGCTCGCTCTGCTTGTTGCTGATGGCCTCCACATACTGCGGGGGGACAGGAGGGAAGGAAGGAAGGAAGGAAGCAGGGGATGAAGTTAAAAAGGTGTCAGAGGTTAGACGTTCTATTAAATGACCTGATTTGAAGCATTAAAAACGTCTCTTCCCTGATTTCTCTGGATAATCTGAAGATCTGCGAGCGTCACAAACAAAAATCCAATCGTGACATTTGAAACGTTGATTGACTTCAGCAGATATAAACTGTGCACAATTAAACTAAATCAGCCTTTTACGTGCCAAACTGAAAATCAAGCGCGTTTCGGGAAAATGTCACAGCAGCGTCAGAGCCGGAAAAACAAGAATTACCAGCAGAAGAAGTCAAAACCCTCCGACTGTTTGATCAAACACGCGTCTATTATGTGATTATAATAGTTGCTGGTTTCCTTCTGGCTTCAAGAACCAACATCATTCCCTCCATCCACTCGTCCACCACGCCGTCCATCGTCACCTTCACGCACACGAAGCCAAAAGGTGTAATCTACTGTGTTGTCAAAGTAACAACACTCGACTCGGCCGGACACACACCGACACACCAGAGCTGCTGCTGCTGCTCGAAGTCTCGAAGCGAAAAGTAAACTGGCGGCGACGAGCTATGATTTTAAATGAGGCATTAAGTTAATGCTGCTAATGCTCCGCTATAATCACCATCACACATTAAGCATCACCAGACATGCTAATTAGGTAATTCATTAAGCTAATTGATACGTTTATTAGAGGATATTTCCGCCTTAACAACACACTTCTCTTCATGTAAATACGGAAGTTATTAAAGGACCAAACTGTGGTTTTCTGATCATTTAAAATCACAGATATTCTCATAACTTGTCAGCTGATTGCTTTCAGTCTTTGTTATGTGTCTGTCTCTTTGTAAAAACTCAGTTCACAGATACTTTTTTTTAAATTAGGGCGGCAAGTATTTTCATTTATGATTAATGTTTGGTCCATAAAATGTCAGAAAATGGTGAAAAATTACAATCACGACATCCTAAAAATGTCTTCTGTTGTCCTGATGAACTGTCCACAAGTTAAAGATGTTTAGTTTACAGTCACAGAAGATTAAAGATGATTTCTTCCTTTAAAAAAATGACTCAAATCAACTAATCGACTAATCGACTAACGGTTGCAGCTTCACCTTTGTTATCAAATCTTGTCAAAGTTGCAGTAGTTTCAACTAAAAATCAGCTTTTCCTTGTTGATGTTTACGTTTCTGGAGCTCTAAACAGACACGACAGAGAGGGAAAACCTGCTGGTATAAATGTAATAATAAAGTCGACGTGCTGTAAATGAGTTCGCGCCGCATCCGCCGCCGATGGAGGGAGATGAAAAGCTTCAGAGAGGAGACTAAATAAAGCCGCTCTCTCTTTGAAATGTGAACGTAGCGCTCTGCAGGGATGAGAGATTTAATTAAAAGATCATCCATAGATTTAAAAAAAAAAAAAAAAAAGGAGGGAGGGAAACACAGAAATGTCACTTTTGTTTTTTTTTTCTGGGTGTTTCATTTCAGTCTTACGTAACCTTAACGCGTAGAAAACCGCATTAACGCAGCCGGCGCTCGTTAGCGGCGCTCGTTAGCGGCCTCGATGATATAATTCACATGTTTTCTTCTCTTGTTTTGAAATCTACTTTTTAGGAGTCAGTAATAGGTTAAGATGTGTTTTTTTTTTTTTTTATTCAGGCAAACAGAGGGAACGTCAGAGTAGGGCTGCAGTTAACGGTTATTTTCATTATTGATCATCCTTGAGGTTGTTTTCTGGATTAATCAATTAGTTGTTTGGTCGGAGATCGGTGAAAAATGTCGATAACGCCCTCAAATGTCTCAGAAACAGAAAATAAACCAGAAAAAAATCACATTTGAGAAGCTACAAGTGGAGAACTGAGTGTTTTTTTGACTTTAAATGATTAGTTGGTGATTAATTAACTGACTGTTGCAGCTCTACATCATAAATAAATCTTAAACATCATGATAAAAGGACTCAGTGTGGCTCTTTAAATGCTTTTTTTTAAAACCAAACCTTTTAACTGAGCGAGATAATGCAGGCAAAAACTATTAATATTAATAAATAAACTGTTGCACTGTGTTGAGAACATAGTTTTGTACAATTATTCTGTTTCTGCTACGACTTGTTAGACTTTCGATCCTTCACCGGGTTTATTTTTACATCAAATCCTTCAGAAAAGATTCAAATAAGATTAAAAAAAAGAAGGTTTCTCTGTGCTAGAAAAGACTTTCCATGAACTTTATTGAACTTCCACCTCCGCCCGTCGCCGTCCGCCCTCCGTGTCTCTCGACGACGCCCGCCGACCGTCACGTCACGACTCTGTAATAAAGTCTAATTGCTGAGGACTGACGAGGAAGACGAGATGACACCCGGCACTTCATCTCATCTCCTCACTCCTCCAGCTCAGACTGATTACAGAGAGATGAGGTGACATATATATATATATTAATATATATATATGGAGGCTCGTTAGTGGTTGATTTCTAGATAATGATGGTCTAAATGTGCTTTGACTAACTTGATAGTCCAGTGAATAAAACTTGATATTCATATTAGGTGAAATTAAAACATCTGCGAGGGTATTTAGGTGACTTTTGTTATAATAAACTTTTCTACCTGATGTTTATAATTCATTCCTGTGTGTAAACATTTAGCCAATTTCAACCACATTTTTAGTCGTTTTTCTTCAAATAAGTCTGAATCTGATTCGATTTTCATGAGATTTTACTCACATTTTTGGCTGAAATAAGCCTTTTAGAGGCAACATGTTTGATTATACATTATATAAATTATATGACACCATGTGAGCAGTTAGGAGGAGGAAAAAGTGCTAAAAATTATGTGGATTTTGGTCGATATTAGTGGTTGTTTCCTGTGATAATCATCAGTCGGAGAAGAAAAAAAAAGTCTCAGAATGATCGATCCTCTAAATAGTTGGCAATTTATTTCCTGTCAATCAGCTAATCAGTTAATCAGCAGCTCTAATCACTGATTGATCACCTGATTGGCATGTTTTCTGTGACCAGTGATTTTGGGGGCATTTATCACATTACAGTCTCTTCTTCTTCTTCTTCTTCTACAGTCTGTCGCTAAGAGGTGTCACCGGTGGGAAGCTGTTGATTTGGAACCTGTCGTCTCTGATTCGAATGTTCGACGCCTTCAACACTTCAGAAGAAGGAGCACGTAATCAATACGCAGCCGGAGAAAGAGACTGAAAACCATCAGCCTGAACATTTAGGAGGAGCGGCAACGACTCCTGAGAGGTGAAGACGGTCCTTCATGTGGGCGAACAATGACTGCGAACGCTCTGATCACCCACAGTGAAATATTACATATATATATATATAAACAGTGACGAGCACAAAGTGGCGGCAGCAGAGGAAGACGAAGGCCACTTATGAGTCATGAGGAAGCGTGGAGGTGGGGAGGCTTTTTCAGGTAAGCCTACGGAGACACGCAGCGAGGTGCAGAACATCATTTCTGGAGGTCAGAGCTGTCAATCATCAGGTGACTGACAGGCTGCGTCTCTGAGGATTTAAGTCCAATAAGCTCCGAGCGCAAGAAAACTAAAAAAAAACGGAAATCAATAGCAGGTGATAAATTCCTCCTGATTATCGGTCCAGCGAAATGAAACGCTGAAAGCAGAAGCAGTCAAACTTGTGTCTTTAAGTCTTCCTCCTCGCCTGCAGCTCCGACTGAGACGCAGTGAATCGTGATGTCATTGTTTCCTCTCGTTAAATATTACACTTTTCAGGTGAAATGCACTTCTAATTATTATCATTATCATTTCAGTGATGAATCGACGCTCTGATCCGTTTTGATGCTTCGGTGATTTCAAATATGCAGCGTACATATGCTTTTATCATTGAATGCTTGAATTAGCATTTTGCAACGCTGGTATTCTTCTTCTTCTTCTATAAAACATCCAGAAATTGAGGAAGATGCCCAAAAGCAGAGTTGAAGGCGTCAACTTCAAATATAACACACACAGAGATATTAAAACATCTGATAACAGCCGACCAATCACAGCGTTTGTTTACAGAACAGCTGCAATTTCACGGCACGGCGCAAAAATAAATGTCAGTTTAAACAGAGACGTTTATTTTAATAAGTGGTAAATAAATATAAGCAGATAGGAGAGTGAAAGTAGTTTAAAGTATAAATGAGTAAAGCAGCGTCACTGTTTGGTAGATTTGATTTCTCAAAGACGCGAGCAAAACAACGCAGGACGTAAAATAAACGCAGCAGAAACATCAGATCGGTCGGACCGCAATGTTTAACTGTAAATGTCTTTAAATGTTACAGAAATAAACAAGTCAGCTGTTTTTAACACGTCTCTGTAAGTCAATTCAGCCACCAGGAAGTGACTGTTGTTGCTGTTGTTCGCGCAAGCGGTCTATTGATTGATTGATTGATTCAGAACAAAACCAGTCCAGTCTGCCATCAAAGCCCAATAACTGACCAGGTTAGAGCTACAACGATTGGTCGATTAACTGATTAATTGGTTCGCCGATTGACAGAAATAAATTATTTATCATTTGAGTCTTTTTTTATTTAAAAATAAAGATTTCAAACTTTTCTTTATGACAGTAAACTGAATATTTTTGGGTTGTGGACAAAACAAAAACATTCAAGGACATTATTTTGGACGTTTTTCACCATTTTCTGACACTTTATAGACCAAACGACTTAACCATTAACTAAGAAAATAATCATCAATAATGAGAATACTCGTCAGTTGCAGGTCTAGACCAGGTGAGTCCAGACCACCTGTAGCACCAGCAGGTTTTATTGCTTAAAGAAGAGCTCTAAAATCTGTATTAGTCCTGTTGATATTGTGCATAAACTTAAAAAAATATATGTTTAATCAAATTACCACAACTTGCATGCAGTCTAGATATGATGGGCAGCATAATACAAACATAACACACAGAAAAACTGGAAAGAATGGAGGTCAACAGCGGCTAATTATTCCTCCAGCGCCACACAAAGACACGTCTAATCACACAGTATCCTCTATGATATATATATATATATATCCTATAACCTGTCATCTGTCATGTATCCTGTTTAATTTAGCGTCTTAGTTCTGGCATCGCATGCATATAAAGCAAGAAAAAAATCTTTAAGTACACTTTTATAAACAAACCCCAGGAGAAGGAGACTACTTTGATATACATTAGGAGTACATTTATCCCCCACAGCTCCGTCCCCCTTTTTCATTATTTAAGTAGCTTGAATAACATCAGGCCTGCAGTACGTGCAGTTTATGCGCTGTGATCGCTCTCAGATACGGAGCCTTAATTAGATTCCAGCTGGCTTTTCATGCCACTGTCAATAAGCCGCTCTCCGCCTAAAGCTCCCCCTCTTTACACAAAATATAAAACCCGGGCCAAAAAGCTGCTGCTGCTGCTGCTTTCTGCTGACAACGAGCACAGTCAGCATTTGCTCGGGGCGAAAGTGTGCCCGCTTGTGTGTCCGGTATTTATCGACTCATTCGGCGTTAAAGACGGTCCGGGGGGGGGGCTGCTGTATGAAGTAACGTCAGAACAGATTGATGAGAGCAAATTAAGACTTTGTGGAAGAGTTTTTGAGATGTTTCCTTGATGCAGAGTTAGAAGAAAACCTGCACTTTTTTTTTTTTTTGGTTGTTTTTTAAGTTTCTCAGCTCAACTTTTCAAACTGACAAACCTCGTCTCTCTCTCTCTCTCTCTCTCTCTGTGAGATGAAGGAAAGCAGAAACTGCCGGAAGGGATGAAAGTAATAACAGACAATTGTGTTAACTGGCCTCAAAGCTCCCTGTCAGCTGTAAAAAAAAAAAATATATAAAAAAATATATAAAAAAAAGAGGGAAAGATCTCAGGATGGGATTAACTTTGGTGTTTCTGTCATCATCTCTACATACAGGAAGCACCTTTTTTTTTTGAGATTCTCTCTCAATTTAACAGCATCTTCCTTTTAGTAGAACGAGAATCAGGTCATTTGGAAACTAAAGCAGCAGACGAAGATCAAGAATCTCAAAAAATAAAAAAAAAATCTGGGTACAGTTTCACTTCTTGCTCGTTCCTCTCCTCCTGCAGCAGCAGCGGCGGCGGCGGCTCATCACAGCTCAATCACTCCTCTCTACTGTTCTCTTTGATACTTCACACACACTTTCTCTCTCTCTCTCTCTCTCTCCTCATGACGTGCAACCTCTTCCTCTGAGCTCATCCCATTAAAAAAAAACAGCAAACCTGGAACAACCGAGCAGGCAGGTGTAGAGCTTCTCAACCCTGAAACAGACAATTTCTCAACCTGTCGTCGCTCTCTTCTCATGACGGGACGATAATTGTGTGTTTGATTGGTGTTACTACTCCACACGCTCACACATACGTCTCTTATGTAAGCGTGTAATAATGAAATGTTCTCCCACCTCCCTCCCTCCCCCCTCCTCCCTCTCTCCCTCCCTCCCTCGGGCCCCTGCAGGAGAAGGATCCTCTAAAGAACGTTTCCGCAGGCGAGGAGCTTAACGAGCTTTTCTTAAGAGAAACACACAGACGCGAAGAGAAAGAGATCATCTAACGTCTTCTACTGGAACGACAGAGGAGCGGTGCTTTTGGCAACGAAAAATAAGTTTTCCTCCTACTCAAAACTCTCACTGAATCCTGACGTATCCTCACCTGAGGTGTCGGTTCAAGTGTCACAGGCATGAATCGCAATCAATCAATTAACCGTTTAAGCTCTTAAAACGTCAGACAATTTGTGGGGGAAAAGTTGACGTCTCGCTTGTGTTTTTCTTTCCCCCCCAAAAGCAAAAAATATGTTCAGTTTACAATGATGTTAAAACAGAAGAAAATCCTCACATTTAAGAAGCTGGAAACAGAGAGTTTTGAGAATTGTTGGATCTCTGCTCGCATAACGTCTCATCGCAGAGCGTCTGAGTGTCGTCATTTTCATATAGAGTGGTTTTTCCCCCTTTCTCAGGTTTCAGAGGTAAAACTATCCAGAGAGCAGCGACATTATCATATCATACTGGGACTTTTTAAAGATTCATTTCATGGCCCTTTGTGGGAGCCTGAGCCACAGGTTGGGAACCAGGGACTCACACAAATCGATTAATTAAAGGCAGAGTTCAAAGGGTTAATGAACAAAAACTAAAAAATGCACATATTTCATTTAACTTCTGGAATGTTAAGAAATGTTTTGTCCATGTTTCCACATTCAGAAATGTTTTGGATCAGATGTGTTTTGTGTGTTTATTCAGCAAAAATGTGAAGAAAAAAACGATTTTTGTGTTTTTTTTTAAATATATGACACAATTTCAGGACCTGTATCAATTATTATGGTTTAATGGCTTACACAGCCTTTTAGCTTTAGGTTGCACAGATTCTAGAGATATGAAAGATTTTGAAGATACTCCCAAAAAAATGACATCACAATAAGTAAAAATACCAGTCGATGTCGTCGTCGATGAACGTTCGGCTAAAACCGATCAATCGTCTCGAGCGCGAAACGTAACGTCAAAGTTTACGCCTTTAACTTTCTCCTTGTAGAGAAGTTGTGGTGCAGTTGAACGTCAACCACAAACCACTAATAACTGCGTCAGTAACAAACACAGCAGCAGATTTATCAGTCTGTGTATATTCTGCTCAGGCAGCAGCAGCAGCAGCAGCAGCAGCTCTGAGCTTTATGGCCCCCGAGGATCTCTCTCCGCTGTAAACGGGTGACTTTCCATCGCCGCTAGTTTTAATATTAACAATCAATCATGAGCAGGAGGAGCGAGCGGTGATTATTTTAATGTGTTTTAAGTTTTCTTTCTTTCTTTCTTGCTGCTCCAAAAGGCAGCAGTGAGCTGTTGCATCACTTAATTAAAAGTTGGAAAGTTTAGCATCAAACTGTGTAGCTGATTTACATCTTCGACCTCTGAAAAACAACACAAAGCAACTATTAAAAGCTACACAGTTAGCTACAGCTGCTTCCATACAAAAGGTTTAGATCAGTGATCATGTGACTGGTTTGTCTGCAGTCTTGTTTTAAGAGTTGTTCTCTGATATGGGAGGAAACTGAGCTGCTCTGACCGTCTGTGAAGCGGTAACCGAGCGGTCACCTCTGACTGACGCCCTGATCTCTCTCTCTAATGTCGCTCCTGCAGAACGACACGCTTTGTTTAAGCGGTGAGGCGACATCATGGATTAATTTATAGATGTGCAAAGCAAAGAAAAACTGTCAAAAGGTCAATAAATTATTACTTTTGAATGATGGCAGCTCCTCAGTTAGTGAGTCAACAGGCGTCCGTCCACACTTTCAGGCTAAAACAGACACGCCGTCTGCTATAAGCACCCAGACACACACACACACACACACACACACACTTATACATATATATGTGCCATATTGTACAGTCAAAAATGCAAATCTGTCCTTTTATGTTTGGCTGTGAGCTCAGCAGCGCAGAATGCTGCCAAGACCTGGTTCCCATGAAGGCCCATATGACGCACAGCAGGAACCTGGCTACCTAAACACACACACACACACACACACATGCTGCTCAGAGGGTCCACAACACACGCCATCACACACACTAACACACACACACAAAAAGGTCCAAACTAGACCGATCTCAGAGTGCACACCTCTGTCAAGGCTGCATAATCCTCTAAATGTGTTATTTTGATATTAATATAAGAGTTACTGAAGTGGCGTTAACATATGAGCATCTTTCCTCCTGTTCATGCTGACCAATAAAAAACATCCGAATGTTCTTTTAATATAATAATAAAAAGGACAAAATCCTTGTTTTGTGCAGAAATGTGTATCTGAAGCTAATACGAAGCTTCAGCTGTCTGAGTCTGAGTCAAATGAAGCGATCTCATTCACTGCATCTCATCCTGATTTTAGTCTCTTTAGTATAAAATTCCCTTTCTGTGTTTCCCTGTTGAGCTGCAGCGGAGGGACGGTGACATGAGGAGGGATTTTAACAGTGACTTTGAAAGATATCCGCTTGATTTGTCCGACTAGGCCTGCAGAAACCTCGCATTAAGCTTCAGATAAATATTTGAACGCGTCTCTGCACTTTAAAATCAGAAGCACATCAGACCTTTTAACGGCCAGCATGAACAAGATGAAGCATTACAGCTGGTTCATGTGCAGCACCTGCTTATTGCTTTCACAAAAAAAACCGGAGAAATCGAGTTTTGTGAACAAGAAAAGCACAAAGAAGCAGTCTGGAGGTGATAAACACACACACATGCACACACACCGCGGCCTCCGAGATTCAGATCAGCAGGGTGTTATAATCTGGACGTTCAGGTCATGTGGAGAGATGAAGCGGGGGGGGGGGGGGTTGGAAAGGCCAGACCTCTCCGCTGAGAGCCGGGACACTTTCACGCCCGATAAGCCATTAAAACCTCAGAGACACTGCAGGACTTTGAGGCTGAACGTTCCTGCGCTGCCGCCGTTTCCTCACAGCTGCTCTCCAGGTATCGATTTTTTTTTTTTTTTTTTTTGCAACAACAAGCCCGAGCCCGAGCCGTCCCTTTTTCACGCTCCGCCGCCGCCGCCGGCCATCCGTCGCAGCAACACTAACAATTACACAATAATTACCTCTCCCCCCCTCCCCCCCCCTTGTTGCTCCTGCAGAGCGGCGTGAAGCGACCGGACTCGGTGTCTGCTGGAAGCGCTGCACGATTAACCTTTAACCTCTGACACTGCGGTGATGAATTCAACCCATACGGCATTGACTCCAGCTCTTTTTTCCTTGTTCGACTATCTGCATAAATATAATTTGAATCCTCCAACAAGCCATGACAGATTTCTATTGTTGACCGTCATAAAAATTAATATTAAGTGACTCTTCTCGGCTTTGTTTCTCGTCAGCTGCTGTCACTCCTTCAAAAAACAGACGACAGCTGACGTGACACACAATAATTAACTGCCGCTGTCATTTCTGCAAAACTCGGATTTTACTTCTTGGATTACAAAGTTTTAAAGAGAGAGAGCATACTGTAAAAAAAAAAAAAAAAAAACCCCATGTGGTGTCTGTTGACAGGCCACAGAGGAGCTGCAGGTGAGCATAGAGGGGAGGGGGGGGGGGGGGAGGGGGTGTTTCCTGCTGTGTGCAACATCGTGCAGACAGGCTGTCAGTAGATGAAACCCCCCTATAGTCCCTGTTTCACGTCAAGTTTAATTATTTCTGTCACATTTGACGTTTTAAGCGCCGACAAAGCAGAAATATAACTTCTCAGCCGATCGATGAGAGCCGAGGTGTCCGTCCCGTCGCTGAAGGCGAGAAAAAAAAAAAACTTAAATTAATATTCCAAGTTGGGAAAAAAAAATCTGACTGAAGCAGCTTTTTTTTTTTTTTTTTTTTTTTCATGTCTGTGTCATTTCTCACCGTGCTGCGGTTACTTAAAGGCTAATTAACTGAACATTAAAAGCTCATTACTGTCAAACTATAAATAATCACAAACATATGCACAAACCCGCACAAGCATACAACATTTACACATTTAAAAAAAACCCTCATTAGAGCTGGAAATATATTGATTTTATATTGATATTATGATATGAGAGTTAGATTGTGAATATTGTAACATGATGATATGGCATAAATGTCTTTTCCTGGTTTTAAAGGATGCATGACAGTGAAGTGAACTTGACAGACTGTTGTAGCTCTTCTATTATTTGCTTTTATATCCACATTACTAATGATTACTTATCAATAATATCATTGTGTGCATATGTTATGAGAGCACCAACTGTCATCCCTACAATATTGTTGTAATATATATATGTAATATGCAATATATTGTGATATTTGTCCTTCTCTTCATCACCTCTAGAGCTGCAACAATCAATCTGATCAATACAGATTCATCAATCTGCAACTATTCGGCTGATCGAATAAATGTTTTGTCCGTCACAACATATAAAAATGCAACACATATATAAAAGACAAAAAAAATGTGAATTTGTTGGTTTCTACTTTTTTAAATCTGAGGATTGAAGCTTGAATGTTTCACACATTAAACTGTCCAGAAGTCAAATTTCTCGTCTTTCTTTCTTTCTTAATGTCAGAAAATGTTTTGCACGACTGATACGATCGAGACTTTGAACTGTGCATGCGACTTATTTAATCATATTATTTGTTAAACCTGTGTTTGCAAACTGTATGAAACAACAATGATTCATTATATCTCTGCTTATGACAAAAGAATCCGTCTGAACTCGGGACATTCTTTAACTCTAAATGCTGCAAACAGGGTTCAGTATCATGTGTGGAGACCTTTGACTCTACTGCAGTTCATGTAAAAACTTTTTTTATTGAATGAAGCAGAAAGAGAAGCGACGGGTGAACGCGTTTAGTATTCAAGTAAAAATTTACAACTTGTTTAATGAGTCTTTGTATATTTGCATGCCTCAGCTTTCCCAGGCAGTAATGTTGCAGGAGCACAGCTATGACTTTATCACTATTATTTTTAACTTTTAGTCTTTTTTTTATCGTGTTTTATGCTTCAACTTTATGCAAAACACTCAGGTTTCTGTTTATGTTTATGGTTTTAAACTGTATCCTGGTGCATACGTGCAAAATGTGTTATGTATAGGTTGTTTTTATGATTAAAGTACATTTAACTTGACAGCTTTTTGTCCAATCAACTGTCCAAAATCCACACAAGACATCTGAAGACGACATTTTTCAGACTTCTTCACTAAATTCTGACTTTTACAGACCGAACGATTAATCGAGGAGCGGTCGATAATGACAATAATCACCTCTTCCTTTGTCTGCCTTTTGTATTCTCTGCCTGTTTCTGAGCCTGTTATCGTGCGGAGGAGCAGCTGATTGGACAGACAGCACACACACACACACACACACGCACACACAGAGCGAGCGGCGTCTCCTGTGCAGGTTGTGTAAGAGGGGCCACGCGTGTCACCGCGACGCCTACGGTCGGGGTCACGCCGTTTCCTCCTTCACGCCTCCGCTCATGCAGTTACCTGAACATGAGAGAAATACGCCTCTCATAACATAATTCACCTGCTCTATATATCATAAACAAACGTTATGCAACGCTGATGAAGCTGATACAGTGGCAGGAACTAATGAAGTAGACGCACAGAGTGGAAGCTGTGGGAATACTTGGGCAGAGTTTCAGAGCTGAAGTAGCGATTGGTTGGATTAAACGTACATATAATGTCCTTTTATAATGTTTATTTACTGCACAGTTCAGTCTTTTCTCCATTTTTTCAATTAAATCTTATTTTAAGAGGGTTTTTTAAAGATTTCTGAAGAGATTTTACATATATTCTTGATAAAATCTCTCACCTGACGGCTCTCTTCAGCACTTTGTTCGGTCTAAAAACACATAACCACATGATTTCAGCTTCAGCTTCATAATCATCCAGTTTAGAAGTATTTTATAAGTGTTTATAGGTGAAGGCAAGAAGCTGCAGTTTTAAACCTTTTAACTTAAAGGTGGAGTGCAGGACGTCTGTCTCCCCCTACTGGCAGCGAGAGTAATTACAAAAACACCGTCAACACTCACTAACGTCATCGGCTCCGCTGCAGCCTGCACAGCTGCTGAAATGCTGGATAAATTGAGCGTGAAATAACTTTAGTTTCACTATCAGAATTTGATCGATTCAGGTCTGATAACATTTGGGAAGCGTAGGAGAGCCGCACGATTAAATTATTTTATCCACAGTCAAGTTAGCGGAGAGCTAACTGGAAGCAGAAGTCTCCGTCTCTGAACTCCTTTGGCGAGGACTCGACGGTAACAGATGTTCATTTACATGTAAAAGTTCTGCGCTGCGGGTTTAAACAATTTGTGCAGTTTTAATCCGCACGTTTTCCGAGTAAAGAAAACAAAAAAAAAGAAACTCAACTGTTCGACACAGCGAGTTTGACTTGTAGCCTTCGCTATCTCCGTCCCTCTCACTGCGAAGAGCCTCGCAAACCGGCAACCCCAGACTGTGTGTTCCCAGTCGGGGGTCCCGTCCCATTCAGCTCAGCGCATCCTATCCCATCAGCACCGGCAGCAGTCACGGATTACCAGCCGCACTGAAGCTCAAATCCCCTCAGGGAGGGAGGGAGGGGAGGGAGGGGAGGGAGCCAACTCTGCGGGACGGTGGAGTGTGTGAAGAGTCAGCCTGAGTTCACTAGAAACCTGCACTCGTGATTCTGAAGAAGAAGTGAAACAAACGTTCACTCGCTGGGCCGAAGCCAACAGCGTCATAGTTTCTTGGCTCAGGCTGCTGTTGACGTTCAGCGGTCTTCTATCCGGATCCATGAACCACAAGAGCAGATATTCCTCATTGATTGATAGAAACACACACACACACACACGCACACTGACCTGCATCTCCTTGTCTCCGTACTTGGAGGGGTGCTTGCTGCCCTGG
Organism: Euthynnus affinis; assembly: GCA_029490765.1. NCBI lineage: Eukaryota > Metazoa > Chordata > Actinopteri > Scombriformes > Scombridae > Euthynnus > Euthynnus affinis. The sequence continues at coordinate 5,279,736 of CM055857.1, read as the reverse complement.
CTCTTTCTGCGCAGTTTCTTCAGCTCTGCCTGGCACTTCTCCAAACTCTCCCCTTTGCTCTTGTGCTCCATCTGGTACTTCTTCAGCGCAGCCTGAGGAGGGCAGCACACAGTCAGCGGGGAGGGGAGGGGGGGGGGGGTGTGTCAGCGTCCGCGGACGATCTTTTACACTGACTGTACTGTACAATCATTTAAAAAAAAAAAACTGTCCTGACAAGTTAGTCCGCTTCTGTTTTGCTGCCTGACTGGAGAGCTGAGCGAGGGTGAAACGGTTGGATTATGATGTGCTGCTGTGTTATTTCTTCCTCTCCTCTTCTCTTTCTGCAGCAGTGTGTTTTGGGGAAAAAACTAGGTTAGGTTTGTTTATAGTTTAACCAAAAGACTACAGCCTGGTGTAAGTGTCCCAATTCTTTGTTAAAGTCATAAAATTCAAACCCTCTTAGAGTCCGACTCTCTTCCTAAAGACACACCTGCACTGTTTGCTCCGTCTTTCACTGTCAGCCAGAAGGTTAACGCTGCTTTTTGGACACAATCTTCACTTTTAAACTGTTCGATCAGACACATATTCTTCTTCTTAAATCCGGAGAGGATCGGCTCCAGCTTGCAGAGTCGACATGATACGTTTGTCACGGTGTGGCGACCCTTCGCTGTCAGGTTTAGCATCTCTGCCTATTTTACTAATATTTTACTATTCTCCAAGTATATTTGATTTTCTAGGGGTGTTTTTTAGAAGTGCTTGTACTGTCTTTTTTAATGTTTTTAGTGTATTATACTTATAATATGTAATGACAGAAGATATTTGGCCTGTTGAAATTAATAAATAAAGTTAGTGGCCCACACAGGTTTGATATTATAATCCCAAAATCTGGCAAAGTGCCCTCAAATCCCATAATTTAGTGTGTGTAATGTGTTATTCCCCACATGTGGTTGAACTCTCACACACTTCTCATTTGTTAAAATCCCCAAATTTGGTAGCACGCCCAAAAAAATGCACCATTTACGTCAAAATTTGGTGCTAAAGTTTGTTATTTTCTACAACATGAAACTTGAAGTGCTCTCAGATTTCAGTATGATCCAGAAAATCTCTGATAGATCATCAATTTTCTCTTCTCTCCTCCGATCGTGTGCACGGTCACAGCAGCTGGAGTCTATCCCAGCATGCACCTGGGCATGAGGCAGGATACACTGTGGACATGTTGTCTATCACGGCGTCAGCATTATGTACAGCATGTTTTGAAAGTTTATGTGTGCTACAGATGTGACAAAGAACTTAGAGAAACATCAACAATGGATTTAAAAGATTATAAAGTGGCTCTAGATTGTATTTGCATTTGAATGCATCATATTTTTCTGACTGTAATGATCAGACTGAGCCGTCCAAACATGCCGGTACACCCCCCTGTCTCCAATGATAAAACGTTTTCGGGACAGATTCCAAACTACTGATTACCATAAATTAATTTGTCGATTTGATTTTTTTGTTGTTTTTTTTTTTGCAAAAAAACTGCTCATTTTCACAGAATGAGTCATAATTCACAAGGCAGAGTGGGAAGAAATTTATGTAACTTGCTGCAGTGGTTTGGATGAAAGCCGGCGGGGGAATTAAGAAAGAGAGAGAGAGTGTGCATCTTGTTTCTGGCCAGTGATTTTATGAGAACGTGGTTCATATTCCCCATAAACTCGCTCCCCGGAGAGGCCGGGGACCGACACGGTGTTGCGTTCAAGCGCGCGGTGAGGAGAGGAATCTCCTTGTGCCTCTAGATGAAAGGTGATTCAATTAATACTTTAAGACGGATTTGCAGTTACAGTTAAATAATTTCCAGCTTCAGCACCGTGCAAGGTGCAACAATTATGAGAGAAACTGCAGCTCAGCACTGATAAACATTAAACGTATTGTAGAGGGCTGAAGTCTCATCTCCAAGCTAACATCTGTTCTGTTTAGTTTCTCATGTAAAATCTTTCTAATAAGCTAAAACATGAAGGATCTTGTTATTTTAAAAATATAAAGACTTGTTCATAATGTGCCTGCAACAACTCTACCTCCCCTTGAGGCTTTGACAGCAGTTCTCATGAGACGTTTAGCTGTTAAAAGCTAACAAGATTATAATTTTATCTTTGTTAAAGCTGCACTCATTGACTCCTTTTTGGCCACTAGGGGGCAGAAAACCTCCACAAGAATCTGACGGACACACAGCACTAGATTTCTAGACTCTCTCTCTCTCTCTCTCTCTCCTCTTCTGTGTGTGTGTGTGTGTGTGTGTGTGTGTGTGAATGCTGTGATGTGTAGTCTGTCCTCTTTCAAGGTCTCCATGGTGATGGAGGTCACGTAGTTCAAGTCCTATCTGTTTTTGGCAGCACCTGGATGTTGCTAGACGACCTCGTATACTTAGTAATCTATCTATAATTTTGTCATCTTGTTTTTCCTTGTTGTTTTTTTTGAGTTCAGTGGGTTTATCATAGTTGTTTGCTATATATATATAAAAAAAAAACACTTCCTGTTGCTGCTGGAAACAGGGCTGATGAAGAGGCTAAAAAAGCTCAGCAGATCCCAAGAGTCGACATCAGCTAGTGAAACAGAGACCAGCTTAAAGAAAAAAAAGGAAGTTTGTACAAGCAGAAGGGAGTCTCACATTCAGGTAGCGTGCATCCAGCTCCACCTTCTTCTCCAGCTCTGTCAGCAGCTCGTTGTGGAAAGACTTGAGCTGCAAGACACACAAGAAGAACACAGAGAAACCTTCAACAACACGATGCGACAAACAATCACCACACAGATCACACCTCAAGTTGCCACACGCACAGACAGGAGTGTTTAGTGCGAGAATGACTTGAAGGGATGTATTTGTGTTGCCGTCGGAAATGTCACACCCAAAAGAGAATAGAGAAGGATGTCTGGCACGTAAAACACATGCCAAAGTCAATATGCTGTCTGTGTGCATGTATAGTCTATGTGTGTGTGTGTTGTCATACTTTTTTTTATATATTTAATTTAACTATTCTATATTTAACTGTACTTCTGACAGTCGATTGAACCTCCAGGACACATTTCAAACGATTAAATAACAGGAAAAAAATGCATCTATTCTCCCACCGAGCGACCTCTCGCTGTCTTTGTTTCCCCTCTTATCATCCGTGGCAGGGAGGCATAATATTTTTTCTTTGACTACTATCAGCAGGATATTTGCTGAAAAAAAAAAAGCAGAAGCTCCTAATGATTTGGATGCAAGACAAGAGTTCATCGCCTGGAAACGTAGACCAACAGTTCATAAGCCTCACTTGAAGAGAGCGCGTCTCACAAGTTGCGATGTTTTACTTTACAATGCTGCCGCTCTAATTCTCAATCTCTACACATAACAGATAACCATCTGCTAAATGCCTCATTTGCAAATTGTACAAAAAAAAACAAAACATCATGATCGCCAAATGTTCCTTATTTCCTCTCTTGGTTCGCTGCAAATGTAGCCACAATTGGCAAATGTACACTTTGAAAGATTCTGGGTAATTGAACTAAGAAATATTTTCATTCTCTATTGGCTGTAATTTACATATCAGAAGACCAGCGAACAGTGCTTTCAGAAGGTACACTAGAAGCTACTCAAGTACCGTGATGAGAGTGTCATTACTTCCTGCCTTGCTGAGTATTAAATATTAAATTTGCAATCTGTTTGGCTCCGAACTCGCGGCTTAAGAAATGCTGATTTTAGCATCACCGCCGCCGTCACCGCCACATGCTCACCATCTCTTCAAGCTGGATCTGGATCTGTCTGTGCACTTCAGCCATCTGAAAGAGCACCTCCCCTGCAGAGAGAAGACAAAGAAAAGAAAGACGATAAACAAAAAGGGGAGGGGAGGGGGGCAGAGAGAAAGAGACAAAAAAAAGACAGATATTTAATCTTTCCAATGTCTGTGAGAGCTACATACATCGTGCAAAAAAAAAAAAAGACAGACCATGCAGCCACACAGAACAGATGAGAGACAGGTGTGTGGTGTCGAGGGGGGAGGAGAAGGAGGCAATGGACAAGATGAAACATCTGTTATGATACCGACGAAGCAGACGAAACTCAAAAAAAAAAAAACCATTACAGAAATATGCAGCACAGACAGGACGGATGAGAAATAAATAAAAGAGTTAATCAAGAAATCTACTGAATGTTTTCAATACTGAAAATCAGACTACTGTTTTATCAAGAGCTTATATCACTACTGCTATTAAAAAAACACAAGAATAGCATGATGGAAAAAAAAGTATTTCTTCTTTGTATTAACACAAACGTTTTACTACAACATAACAGGAGAAGAAAAAAAAAACACCAAAAAGCAGAACCAAGAAAGAAGTCAAAAGCAAAAAAAAAAAAAGAAAGGAAAAAGGAAAAAAATAAAAAATAAAATAAAGTAAAAGGATGATTCATGCAGCCAGGGAGGTGCGTGTCATTTTAAGATACCTACATGCTGCCTCTTCTGAATATGCAATGCATTGTAAAAAAAGGAACAAAAAGATCTAGTTTGAGCAAAGAACAGAAGGATAGAGACTTCGATAGACAGTGACAGATCAAACTACCCCAGAAGAATGAGACACACGACAGGTTTTCACATAGAAAAACACTCAGACAGGCAGTTAGTCAGAGTCTCTACTTATTTACATATCATCTATAACACTGTGTGGATCTGTGAGCGCCCAAACACATACTGGATTCTTTAAGTTCCTCTTTATATTTTAGTATGTAAAAAAAAAAAACATCCAATAATTATGTTACAGTCCAACTGAAATCACATTTAATCACCCCTAAAAAATAATGTTTTTTAAAAGCATTGGGAAAAGTTTTGTACCACTAGAGTGAAGACAAAAGGTCTGATATTTCTGAGGGGGCGTGTCGGTGTCTGTATTTGATTGACAGAAGCTAGAGCGGTGTGTCGGTGTCTGTGTTTGATTGACAGAAGCTAGAGTGGTGTGTCAGTGTCCTTGTTTGATTGACAGAAGCTGGAGGGATGTGTAGGTGTCTGTCTGATTGGCAGAAGCTAGAGTGGTGTGTCTGTGTTTGATTGACAGAAGCTAGAGTGGTGTGTCGGTGTCTGTGTTTGATTGATAGGAGCTAGAGTGGTGTGTCGGTGTCTGTGTTTGATTGACAGAAGCTGGAGGGATGTGTCGGTGTCTGTGTTTGACAGAAGCTGGAGCAGTGTGTCGGTGTCTGTGTTTGATTGACAGCAGCTGGGGGTGTGTGTCGGTGTCTGTGTGTGATTGACAGTAGCTGGGAGTGTGTGTAGGTGTCTGTGTTTGATTGACAGAAGCTTGGGTCGTGTCGGTGTCTGTGTTTGATTGACAGAAGCTGGACCGGCATGTAGGTGTCTGTGTTTGATTGACAGAAGCTGGAGCAGTGTGTCAGTGTCCGTTTTTGATTGACAGAAGCTTGGGTCGTGTAGGTGTCTGTGTTTAATTGACAGAAGCTAGAGTGGTGTGTGTCGTGTCCATGTTTGATTGACAGAAGCTTGGGTCGTGTAGGTGTCTGTGTTTGATTGACAGAAGCTAGAGTTGTGTGTGTCGGTGTCTGTGTTCGATTGACAGCAGCTGGGGTGTTACACCATATAAACAGAGACAAAGTAAACCTATTGCTCTGGTTACAAGTCATGGACAGACAGCGAGTCCCTAACAAGAATTTTGAAGAGCAACGACCAAACCGTCATCTAACGAATCCGAAGTGACATTTGCAGGTATGTTAACATGCCGTTTAATCCGCTGCAGCTAATTAGCCACCTAGCCTTCCTTTTTCCCCCTGTGAATGTTTGTTTGGTGGCTCGTTCAATAAGCTAAACTGCAGGGAAACATGTTTGTTGTGTCGAAGTTAGATAAGAAGGAAACTTTAGAGTGTGTGGCTCTTGTGTTGTGGTAGCAGGACGCTATCAGGCTCAGTGTGACCATCTGCTCTGCCGATGATAGAAGGCCACGTTATTGCTTTGTGCAAGATTTGACTTGATGTGTTGAAATAAGGACTCCAGCTACGTAAGCAGATGGCGGAAACAGTATTTTTCTCACTTTTGGTTTCTGACTAAGAGGAACACAGGACAAAGTGTTTTACAGATGATGTTTGCTGCAGTAGACAAAAAAAAGGCAGTTTAATTTCAGTTGGACTTTAAAAATTGGATGATACACAATCTAAATAAACATTTCTGACAATGAAGCCTTAAATTTTGTTATTAAAAAGCTGTAACAGATATATATATATATATATATATATACGGAGTAGAGCCCGATCAACACCTTGATATGTCAGTGGATAAGTCACAAGACATTGCAGTACATAAATGCAAAAGACATGGTTGTAGTAACTTTTAAATGTCCCGCCCAGCGCATAGCTTCATCACAGTTCTCTAAATCAGACTTTAAGTTAGCAGCAATGTTATGCTAAACACATATAAGCTTTATAAAATCTAAAAATATTGGTATCTACCCCCAAAAATCCAGTATAAGTTGAGCATCAAAAACGACTGTAACAGTTAATTTAAGTAATTAAATAATAGTAATATTAGATTTGAACTTTACTGGAAATGAATACATTACCATATACAACACTTAATTTGAGGAAATAAGGGTCAACATACATAAAAACACATCTTATAAAACATACTGTAGATATATATATTGCTATTTCTTTTTGTATATCTACAAACATACTGTCAACACTGATCCAGTATATCTACGGCGAGATAATATCAAGAATGAACGTATAAATTGGCGAATAAGCTCTGCTACATTACTGAAAATACCAACAGGAGCATACCCTACAGCTGCAGCGCCACGAGAAGCACTGAGAGCTAATTTATTCTAAATGAGCCCCCTTAATATGCATTAATGGCACTCATCGGCCTCCTGCATAATGTACGCTGACATCAGATAATGTACAGGACGTTGCTGCAGCGCTGACATGAGCGAGGCGTGTGGGTGGCGGACCTGTGGATGCCGGACAGTGGACGGGTATGGTGGTGGTGGTGGGGAGGGAGGAGAGGGGGCTGTCTGGAGGGGATTAATGGGCTTAATGGAAGTGCTGCGGTCATGCTGACAAGACTCAGTTGGAAGAAGAGGGGATTTAGGGAAAGGTCGGAGCAGGAGGTGGGGGGCACAGGTGGCACGAGTGTAGATTTACTCAAGTATTAAGTGCAAGTGAGTTATTTTTTCCTACAGTACATTCATCTAATGGTTAAATTTACTTAGTAGACTGACATTTTACATTAAATGTTAGGGGGAAAACTTTTAAAATGTGAATATTTGCCATTTTTCTCTAGTTTTCCGTGGTAAAAAATCAACATCTTTGTGTTTCTAATTGAACAAAATACGTCATCTGAGTACGTTAACTTGGGTTTTAGGGGGATAATGATCGGCATATTTCACAATTGAAGCACATTTTATACACTGAACAATCAACTGGAAAGGAAAATAATCATCAGACCTGCTGATAATGAAAACAACAGTTGGTTACAGCCTTACAATACTATGGTGGATTATGGTAAAATACAACTTTACAACAAATAAGTTCAACATAAACTAAAATAATTAGTGTTAAAAGAAGATTGTGTTTCAGTGGTGCAAATTTCTAACAACTCTGCAATTAATCAAATGATGTAGACCCATAATTAAATGGAGTAAACATGGACTTTTGGGGTCCAGTTGTTAATAAAGTACTTCTTCCACCATTTGTGTGTGAGATCATCCTGACTGCCCTTTAACTTTCCACAGAAACATACATATATATATTAAGTTAAACTGCGTAGAACACATAGAAACATCAGGCAGTTTTATCCAGAATAAGAAAAAAAAAAGAAAACGCTCTCGTCTTGACAGCTACGCCTCCTCGCCACCCATCTGCTCATGAGAACGCAGTGACAGCTATAACACCGTGTAAGTGTGTCTGACTGCGGTGGGACGAGGCATTAGGAGCAGCGAGGCAGATAAATGCACAGGCGTGTACTTTCAAAACTCTCCTTCGATTCTTGGAAGGCGCCCAACACACATGCCACCTGATCCATTAACAAACAGCCACCGGCCATCGACAGGCTACACACACACACGCACACACACACACACACAGGTGTTGAGCTTGTTTTTTCATATCCTAGAGGGGTATCAGAAAACAGCATTTTATAATAAAATAAAAGAGTGTGAGAGTGGAATTAATGGGATATTATTTGAAAGGTTATAATATTTGGGTGGTGTTTTTATCTGCATTTGTTTAGTCATGTTAATTTTATTTCAATTACTTTCATTTTTGTCCCTTCTAGTGGTTTATTTTCTTCAGACTGCGTCCAAATACAATAAAACTTTTGTATTTCTGAACATCGTAGAACACAAAAAAACTAATAAAACTGATACAGATTTCTATTATATATATATAAGAAAACACATAAAACATTTAAAGCAAACAAAACTATTTCCACATAGTTATCATTATTATTGCATTATTGCTTCCTGCACTGTTTATGCCCCTGGGTGTACACACACACAGTCTGCAGATGCTGGTCAGGGCTGAAAAAGCTACAGCAACCTCCTCTGTAGGTTATCTGGTGAATAATAATAATAATATTCTATAAGTATAGGGCTGCAACTGATGACTATTTTCATTATCACTTAATCTACTGACTATTTTCTAGATTAAGCTATTAATTATTTAGACTATGAAGTTCCCAGAGTCCGAGATGATGCCTTCAAATGTCTTGTTTTGTTTGGCCAAACACTCCAAAACCCAAAGATATTCAGTTTCTTGTCATATAATACCAGAAAACCAGAAAGTATACACATCTAAGAAGCTGTAACCCACTCATTTTTGGCCTTTCCTGCTTTGAAATGTTGCTTTAACAATGATCAAAATGTGTTGCTGATTAATTTGATTATAGATATTAATATAGACATTTATAGGAATTTAATTAAATAGTGTTTATCTGCAAGCTGGATACAAAAATAACAATGTCGGAATAGCATGCATGCAGGTTTGTTTGTCGGCTTTGAGGATCTAAACTTCACTGAAACCAAACGTAAGCGCCACAGTTCAAACAAACGCACACACTCTATAATAACCTTTATGGTTTAAAGTCTCCCTACAGATACAGCTACTGTACAAAGAGACAGAAAAGATAGAGGGACATCAACTCTCATCCTCGCTCCATCTTCACTCTCCGTCTCTCTCTCTCTCTCTCTCTCTCTCTGCCAATATGAAGCCGTTCAGCTGGTGATGAAATATAGCTGCAGGATTAACTACACTTCACGCTATACTGGCTTCTATAAAACTGAGCCTCTGTCATTTATTTCTGGCTTTTACAACAGATGTGCTCATCTATAGACTAATTAAGGTTCTTCTTCATTGATCCCGGTGAAGGGTGGGGCTTGTTCTCCTTCTCTGGCGGGTCGGAGTTCAACACTTCAGAGCGGCCAATAAAACGCACCGTTTTTCAATGTTTGTCTGTTTGTTTAATTCTAGTTGACTGCAGCTCAAACTGATCGCTGAGATCTGGGAACATTGTGACATCGCTACGACAGGAGACAGGCGGGAAAACAAGAAGAGTGAGGGCACCTGAACCACAAGCACCGATTCAAGCGTCCACAGGGGAGAAATCACGCTGTGAGGTTACCGATCACTTTGTCTTTTAAACTCTCTTGGTGTCCTGGCGGTCCCCTTTAGAGTATTGACCACTCAGTAGTTTCATAAAGTGACATAAAGGTGGCGTAATTTTTTCTTCTGAGCACCTGCTAAAGCGGCTGCAACTAGTACATCAACACATCCCGTCCATTAACAACAAGGATCTTTTCAAAAAATAAAGTGTTTTTAATATGAAGGGGAGTCCCAAAAAATCGTGTCATTATAAATCTTTAATTAGTACCCTTCTTCAAAGTTCTCTCCTTGTTCCAGTGCTTCAGCCCGTTGCTGGAAACGGTGGCGAATCCTCTCCCTTTCAGTCCTAATTGTAGTTTGACCAAACTCTAAGCACACGGCACCTATAACTACACCCTACTCCTGTGATATCACTAACTTTTTGGGTCACCCTGTTAACAAAAGGCTCCTAAGTGGCATCAAGACATCAAGGACCACCATAAGAACAACCCCTCTGCCTCCGCTGAACTGTTGGGCGATAATTGGTCACTGCACATGAAAATGCAAACTACTTTAAGCACAGCTGGTCAAAGTTGAACCACAAAAATCAGCCTGTAAACTGTGATCTGATCAGGATCAAGTTTCAAGGCCTGCCTGCTCGCGTTTCTTGACCCGTCAAACTTCTTAGCGATGTCGACATATCCGTAGATCTCCCGCAATTAACCTGATTAAAGCGTTATTATTAGCAAACTATGAAAATAAGACCAGACTTGTAATGAAGCCAAAGTATCCCCTTTAAGGTCTCACAGTGCGGATCTATTGGTTTGTCTTAAGCCGATGACTTCGTCCTGCAGGTTTCCATCAACCAGAAGATCCCCGACTTCCTGGATGTTCTTTGTTTCATTGCACTCGTCTAATCTCGAAACCTCCCACCACCTCTCACTTGTATTGTGAAATATTGGACTTCCACCCACCACAGCTAAGCCGCTTACTGATAATCAGAGCAGATCACAACATCTGAGGCTTAGAAGGGAGTTAAAGCACATTGTTGTCCGCACCCAGAGCGCACAGGTCCGGATCAATTAAAAAAAGTTCATAAATGCTGCGTTTGTCTATGAAAAGGTTGCAAAATTGATAGTTTTTCCTTCTTAATCTCACTTTCATTACCTTTTTTTGGCTTTGTGTGCCAGTGTGGAAACTAAAGGCAGGATTTTAAACAGAGTGCAGAGCCATTTCATCTACCAAACTAGGAAAATTAGCCCAATTAAGTAAAAAAAAAAGGCACTTTGTTGGTTTAATACTCACAAGATCCATAGTTAAGTCTGCAATTCAGGGGGTTTTACAGCACACGTGGGGAGAAATTAGAATAACAACAGCTTCCAAAAATGCAGCTCACGGGATTAAATTCGAGAAATAAGGACTCGTCTATCAATTCTGATAAGCCAAACTGGGGTAAAGTTCGATCAGAAGAAAAAAAAAAACTGGTCAGTGTGTGTGCACAGCATGTGTGTGTGTGTGTGTGTGTTAGGCACTTGTGCTTGCAGGACCAGAGGAGGCCCATTACTCAGTGTGGCTAACCCAAGGGCAGCACTCACATCTGAGTTTATTACCCCGGTTACTCTCCATGTGACTCCTGAGCTCAACGGAGGGTGAGAGAGAGAGAGAGAGAGAGAGAGCGAGAGAGAGAGAGCAGTTAATGGCCATACGGTGGTAGGTGTTTTATGTAGTGTGCGTCTCTGCAGGGACTGTATTATAGGAGCCTGAAAGCAAACACAAGCAGCTCTAATCCCCAGAAAGCTGCAGTGGCGGGAGTACAACGTGCTGCGGGGAGATTTGTCCTCCTCAGAGCCGAATGATTGACACCGTTATTGTTGTGCTCCTCTGGGTCTTTAATTTCTCTAAACTGCGGCTGCATGCGCGTGAACGGAAAACACACACACACACACACCCAAGGACACAAAGCAGACACAATAGCCTTAATAGTATTTATATTTTTAGCATCTATTTGACTACAGAATGACTTGACATGTTTTTTTTGCTGTTACAAGGACAGTTTATCCATGTTTTTGTACTTTTGCAGTCCAACATGATAATATATAAGCCTTCACTGTGCTGGCAGGAATATAGAGGCTAAAATGTCCAGCACAAACTAAAATAACACAAATCCTCACGACTTGACACAATCACACATAATCATGGCGTCGTGTCATAAACGGGTTTTGAAAAGAAAAATAAATCCTTTCAAAAAAAGGAATCAGGCTCCAGAAGATCAATATGAATGACCAGCTATACATAATCATTACAGGGAGGCTGATGAGGTGCAAAATAGAGACTGATTATCCGAGGCAGCAGATGCGAGCTGGAAGCGAGGGATGGAGGCACGGAGGGAAAAGACAAGAGATAAAAAAAACCAAATAGCTTTCTGTGTTTTGATGAACCCACATGGACCCCAGCTGGTCAATAAGAATCCTGGCATCTAAAGTCATCATTTCTGGCCTCTAATTGGGTCCCACGTTGGAAAATTGGCAAGTAAAGTAACTGTTTCCTTTAAATGATCTATGACCTGATCACCTTGTTTTTCCTCAATGGAGACAAACAAACAAGTGCTTTGAAGGGAGAAGCTGAAAAATGGTCTGAATCTCGCTATAATGAGGATTTTCACATTACAACTACAGTGAGAATTCACAGACAGCGTCACACTACAGCGTGGTGTCGATAAGCTAACGAGCTGACAAGTGTTACTATGTTGTTGTTGTTTTTTTTTATAAACATTCAAAAACTGAGAAGCCCCGATGGATGAACACTTAAAAGATAAGGCTGGCAATTTTCTATATTTTTCTTCTTGTCAACAAATCTCATGTGCAAGAGCCAAAACCAACAATGAATTTATCTACTTAGAAGTGTTTTATGTGTGCATCCAAAAGCCAAAGATGTATCTGTTCTTGTCCAAAAACTGTGAGTTTATTTAGACCAAAGACGTATGACTATAACAAATGATCATTTTCAGTCCCTGGAGAGTAGTTCTGTGTAAGGCAGACGCGCCACTGAGCATGTGCATGTGCATGAATGTGGTTCTGTTTACAGCTTCATATCACAACCTCTTGATTTTATACAACACTGTGCGTCGTACATTACTTGAGTGTAAGTACGGCTTACACAGAACTACTCTCCGGAGACTGAAAATGTCATTACTGTTATTAGTCTTTGGAGCAGTTTCTAAACAAACTAACGTGACCAAACTCTTGAAAATGAAGGAACAAGTGCAGCAGGGTGACTCACCGACGTGTTTTTAATAGTTTTTGGACAAATATGGAGGTCTACGGCACAGAGGAATAATATATATGAGGCTTTAGATACACAATACCTTAAATAGATCAGTTCATTGGTTCGGCCAGCCTCATCCTTTAACTGTTTTTATGCCTGTTTTTCTATTTGGGATCCCCAGATACTAAATATTAATAACATTCAAAACCTAACATGGTAACACACTCCTTGTTAGATTTTCCTCGCTGCCATCTTATGAATATCATACAATATATTTGTGTGTGTGTGTGTGTGACCTGGATTGTTTGGCAGCCCTGTTCGTTCTGCAGTGCCTCTGGTTAGAGCCCGTGTTTCACATTATTATCAGCATCATTAAGTCACCATTTGGCCGGATCCCCACATCAAGGACAATGCGACAGCTCAAGGACATTTTACAGTACCTAAGAGGTTATTAAAGCCACATTAACACGCTGTTACATCAATTTGCAAAAATCAAACACCGCACAAACCCTCCGTGATATCTTTCCGTGACCTTACTAACACAAAAAGACGTGCGGCTTACTGTTGACAAGACAGCTTGTTTGAGAGCGCTGATGAATGTGACACTCAAGATAGAAACATGAAGCAGAGGCAGGGGGGGAAAGCTGCAGACAGGTGGTGTGGGGAGCAGTGATGAATGGCAGGTGGGGGGCAATCAAAGTACTCGGGTCTGTGTGCTCTGTTGGCAGCAAGGTTTTTGATTTGACCAGAGACTATCTGAAGGCTGCTAATGAGCCGGGAACATTGCTCTCCGGCTCGCACGCCTCTCTCTCTCCTCTCTCCTTTGTCTCTTTCTTCATTATGCGTCTCTCTCTTTTTCTTCCCTACGTCTCTCCGTGTCGTCCCTCACCTCCCAGATTGAGTCGAGGACAAGGACAACTTTCTAAAAGGGCAGAAACAGCGAGGGAAAGCTAAATTTGTACAGTGAAGCTGCTCTGATGACGCGCAGACAGACGGATAGCTCCGTCTCCCATCTGTGACTGGTCACTTGGGTTTTGGCAATTAAATAGTAAGTTGACCCTGGACAGAAATTAAAATGGTTAATAATTAAAAAAGGTTGGGGAAAAAAGACTAAAACTCAAAAGTGACAGAAAGAAAACTCCAAACTACGCCCATTCACTCCATAAGTTTATCTTTCAATTGGGGCCAAACCATTAATGCACTGGGTAAAGGGTTTACTACACACAGTATACAGTAATCAAAACACCAGTTTTCATTAGTTAGTAGCTAGTTTAAGCATGTCTATAACCTAACAGGACTCTTGCATGCTTCAGTTCTGCCCTAATGACACTGCTGGGGGCACTTGGATGATTAAAATACACTTCCATTTGCCCAAACTGCCCCTGTCAGTGGCCCAAAACCCCTCCGTTTGGTGGCACTACTCCTCTGATGGGTGCCCTTCTAGTTACTCAAGTGCTACGATTGGCCCACGTGCCCTTCTTGGGGAGTAACACCTTTAATCCAACTACCCATCTACCCCTTACCCATGTGTACCCTTCTGGTTGGCCCATGTGTCCTTCTGGTCAGACCAACTGCCCCTCCAGTCGGCCCAAGTGCCCCTATGATTGGCCCATGTGCCACACTGGCTGGCCGAAGAACACCTAAGGGTGGACCAAATGCCCCTCAAGGTGGCCTATCGAGTAAATTTCTTGCACCATCTGCCCCTCTATATTACCCAGACACCCTTCAGGTTGGCCCATGTGCCCCATTAGCATCTGCTGTTGGCCCAACTGCCCTTCTAATTTACTCAAGTGCCCTTATGATCGACCCAGCATGTGCTACTCTGGCTGGCCAAAGCACATCAAACAAGTGGCCCAACTGCACCTCTAGGTGGCCTTAGTAACCCCTCTTGCTTGGATTAACTGCCCCTCTAAACTGCAGGTACCTTTCTGATTGGCCCACACGCCCCATTTGCAGTTGGTGCCCTTCTAGTTTACTCAAGCGCCCATTACAATTGGCCCAAGCACACCTACAGTACAGGTGGCCCAGCTGCCCCTCAAGTTGCCCCAACTGCCCATCTGATTGGCTTAAAAGGCCCTAAGGTTACATCATCAGCCACCTTCACAGACAAAAGGTGCTGCTTTTTCCATTTTTGCCTCCACAGTTTGAAACAGAAAAGATAAACACTCACTTAACTAATTTAAAGTTTTCCATCCGTCTGTCGGCCTCGAGATGAAACCTGCACACAGATGAATAAAAACCTCAATCATCCTGTGCTGCGACAACGCTTCACCAGCTTCTCGGCGTTATATAACAATCAATGAAGCCAATTAAACTCCAGTAATATTCAGAGAGCAGTTCTGACTTTTGTTCATCAACCGACGATTCAAAACGCCACATTCATACCCGACTTTTTAAAGGTCGGACACAAGCAGGAACCCGTCCCCTGGTGGATAATGTGCGTAAGAGTCGAAGTTTTTACACTGCAAGATGGTGAGATGATAAGGCCGGGGGGGTTGGTGGGGGGGGGGGGGAGAAAAAACACTTTGAAAGAGTGCTCTCGCTGCAATTTCCCTCTACACAGAGCGAATGCTGGCTGAATTCAAATTGGGGTTGAAGCTCGGGGGAAATTCAGCCTGTGCTGGCTAAGAAAAACGAGGGTCACCGGGAGGTCACCCGTTTTTTTTTTTTTTCCCCCCCTCAAAGTGAGTAGTGTGAGATGAAATCACAGTTGGAGGGAAAACAAGAGCGAATATTGTGTGGAAGAATTTCCCTAAAGAGACGCTGGGTGACTCAGCAGTAACAACCCTCGGAGTGTCACCGAGGCTGCTGCTGCTGCTGCTGCTGCTGTTGCTTCCCTGCGTCCTTGTTTATGAGTCTTTATTATTGCTTTCATCTCCTGTTTTCTTTACCTCTGCTTCCAGGAGCAACTGCTCTTATTTCAGCAGCTGCCGCAGCGACAGCTTCTCTCTGAGACAAAGGATTATTATTTGAGAGCCAAACGAGCAGAAAATTATACAGTAACATCCACTGATGAACGCTGAACCACAGGAAGGAGTTTTTGTCTATTTGACCCATCAGAATTACATTCTCCCCCGCTGGTGTCTTACATCTGCATCTGAGCCTTGTTCTCATCGGTGAAACGCCTGCCATCCTTTCACAGTACGTCTGATGAAGTGGAGGGAAATGCCTCGAAGGCCCGAACACTCCTTCTAAATCTCGTTCCTATGAATTAATTATCCAAAGGCTAATTGTTTCCTGGACCTCAAATTTGGCCATCTGAATTAACCTTAAATTGTTTTAATGAGACGGATGTTACCGCTAAAGTGTGTTCAGCCTTCGGCGATGGGAATAGACGAGAGGATGATGAGTTAGTGGAGGACGGGGAGGATGGAAGGAAGATTTAATTAGAACCAAAAATTGAGTATAAAATGTGTGGACACAGTGTTAATTCGCTTATGGTCACGCCCGGCAGGATGGACGAAAGTTGGTCGGGAATGATCAGGTGTCATCATTTTTGTGTTTCGATTTCAATTTCAATGAAACATCTGGTAGTTTATGGGTGTTTATCCTGTGTGGCAGCAACAGAAAACTAATCAGCAACTATTTTAACAATCAATTAATCATTAATTAACTCAGGCTCTCAAATGTGAGAAGACTGTTAGACAGACACAACAAGACATTTGAAGACCTTCTTCACCTTGGAGCCAATGAAACTGGGATATTTACACCAAACAGCCCTATTATTTTAATCAAGACTGACAAAAAAATCCAGATTAAAAGGCTTTACTCCCAGCACTTGGATGAATTTTGGCGCCACCAACTTTGCAGGATCCATTTTTTTCTCGACGGACTAGTTACTGATCTGTGTCATCTTGCAGCAAACAACGACATTTTAGGGCTATGAAGACGTAAATTCAGGTGAAAATGAGTTTAAACGGATCCTGATGTTTGAGCCTTAGGAAAGAAGAGGAAGTAAAGGACAGTTGATAACTAATAATGGTAAAAGATAATGGTGGATAATGGTAAAAAATGAACAAAGAGTGGACGAGGTCATCACAGGGAAGGCGCCCAGATTGAGATTTAAGTTGTTCTACTGTGTCTTTAATGGGTATTTAATTTATGATTTGTATTTTTTTGTTTAATTCTCATCTTAAGTTTGTATTGTCTCCCTTTTTTGAGTCAGTTATTGATCATTATATTGATCAGTGTGATCTTAAACTGCTGTTTGTTTCATTGTTGCCGTTGTCGTCAGGCTGCCGATCTTAATGAGGATCCGCATAAAGACAAAAGAAGTATGACATTTTGTCTGAGAGAGGACAGACCTGAAAATCTCAGTGAGGCTTTTCTGGCTGGATGAAGGTTTAATTACATTTTTAAAAACCTTCTTCCTTCTTATAAGAATAAAACCGTCAGTTGCTGATGTAAAACTCCATATTGTTAAGCCACATACTGCGTGCCTGACTGTGACGCTTTTTTATTTCCATTTTAAAGTGGTAGCGATGAAAAGCTACTGCTGTAAAGTCCAAGGACAGAGCATGTATGGAGATAAATAAAAATCACATAAAATGCAGATTTGAATCTCGGATACTGAGATGCCACTCACAGATTATACAAAAGGAAGTCAGACGCTTTTCTCCCTGCCTGTTCTTCCTCTCAGGTTTGAGTGCCAGAGCACAGAACTGATTGAGTACCACCTCTGCCCAAATTTGCATCTGAATGACTTAAACCTTATATGGTCAGAGAGGGGAACCGGAACTGCAGGAGCTTCCTACCCCCCCCTCCTCCTCCTCCAACCCCCTCACAACTATGTCCATATTTAGTATACGGAAGAAAGATGATGTCGTTTTCAGCCGTACTGACATCACCGACGAGCCATTTTTGGTGTGCGCATCGAGCATCGTACTCCTCCTCTTCTTCCTCCTCCTCCTCCTCCTTCTTCTTTTCGGTGGCGGCTCCAGTCGAGGCGTTTCGTTTCATCTATTTTTAGAAATGTGTGCAGAGTTGGCGTGTTCTCCCAGGGCTGCCTGAGCACCCACATCAATGCAGGGGCGTTTCGCAGACGCGGAGAAAGCCAGTAGTGAAAAGAGAGGAGAGGATGATGAGTGGGATGACACTTCTACTCTGCAGTCAGAGAGCATCTCTCTCTCTCTATCTCTCTCTCTCTCTTCATACACGGGGAGTCGTGCAAGCAGAGCGGTTGTTCAAACTCTGACAGCATCGTGTAAATTAAGAAATAACTGAATGAAACACGGTGAGGCATCATTTCCTCCCGTGCAGAGCTCTCGGGGGCTGCGCGGTATCAGCTGTGCAAAGTGATAAACATCACCGCTCTCCATAAACAAGTGTCCCCATGAGGAGATGTGAGTCAGTTTATTTTGGGCTACAGAAGTGGATAATAACCGTGTAATGTTTTTTTTTTTTTTTTTTTTTTTTGTATGTACTAATTACCCAGTATGAGCACCGCCTGCTCCGGCATGTGATGGCGTGTGTATGTACAGTAAACGTGTGTGTGTGTGTGTGTGAAGGCAGCTTAAATCTATCATTAAACCGCTCCCCTCTGCCTCTGCTGCAGTTTCTAAAAGTTACACGCCAAACAGCCAAACTTCTGAAATGAAAAATAACAAGCTATAATCACAAAACACCGGAAGCCTTTCCACAACGCCGCGATGAACATCTGCGTGTAATAACTTCTTCTTCTTCTGCGGTTTGATTCATTCGGGTTAACTGTCTTATCGATACCTGGAGTTAAGAAGCAGGTGTGAAATGAGACCGGATTGTCTGATAATTGAGAATTTGGTATTCTGACTTTGCTTATTTGCTATCGAGCTTCCATCTATGCATCACCATGAGTCAGCCGAGCCTAGCCGTGTATAGCCTGGACTTTATTTTCATAATCAATTAACGTAAATGATTAATTGAGAAAATAATCAGGGTTTTTTTTTTTGTCTATAAAATGTCAGAAAATAATGTTAAATGTTGTTATAACGTCTTTAAATCTTTGTTTTTCTTCAAAATCGGCCCAAAACCAAAAGATATTCAGCTCAGTACGACAATGAAAAACATAAAATCATCTCATTTGAGGAGCTGGTGTTCGTTATTATCACTTAAAAAGACGACTAAAACGATTATTCAAACACTAATAAAGTTGGTGATTCATTTCCTGTTGATTGTTTATCACGGCGTAAAGAGTAAAGCTGCAGCATTTAGTCTATTAGAGCTTTTCACCGCTGACATTTTTGTCTTATCAAAAGCAGGAAAAAGCTCAGGTGTAAAATTACATTAACGACGGCTCCATTAACCATCACATGTCAGCGAGCCAGCAGACACATTACCAGAGCTGACTCACCGAACGCAGCCAGCATTAAACCCCACATGTGCTTCTCCTGCTTTAACACAAAACAAAACAAAAAAAAAGTATTTATATGTCTTCATTAGATCTATCTTAGAGCCTCAAGCCTCTATATGGTGACCATCATCTTTACATTACAGTCTTAACCAAGACCAATCACAAAACATCTCAGTATGACATCATGATTAACCTGAAGGGTTTTTACTACGAAGCAAGTTCAACATATCCAGACTTTCTTTATGTGAGCTGGCTCGACAAACCCTAAACCCTAAGTGGTATCATGATGGTGGATCTGAGCTTTCTTTGTTAACTCAGACTTTCTGCTTCAGGCTCTGTGCAACGTTTTTCCAATTAAAATGGACCAATCAGGTGCCGCCTGCTTCAGTCAGGAGCAGCAGGTCGTTATAACGGAGAGCTGTGAAGAATATAAATATATTATCACATCAAAAAGCAGCAAATAAGATGAGAGATGAATGCTGGTCGTGTAAATTTGTTAATTATAAAACACTAATTCATTAACTTATTAACTAGGTAATTAGTTTATATACTTATTTGATCACTCAGTGCTCTTTTAAACTTTAAACTAGATGCAGCAGATTTAAACTTTATAGTCAAGAGGTGCATTTAGGTGGAAATCACTTCAGGTTCTGACCAAATTAAAGTGAAATTAATATTATAGATTGAATGTTATATGTGATAAATACCAATGAACTAATCAATTTTATTTTTGTTCAAAGTATTTCTTCATTTTTTATTATTATTTGAAATACAGTTTGATATATTATAATAAAATCCCATCCCGCACAGTAACCCAAACCTCCTGCACCGTTACAAATTAACAATATGACATCAAATCATTGATAAGTTCAATAAAAGCCTGATCAGTTTTCTAAACAAACTGTTTTCTAACAGCTGCAGTGTTAATCAGGTAGTTACTGTAAGGACGGCCGATTTCAGCCGAAACTCAGATCATAACCTGCTCCCATGCTCCTGCTCTGTTACCATGGTGATGTAGCCAGGTTAAAACAGAGCCACCTGCATGACACTGAAAACCTTGAAGGCTTTAGTCTCAACATACCTCGCTAACCCACTAATCTGGCTTCGTAGTAAAAACCCCCTCTGGGTTTGGTTGCCGTGTTTGTTTTGTATTCACATGACATGAATCTGGACTCAATGAGAACCAAGTAAAGACCAAACTGCGGATCCTCAGGCTGCGGACGCTCCGGCAGGTTGTTGTACCTGTTTGTATGTTTCACACAGAAACAGATAGTGAACATAGCTGTGGAGGAATGTGAGCTATGTTCAGTCATGCTGCAGGAAAAACTGCACGCAGCTTCAATCCACTGACTCAGAGAAATACTTCAGTCCAGAGTTTATAGAGCAGAATTCATCCCAAACTTCAAATTTAACTTGTGATTCCACCTTAATGTCAGATATATAAAAGGTCTTATGGTGACTTATAACTTATAAAGTAATCTAGAATATCTTTAAACCTGCATTCATGGATGTTTTAGCCACTTGGGGGCAGCAACAAATCTACCGCCTGGTGAATGTGAGTCTAATCTTCTCTGTCTTTTAGCTTCTGTTTCTGCTCTCTAACAACTCCTGAGGGAAATATCTGACTCTTCAGCTGCTAAATGCTACCAGCTAGTCTACAGATAACTGTGTGCTGCTGAGCAGGTAGCGTACGGCGGCCTTTTAGAGCCTTTTCTCTGAAAACAGCTGCCTGCTGCGGCACCTAACGACACTATGAGAGCACCGAGAGTAAACAAAAACAGCTGGACAGCTAAGCAACGAGCTGAAACTCAACTATAAAGCTCCGTAAAGCCGAGAGGAGCTGCAGAGCCGCTGATCATTCTCTGTTGCTGAAGCTAATATGTAAGATCATTCATCAACAGTCCAGTGTTTCCAGCCTGCCTCGCCTTCTCAAACCCCAACCTTCCCGTCCTCTCCCGGTCTCACCCGGTCACGTGGCGCTCCACATCCTGCGCTCATGTGCTAATGCCATTAGCCACTGTTCATCTTAATGCTCTGATTAATTGCATTGTTTCAGCGACAGGCAGAGCCTTTCTGCCAGAATTCACTCTGTGAGTTTAAAGTCCAGGGGCCTGTTAATTCAGCTTTGTCGCAAACCGCACTCTCTCTCTCCCCCCCATCCATCCATCCACCCTCGACACAACCCAATTATATGAACAATTACAAGTTGGCCGATTTTTACAAATCTGCCTGCAGTCCTCATCAATTATGAAGTGTGAGGTAAAACCCTGGGCGAGTGATTATCCCCGACAAACACACACACACACACACACACACACACACACACCCTCCCTTATCTGTGGCTCTGTGGTCTTAGCACTGGTCACAGCCACAGGCACGTGCTGGCTGAGGCAATGTGCAGCTACACACACACACACACACACACACACACACACACACACACGAGCAAATCCTTGTTATCTGCTAATTAATACGTGTAGCAAAGCTTGAGAATTTTTTAACTTGGTGCCACAACAACAAAGCTCGAGGCTCTCTCTGACCTCCTCTGGACAAAAATAGATGTAGAAATCCTACAAGAAAATCCTCTTACTGTTATTATTATTATTATTATTATTATAATTATTATATAGGAACAGGCTGAGGGAGGCGGATTACTTCATCACAGATCAATGAATCCATAAAAGGAGATAAATCGTTTTATCTTGCATCACATTAGTTGTTTCCTCAGACATATTACTATATTTGGGAACGCATTTGTAGAGATTTGGAGTGACTAAGAGAGGAAACAGCTTCACGTGAGCTTCCCGATATCACATGATCTCTCGGAAACTTCGTCACCTACGGAGTAATTTAAGGAGTCCTGCAGTTTGACCTTACAGCCGACCTGTAGCGACTAGTTTAAAAAACAACATTTCTCCTGCACACAATAACGGAATATGCTAAAGCATCCGCAAAGCAATAAAGCGTCCTCCTCCTCCTCCTCCTCCTCCTCCTCCTCCTCCCCTTTCCTTCAGTCTGCACAGACCACAGCTGCTCTGAGCCCTACTGATATGTGGAGACGGCATCAATCCATTCTGCTCAGCCTAGTCTGTCATTTGACTGGAGGCGGAGGGGAGGTTTGGCTGAGTTAAAGGGCTGCTGAGTCATGCTTAGGCTGCCAGAAAAAAAAAAAAAAAAAAAAGGGGAGCACAATACAAGCAACATGCAGACAAAAGACAACAGAAGCATAGAAAACAGGCTGATGGCAACGGACAGATGGATGATGGGATTTCCTGTTATGGAGTTTGCATAGCAAGGCTACATTTTTATTTTGTATGCATTCATTTTTATTCATCTTTGCACAAAAACCTTGCACACTAAGTCAGTTTTTAAGCTTTATTAGATTTGAGTTGTGTTTTGCAGGACGTCGATGCAAAAAAAAAAATTAAAAAATAAAAGACAGACAAACAGTTTTGGAGTTTTCACATGCAAATTAAAGGGGTGCTGCTGGTGTGCTGCTTTAATAATTGAATGTTTAAGATGAAGCATGAGGCGTGTACGTTCAATTAAAAGCCGCAGGATTACAGCGAGAAGCTCTCTCTCTCTCTCTCTTCTCTCTTCTCTCTCTCAGCCTTTTAAACATCCGTGATCTCAGAGTGGTCGGGACGAGATCACCGTGCGAATTACGGAGTTTAAGCTGAAACGGAGGGGACGGTAATGAGCTTTTCACCATTCAAAATTAGAGAGCGGGGCAGACAAGCTCAACTGAGTATTTACTCAGAGTGATGCAGGTGGTGGAGGGGAGGGTGAGGAGGGGGGGATGAAAAGTGCGGAGGGAGCGCCAGAATAAAAAAAAAAAAAAAGGTCTTCCCATGAATAATGAATGCCGCTTTGAAAATCCTCCTCACTCGCCTCATATATATATCCCTGTTTTTACCCTCCTCTTGCCAGCTATCCCTCCCTCCCTCCTTTCTTTCTTTCTGCTGTCTCCAAGTCCACGCCTGCTATCTTAAGTCACATCGGGTGGGGGGAGAAAAAACAAACTCACACTCCTCTGCATGTGACTTTTAGGGGGGCTGCAGGGGCGAGGGGGCTTCTACAACTAATCACACAACTTTGCAACGAGAGCGCAACACTGATACTGATGTCTCACTTCATACAGATGTTCCTGAAAATGGGCCTCCAACTCTCTCTCTCTCTCTCTGTCACCTATGCAAATTAGCACAAAATACAAGTCTATAATGAGCAAAACCAGAGCTGATCCAACCGAAACCAGACGACACGCCGTGTGAGAAGTGTCGTTCCTCACATCATGCGCTGTAAAATATGTCGAAAGGCTTGTTATGAACGGGAGGACGGGAGCTCACCTCGCTTATGTATGTGTGCCTGTGTGAATATCAAAAACTTGTGAATGTATTAGAGCTTTTATCTCCTCTTCAAATGTGAGAAAAGAAACAAAGAGATTAAAACAAATGCTGTGACGAACAGGCAGAATTAATTCTTCCCAAAATCATAATGTGTTCGAGTGAATTAGGGGGGAGAGGGAGGGGGGAGAGGGGGGTGATAATGCAGGAAATCATCTCCAGTGTGCAGTGACAGGAGGACTAATGCTCTGTGTTTAAGCACCTGAAGGTGTGTGTGTGTGTTTATGTGTGTGTCCGGTTTCAAGTTGGTCATCAGCTGCTTATGCTCAACAAACCCGAGCTATCCCGTCCTCCCTTCCTCCACCACCCCACCAAAAATAGCGTAGGGTAGAGAGGAGGGGGTGGGAGGGGGGGGGGGGGGGGGGGGGGGCCCTACAGCCACTACGAGGACTCACCAAGATCCTTAGAGCCTTGACTTTCGCTGGCCATCTCGCCCATCCGCACCAGAGCGTCGAAGTAGCCCTTTGCAGCGTATGTGACACCTGGAAACATGGAAGCATTGGGCATCAGATCAAAGGTGCGGAGTTGGGGGGAAAAATATATATATATATATATCGTTCTTCTTCTTCTTCTTTTCAGCTCTGCAACCCTTCCTCCCTTCCCCCCCCTCCCCGCCCTCCCACCAAAGAGAGAGGTGAGGTCGGGCATGGGAAATAAAGAGCGACAGGCGGAAATGGAGACCAGGCAAGGAAAAGAAAAAAAAGCTCTATGGAGGCAACTACAGGAAGCAAAGTACAGAGAGAAAGCTACAAAAAGAGCACAAGATACTTTGGAGTCTTTAAGAGATTAATAACTTGCCTCTAATGAAATGTAGCCATGCAGACAGTTAGATAGAGGTCGTAATCTATCTCTGAAACATCTGCCACCACTGCGTTTTGGAGCCAGTTAGCGTAAGTTAGCTAATTTGAATACAACCCAGTCCACCCAGCGACGTACAAAAGATCCGAAAGCTGGTTCAGACCATCAGGGTCATTACAGAAACAGTTAATATCAGCTAATTAACATGAAATCCATGAGAAACGTCCCTAAAGTACAACAGCACGCTCTCTCTGTTACGCTAAAACAACACACGAGTCCGCGTCGGTGCTCGATTCAGATACAAAACAAAGACCCGGTCCAGACAGTCCCTTCTGAATAACACATCCATGAGTTTTAAAAAGCTTTAATGAACTATGAAACAGGCTTTCATTAATCTTTTTCAAACCCCTCAGCGACGTGCGTTCGCCTGACCGACCCAACACCTTCCTGATGGACAAACCTCCGTCTGCACCCGCAGAGCAACAGCCGACGCAGCAACCTCACTTATCGCTTGGAAAAACTTGACTTATGCATCACACCTGCAAGTCTTTTTGTTGCTTCTTTATTGTGAGAAGTGAAGCTGAAAGAGGCTTATTTCTATTAATCAACACCGGAGGGAGGTTCTGTTATGCTTATGGCTGCAGATTGTGTCCACATGGTGAAATACTTTCAGTTTTTGCCTATTAAATCTCAAATTACCACCACTGAATCATGCATTCTTGGTATATTTTCACTTTATTTTATTGTTATCATCATGATTTAACATTTTAAATAACTCATTATGAGGATATCTTGACACACAAGAGTTTATTTACTTCCTTATTTGCCTGAAGAAGATCTGCAGCTGGTTGAAAAGTCCTCTAGCGTGATGATGGACGGTTGTTTTTGTGTGCATTAGTCTAAATCAGTCCGTGTTTAATCTGTTTGAAAGGTGCTATACGATATAAATAAAGTCTGATTGAACCGTCTGATTGATGTAAATTATTATCAATATTTTACGGTTATCAGCTTAATAGTCTTGAATGATGATCTGCAGCATGCGAAGCAAGTTAAAAAGCTCAACCTTGATGCTGCAGATTCGATATAAATTATGTGGATTCAATACTAAAATTAATGAGATTCGCCGTCACCCCGGAGGTGAAGGGAGATTAATTTGTGCTACTTTCAAAACTGACATTTCCATTACTCTAAAGACGAGACCAAAAAGATCTATCTACATGGCTAGATACCACTGAGGAATCTTTAAAAACCCTAAAAAAACAACCCTCCGATGACGCCAAAGCGCTCTGCGATTCAAATACGGCAGCCATTATTCTCTCTCACACACACACACACAGAGAGAGGCCAGAGACACACCGGCTGAGACATAACAGTGACTCAGGCGGCTCCAAAAAAAAAAAACTGGGGCAAGATGGCACCGAGCGGCGGTGACGGTGAATTAAAAGCAGGTCAGAGGTTTAGCTACGCAGGGACTGACAAGCCATGATGACAGAGGACACATGTCCAGTCAGAGGGGGGCGGAGGAGGAGGGGGGGGGGGGTACATATGGATGAGGGCAGAGCCAGCCGTCATAGTGATGGGTGGTTTGTGCTTTGAACTGCCAGAGGACACCGAGAGAAGAAGAAGAGACAAAGTATTTATACCTGCGCTGGGTTGGAAAACAATGGAAATCTATTCAGTTCAAGTTCTAGTTGTTTTTGTGTGGAAACCCCACACAGAGACACAACACTGCTGTGCAAGTTCTGAAAGTAAAGAGAGTCCAGCATCATCCGTCTGTGCTTAACGGCTTCAATTCTTCAATATGACAATTTCAAGACGACCCCTATATCTCAGCCTGTGTTCACTCCGCCTTATCAAAACCATGAAAAAAGGGCCAACAGCGGTGCAGATTCCTTAATCTGACTTAGAGTTAAGCTACTGGTGGTGGGATGTGAGAGGAGCGTCAGGGGGAGCAGAGAGGTTGGAGGTGAGGGCGACGACGGCTGGGTGAGCACACGGCTAATTTAAAAAAAATCGATGTCCGGAGAAATCCCCAGCCAGCTGTGGGAGGGGAGGAGTGGGAGGGTACAGGTGAGGAAGGATTAGCTGCTTCGCTGTCTGTCAGCTGGGAAGCGACAGAGAGGTAGGAGGAGAAAGAAAGGAAGGAGGAGGAGGAGGAGGAGGAGGAAGGTCTGCCTGTAAAGTGGATTAGAACAGTGATATAAAGCTGATAGAGAGCAGAGAGCGCAGAGAGCGTCAGTGTGAATGAAACACAAACAAGAGAGAAGCTTAAAATCAGCTCAGATCAGCCGTCGAGTCGTCGCTCTGAATCAAGTCGTCCACAACAATCAATCATCCTTCCCCCTCACAGGAAGCAGGAGGATCTGATTAGAAACAGCTCCAAAGAGACATCTAAACACTGCAAGTTTTTTTTTTTTTTATTCTTTACATCACGTCAAACTGTCCCGGCAGCATCTCAGTGAAAGTTCTTGGTATAATCTTGATATCCGGTTAATAATTCAGATCGTGTAAATCATTTATCAAGCAAAAATGTCCCGGTTACAGCTCCTCAAATGTGGGGATTTTGCAGCTTTTTTTTTTTTTTTTTTGCTGTTTCGCATCATTATTAATTGATTATCTTTCGGTCCGTGTTTTGGACTGTTGGTCAAACAAAATGACTAGATGAGGAAATATTTGGCAGATCATCCGCTAATGAAAAAGATTATTTGTTGACGTCCTGAGATAATGATTTGGATCGAGTTCAGAACAGTTATATGTGAACTAGCAGCTGCAGGAAATGGTTTTGTGACGTCTTCAAAACCAAATATGTTCAGTTTACTGTCTTAGAAGACTAAAGAAACCAGAAAATAGTCACATTTGAGAAGCTGGAACCAGAGATTTTCTTTTTTTTTTTAGGATTAATCGATTATTAAAATAGTTTGGGAGTTAATTTAACAGTTGGCAACTTGTCAATCTATTAATTGTTGCAGCTCTAGATGGAAACAAGAGATCTCAAGAGTGGAAATTTCACCTCCTGGCCAAATGTAAACCCACTTTTAACCTCCTACTAGATGTCTTCTGACCTTTAAATAACCACATCAGTGCTTACTTTCACACTTGCAGCCTCTTCCACTCACAAAACACACACACGACCTCGGTGCGGCTCCTACGGCGCCGCGCCGAGGCCCCCTCCATAATAAAAAAAGATTTCAGGCCAAGCATCACATCCCAAACCACACTGCCAGTCCTCATCTCATCTCTCTGGGGAAGCAGAAACCTGCCGCCCCAGTTCTAGTTTCTCTCTCCTCTTTAAAAAAAAAAAAAAAAAAAAACCAGGCTGCACTGGCATTTTTCTTTTTAGCCACAATAGATGCTCGCCGGGTGCCCGGCCGCCGCTCTGCACCGCTCCACTCTAAAACCCCGCTGCCTGGCATTGATGAAGTGTAATCCCCACTCAGGGAGTCGCAGGGATATTTTTAGCCTTATCTATCAGACCGGAGTGAGGCCTCCTTTATTGGTCTTGTGTGCTGCTGTGAGTCTTCCCTGCATTTTCTCTCCCTCTCTGTCTCTCTCTCTCACGAAGGAGAGTCCAGCATACTAAAAAACACACACTTTCTTTAACTTCCTCCCTGCAGAGTGACATGTGAGAGCGGATTTTCTTATCAATAAATGAGCTCAAACATGCTTGGGAGGTTTCTCTTATCTTAAAAAAAAAAGAAAAAAAAAAAGACATGTACACGGCAACGCTAAGATCGCCTCCGGGCCAAATCAGGAAGCATGAAATAACTTAATCAATGCCGACTGGCTAATCAAAGCCTGTGAAACACAGCCGAGTCTGTTCATGTTTCATCTTAAAAAAGGTCAGTTTCTTCTTTTCCCTTCCACATGCTTTTATTTTTTTTTTTTTTAATTTTTAAATCGAACCCCCCCATCTTTGTCCTGGATACCGGCTCCGTCCGCTCTCCTTTTTCCTCGGGCCCCCTTGAGGAGGCATCGTTATTCTCTCAACTCCTCCTGTTCCACTTCCCATTGGCTTATGCTCCACTTAGCTCCCCCCCAAAGACATTTCCAACACATTTGTCTTTAACCTTGAGTCTTTCTCTTTCTTTCTCTTTCTCACACACACACACACACACACTTGCATGACCGTGCTAACACACCTGTGTGTGAGCCACAAAAAGCAACGTGTAGAGACATTTAAGATCAATGAACTGGTGCTGGAAGAGGAGGAGGAGGAGGAGGGGGGAGGACATGAAGACATGGACATCATATGTGACACAGGAGACGGTGGATGTTTAAGAAAGCGCAGGGCCGTCACTTTCTGAGACGAGAGCATCAAACTAGCTTCTGTGTTTCAAAAGACGTCAAGCTTCAGGATTCTGGCTCGATGCGCAAACAACTCTTACAGAACATCTGTGTCGTCATCGCAGCTCGTCTCTACTCGAGAGGATAATAAAAAGCAGCAGCAGCAGCAGCGCCAAGCGTCCGGGTCTCAGTTGGCCCTTTGCCTGGACGATACCGGACAAACAGGAAGAATGGAAGAGGAGGAGGAAGAGGAGGAGGAGGAAGGACGGGGAGGAAAAAAGAAAAAGGACAAAAAGACAGAAAGAAAACATTCAGATTGGTTGGTGTGTACTCACTGGTCAGCGCCTTCTCGTAGCTTTTTCCCATGGCTATGAAGTTCCGCAAGCAGGGGTTGAACTGCTCCATGATGGACTGGAAGAGGAGGGCGAGAAAAAAAAAAAAAAACACACAACAGCAGGTTCGGTTAGTCAAGAAGCAGGAAAGATGCAAACAGTGATATGAGCTATACTGACGGAGCACCACTCTTTACTAGGGCATGAACACACACACACACACACACATGCACACACGCACGCGTACATATATAACAGAGTCAGCTGAGCCAACCGGGAAGAAGAAGAAGAAGAAGAAGAAGAGTACAGCAAGGATTCATTTCAAGCTCACGGCGAGGACTGGAGGAACGAAATAGAGGGAGAAAGAACGAGAAAGAGAGGGAGAGCAAGTCACTGAGGGGGGATGTGTGTGTTCATATGTTGCAGTATGTGTGTGTAAGTGTGTGTGTAAGTGTGTGTGTGTGTGTGTCCTTCTGTCGCTATTAAAATTAAACCTGGTTTTGGCTGCAGACTCTCTCAGCTCAGCAGCAGACTTGGACCCATCACTGTTTCCCTCCGTCTCCCCAACACTCCCTGACCTCTGGCACACTGCTCCTGCTAATTGCTTTTTTTTTTCTTTTTCTTTTTTAAATTATAAATAAACCTATTTTCTCACTTACCTGGAGGTGCAACTAGTCAGAGAAAAGCTGACACTAACTAACCGCAGGGTTACGGTGAGCTGACCCTTCTCTGCTGCTCGTTAAGACGATAAACACGACGCTGCTACGCGGAGTTTGCAGAGACATTGTTTTTTATAATTTGTCATATCAAACAAGCTCCTTCTGTGATGATCAGAGGAATTTATTTATATGATGAATAATTGATCACAACAACAAAAAAAAAGAAGAAGAAGTATGAAGGAGAGAAGAAGAAAATCATAAACGATATTTCCAAGATTATCTGTTTTAATTGACTTATTTTAAAATCAGACTTTCCTTCTTTACATCAGCTGTACTTGATTTAGTGCCTTTGCTTATACACACACACACACACACACACACACACACACACACACAGAAATGTAAAGGTCAAACAGGGAAAGGTGACGCGGCCTTAAAATAATATCACACTGTTCTGCAGTATTTTTGTAATAACTGTATTTTTCAACACATCACAACTTGAACAGCGACTGACGATTATTTTTACTTTATGTTTATACATAAATGTACATAAAATGTTAGAAAACAGTGAAGATAGTTGTTTCGACAACAGTCTAAAACTCCTAATAAACACTTTTACTGTCACACAAAACGAAGAAAAGCTGCAAACGACGAATGTTTTGCGATTAAACGGTTATTCAAACAGCTGCCGATTGATTTTCTGTTGATCGGCTGATCGACAAGTTGTTACAGCTTAAATGACAATACCGTAAATACTGTAATATTCTTTAAACACAGTTAGTTAGTTTCTGACATCATCTGTCTGGTTTAACAGTGAAAACTTCTGCTGATTGAAACGATTGTTGGACGTAAAACCGAAACAAAAAGCTGAAAGACTCAACAACAGAGCTGCAGAGTCAGGTGATAAACCATCGATGAGTTTGTCACTATGAGCACCATTTTTTTTGTACGGGCAGTGAAGTGTTTCTGCATCCAGACACACGACAACAAGCAGCAGCTTCAGTCTCAGTGAACGAGTGAAGAGAAAGAAGAGACGTACAGTAAAACTCATTATACTGTCTCTTTGTCTCTGCAGTGACTCAGCCGCCCCCTCAGTCCACGCTGCCCTTTCACTTCTGCTGCACCTCCAGCAAAACCCTGCAATTTACAAAACAGCAGCTCTCTTTCTTTCTTTCTCTCTTTCTCTCTCTGACTTTCTTTCCCAACTTTGAAACAAGCAGAGCAGTCAGACGAGCAGCAAAAAGACTGAAGACAGAAATTAGAAGGAACGGGAAGAGAGACGGAGGAGGAAAAGATTCGACTTCATGCGAACATCATGTTAGAAATGAATGAAATCAACAAATATTTTATCCTTAACGTTTATCAGATGTTTTCAGCTTACATTGCTGATATTAATCTCAGCAGCTGGTGAAGACCAAACCAGATCAAATCAGTTTCTCAGGACCGAAATCTTTAGTTTCAGCCTGCTGTTAGCGACGCATGCGACAAAATTAATGATAGTAGAGGTGTGGAAGTTCTCGATTTGAAGATGTATGGTGATGCGGACGATTCTGAATCGATCCACAAACGTCAAACATCGATTTTATAAAAGTTGGTGACAAACAACAAAAAGGTAGGTAGGAAGTACCCGTCTACAGTCTACAACACACACTGGAGTTATCCTGCAGTTCATCATCACATAAAAAGGCAGCAATTACAAGCTTTTATTTTTAATTTAATGACTAAATAATTACCTTTGCAAGATGATACTTTAGTATATTACAGTAACTCAGAGACTAACGTTAGCGGAGCGAAGCAGCGAACTCCAGCAGTAACAAACGAGACCGGCTGCAACACTTTAAACCAACTCTGAGGTGAAGAAAACAACTCTACAGAGAAACCAGAGCTCAGATAACCAGAGTCAATCAGTCAAGTATCCGTCACATGTGTGTTTTTGTAATGTTTATACACTGATGATTCAGCTTTTTCACATCGTAGACGAGAGCTCAGATCGATCTGACTAAAGGATTAAAAGAGAGCTGATGAGGTGAAGATTCGCACTTCTACTAAAGAACCAGGTGATTTCCAAACACAGCTGTTCATCTTTTGTATTGATTATTTAAACGAGAGTTTCAAGTTCATCCAAATAGTAGAAGAAGAGCTCATGAGACTTTTTACTCGGTGCCACGTTCCGGCGTGACCAGACCTTTATTTAGTTCAATTTTTTTTTTAAAAATCCTGCAAGGAAACAAATGTTTAAATAGGTTAATACATTTTTACAGTGTGGGATTATATATTTAAAAAAAAGGAGGACGCAGAAAAAAGGGGGACAGAGAGAGGAAGTAGGAAGAGGAAGGAGAGGACGCTACGAGAGACGCCTGCTAATGCGACGCCGGCGGACACCTCGCAAACTTAGCAGGAGGAAGTAGGGCAAGAAGGTGCAGGTAGAGATGTGGATGGAAACTGAAACTGACTGATCAGAAAATACATCATCACTACTGGAGTTGTGTGTGAGGCTGAAGTAGATTTTTTCTTCTTTAAATTAAAAAAAAACTAGAAAACTGGTTGTACTTGAGATCAAAAAGCACCCTGCTGTGGATTCTGGGGGAACATTGCTGCACTGCCAAAAAACGTCTGATGTCATAATCAGCAAGTACACACACACACACACACACACACACACACACACAAAGGAGAAAATAAAGAGGTTAGTGGTTTCTTTGTGCATTTCAGGGGACAAACAGACCTATTTATACCCCTCTATTCCCTTCTCGCCCCCCCCCCCACCTCCCCTCTCCTCATCTCTGGGTGTATTTTCTGTTACGTAAGGTGTCGGCTGATGAACAAACAGAGAGTCCGTGGAAGTGCTCCAGCGGCGGTAATCATCATCGTGACTGAACCACCGCCTGCCTGGCAAGAAGAAGAGTGTGTGTGTGTGTGTGTGTGTGGAGGGGAGGGGAGGGGGGGGGGGGGGGGGCGATCAACAGAAGAATAAATATAGAAGATGGAGAGCAGCCCGAGTTTCTCATGTCTAAATAAACAGTTGCACCAAGGGAGCACCAGGGAATGTCTCTTTGTGTGTGTGTGTGTGTGTGTGTGTGTGTGTGTGTGTGTGTGTGCGTGCAGGAGTGTGTTCATGCTTGTGAATGACTGACTGAGTGATGAGAGGTGAGTTATGTAATGGCTGTCGGACAGGTCCGGCCTCATGCGTCGCATTCTTTGCACTCGAGTCGACGCGGCTGCTGTTCAAACTTGTAACGTTTCACATGGATGTGGTTGTCGACACGTGTGAACAAAAAACACACACACACACACACACACACACAGAGAGAAGTCAGAAGAAGTGCAACAAGCTTTTAAGATTTGTCTTAAAATATTTTTGCATTGTACAACTTCCTTTCTTGAGTTGAGACGTTTTTATTCAACAGAAGCCAAATTTCTCAAAGCGGTGTGATTAATATGTTCAATAATCATATAACAGGACTCTTTGTTGCTGTATTTTCCTTTATTTTCACATATTCAGGAGGCCTCTTTTATATTATTTACACTAACACTTGTCCGCCTTCTTGCAGAGAATTAGATAGCGCTTCCAGCTTGAGGTTGATTCGCGTGTTTGCCTGCAAAACGCCGGACTGAAACGTCACATTGTGCAGGAATAATAATAAAAAAGACACAGACGGTACCAGACTGCTTCAACTACAGCGCAGAGACATCCGCTTTAATAAAAAAAATCAGTTTCAGCAGCACAGACGGAGCAGAAAAAGTCCAGATCTGCTGCCGCTTGTGTTTCTTTTCCAGTCGTCAGTCTGATATCTGCTGACTGCTGCTAGCTAGCGTTAGCATTAGCGTTAGCGTTAGCCGCCCGGCAGGTTGAAGCAAACTGAACAAAAACAGAACCTGGAAACCCGTTCAGTCGACTCCGAGTGTTTCAGATCAGAAGCAGAGATGATTCCTCGTCATTTAACACAGTCTGTCCTCAAAGATACGACCATTAAATTCACTTAAACCGCAGCAGATGAACGTTTCATGTCACAGTTTGCAGGACTGTTGTGACTCAAAACAGTTAATGTTCAAGTTATTTCTTGACTAAAAGAAACTACACAAAAACAAATGAACAAGAACTAACTGATGTATCTCCCAGCTGTAATATCACTCTCATGTTTGTACACTAAATATAAAACCACAGCTAGCTGCTGATTAGCTTAGCTTAGCTTAGCATGAAGCTAGCCTAGCTCTATTTAAAGTTTCACTGCATAAAAACATTGATGCATCGATAAATAGCAGCTGTTTAATTTGACTTATTTACACTCCGTCTCCTCTGTGTGATCCAGACAGAAAAATGAGTGTTTGTCCTTGAAGTTCTTGACCTTTTTTTTGGGGGGGGGGGATACTGGACATTAATCTCTGCCCTTCACACACAAACGCAGAGTCACATCTGTGTTTAATTAACACCCGCAGCTGATCGACAGCGAACCCCGGGCCGCGGCCGTCAATCTCCATCACGCTTTGTGAACCGCATCATGAGTCCCTCACCCTCGTCGCAACGTGCTCGCACGGTTTTAGGGAATAATTTAATAGGATCGTTAACTCGGCCCCGACCCCTTAGATTAATCCACGCTCAATCAGCTGAGCTTGTTCCTTCAGTATCGGGGACCGGAGGCTGATTAGCATTCCTCTGAATAAAAAAAAAAAAAAGAGCATATTTAGAGTGGGAAATGAGAGGGATTACCGAGCAAACACTGCTTTGTTTCACTTTGTCCGTGTGCTTCAGTCATGTGTTTTAATTGACTCGCTAATCACCCTCTCCAATTAAAAAAAAAAACGCCCCCCAAACTGGATAACAATACACAGATTGTCTTATCACGTTGCAGTGTGGTGGAGGGAAATGCTCTTATGAACGTGCTCAGTGTTATCTGGAAACCCGACAACAAGCGGCAAGTTATCAGGAAACCAGATAAATGTCTGTTTACTGATCTCAGTGTGATTCTCTCCACACATCATGATGATAACACTCTTGTTGTTTTTTTTTTTTTTTTATTATTGATCCATTATCCAGGGAGGCACTGAGGCGGCAGCAGCAGCGCTTTGAAATCCACCGTGAAGCCACAAAAAAGATATAGAAATATTATGCAAATGATCAACCGACTGAAGCCCAAAGAGACGTTAACCTTTAGAGGGAAACGCGCCATTAAAACATATCAACATATCTCGTGAGATAAAGTCGTGTGTTTAAGGTTCGTTGCGAGCGAAAACTTCAACATGACATCTTTAAAACAATGGCGTGTTTATTTAGTAAAAAAGGTGAGAAGATTGCGCGGCTGAAACGTGAAGCTGGAGCCAGCGGCTGGTTAGCTTAGCTTAGCATTAAGGGATTATTTTCATTAACTATTAAATCGATTAGAAAATGGTTAGGAAAGTGTTTTTGTTTTGACCCGACCAACAGTGCACAAACTTTTACTGCTCTGGTTCACTCTCAGCGGCTCTCATGGCGTCGTTTTGTGCCGCAGCAGGCAGGAAAAAAAAGGGCTCTAAAAAGATGCTGCTGGTGAAGATAGTGGAGCATTTAGCAGCTAAAGAGCCAGATATTTCCCTCAGGAGTTGGTAGAGAGCAGAAACAGAAGCTAAAATAGAGATATATATGAGTTTATAGTCGCCAGGTGGACAGAAACACAAACTTCTCTGTCTTACATCGTCATAACATCGTCATCTTTAGGCTTTAAACTCTTATTTTCAGCTAAGATGTCTGCAATGTTTTTACAGAGAATACAATAAATGAACTGAAAATCCTCCTCCTGTACTGTGCTGCAGCCTTTCAGGTAACATGGAGGGGGTTGGAAGCACGTGAACATCCGCATGCCGTCTCTCTCTCACACACACACACACACACACACACACACACACACACACACAGAGGACTTCAGAGGGGTGCCATCCATCTCACGCTGCTGCTGCTGCTGCTGCTGGTCCGGCCAGCGTTTAAAATATTTATCCTCACGTGGGAAAGAAAAACAAGCTTCTCCACGTCTCACCGCAAAAAAGGATGTTTCAGGTAGTCGGAGGAGGAAGGAAGTGTAACTCTTGTTTTGTGTCAGTTAAAAATGTCCACGTGCGTTCCTCTGAGCATGTCAGCGGCGGCCTCTGCGTCGTCGTTGTTGTTGTTGTTCACGGCGCTGCGTGCTGGCAGGCAGAGCACAGCTGCCATGTAGCATCAGTTTCTGCAGAGCTCATGAGGATTTTTTGGGGCCTGTGATTGTGTTTCTTTTGTGTTTTGTCTGTGAAAGCAGCAGCGTTTTATCACTTTTAACTTCCTGAGTTTAACTGAACTGAAGACAAACGTGTTATATTGACTTTTCTTTTTTTTTTTTTAAAGGTCTGGTTATAATTGGGCAAATTAAACTGGTTGGTTAAGAAAATAAAAGAAACATGTGTGTTGAAGTCACAGTCACCCAAAAATGAAATACTCTCACTTAAATCTCGAGTCTTGACATCTAACATCCTAAACGTCGCCCCTTAACGTGTTAACCCGACATTTAAAAACAGCTCTAAACTGTAAATTCCTCATCTGCAGAAGGATTTCCTGTCTTTATTATTCATGTAACATCTCTACTGTTTATCTTATGCTTACTGTATATAATTACTTTTACCCCGCAGTCGTGTCCCGCGGCTCATCTTTAACATGTTTAATTGTACAGACGACACGTGTTCAGCTCTGACAAGCTGAACACGAACTAAACTGCTCTGACGTCCCTGAAAAACTCTTTCAAGTCATGAAAAGTCGTCAAAGTTCGAGTTCGAGTCTTTCTTGTTTTCATTTTTATTGAATCTGAAGCTGCTGAATTCGAGACAGACGAGTCCCAGTCATGCTCGACTGAAACATGACGTCTCTCAGAAGGAAATAGAAGAAGAAGGTACCTTTGTTTACAGTTAAACATTGTTGATTTATTACGTTGTTTAATATTTGTAAGAGAGGTGTGACTGCTGAGTTCATCTGGTGGGAGATATTAGCACCTTTAATTAAAAGAAATGAACTGCTGGGACATGAAAAGACTGTTCAGCAAATAACTTCTACGGAGGATCGACACGCTGCTTTCACATCATGACAGTCTGAACATTCAGCTGAGATTTAAAGGGGGGGTTTCATTTTTAAAAGCGACCCGTAAACAGATTAACAGATGTCTGACATGACGCAGAGGGACACTGAACAGGTAGCGGTCAGACCTCAACATCATCGAGGTTAATGGATCCGTCAGAGCAACATGTGGCAGCGCCGTGTCACATGACAGGTGAGCGATGTAATGACTCACATTCCTCTGCGGTGTTTACGACGCGCTCGTGTATTCAGACGTGTTTGTGTAGGCTGAACTTTTATATAAAAACAAAGCAAAAACCTTTATTTCATTGAAAATATAGATCACAGACAAGCACATTTCCAGAAACTGGAAGATGTCACCTGTCATATGAAGCCTCACACATGCAACATGGTCTGTTATAAGCTTTTCCATTTGGCCAAATAAGCAAAAACTCTCTAAAAAGTGTGGATGTTAAGGGGTTAATTATCCACCTGAACAGTTTATGATGTTGTACATGGTATCATTGTAATCCTTGACCATCAGAACATGGAAGTAGACATCACTGTTTCTGTGTTATCATGTTTGGTTC
The DNA here is from genome assembly GCA_029490765.1 of Euthynnus affinis. Taxonomy (NCBI): domain Eukaryota; kingdom Metazoa; phylum Chordata; class Actinopteri; order Scombriformes; family Scombridae; genus Euthynnus; species Euthynnus affinis. The sequence continues at coordinate 5,242,462 of CM055857.1, read as the reverse complement.
AAGAGATATGATGCAATATACATAACTAGATTATGGAGGAAAGTAAATTGGTCGCCATGGCTACCACGATGACATGTTTTTGCGATGGCTCCATCACACATCAGCTGGACTATGAAGCAGGATTTCAAAATATAAAACTTCTCGAACGCATCCGTACGTGTTCGAGGATGAACCTGCGAGCGGACGACCTCGGCAACAAAGATTACGACTGCGTGACATCATCATATGACATCATCAGGAGGAGGAAGTGGAGGTAGCTTTAGCAAACAGAGCAGGTTGAAGCTCTGATTTGACTTAAAGACGACATTTTTACAGACTCAAGTTTTGCAACTTAAACTAGTTTAACATCCAAAAACATAACAGCATGTAAATTACAGAAGAGTGAGTAAGTATTTATATTAATAGCCACATTTTTATTTAGCTAATTTAGGAGATTCTTCTGCTTTTGATCAGCAAAGATAAAACAAAAAGGAAAGAAAGCGAGGAAGTGAAGTAATGAGGAATGAAATGAAGAAAAGAAATAAGAGAAGAAGGGCAGAATAAATGAGAGAAGGAAGGAAAAGCAGGAAAGCAGCAAATTAAATCATAAAAAGCAGATATATATATTTATATACACTGGCTCTACTGGAGTCAATCTACTATCCAGTAGCTACTTCCTAAAGCAGCAGCCAAACACAAAGGTAAGAAAACAAGCAGCATTAAGAACATTGTGACCTAGCTGGCAGAGAGAAAGCGAGGGCAGACTGTGTGTGTGTGTGTGTGTGTGAGAGAGAGAGAGTGTGTGTGTGTGTGTGTCAGTTGGCGGCGGAAGACGAGTGCGTGGCGTGAGTCAGAGCCTACATAAACAGCGGCAGGTTCATATCACGTCGGGGCGTAAATTACTGTAAAGCCGAGCCAGCCATGTGGCACCATTAGATCCCCGCCGCGCCGCGCCGCGCCGCTCGCTGGCAAACACGTTTAAACCCGGCGAGAAAAAGGAGCTGGCAAAAAAAAAAAAAAAAAAAAGGAAGGAGGGAGAGAGAGACGGGGACGGACCGGGTGGACACAAAGACACGCAGAGAGACGAACAACAGATAAAAATAACTCGGTGAAAGTTCAGATTTCTGCTATCAGTGTTACAGCTGACTGAGGAAACGCCAAAACATAGACAGCTGAAGTCTGCGGACTCTTAAACAAACAACAAAAAAGGAAAAAGGCAAAAGGTGAAGTTAAACTTTAAAATAAAAAGGTGTAGAAGTTCAAGCGGCAGAAAAACTGACTTTAAAACACACAGACGTCACTCCAGATGGGATTTAAATTAGAGGAGGAGCAGAGAGTCTGCTGGAAAACAGCAGCTGTAATTATTACTGCAGGAGGAGGAGAGATGGAGGAGGACAGGAGGAGGAGGAGGAGAGGTGAGGGAGAGGTGAGGAAGAGGTGGAGAGGTGGAGGAGAGGAGGAGGAGAGGTGATGGAGAGATGGAGGAGAGGTGGAGGATAGGAGGAGGAGGTGGGGAGGTGGAAGAGAGGTGGAGGAGGAGAGGTGGAGGAGAGGAGAAGGAGAGGTGAGGGAGAGGTGGAAGAGAGGTGAGGGAGAGGAGGAGGAAGAGGAGAGGTGAGGGAGGAGAGGTGAGGGAGGAGGAGGGGGAGAGGAGGAAAGGTGGAGGAGATGTGGAAGAGAGGTGAGGGAGAGGAGAGGGAGGAGGAGAGGAGAAGGAGAGGTGAGGGAGAGGTGGAAGAGAGGTGAGGGAGAGGAGGAGGAGAGGTGGCGGAGAGGAGGAGGAAGAGGAGAGGTGAGGGAGGAGAGGTGAGGGAGGAGGAGGGGGAGAGGAGGAAAGGTGGAGGAGATGTGGAAGAGAGGTGAGGGAGAGGAGAGGGAGGAGGAGCAGGGGCAGGTAATATTAAAATCACTTCCTCCTCTCTCCATCTCTGCTTCTGTTTCCTGTCTGAATGACTAAAACTTAAGGTCATCACCTCCTCTTCCTCTACCTCCTCCTCCTCCTCCTCCTCCTCCTCCTCCTCCTCCTCCTCACTGAGCAGCAGGAGGTGACAACATGTGAAGTCCAGTCACTCACATATTAACCGTCTCTCTCTCACACAAAGAGGAAACTGAACTGAACTAAATAAATAAATAAAAAGAGAATCAGCAGCGAGTCAACATCAGTGCTGATAAGTAAAGTTCACCTTTTGTTCCCCTGTGTGTGTGTGTGTGTGTGTGTGTGTGTGTGTGTGTGTGTGTGTGTGTGTGTGTGTGTGTGTGAACTGGTCGTGATATGAAGGTTGACCAGATTACACACACACACACACACACACACACACACAAACGAATGAGGAAGGTCATTCAGTCTAAGTGGTCGCCCTGGAAACGGGGAAGGCTCTCGCAGCACTGAGGTGTGTTTGGCTACCAGTCGCCAGTCAAGGTGACCCCCTGTCATCAGACTTCACTGTATGTGTGAGCGTGTGTGTGTGTGTGTGTGTCTGAGTGTGTGTGTGTGTGAGTGTGAGAGAGAGAGAGAGAGAGAGAGAGCATATGACATCGCCTCTCCGTAACCTGCCAACACGCTTCCATTTCTCACCGTGTACAAGTGTTACATGTTGTATAAACACTCATCACTCACACGCTGACACACACACACACTCACACACACACAATAGCAGCCGTTTGTCACCGCATGAAGTTATCAATCAAAACAGCAGAGACCGAACAAACACAAACACTCTGATTATAACGCCGTGAACCAGAGCTGCAGATAACCAGCTAACCTGCTAACCAGCTAACCAGCTAACCTGCTAACAGCTAACCAGCTAACTTGCCAGTTCAGCTCATCGACTGGTTGTTTGGTTAATAAAATGTTAAAAATATCAGTGTCTCAAAGCTCAAGGCGACGCCCTCAGATGTTGTTTTGTCTACAATTCAGTTTAGAGCTGCAACGATTCGTTGATTAAACTGACCGCCAACTATTTAGATAATTAATTGATCATTTTGAGTCATTTTTTAAGAAAAAAAAAGCTACAAATTCTCTCAAAAACTTCTCAAATGTGAATATTTGCTGGTTTCTTTAGTCGTCTTTGACAGTAAACTGAAAATCTGGACAAAACATCACATCTGTGGACGTCGTCTTGGACATCTGCGACATTCTTCAGCATTTTATGGACCAAACTACTAAACAACTAATCGAGAACATAAGTGACAGATTAATCAATAGTAAAATAATCTTCAGTTTACTATCATAGAAGATTAAAGAAACTATTTCACATTTAAAGAAGCTTAAAACAGAAATGATTCATAGATGATTATTCAGTTATATATATATATATTATATCTTTACACTAATGAACCATATCAAAGACGTCATTTATCTTCTTCTAGTTTTTTAAAACAAGCATCCTTCATAGTGTTTTATTATTAATACATATAATTAGAAATAAAAGCGTATGTGTTGGTTCTCCTTTGTGTTATTCTAGTCGCTGGTAGTTTGAGTTTTCAGCGTTTATTTGGTTAAAGCCACATTCCTAACATGCTTCTGGTTGTTTTTTCTACTGTGTGCTTTATCGCTAACGTCTACTGATAAACTCTGAAGTGTTTTTGTTCTCACGGATCTGTCGGAAACTTTCCAAACACTCCGAGAAAAAAAAAAAAAAAAAAGAGATCAAAGTGGATCAGACAGAGAGTCACCTTAATGGATTTATGTGCATTTCTCATGTCGCTCCAGTTAAAAAACACAAAACAAGCAGAAAACCCTCATGTTGTCAATATTACAACATTAAAGGAACGTTCAGTTAGATGCGATAAATAAACCACGTTGAGTTCCTGACTGACAGCAGCAGCTCGGTGTTGCAGATGCCCGCGGGCGGCCTCGCGGCGCAGCGCCGACAGGAAACGGCAAACGTCTCCTGCAGGAGCTGCTGCAATCATCAAACTATGATATATAAATGTGAAGTGCAGGACGGAGGAGAGCTCGAGGTTGCAGTGAGAGTTTGAATCTCTTATCGGATCGTATGTTTACCTTTTAAATTCTTCCACCAGTTTAGCTGTGTGGCTATAAAAGTTTGTACTAGAATGAGAGATGCGTCATATATGAAAATGTCTGAAATGTGACGTTTATAAATCAGAGTTAAACAGGAAGTGATCAGCTGATGGCTAGCTGCACGTTAACCAGAGAACAGCAGAACCTTTCAGCTCATAAAAACCTGCCGTCTCTTATTTTATCGGCTTAAAACTGAGACGCTGCTAACAACAGTTATCAAGTCCGGTTTTGTTTGTACAGCCGACAAATTTACAGTCTGTACAGTAAAACAACATCTTTGCATGTTTACATGCTAAAAACAGGTGCAGTGAGAGGTTGGTTTGGTTATTTTCCCCCTGATCCAAAACAGAAAGTGTCACTTTTAGGACAAAACTGACAAAGAGAAAAGTGTAAATTTAAGAAAAATCAGCCATCAAATGCTCTGAGAGCTCAAGACCTTAAAAAAACCTTAAAAATTTAAACTTACAGTGACATGAAGAAGAGAAAGGGAGCAAATCCCGACGTCTGACAGGCTAGAAGCAGCACATCATTCATGTTTTCCACAATTTAACAGCCCACAACATGCATATTATATGTTGTATGTGTGGGGTTTAATAAGCTGCTGTGTATACATTATGTCCATTAGTGCCGTGCTGCTGTCGCTCATTATTCTGTTTCCCCCCCTCTGGAAAAAAAAAAAGCACAGACTTTTATTTGCCTCTGCTCAGCCAGTGTGACAATCACCGCGCTAAAGCTGCACTGCTTCACCGCCCTCAGGAGATGGAAATTCGGCGTCTATCTGCCGTCTCTTTGTGCCTATGTGTGTGTGTGTCTATGTGTGTGTGTGTGTGTGTGTGAACTCGGAGCCAATTTCCCTTTCAGATGAGCTCTTATCTGCGTGCGGGCGAGCAGAGACAGAGTCAGCGCCCCCTATTCTACAGATGCAGCTTTAAAAAATAAAAAAAAAGAAGAAGAAGAAGAAGAAGAAGAAGGAGGGAAGGGAAGGAAGGAGGAGGGGGGACTTCCGCTGCCATGTATGGAAGCGCTGGAATTCCCCCCCGTAACAGGGCAACCCATCTTTTATTCACCTCACGTTCGGCTCGTACCACAAGAAAGCTGAAGGGGGTGTTTAAGAGCGAGTGAGCCAGCGAGCGAGCCGGCGAGCGAGCCAGCCAGGAGGTGACGGGGGAGAGAGGAAGGGATGGAGGGGGGAAAAGGATCGGCGTCATCGCCTCGCGGTGACGCATCAGATTCGATCCACACGTGAACACACAACGCATACGCTCCTACAGAAGCACAGGTCAGGATGATGACGGAGAGAGACGAATGGGAAACGTTTCATTTCCTGTGCGATGGAGCATCTGTGTGTGTGTGCATGAATGTTCCAGCTCGAGCACGCCCCCTCGTCGTCCCTCCTTTTCACCTTCCGCCCTCAGATTACAGATTAAATGACACTCAGGAGTCTCCGGGTTGAACAGCAGCAGCTTATTTTGTCTTTATTTCAGTCTAATTAGACTCAGAAACAGTGGAGCCACACTCTCCTCCATCCTCCATCTCTCCATCCCAGTAACTTTCCTTTCATCCTCTGCCAACCCCCTTTGCTCCCTGGCAGCCTCCTCCTCTCCTCTCTCCTCTCCTCTCGTCTACTCTCTCCCTTCGGCTCCGGTTAGATAACTTACCGACGTGCTAAAGGCCGCTGACGTGCCGCACACACGCAGCAGATGCCAACAGTTATGTTGCACGACAGCTACGAGAGAGAGAGACGGGTTGTAACCGAGCAGCAGTCGGTAAAAAACCTAAAACCTCCTGCGCCGAGCTGATGACGCCCGATCGAGGGTCCGGCCGCCTGCGCTCAAAGACAAATGTTTCATCTGTATGTAAAGATGCAGGATGATAACTCAAGATGTATCTCTGTGATGCAGTTCAGAGTCTGGTGAGTGTTTTTTTAAAAAAAAGGGATAAAAACAACAGTTGGTGTGTTTCCGTCCACCTGCTTTAACATTTGCATTTTCAAATTGCACATAAAAAAACTTGGAGTGGATTGAATGACTAGATGAAGCATCTTCCACTGAGGAGATGATCAGCATCAGATCTATGTGCAGCCAAAACTTCCTCACACCTTCTTTAGTCGACCGACCGCGTCACGCCGCTGTTTCATGCAGACGTCTGCTTTTTATTTTTTCAACATTTTCCGGTTCCAGCGTCTCAAATGTGGCGATTCGCTGTTTTTCTTTTGTCATATATGACAGGAAACTGATGCTCTGAAGACCAAAAACGACGATCTATAAGGAGGTGAAGCTGTGCTGAGAGGCAGAATGAATACTTGCAGCTTTAAGTTACAACCAATGTCTCGTTTGGTCCTAAACAGTCCCCAAAGATATTCGATTTACTGTCACAGAAGAAGAAAATACTCAATTCTGAGAGGCTAGAATCAGAGAAATTGCAATTTTTTTCTTAAAACTGACTCAAAACGATCACTTCACTTAATAGTTGAGAACCAGTCGACTCATGTCTGCAGCACCTGCACCGTTCCCCTCTTACATAACCGTCATACACCCCACAACACGCTGCCAGACAGCGTCACGGTGACGCTCACCAGCACGGCCGCTGCCCCAAAGAGCAGCAACAAGGCGCCGAGCTAGAACGAGGCCTGCAGCTGGAGCAGGAGGAGCAGGAGGAGGAGGAGGGAGGAGGAGGAGGAGGAGGAGGAGGCCGCAGATGAAGATGCTCCGAACAGAGACGACAGTGTTGATTGGTGAGAGACTAATCTGAGAAGGGGGGGGGGGGGGGGATCACTGGTTTGAAAACACTCACACTGGAGGAATCGAGAAGTTAGCGGAGCGTTCAGACTCAATATGTTTCCTTTCCACACGAGCGCAGAGACGAGAGAGGGGCTCGGTTTCACCTCAAACGACCTCGAACACGGACAAAAAAAAAGGAGAGCGGAGCGGAGCGGCTCAATCTGTCTGATCGGGGGGGACAGGCAGGAGGTCGGACGTGACGCCGGAGGAGCATCGTTTCAGAAACTCTCCTCCTCAGTCCGTCCACCGCTGCTGCACTTTCTCTCTCTTCCTGCAGCCACAGCTCACAGTTTAATGAAATCTAATGAAACAGTTAGCACACAAACATGTCAGCAGTTAAATATTGTCGCTGTGTGTGTTTGAGGAAACAGCTGGAAAACGACTCATGTCTTGCAGAAATTTGCAGTTTTCTTTTTTTTTTAGTTTTTGGAATGAAGAAGGCTCGAGAGGGTGAACAGACTGTACTCGTGCGACTGTAGGGGATAAAGTGTTCGGTAGCATTACTCACAACCCTCCTCCTCCCCCTCCCCCTCCACACACACACACACACGCAGAAAATCTCCACAACCCTCCACAACAAATAGTTTTGGCTTCAGGAGAGCGATGCCTCGTGTCTCGCTTTGTGTGTCTTGCGGAGGTTGGACTTGGAAAAAATATGACAATATTTATTTACGGATGGGATTAGTGGCTCCGATCATTAGAGGACTCCCTGGTGACAGTCAGCCAACACACACACACACACACACACACACACACACACACACACACACACTATAAGACTGCTGTCACAGGATTGATACACCTTTTATTAAGCTGCAGAGACACTGAAAGCTCCGTAAGTCTCCTAACAACGAGGGAAGAGGTGATTCAGATGGTTGCTATTAGAGATGCACTGTTAATCAATTAGTATGTCAGCAGATATCTGCAAATGTTTTGACTGATTAACCGTTTAAGGTCAAGAAAAAAACAACTGAATCCTCTGGTTGTAGCTGCTCTTACTACTAAACTGAGGATGTTTGCAAGGTTGGACGAAACGGGACATTTTGGGAAACAATGACGGACATTTGTCACCATTTCCTGACCGCTCACTAATCAATTCATTGAGAAAACAGTCGACTTATTGATTGATTAGTTTCTTTCACCACCTGAACGTCCAACAGAACAACAAGCCGAGTCTACGTCCTCAAAATTATACTCTTATACTTCTGATCTGCATCAGTAAACATGTTTTATTCAACATAAAGACGCCCAGTGTTTTTTTTTAATCAACATAATGAGGAAATGTTCATATTGATTATATGTTTGGCTGTAGCTACAACCGTCCTCTTCAATTACTCACTGAAACCAACGGTCCGAAACTCAAAGACGTTCAATCGAGAAGAACGACAACAACAAAAAATCACATCTGAGATACTTTAACCAACAAACTGCAGCACTTTTTCCATTTCCTGTTGATTTATTATCAATTTAAAAAGTTCCAAAACCCAAAAACAGTTAGTTTATCACCACAGAGGATGAAAAGCAGACACTTGAGAAGCCATTTTTCATGATTCTTTTAATAATAGTTGCCAATTAAAACCTCTGGATGAATCATATTTGAGTTTTACGACAGTGTTGGATGTTTGCAGTGATTTGATGCCGCTTTGTTTTCAGTATTTAATTCCCTCATTTCACATTCTGGTGATTTTATTTGTAGTCTCACAGTTGAATCTTCAGATATATGACGATACGTAACGCTATCCTCACACACACACTGGTAGACGGTTTCATTAGTATGACCCACAGCTGTTCTCATCAGACCTTGGAGGGGCTGGAGATCCTCCATGAGGACTCGACTTGGATACATGAGCGGCATTAAAATGGCTGAAAGTGTGCACGTGTGGGTGTGTGTGTGTACATAAACACACAAAAACATACACAGTACAAAGAAAACACACACACACACAAAAAAAAGAAAAGTCAATCAATTGACAGGCTGATCTCTTTATAATCCGCTGCTGCCATCAAACAATCTCCACCCAGCCTCGCCCCGACACTCCAGCTTCATTCAACAAAACGGCGCCCGCAGCGCCGCGGGGATTACGACGCTTGGCTGAATCCACTCCTGAACAAACATACAGATGGTGTTTGCTCAACAACAAAAACCACAACAACCTGAGGAAACACAGTTTTGCCCACATTGTCAGCGAGCAACAAACAAACAAACAACAACAACGACTCCGAGCAGCAAAAATAACCTTCCAGTGACACGTTCAGCTTCTCGTTTCTGTCCTGATTTACATTTTCTGATGTTAGATTTCATCTCACTACACAGCCAGCCGTTAAACAGTACAGTACACACACACACATCGTGAGACACTGCCCACACACACACACACACCCGTCAGTGTGAGTCATACACACACACACACACAAATCACGTTCAGCATCTCTGGTTTCAGAGTGAGGTGAAGGCTTCGGTCCTCCGACTGTTGAGTCATTTTCATTCTGGCAGCGAATCGTCTAACAAACAAAAGAAAACAAACAGCATACGGAGCTGCTGGAAAAGCAGCCAGAGACTGTTTATCCAGAGAAAAGGGTCATCGTGTTCAGTTTGTATAGTTAGAACCACTTTTATTCATAGCAGCTGCCGCCCGGGGAGAGAGAGAGTTATTCAACGACGGCGGCGGCGTCAGTCGCCAGTCACCGTCTCCGCTGGCGGCACGACGACTAGTCGACTGACGGGAAAGTTAATCGCCAATTTTTCTGATAACTGAATGATTCGTTCAGGTAAAAAAGAAAGAAATTTGTCGGTTGCAGCTTCTTGAATGTGAGAATTTTAAGCTTTTCTTTGTGTAACATGAAGATCTCTTTAGACGTTGATAATAATCCAGCATGGTTCCTGTTTGTCTGAAATGTAGCTTCACAGATTTTGGTGAAACTTGGTAGAAAGTTAGCTGAGAAACGCACGCGTCGTTGATTCAAGTGAACTCCAGGACGCCGTGACATCACTGCTGGATGTGGTCACACGTACAACAAGGCGCATTCAGTGGCGACGGCCGACCACGGAGAGGCGAGAAAAGTTAAAACGGACCAGTTTCAACCTTTCAAAAAGACAAATTTCATCAGAATTCGGCACATAAGATCGTTCAAAAAGTGGAAAAACACTCATTTGTTTGCAGATAGATCGTCGCTGGTTCATGTTCATCCAGGTGTCACACAGATTTTATCATTGCTCTTAAATCTATTGTGCAGTTTCGACCGAAGTTATGCGACACATTCACGACTATTCTGAGTGATCCTGCGTTCATGACGGCAGCAGGTGGCGCTACGGCGGGATTCAGAGCCGCAACGATTAGTCAGTTAATCGATTAGTTGAATCTGGATAATAGATTCATCGCTCCAGGTTCCAGTTACTCAAATATTTCCTGGTTTCTTTAGTGTTTTATGACAGTAAAATTAACATTTTTGGGGTTATGAATTGTCGGTCGGGACAAAACAAGATGTTTGATGTGACTCGATTGACATGTTTCATCACTTTCTGGCATTTTATGAACCAAACTACTGATCTATTAATGAAGAATGACGATTAGCTGCAGCTTTGATTTAGATTTTTTGATCTACGAGAGACGCAGACGCACATTTAAGAATCTTCTCCGAGCATAAAAAACATCAGAAATTAGAGGAACTGAGCAGGCGTCTCGATCTTTGACCTCTTTCTTTTATGATATTATGTTCTATAACTGAGGGTCCTGATCTTCCTGTTGATGCTGCACGTCGCGTCCTCGCTGCAGAAAACAGAACCTGAGGCGTCACCTAATGGAAGCTGGCACCTCCGGGCCTCTTCATCTCCTGCACCTTTAATGAATTAATAAAAAGACCTGTTTAGTCTCTTTAAAACACACAATCGCCACACAAAAGCTCTGCAAAACACCTCCAGGGGCCCCGCAGCTGCAGCAGCGAACGCCAGCACCAGTCTCCTACAATCAGCACCCAGCGGCGGGTCAAACTGGCAGCGGCGCTCTGCTTCTCCTCCTCCCTCCTGCTGACTCTGTAATGATGCAGCCTGCTGATGACAGGAAGAAGCCCCCCCCCCGCCACCACCACCTCTCCTGCTGCTGCTTTTCTGCACGATGGCCTTTTCATTTCTCGACCTTTTTAGCACCGCCGACACCTTCTCGCCCGCTCGCCTGCTCGCCTTTACCCCTCATAACAGAGTTAAGTCTTTAAAAATGTCAGGAAAGTCGAGAGCGGCAACGATTAGTCGACTGATTTCCAAGTAAAAATGCTAAACTTTTGCTCCGTCAGCTCTCAGATGTGAGGGTTTGTTGCTTCTCTTGGCCTTGCAGTGCTGTAAATGTAATATTTTGGGGTTTGGAGCTTTCTGTTGGACACAATAAGACACTTGAGGATGTCGTCTTGGGCGCCAGGATGTTGTTTTTTACCACCTTTGACACATGTTTTATTGACAGAATGATCAATCTAAGGCTGCAACTCATAATTATTTCATTTATTATCAACTGCTCGGTTGAGAAAATGTCATAAAATGATGAAAAATGCCTCCAGGAACAGCCTCGGATGCAAAGATATTCCATTTATAGAGACATAAAACCCGAGAAAAGCTGCACATCTTCACATTTTTTCCTCTCTCTCTCTCGATGACTTAAACGAACAATCGATACTGTCAATCAACTAAAAACCTCCTCCTCCTTATCCATCACAGAACAGACACCCCTTTTCACTTTAATACTGTCATCTCCCTCCTCCCTCCTCCCTCCTCCCTCCTCCTCCTCCTCCTTCCTCCTCAGTGGAATCTATTAACGATCCTCAGAAACCTCCCACAACATCAGGCTGCCTGCCGCTGGTGCACCATTGATCCCTCATTAGAGACTCTTCGGGGACTTGAGGGAGCGTTTTCATGTAGCTTCAGGTCAGCAGGAAGCTACGTCGTGTCCTTGGTAACCTTAAACTCCACACATGTATCCTTCCTCCTGTCAAACAAGCGCTCCTCTCCTGATCAAGGCTCCCTCTCTCTCTCTTTCTCTCTCTGGAGGCGTGTGGAACTGTGACAAGTCTCCTCACATGTAAAAAGGAAAACCCTCGTCGTGTTTCTGATGCCGAAATCTATCCTGAGCGCAGTGAAACTCCACCACCACCACCTCCACCCCCCCTGGCCCCTGAAGAGGAGCTTTGTTATGGGGATAACAATGGAGGACCCTGGCGTTTGTCACCTTTTTGCTGCTCAAGTTTCAACGAGGGCAGTCGAGATTTCCCCCTAGAAAACCTGCCTGAAACTCAGAATTACAGTTCACTGTTCACCGATCACCGCTTCCAAAAGCCAAACACCGCGTCCTCAACTGTTTTGTTTGGTCCACAATTCAAAAAATCTTCAGTTTAGCTTAATAAAAACCAGAAAATACTCACATTTTACAAGCTGGAACCACATTTTGGTGCATTTTTTATCTTTAAAAACATGACTCCTATCATCTAAATTGTTGGTGATTCATTTAATAGTTAGTTTCCTGCTCAAGGTATCAATAAATCAACACATAAAGCCACAAAAAAAGACCCTAAATGAAGGTTTCTGGGTCCAATTTTTCAGCACTGTAACTTATAAATGTGAGCTCAGTTGCTTCTGGCAGGATTTCCCCCTTCTGCTGGTGTCACTTTCTTCTCTGCAGTGTTTGTAGATCAGCCTGAGCCTGAACTGAAGCCCCCTGAAGTCAAACTGACTGACTGACTGACTGACTCACATCGTTATTGACAAAACAAAGACCCCGTAAGCAGGTGATGCAGGTGATCAGGTAGTCCATACGCAGCCAATCAAGAGCATCTCCGTCCCTCAGAGATGAAATGTGACGGTTTGATGGAGATTTGACAACTTGTGACAGGCTTTCTGATCATTTTTGACGTTTTAAAAAGACTAAATGATCAATCTTTGTGTTTTTAGAGAAAATAATCAGCTGCATTAGACTATAATCATAAGTTATCCAGCATTTTTTTTTAGGACAAAACGTGAAAAAAACCGCATTCCTGGCGTCTGGAGGTGACTGGAGATCATTTCTTTCTTATTTTTAAATCAATAAATCACCTCATAAATAAACAGGCAGGTGTGTCACCAAAGTTGGCAGACATGAGACACCTTGGAGGTCTGTCCTCTACCAGCCTCCAGACTCCCGGTGCAGCAGGTGTCTCTCCGCGGCCGCCAGGACGCGCGGTCAGCGGCGTCAGGACGCGCGGTCAGCGGCGGAGAAACGGACAAAAACAACTACCAAACAGCTGACTGTCTTACCTTGTAGACATTCTCCGTTATACGGTGCACCTCGTCGGTCCGGGACATCCTTGTTGGTACGTCAGTAATAACCATAGACTAAGATTTCCTTTTGGATGAGGTTGAGATGATTTTTTTTTTTCCCCGAACTGTGTGTTGCGTGGAAAAAGAAATAAAAAATCGCAGCTGTTCGCGGGGAATCGCGGGCTCCTCTCCTCCTGTCTTGCCGGTAGACGAGCTCGTCTGGCCGTGGGATCCCTGCTTTTATAGGAAAGTCCTCCGCTGCGCCCACACCGGCTCCCCACGCAGCCAGTCAGGCCGTCGGTGCCTCTCGGTTGGAGCGCAGAGGCGGACTCACTCCAAGAGGGGCGGTGCTGCGTTCAGGGACGGTGGGAAACTAAACCGCAAACGGAGGATGATGTTAGAAAACTGTTTTGTACAATGAACTTTTTTTCATAGATGTCTCTCCAGTGCTCTCATTGCTGTTACAAATGGACTTAAAACATTTAATTTCTCTGTTCTTTTCCATAATATTCATATCGTTAATTCTCAAGGTTTGTGCGCTGGAGGCTTCAAGTTTCCACATCACGCTTGATATTGGATATCAGTTGAATGTTGGACCAGGAACTAGTTGTGATAATGTCACAAATCAAATGAAACTGCAGTGAAGAAAAGTAAAGTCTATCTTGATACTGAGATACAGAGTTGGACCAGATCTCAAGTTCAGGTGAAGAAGAGCGCAGTTGAAGGTCTTCATTATGTCAGCCAGTTTTCGCACAACAGCCACCAAACATCATCTGTTGCCTCAGGCGACGCCGTCATGAACGACACTTTGATCCCTGCTCGCCTTTTTCTCTGGAGGACTTTGGGACAACGTTGTCTGGCTTGTAGGAGCCGTTGTGATGGTTGCTTTTAATGCAAATTCATATCTGGAGTTTGAACTTTTTTGGGCGCTCTGATCTAAACCTTTTGGGGTACCGACATAGTCAGAGCCGGCCCTGCAAACATTGTGACATACAGCAGGACTGCAGCTCGATGAGGACAGATATCTGGAGCGCTTTACTTACAGTAGTTAGTCTCAGATGTCTCTCCGATTCCAACTGATCACCTCAGCAGGTGAAATCACTGACAGGTACGTCCCTTCAAAAAGTGCTAATCAGCAGGTGGAGTCTTTGATTGGAAGGAAGACCTGCAGACTCTTCACTTTCCGTTTTAAAACAACCAACACACCGCATGGATATTTATTGAGATTATTTATGATGTTTAGTTCTGCTCCACCTTCACAGTAATTAAGAGGAAGATTAAAGTGAAGAACCTGTCCCATACTCAAGTGTACAAGCCATGAACAGACAGCGTTTTGCTAACATGAATTTTGAAGAGCGTCGACCGAACCGTCACGTTTGCAGAAACATTTACATGCTGAGAAGTTGATGTTACATTTGTTCGGCGGCTCGTTCAACAAGCTAAGCCGCTGGACAACATGTGTTCATGTTTATGAATTAGATAAGAAGGAAACTTTAGCCGGAAAGCTGACGTGGGTTGTTGTTAAGAGTCTGTGGCTCTTGTGTCGTGTAGCAGGAGGCAATCAGGCTCAGTGTGACCGTCTGCTCTGCCGGTGACGGAACGAGACGTTATAAATGTAAAGATTTGATTTGCTATTTGGAAATAAGGACTCCAGCTACATAAGCAGGTGATTGAACAGTATTTAAAGGGGACATATCATGTTTTTGTGTTATTTATATGCTGTTCTGATGTTGTTCACATCGTCCACTCTCATGTTTCAGATCACATTTCGGCTCGAATGTGTACGTATGTATTTCAGAAGTTGACGTTTAAAGTAAAGAACGAGAAAGTTGTGAAATCAAACTACTATAGTTTGTTTCATGGTCTGTTGACAGAGGCTGAACTGAGGAGCTCCATAAAGAGATAGTATAAGATAAATAAGTTGTTTTAACAGTAAATCATGTAAAGATATTCGAGTAAAGCCCCAGATTGAAAATGTCTCGTTTAATAAAAACAATGTAAAACTAGGGAACACAATCATGAACTCAAACAATATAAAATATAAACGTCTGCTTTTATTCTCTACTCCACTGATTCTCTTGTCCTCTCAACTAAAAGCAGGTGTAACACTGCGATCTACGAGCTTCACAGCGAGTCCCTGAATGCAACGTAGCATTTAAACAAGCCACGCCTCCTCCGCTGTGTCAAGTGCTGCCCACGCCGCCGCCGCACTCCGCCTCTGCTTCACCCATTCAGAAGACCTGTCAGAGCATCTCCATACAGAAACTAGAGCAGTTTATACAACATAAATACATCTATTATAACGTCAAAACACCTTAATATTTGTATGATATTCCTATAATATTTATATAAGCTTGTATACTATGTCTCTGTGGTATAATATAGTCTTTTTGCTGCATAGTAGACACTGTATCTGACATTTTATACCCCTATTAGAGTGTTTTTTGTGGGTTTTTTTGGCAATGCATCGTTCAATAAAGCCGGAGAAAATCTGTTTACTCTGCTCTATATTTGTGCTCCTTTTGGCTGAGTGGGCTCTTGGTGTTTCTGAGTGGGACGCAGCCACATTTTCTTGGATTTCAAAACCTTGTTAGGTGGGCCGGGGAATCCTACACATCTCTGCACGTCACGATCTGAAAGGGCCTTTGAACGAGAATTCATGAAATAGGAGACGAAGCGAGCAGAAGAAAGAAACGGCAGACCGAGAGAGAGAGAGCAGGAGAGATTAAATCAGAGGTGGAAGAAGTATTCAGACCCTTTATTTAAGTAAAACTACCAATACAGCATTCAATTACATATACAGTCATATTTGGTGACTGCAGTTTGTCAGAGATCAGCTGTGCTTCTCTGGCCTCAGCTCTGAAGTCCAACCCCTCCCATCTGAGAGAGCTGGATCTGAGTGGAAACAAACTGCAGGATTCAGGAGTGAAGCTGCTGTGTGCATGTTACTGTTGTAGCTGCTGGAGGTGGAGCTAGTTTACACTACTTTATATACAGTTAGCTAGTTTAGTCCACTGGTTCCCAATCTAGGGGTCGGGCCCCTCCAAAGGGTCAGCAGATAAATCTGAGGGGTCGTGAGATGATTAATGGGAGAGGAAAGAAGAAAAAACAAAGTTCTGATACACAAATCTGTTTCCAGTTTTTGGACTTTTTCTCTAATCTTTGATTTTTGCTGAAATATTGGATCATTTGAACATTTATTGAAGTGAAAGCATGTGAGAAGTTTAGAGGGAAAAATCAGTATTTGGTGGAGCTGTTAACAACTCATAGACATGTGAAATGTGACCCCGACTACACACTGCTTTTTGTAAGACGTCAAAAGACAAAAAGGTTGTAAACCACTGGTTTCATCTTTAACAATGTGTTGTATTTTAAAAGCTTGTTATATTATCCATTGTGTCAAATCTGAATCTGAAAAGTAACTAAAGCTGTCAAATAAATGTAGTGGAAGTAGAAATATAAAGTAGCATCACATGGAAACACTTGAGTAAAGTACAAATACAGAGTAAATGTACTTAGTTACTTTCCATTAGTGGATATACAGAGACAGGATCTTTCACGGCTGCTGACAGATCGGATAACAAAGTGGAAAATAAGCTGTGTTGATCGTCACGTCTGATTAAAGGACGTCCCCGAGACACCAAACCGCCGACATTTAATGAAAATCAATCAGGCATGTTTGATCTTTGCCGGAGCAAACAGTAACATTCACACTGTCAGCAGCGTATTGATTTACTCCTCTGAGACTATTCAGTCCTCACTATTATTCCCTGTAATTGAATGCAGGCTTCCATTATGTCTGTTGAATTCAAATCCATCTTATAGCCTAATTATACACACAATGAATACTGTATGTAGCTATTAGGTCTTTGTGATGGAACGTCTCAGTGATGTAAAAGGAAAAAAAAATACACAATTAAATACAGTTTAAAATAAATTAGATGAAATACTGTGTCGTTTTCAGCAGCCAGAGACGCGTGGGACTTTCAGCTTGAACTGCAGAACTCAACTGACCATTAGAAGATCCCTTTATAATGAGCTTACAATGGAAGTGATGGAGTTTACGTGAAGCTAATATGAAGCTTCAGCGTCCGAATGAGTCAAATCCAGTAGATATCTTTCAACGTTACAGTCTTTTTAGTACCAAAGTTCCTCTTTTTGTTGCTATACTTCCACCTGCAGCTCAACAGGGAAACACAAAGAGGAGAATTTGATGCTAAAAAAGACTGTAAATGTGTCAGATATCCACTTGATATGACTAACTCAGACTGCTGGAGCCTCATAGAAGCTTCACACACACTTTTTAAATGACTTTGGCCTCCATCACTTCCACTGAAAGCACAATTGAAGGATCTTTTAGTATCCAGTATAGCGATGAAAACCTCTTTCACTACTCATATGGACACCTGACTGCTGGTTTAAGACACACTTGGAAACTTTAAGACCTTTCAGAAGAGTCCTTATTTAAGGCTCCGCTTGTGCATCACATCTACGCTGCGTCCTTGTTGAGATTTCTCACGTTTGTATTCATTTTTTCTAAATAAATGAGGACACACGTCTTTAAAATAACCCTTTAATTTAGTTGTTTCCTTCATAGAAATAAATTAGGATATGAGACGTTTGTCCTCTTGAATGAGAAAGTGAGACAAAAGGAAATTATCTGACATAGTTTGGAAGCAAATCCTGGTCCAGTACTGGATTTACACAAGTGTGATGTGGAAATATTTAAATGGTTTCAGGAGTTTTTGAATGAGAGAGAAGGAGAGGATGAAATTTTAAGGATTTTTTAACAAGAGAGTTGAACTTTTTGGGTTAAAAGGTGGATCTTTTTAGACATGAGCGTGTCTAAAATGAAACCGCTTGACATCAGCGGAGGTGTAGTCAGGTAGGCAGGACTCAGGTGGGCAGCACACACACACACACACACACACACACACACACACCTACACCTGAAGCATCCATTCAGCAGCATTTGATCTCCTCTTCACGTCCGTCCCACTCATCATCGTCCTCTCAGGCTTTCAGGATCCACACGTCTATGATTCATCAGCGCGGCGCTCTGACATTCAGGTTTCTTGTCTGTGCGTCGCCCACTCCCACACACACACACACACACACACACACACACACACACACACACACACACACAGCACCTGTAATGCAGTGGCGCAGCTGCAGGATGGAGCCGGTTCATTCAAGAAGAGAACATCACTCTGAAGTGGATTTTCTGTAAGTCAACAATGTTAAATTCAAGCTATTTCAGGCTCGCACAAAAAAAAAGCCTGAGCGATGAATCATCAATACAAAGGCTTTGTTTAAAAAGAGGTCGGTCCAAGGCCACAGTTTATACTGGGAACATTTAATAACAATATAATGATAATAACTTTATTTATATGGCGCTTTATGGCACAAACAACAAAGTGCTTCAGCAGCAAGGACAAATAAAGAAAGTGGGGAGAGAAAATAACACATAAAACATAAAAATAACACATAAAAACATAAAAATAACACATAAAACAGCTGTTTAATGTCTATTCTTTCACCTGTAGACTTGTAGTATTTCTTAAATAATATATAATCTAGTAAAGAGTGCAAAACAATGTAATAGTGTGCCTTCATTGAGAGAGATTGTGTGTTTTTAATCTTCTATTATCTTCATACATAACGTGACTGTTACTGGATTAAAGCGTAGTTATTAATCTGCTGGTTTAACAGCCTCCACTGTGCTATACTGGTTTCCCCACTGGTGCTTCAACTGGGCTGCAGAGATTTCCTCCCATTCACATCAACTCTGCAGCATCTTTAACTGTCTGTTTCCTGTTTGGGTTTTTATTTCTGTTCTCATTGTTTTATTGTTTTATTGTTTAATTCTGTGTTGAGCTTTTCAATTCTTCTTCCTACTCTAATTTTACCATTTCTACTGTTTGTTAGGTTTTTTTTTACTGTCCTGTGTGTTTGTCGATCACTTGTTAAGCACTTTGAATTGCACTTTGCTTGTATGAAAGCTACTTTATAAATAAGATTGATTAATTAATCGATGTGTGAGTTCTTCCACACCGAACTAGGACAAACAGCAGCTTTAAAGGTGGAATATGTAAGAACTGTTGAATTCATACTCCGCACTCCAGACCAGCAGGGGGCAGCATCACCAGAAAGTTGCGGTGTCTGTAGGACTTTGTCTAAGTATGATATCAATCCAGCACTAACATTAAGCTAACTTTTGCTTGAATAAATCTAACCTAGAGGAAAAAGCGCTACTTCTTCCTCTCATATTGGATTGAGGGCAGACTGGACGCTACGGTGACTCACTAAGTGGAATTACAAGACAGGAGCTAGCTGGTTAGCATGCTAACTTCAGATTGTTATAAAAAAATAGGATTATACTGAGTGTGTGCCCTTTTTCTTTTGGTATGTCAAAACACAGGTTTCTGTTTTATTCAGTAACTTGCACAGCACAGAAAGTAACACCAGCTAATGTTAATGGTGTGAGGCCAGGATACAAATGTATGAGGAGGTCATAAAGGGTCAAGGGTCAGGTCAGGAGGAGGTTAGCTAGACTGAGGTATTTTAAGGGTTTTACCATAAATTGAGATGATGTTTTACCTGTGGAATGTGTTTGAAAGCATCAAAAGAAAGCTCAGGTATATAAGCTACCTGTGAACGCTCCTCAGGGGACCTTTTCTCTGTAACACCACCTGTGTGTTGCGTTGTAAAACATTCCTTCTTGTACAAGAAAATAAATTCAAACTTAAACTCTGATTCCTCAGATCCGGTCTCCATCATTTAAAAGTCATTAAGAAGAAATTCTTATGACACAGATATCTTAGCCATAATGTCAAAACTGTTATTTCTTCACATTCTGTTAATAATTTAATTAACTTCTGAATGTTTTAAAGTTGCAGTGTGCAGGATTTAGTGCCATCTAGTGGTGAGGTTGCAGATTACAACCAACTGAACACCCCTCACCCCTCTGAGCATGTAGGAGGCTGTAAAACTCACAAAAAAGGCCCTCTCTCTAGAGCTAGTGTTTGATTTGTTGCCATAGAAACATGGCGGCGACCATGTAAGGTGACCCGCCCCCTGTGTAGACATTAAGGGCTCTTTCTAAGGTAATGAAAACACAATGAGCCTTATTTTCAGGTGATTATACACTAATTGAAACATATTTATGACTATTTTATTCCATTTCTGCCGCGTCCGTTCACACCTCACGCTGCACCTTTAAACTCTTGAAATCTTACATATTGCACCTTTAATATTTTCCCCTTCACAGGAACTTAAGAAGCTTGAGACAGAAACAGCCTGAGACTGAAGTTTGTCTCCTGCTGCCACCTTGTGTTCAATCATGAAATAAACTGTGTGACAATAAAAAGGAAGACAACAGAAAGATATGACAATAAAAAAAAACACTTTTATTTGTAAAAAGAATGTACACAGAGAGAAAGGTACGACTTCCAAACCCGATTTTTGTTTTTTTTTCTTTTAAGACGACACGTTTGATTAAAATGAGCAGTTTGACAGTTATCGGTCATCAAGTGTTTTTCCGTCTGTGTGAGATTAACTGATTTACAGATTAGTCAAGATGGATCTTTTAAAGATACACCAGCTTAAGCTTGATGAATGTAGGCCAATCGTTCTCGCACACACACACACGCACGCAGGAGATCTACACGAATGAACCTGAGCGTGATATGAACAGTAAAAATAATTAACAGATATCACTCAGTAGGGGTAAAAGATCCAACTTCTGTCAGGTTATTATTAGCTAGAAGAGATTAACAACTGTTGTCCAGGGAGGAGGGAGGGGAGGAGGGAGGGGAGGGGAGGGGAGGGGAGGGGCCCTGACGATATGATTAGCCCTTTCTCCAATGACACCGAACTAATCCACAAGGAGAGCAGAGAATTAGATTAGTTAAGCTGCTTGAAAAGGGGTCAGACTGAGAGAATATATTGTGTGAAAGCGGGACGCTTGCGCAAAACGTATTTTGGAGAAAGTTCAAATGACAGACAAGGCCCGGCACTGTGAGGAGATTATGACACAACCACTTAAAGGGTCGCTGCGCCCAAAACTACAAGACGTTCAGTCCTTTTTGATATCTGCTACGGTGGCACGTTATAGCGAAATACAAGCTCCGATATGTGTCGCTTCTCCGCTTAAAGAGTTTAGCAGATTAAACGCTTTAATCTGGTCAGAAGGAGAAGTTTGTTTTAACGAGATAGAACAAGATAAAAGTGGGATAGTAACGTCTTTTTAAGGGTTTGTTGAAGAAGAAAAGTTTCTCTTTATGACGAGAAACCGAGCCGACGTAGCAAAACTGACTCAGATCTGCTTTTATTTTGGATTTCTACTGTTTTCAAAGGGAATATTTCTTCGGTTTTCGCAAAGAAAACTGTTCATAATGATGTCCGAGGATGAATCGGAGTAACTTGGACGAGAAATGTTGCTACCGAGTTTTATAAATGTGACCCGGAGGTAGAAAAATCGAGCTGCAGCTAATAATTTTTCCCCCCATCGCTGAACAATCTGTCAGTTAAGTTCTAGATTAGTCGGTTAGTCGCTTGGAAATAATCCAAAATTACCACCTTTATAATGTCTTATTTTGTTCCGAGCAACCCAAATATAATCAGTTTACTGCCATAAACACTAAATAAACCAGAAATAAATCAACTTTAAGCAACAATTTTAGCGTTTTCTCTTTAAAAAAAAAAAGAAACAATTCATCGATTTTTCTGTCGACAGCAATTAATTACTGGAGTTTGAAAACACAATAAAAGATAGATGTGAGCAGGTTAAATATATCTTTTTGTAATTTGAGTAAAAATGACCCTTTGATACAAATCATATGTAGGAGTTGAGTTGATGGACGATGGATGATACATGCGTTTCAGTTTAATTAAAAACGATTTAGTAGTGAACACACAGAGAAATAAACACGAATGAAATAAAATGTTAGGCACAGTTATCTGATCTCACAGGTCTTCATGGTTCAAATCAGCATTTCTTCTTCTTCTCTTTTCTTTTTTTTAAATCTGCAGTGAACCGAGTCCTCGCTCCCGCAGCGGCGATGGCGGCAGCGGCGGCGGCGGCCGTCTGGATGTGATGAAGGAAGCCCAGAATCTGAGAGAGCGGCTGCTGTCACACAGGAGGCCTCTGAAGGAGAGAAGAGTTCTGCAGCAACGTGTGTGTGTGTGTGTGTGTGTGTGTGTGTGTGTGTGTGTGTGTGTGTGTGATGGAGAAAAAAAGTCCAGCAGCCTGCAGGTTCAGCTGAAGGAGGTCAGAGGTCAGTCGTCGTGTTCCTACGCGGCCAGCAGCTCCCGCTCCGCCTTCTTCTTCGGACGTTCCCGCTCTGAAAGATTCACAGAAAAAGGCAGCGTGTGAGAGGTCAAAGGTCAACAAGGCGCCGCGCTCTGAAACTCCACCAGCAGCATCGTTTATCATTTAAATCTAAAATCTGAACACCAGACAGACGACATGAAACTCATGCTGCTGCAGGATCAGTTAAATATTGACTGATTGATTGATTGATTGATTTCTCTGCTTCACTTTAATTTCCTTTCAAAGTTTAGGAAAACTTGCACGTTATTTCTGTTATTTATTTGTGTTCTTAACCTTTTAACATCTATTCAGAAAAGTTCTCTCTTCTTTTTATTTTAATGTTTTTATGTTGTTTTTAATGCATTTTATTTTGAAGTGCTTCTGTATGTGCTGTTATAAAACACTTGACTTGACAGAGCAGCTCTCTTCTTCTTCTAATTCTTCTACTTCTAATAATTCTTCTTCTTCTAATAATAATTCTTCTTCTAATAATTCTTCTTCTTCCTCTTCTAATTCTTCTTCCTCTTCTAATTCTTCTTCTTCTTCTTCTTCTAATAATTCTTCTTCCTCTTCTTCTTCTAATTCTTCTTCTTCTTCTTCTTCTAATAATTCTTCTTCCTCTTCTTCTTCTAATTCTTCTTCTTCTTCTTCTTCTAATTCTTCTTCTTCTAATAATTCTTCTTCTTCTTCTAATTCTTCTTCTTCTTCTTCTTCTAATAATTCTTCTTCTTCTTCTTCTAATAATTCTTCTTCTTCTTCTACTAACTCTTCCTCGTCTTCCTCACGAGCAAAAGTCGACCTGTCAAACTTCTGTTATATAACTCCTCCAGACTGCAGCGGTTTCATCTACATACATGTTTATTTTTCCACTTTTAACCACAAAAGAACCATATTTATGGCAGTTTCTCTTTTCTGTAACTTCAAAGACAGACAGACGGAAGAGTGATCGAAGCTGAGCTGCTGCAGACTTCACACACACCGGTGAGGTCGGACGTTATAAAGCCGGGCAAAGTTCAGGACGACACACGAAGAAGAAAAAAGAAAAAGATAAAGATAAAGAGAGGAACGAACCCGGCTTCTCCTCTGAGGCTTCGGGGACTTCCGGCAGCTCGTCTGAGGGAACTTCAGGAAGCTCGACGTCTCCCTGAAAACAGTTTATTACAGATCAGAAACGTCAGCAGAAGATAAAAGTGACAGACGTGTGATCTGATCGAAATGTGAGTTTTAAACGTAAAGACGATGAAAGTCACCTGAGTGATGGCCTCCAGCTCGGCCAGAACAGCGTCTTCATCTTCCTGCGATAACGATCCCGCCAACATGTCGTCGATTTGCTGCCGGAAACAGAAAACATGTCAGTTAACAAACAAACAAACAAACAAACAAACAGACAAGTTTCCTGTTCAATCAGTCAAACTTTATTCGTACGGAAGCTTTGAGACGAGACACGAGAGATCGACGAACACGCAAACAACAAAGAGATAAGAGATGAAATAAATATGTAATAAAAGATAATAATAATAATAATAGAGGAGAAAGAAAAGGATTTAATAATAAATAATAATTCAGGTCAGTTTTTCCAGATGTTGGATCTTAATATTTTTAATCTTCTGAGTCGAAAAGATGTTGTTTAAATTGTTTTCTGCTGCAGTTTTATGAAGAATCGTGTAAAAGATTTGATGTCATCTACAAGAAATAAAAATGCAGGACTCACCCTCTGGTACTCGATGGCGTCTTGAGTTTCATCCATGATGCGTTCCACCTCTTCAATCGACATCACCTACAGAGAGAGAGAGAGAGAGAGAGAGAGAGAGAGAGAGAGAGAGACACAGAGAGAGAGAGAGAGAGAGAGAGAGAGAGACAGAGAGAGACAGAGAGAGAGAGAGAGAGAGAGACAGAGACAGAGAGAGAGAGAGAGAGAGAGAGAGAGAGAGAGAGAGAGAGAGAGAGAGAGGGATCGTCAGGCACGAGACCTGCATCGTCGTTTCTGAAAGACGTCTCCGTTTCCCGCCGTTTTATTTTTACCTCGTGCATCTTCTTCAGACAATCGTTTCCGACTTTCAAGCCTTCGATGACTTTCCGTTCAATCTGGACGAACTCCAGGTCTTGAACCTGAAAGAAGCAGAAGAGAGATGAACGGTAGGTTTCATTTTACCGCCGCCGCCGCTGCTGATGATGATGAAGATGATGATGAAGATGAAGATGATGGTGATGATGATGATGATGATGATGGTGATGATGGTGATGATGATGGTGATGATGATGATGATGATGATGACGGTCACTCACCATGCGCTCCAGGTTGCTGATCTGGTTCTCCGTCTTGTCTAGAAGTTGATCCTGGTAGCGTTTCTTCTTCAGCAGGAGGAGTGCTTTCCTGTTTGAATCCAAACCACAATAAAAATTAGACTCTTTATGTATAAAAAAAATAAATAAAACAAACATATTTCTGGATAAAATATTCCCCAAAAATAATAAATCATCAATAAAATACAAATAAATCTACGATCTCCCATCAAAAAAGAAGTTATATTTTAGTTTTTGAACATTTTAACTTGAAAAAAATCCTCATTTTTCTTTTTCTGCTGCTGAAATTCTCAAAGAAAACCTTAAAAAAATGAACATATTTTGTATTTTATATAATCTGAATATTTACAAAATGTTTCTAATATGAACGAGAAGCTGAAAAAACACAACTGTTCACATGAACTGATTTATTAACGTGTTCATGATCCGCTCTTTTCTTTTCTTTAATAAGAGCGGATCATGAACACGTCTGGATGTTTTTTTTTTTGTCACTGGATCATTTTTATTTATTTATTTTTTTCATTCTTACTCTTTTTTGCCATCTTTCAGCAGCTGTTTGGCTAAAAGCCTCTCCTTCTCCAGCTGCAGGTTGATCCTCTTCTGATACTGTCGCAGTTTATCTCTTTGCTGTTTCAGTTGCTGCAGTGAAGGAAACAGAAGCAGGTTCAACAACACGAAAACAATCTGCTTTAACGTTATACACGGAATTATTATTTAACCATAAATAGTATTAAAAAAAATAGAAATATACAATAAAAAATACATGTAAACTATATTCTAAGTGGGAAGAGTTTACCAAGCAGTATCAAACCTCTACTGTCAAACGTTTCCTGTGTTTGTATTAAAAAAAAACGACTATTTGTTTGATTTTACCAAAAGTGTTCTTCGATTTAACTCGACGTGTGATTGGCCGACTGCAGTCTGCGGTGATGATGACGTCGTCGTACGGTTTTGTGCAGTTATTTAAATAATATTTCAGGAGGACGTGACGCTTCCACTCACATGACGGGCATCCAGTGAAGAACTCTACCGGTACCTCACTCGTATGAAAGCAGATGTTTCCTCCCATCAGTGTAATTACAGCGACGACTGAGATACATTATAAACGACTGAAACTGTAAAATCTGTTGTAAATATTCAGCCTGACGACGCTGTGACACGTTTTTTACATTTTGTTATGCAAGAAGTTCAACTTTTGTAAACTAAAAACTTAGTTTGAGTTAGATTTCTGAATACTGGTTGAATATTATTATTATTATTATTATTATTATTACTTTCTGCTACTCAAACATCCTGTCCAGGCCTTTATTTACACTGAAGTGGCTTCTCATTTGTTAAATTATTAGGAAAATGATGCACTATTTTTCTGATTTTCACTTGTCTACGTTGACACTTGCCAGTAATTTGATGCCCTCCTGCTGTAAACCTCTTGCCCCCCCTGGATATTTGTTGTAGCTCAGACACTGTACCCAGACCCCCTGGAACCACCTCAACGACCTCTGGTGGTCCCCGGACCACACTTAGAGAACCACTGGTTTATAGTATTTAAGTCGTTTTAATCTCTTTGTGTCTCATAATGTTTTCTGTTCTCATTGTTGAGCACTGTGTGTTCTGAAAAGTGTATTATAAATAAAGTTTATTATTATTATTGTAAGCAGCAGAGTTTGCTGCTCTGTCAAGAACAGCTGTTATAATCTGAATATTTACAGTCAAACACACCCAGTAACACACCAGTAACACACCAGTAACACACCAGTAACACACCAGTAAGGCAAAACCTACAGTTCTTAATACATTTAGTTATGAACCAAATAAATTTTCAGCTGTTAAAATGTGATTTATGTTTTTTGTTTCGTTATTTTTAAAGGCAGCTAAAGTTAATCAACACAAACATCTTACAGTTTGTATATTTTTAAGTTACATTAAAGCCGAATTGAAGAGTTTCTCCTACAGACAGCTAATCTATTAACATTATATTATATTAATAAAGTTATAACCGTTACTGACACGCGCTGTTATTAAATTAAGACATTTCTTAAAGCGGTCTGGCGTGACGAAGCTAACGTTAGCTCGCCGTGACTCTCACCAAAATCGCTTTGTCTTGTTCTGTCACTCGCGTCTGTTTCTTCTTTCCAAAAATATTTCCCATCCTGACAAAGCATCCCAGCTACAGTCCGCAACCAGGATCGGGTCTGAGTTCGGGACTGGAATCCGGTTTTAAACTGGTTTTCTAACTTGTAAAGAGCAGCCTAGTGAAGCTTCTCCTCCATTATTTGTGTTCCACACCCACAAGCCGGAAGGACGGGGCGCGACGAGGGACAAAAATGTCCAAATGGTAACCCTAGAGTTGCGAGAAGATCTCGCGATAGTTCGCGTTTTAACCCAAACAGTGATTTTTCTCCAACTTTAAAGTGTTTATTGTGGCTAAACATAACCAGACTTTAACCACAGCGGTGTCACATTACAAACCATAATGGTTTTGTACAATGACAAACAAACGCGCACAGATCTCACGTGAGTTTCGTAAATCTAGGGTTACCATGTAAACACGACCCCCAAAACGAGAGCACAATCATAACAATCTTTATTTATAGAGCACTTTTCAAAAAGCCACGTTAAAAAGTGCTTCACAAATAAAACATGTAATCAAAACAAATCATAAAATCATTAGGTTTAAGAAACATCAACGACATACAAACCTATTTAATGTTTAAAACGAAGAAAATTAAAAGAAATAAAAACAGAAATAAAAGTTCAAATATATTAAAAACTAACGGTGCGCTTTGTAGAGTTTAGTGGCATATAGTAGAACAGAAATTAAATATAATCTTCATAAGTATGTTTTTATTACTGTAAAATCACCTGTAAATAAATAAGAATACAGGAGATTTTATTGCTGCAACACAACAGACAGCAACACAATCTGTCTTCTCCTTCAAGTTGTAGCTCCACTTAGAATATAAATTAAAATATTTACAATTAGATTTAAAAAAAAAAGTTTAATTAAATATATAGAAATATACATTATATTGCACATAAGTGATGGATGATAAATACTTTCAGCTTCTTGTCTCCTCATAGCTGATTATATGGAAGTTAAAGTGTGTTTTATTGTATATATCCTTTAATTTTTTTTTTTTTTAATTTGCAAATAAACAAATAAATAAATAAGCTTTCTGCGCCCTCCAGTGGTCGCAGTGTGTAAATGCGTCTATTTCAACTTAACATTTTCAAAGCTTTCATTGTAAAGATTTTGTATTTATTCATTAATGTTGTTGGTAGAAATGAGAGAATTATAAATATTAGGATAAAAACTACAACAGTCTTTTGTAAAAGTTTAATTTTAAAGTTTTTAAGTGGAAATATTTCTAAGGTTTTGTGTCCATGTTGACGCTGGTGAGTACAGGTGTTTGTTTTTAAATGTTCTCTATAAATAAATAAATTAAATTATATATAAACAAATAGTGACATGAAATATTGTTTCAGGACCAGGATGTAAAAACTGACAGTAATGAATCATAAAGCGTTCAAGTGTCTAATAAATCAGTTTAAAGGGGAAAAAAAGGGCAAATCAATCATTTGGATTAACATTTATTCATGAAAAGGTCGTGTGAAGACCACAAAGTGTCCATCCAGACATGGAGGAGAGGGGGCGATACAGGAAGAAATACAGCACACAGCTAAACCACAGTCTTTTAAAAAGTAAAATCAGTGCACAGATAATCTTACAAAGATTGCATAATATAAAGAAAGGTTATAAAACTTCCCAGAAATAGTGCAATTTTTTTTTTTTAAAACCACCACCAGGAAAAAAAAACAAAACAAAACAAAAGAACGCTGCTTCGCTTTTAATAACAATGAAATGCTCTTTTTTCCACAGAGAATTCCAATATTTTGGTTTTCTTTATGTGAAATAATTCAAACTGAGTGATGTTTTGTGTTTTTTTTTTGGAAGCAGGAAAAGAAGAGAAGAGCAAAAAATAATAAAAAAGAAAAGCAGATGTTATTTGAGCTACATAGTACGGAAACCTACAAGAACACACACATGAACGTTGGTGTAAGTTTGCTTTTGTGAACACAAACCCTTCATTGCACTTGGGAAAACAAATATAAAAAAAAGAAATATATATTTATATATATTTATATATATATGACATCAAGAAACCCATCCATGCTTTTCACACATGTTCACCTTTAACAACGCAGAGCCAGTGTTTTTCATCTGTCCCCGATCGGAGGGAACAAGGCTACATGTGTGCAAAAGAAATTTTAAAAAATGCAAGTTTAAATAGTTTTTATATTTAAATCATGACACAACATCGCATGAACTGAACCTCAAGCAATAACTCCTGCTCACACTTTCTCAAGTTTGAAGCTTTAGTTTCTGAAAAGTAGACAAATTTCTTCTTTCAAAAACAACAAACATGATTCTGATATTCTTGATAAATCTGCAAATGAACTGTTTAAAAAAAAAAAGATAAATGAAGCTTCTGCATGAACACATGAGAGAAACAACCACCTTGTGTGAGACTGAAAAACCTCCAACTACGAGACATCTGAGCTGTTAAATCTGCTAGTTGGACACGTGACGGGGGTTCAGGGACAGAAAAATGTATCCAGGATGGTTTTTTTTTTATTCAAATCTTAATATTTCATATCAAAAAACTTGGTTGTGCTTAAAAAAACAAAAACAAAAAACAGAAACTTTCAGATTCTAGATGAAAACTCCAGGTGAATAAAACAAACACACCTGACAGCATGATTCAGTCCCCTCCCCCCTCCGCAACGCTCTTCCTCTGTGAAGCTCAGGTTGATGTTTTGAGGCCATGTGAGTTCATGTTGTGGTTGCATTGAGTCACATTAGACTGTTCCTATTATTTTGTCCCCCTATCCCTCCCGAAGCCGGCAGCCCTGAGGCTCAATCTTTCAAGTAAAGGAAGCTGCTCAGTCAGTAGGTAAATCCCCTCCCCCCTTCCCTCCCCCCTCCCATTTATTTATGTCAGTACCAATACATATAAAAAACCCCACAAATCACATTGTTTTCCCCTCAAAGTGTCTTAAAATTCCCTTTAAACCAGGTCGTCCTCTACACCTGAATGTCATGAAAAAAAATTACAATTTATCGATTCGCTGATGGATTTTTTTTTTTTTCCCCCACCAGCAACGTACAAATATTTATGCAGCTACACACAGTTTATACAACACCACAAAAACACACACACATAAAAAAAAAATAAAGAAAAAAAACCCCCAAAAATAATAATAATAACAATAACAGGCTAAATAGTGTTAAAGTGGCACCAAAGTGAAGAAAATAAAAACAGAAGTGACGACAGGAGCCGCTGCTGCTGTTCACGAGCGCCCTCCGCTCACCGGAGGTCAAACGTACATTCAGAAATATCAACAACAACAACAACAACTACAAAAAATATCTCCATTAATCTTTACTGCAACTGCTTCAACACCTCCTTCCCAGGGTTTTGAGGTTGTCGGCGCCCTTCCTCCTCCTCCTCCTCCTCCTCCTCCCTCCCTGGCTAACGACGTCTGACGAGGGGCAGCGTGCTACATGTACTGTTGTGCATATTCTACACTACATTCCCTACAAAAAAAAAAAAGCTATGGGCTTCTAGTTTTAAAGAGTTTAACTTGTAAAGAGAGGAAGGCCACGGAGAAAAAAAAAAATCCAGAACATCTGTACGCCTCCTCCTCCTCCTCCTCTTCTTCCTCCTCCTGTCCGTGGAAGAGTTTAAATCTGCGGGTCTGGATGTTAAACATGTGCATGCTGGTGTTAAAAATGAGGAGAAGAGACTCTTGTTCTTCAACCTCACAGGGGAAAAAAAAAAAAAAACAGTAAGTAGGAGGCTTGATGAAGGTCTAAGAGGAGCATCTCTCCTCCAGTGAGTAGGCGTTATGACCTTATTTCCAACACTGGAACTATTATGCAAACTATTTATGCACATGCTACCGACACTTCATTATAAAAAAAAAAAAAAAAAAAAAAAAAACAACCGAGAGTGTCGATGTGCGAGGAGGTGTGTGTGTGTGGTTCAGAGATGTGCTGCTTTGGTACGATCGTGGATGGATCCCAGTTCTTGGTTGTGTTTTTAAAAAGAGAGAGAAAGAAAAAAAAAATAAAAAAAGACATTTTCACAAACACGACAGGACAAAAAAAAAAAAAAAAAAAAAAAAAGAAAACCCACGTGAAGAGACGAGCAAACACGCTTTACAGTAACGCCTCTCGCAGGAGGGAGGACTGATGGGTTACAAAGCATAAATATTATATATTATATATATTTATAGGTTTTTTTTTCTGTTTTCTCCCTGTGAAGATTAAAAAAAAACAAAACACCGTTAGAAAGAGGAGAAGGTGTCGCATCAGTGTGTCGAGGAAAAAAAGACAAAAAAAAAAAAAAGACTGCAGGCCCCCTCGGTCAGTGCGATTCAGAAAAAACACGGAGCACCAGTGGACGAGGGTCACACACACACACACACACACACACACACATCTCAGAGCCACAGAAAGGGGGGTCGTAAAGAGTCCCCGAGCCCCAACACACACACACACACACACACACACACACACACACACACAGTCAGTCCCAGTGTATGCCGCCCACCCGGGTCTGTCCCGTTCGTTTAAGGGTGACGGGTTTACGTGGAGCGGGCGAGTGCTTGGCGTGAGCCCTCTCAGGCGCCGAGGCCCGGCAGGCAGGCAGGCAGGCAGGCGGGGGATTGGTCAAGTCCTGGTTGGTTGGTTGTTTGGTCCCACCTCCTCCCCCCAGCCTGCTCCCTTCTTCTTCTTCTTCTTCTTCTTCTTCTTCTTCTTCTTCTTCTCAGGTGGGAGTTTTAAAGCTGGTGCACGATGCTGTCTGTGTGGTTGACTGAAACGGCGCCGTCCTGGCGGAGCCGCTGCCACTGGAACGTTGTGCTGAGGGAACCCAGCTCGTCCTCCTCGTTCTCCTGCTCCTTCGCAAACTCCATGAACACCTGCAGGGAGAAGTTTATACAACGTTATTATATTTAATAAGGAATCTGTTATTTGAGAAGAATAAAGTTCATCATCTTCATAAAAAAAAAGTAAACTTTATAATATAAATCAGGTTAATTAATCAATGAATCATTTCAAACATTCGTGGCTTGAGGTTCATTTAAAATAGTGAAAATCTTTCATTTCAGTCAATATTGATAATTATTGATCATTTTTAATGAACTATTTTTAATTAAGTGCAGCAGAAAAAAAGCTGAATTTAACCACTTTACTTTTTATTATTTATTTATTCTTTATGTTTTCCACCTTCACTTTATATTTATATTTATATATACACACTACTATAGTATATTATATACATATAGATGCTATTATAATACTATAAACTTTTATTTATTTACATTTTGGTGAATTGGCAGCATTTAAAGTCTGCTGAGTCAGCTGCTAGCGGCTCCTGTTCTCAGTGGATCAATCAGTTTTTATTTATATAACGATAAATCACAATAAGCCTCGACCTGGCGACCCCCGACTGGAGGACTTTAAAATGTTGATCCTCCCTGATGACTAACTTCCCTCCAAAAAAACATGTTTCAGTGTTTTTGCTTAGAAATGATTCACTGATGATCGTTTTTTTTCTTTCACTTGATTGTGTCATCAATAATTTTAACTGTTTTTTTTAACTTTTGTACATTTTAAACAGTATTTAATTATAATTAGAACAACGTGTGTGTGAAACTGTGGAGCGTCTCTGAACCGACGTACCTGCTCTAACGTCGACTGGGAGAAGTTGTACTCTTCAAAGTTGAAGGTTTGCTTGGCTGGAAGTAAACAAAAGAAGATAAATATGTCTCACATGTATAAATATTTATGTGTGTGTGTGTGTGTGAGAGAGCAGCTGTGACTCACCGCTCTCTAACTGAGAGAAAGACTTGGCCAGTGATTTGACGTCCTCCATGGGAATCTTATAAACCATCAGAGTAGCAAAACTGCAGAGAAAACACAATTAGATGCAATAATTTTAATAATTATGATTCATTATTTATATTTTTTTAAATGATAGACAGCCTAAATGTTTTATACATGAGTTTTCTTTCTTTTTATTCATCTTTTTACAATTTTAGTGTGTTTTATTCTCTCTTTCTTCCTCTTTTCATTCTGTTCTTCTGTCTGGAAGTTACAGAAAACATTTATTAACTAACATTTGTTAATAATTTGTGTCTCCCTAAACCTGCAGAGAAGTCATCCTGATGCTATAAAAGAGCTGATCTTCGTCCACTAGGTGACACCGTCGTGCTTCGTCTCACCTCTCCTGCCGGGCGGCGTGAGGGAAGATTCGGAGGATCTCTTTATGCAGCAGCGCCACCTGCTGGAGCCCCGTCAACTCCTCCCTCAGCTTCACCTCCAGACTGTAACCTCGCCCGTATTTCCCTTTTAAATGCTGGATGGATCCGATACATCTGACGGAGAAACACACGGATGATTAACGATGATTAACAGATAAAGTCACATCACACACAGCTGCTAACATACACACACACACACCTGAGCTGGCCGGACACCATTATAGCGACGCGGTCACACACGGCCTCGGCCTCCTCCATGTAGTGCGTGGTGAGGACGGCGCCGCGCTGACGGTTCTTGAAGGCAGCGCGTATGGCTCTCCTGCAGAGGACACAACGATGTCAGAGACAGTGAGAGGAAGGTCGGACTTTAACAGATGAGAATCCAACACAGTCACTTCCTTCTGTTCTCTGCTTCATTAAACGCGTCAGAAATAAAGTTCATGTTAATATTATTGATCAAAAAGTCAGTGAAGTTGTTGATTATGTTGAGATTTAGTTGTTGAGTTGAGTCTAAATGGAAAACTGATATTTCTGAAGTTTGCTTTGAACAAAAGAAGAAAAACTTTCACTCAGTTTAATTATTTGATTTGTTTTTATTGTGTTTTTCACTCCTGCTTCAGAAAAGAGCTGATGAAATGCAGTTTATTATCCAGTTTACTTCAGAACAATGACGCTTTATCTCCTGTCTCATCATCAGTTATTATCCGTTAACAATTGTTCAAACGTGAAAAGACTAAAAGATTAATTTGGTAAGAAGGAAAAAAAAACACACAAACCTTTTTGTTTGAGCTTAACAGGATAACTCAGATATTAAACACACTGTGATCTCTAAATGTGAAGGTGAGGGATGTTAGTATCATATAAATTTAATCTCACCACATGCGCTGTTTAGATTTGGGGTCCATCCCTGATGACGGCTCATCCAGTAAAACGATCTGAGGGTTCCCGATCATACTCAACGCAAAACACAACTGCAGAGAAAAAAGACAACAGTTAAAACCATAAACTATAAATATAACTTAGAACAAGGTAGAAAGAATCAAGAGACAAGGGACAGAAGATTTTAAAAAAAACAACTTGCGGGGGTGTATTCAACAACTTTGGACTCTTCCAAACTAACTCGTCTGGGTCTAACGTTATTGAGCGTTTACTAAACATACTGAACGTTTACCGAATCAGTGTTTTGGTAAAAATGTCCGTTCTCACCTTCCTCTTGAGTCCTGCTGACAGACTCTTGGCTTGTTTGTTCAGGTGATCTTTCAGCTCCAGAGCGTTCACCACACTGACAGTAAAAACATTTTACACTGATAAATAATCACAATAAAAACTGTTTTAATAGAAAAAAAGTATTCTGTAACTCCTTAGAGAAGACCTCTTATTATATTTTAAAGAGGTTGAATGAAGGTAAAAACTTTTATTATATACAGTTTAAACATAATAAAGACCGAACGGTTGACTGATATTGGTATTGTGGTATTAGAGGGAATGATCATCATTATTCTCATTTTACCTCCACGTGACGTCATATTTTTACTTCCTATAGGTGGAAAAGCTGTGATTGTCACATTAGAGTAGAAGAGGAAGACTCTCTACGTACCGTTTGATGATACCGGGTACGTCCTGTCCTCTCAGGCCTTTGATGGCGGCGTAGATCTCCAGATGTTCCTGCAGAGTGATCCTGGGCCACAGAGGGTTCACCTGGGGACAGTAGCCCACGTGCTCCAGCGGGTTGTCAGCTGGTCGAAACTCCGTGCTGTAATCTCCCATCAGCACCTGGACGGAGAGAAACAGCTTTTATAGTTAACAATTAAAAACTGAAGATTAACTGGCAGCTCAATTCATCGTTCATCACCATTTCCTGTTTCTCAACTGCAATAATTATTTCCTTTATGATATAGTGAGAAGGATATTTCAGGTTTGCATTGTTGTTCAGACAATTAAAATGCTAAATAAATGTTAGTTGCAGCCTTAAAGTGAAGAAAAGAATCATAAAAATAAACAGTGGCCTTTGAGTAACGAAGCTGACAGAAAATAACTATTTTGATAATTTTTCTTTAAGCAAAACACCAAATATTTTCTGGTTCCAGCTTCTTAAATATGACAATTTGATGTTTGTCTTCATGGTGAATTAAATATCTGCAGGTTTTGGATAATTAGTCGGACAAAACAAGACGGAAGAAGACGGAAATTATACAGCAGTTTTCACTATTTTCTCACATTTTATAGGCAAAACAATTCAGTGAATAATCAAGAAAATAACTGGCAGATTAAACTGATACTAAAAATAATCGTTAGTTGCACCTCTATATAAATTTATAGGATATAAATCAAATCATCAGAATCATGTTCAGTTGATTCTTTCTGCTAATAAAACTTCAACCTGAAATATCAGCGTAATAACTTCTGCCATTAAAGTATAATAAGTAATAAAATAAACACATTTAATAGAAGTTTAAACACTTTTTAGCTGAAGATAAATTGATACACAAACACTGCAGATGTGGAACTGAAGCGTCGTTTTCCTCAGAGAGTTAAACGAGGATGAGGAGGGGACAGTCTGTCGTGTACCTGTCCTGCAGTGGGGTCCGTGTCGCCCGACAGCATGTGCATGATGGTGCTCTTTCCTGCTCCGTTGGGCCCCAGCAGTCCCAAAACCTCACCTGAAGAAACGACAGGTGAGTTTTTCCTCGAATGAAGACGACAGACGGCTGAACCGTTGAGTTCTCAGTCCAAACAAACAAACAAACAAACAAACGTACCTTTGCGAACGCAGAAAGAGACGTTCTTTGTGGCCACTTTCCTCGTCTTGTTGAGAGAAAAACCTTCTCTTCGGCCTTTGTACTGCTTCCTCAGGTTACTCACAACCACCGCCGGTTTCTAAGAAGGAAAAGGAATCAACGATTTGTGAAAATATATAAAAACGTCATAACCAAGCGATCCTGCTCACATCAACACTTTAAACTGAAACTGAAACGTTGCTGACCTCCTCACAGGACTGGCAGCTGAGAGCCTCCTTCACTCTGGCCTTCTCCATCTGAACATCCTCATCCTCGTTCAGTCCTTCCTCCGGGTTCCTCTCCACCTTAGGCTTCGACTTGGACGAGATCCTGAGAGGGTTTAAGAAGAAAACATCAAAGTCGGCTGAAAGTCATACAGTTATTTTCTCTTTTTTATGTTTTTTTTTTTTAATTAATTGAAGATGTTTTGTCCTTAAAAATCAGAGGAATTGGAAATACAACAGAATCTGCAACATTTTGCTTTAATCTCCATATTTCACATTTATAAGACGAATAAATGTTTGATAAATAGTTTATAACACACTATAATGTAGTTATAAACATTTTAAGTGTTTATTAAAGTGCAGTGTTTCTATAAAGACATTTTATTTTATATTATTACAACTGTCTTTTACTATATTTTCCATTAATTATCTGCTCATGCAGCAGCCTCCACTTATAGTTGTTGAAAAAATACATTAATAAACATTTATATCTGCTTATAACTACATTATAATCTGTTATAAACCATTTAACTGCTTATAAATGCTAAACAGGGAAACTTGAAATGTTCCTTCTTCCATCATTATCACATGAACTTGTCTCAGTTCAGACTAAGAAGCTGCACCGTTCATGTACTGAAGCTTCCTGTAATCTGATCTTCACCTGCAGAACTGGTCGTTTTTCATCGTCCTCCCTCCGTAACGGATCTCCAGCCAGCGGAGCAGGAAGAGCAGCACGATGCACTGCAGATAAGGCTGAGCACAGAAACACACACACACATATATATATAAATTATAACTGAACAGACACTTGTACAGCCTCTATATTCTCTATGTTTCAATGTTTTAGCCACATTATTTTAAAATCAGACACTCACAGCTACGACTGCAATCAGCAGGTTCTTCCACAAGAAGTTCTCCTCGTACACAGACGGCAGAAAAGTCGCCTGGAACAAAGAACAGATAGAAGTGAAACGTCCAAAATGTTCCTTTAAGAGTCCAAAGAAACAATTTATATGAAGGATTTAAGGAATGCAGTCTTTGTGCAGCCAGAGCAACAAAACAATGAACTAATAAGAGGTTAAAAGCTGCTGATTCATCATCTGTTTTAATGTTAATCATTATTTTAATAAAAGAATTATTTGATTGAGCGTGCCAGAAGAAGAACTGATTTGACTGGTTGTGACGTGAAATAACTGATCTGGGTCGGGTTAAATCAGTTGTACAGCGTCCGTCCAGCATAACTCGGGTTTAAGGACGTAAAGGTAACCCTGGTGTCGCTCCTACCTTGGTGATGCAGTTGAGGCAGCCCATGAGAGGATACAGAGGGTTGAAGAAACACAAGGCGTTGTGCAGGTTTCTGGTCAGCCCCGGGTTGTCGTTCACAAACGACAGCTGAACCACCGACGCCGACACCACACACACCTGAGACATAAATACAAAACATTTAACGTGAGAAAAAGTAGAATTTGGTACCGTCACAAGCTGGAGCCCTTTCAGTATCACACATATGACATTAGAGACATATGATTACAGTTTAAAAATGTATTTTCTTTGAGATATTGTGATCGTAGCGTCCCGTCTCACCATCATGGAGATGACGGAGAAGAAATCTCTGTTGCTCTGGACTCGGGCGAAGCCGAAAGAGAAGACGTAAGTGAAGAGGATCATAGCTGGACTGAAACCAACAGTACACAGCACCTGAGAGAGGAACACAAAGGGTTTACAATAAATACATTAAGAATTATGTGCGTACAGCACTGATTAATAATAATAATAATAACAATAATAAAGTGGCAGTACGGACCACAGCGGTGAGGTTACTGGAGTTGAGCAGGTTCCCAGTGTGGAAGGAGAAGAGAATGATGGTCATACAGGACAGGATGAGGTAGTAAAAGGGGATGTCCACCGCCGCCTGGCCGCACCAGTACGCCGACGGCACCAGACCAGAGATACGCAGCGTGGAGCGACACTTGATCTGAACACAGATTAAAAAACACACAAGTCAACATATGTACGGCAGAAATAGTGAACACAAAGCGGTGCGTCACGTTTTAATTTTTACAGACAGATGAAATAATCAAATCAAATCATAATCATTGGGAGGAAGTGACGACCTCTCTGTCGCGGGTGTGGTCCATGGCGAAATAAGCCGGCATTCCAGCCGCCAGCATCCCCAGTATGATGGCCTCGATGTAGACCAGAGCGTACGACGTGGCGTCCGGGATTTGCTGAGAGATTAATCACAGAGGAAAACGTTTAAATATCTTTAAAGTGCAGGAAGGAAACAGGATAAATAAAAAAAAAAAAAAAAAAAGATCCGTCAAATACTCACATAATCGAACGGTTTGGTCCACGTTCGGATGTGTCCGGACCCGTTCAGACCTCTTAGAAGAGCGTTGCTTAGTATATTAACAGCCATGGGTAAGGAGTGGACTGTGGTGCTGTTGAAGGCGACGCTGTATCTGAAACCCTGCGAGCAGACAGAAAAAGAACATGTTGACTCCACTTCATCTGAATACTCAGCAGCCCTCAAACAAAGAGCTCTTCATCTGCATCGGTAGGTGGAGGTGAGCCGCTCGCCTGACGCTTTATCTCCAGTATCAGAGAGTTAAAATTCAAACTGACCTTGCTGGATCCCGTCACGTTGATGGCGGCGCTGTGAGGAGCTGCCGCCATGTAGTCGCCTTGTTTCATCATTTCAACCTTGATGTCCTGAGACTCCAGGTTGTGGATGAAGTCAGAAATATCAGAGCCTGTAAAAAGGGACATTCAAGAGGATAAATCATGGAGAAGGAGGAGGAGGAGGAGGAGGAGGGTTTAGAGTTGCACCTGAGGGACAGTTTATTCAATCACAATATTTACAGCATGCAGGACAACCTGATACATCATTTAATACAAGGTCTACGTGTGCCGCTCAGCTTTGTTTCCTCCACCGAATCATCTCCTTTAGAAAATCTCCCGCGGACTCACCTGACGAGTTCTGGACCAGGAGGCTGGTGGTGTATCTCCGGGGCGACTGGTTCCTTTTCAGGAGGTATATAGGCAGGAACTGACGGTCCGGCGAGTGGATCTGGATGTTTCCTGTGGCCAGAGACAGGACGAGCACGGCGGCGACGAACACCAGGAACAAGGCCAGACTGCAAGAGAAGGTGACGGCATGATCAGATCAGATCAGATCAGATCTTTTATCGTCCAGCAGGAGGAAATTATTTAACATGTTGAACCTTTTTTTTTTTTTTTTCTAAACCTGTGTCTGTCAGCAGGATGGTTTGGATTTGACAGGATGAGTTTAGCTTTCTTCCTTTGATTTGTCTGTTATAAATGTGTGACAGTGTGTGAGGCTGCAGTTTCCTAATTGCTTCCTGTTTCATACATTTCAGTTCCCGCACCAACTGATCAGTGAGAAACTGGAGACTGACTCTATGATGGATCTGTAAAAATAACACCATCAGAGATTTATCGACATTAAAAACATTTAACCTACACAGAAAACACAGCCTTTGTTGTCCAGTCTTGCATGTTACCTCACTGTTCACATCATCGTTCTCTATATTCAGTGTCTCTCACTCTCTAGAGTTTCTACTCTCTTGTCCTCTATCAGCAGTTTGGGGAGGTGGAAGTGCTGTTTTGTTTTGTTTTTTTCCAGCAATCAGTGACCACATCTTTGCTTTCTGGAAACGTTCAATCTGAGAAAGACATCATGAGTCCGATGTGGTGACTCATTTCTACGACTGACAAACAGCTGCGTCACCCGTCCTCGCACTGTCTCCCTGCGACCCAAAGCCGTCGGCGTAGAGAACCAACGCTCACGTGTAAATGAAGGCC
This sequence comes from Euthynnus affinis, assembly GCA_029490765.1. Lineage (NCBI taxonomy): Eukaryota > Metazoa > Chordata > Actinopteri > Scombriformes > Scombridae > Euthynnus > Euthynnus affinis. The sequence goes on along the minus strand of CM055857.1, from coordinate 5,202,625 downwards.
TTCCTCTCCCTGCGCATGTTGAGCATGTGCAGCCAGGCGACGGCGCTGAACTGCTGCCGCCACAGGGCGTGACCCGACACCACGTCCGACTTGCTGTCTGAGAACGTCAGCAGCCGCTGGTCCGTGTCGTCCAGAGAGAAGTTGTCGGCCTCGTCCTCCGCCTGCTCCCGATTGAACACGCTGTAGTCTGCGGACAACAGGAACACACGTTTAGACAGGAAATGCAACGGTTACCAATAACTTTCTTCTTTTGGTGACGCTCTCACCGGCTTGGTCCACTTCAGCTTCTGCCTCCAGACGGAGGAAAACATCCTCCAGCGTCGTCATGGAAACCCCATAGTTGATAATTCCCAGATTAGGTTGACAGTCGAGCTCCGAGAACAAACCTACGAAAAGGAAAATGAGTCATTGTTACCTGCAGCTGCAGCCAAAGCTGAGTCAGAGATGACTCGCAGTAATTATTATAACATTCGTCTGGGTTTAATTCAACTATTTAAACAACAACAAGGATGAAAATCAGAGGAAAATATGCAAATTATATATATATTTTTGTCCGTGTGGAACAATAAAGCAAGCTTGAGACAGGAAATATTCTGTCTGTGTGTGATCTGACCTGAAAAAGTGTCCATGCTCTCAAAGGGCAGCGTGAAGGTCAACTCTGCCTCGTGTTGCCGGGCCAACTTCGCTTTAGGAACATGCTTTTCAACCAATGACGTGATCTGTTCAGCTTCACATTCCTCATTGATAGACATCCTGTGAAGGAAGATGGAGATTAGTTCAATTAAGAGCTTTATATGGTTGAGACGCAGGTTGTGAGGATGCAGGTGTTACATATCATCCACCAGACTGTCTATATCTTATAAAATGATCCACTAGGGGGCCACAAAAGGTAAATAAAGCGCAGCAGAGAATCAGAATCTACTTGCCTGAGATGATATCCGACACCGCACTTGGTCTTGAGATACAAGGAGGAGCCGACACATTTCAGCTGTCCTTGAGAAATCACAGCTTTGCGATCTGGAGATAAAATAAAATAAAATACAACCTTATCAGTGTTTAACTGTAAAAAACAAACAGATTCTTTAACCGCAGATAAAAAGATGAGAACAAGCCTTTCAGAGTAATTTTCCTCCTCAGCTGACAAACCGCCAGAAATCTAGAAGTACTGTTCAAATCCCTCCATCAAATCCCTGATCCACCTCCGACTAGTCCAGATCGCAGCAGCTCGGCTTCTTACTGGTTTTAACAGACGACATCACATCAGCCTGATCCTGGCGTCTCTCCGTCGGCTCCCTGATCGTTTTAGATTTTAAAGTTTTACTGATCACTTTTAAAGAACGTCTGGGTCTGAAGCTCCAAGCTGCTGACCCCGTACGAGCCGGCAGCCTCAGATCCTCAGGTGGGCCCTTCTGGTTGTTCCAAAGTCGAGGCTGCTCTGAGGAGACGAGCCTCGCAGATTCACTGACTTCTGTTAAATCACTTCTTAAAACTCGTTTCTACAGACTCGATTTTATGTGATGTCGTCTTTTAAATCATCTTTCTTTTAAACTTTTAAAACTTTTCATCTTTATTTTAAACTTTTTATAATTCTTTATCGTCTCTCTTTGTCTTTAACCACCATTTTTTTCATGCTAATTGTTTTTCATGTCTTTGGATTGTTCTGTTTTTGCTTTGTTTGTCAAAGCACTTTGTAAACATTGTTTTTAAAAAGGTGCTATATAAATAAAGATATTATTATTATTATTTTAGTGAAACTTGCATCTCTGAGACTTGTTCTTTACAGACAAACAGTGTAAATCTAATTAATCCTGACTTTTAAAAAGGGATTAAAAGGAAAAGACTGAAAAGCTAAATCTGACTCTTAATTTCCAAACTGGGACGATGTCAGTCTAATGGTTTTGGTGCCTGTGGTGTGTGTGTGTATGTGTGTGTGTGTGTGTGTGTGTGTGTGTGACAGGAAGCGTTCATACCAGCGAGGATGTCGGCTTCGTCCATGTAGTGCGTGCTGAGCACCGTCACCCTGCCGGCTCTGCGGTTCTTCAGCAGCGACCACACCTGGTGTCTGGAGCAGGGGTCCATGCCCGCCGTGGGCTCGTCCAAGAGCAGGATCTAAACACACACACACACACACACACACACACACACAGACAGACAACATCATGTTACCCCAGTTTACCCACACAAACTGACGAGAGAGTGAGCAGTTAATGGCGAGGAGACGCTGGTGGGTACCTTGGGATCTCCTAGGATGGCGATGCCCACGGACAGCTTCCTCTTCTGGCCTCCGCTCAGATTCTTGGCCTGAGCAGTCATGATCTTCTCCAAGTCCAGATCCTTCAGCACCTTGGAGACCTGTTAAAAAAATATTTAAATATTTTATTCAAATCCTTTAACAAACCAGGCCTTTAAACTGTTTTTTTCGGTGAAGTTGTGCATCAACGACTGACTGTACAGGGGTAAAATAATGTAATTAATGTTTGATTATGTTGTTCAGCGTATCGTTTTTATTATTAGGTTTCGTTTTCCAAGTTGTATTCACAGCGATTAACCAGCTGCTTCTACACCCTCGTCCTCCAGAGAGCTGTCATGTCAACACGAAACCTCGTTCCTATAATCGGGTTAGACCGGAGATCAGAGGAAGCTCATCTCTCCAGGCAGACTTCTCCTGTTTCTCAGACATGTTTACGTGTAACCGGGTTTCTAATTGGCTTTTTATGAGTACACGTGTGCATAACAGCAGACTACAGACAAGAGGAAACACAGCGGAGCAGCTGGATGATAAATAAATCCTCCGAGAGTTCGACTGAAACCAAAACCAACACAAAGCGGGCGTGTTGAAAGTTTAAATAAATCTGCTTCCACCGGTGAACGTTTGACTATTTGTTTAACTCGCACACACACTTCGATGCTGCTCTGTCTGTCACTAATGCAGATAAAATCAGTTGGCACGCTTACAAAAGGAAGGAGAGAGATGTGGATACTGATCTGCTGCATGTACACGCAGATTTACAGAAACAAGAGGCTTCATTTATAAAACCGTGCGAACAAAAAGCCTAAAAATAACACCGAGTAATAATCTAATCTATAAAACTGTTTAAACACATGAATGCATGCATTTCCTCTTTACAAATCACAAGCAATGACTCTCATATCCCTCCTCCTGCACTCCTACAGTTAACATCAGATGATCAATAAAAAAAAGCCCTCATCAATACTGATGTCATACATGTGTTTCCTGTGGAGAGCGGCAGCGTCCGAGAGCGTCACGGCTGCAACGAGCCAAACAATTCAAACAGTCTGCGATCAGACATGGAGGCAATTAAAACCTATCAGCGCTCTGTCCTGCAGTTTGTTAAAGTTATCCGACGTCATCTTGGATTTCTACAACTGATGGAGGTCATTACATCAGTTAAGTCGACGTGGTGGAGGTGAAAAAGGGAATCTGTTTATTCATACGTAAAAATTGGGGAAAAGCAAACCAGACTTCCCAGAATCCCTCCACCTGCCTTCCTGACATCATCCCGACATCTTCCCGACATCATCCTGACATCATCCTGACATCATCCCGACATCTTCCTAACATCTTCCCGACATCTCAGCGTCGCCGTGTCGCTCCACAACAACCGATCGCGAGACCATGTGAGCACCGGACGGTTCGACCCCTGCCCTCCGCACCCTTGGAGGTTGAGGATGGTGAGACGGCGCTCGATATTTAATTAATTAATAGTTAAATAATAAATCACAGATGCGATTGGTTAAGATTTGATTTGGATTTATATCTTTTAAACACCGCTGACTTGACTTTTCTTCTTTTTTAGCTTTGTTTTATCTCCAAATTCAACTATTTTTATTTGTATTTAAATGTCTTTTTATATTCTGTCTTGATTTTTTAAACGTGCTAAACAAATAAACTTGCCTTGAATGTTTATGATAAAGTGCATCTATATAACTTTTATATTTATATTACAGGGGCCTGTTTCTTAAAGCAGATTCAGCAAACTGGAACTCTGAACTCTGAGTTTTCGGTGTCAGAACAGCTGATCAGAGTCAGTTCAGTCAACTCGTGTGTGATGAATAAAACATCATCTCCATCATCAACGGAGCAGACAAGTCACCATGGCAACAGGTAAATAAAAGGCCAGTGCACAAATCCTCCCAGCGCCGGCGTCACCGTTACCTCAGCGTCGATGTCCGCCGGCGCGATCCCTTTGATGGCGGCGAATATCTTCAGGTGCTCCTCCACGGTGAGGACGTCGAAGATGATGTTGAACTGCGGGCAGATCCCCACCAGCTGCTTCATCTCCGACGCGTCCGCGATCTCCGCCACGGGCGAGCCGTAGATGGTGGCCGAGCCGTTGGTGGGCGGGCAGATGCCGCACAGGATGTTCATGAGCGTGGACTTCCCGGCGCCACTGTGACCCAGCAGAGCCGTGATCTGGCCCTCGTAAATGTCGAACGTCAAACCTAGGAGGGACGACATCATGAGGAGCATCATCAGAGCACAGCTGTTCAGTTTAGATCATTAAAGCTGCGAAGATAATGATGTTTTCACTATTGATTAATCAAGTAATAGAAAAAAAAAATAGAGAAAATGTCAGTTTCTGTTTCCCAAAAACCCCAAAATGCAACTGAAAAACAACCCAAAGACACAAGACTGCAGCTAAGGATTATTTCTATTATTGATTAATTTGCAGATTATTTTTCCAATTAGATGATAAATTGTTCAATTAGACTATGAAACATTAAAAAAAACAGTGAAAACAGAAATGTTTTGACTGATTAACGGTCTAAAATGTTAAATTATTTTAATTAACTTCATACATGAAAAGAAAAAGCAGCAAATCTTCACATTTAAGGATCTGGAACCGTCAGATATTTGGCATTTTTACTTTTTAAAAGAAAAAAAAGTGATAAACAGAATAGTTTCCAATTAATTTTCTGACTTCAACGAACTGATTAATCTTTGCAGCACTACAGAGATATTTAACTTTAAGAGGCTGGAACCAGAGAACTGAGCATTTTTTTCTAAACAAATGACTCGAAACGATGAATTGATCATCAAAACAGTTGAAGCGATTAATTTTCTGTCGCAGCTCTACGATACGTCACACAGAACATTTGTCCATTACTCAGAAAATGAAGATTAGTAAAGAGACGCAGTCCATCTGAATAATATGTTTTTTCAGTAATGACGTGTTAATGTAAAGATATGCAACAGATGTGACGTAATTAAACAAACTACCACCTGCCATGGGTTTCTATGGAAACCATTTAAACATTTAACAAAAATCAGCTAATCTTAAAGGCAGTTTCTCTGATAACATACTGAAGTGATTAAATTATATTTGCATCGTGTCCCTGCGGACCGGTTTAATGTCAGACAGTATTTTCACAGACCGGCCTTTGAGGTGCAGCTGATAAATACAACAAACTAAAATGAGATGACTGTCAGGTGGAAGCGTCGATGACTCACCTCTCAGAGCCTCCACCACGTTGTCCTTCTCCTTGTACACTTTGCTGATGTTGTTGATGCTGCCAGAGAGGGATGAATAAAAAAAAAAAAAAAAAAAGCAGAAATGAGAGGAGGAGAGGTGTAAATACAGAAGCAGAGCAGCTTCCAGGTTATAGCCTCGTCCCGCAGGATCGCCTCAACCAATCAGCCAGGTGTTTGGCGGCGAACCAAGAACAGATCCAGGCTGCGTTTCTAACAGAGTCTCTGCTGGAAACACATTTCTGTCCCTCAAACAAAAGGCTCGTCCTCTGAATGCACATTTAAGTTAAAACTGCATTAAAGTTTGAATTCAACACCTTAAAGACGACGCTGCATCTGTAAACACTCTTCAGATATAAAGATCAGACTCTTACCGGATGGCTTCTTTCCCTCTGAACTCGGGTGAAACGGGCTCGATGGACTCGTCCCCGCCGGGCGCGCCGTTCACCTCCGTGTCGTACACCGAGCTCACTTCAACGTAGCGCTTTCTGCGTTTGGACCAATAGGACGGCTTCAGGAAGTACAACAAGGACCTCCTCATTCCAAACTCACCTGCAGGTCAGACAAATGTGAACGGCATTAGGCATAATAATAATAATAATAATACCCATAAGTTCAAATTAAAGTGATCCTACAGGGATATTGCTGCGGAAATGATCGATTAATCTGTTGATTATTTTGTTTTTTGGTCTATAAAATGTCCAAAAACAGTGAAAAATGTTTCCTAACGCTTTAACTTATATCCAGCTATCCTCTGTGTGTGTGTGTGTGTGTGTGTGTACGTACCTGGCAGCACCTGGTCCAGGTAGACGGCCAGCAGCAGGTAGAGGATGCAGTCCAGCACCAGCATGAGCAGGGGCACATAGAGAGGATGAGGGCCGTTGGCCAGAGAGGAAAACACAGCGCCGTCTCCCTGAGCCTCCAGGTAAACCACCTGAAACATGCATGAACACACACACACACACACACACACACACACACACACACACACACACACACACTTACAGATCTGTCCTGCATGGCTCCTAATAGACTATCCTTTGCTTATTAGCTTTAAACCTGCAATAATTTCCTTTCTATGAGTTTATAAAGCCGATGTAGAGAACGTATCACTGATCAGTTACACGTATATACAGACAGAGAGCGACATCAGGATTAATTTGGAGTTGTAGCTCCGGTCGAAGGGAAACAGCAGCTAAAATGTTTCACTCTCTCCACCAGCTGGTCGCTAATTCTGTCCGCTGCTGTGCCGCTAACGTGCAGCGAGTTTATTAGAGCAGAAAACAGCTGCCTGCTGCGCCGGTATGAAAGCAGCTGAAAGACTGAAACCAAAAAAAAAACAAAACAAAACAAAACAGTGACATGAATTTTTTAACTTCATTGGTTTTCACATCATCGAGCTGAAGGGCTGCAGCTGAAACACAATCACAGGAACGTTCGCTGTAACGTCTTTTATATGTTCATTAATAAAAAAAGGAATGACGCTTTTCCATCAGTACGAGCAGCTTTGTCGATAACTGTCGGACTTTCTAGGGTCGGATTAGGAGAGCTGGTCTCAGTCATTATGGTAATGCATGTAATAGCGTCAGAAAGCCCAGTTTCACAGCTTTCAGGGGCGGTTTGAATGATTAAAACTGCACCAAGTAGCGAGGAGTTACGGTAATTTGAAATACACAAGCGTCGCGACTTTAAAGGGTTAATTAGTATTAAAAAAGGAACTGGTTTAAATCCTGTTTATCAGATCGATTACGCAGATGATACCAAATTATATTTATCAAAGAAGCCAGTTAACTAAACTCCATGCATGCCTTAATGATATAAAAGCCTGCAGAGTTATTGTGCTTGGCACTAAAACACCTTAGAAACTCATTATCTGATGATATATTTACTCTGGCCTGCAGCAGCACTGTGAGGAATCTGGGAGTTATCTTTGATCAGGATATGCCCTTCAACTCCCACTTAAAACAAATCTCAAGGACCTCCTTTTTTCACTTGTGTAACATTACAAAGATCAGGCACATCCCGTCTCAAAAAGCTGAACATGTGTTTCTTCCAGGCTGGATTATCACAGTTCCTAATAATCAGCCTGTAAAGACTCTCCAGCTGCTCCAGAACCTAAAACTAGGAAAAGAGATCATATTTCTCTCCATTTTTAGCTTCTCTGAACCGACTTCCTGTAAAATCCAGACTAGAAATCCTCATCTACGCAGCTCGTATGACGGTCGGACACCATCATATCTTAACGAGCTCGTAGTTATGACCCCGCTGGAGCCCCGTTCTCCCACTATACAGGCTTACTGCTGGTTCCTAGAGTTTCCAGACTCCTGTGGGAACCATCTTCTATTTCAACAGGAGGCTTAAAACTTAATCCCTTTTTGTTAAAAAGCTTACAGTTCGGGGCCAGCTCAGACTTGACCAGCACCTCGTTATGCTGGTCCTCCTCTCTCCTCCTCTCCATCTGTACACATTCAAGTCCCATTAATGCAGGTTACTAACTTGGCTTCTCCCTCTCTCTTTCTCTCTCTCTGTCCTTCCCTCCCCCAACCGGTCAAGGCAGATGGCCGCCCACCTAGAGCCCGATCCTGCTCAAGCTTTCTTCCCGTTAACGGGGAGTTTTTTCCTTTCGCTGCCGTCACCATATGCTCGTTCACGGGGTCTTGACCTGCTCTACATGAGAAGTGTCGCAAGATAACTGTAAATAAAACCCACTTCAGCCCTTCTGCAGTCATGTGATCGCTTGATTACAGCAGCTGTAGAGAAGCAGAAGTGTGTGTGTGTGTGTGTTGTGGTTACCTGTGCGATCCCGATGGAGAAGGCGCTGGGGGACAGCAGGCAGAGGAGCCAGACCAGCGGCTGCGGGAAGTCCTTCATGAGGACGGTGAACAGCGACAGGCAGCCGAACACCACCGTCAGCATGGAGCCCACCGTGCTGGCAAACTTCGGCTTCTTAAATAACGGAGTCAGCATGAAGGAGAAAAAGATCTGTGAAGCAAAAGAAGACAAGAGGAAGAAGGGAAAGAAGGGTTTAAAAGATTACACTGGGGAAGAAATCACCTTCAAAGATGACCAACTTTTAAAAAAATGTCTTGTATGTCTTGTAATGCTGCCCTATTGCTTTGCTTTTTTGCCGTTTCCATGGCAATCACCAGAGAGATAATGTATTCCCATGTTACTTATGCACAGGAATTATGAATGATGCAGCAGAGAGCAAACAAAGCTTTTCCTGCTCTTTTAAAAATCGCCTTATACAAAAAAAACCAAACAAGCAGAAAGCAGCTTAAATGAAAACTGCTCACAGTCTGACGTCTGTGGATTATCCAGAATAACAGATAGATTGTTTCTGGAAATACACGTTGATGCTGAAATTATAAAAATCAGCCATTTTAATTGTTGTGGTTTGTTTTCAGTTTGAAGAAGAAAAAACAAATGTTTGCTGATTTTCTGGGAATGCTTTAATGAACCCTTGACAAGCCATGCGACATGCCGTCTCAACTCTTCTGAAGCCCTGAAAGTCCAAAACCAGCCTTTAAACAAATCAGAGAAACTGGTTCATCAGTTTCAAATCATAAATCTGAGACCTCTAGTTGTGTCTCAGGTCTTTGTCTTGGTTCACCTGTGAGGCCTTTATCTCCTCTTTGAGAAGACAAAAGTACAGGAAATATATAGTGATGCACGATATTGGATTTTTTTTGCCTATATCGATATATACACATATTATTTTCCAGCTGGCTGAGGAGACTATTCTGCTGCAAGCATAGATTGTACTAAGTATGATCAAGAAAGACAATATATGAAGGAAGAATTCAGGAAGACATGAGTTCAGGAGCTCAGCATGAAAACTTTTTCATTGAGTTTTCATTGAGTTTATTAAATGGTATTAATGTGTAGGATTTAATCTCTAAACATATCGGCTGCTCATAATTGAGTTGAGTACAGATATCATGCCGATAATATCATGCATCCCTAGAAATATCCATAATATTAGCATCACAAACAAAAACGTAAATAAATAAAAAACAAAACATCTTATTTCCCCTCGGCGATGGATCTACTCACAGATGATATCCCGTAGAGGAAGATGAGGAAAAAGATGACGAAGAAGTCGCTGTTTGGGAACAGAGCCGTGTACGTAGCGATGATGGACATCAGGATGGACATGGTGGTCACCAGGGCGGCGTACAGGAGGCCCCACGACAACCTGACGCATGAAACACGATCATTAATAAACACAGAAAGCGTTATTACACGCATCTGCAACTTCCCCCCACCTCATCTTCCTCTTCCTCACCAGAAGGAGGTGTCATAGAGCCCCATCATGGTCATGGTGTCTTTCAGGCGATGTTCCTTCTCGGCCGCCACGTTGACGATGAGGAAGGTGACGAAGGGCGTGAAAGCCAGGACCAGGTAGATGGAGATGAGGGCGTGCGGGAACTTCTGCACCTCCACGGAGCCCGGCTGGCCCATCATCACCACCTTCAGGTCCATCTCGCTCCACACCGAGCGCTTCGTCTGCATCTGGACGCAAGACGGAGAGAGAGACAGGCGTACGTGTAAGCATTCGTACTTATAAGAAGAAGCGATCCTGAACAACACGCTCGAGTCTCTACGGCTTTGCTCACCTGGATTATGGCGGCATCGATGAGAGACTGGAGGCGGATGAAGCCGGAGTACCAGTAGTTCGCCGCTCTGCAGTTCACCGAGCTGGCGAGGCAGTTAGCTGGAGGAGAACAAGCAAACAACGCGTTACACCATCAGCTCTAGCTGCTGAATCCATTTACATCCCATTTAAAATAAAGTAATAAAGTTTATGTTATGTTTGTTTTTTGCCTTCTAATAGATAGATAGATAGTTACTTTATTAATCCCCGAAGGGAAATTCAAAAATGTCATAGCTCAATAAAAAACAAAAAAGAAGTCCAAGTCAATACTTAATACACAAGTTAGTACACACACAGACAGCTTAAAAACATATTTTTAACCTTTTTATAGTATTTTATGGTGCTAAATATTAGGGCTGTAGTCAACCAAAAAAAATCTTGGTCGACTAAAATTGTACATAATCTGCGACTAATCGATTAGTCTCCGTTTAGCGTCTTCAGGTTAAACTAACGTATCGTTGCTAACTTCGGAGCTAACTCCCTTCACTTTTCCAGCACTTGGAGAAACAACAGACGTGACTTTTCATCATTTAACTGACACACTGTAGTCTGTGCTGTACATTTACTGCCAGACTGACAACTTACCGCTAACCTTCTCCTCTGCTCCACTCCTACCAACCGTCACTTTCTCTGTGCCCAACTCGCCATATTACTTAACGGAGTTATCGCTCGTTTCCCAGGCAACGACACGGCGGTTAAACTCACGTCCTGAAGAGCGCTGCACAGACTCCCAAACGCTAAATATTTCTGAATTGGTGGATATTTGGCGTTAATTCTGGCATTAAAACATTTTTTTTGGTCTGGCGGGGGTTCTCGTTGATATAATTGTAGGAGAAACACTGATTCGGTAAATTTTCAGTACGTTTAGTAAACGCTTAGTTACCGTTGAGAAAATTCCGTTTGGGCGAGTCCAAAGTTGTAAAAACAGCGGGGGTGTTTTGAATACGCCCCCGTTGTTTTCGCAGGTAGTTTGTTAGTCTGTCCCCCCCGCCACAGGAAATAATGGATTAATCCCAAGAAGCTGCTAATGCAGCACTTTCCCCCTTATGAAAGTAACACAGAGATTATTCAACCAATGAGAATTTAGTCAGACGAGAGCGTAAAGACAAATTAATTGACTAGTCGACCAGCAGACTACAGCCCTAATAAATATCATATACTCCAAACATTTTAATCCATTTTAAGGCATCTGTATTCTTATTCATGACTTAATTGCCTTTCACTTCAAATTTTTAGCCACTTTTCCTAATGTTTTAATGTAACACACCATCTCTCATTTCTCGTTTATCACTTTTTATTCTTCTTGTTTCTTCTCAATTATTTGTTTCACTATCAATATGTATACATATTTCATTTTTTTCCTCATGTGAAGCACTTTGAGTTGTGTCCTGTATGAAAGATGCTATTCAAATAAAGTTTATTATTATAATTATTATCTGATTCAGACCTGATCTGGACTTTATCCCTCACAGATGAATATAACACAACCTCCAGGATATTATATAATTCCATAAATTTACAGGAACAATGAGTTTCAGGTCCCAAGTTTTTAAGATTAGCTACTTAAGAGCATTAACAGACTTGTCTTGGAGCCTCTCCAGCATTGTGTACCGACTCCATCAGCAGCGATTATTAATCTCTATTAATAAAAAAAAAAAGCCTGATAGCATTGTGCACAGAATGGCTTTCTTTCTTTATTTATAGATCCTTGTGACCTCTGTGTGACAACTTACTAAGGTCAACACGGAGGTCCGGCTCCAGTCTCAGCATTTCAATTTCAGTTTTATTTATTTATATAGCGCCAAATCACAACACAAAGTCATCTGAGGGCACTTTAACATGGAGCGTGCTCTTTAATTGACAGAAAGAGAAACCCAATAGCAGGAAGGAAAACCTCCCCTTAAACGGGAAGAAACCTGAAGCAGAACTCAGCTCTGGGCGGGAGTAAACTTTTGTCCTTTTCAACGATAACAAAGACTGACAGGACGTCCTGATTTGGTTGCAACAGCGATTCATAAATCCATCATTAAATATGCGTGTGAAATGTCTCCAATCAAACTTTCAATCTAATGCTAAACTACTCACCATGAATACTGCAAAAAAACCCAAAAAACAAAGAGACACAGTAAATAAATGCTTTTTTTCCTTTTACATAAATATATTACCAATAGATTCGGTGTAATCGCTGGGTAGAGGCAGCTGGTTGTACGGGAAGCGCAGCCTGTAAGACGTGGCGGCGCTGTCCATGAACACAACGCCGACGTAGCTGGACGGCTCGTACAGGCTGGCGTTCTCCAGGTCCTCCTCGCTGGCGAACATCTCCAGATGATCCTGCATGTCTGAAAACAAAAATGGAGGAGGATTAAAAACACCTGAAAAAATAACAACAACATCCCTTCTTCTGTCGTTTGCGTGACGTTCTTCTTACGCATCTCCTGGGCCACCTCCTCCATGATGTGGTTGGTGATGTTGGTGATCGGCGTGTAGCCCAGGCCCTTGAAGAAGTGGTCGTCCCGCTCCAGCTCCATGGTGCCGATGCCTCCGTAGTAAACGTGAGGGTTCAGGGTGCTGATGAGTATCAGGAGGCCGAGCAGTAGCAGAGGTAAGATCAACTCCTGCACACACACACACACACACACGAGACAAACAGAAGGAAGAGCTTGTAAGGAAACAGTTTAAATCCTAAACACACGTAATAAAAACTATTTTTTGCCGCTTTTCCACTCTCAACTCTCCAAAGCTCGAACACGGATAAACTCTCAACATCGTCTCCAACTACTAGATCAAACCCTCAGGACAGCAGCCGTCTTTTCGTCCCTTCTCCCTCCTGTTAACGACGAGAGCTTGACCTCGAGCGACGCGGTAAATCAAAGCTGATGCCATGTCAGGAGCTAATCTCAGCGCTGATCTCTCTCTTTTTTTTTAAAAAAAAAAAGAAGCGTCAGAGCAAGAAATGTGTTAGGACTTGTGTTCTGACACACTCCCACGAGGGGAAAACCTGATCAGGGACTGTAAAACCTGATCAAAGCCTACAGAGATCTGGATTATCTGTGTTAACAGCAGAATTAAATCTAATTAAGTAAATACTTTCCCTCCCTCAAACAAATAATTTGAGGTTCTTTCCGAGTCCTCCAGCACATTGCATAAAAGCATTCATTTGATTCCTAGTAAATGTGGGGAGGAAATAGTCATACTGGGCTTAAGCAACCAGTTGGCATCTCTGGTATGAAGTAAACAAGCTGTATTATTCACACTGCAGCTCAGGGAAACCCTGAACTTTCCTTACATGCTGGTGGGGAAGCTGCAGGAGGAAGTCCCCCCCTCACCCCCTCCCCCCCAGAGCTACCGCTACCCTCTCTGCCGACGAAAAGTTGATACACGGAGACATTAAAAATGCATCGGCGCAACTTAAAGCCAAATAAAAAATGCATGGTCCGACAAAGAAGAAAATGGAAAAGCAGGGGAGGGGAGGGGGGGGAGTAGTGCAAAAAGCTATCAAGTCCCCCCCAAAAAAAACAACAGATTTTATACTGCATGTAAATTAAAAGCTGAGGACAAAAGGTTTGTTTTCGGTTGCGCTGGAGCTTCAGCTTCAGGTTTCACTGCCTCACAGCTCACAGGCGTGAATACACGAGCACGTTAGAAGACTTTATTCACTGTAGCTGAAACTCTGCAGCAACCACAGAGAAAGCTTTTTTCTCTCCTCGCTCACGGAAACACACAGATTGTAAAACCATGACGGCTTTGGGAGGAAATATGTGTGTGTGTGCGCAAAACCTTAAAATATAAATAGACGCCGATGCGGTTGTCAGAGGTGAGTTGTTGAACTGTAACCAGTATCTATCATCTATAAATGGCTGACATTAGGGAATAGAAAGGTCTCTGCTGCTGCTACCGGATGTTAAAAATCACCTGCAGACTCTGTTGCTTGGTCCTCCATTTGATGAGCAGATTCTTGTAGAGGAGGCTTCGCGTTTGGTGCCAGACTCCAGCATCTCTTCTGTAAACGGGCTGCATACTTCCAGCATGCCTCATCTGGATGATGTACGGACGAGAAGACGTCTCCCTAATGCTGGCCTCAGCTGCAGGGGAAGGAGGGGGGTGGGGGGGTCAGAGACAAGCCAGCGGGGGGACATGAGACACTTTCAAACCTGCAACTGTTCGTCGCTTAAATCGATTATCAGGAAAGTTTATAAGTGATTAATGGTTTTAATCTCTGGCTGCAGCTTCTTAAATGTGATTATTCTCTGGTTTGTTTAGTCTTGTATGATAATAAACTGCTGACATGTCTCACATTTCATAGATAAAATGACTAACAGAGAAAATAATCAGCAATAAAATCATTTGAGCCTCGTTTTGATGGAAACAGCAGCAGAAACATGACCATGAATCAAAGCTGGAGAGACAAATTACTCTCGAATATACAATATAAACAAAAGGTGCAATACATTTTTTTGAAACCTTGATGACCCTTTGGAGGGGCCTGACCCCTATGTTGGGAACCACTGGACTAAACTAGCCATGTGTATATAAATCAGCTGATAATCTACTTTCACATAAGTAGGATTTTCCATGCAGGACTTTAACTTCGTTGCTGTTTTAGTGTTTCTACTTAACTGAATACTTCTTCCACCACTTACAATTAACTTATAAATAAATAAATAAATAAATCTTTTCTATGCAAATTATGTCTAACAAGGTGGACAAATGATGATTTTTTTTTTAACTACCTCAGTTAGAGAGGCAGCATGCTTTTGGTTTTTCTCATCCTCTCAGTGAGTCATCAAACACCGGAGCGATGCTGCGCTTCACCGGCTGCAGTGTTGACACCTGGCTGCTTTATCACCACAACAAAGTGGCTTTGAGTAGTAAAAAAAAAAAAAAAAAGGTACCACAAACAAAACCTACCTGTCAAATCAGCATTTAGCCAGTTTTCACACAGCTAACTGACCTTTGCCTCCGTTATAACGCGAACCCGGTATGATGGCGAGACTTATAATAAAAAAAAAAATGTCGGTTTTAATGCGAAAAGCGTAGTCTGACACTTACGGGAAATTAGAGAAAAATTTAGCTATCCACACACACACACACACACACACAAAAGGGACGCAAAGTGTAACCGCCTGAAATAAGACGCTAACCTCCAGTACGAGTCAAGCTAGCAAAGCTGCAGCAACACAGCCGATATCTCTGAGGGAAAAAACACACATGCATTGAGAAAAGCAATCCTTTAACATACTCACGTATGAAATACATTAAGGCATATCTTTCCACAAATTGAGAATTAGCGGCCTTACATTACAGGTGTTGTTTTATGTCAGTAAAAACCTCCCGAGAAAGGAGCTTCCCTTGTTTCCTAGTACGTTGCTACTTCCTCCTGTCAAACGCCATGTCCCACCGAAACTGTGACGTCGACGAATCAGATCCGGTCCACGTGTTAATGACAGCCTCTTGAACCAATCAGAGAATCCCCAAACAGCTTTCATTGACCAATCACAAACGATGAATATCAATATGCAGCATAAACTGAACACACGCCACTTTCTGGATGATTTAACTTGAATTATAAAATTATATTTAAAGATCCCCTCTAGACATGTTTTAATACACATTAAAATGCGCCGCTTTGAATAATTATTTGAGTCTAATGTTGTTGTTTTTTTTTCTCACGAACTAGTACCTAATTAGAAGTTCTTAAAATTACTTCTCCCTCATTAATAATCCAGAATATATGAATATGTAAATATCCTCTTTTTCAAAGGTTCAGCTGGTGGACACTTTCGCTTTAAAGTCCTTTCTCAGAGTTTGTGCGCTGGAGGCTTCAGATTTCCACATCACACTTGCGTAAGTCGCATACTGGATCAGGATCAGCTTCCAACTAGTCCTAATGTCACAAAACCCTGCCTGCTCCTGACACTCAGAGAAACTTTCCTCCCTCAGCAGATGACTATAGAAACAATCATCTAGTCTCAGTTTAACTTTTCTGGTAGGACTGAGTATATCTGAACAGGAGGATGCAGGTCTAGATCGCTCCCCGTCACATGTGGTGTTCCGCAGGGATCTGTTCTCGGGCCCCATCTTGTTTATCTTCTACATGCTTCCCCCTTTAAACTTATCATCAGCAAACACAGGTTGTCTTTTCACTGCTATGCTGGTTATACCCATCAAAACCACCTCAAGCCCTCAGTCAGTCCTCAGTTCCTGTTTTAAGGAGGTAAACTCCTGAAAAAGCACAAATTCCTCCAATTAAACAGCAGCAAAACTGAACCTCTTCTTACTTCCTCTTACCTTTGACAGCCAGGACGCCCCCCTTTCCTCCTCAGTCACTAATCAGGGTGTAAGGTTTGACTCTAAGCTGATTTTCAACCTCTCAAAAAAAAAAACCAACCCTCTCTAACTCTGTCAGATGCAGAGAAACTCGTCTGTGCCTTTACTTCCTCCAGACCGGACTACTGCAATGCGCTCTTCACAGGGATCCCTGGCAGGAGCATCCAGAAGCTCCAGTACATTCATAACAACTCTGCCAGGATCCTGCTGAGAGAGCAAAAACACCAACATATAACACCAGTTCTTGTTTTCATCGCGCCGACTCTCCTGTCTCTCCTTTAGGGTCGACTACAAAGTTCTGCTATTCACATACAAATCAATCATCGGACACGCATCTCCCTACCTACAGGAGCTGATAACACCACAAAAACCTCCACCCACACCCTCAGATCTGCCAACAGTTTGCTCCTCCAGTACTGAGCTCCGCACCGTGGGGGATCGAGCCTTCTGCTCTGCTGCAGCACGCTTGTAGAAAAGCATTTAAATTCTTAAAAAAAAGGCCTGAAAACACTTATATTCACTGTTATTACTGTTTTCTTTATGTTCTGTGCTCTGAGTTATTAATACTGTAGCACTCTGAGTCACACTAGGAAGGAAAAGTGCAGCACAAATTAGATGTATTATCATTTTTTAAATATTTTTTTATTATTATTAAACTATAACATACATCATTATGACGTTCTCACATCCAGCTGAAGAAACACAAAGAAAAAAAACAGAGAATTTAACAGAAAATCTTCTAAAAAAGTAAACAGAAGTAGCATGAATAAAGTGCCTATTAATGTTTTTGAACTTCACCATTCGTTTTATTTTAAATTCTCGTGATCCAAAAGTCTTTAAGGGAACAAAATATGCAGATTTTTGATGAAATGTGTATAAAAAAAAACAAGTAAAAATGTCCATTTTGTTGAATGGTGCAGTCATAAAAAAAACATGCACTCAATGTAAACATCATATAACTGATAAAGAATGTGAAACTGATTTAAGATGATTTTAAAACCACCTCAAAGCGACATAAAGGAAAAAAAAACTGGATGTCGAGGAGTTGCAGATCATGTGTGTGTTGTTGTTTTCTTCCCGTGTTCAACTCAAACGTGGTGATGACGGCGTTGGCGTGGGTGCCGGCGAGCGTGTGAGAGAATCTTCCTGGATGTCTCTGAACTGGAGGAAGCTGTAAAGCGGTGACGGCACGGGGAGCCGCTGGACCACATCGCTCCTTATTAGTAGATCTGGTCCCAACACCGTCCGGACCTGCAGCCGACAGATGTGGGAAAGACTCGGGACGGAGTCTAGAGGGAGAAAAAAGAAAAACAGGTTATTTAAAGTTTGCTGCCGGATCAGTAGGAGCGTATCTGAAGTTTATATTTTATTTAATCTTTTTTTATTTTTACCAAAATGCGGACGTGGCTTCCAGGTCTTCTCCGCTCGTCTTCGGCACAGGATTTGCTTCAAAGGGGCGGAAAGAGTCGCCCAGTTCACAAACTCCAGCAGATAATTCAACGCTTCACCGTCTGCCTGTTCCAGCCTAGAGAGCGAAATTAGGATTATACTGAGTGTGTGTTTGTTTTCTTTGGATATGTTATGATGAAGGTTTGTGTTCTGTTCTGTAACTTGCAGCTAAAGATTAAACATATGTTAGAGGGAGTCAGAGAAAGGTAAAGCCGGCCATAAATTGGGAGGTAATGTGTCTGGAAACATCAGAACGCCCAGTTGTAAGGTAAATAAACTAACTGTGAACACTCAGCTGGGAGTCTTTTCTCTGTTACACCACATGTGTGTTGCGTTTAAAACGTTCCTTCTTGTACAAGAAAATAAATATAAACTTAAACTCTGATTCTTCGGATCCGCTCTCCGTCATTTAAAGGCCCATAAGAAGAAATTCTGACAGAGGACAGAAAGAAATCAATCATATTTATTGGCACTTGAAGCCTTTTTTCTGAAAACTTTTGTTTCCCTTCACGAATTGAACTGAACTTAATTTTCTTTTTTTATTTATTTAGGAAAATGTAACTGAACTGGAGTATTTCTTTGGTGTTGTGGACTGTTTTTTTTTATAGACTGTGGGATTTTGAGCGTTTTTTTTGTCAAAATATGTTCAAAATTTGTGTTGTTCTTGTTGGAATACATTTAAGTAGCGTTGCTCAACTTGCATCCTTTGTGAGGGTTTAAAATAAACAAAAAAAAAGAAGAGGAGAGACACACTCAAACACGTCACACTACAGTCACCTGATCTTCCAAAGAGTGAAACAAAAAGTGAGGTAAGAGACGTACATGACGGGCTGAAGCAGCAGAGAAGGTTCCAGTCCGGCCTTCAGCAGCAGAGGAAGCCAGCGGGCGGCAAAACGCGCCTGCTTTTGTGCCACGCCGAGCAGCTCTGTCAGTTCCTGCAGCTTTAACGCCGTTTTCCCTTCATGACTCGGCGGAGGAGGAGAGTCTCTGACTGAACGCTCCTGTCCGGGGATCCATCTGTGCTCCAGTATCAGCTGCAGCAGGTCTGTTCTGTCAGTGGCCAGAGCGTAAACCCAGTCCTCCTCGCTCAGACTCGCTCCAGCAGCGAGCAGCAACCTCACTGATTCACTGGAAGAGGTTTTTAAAAAATCAGAAGCAAACATTTTCCTTTTTTATTCTGCGTGAGGCGCCGTGTGAATCGGCTTTCTTACGTACCCGTACGGCTCGTCGGACGAACGGCACAAAGCGAGGGAGAGCGGGGATCGGAGGCCCAGGATGTGCGTGCAGTCCTGAGCGTCCGGGCTGTAACCTTCCTTCAGGAGCAGCCGGACGCTGCTGCTCTGATGGCCGTGGACGGCGACGTACAGCGGACTCACCCTGCCGTCACCGCGGTCACAGGCGCGGTCCGTGACGGCGATCAGCCTCCTCAGGACGCTGGAGCGACAGAATCACAGACGGTTAATGTTAAAAAAAACAAACACAATAACTCCTAATAATGGTTCAATGCATTTGTAATCAGATTAAGATGATTGATGGATCAGTGGATGACAGTTAAAGTTCTTATAATTGATTAATTTCAGTCATTTAGTTTCTCTAATGTGGAGATTTGCTTATTTTCTCTGTTTTGAACATCTTTAGGTTTCTTTTAGGTTTCAAAAGACAAAAAAAAAACACATTTCTGCCCACAGAATTGTATATTTTGTCAGAATAATGTCTAATCTCTCTTTTTATTGTTCCTGGAGATGCTAATTTATGTCTTTAATTATTCTGATTAAACACTCTTCTGCAACATGTGACGAGTCGTTTAAGTCTAAATGAAATATTTAAAATTGTATTTACAGTTTCTAAGAGGACCGGGTGATTTCTCCAGTTTGCTTCAGATATTCAATTCATATCATATCATATAATTATGATGATGAAAATCAGCAAATCATCACATTTAAGAAAACAACAGCTTGAAAAACGATTCGAGCTGCGGCAACTAGTTGATAGAAAATAAATAAGCAACAATTTTAACAAATAAATTAATCATTTTGAGTCTTTTTTTTTAAAGAAAAAACAAAAATAATGTCCAAGTTCTCTGATTCCTTCTCCTCAAATGTGAATATTTTCTAGTTTCTCCAGTCTTCGATTATCTTTGAGTTGTGGACTGTTAGTCGGGACGGAAGAAGACATTTGAGGACGTCACTTTGGGAAACAGTAATCAATATCTGTCATCATCTGCTGACATTTCAGAGACCAACCAGCTAATCCACCAGTGGAGAAAATAATCAACACATGTAACGATAATGAAAATCATTAATTGCTGCCTTAAAAATGATTAGAACGACTTCAATAACGATCAAAACAGTTGCCAATTAATTTTAAGTCGATCCAAGTGTTGCAGCTCTGCAAATAAGATATAATAACACCATTTAAATCCGTCAGTGAAAGACGAGTTATGAGTCGGTACCCGCTGTGGCCGAACTCAGCGGCGGCGTGGATCGGCAGCTGAGGCCAGTCGTGGCTGCAGGCGATGTTAGGATCCGCACCGTGATCCAGCAGAACGTCCACACAAGCCCGGTGGCCCTCCTGAGACGCAATCAGCAGCGGCGTGGCCAGGTCGGCTGCCTGGGCGTTCACGTTGGCGCCTAGAGTCAAAACACACAACTCATCGATCAGTTGGGTTGAGAGAGAGAGGTGTGTGTGTATGTGTGTGTGTGATCGATGGATCGATCGGTTACCAGCATTAACGAGGATCTCCAGACATTCCTGCTGTCCATACTGTGACGCCACGAAGAGAGGAGAGATCTTGTGGTCGTCAACCGCCTCCAGGTCGCACACGCTTACCAGCGTGCGCACAATTTCAGCGTGACCCTCCGGGAGTAAAAAGACTACGTTAGGATACACCTCACAGAGTTTTGTGTGTGTGTGTGTGTTTCAATTATCACCTTATAAACAGCCTGGTGAAGGCAGGTCCAGCAGGATGCAGTGTGTGTTCTGTTGACTTCTGCACCTTTACTGACCAGCAGCTCTACGACCTCTTTGTGCCCGCCGTCTACAGCTGTTGGGGAAAAAAAAAACAAAAACAATTAGCAGCTGATGATAAACGCTGCAGACAGAACTGTTGAGTGTGTTGAGTGTTGTGTTATACCTGCGTAGAGAGGACAGGAGAGGTCGTTGGTTAGCTGGTTGATGTTGGCGTGCGCTTTCAGGAGGAGACGGACCGCTGCCAGGTTTCCGTGCTGCGCTGCCAGGTAACAGGCAGACTCCCCCTCATGTGTCAAAGAGTTCACGTAAGCTCGGCAGCCAGAAGAGGAACCCGCTGCTAAACAGCCAGACAGATACAAGAACAGCAAATGTTATGTTTAGAGAAGCTGGATCTCTTATTTGATGGAAAAGAAAACTTGATTAACTTCTACTGATGAAATGATAAGTAAATCATTGGGAAACTAATTAACAGCTATTTTTTTTATAATTGTTGAAATCATTCATCAAGAAAAAATCAATTAGTTGTTTATGTCTTCAATTTATTATTATTTATTTCTATTAATTTCTAATTGACATTGTTTGTGTGTGTAACTTTGTATTTTTATGATGTTATGTGAGTGTGTGTTTATTTTCCTACTTTGTACTGTTTGATTGTCGCGGTCTGCAGATGTGAATTAGCTTCGAGCTAACTCCGATATAGTGCACCTTTAATGTTTAAAACTGCACACGTCCCAATCCATCCATCAATCAATCAATCAAATCAATATATTTACAGTGTTTCCCCTAGGTTGAATGGTTTGGCCCGGAGGGGGAGGGATTAGCAGGCAGCTACATATTTCTACGTTTTCTATTTATCAGTTTAGCATCGCTAAGCTAGGCTAACCCATTGTTGCTAACTTTCACTTTTCCAGCAGTTGGGGGAAACAACAGACGTGACTTTTCATGGTGTTGACAAGCTGCAGCGTTTATTAACTGACACACTGTAGTCTGTACTGTACATTTACTGCCAGACTGACAACTTACTGCTGCTGCTAACCGTTTCCTCTGCTCCGTTAGCATTAACCGTTATTTCAGACGCTCTCTCTCTCTCGCTTCACCACTCACTGGCTAAGGAGTTACCTTAGCTACCTGCAGTTTCCATGGCAACGACACAGCCGTTAACTCATGTTTCGAGACAGCGCTGCTCAGCGGCTCCCAAACGCTATTGATTTAAGAATGAATGGATATTTGGCATTAATTTTGACATCTAAAAAAATGTACTGTACTGTATTTAGGAAAATCGCGAAATATTCTCTGGTTACAGCTTCTTCAAAATGAGAATTTGCTGATATTTTTAACATAATTTTACATCAGATATATTTGGGTTGTGGACAGTAGTAAGTCATTATATCCTGTGGGAGCATTTTTCACTTCTGTCTTTTCATTTTATAGACTTAAAGATGAATCAATAAAGAAAAAACAACCATTAATTGCAGCCCCAGTCCATTTTGAAGATGCCACCTTGTACTTTGTCACCATTATCTGACATCTTAAAGATGCAATAATCAATGCATCCTTATGATAAACTTTGAGGTCAACAGGAAATTGTACAAGATATATCACAGTTGTAGAGCTGCAACGATTAGTCGATTAATCAATTAGTTAATCTACAGAAAATCATCCTGCAACTATTTAGAAAATCACTTAATTGTTTTGAGTTGTCTTTAAAGAAAATAAACGTCAAAATTCTCTGATTCCAGCTTCTCAAATGTGAATATTTTCTGGTTTCTTTACCAAATATCTTTTTTCATTTATGAGGAGTAAATTAACCGAACTGCAACCCTGAGTTGTATGAGAACCTTTCTTACCAACAGCTGAGAGAATTTCCTGCACACAACCCAAACTGCCAGCGGCCGCCGCCTCATGCAGGGCGTTCCAGCCGCGGTTGTCTCGACAGTCTGCACTGAAGCCTCTCTTCATCAGCCTCCTCACCCTCTTCCTACAGCCGGAACGAGCTGCAGCAGCAACACTGGAGACAGTGTCCCCGTAGCACTCTGTAAAGTCCATTTCCTCCTGCAGGAAAAAAGAAAAAAAAAAAAGAGTTAGAGTCAAGTTGATTTATGCCAGTATTTGTCTACTGAGTTGTAGAGATGTATACACAGTTTTCAAGGGATACAGTGAGGACAGAGCAGTGCTTCTGCCTTCGTTAGCAGGAGGAAAGCGCTTTCAACTGGTCAAACAGAGATAGAATAACCACAGCACGGAGAATCAGGCTCCTGTCTGTGGAGCTTTAGATACTCTGGAGATGATTATCTGTATTAATCAGTGAGAGAGAGCCAGCTGATTCCCAGCATCTGATGCTGTTTGTTAGCACTGAAGTGGAGAAAATGTGCAGAGCAGCAGTCAGAGCTGGTGGCCTTTAAGAGCCCAGCATAACTGTTATTATGTCCTGTGTGTGTTTCCAACTTTTTCTGCCTTTTATAAATGAATTTAACTGTCTAACTACCCAGCAGATAACAAACACACACACTTCAATGTTCTTGCACTCCAGAATCAGTTTTATCTGGAAAAATCCATGAATTTTTAAAATGTGAATCTAGGAGACACAAAAGAGACTTCCAGCCAACTGTCTTAAATGCTTTAGTTTGAACTGGTTTTGATGTTATTTCTTATACAGAGTCCAACAAAGCTGCAACATACAGACCACTGTTAGGTAAATAACATTTAAGGTGGTCGTGGTATGAAGTCTTTTAGCTGCATTTTAGTGCTAACAGTAGGATTTTAGGACGTTCTGATGATTATCGTGATAATATTATTTACCGTGATGCTGAGTGATTAACGGAAATATAAAAACAAACATCAAAACACAACAACGCTGTTCACTGACGACGTAGTGAGTCACTTAGCAATGATGGAGAAAATGTCACGTACTTTTATGCAATACGGAATAAAATTATTACATTTTTTATTTTATTTTTTTTAAAAAGTCTGCTCTTTTAATGTTTCACTCGAATAAAACGCTTATTTACCCAAACAGTGTCAGATCTCTCACCAGGCGCTGTTTATTGACGTCACACAGCCACAACAGCCGCGTCGCGTGCTTGCTGCCGTTGATGACGTCACGGCAGCTGTAGTCCGATGCTGCGGCTAAAACCGAGTCAGAAAATTCACAGTTTTACCTTCATTTTATAGCCGCGAATCAAGTTCAGACGCCGTTTTTTATTAAATACGCCCGAAGAAATGCGAAGACGGAAATTCAGAAACCCGAGGAAGACGAGCTAATTAACGGTTTCAGCCGAAGGGATTTTAAGGTAACTTAAATCTGAACAGCAGCGTTATGTTAGCAAGCTGCAGTTACTGCTGCTGCAGCAAATACATGTTGTTTTATATGTAAATATGATATTCCACTTCAATCTCAAAATGAAGATATACCAGTCAAAACATCCCCACGTCATACGGCTGTCAAATGCTTGTTCTCATTCACTATACATGAGTGTTGGAAAGTAAATAAGTAACGTTACAATTTTCAGGTACTTGTATTTTACTTGAGTATTTCCATGTGATGCCACTTTCTGCATTTCAGAGGGAAATATTGTACTTTCTACTCCACTACATATATTATCCATTGTGCCAAATCTTCATCTGAAAAGTACCTAAAGCTGTCAAATAAAACAAGCTTTTAAATTACAACACATTGTTAAAGATGAAACCAGTGGTTTCCAACCTTTTTTGTCTTTTGATGTCTTACAAAAAGCAGTGTGTAGTCGGGGTCACATTTCACATGTCTATGAGTTGTTAACAGCTCCACCAAATAGTGATTTTTCCCTCTAAACTTCTCACATGCTTTCATTTCAATAAATGTTCAAATGATCCAATATTTCAGCCAAAATCAAAGATTAGAGGAAAAGTCCAAAAACTGAAAACAGATTTGTGTATCAGAACTTTGTTTTTTCTTCTTTCCTCTCCCATTAATCATCTCACGACCCCTCAGATTTATCTGCTGACCCTTTGGAGGGGCCCTGACCCCTAGGTTGGGAACCAAACTAGCTAACTGTATATAAAGTAGTGTAAACTAGCTCCACCTCCAGCAGCTACAACAGTAACATGCTGCTCTAATACTGATGCTTCAGTATTAATAATCTAATGATGTCATATATAATAATATATCAGTCAGAGGGACCAAACCACTACTTTTACTGCAATACTTTAACTATATCAAGCTCATATTTTTACTTAAATAAAGGATCTGAATACTTCCTACACCACTTACAATTAACTTATAAAGTCTTTCTCTAACTTCTTATCATCCACTCTTGTCTCCCTAAATTGTTTTCTACCTTGTGTCCTAGCGTGTAGGTTACAGTCCGGTAGCGTCATGGTGGACATTTCTGTGAAGAGCGGAGCCGCTTGGGTCTGTCACGCTCCGGGACGTCACTTGTCTGACGTCCTGCTCCCTGTTAACATCAGTAACAAAGACGAAGATGAAGAGGAGCTCAGTCAGTCGGAGGGAGATGACACGTGTCGGTATGAAGCTTTCAGTGTGATCTCTTTTTACGTTGATGTAAAGGTTTACATGAATGATCTACTGACAGAAGGGTAAAAGATGAGGGATGATGAATTTTCCACTCTCTCTCTCTCTCTCTCTCTCTCTCTCAGAGGTGACCCAGTGCTGCTGGAGCAGACGGAGGAAGGGTCTCCCTGTGTCCTGATGCTCCACTGCAGCCCCGGCTCCCCCGCAGCCATCCGCCGCCTGCTGGTCGTCAGCGAGGCTCGAACCATGGAGGTGTACAACCAGACCGGAGAATACTGTGGGACGGTACGGGGGGAGAAGGACAGCAGCGTCCAGCCAGACGGGTATAAACACACACACACACACACACACACACATCTGTGGTTTTATGATGATTACATGTGGAAGATGTTTAAATTATTAAAGTGGGATTAGCGCTGTCATACAGTGTGATATATGTGCAAAGATTACACAGTTCAAGCAACTAATAGAAGAAAATACTACAAAATGAAGTTACTGGGGCGTCCGTGAGGGCGGGAATGGAGCTGATAGGGCAGCTTTTGGAAAATTTCAAGTATCTACTGAACAAAAGAGCGTCCACCCACTAGCTGGAGCCGATCCCAGCCACCAGTCAATCATGGGGCATAGGAAGACAACCATTCACGTTCACACGGGAAAATGACCTGCTTGTCGATCTGAGGGAGGAAACCCACAGCATGCCCTACATAGAAAAGACACGACCAGCCTACGAGTTCCCATCTAGAGCCGTGTAACGTTCGTAAACCACGTAAACCTCAAATGCAGCAGAGTTAGTTTCAAGAGTTTGGCAACTTCCTGAGCTTGAATTAAGACGAAAATGTTTGTTCTGATGCTCCACCCGTCACGTGTTTCTTTACTTGCTAATGTCAGAAGATAATATAATGTTTAATACTGGTAAAAATGGGATAAAATCTGTGGATAAAAGGTGTCTGATGCTCTAAAAACTGCAGCAAATGTGTGATTTTTGTCCTCTATAAATATTATGGACATTATGGAGTTGACTCCGATGAAGTTCTGATTAATATTTGATGCTTCTGAGTTTGATAAATATGCGATGTGGTGTTGAAGCAGTGCCTCCTCTCTCTTTGTTGCTAACAGCGCAGACAGAGGTCCGTTCTACAGGAAGCAGCTGACCCTCGAGGATCCGTCTCCAGCCTGCGAAGTGAAGGTGAGCCGCGTTCAGCGATCAGAGCCGCGTCGCTCGCCGCCGCTGTCACGTCTCTCTCCGTTTAATCAGCCGCTTCTGTCTCATCCCAGCTGCTCTCTCTGGCCGGTAGAAGCAGCGTCCTGGTGTGTCGGGTTCTCGTGGGCCTCCAGCAGCAGCAGCAGCAGCCGCCGCCGCCGTCCTGCCCCATCCGAGGCCCCGGCATCAACATGCAGCAGGTGCAGAGTCTGGTTGATGAGATGGGGGCGGACCTCTCACCCGGAGCCCAGAACCTCATGGAGATGGTGCACTTCCAGCAGAAGGTGGGAGTTAGTAGCTTTATCGCCCCCTGCAGGTGATGGAGGGGCATCTACAACAACAACGACATGATTTAAAGGAATATATGCTGGATTTCACTGCACTGATCAGTTCTCCAAAGCAAGCTGTAAAGTTTTAAATCGCTTATCCACTCTGAGAAGTGGGAGCTGCCTGCTGAACAGAAAGCTTTTAGGATGAGAGGAGCAACTATGACCGTGTTTATTGAGTGTTTGTCCACGTTAATGTCACGCTTGTTGGCGTCTAAAGCAGCAGCAAGTGTCACATCAGCATCATCGTCGCCCTCAAAGGGTCGGATGCAACTTTTAAATGTAACTAAATGAAATCCTTAATGTTAAATAACTCTGAATTTATTAGTTATTAAAGTTACAGATATTATTTATATACATATTTGCATAGATGTAAAGAAAATGTTTGCTTGTTGCTTTGTAATTATAACATAAATCTTTTTAATCTTTTTAATTTGTCAGTTTATTAAACCCACATTACTCCCATCAAACACAAGTTATAACAGACCTTCTGGATATTTTGAGGTCATTATTTATATTTATTTAATGCCACTTATTGGAGAAAATCACATTTATTTGGAAACATTGCGGTCTAGTGGCGGGATACCGTCACTTGGTGGGTAACATAAACAGCATGCATTGTGGGAAATGTAGTGTTCGGTCAATACACGCTTATTTTTTTCACCATCAGACCTTTTTCTCTCGCGGCCTTGACCTTTGACACGTATGATCTAGAGTATCCTTTAAAGATTAATGTTAAAATCTGATCTTGATGTCATTAGAGACAAATAAAATAATCTTCTTCATTCACAGAAATTAACCTGCGTGTGTGTTTCTCTTTCAGAACCAGACGGGCTCTCTGGACGGCCTCCTTCCTCTGCTGATGGGCGGCGGAGCTCTCTCTGCGCTGGCTCGAGGAGCCAACATCTCCCCGGCAGCTCTCAGGAACGAGCCCCGGCCTGCAGACTTCAGGGTACCGGCTGTTATCTCTGCTTGTTTTCAGGGGTTTACTGCGAATCCTGCGGCCCCGAAAAACACTTTCAATCACAGTTACAGATGATTTTTTTTACCTCAGCCTCACCGTGTCTGCTGTCTGTTGTGTCCACGTGTGTGTGTCGCCAGCCTCCAGTTCCACCGGCTCAAAACGGAGCGACGTCCAACGGCTCGACCTCGTCTTCCTCTCCCTCAGACGCGTCGATGTCTAGTGTCAACGCCAGGAACATGAGTAAGCAGCATCATCTTCATCATCACAAGTGTGAATAAAACCTGGTGCAGATTCAGGAAAGAAAAGAAAAAAAAAAAAGTCTTCACCAGACATTTGTGCTGACAGATTTAAAAATCCCAACATGGAGGAGAAATGTCTTTAACATTATGTAATAAGAGAACTTGCAATTTGTGATAATTATGCGTCAGTATTTCTGATATTTAATCAGAAAAAAATGTCCAAGTTCTCCTTTTTTTTTAAAAGAGTTTTCAGAGTCTAATTTCTTTGTGACTGACCTGAATTTTGAAAACAGATTTTAATCTGAACCACAAGTGTAAACTGAAGGAGAATGAACATCAGGAGAAAGCAAACACTGCCGCAGACTGTCGTTATCCATCTTGCTGTCATATGAAGGCCGTTTGACCAAAATGTTGGATTTAATTTGACTTCACAGATCTCATCTGCTCACCAGCCTCCTTAAATACATAAAAAACTCTTTTTAAACAGCAAGTTCAGTTAAAAAACAGTCAACACAACATAATAAACAAAGACAAATACATGTTAAATTCACCTTTAGGATTAAAAGATTAGTTTTGCACCACAGATTCCAGGGTAACGAATAACCAGAATAACATAAATTGTCCTCCGTCTGTAGCGTGCAACGAGAGCCGAGGCCCGGTGAGCCACGCCCAGCTGGCGGAGATGATGTCACACTTCCTGAACGGGCAGGGACACGACCAGGCGTCGAGCCCCGGCACCGGCCCCGCCCCCGGCCCCGAGTTTCTGCCCATGCTCCAGAGCGTCTGCGGTCAGGTGACGCAGCTCAGGCTGGACGAGAGGGAGAAGACGCTGAGAAACGGCTCGTGGTGAGTGTCAGTGACGAAGGTTTGTCAGGTTTCAGTAACGACTCGCCACAGCTGCTCGTAGGAAGTTATAACACCTCCGTCAACATGTGAGCCAATCAGGAAGTAGCAGGAAGTAGTGGCTCCACCTCGTGTCAGAAAGACGTTACTGCTACTCTAAAATAGCCAGTAATGAATACAAACAAATGAATTACTTCTACTAGTTAGTGCTACTATCTTTTAAATGGTTAATTATATATAGAAAAGAGGAAAAGATGATTTCTTTCTCCCGTACGGAGCAACAGTTTATTGTTTTCAAGCTGTTTTAATCTTAATCTTTCATTTACAACACTGAACTAAACTTTAAATCTCTGCTTTAGCCGGCAGTATGATCCAAATCAAACCAGTGAAAGCAAAAGAAAAAGCATCTCTTTGGCTTCAGTCGCTGCAGTTTGTGGAAACTTCTTCGCTCTTTCGTTGCCTCGCCGGTTCCAAGAGACGTCATGTGATGAGTTTCAGCTTCTTAAAACGTGACGGTGATCAGCAGAAACCGAACGACTTCTCGATTTTAAGCAAGAAAATAACCGTAACAGATTCAGCTGTAATGAAAACAACAGCGGTTAAACAGATCTGCAGCATCGGAGCGAGGATACTTGATGCGTCACATCTGTTCCAGACTCAAATTCTCCAGATAAACATGTTTGTTTAGCTTTTGTGTCGACTCTATGTGGCTGCATACGTGGCTAAACTGAATATTTGGGCTCGTTAAGCTCTAATTAAACATAAAGCACTGCAATAGAAACAGAAACATTTCTAAACGTTGTCTTTTTCTGCCACATTATTGTCTCAGGGTGTTGTTGTCGAGGATGAAACAGAGACTCTTTTATTCGATGGAACAATAGTTCTGCTTGTCCGAGGCATTTTTTTTAAACTGAAAGTCCGCGGACGCCCAAACGCTTCCTACTGCTTCATGGGCGCAGATTTCACTGAGCTCGACACGTACCACGTCAGCGAACAGTCGACAGTTGACTCGACCGTAGACGGATCCAACAGGCCGGAGAGAGAGAGAGAGAGAGAGAGAGAGAGAGAGAGGAGGCTGGAACGGACACAACAGAGTTCATTTATCAGCATCGCTCGTTCATGTGAAGCATTAAAACGTTGGCGATCGCCCCTAAAACTGATCATTATGATAAATGAAATCTTCTGGCCAAAGAGATAGAGAGAGATAGAGAGAGAGAGATAGAGAGAGGGAGAGGCCGTATCAGCTGCGTTAATCTACAGCTGACATTTGTTTCTCTCTGCGATTTGGGGAGGGGAGAAAAAAAAATGTCTTGATGGGCCGGTGCCAAACCGCCGTTTGATAAATGAGGCTCTTTGTCAGAGGAGAGACGCACAGAGGGGGAACGTCAGCTGAGTCTCGACTCCACTTCGAGGACAGAGGACAGCAGCTCAGCGGTACGTCTCCCGCCACGGCCGTCACTGCTCTTACCAAGAACTGAAATATCTGAATTTAATGTTTAAAAACTCTGAATTAGAGAAAAGGTGATTTAAAACTGATGTTAATGGAGTGTTTTATGTTTAGAGTTGTACTTTTGAAGTTGTTTGTTTTCTTGTGAACTGACTGAACTGTCATCTGCCTCTTTTTTTACCAATCTTATATCCTCCAACTCCCAGAATGCCTTTCAAATGCTTTTATCCGTGCAGCTGACTCTGGTTTCATTTGCAGTGGAGAAACTTTGTCTGTTCGCTCAAAACTCAAACCCGTCTTGTGTATAAACGTACACGTAGATGCTGCATCCGGTGTTTGTGTGTGTGTGTGTGTGTGTGTGTGTGTACGTGTGCGTGTGACGTTCCTCAGCTGCCGCCATGTTGGAGCGGGGATCTGTCGTCTCTGCATAACAAGAAAATGCTGCGTAGTTTGGATTCGCTCCGGAGGGAAACGCCAAGAAAAGCTCTTCACATCCAGCTCACAACTCATCTTCAGTTTATACTCTATACACGTCAGCTTATATAAATATAAATATAAATATAAAGTAAATGTAAAGTATATAAAACATATTGAGCCTCTTTAATCTGTATGTTTAAAAAGAATAAGAGTAGTTGTATTACAGCGCAATAAGAGAACAGAAAACACTTTATTGAGCTTATTGTAGTGATTTCAACTTAGTCACTTTGTATTAAATGTAAGTATTTTATTTTGAAAATCATCATTTTTGATCAACCAACTATTCTGTATTACACATAAATGTTAGCATGTTAGCAAATAGCATTTCATGAACCCAAACTGATGAACATACTGCTACTTTTTTGCACTCCGCTCCAATACGGCGGCCGTATTGACACATCGATACAACGACTAGCGGCTTCTTATGATGTTTACATATATGCGTCTTGTACTTGCAATGCATTCTGGGCCTTCTGCAGCTGCCTCTCTGTGTGTGTGTGTTTCCACTTTAGATTTCCTCCCGTCTTTGACGCCGAGGCTCCGACACTAAAAATCTGACATTTTAACCGAATCCTGGCGGTTGTGTAACAAACATTAATGCCGCTGGAATCTGCTGAGAAACCTCCTGAATGTTTGCGGAGACGTTCGGAGGACAAAAGGTTTTGAGAAACTGGAAATGTTGTGTAAAGTATCTCGGGGTTTTTTTTTTTTTTTGGTGAATTTTCCCCTCCATGTGGTTCGGTTGAAACAAACCAGAAGTCAGCTGTCTGTGAAAGTTTTCACACAGAAGGAAATGTGTTTGAGTCAGACGGACGCAGCGGGATTTTTGAGGTTGAGGGAGGGAGGAGGGAGGGGAGGAAGAGGAGGGGAGGGGTTGGAGGAGATGATGGTCGACGCTGAGTCTGTTTAGATTTAGTGTCCGTGTTTATTTTTTTGGGAGGTTTTGAGTCTCTGATGTGGTTTCATGTTGAAGAATCAGTCACAGCTCACTTCCATCCGTCTCCTCTAAAGACTCTAAAATCCGCCTTTTTTCTCTTCACATAATACTCTTATTATTATTATTATTATTACATTTAAGTCTCAACTAGTATCAACAAGTCCTGCTGGAAACATGCAGCGACACGTATTCCTGTTCAGATGTTATCGAACTGGATCCACGTAGATCGTGTTCAGCTCGATCGGGTAATTATTATTATTATTATTTTTTTTCTTTTTAATAAGTGGTAGTTATATATCATTTTAGTGTTCTGGACGGCGCTGAAGGAGGAAGAAACGGCGATGACAGGTCGAGTCTTTAAATTTAATGTCCAAGAGGGGAAACGCATAAATGTTTTGTAGCTGCTGGTGTTACAAAAAGGAAAAATATTTAATCCCAGTTCCTCTGAGAAGGCCAGCGGTGATAAAAACACAGTCTTCACATGAAGTAAAATAATAATAATAAAAAAAAAAAAAAAACAGGGGAAGATGAGAGAAGTCTGTGTTTATTTCAATGCATTTGAATTTATGATTTCTGCCTTTCGAATGTCTGAGACTTTAACATAAAAACAAGTTTAATTTATGCGACTGAGACGTGAGGACATAAAAGGCGCTACCAGAGTTTGGCCTCTCCTCACAGAAGCTGTTCAGAAAAAGATCCATGATGTCTTGACTTTGCACTTTTTATTTTTTAATTTATTTTTTTTATACCTCAGCTGGCAAAACAAAAGCACAAACACTGCAGGGATTTGAGGGGTCGAGTTCCCACTGAGGTCTCCGCACGCAGAGAATATAAAAGTATTTTCTCAGCGCGGCTATTTTAGAACAGAATCTCACAGTTTCATGTCTGAAACACCGTTTTATTTGAGCGTCTTTTATTCTGAAAGTATTGAATTTCTGCAACTGAACGAAAACATAAGAGACTCCTAGCTGTGACGACCTTATTCGCGCTTATGCTGATGATCGTTTTATTTACGCAGCACTCTTCTGAACATCATCAAAGCTCATGATGATAATATAACGATACAGTTTAAATCTCCCTCTTTGTTTAACTTCCTTCTCGTCCTCTCTCTCCGCTCTCTCTCTCTCCGCTCTCTCAGGGAGTTGGACGCAGCCATGGAGCGCCGCCTGGAGGAGATGGAGAAGAGGCTGAAGGAGCACGTGGACCGTCGCCTGGACGCTCTGGAGCAGAAGCTGGAGAAGGCCCTGCTGAGCGCCCTGCCGCTGGTCGCCCTCAACCAGGGGAGCGTGAGCAGCTCGGCGGCGGCAGGAGGAGGAGGAGGAGTGGCGATGGCGACGGAGCAGACCGCACCGACGCCGGCTATGCACTGAACTTCTTTAACCGTTTATCTAACGTGAAGGCTTTAAACTAGAGCTCGGTGTCAGGCAGGACGCAGACACACTAACAGAAACACGAGATGAAGCAGAAGCGGGAGATCTGCTAAAACATAAAACACTTTTTTTAAATTTATAAGCGTCTCTTTAAACCGTTCACCAACACTGCTGAGTTCTCCCCATCTGTCAAACATTCAGCCTTCTGTTAACGGTTTCTGTTGATCTATGTGTGTTTTTTTTTTTATCTCTGGGACAAAAACAGCAGAGTGAATGTGGCATTGTTGTGACAGCTGAAGTGAATGTCACATGGACGGGAGGCCTGTATCGTCAACTTGAGAACACGCTGTAATAGTTTCACTGCAAGAAAAAAAAAAAAAAAAAAGTATGAGAGAAATCCAACAACGACCACAAATCAGATTTTTTTTTTTTTTTTTTTTTTAATGTTTTATTTCTGTTATATAAAAAAAAAGACAACATGTCCTGTGGCTGAACTACATTCTGAGAAAGATGGGCCACATGAAAAGTACCCAGAAAACAGGAAGATGGCCATTTAAAAAAAAAAAAAACATAAAAAAACCACACTGCTTTTTAAAAACAGGTTTAAACACGAGCGCTCAATTACAGCCGAGATAATGAGAAACATAAAAAAAAAAGAGCTTTAAATTATCGGTGTGATGTGATCTTATCCCGGTTATTGGCAGGTTTTTAAACTTTAATAATAATCGTAAATTACAGGCAACACCAGAAGAACACTCATTTATTCCCACGTTACATAGAAACTGTGAACACTCCCAGATCTCCAGATCCACATCGATCCTGCAGTCGTGTGTCGACTAACAGTTATTTTTTTTTATATATTCACACCGAGTACTGTAAACTGCACTGATCTGGTGGTGATTGGTTGAATCAGGCTTCGACTGCGTGGCTCAAAATGTCAAACACAAGGAAAAAAAACTGATTAAAAATGTGTTTTAATACGGCGCTGTGATGTTTAAAATAATGTATATGTCTGTAACATAAAGCTTAACCGCCAATGTAAACTGTTAAAAATGACCTGTGATGTTGATGGTTTTAATAACTGTAACGACAGAAGTAGCAAATTAAAATATATTTATACAGATGAATGTTTTCCTTTTTTATTTTTTTTTTGGGGGGGGGGGGGGTTGGAGGGTTAATGAACCATCGTACGAGGCAACTAAGTGGAAGAATCGGAGGCTCAATTCCCAAATTAGGGAAGCTGTTTGGACGTCGAGGCGTATTAGAGGTTAAGGGACAGACAAATGGACGATGTGGGACTGCAAAGAAAAACACAGAATGTTATGCAAAAAGTATTTTTCAATGTTTTAAAAGCATTTAACGGAAATACTGTGTGCAGAACTTGGCAAGCCGCGGGGAGCAGCAGGAACGGCTTGGCGTTGGGGTTTGGTATCTTTGGTTGGGCTCGGTCCTCTTGCAGTCAAAACATATGAGTCAGAAAATACTTTTAAGAGCTGACAATGCTGATTTATGGATACTTAACGTGGACAAAAATGGCAGTCAGAGGAAAATATTGCACAAAAAGTTTCCCGAAAGGTACAATCGACTTGGACGGCGTTTTCCCTGCCAGGTCTTCCAGTAACACTGACTCATAAATGGGTCAGAAACGGACAATCAAGGTCACTGAAAGTCATGCGGAGGAGCTCGTCTAATGCAGGAGGCATGTAAAGTGAAGCCTGCTGCGTCAATGGCCTACTTCTTCTTGAAATATACAATGAAACGCCGAAGCCCCCCTTTACTTAACAGCTGTGAGCCGAGTCATCAGAAAGACGAAATGGGTCAGAGGCTCTACACACACACACACACAGAGAGAGAGAGGAGGGAGGGAGGGAGGACACCAAATTATAAAATGATGTGCGGATGTTTTGTTAGGCATGTGGCGGACAGACACTGAGTCAGCAGAGGAGAGTTCTGGGAGAAAATCTGCTCCGATAATCAGGACGCCGCTTCTTCCTTTTTTCACGACCCGTCCCGCCGGGGTTGAAATGAAAGCCGAGAGCCGTCCGCCGGTCGGGTCCGTCTCTGGGTTCTGGGAGGCATTCGGCGACGAAAAAACTGAGACGGTGAACCCGCACGACCCTGTGAATCTTTAAACTTGTTGTCACATGACCTGGATAACTTTGGGAAAAGCCAATGATATCCAGGAGAGGGAAAAGTTTTGGTGACATGATTTTAAGGAAACAAGGGTGAAAATGACCGTTAATCCCGCTAAAACATCCACTCACTGTTGGTTCTGGAGCTTTCGATTGCATCACACTGTCTTCCTCAGCAGATGGTGAAAGACTTTTTGACCATACTGGTGTAAAAGTTGACATTGGAAGTGATTTCAAATTGAAAATAGCTGATTTGAAGCAACAATAACAGAACTCAGGAGTGTGCATGTGCATCCAAAGCCTGAAATATCTGATTCATCTCCTCTGTAGACCTCTATTGTCGTCCAAAAAGCTATTAAAAGCACATCAGTGAGCCTCACTGCTGCACTGGATGACATGTTCCTTCATTATAAAGAGTTTAGTCGTGTTAGTTTGTTTAGAAACGGGTCCAAAGACATGAACATGTTTTCAGTCGACCCTTTAAAGCTCTAAACTCTTTACATGTTTGTGTCACATGACCTGGATAAGAAAAACTAATGATACTTAGGTGAGCAAAAGTTTGGTGACATGATTTAAAGAAACAGATTAACTCAAGGGTGAAAAAATTACTGTTAATCCCACTAAAACATCCACTCGCTGTCGTTTTCTGGAGCTTTCGATCGCATCACACTGTCTTCCTCAGCAGATGGCGAAGGGCTTTTTGACCATACTGGTGTAAAAATTGACATCGGAAGTGATTACTTGCACAAAAACCCCCTACAAATAAAATGAAACCAGTTGATTTGAGGCAACATTGCTAAATGAATCTCGTGCTTTGAGCCACACAAACAATAAACAGATCTACTAACGAGTATCGTGTGTGCATCCAAAGCCTGAAATATCTGATTCATCTGCGCTGTAGACCTCTGTTGTCGTCCAAAAAAACTATTAAAAACACATCAGTGAACCTCACTGCTTCTCTGGCCGACATGTTCCTTCATTATGACGAGTTTAGTCGTGTTAGTTTGTTTAGAAACGGCTCCAAAGACGATCATGTTTTCACTCTCCGGAGAGTAGTCCGGTGCGAGCATGAACGCCGCTGTTCCGTTTACAGTCCCGCTAGCTCGTTGCGGTCGCGTCCGATCGCGACCTCCCGCACTGGCACTGCGTTGTAAATTTCTCAAAGGAACTTCAGCACAAACTCTTTAAAGCGGAACAAGCTAAGCGAAGCTGTCAACAGAGCCCCACATGTTCTTGCTGCTTTATACACAGAACTACTCTCCGGAGGACTGGAAACAAAAAAACAAAAAAAAAAACGTGTTCTCTGTTATTAATCTCCGCAGCTGTTTCTGAACTAACGTGACCAACATAACAAAGTAACCACAAGTCACCCAAGTACAGCTGCGTGTGACTGATGTGTTTTTAATAGGTTTTGGAGCAACAACGGAGGTCTTAACAAGCACAGAGGAATAAGATCTAACAGGACACACACACACACACACACACACACACACACACAACAATACTCAAGTTTTACTGCCGGTTTTGGCTCCGCGCATGAGGTTTGTTGACAAGAAGACAAACACAGAATATCTCCAGCTATGTCATTTAATGCAGCAGAAATAACATTTAGCTTGGAATATGGACACACAAAAGTTGTCATTTGTCACCGAGAGAGAGAGAAAAAACTTGTAATTACACGTGTTAGTATTCGACTACATTTCCTCTGAGTCGCTGTAAAAAAAAAAAAACTCCTCTGGAACTGTCACTGCTGAAAAGAAAAATTAATAGCTGTTTTTATCTTTGACGTGCTGAAATCTTAATACCCAGCGCGGTAATACATACGCATTTATCTCATGGCTTTTGGCTCACATCACCCGGGCCTCCTGAGTGGAACCTGCGCTGAGGCACGCATCGCTAATTTTTTTTTTTTTTTTTTACTGTGTTAGTTAAACTGTGTCAAAGTGTTGCATAACGCCCCTCAAACTCCTCTTGGCCCGCGCGTACAAACGCTCAGAGAGAGTCCAAGCAGATTGTGTCATGCTGTTGTGTTGCCGTATATGTTGCCGTGGAGCATGGCAACAGAGAAGGAAGGGAGGAACACGCCATAGTTACAAGAGCGGAGAGAACGGGGGGATGTTTGAAGGATGATGATGGAGTTGAAACTTGTTTTTTTTTTTTTTTTTTTATGTTGCTCCGGTCTCCTTGCGAACAGAGTTTTTTTGGCTCGGTTCTTTTCTCTATTTATTTTCATACACACATACAGTATGTGATCGCAAATCTTTCATGAAGATTATTTTGTCCGTGATGACGATGGTTTCCAGATCGAAATACCTCAAATCTCAACAAATGCTCGGGACGTTCTGCGCAGACGTTCAGTGTTACCACTGATGCGTAATAATTGCTTTGTTGAAACTTTCCAAAATGGCACCATGAGGTTGACATTTGAGGTTTTTTTTGAGCGAAGCATCTGAACAATTTATTGGATGTGTAAGTCGTTAAATTCGCCTCACACGTTCGGTAATAACAGTAATAAGTTCAGTGACCCTGCCTTTCCATGAACAGACCAGATGAGATGAGTTTCCAAAGGGGAATACGGAAGAGGATTGAAATGTGGAAGAAGTACAGCTGATAACATGTTAGAGGAGTGTGAGACACCTTTGTTTTTCTGAACATGAGTCACGTCTGGGTTGTTATGAAAGTGTTAAGATAAAGCGAAGTGGGGTTTTAGCGACTAAGCTCCATGTTAGGAGAGGTTATGAGAGGTGTACGCGAAGGTTATTTGTCCTGGGTCAAAGCCTCGGTTCGCTCTGTATCTCACAGTAAACCTGTTCATGTTGAACTCTTTCAGCTTCCAGTGTAACAACAACCCTGTTCTTGCAGTTCAAAGTTATAATTATTATTAAAAGGATGAAAAAAAAAGGTCTGAATAAATGTCACGAATGTTTCTTTTCCTCTCAGTTGCACATACAGGTGTCAGGTTGACCGGGAAGAATTAGTAAATAAATGTTAGCTGTATCTAACAGACCTCTGGAAGACGTTGTGTTGTCAGCATGAAGTTAAATTTGCAGCTAAATATACGTGCCGCTAATTAACCTTCGAGTTGATGTTGGCGTTGCTCTTTTTCCCTCCTGGTCGCGGCTCGTTGACAACAAGCTAATTTGCTAGGACAAGACGTGTGTTCATTGGTTTGTACGTTACATAAGACTTCAGGAGACTTTAGCAGGGAAGCTAATGTGGGTTGTTGAACTGAGTCTGTGGCTCTTGTGTTGCGTAGCAGGATGCAATCAGGCTCAGTGCGAGAAGGACATGTTAAGAGACGGTATGGAAACAAGTTCTCCATCTCCACAGACGGAAAACTAAAGGTAGTTTGACTAATAAACAGGAAAATGGATATTCTAACTTCTACAAATCCATGACAAGTCAAGTTAGACCTTGTGGTGCTTTAATTTCTGTTTCATGTACAGTACCAGCTGGACCAATAAAGTTTGACAAGGTTTTGGGTTGTTTGTTGGCTCGCATGTCGTCGTTGACAGCGAGCAAAGCCGTAACTGCAACCACTGAAAACATTAGCTGTTGGTTGAAAGATGAACGCTGGAGAGGGAAGCAGATTCACATCTTAGCTGAAACAAACCTCAACTGAGTTTCTTTGTGTTAAAAAGCAAACAGGATTACAGAAAATTAGATATGAAGTGTAAGTAGGTGATTTTTTTTTAAACTTTGGAGAGACAGCTGCTTCACATTTGATGCAAAGCTAGGCTAACCATCTCCAGGCTGCGTCTCTGTACTTCATTCACAGACATGAGTCTGGTATCCATCTTTCAGCAAGAAAGCAAATAAGCAATATTTTCCCACTAAAATAAAAAATGTTACTGTGGAAATGGAAACAGCTGTGTCAAACATTTTAAGCTAGCACTTATGGGAAACTCTTGACAGACAACTACGACCTGCGAGGAGACGATCACATGACTGACACGAGTAGCCGAGCTAGCTAGCGCTTAGCTACCAAGCTAACGACAGTTATATAGATCTTATAAACCACGCTAACTTTGAGTTTGCCAATGTTGGTTTGATGGGTTTTTAATTAAAAATGTTACAAATTAAACATTATAATAATTATGCTAATATGGGAAATTATTGTCAAAAATTACATTTGTTGTATTTATTTCTCTTTGCTAGGTGACAGATCCACACATGATGGAAAATTCTGTTAGCATGATGCATAAATTGTAAAGTAAAACTGAAAGAACCCCATTTTTTTTAAAAATCTGATAAATTTGATGCCTTTTTTGCATGAACATTCATAATTAATATGTCATAGTTTGGAGAGAGATTAGCTGCTACAAGTGTTTTAGTTTGTTTCTCATCATTTAAACATTTGTACATTTTGCTCCGATCGAACTGATTGATCGAACCTTACTGTTTTATGTCTTTGCTGTGGAGAGTTTTACCCATTTTCCAGCAGAAGTTGCTCCTTTTCACTATTACTTGGTTGTTTCAGTTCAAACTTTCAACACGTTAAATAAAAACAACACTTTTAAAAATAATTTTATTCCCTTTTTTTGAAAAATTGTCATCAAACTCATAGAGACAAAAAAAAAAAAAAAAAATACAATTTAAAAAAATATTCCATCAAGGACATAAACAATGAAACAGAACTATGTTAACCTTAAGTAACCGCTGTGTAGGGACAGATTAGTAGAATATAAAACATCTGTGACGATGGAAAGTTAACGGGGACGAGAGGAAAAACTTTAAAAAAAAAAAAAAAAAATTACGACTTAAGTGTGACGACAAGGTTGAAGCTTCGGTTCCCAGGGTAACGAAGTTTGGACTTTGAAGGTGTGCGTGAGCGTAATATCGTGGAAGAGTAGAAGTAGCACTAATAATTACAAGTTCTTAAACGCAGTAGGCGTGGCTCCAGACACACACGCACCCCTATTGGTTGCTTGGTTTTTCAAAAGCGTTCATGATTGGTTGAAAAACACTTGAGAGCCAGCTCGGGATCGGTTGACTGGTTGCGCCGTCGAGTCGACAGTTTGCTCAGTTGCTCGGCTGAGAGGTCAAGGGTCAATCTCCTCGGGGGTGATGGTGAGGATGACGTCCTCGTTGCCTCGCCTCACCACCGTCCGCAACGTCTCGTCCCGCTTGATGGCGCCGCTGACGTCGCTGGCCGAGGTGACCCGCTCGCCGTTGATGCTGATGATGACGTCGCTCTCCTGCAGGCCGGCTCTGTCGCGGAGAGAGAAGACAACGGATGTGTAAGTTGTTGGTATTTTAAGGTAGATTTCCATGATGTTGCGTTCAAGGGACGCTAATGTATTTGATTAGCAATGATAGTTGGAGATAGGCGGAGGGGTGACGTGTTGTTGCATTTCCTGCTGTTACCACTAGGTGTCAGTAAAGGTTATAAATAACAGAAACACACTTTATTGTAATTTAAAGGTACATTGCCCAATTTTCCTGCAGAATCCAGCGAGTTTAAAGAAGGTGATTTATTCTTAAAACCACTTTATAGTAAATGGAAACCAAGATTTTGTCTGCTAGTAAACAAAATATGAAGTTATATCTCTGATTTTATATCATTTCCTTGAAAATATGTTCAACTTGGACGTTAAAGCTGCACCTCGGCAGACGTCCAACAGCTCCGGACTCTACGTAAACAAACTACAGCAGCAGGATTTCACTTCTTTTTTCTCTTTTCTATACTTGAAATGGAAACTTGTCAAACACATCTGTACATGTTTGAACCAAACAGTGGATCTGAAATATGAGCGCGGACAACGCAAACAATACGAGGAGGAAGTAGCAGGCTGAAGCTCTTTACATAAGTTCACCTCACGTTTTGGAAGTTTGACCGTGTTTAACATAGACGTCCAACATTACAACAGTATAAAACTGACAGAGAGCATGTCATGTCCCCTTTAAATCTCGAGGATCCGCTTCCAGAAGCGATGGAGACGGTGCCAAAAAGAGAAATCTGAATCTGTTCAGCTATGACTGAAACAGTTTGTCCTCCCTGCCAGCGGTAGTTGGACAGTCTGGGTGGGAAACATTCATGATTCAACCGTCACTGCCAGGTTTTCAGCCTGCTTCCAAAAACAAAACAGCAGCTTTAATATTAAAAAAAAACAACAAAAAATAAAAAGAAAACAGAGGTGAACTTTCTATATCCTGCAGTCTTCACACAGAGAGTCCAACACTTAAATAAATGTCCTTTCAGCAAGATCAGATCCTCACACATCCTCAGTCTCTGTGTGTCCCACATAAACCCCACCAGACAACAAGAAAACAAACTCTACCTGCTATTTTCTCAGGTGAGACGCCGCGGTTTGCTTTCAACAAGCTTTTCATGTGGATGTTAAAAAAAAAAAAACTTTCCAGAGACAAAATATATTCTGCAGGAGTGAGTCTGGAACAAATCAGCATACACTTTTTAATCTATTTTAACATATAAAAGACGATTAACGCCGAATCACACCTCATCCTAAAAAAATCTCTTTACCTGCTCGTGAAAGTACGACCTGTTGATTTGACATATTGGGGCAGCGAACAGCAGATACTGTGAGGATAAAAAAAAAACAAAACACACTCACGACTCAGCTGGAGTCCGGCTGATGACCTCGATGACGTACGCCCCCGAAGTGACATCTGGGAAGTCTGACTGCCTCTCCTTCAGCTCCTTAGCCAGCCTGAGGTGGGAGAAGAGACGGGAGAACAGCCAGGACATCAACGTTCGCACTAACAGTACCCGACACAGCAGTCTGAATTTAATTAAACATGAAGGGATGATAAATCGTGACTCATTTCGGGTTCCGACACTTTTCTCTGGAAAAACTGCAGATTTCACTTTTTTTTTTTTTTTTTTTTTTTAAATAAAAAAAGCTGCAACTTCAGCAACACAGATCTGATTTTAATGCATCAGGCTTCTGAACACTGGCTGACGTGCACGCAGGAAGCTAAAATTTTGACACATTTTCTGAAA
The DNA here is from genome assembly GCA_029490765.1 of Euthynnus affinis. Classification (NCBI taxonomy): domain Eukaryota; kingdom Metazoa; phylum Chordata; class Actinopteri; order Scombriformes; family Scombridae; genus Euthynnus; species Euthynnus affinis. The sequence goes on along the minus strand of CM055857.1, from coordinate 5,160,321 downwards.
CTACTGACACACATCGAACCTTTCTGGACATTTTTAAAAGCACGATAACTGAATTTTCGACCTTCCAGGCAGACTCTGGTTCCAATTTAGTAGTAAAATCAGCTTAAAACTTGAGATATGTTTATTGAGGTGACCTGAGGAGATCAGTAACTTCTTTTAGATCACTCATTTCTACAGATGTGATGTGATGTGACGTCGTCTTTTAATCTTTTTTTATCATCGTCTGCCGCTGTCGTCCTCTCAATGTCAGCCTTGTTATTGCCCTCTGTGTCAAATGTCCTTGTAAACTCTGTTTTTAAAAGGTGCTACACAAATAAATAAAGTTATTATTATTATTGTTCACTGTTATGGAAACAAAAACATGCTTGTTGGTGTGTTTAAGGAAGCTCCAACATCCTAAAACTTGACATTTTGATGCTGGAAGGAGTTACAATGCTGACTTTTGTTGTCAGTCGGATCCAGAAGACAAAAAACTCTTTCGGTTTTTTTTTCTTTTTTTCATCATTCAAATCAAGAGTAAAAAGGATAGAGGATGCGGGCAAATTTGTGATTTGTGGCCTGTAGAAATAACAACTGACTAAAGCCTCCTTGTTGCTGCATTTAAAGGAGCCTTTGACATCTAAGAACTGAGAGTAGAAGCGCTGCGTTCAAGAGCTGGAGGTGTCCGCAAATGAAACCCTGAAGACAAACAATAAGCAAAAGTAAAGTTAAATAAAAAAAAAAAGGGAGTTGCTGTTCAGCAGCTTGTTCTTAAGTGTCGGAAAGTCCTTAAACGCAGCAGTAAATTGACTGAAATGGATGGTATGATTTGGAAAAATAGTCATTAGTAATGTAATATACGGGGCATTAATGGGCTGGAATGGTTTCGGGTTTACGAGCTTCTATAACATTAAGCTTGTTTTGATGTTTTGGAGCGTTTCCCTACCGTGACCCACTGGAGAGGCAGACTGGGCGTCACTCTGACCCGCAGGCGGTGGGCGTGAACCGAGAGCTGACTGACATTCCTGTTCAAAGGCATCATTTGGCAGCATCCGAAGCTGAGGTCACATTTATCGTTAAGATCGCCGCCCTTATTATTATTATTATTATGTATGTATGTATGTAACACCGGACTGAAAGACTCCTGTCCCTCCAGCAGCTCTCAGAGTTTTGATGTTTATTCTGTTTTATTATCATCAACATGCAAGATCTTCAGGTCTGTTAAGCTTTTAAGGTACATTTTTTTCTCTCCTGTTTTTTTTGATTTTTGTTTCAATTTTATTTTGAAAGGGAAGTTTAGGGAGTTTAGTTTACTTTTGTTTGTTGTTTTGGGGGCGTTTCTCATCCTTGAAGCTGTAAAAACAAACCGCTTTAGTGAACTTTCATGGCTGTTGTTGGGTCGACCGTTCTTGGGCTTTGGGATGTCCAGGTTTCCTCTAGGCTCGGGCGTAACACTAATATTACTCAACATTGCTAAACTCAAAAGACGTTTAGTCCTCTGAACAATTGAGTCAGACTGGTGAGGACTTGTCTTCTAAGTCCAGTCGCCTCTGAATCATTTGTTTTTGCTTAGAAACATCGGATGCAGACACTTACGCCGGAGTGAGAGTCATCATCCTGACGCCGATGTACTTCTTCTTGGAGTACGCTTTACCTGGAAAACAAAAGGGAACATTTAACTTAACCTTCTAGTTCAATTACATATTATTTTTTTTTATAAACCGGACAAACACGAGACACGACTCATCAGTAAAAGGTGCCGAGAAACATTACAAATCACGACTTGAGACATTTCTGCTTCCTGTAAACAAAGACAATAACTGTAATATTCAGAAGCTGCTTTGAGGTCGAGACAGTGACATAAACGCAGGAGCTTACAGGTAGAAAACCTCTAGACTGTGTGTAATGGTTGAGAGGAAATAGACACCAATAAAGCACACATGTTTTTAATATAATGTTGGCTAAGTGGAGGACATTTGATTTTAATGCTCTGGTTATAAATGGACCTTTTTACAGGCTGCTGAAGCCGGCAACAGTTCACTGCTTCGGTAACGCGTCTCTGTCTTATTGTTAACATTAACGCTGGTTATTTCCTATTTATACATCACGCACATCTTATATGAGATTACAAGATGGATGTCAGGAAGAGTGATGTTAATCGATTGGTTGATCAGCAGAAAATTAATCAGGAAGTATTTTGATAATCGGTTAAATTGTTCGGTTTTAGTTCCTTAAATGTGAAGATTTGAAGGTTTCCTTTGTCTTCTATGATCTGCTGTTGTTTTTTTACTATTTTTTACAGTCGTATCAGGAATTTTTCATTATTTTCAGGCATTTTATAGACAAATGGATTAATTAATCATTAGTTTAATTGGTAATGGAAACACTCCTTAGTTTCAGGTTTGATATCAAACATCACATCTATATTTAAAGGCTTTTTTTCTTCATCTACAAGACTTTCTGCAGGTAACTGGTTAACTTAAATATTTCATATAAGATTAGACAACTCAGCCTTTGTGCATCACCCATGTTTGCTACTTTAAAACACTTCACACATATATAGTTTCATGTTTGTTTTTTTAAAAAAGACACTAAAGCAGAAGGCCACTGTAGTTTTTAGGAAGCAAACGGGAGGAAACGGCGTCGTTAGTTGGGAACTATTTTCAGCGGCGGATTAATACACATGTAGATTAATACAGTATTTATAACTGTGACATTTTCTTTGTCCACTAGAGGGCAGGAGAGCTGTACATCCACATAAACACACACACAGCTACTAATTATCCTAATGATTGTATCAATAATTAGTTGCGGGGTTCCTCAGGGTTCTGGTCTTGGTCCTTTATGTTTTCATTTTTTCTGCTTACAATAAGTTGTCAGTGTCTTTAAAAACAACAGAAATGTCAAATAAAGGCAAGAATACCACAAAACATTTCTTATAACATATTTAAAAAAGTTATTATAATAAAATAAAGCAGACTGTTGAGGTAAAACATAAAGTTCAGTCTGTTTACGAATGTTATAAATTGTGGTTAAAGGCCGTCATCAGTATGTTGTCCTCCTCTCTTCTTGCTCCAGTCTCTGTCTGTCTCTGATATGAACTGATATGTGTGGAGAAAAAAAAAAGAAGCAGAAACTAAAGTGTGAAAGTGTTGCAAACCTTTGGCTTGTCTGTCGTGCGACTCTGCCAGGAACTGTCTGATCTTGTCCGAGGGGATGGCGAAGGAGATTCCCGCTGTGACCTTCAGGGTGTTGATGCCAATCACTTCCCCGTCCTGCACACACACACACACACAATAATAATAATAATGATGATGATAATACAAAACACACATTCATTTCCCATCATTCCTTTAAAAACGCCCCACAGTAAAAAAAAAAAAAAAAGTCAAATTTCCACACGACGCTTGTTAAACAGCATTTTCTGACGCCACATTGTTCATCGTTTGGCAAAAGCGGCTGAAAACAAAGTAATCAGAGTCAGCTGTGAGCCGGGACTGTTCGCCAAGCATTACCTCTTTATTTACCTTTCCTAATAAGGACTTTACTGGCTTTGGTATTTGTTTATATGAGCTTACGTATATCTCTGTTTCACAACCTGGATCCTTCCCAGTAATAAGAGGTTCTGTTTCTATTTTTGTTTCACAGATAGAGACTTAAAGTAACAACTAAATTAACTTTAATATCACGGTGAGTCAAACAATATATTGCTTTTCCCCCAAAACATTAAATTTCAGCTGCCCGGGATGGAAAGGAAAAATACATAAAATAACCTTTTATTATCAGTAACCTTTCGCACTTAACGTGTTGTTTATGCCAAAACAGTAGAGGCGTTATAACACGTGGTGTCTAACAAGGTTAAAACTTCATTTACAAGTGCCTGACATGCTATAAGATGTAATAAATCATACAAATTTAATAACTGTAACTGTAATAAACAAATATTTAAAGTAGCAGATGACAGTAAAAAGAAAAATAGGATGAAGTTTAATGGAAAAGTAAAGCTTGTAGCCAGTAAAATGAATAAAATGTTATGTAGAAATGCAACATTAAAGCATTAAATGAGTATTTAATATGTTATATTTAGTATAGTATGTAAAGAATAAGAGGATATGAGGGTTGTTTCTCCTCCTGCAGGTTTCCTTCACTTACCAGATTGACTAGTGGCCCTCCTGAGTTGCCGTACTGCAAGAAAAACACACAAAAAAATGTAAAAAACAAAGCAAAGAGATGTTATGTCTTCTTTTTCTTAAGAAGTTAGTTTGTTTCCTGAAGAAAACATTCGATAAACAGTTTTTTGTTTGTCTCTGTCACTTCCAATATCCAGCCAATCAGCAGCAGATCAATGCAGAGGATGTTTTGACTGATTAAGGAGTCGCTGGAGTCGAACTGGCTCGAGGCTGCATCAAACATCCATTCACACACACATGGTTACCATCACATAACCACGCAAAACAATTTCGGGGTCGTGTCATGTTCGGTTTTCGCAGAACTTCATCCTCCCCACAGTGTTTTTTTTTCTTCTGCCTCTTATTCACTCACGTTGATGATGGCGTCGGTCTGGATGTAGTCCATGTCGGAGTTTCGGAGGCCCAGCTCTTTGCCTCCTCTCTGGGTGGTGCTGACGATGCCGGTGGTGACGGTGTTCTGCAGGGAGAACGGGCTGCCGATGGCGACCACGAACTCGCCGGGCCGCAGGTCCGCCGACCGGCCGAGCAGCAGCACCGGCAGCTTCATCTGGGAGACGGAAAGAGAGAAAGAAAGAAAGACACGTGCGGTTAAAGACGGGATGTCGTTCAAAAGTCAGAAGAAAGCAGAACATTTTGTTTAGTTTGTCTTCGAGCGCAGCTGACGATAAAAAGTTAATAGACTGTATTATCTGTTATTATTGGACGTTTTATGAATTCAATTGTTCTTTTGTTACTTGTAACTTTTAGCTGTCGAGCTTTTAACTCTATAAATTAGAAGTCAAGAACATTGTGCTCAGCCACAAACTAAAAAAAGGGGGAGGAGGGTGAAGTTTGTGCAGCCAAAGTCATAGTCAAAAGCACAGAAAACATCCAAATCACTTTAATTGTTCCTTTTCATTTAGTTTAAACTGTCAAACATGAGCACATGGGAAAAAATGCACAGATGTTTCAGCCGTGATCTCTTCAGTGTGTCACTGCACGAGGAACGCTGCGTGTAAAACATTTGTTGTGCTGCACAAAATGTCTCTGAGCCGCTTCATTTCATTTCTAAAATGAAGAAAACAACACAAATAATATTAGGAAAAGAAAAAAAAAACAAAATAAGTTAATTTTTTTTCTAGAAATCATCATTAAAAACATTTTAAATTTGATTAAAAATAAAAGTAAACGTATTAAATATGTTCTCAATTTGCATTGGTCCAGTTTTTATTTTTAAATAGAAAAAAAAGGAGGAATATTGTGATAATTATCAAATAATGACATTTGATTGTTAACTATCGCTGGTGTTGTAATGTGTCGGTGTTAGAAAACACTCTGATTTAAATAATAACTTGAATTTTTCCACAAAAAAAGGTGAATTATCCTGTTAAAACTTCTTAAAATGACATCTTCTCCTTCATTTAAAGAATCCTGAATCTATGCTCATGTGCTACGAGATGTCTCTAAAGTCTCTGAATACCGGACCGTGATTGGCTCCAAACCGGTTGTGATGTCACAAATCGTGCTGGTTGTGAACGTAAAACGCAGAGAAACTTTCCTCCTTCAGTCAAAACTGCACAGAGAGGAGGAGGAGGAAGAACGTCCAGTAGTAATCTATATGAAAATGTTGCAGATTAAAGTGTTTATTAATCTGAATCAGACTCAGAGGTGTCCAGACGTCGAGCGGCTCGGCAGGAAACACACACACACACACACACACACACACACACACACTTTGAACCACGGAGAGGTAAACAGCAGTTTTATCCTCTTTAAAGCTTTCGGTAGACAGACGTGGGTTTCCTGTGGAGTGCTGAGTCAGCTCTCTCAGTCTGGACGAAGCCTCTCTCTCTCTCTCTCTCTCTCTCTCTCTCTCTCTCTCTCTCTCTTTTCATTCACAACCCAAGTTACCAACCCGACCGTAAACCCGTAAATCACCGCCGACGACGGCTCATTTCAGCCCCGCGGCCTTGTTCCCACCACGACTCACCCGACGCAGTCAGTCAGCCTCACACTGCTCTGTGTTTGTTGGACTCAAAGCTCGTTCTTTCTTTTTTTTTTTTTACTCTTACTCTGTGTGATGAGTCCAACCTGCCACTCAGTTCATCACAGCGCGGTTCACTAAGTTCATCACAAGTATGCTCATACAAACGAGCCATAAATAGGACCTTCAACCAGCTAAACCTTCTTGTAGGTTCAAGTAACTGGAAACCAACCAGTGAAATCTAGTCTAATAAAAACTTTTGCGTCTCCGCCAGCAACAATATAATCTATTACACAGAGAGAGGCTGTTATGGAATGCAAATAAACTGAAAAATGCAGACTGCCGGTATCAAAAAAATAGGACTAAAAATAGGTTGAAACGCATATCTCATCCATCTTCTACCCCAACTCTCTTGATATCGATCGATTCTCACCGACATGCTCCCTCCGTCGCCCCCTCCGTCTACATGTGAAATCTACAAAACTAAAAGTTTAAAACGCGTCGCCAAGGGAAATAATCGCACCCACGTGTCATTACAGCACAGCACAGAGTGTGATTGTGTTATTTTTGTGTGTGTGTGTGTGTGCAGAGAACAAGTCCAGCTGGATTTCTGTTCCTGCTGGGAGTTTGTGTAGCTGCAGGTCCGCAGCTCCCTCCGTCTGCATCTTTGACTAACTGGCTTGTAAATATTCTGCTTTTCCATCCCTGCCATCACCAGTTTCCAGCGCTGCCATATAAAAGCTGAGTATGACTTACCGCTAGTGCAAACACACACACACACACACACACACACATATGCGGGTTTATGTTGCCACTGAACGTGAACAGCCCAGTTAAGACTTTTATAAGTAATAATCTGTTAAAATAGACTTAAATAGTATTTTACTACTCTCCATCTCTCACTGTGCACTTCTGTACCAGTGTTTTACATTCTCTCACTCTCTGTACACTTTATTAAAGCCGTTAAACACCGAGCCTGCAGACTGCCGTTTTCTCTGCTACCGCTAATTATCTTCAGCCAGTAGACACACACACACACACACACACACACTCTAACACATGTGCTGTAAATAAAGCTGCAAATGAAACGTTTCTTTTGTATTTACCTTGATTTTACAAGATAAAAATGTGGCTGGAGCTCCTCAAAAGTCATCATTTACGACACCGCGGTGATGAAGGCGCGTCGGGGGCCTTTTAATTAAAACTCTTAATTGATTCATGATGACGTTTTGTTGCCTGTGCAGAAGTTTTCTCCTCTGTGCTGCAGGTTTTCTTTGTGGCATTGCAACGTTCATCTCCAGATGCTTAGTGCTTTTATATCCTGTATTTATAAGGCTAAAGCTAATGTTTCACTAACATCTGGATGCATAATTGCCAGCTAGTTACAGGAATTAAACTTAATCATGTGACTTTTTGCGTGTGATATAGTGTCTAAATTGTTAAAGTCAAGTTATTCCAATATGAAAAAAAGTACATTTTTAGTCTGGAAGTAATGTAGATGGTAGATGCTGCTACACTAATCTCGTGAACTGTGATGTAATTAGTTTCGCTGCGTGTTCACCTGCTGCAGGTTGCAGCACTGCAGCGACTCCTGCTGGAAAACCGTCTCTGACTATCTGCTGGTGAATTTAAACGACCCTGACGCTGACCTGCTCCCCCCGTTTGTTCATCTCTGGTCACCGGAGCCGAAGCTCTCGGAGTTGAAGCTGAACGGTTTCCAGCTTCTGCTTTGCTCCGTTTGTCTCCCGCCGGGTGGCTAACGCTAACATATCAGACTTCTCTAAAAAAAAAAAACAACAACCAGTAGCAGATCTATTAGCGAGCGGATGTTTCTGTACTCTGATATATTATATTATTTCACTGCTTGTGCTCTGGTTGAAGCGTCTGGTGCCGACAGTCTGCGGCTGTGAGCGATAGCCTGTAATTTATGTATATTTATTTAATGATGACGACCTGCAGGAAGTTTCAGCTCTTTCGTTGTTTTCTTGCACAACAGTCCGAAAAAACACTGGAAGACTTTATTTGTTGGCCTTAATAATTATTCAGCCAGTCACACTGTAAATAAACCAACGAGGCAGCTACAGCTTTGTATGACTGGCCGTGCTGGTCCTCAGTGGCCGAATGAACTCTTTCCGTTGAAGTCAGGACACACCTAAGCACTCGTACTGATGTCTCATTTCTGGAAAAACAGTTGCAGATGTACTAAGAGTATCAACAGGAACGATCCGGTAACAAGTGGTGTCAAAACTTCTCCATTCATACTGGATTTTGATCCTTTTTTTGTACCCAGATCGAGACAAAAATGACTCTTTGTGTGGTTTTGCTTGCAGCCAATCATCACAAACCTTCTTTAATTTAACGTGAGGCGTACCGAGACGCCACCAAAACATTCGAAAGTATGGCTAACGCTACACGTCTGCAGCGTCCGACGAAAAACAAATGCATAAAAATCCAGAAGGATTATTTCAGGAACAACTTGGGAATGGGAGTAAGATGATAAAGCGCCTCATAAAGCACGGAGGGAACTTCAGGGAGGACAGCTGCAATGCGTTCGCGGGGCCAACCGGCTTACTCGATGTCATGTCATCGTCTCCTCCAGAGAACACGCCGCGGCTATTGATTACTTCAAGGCGGCGGTTACTCGGCTGTCGCTAGATGAAGTCCGACAGCCTATCAAAATGCTTTTCTGGTCCTGCAGGAGAGCGAACTGACAGAAAAAAAGGGATGATTCACTGTGGCCGCCGTTATCGATTCTTTTAATATGCGTGTGATCTTCGGGCGCTCGAGCTCACAGCTGTTTTCTGATTGGCTGACCTTCCGTGAACCGTGGTGGCTGGCTCTCTGCGTGTTGTCCTACTAACCTACTTCAGCCACAGATGTGACACAGAGCGAGCAGAAAGAAAAAAAAAAACCTGAGACATAAAGCAGCTGTGATGTTAGCACTCAACTTTCATCAAAGACACTCTCCACCCGGGCGTAACAAGCGTCCGTTTGTCTGTCAGCGTGTGTGTGTGTGTGTGTGCATCTTGTTTCCCTGCGGATGACAGACACATGTGTTGCCCATTTCCTCTGTTAAGTAACAATCCTGAAGACTTTGACCCAGTTTCGGAAGTTTTTTTGGAGAGAAGGAGAGGGAGAGGGAGAAACAGTATGTATACGTGTGTGTGTGTGTGTGTGTACAGTATCCATGAAGAAAGAGAAAAAAAAGGAGGAAGGAAGTGAGACGGAGAGGGGAAAAATGGGAATGAAAGCTTGATGAAATGAAAAAGATAAAGATGGATAACATAGAGGAGAACAGGCAGGTGGAACGATAAGGACGTTTCTAGACAACAATCACGGAAAAAATGCACTTTCCCTTCTTTTCTTTCCTCTCTCTAGATCTGTAAACCACAGGTATGCTCGCCACACCTGTATACGATCCACACCCCCGGGGTCTCTCTCTCTATGTGTGTGTGTGTGTCCCGCGGTGTATGAGCGGATGAGTCACTGCGTATAACCAAGCTAAATAAAATGCAGAGGCTACAATAAATAAGCTTGAGCGGAAGGTGCGTTCACCTGAATGCGAGAGCGGAGTTTGCATCCAAAACCAGTAAAAAATCCAGTGACATCATGTTTAAAAAATGCAGCCCCGATGAATAGTTTCCCCTCAGACGATCATTAAAGGTTTTTAAATAAAATATCATTTACAAGTTTGCACGAAAAAGCAGAAATATGTCCTGCTTTTCATAAATTGCTCCTTAATTTAGTTAAATTTAGCTTTGTTCTGAAGCTCCTTGAAACATAAAAATGATATTTATCCACTAATATCTAAGGTTTCTTGGTGTATTTGGTTTGTGGAGATTTCTTGAATACATTTATGTCTCTGGTACCAAATTAAAGTGTGTTTGACCCCAACAAACATGCATTACTTTCCTCGAAACGATCCTAAATACTGTGTTGTTCACATTCATATTTGCTCGCTGGCTCTCTTCTTCTACTCCCGACATTTGTTGGCGCACTGATATATTTCTGTGGCAACTGTCGATCAGTAAACAAACCTGCAACCGATGACAGGGGAGTGTAAGTTTGCACAAGATACACATGTCAGAAAACAGTGAAAAACATCAATCACTGTTTCCCAAAAGCCCAAAGTGACGTCTTCGAGTGTCTCGTTTTGTCCTGACCAACAGTTTACAGCCCAAAAATATTCAGTAATCAGAGAATTTGGACGTTTCAAATCATAATAATTAATCAAATGTCCAAAAAAGTTGGAGACTAATTTAATATTTGGCAACTAATCGCTGATAGCTGGACTTTCAGCCGACACACAACCGTCCACGATGACGATATGATCATATCATGTTATTGATAAATGACATTATGTTGTAAAATTCAATTATTCTAAGCCAATTATAATTCAGAACCAACAAAATAACAAAAAACGTAGATTCATATTGGAATAAACACTCTTATTGATGTGCTTTTTCCCCGTTTCCCAGCCTTACAAAACATAAAAGTAACTTATTTTTGACCAATTGAATAGATTTTTTAATTATTTTTTTTAAAATATCCAATAAATATTATGATTCAGCTCTTCCAAAGTTACTTTTCATGTCCTGTTACAGTACAAACACTCAGTTTGTACTAAAATACATTTAAATATAAACCACTTTCTCGCCTACAAAACAAGAAACAAGAGAAAGAAAAGTTTTAACTTGGTGGGAAATTGCTTAATTTACGTTTGTGAGGTCAGTGCCCACATCACCAGCGTCCCGTACACACACACACACACACACACACACACACACACTAACTCCCTCCTAAATCACCATCAAGCTTACAGTACACAGACATAAACAACGCGAGCCGTGTTATGAATGGATTCATTCAGCTGTTCTAATCAAAGCTTTACTCCATTAGTTAAACATAACGCTCCTCTTGTTCGCCTGTTCTGGGGCCCACAAACACAACTCCACACAACCATCTGAAGCCGAAGCCGAACACACCCACCTACCGCCCACCAACGCCACCGCCGCCGCCGCCGCCGAGGAAAATGACCACGTTTCCCGCTCGGTGGTTTCCAAGATGACAGCGCTTTGTGTCCGGAGTGAGATTACAAAGCAGAAGGGGCGAGAGTTCAGTAGTAATTTAAGAGACGGGGCGCAACAAAGCCGCCGAACACAAAGACCACAACAAGAAACATAACAGCGGGTTTGTGGAGGCCTCCTGTCTTCTTCTCTCATCTCTGCCTCCTTCTCATTATCTCTCTCTCTCTCTCTCTCTCAGCTTCCTCTTGTCTGTCATTTCTCCAACGTAGTTAAAAAAAGATGTTTTTGAGGTTTGTTTTTTTTGTTTTTTTTTTTACGATGAAATCATTTCAGGAACTGGAGGTCTGCGCTGTGGGTCCCATCATGCAGAAAATCTCTAGTACAGTCAGTGTGTTACGGGGTCAGTAGCCGAGCAGATAGTTTTGCTTTTATGGGAGGTTGTTTTAAGATCTTCATCTCTGCTGCCATCATAGCACGATGGAGGTACGTAAATTCCCATGATGTTGATGTGATTCTGAGTTTGAGCCACAAATCTGCTGCCAAAAAGCAAACTGTGTGTTTTTGTTTCCGTCTCAGACTTAGTTTGTACAATGATGATTTTAATTTATTGCATCCGTCCAGTGCAACAGTTTTTCACTTATAATTATCTCTTAGCTTCAAAAACTTCTCTCTAGATGTACTGAGTCAATCATTGTTTCCAACGAGTCATTATGGTCTCAATCTCTAAATTCAGGCCCTCGGATAAGTGTGCTGGTGGTCGTTTTGCTCTGTTAATGAGATGTGAACTCACACTGAGTTGGATTACTGTAGCACAATTTAGCTAACGTAGCTAAAGTTAGCCCAAAGTGTGCAGTGCTTGGTGTTCCCAGTAAGCTAGCGTTAGCTTTGGTGCAAGGTAGCGAGGCATGTGCCCACAGCCTGAAAGACAACAACCCGAACTTCTTATCTCAAAGGTCTCCGAGGTGAAAAGATGGACGACCAGAAGCTCCGACTCTGGGCTTCGAATTTGTTCCGATGAAAGCAACGCGTGACGTCACATCTCACGGCGTCCATCTATGAATGCGCCAGAAACAGACGTCGATCCTCAGAACCAGTTTCCACCAAAATAGGAACAACTTGCTTTGCGTTGCCTCAAAATACAACATCAACAGGCAAAGAAAAATTAAAAATTAAAGGTCAGGAAAATACTAATATTGCTGTTTTTACTTAGTGGCCAGAAACACGACTTGTAAAGAATCCTGTAAACAGGCAGCTGTCTGCTAACATCATCTTAACAAGGTGATAATGTGTCACTGTTGTGTTCACAAGTAGCCAAAAAGTCAACTCACGCAGGTTCAAGTTACTTAAAGTATGCCTGTTTTTCACTGTATTTAGTTTGCATAGTAATTTTCGTCCTAACATTAATTTTGGTAACTTTTTGTCTTTCTGCCTGCGTTCTCGTGCATTTAAATGTTCAATCAAACATCAGAGTTCAGATGCTTTGTTCCCCGGTGCAAAGTGTCTCTGCACTCTGACTCTCTTGATTTAACACAAAAAAAATGTGCAAAGGAAATTAAACGCTGTATTTTCCTCATCTTTCTTCTTTTGACTCCCCTCATTCTCCTCTCTTTCCTGCTTCTCCTTCTCTCTCACAGAACCAAAGCTTTCACCCGCCTGGTTACACAAACAGGAAGATTTGCCAACTCTCTGAGGAATTCACAGAGGGGATAAAAACCTGTGAGGTGAAAAATAAGTCCAGAAAATTCACTCCCTGTGCAAGCAGTATTAATTACAAGATATTTAATTCCTCCAAATCTCTCTAAAAATGATCCTTCTCACTCTTTGGAGGGCCATAACTGCATCATTTGATTCACTTTAAAGTTGAAAGTGTAAAAACTGCAATACAACCACCTGCATGATTCAGATGTGAAGCTGCTGCTCTCGGCCTTTAAAACGCCCCCTCATGGTGCAAAAATAACTTTATCGAGACTATCATAGTTTTCATGGCTGGCGGGTGAAGCGAACCTACCAGTCGCTCGCATATTTTGCCAACATTGTGGTTGTTGGCCGGTGCTAATTTCGTGCCCTGCGTGCCCCCTTGTTAAGTCGTCTGAGCTGATCAGATCAGCTGAGAGCAGATTTCATAAGCTGCTCACGGACACGTGTCATGGAAAATAATCAATCCTGGATCGAGGTGGAATATCGCCAAAAGGCTTTAACTGGATGAGTCAATATTCAAAACAACACCTACCGTCTCCTGTCTGCACATGCTCAGAGGATGCCTTGTATAACAAGTTATATGATATGAAAAAAAGATGTTACATCAATCAGACGCTTCAGCCAGAATACAAATTCTTGTCTCTTCATTTCTGTTCACCACACGGAGCTGGAATTTTCCAGTTTCTGTTGTCTCCATCATCTCACTCCGATATTTTTCCGATGATTGTAAAACAGCAAAAAGATGCCAAGTGGTATCAGAGCTCTGAACCATCTTGTCAGCTGGTTTTAATGTGTGCAGCACTACGTCGTCCGAAGCCAAATCCTCAACTATGCGAGGTGTTGAATAAAATAATAATCCTCCTCCTCTTACATGTTATAGGCACATATTTCCTGGACCTGGTAAAACTTTCCTTTGATATCGTTTAACTCAGCTGTCATCATTTCAGAGGAGGCGTTATCAGTCATCAGATTAACCGGGTCAGTGAAATCACGGTCATGAAGCCCGTCGGTAATAAACCATGTTCTGGTTTTGATATTCCTGTTTGTAACTCTGATCTGTCTCCCGGTCGTTGTATTTTCTATCTTGTAAAGTTTATATATACTCTGATTATAGTTTAAATTTTCATAGTTTCAGATTTCTGAACTCTGTTTGGTTATCTGCGGCCGCCAAAAGGGGAGCACAAGGTAGGAATTTCATTGTATAGTGCACTAAACTGTGCTCTTAATTTTGTAATTTGTGCTCTTTTTTCTCCTCTGTGGCCCCTCCTGGACTCCGTAGTTCTCCGTGCATTTGACAATAAACATTTGATTTGATAATGTTTTTTGTTTTTAATCTCTTAACAACTCAAACAGCCTTTCTCAAGCTCATTAGATAAAAGTTAGACGGCTCCAATCATCTTCTCATCAGACCTTTATCAAATCACAGCCAGAGTTTTCATTCATGTAAAGCTACTGTCCTATATACTGAGACTTTTCTGTGTCAGACTCTTTTTGTTTTGTTTCCTAATGCAAAGATCTCAAGATGGCAGTTTGGGGTCATGTTAGATTACAATCGTTTCATTCAAGGGAAACAGACGAGAACCGGGGTAAATGTTAGTATAGATAATCAGAAGTGTCTGTTTCTCTGCCCTCCTTCTGACAAAAGCTCCTCTGATAGTTTTGAGGCAGAAGCTTATCTATCCTTAAAACATGCAGCTACACGTCCCGACCGCTCCGTCTGCAAACACTTGACACTAAAAAGGCTGTTAAAACACTGACCTGCATTGTGCACACACACACACGTCTCAGAAATGCTCTCAGGCTATGATTTGAGGGTGACTCATGGATGTGTAGCTTACTGTCTCCATCATTAAAGAAAATACTCCAAAGTAAAAACAGATTATCATCAGTCTAGTCTTCATTTGGTAAGTTTAACATTTGTCACACTTTGTCTCTGTTTATCTTTAAAGATGATTAAACTATTTATTTCCTGCATCTTTGAACATCTGGGCTGTTTCTTTGCAGCAATTAAGTAAAAATGTCATCCAAGCTGATAGAAATGATGCCCAAAACTATGAAATTATGCCATGTTTGTGTCATATAGGACTGATGGAAAAAATGTTTATGACTTGTGAGCATTCAACAGACGAGTCAAGGGTGGACGGTTACGAATATCGGGGACATATCCTGCTTTTTGCTTTTCAGATGTTGATGTCAGATGGAAGAAACACGGTCAAAGGTCCAAAACTTGAGGTGAACGTATGTAAAAAAATGCAACCTGAGAGTCAAAGGTCAGGGTTTCAATCTGCTCTGGATGCTTCATGATGACATCACGTTGTTCATGCATGCCCATATATGGCTCCTGAGGTGTTTCCATGTGTTATTTATACTGTCCACTTGCATATTGCGTATCTGATTAAGCTCCGATATGTACGGATGTATTTGAGTGGTTGCATAAAAGGAGCAGTAGAAGATAAATCAGAAGCTTTTAAGTGTAAATCATGCAAAGATATTCCAGTAAAGCTAAGATAATATAAACACAGAGCTGGAAATGTGCGGAAAATCCTCTTCAAATTTGGGTTTAATCATCATGAAGGATGGACTGCGGCTGATGTGAGGAGTCCGTGTTTGTTACTGTTTTCAAGTACTTTATGAAGTGCCGCGTTGGATTCAGCGGCATGTTCGGAAAAAAAAGCGTCCAAGTTGTATTTATGATGAATGAAGTGAAAGATCGACTGATAGTAAAAAAAAAAAGTATTTTAATGTGAAACTACTTCCTGTTTCAGGTAAACTTCGTCAGAGCAGACAAGCAGAACGGCATCAAACAGCTGAGACAAACCTTTAAAACAAACCCTCATAGTGTGTGTGGGTGTGTGTGTGTGGGTGTGTGTGTGTGTGTGTGTGTGTTAGGTGGAGGGCTATAAATCATCTGAGCAGCAGAAGTCGCGGTTTTTGTGTGCATGTAAACCACAACCGCAAATGCTCAGCAGTTTGTGGATTTTCTGCAGAAATTCATCTCCCGAAGCTCCAGTTACGCCCCGCTGGCTGCCCCGCCCAAACATGCCGAGAAAACCATGATCGTCTCCGTCTGGCCGCAAACATGAACTCACATCCTGCAAGCCTCTCTCTCTCTCTGTATGTGTGTGTGTGTGTGTGTCTCAGTGGGTTTATCCCATACATATTTGTCTGTGGCTTCTCTCAGTCTGCATGACAAACATAATTTCTAAATCTGAGACACACCTGAGTTTAATTAAACTGAACGGCTGAAAACAACAACAACAACAACAGAAGCTTGCTTGTTCGGAGAAAAGGCACAAACCTTCGCTGAGTGTCTGTCAAAGTCTGTCCACTCTTATTATATATACTGTACATAGTATATGAACTGAACTAGAGCCTGCAAATGTACAGTTTTGCAGCAGAAACCAAGTCTGCCTGGATCAAAATTAAAACCCTACCCTTGAATTACCGCATCCTCATTACACAAATAAGTGACATTTTTGTAACAGCTGCAGTAATTACTTGCTGTAAGTAGAGAACTGCTTGGTGAAGAGGTTTTTTTTTCTTTTTTTTTTGATGGTCTAATTACACAGTCACCACAATCATGCCTGGTGTCTGGAAGCATCTTATCCTTCAAGACCCCCCCCCTCCCTCCCCCCAAAAAAAGACTTGTTTTATGCTGATGGCATTTCAAGATGGTAGGAAGGATGTTTGTGTGTAGATGGCATTAACAGGTCTGAACCTGCCCTCCTGAAAGACTGGAGAGGGCAAAGAAAATGTACTTATTTTAAACTGACATCCTGTTGTGTATCTTTTCCTATCTTGAGGATGAAAACTACAAAACTGCAAACGTCACAGTCTTGCATGTGTGAGTCTTTATTATGTACGTCTAAACGCCTGAAAGCATCTCATTAAAGCTTCTCAAATCTTGTATTTTCAATATCATGAAAACCAGAGTCCAGATCAGAGTTGTGTAACGCATCCTGTCTGCTTTCATAAGTAGCAGCCGGACTTCATTTCCCCCCCCTTATTCTGCCTATTTTCCGCAGCTACGTTTTATAACCTGTTCTAAGGTACGTTCAGTCACAAACAGACTTCTTTTTGAATACTTTGGTTTTTTTTATTTTGGTTGTTTAATTGGGGGGAAATTGATCCGTCAGTGGAATATGAGATCTCAAACTTTTTTTAGAGCACATCTAAAATGCACTTCAGCTGGATTTAAGCTGTTTGTTCTGGTGACTGAAGCTGGCATCATGAATTTTACTCATGAAAATGGGACATTCGTCTTTATTTGTCTGACCTTGGGCAAAAAAAAAAAACGAGACACACCGACCTTCTTATGTTGAAAGCGTTTTTTCCATTACACCGAATTTGTGGAAAACCTTACTGAACTCAACTGAACTCGGCCGTCCAGTCATCCCTGGACCAAAACAAAGTGAAAAGTGCTGACCCACATGAAAATTTTCCCAGCGTCTCCTGACCTGCTCCACTGCTATCCACTTTCATGAGTCATGATATTATTTGGCTTGAAAAGGTCCCAGTGAGCTAAAATTAAAACCAGGCTTATTCGTACAGGGAATGTTCACGAAAAGGCACTTTTTCCTAACCCAGATCCTGGTCTTCAATGACTACATCGAACCCTGTCTGGGTACTTTGATGATACCAGTAAAGGACATACCCAAACTCAAAGCCTACCTGAATCACCCTACAAAGCAAACATCTTTTCAACAAGAAAAAACACGCCTTTAGGCTTAAAAAATGATGTTTCTCGAGGCCAAAAAAGAGCTCTGAAAATAAACTGGAACAGGAATGTGCAAATATGAACGCCGAACAAGCCTTTCAGCGAGTCAAGACTCTCGCTGGACGAGCTACCAAGCAGCACACCTGTGCACCAGACTTCATCACCTTTGCCAATAATCTCAACTATTTCTACGCCCGGTTTGATTCCTCAGAAGACTGTGAGAGCCTCTTGAACTCTTTGCCCTCCCACGAGTTGGATTACGAGTCCCTCCTAGCCCGGCAGGACGTCCACCTCCAACTTTTGTAGGTGCAGACCGAATAAGGCTCCCGAACTAACACTCATCCTTCAACAATCCCTGTTATATAGAAGACGTAAATTTGCCATCTCTGTTCCTAAAAAACACACACACCCATCAAGAGCCTCATACCCATTACAGGCCTCAATGAAATGCTTCAGGAAACTGGTCCAAAACATCATCCTTCCATATGTTTTACCATATCTTGGATCTCCTCCAATTTGCGTACAAGCAAAGGAGAGGCACAGATGATGCAGTGGCACTGCAATACTTGGACCCCAGACTGCTTTTCATTGATTTTAAGCTCTTCCTTCAGGACAATCCAGCGCCATCAGGAACCTACAAGCACCTACGAGTCCCATCACCATTAATCCACTGGATCAATAACTGGCTCAAGCAGTAAGGTCACCCTTTATTCTCAATCCTGGTGCTCCCATTTCTCTCAAACCCTCTATACAAACGACTATCAAAGTCCACCATTAACCCTCTACGTCTGTCAACACTCCCATCACATATCCCATTTTTGGCACATGGAGCACATACCCCAACATCTCAGAAACTAAAAGAACTGCTCTTTAGCCTCCCTTTAGCACCACTGGTCCATCATCCCTCAGTCTTGCCATTAAAAGAAAAGGAGGTAGAGGTGTTGGGAGTCTTTCAGATACGCTGGCATCACATCAGACGGTAACTTCAGCTTCAATGAGCATACCGTGGATATTTACAAGAGTTGTCGACAGAGACTCACAGCCATCTGGTAAACTAAACCACCTGTCTGTCCGATCCCATTTTCTTCTTCCCCCTGTAACTGTAGTGTTATTGAGCCAGTTCTTCTGGATGGTGCCATCTGTTTTTTTTCCCATACACCAATAACAATAAAGTCTTAAAGATAACTCATTTAGCCAGGAAACTCATTGGTATTCCCACCGCCAAACTTATCCGATTGTGTCTCGTCATCCCTGATCCACAAAGCACTCATGATCTCCTCCTCTACAAGCACTTTACCCCCTCTTCTCTTCTTCTCTGTGTCCTCCAGAGGCCCTCAGACTTTTCTCCCTTTTTATTTCGACCGGACCGAATCTATCTTGAAAGACTTTTGGCATGATATCACGTACGTTACCGTTGTTAGTTAGCGGGGCTCCAAACAGGTCACAGGGAGGTTCAGTGAATGGAAATGAAAAAATATTACATTAGTTATCAGAAGGAGAACACATAGAAAAGCTTAAATATGTGTTATATTGTTAAAGAAATAGTTCAGAGATACAGTAGTTTTGGGGAATTTTTACGGTTCTTTCGCCGAGTCAGAAAACTTTTTACATATTTAGTGTAGTCTGAAGTCATGTCAAACAGTAAAACAGCAATATTAGGCTACCTTGGCTCAACTGCTGAGTGTCTGTGGGATCAGATAATAATGTAATGATCCTATAGGCATCCAGGAATTGAGCTAAACTAAGGCTGCATTCACACCAGATCCGGCGGTGTGGCGAATCGCCGTGCAGATTTGTGGTCGTGTGACTACGTGGGCCATTTGTGTGACGTCAAGTTGTAAACCGCTAACCCTCCCAGTCCAGAGAGTATGAAAGTAGTTTGCCAACCGCCATGAGACAACAAAAGAGAAGAAAAGAAGAAGCACTTATAAAAGGTTGTACAGCTCAGCAGCGATGAGTCTCTCCTCCATCATCTTCGTAATAATGATTGATATCAATCAATCAATCATTTAATCGTCTTTGGTCTGAAGCAGAACGCTGAAATGCTACAATGCTACATGCTAAATAAACACCATTCCTCTTCTGGTCTAATTGGCCACCGCAGCATGATGTCGGGTTGCGGTTTTCCAAAAGTTGACTCCGGCTCAACTTTTCTGGCCACAGTCCGCAGCGGCCAAAATGGGTGCAGGCGAGCCGCATTACCTTCATTCAAATGAACGGGACGACTGGCGTTTTCACCGCACCGCTGGATTCGGTGTGAATGCAGCCGAAGTAAACAAAGTGGGAGGGAGGGGGCGCCTTTCTCCTTTGAGTTAGACTGTATTCATTGTGTTTCTGGGTTTTTGGGCTTTTCTGTTAGCTGTTAGCCTGTTTTCCCGTCCACACCTGCCACACCTGCATTCAATGCTCTTTCCTCCAGCATATCAGCTTCTTTCCCATTCTCCTGTTTCATCCCCTCACTTTGAGTTTCTCTGCTCATCTCCCACAGCTAGTATTTTAAGTCCTGGTTTTCAGTCCATTGTTGTTGGATCCTTCGTTCAGTCTGGAGCCTAAATAAAGATATTCTTCGGTTCATTCTTCCTGTGTCCTGCAGTCGGGTTCATCTCCTGCTATTCCCTTGACAGTATAGACAACCCACGTGCAGAAAGGCCTGTTTTAGAAAGAGCTTTGTTGCTACTGTACAACCATAGGAGCCCTAAATAAGTAACCTCCTCTTAAGTTACAAGAAATCCAGTCTGTGGTGTGTAGAGTGTAAATCTATGTCTGTTTCTGTTTCTGTGACCCCTGTAATCAAGTGTCCCTTTAAATCATGCGTTTTGTATAACTCTGTATAATCTGTATGTCTTGCTTGTTTGTGTTATGTATAATGTATTGTGGAGAAGTATCTAAAAGGGATAAATACTTCAGTTTAGCAACTTGTTTTGGAAGAAGAGGAGGAGAATTTAGAAAAGAAGCTTCTAGAGAGCTGAATACTAAAACATAACCAGACCAGAGAAAAAAAAAAAAGGATGTATGAAACAATGAAACACAAAGTGAGATCAGGTTTCTTGCTAATTGATTAAACACACAAATGTTGTCTTGTTTTATCCTAAAACTCGAGCTTTTCTCTCGACTGAGATGCACGACTTCCTCGAGTTCTGCCAGAACCGAATCAACGGTTTCTCTCCGATTCTTTGGCCGAGACGTGAATGAGATCGATGATACATTTTCACAAAATCCAAGAAGAAGAAGGAAAAAAAATAAACAATACTGGGACGAAGCAGTGACATTAATCACTACCAGTCAACACCTGATTGTTTCTTTACAAATGGTCCACTTTCACAACTACAAAAACATCTGCGAACTTGGAAGACGCAGAAAAAACACATTAAGGGGGGGTTGAGAGGATCAGCCAGAGTCCAATACATCGAGAGTCTGACAGATTTTTAACTTGCACTTCGGAGGAAAAAGTGGTATAAGTATGATCCCATTCATTCATATAATCATCTCTCTCTCACTGCTCACCGGTGTGTCGATCTTGATCAGAGCGATGTCGGCCTTCTCGTCCACGTCTTTGATCTTGGCGTCGAACGTGGCTCCGCTCTTCAGCTCCACCTGGAGGAAGGAAGGAGAAAATGTTATCTCGATCATTGATTTGGACACGTCATTCAAGTCCTGAAGGTTTTGGAAATCCAACTAAGATATCGTCAGTATGTGTGTCGCTTCGCGTACCTTCACCCGATGCTTATTCGCCACCACGTGAGCGTTGGTGACGATGAGTCCGTCCTCTGACACGACAAACCCGGAGCCGCTGGCGACCGCCACCTCCCGCTTAGAAAATATCATCCTGAGCAGAGAGAGGAAGAGACGGGAAAATGTTTAATGACGTCAAACAACAATGTGAAGACGCCACTAACTGCTTCCGACTCAATCCCAGAAACTAAAGTCCTTCTGCAGGTGTGTCGAGAGGTACAAAAGCATCATTTTAAAGGCTGTAAACATGGAAAAAATGGACAGTTACCTCATGTCAGGGCTGTAATTGGTGACGCAGGGATCACACAGTGGCTATGTACTTTATTTAATTACATGTTCTGATTCTTAGTGGTCTGCTGCTATTGAACTACTGATATATTCCACTTATGATGTTGTGCAAATTAAGCAGAAAACTGGTCGTTTCCATCCACTGTAGGAGTCTGAGATAAACACTAATACTGTGCTTTACATATGACTGAAAAGCCGATGATATGACAGAAAAAAATGCAAAAATGAGGCTAAAAAATGCAACGAAATCGGTTCAAATAAATTAAAACGAAGTAATAACTAGATAAAAACAAGCCTGGGGCCGTTTTAACCACTGCAGAAAAAAATGAGTGATGCATAATGAGATGACGTCATTAAAAAAACCACCAGTCAAACGATGGAAAACCACATTGAAACCATGATGGAAATTATGGGATTTATGTTTGTTTCATGTATTAATTTTAGGAAAGTTACAGTCTCCTCTTTGCTCCAAACAGATCTGATGTTCTTGTCTCTTCGGGTGGAGAGAAAAAGCTTAAGTGACGTTCAAGCACGTCATGTTTCCATTGCACTTAACTGATTGATGCACAAACTTTTTTTTTTTCTCTCTCTCTCTTTATATTCCATTCAGGTTTTTTTTTAAATGCGCAAATTGGAAATGTGCATAAAAATAGGTGGATGGAAACACAACCTAGCAGTACCTGACCTGCATGTATTAAATTTACAGACAGTCAGTTTTTGATCTTGGCGTTGCTGGACTCCCATCTGAACCCGGTGAAGTATAAAAGAGGGTTTCTTATATGTGTGTGTGTGTGTGTGGTGTTCCTTCTTACTTGCGGTACAGTTCAATATGAACGACAGCAGGTGCGATCTTCTCCACCACGTCAGCGATGAAGTTGTACTTGTAACGAAGGCTGTTTGGGTTCTGCTGACCTGAAACGGAGGGAAGACAGACTGTCAGTGAAGTGTAACACACACACACACACACACACACACCCTGACACACACACACACAGCAGTCCCATCCTGGCTGAACACTTCACACACACACACACAATCGGATGGGTTTGACTCGCTTACTGATCCAACGAGGTCACATGTGTGATCCTTTAGACAGCATTTAGGAAGTCGCAAGTAAAATTTATTCGAACTTCGCCAGAGTCAGAGAGAGAAATTATGGGGTTTGTGTTGCCAGGTTGGGCAAAAAGCACTCAATGAGTGAATATTGCTAGCTCATGAAGAGCATCCTCATTTGAAGCGTGATGGGACCCGAGCTGTAGCTGCTGCTACAGTTAAACCAGATCCAGATGTGTGCGGCGCTGTATATGAAGTGTAGGTCCGAGAAGCAGCTGCGGACTGTCTGCAGCTCCCACTGATGCTTATAAAACCACGGAAATGACTCACAGAGGCTTGAAAAGATACGGAGCGATAGCCGGGGACAGATGTCAGGCTGACAGAACCATAACAGCCGATGCGTTACTGTCGCTGTCACCTTACATAACCTCCTTATTGGTTTCACTCCAGCTTTGCTGCGGATTCTTCTTCTCCTCCTTTATTTCACTGGTCGTTTGTCAGTCGGGCCCCTCCCTCGCTGACCTGCTGGGACCGGTTAGTTACACTCTCCTCCCATCTGTTAGTGTCAAAAACATGTTTTCATAAAGCAGGGGGGGGTGACGTAAAAGCAGCCCCCAACGGGATGAGACGTCCATGTGCTGTTTAACAAAGCCGTGTATCGGCTCGCCCACAGCTGATAGAGGCGTCACGTCAGGGAAACCTGATGACAGATGATGTTTGGATACGGCGGCGTAGCGCAGCCACCATGACGAAAACACAAAAATATTTAAGGATCATGTTATAAAGAAAATATTTTCTGGTTATGAGGAGATGTTTTTTTTCTCTCCTCATAATGACAAAAACACTCGAGATTAACATGATGCTTATTCAGTGCAACATGCTGGTGAGGTAATCTGACTCTAAATATGCTGCAGCTTTGATTTTTTTGGGAGGGCATCTGTCAGCTTTTTTTTTTGAGTCCAAGTGAAATCACCAGTTGTTAACGTTCATGTCAAGTTAATTCCTTTTATTTTGTCAAATTAAGCCTGAAGACTGTCTTAATTCTCCAGTCATGTGACACTGATGACTTCTTCTTCGTGAGGAGCTCCTCTCCGCTGCGCCGCTGTACAGTTTCTAACTGAGCAGCTGTTTGTTGTGAATGTTCACTTCAGCCTGGACTGCAGCTGACTGCCTGGAAGACACACTGATGTGTTTATATATGTGTGTGTGTGTGTGTGTGTGTGTGTGTGTGTTTGGCTGAAGGATTAGTAGCGTGCCAGCTGGTGCTGCTTTGAAGTGAGCTGAATGAAGCCAGTCAGGACGGATGTAGAAACATCCTGACCTTATAAACACACTGCAGGTGTCAGTAACAGCGCTGCAAGTACGGAGGTCAAATGAGGGCAATGCTACACTGACAGCAGGTACGTTTAAAATAATAATGATGAATAATATAATAGTGTAATAAAATAATCGTTAATCTGATGCTAGTGCCCTTGAGCACATGGAAGGGGTGCACATTTTATAGGGTTATTAATGGATAGCACACTTTCTCTTCTGGTTTCGGAGTAAATGTGCGAATGTCCTTGAACACACCAACTAACAAGGGCAGTTTTCAAAACAATGTCTGCTCACATAACCTTAAAATGATAATGACATGTTAATGAATGAGGCCGGCAGTCGTCCATATTTATTTTATTGTGAAAATCTCAAGAAAACACCGAATTCAATAACGCTTTTATTTACTAAAATGTATTGTTTGTGTGTCCAAAACCTGATAAAACTATTAAAAACACGTCAATGAGCCATGCTATACTTATTTTTTTTACACACTATTGTTTATTTTGAACCAGAACTGCTCCCAGAACATCAGATGCGGATTAATCCGCCGCTAAAAATAGTCCCCGATAAATTTTACTTTTTCGTCCTGTTTGAGTGACGTCTGGCTAAAAACAATGATTTAAAATATGAAATATGAAATGATATATTTGTGTGCACGGTTTGCACAGTTGATTCATTGTGGACTGCGGATATAAATCTGCAGCGAGCTTCGTCTCTGCAGCTCTCAGAAATGAATCAAGGACAGAAAACAACCAAAAAAAAACTGAACGTACGCGTGATTTGTTGTTGCACCGAATCTGCTTTTTAATCAGTTGCACACTTACAACTTGGCAACAGTATTTTAGGGTTTTTTTTGTTTTTTTTGAACACATCTCTTGAAAAAAATCAAATAAATATGTGGCGCTTTATTTGAACTCTGGAGCTGGACGAGCCTGAACTGGGACAAATTCCTCCGGTTCCTGAAAGAGTTGAGTCACCGTGCAACTGTGTTTTGTTGACGCTGTATCTAAGCTTGTCAATCTCGCAGTGAGCTCTCAAGTCTGCACAGGAAGCAGAACAAATAAAAGAAAAAAATATATATATATATAAAAAAAAGGAAAACACATTTTGATCCCTTCAAAAAAAAAAAAAAAAAAAAAGAGGTTAAATAACTGTTTGACCTAGATCTGGGTCCGTTTAGGAAGTTACACAATCGGCCAATCAGCTCCAAGAAATGAATCATCACAAAAGACTTAGCATGTGTGTGTGTGTGTGTGTGTGTGTGTGTGTGTGTGTGTGAGGGTCACTGACATCTTCCAGATTTCTTTCCTCAGCTCAAAAAGAGCAAATCCTCAGAGAGAAGCTTGGTTTGGTGGTTTGAGCAGATCAAAGATGAGAGAGGAGAGAGGAAATTAGGAGGGAAAATAGCAGGAGGATAAGACGTGGAGGGGAAAGAAGAGGAGATGGACACAAATAGAAAGTGACAGAAGTTTGGAGAGAGGAGAGAAAGAATAGAAGAAGAGAGCAGAAGAAAGATCGAGAGAGAGAAAGTAGAAGCCGGACAAAGACAAGAAGAATGAGAATGATGATAGACGGGAGGAGAAAAAGGATGCATGAGAAGAAGAGGGAAGGAAATAGGGAGGGAGGAGAGAAAGCCGAGGGGAAGCGAGGAAGAGCAGATGAGTGAAGGAGGAGAAGGAGAACGTGGGAAAGAGGAGGAGGTAAAGAGTGAGTAAACAAGAAAATCATTATAAAAAAAAAACAAAAAACGGGAGGAGACGAGAATAAGCGAAAGATAAGAGCGGAGGAGACGCAAATTCCTTCTCTACTCGTCTTCCTTCAATCTTTCCATTCCTGGAGAGATGAAGAGATTATTTGCTTTACGTTAGGGAGGAAGAGATAATGGAGGGAGAAGAAGAAGAGAGAAGGAAGAGGGTGCACAGAAAAGAAGAGTAGAAGAAGAAGAAGAAAGACTTTGACCTTGTTAAACTTAAGTTTCTGACTCAAACTGCACTCAGCAGATCGGTGTGTTCACAGCTGCAGCTTCACAGACTGTTTGTGTGTGTGTGTGTGTGTGTGTGTGTGTGTGTGTGCTTTCATTACTCTCTCTCACACTCACACCCTCATAGAGGAACACTGTTTGTTTTTGCAGTACAGGGCAGGCACTCAGGACATCCTGGCTTAATTTCAAGACATTATGACCTTGTTAAGATAACATAAAGAGAGAGAAGGAGAAGGAGAAGGAGAGAGTGAGAGAGTGTGTGTGTGTGTGTGTGTGTGTGTAAGAGTGGAAAACAACCCCATTTTTAGAGTTTGGTGCAGTGCAAGGCGCCGACACACAAATCTGACCGATCAGCAGATGGAGAGATGCCAGAGAGAGAGAGAGACGGACAGAGACAGAACATCAGGACGAGGAGCGGAGACGTAACGAGACAGTAAACAGCTTCTAATAATAAAAAACCATCATTTTAACTGTGCAGGTTTTCAAAAAAAAAATATCCTCATAAACTGAAATGTACACTCATTGACTGGGCAATTTACACTTATAAACTGTAAAATATATATATATATATATACACACCTCATCATGTGTGACATCATCCAGCAGCTGGTCTTAAACTGGTGCCGGCTCCTTATTAGTCAGAGCTACAGATGTTCACAAAAACAAATCTCCAACCCTGAATCTTTAAAAACCTGCATGAGCTGATTTAATTATGGAGGTTTCTGTCCACCTGGTGAACGTAAGCCCAGTATTAACTCTCCTTTTAGTTCTGTTTTTGCTCTCTACCAACTCCTGAGGGGGATTATCTGGCTCTCTCTCTCCGGCTGCTAAACGCTCCACTAGTGTACAGTGACTTTTTGGAGAGCTTTTTTTTTTCTCTGGAAACATCTGCCTGCTGCGGCCAAAAAAAAAAAAAAGCCCCCAACGCTATAAGAGCGCCGAGAGTGAAACAAAAAACGGTAAAGTTGCAACCGGACGGATGAACAACGAGCTGAAAGTCTCGCGGAGCCGCTGATAACTCTCTGTAGGTTCTCATGTTTCCACTAAAGCTGCTTTAAACTGAGCCGACTCATCGTCGACTGAACGAATCAGCAGCTTTTTAGCAGCGAAGCTCCTCGCCGGTGGCTGAGAGCAGGGATGCCGCATTCATTACAGAAGTGAGACAGAGGGCCAAGAAGTGTGTGTGTGTGTGTGTGTGTGTGTGTGTGTGTGCGGAGACTCTTGCTAAACTTTTGCAGAGTAACTGCGGCTTACTTGCTCCACTGGGTGGCTGAATTATTGCAAACTCATTGCAGCTAACTAGTTCTTGTAGGATATATCAGCTTTTTTTTTTTTTTTAGTTCAATTAACCAAAAAGTAGGAGTTTACAGGACAGTAACACCTCTGAAGTTAACTGCATCGTGTTTGGGACTAACGCTGCATGAACTAAATAAACTTTGGGAGCACCGACCACCAAAGTTAAGAGTGATGGGAGCGTCTTTTTAGTGGAAGTGTTGCACTATAGGTGCATGATGGGTGACTTAAAAAGGGGTGAACCGGGGGGGCCAATGGCTCCTCGGACCCCCAACTTCTGGTGCCCTCGCCTGGGAGCACTGTTCAACTGATGAGTTTAGTGCTGTCAACAAACTGAGCTCACTAATGAACTGATTAGGGAGTGAACGACCTTCACTCCCTGATGTGCATTTGAACATCGATGCGATTCTTCCGCTTACAGAAAAGTGAGCTGAACGAACAGATCCAGCAACATCCTTCATTTATTTAACCCGGTCGTGACCTAAAGAAAAACAGCTGAAGTTTTACTATTCTATGAAATCTAGTCGACCCAATCTGTGACCAAACGCGATGGTTTAGTTGCTGCTGCAATGGAAAAAAAATAAAATAAAAATCTGTTGATTAGCAAACCGTTAAATAATAGGTTTAGGATGCCGAGATGATGAGGATGGAGATTTGGTTACTTGGCTTCGCTGCAGTGATCAGAACCACAAATCAGATTCATGGTTTACTGCATGAATGTAAAAATGTTTTCAGAATGCATTCTTTGGAAGATTTGAGTTGGCATGAGAAGGAGAGAGTTCAGTTCTCTCTCTCTCTCTGTGTGTGTGTGTGTGTGTGTGTGGACTGCTGCTGAGGTCATTAAGTCCAGATCCAAAAAAGACACACACACACACATATATTACTTTCTTATCACACTTCAGGATGTGTGAGACTTTTTCTTAAGTCCTTCTGTCTCCTCATTTTCACCTTTTCCTGTTAATCTCTCTCTCTCTCTCTCTCTCTCACACACACACACACACACACACAGTCATCTCTCACCTTTCCCGCAGGCTCCCCTCTGGATGAAGATCACCGGCGGCTGCTGCAGCTTCATGGCGCGGTTGCTGACGCGCTTCAGCTCGCAGATGTTCCGGTACGAGACGCCGTCGCTGCCGCACACCGGCTCGGTGCTGGTGCACACGCACACGCCGGCTTTGCCTCTCCGCCTGACGGTGGCGGACACCTCCACGCCGTCGCTCACCACGCACTGCATCCCCTCGGCGCACTCGCGGTCTCCGGTGCCGCCGCACTGCTCGCCCTCGCCGGACGCGCACACCGGGCAGCAGTCGCAGCGGTCCAGGACGTCACCGGCCAGGCAGTCGGCGGGGATCGGCGCGCACTGAGACTTGTCGCACTTCTCCGGGCAACCGATGGCGAAGCGTTTGGCTATCCGCGCCTCGGTGACCAGACAAGAGGAGGCGAGCAGGGTCATTACGCACAGGACGAACTGGAGACGCATCATGAAACCAGCGCAGAGGAAACTCTAAGAGAAAAAAAACTGTGAGCTGGAAGTTTTGAGTTTATGTTAAAAACAAAACACGATGCTCTGTAGCGCAGAAGTTTGAAAGTGAGAGGAAAGCGAGAGAAACTGATGCAGTCTGCAGCTTCTGTCTCCGGCTGTCCCGGTTTATAAAAGCTGCAGGATAAACACAACAGGCGATTGGTGGGCGTGTGTGACGTCTGTCAGAGGGAAGGAGGGGATGATGGTGAAGGTGCGTGCAAGTGATTAAAGCTGTGCATGTTGAATAGGTGGAAATACTCGAGTACTGTAAGCTACCATGTGGTATTCTGCTACTTTATTCTACATCTTTTCCAAAGTTAAAGGTTATTTCAAAGGAAAATATTGCACTTTTTCTTATTTTATATTTTTCTGACACCATATGATCAACTTAAAAACAGGATCTATAGATTATATCCACTGGTAAAGAGCAGTGAAAATGAGTTATACCTTCATATGTGGAGCAATAACAACCAAAAGTGAGATAGATGTTGTTGTTGTTTTGCACACTTAGGCTGCACCGGTGCTGTGTGCACTGAGGGTCAGGGATGAGTCACCGTCTGATGCGTATCAGTGACAAGAAGCCCAAGAAGTCAAGTCCTGGTCAAGACAGGCAGATGTTTACATTTTATAATCATGCAAAAGGTCCAACAAGCTTTCAGGTGCGCAAGAGAGGAAACGAAGGAGGAAAATATAGAAGTGTGTTGTCTTATACATATATATACATATCTTATATATATTTCAGCAGAACGGTGTGGATGTGCTGTATGTTTGTACTCCAGTTACCTTCACTGGAACAGATTATAAGGATATTAACCAGAGACTCTTCTATGTTTGCTTTTCTGCACATTTTGCTTCTATGAGGCTCATAATAATAAGAATATAATAATAATTTTTACAGTGAACCAAATACTCAGTGGGATCATTGCCCTCCTGTTTGAGCACAACTAGTGGTGTGAAAATGTTCTTTGCAACAGGAAATACTTTGACTACTATCTACTTATTTATCTATTTATTAATGTTGTGCAGCTTTAATAGTACTTTTCTTTAATAATAGTGTGAATTGTAGTGAAACTGTAACACTTGTAAGCTATTTATCATTTAACATAACGAGCTATTTAAGTCATAATCATGACTGGTGTGTTGAGATAACTAAGATAATCTTGAGTTAACAGGCACAGAAACACAATTTATTAGTTATTAGAAAGATTGAGATAATTAATAATGATATTAAAGTAATGGATATCCGAAAAAATGTTATCATTTTGCCGCTTTTGGCTTCCATATCTTAAACTTCTCTGTGAACATTAATATGTATATCATTGCTAACACTTTAAATTAAGGTCCTAGTAATAAGCGTTAATTAATATGTGATATATGAGATGCTTATTAACATAATTATGAGTTAATAAGTTGATATAAGTGTTAATAATAGCATCACAAGCACATTTATTGTTTAGATTATAAAACATTTATAAGCTCTTACAAGTTAACAGTTTATATGCTGCTTATTAAAAGCCTTATGAGTTTATTATAATTGTTTATAACAACATTACAAACATTATTTTAACTGTTATGTCATTATTAAACCTTTACTAAGCTTTTCTGTTGCTTTATTAAAGTTATAGATGCTTTATTATGAATTTATTAACAGTTAACTATGCTTTTTGCAGCTGTGGGGAATTACTCATTAAGGTTATTAAATCCTTTATTATGCACTTATTAACAGTTAACAAGGGCCTTATTATCTATTAACTAATGCTTATAACCAGGACCTTTAATATAAACTGTTACCACCTTATATATCGAGAGAAATACCTTATTTAAACACCAGACATCATTATTTTTTGAGGCAACACAGTCCAGGTTACTATCCATGTCACATTTGTTTCTTTCACCTAGTTAATTCTGATCATTTACAAGATTGATAAAACATCTGTAAGCTGTTATGGCTCCTTATGTTTCTTCAAGAGTGCTTTACCTGACTTCAAACTGGAGACTTATCGCTGGAAAAAGCTCATAACAGGTCAGATTAAGGTGAAGAATTGCGATTTTGTGTGTCTTTGAACATAAAAGAGCAGAACTTTTCCTCACAGTCAGCCCGCTTTCTTCTTCTTCTTTCTTTCTATTTTTTTAATTCATTAATAGTTTTAATTGGATTTGAACTAATCAGAGTTTCACTGCTGTTTTCTGCTTCTCTTATTGATTCTGTTTGGTCTGATCGTTTAGGGATAATTTCCACATCCTCCTTCGTGATTTACTCCGCTGTTGCTGCCGCCGCTGGCTGCGTTTTTGCCCGCTGACCTCCAGTCATTCAGTGCTGGTGTACAACAATTGATTTTTCCAATGAGAGAAACAATTCGATACAGTCACTGAAAAGTTAAACTCGTTTTTAGGACTCGTCCGTTTCGAACTCTTCAGCTGAGCTGTTCTTACGTTTTCCACGTTTTACAATTTAAACAGAAGATCTTAAAGATAAAATGTTTAAATGTTCTTCGTGTGTGTGTTAAATGATATTTACACCAGGAAGTTATGCAACTCACGTTATTGTGAGCACGAAACAAAGAACAGTTTAAAATAGTTAAAACAAAACTAACAGAGTTTGAATCCAGGCTCGTCAATAGATAGTGTCAGGTGCCTACAAACTGACAAAAAAAATTTGAAGAATCAATTTATTTCACTCAAATGTGACGTAAAGTGAAAGTTTCATCAGCACAAGTGTGAGTCCAAGTCTAAACAGACAAACAGACACAGTTAGCTGTAGACTAGCTGGTAGCATTTAGCAGCTAAAGAGCCAGATATTTCCCTCAGGAGTTGGTAGAGAGCAGAAACAGAAGCTGAAAGAGAGAGAAGATTGGACTTTATATTCACCAGGAGGACAGAAACATGACTCCACATGAACGATAATGTTGCTCCGTAACTGCTGGATGCTAACAAGTTCAACACATCGACTCGATAATCAAGATAGTTGCAGATTAGTTTGCTGTCCATTAGCAGCTCTAGTGATGCAGCCTGGTCACCAGAATAAAACGTTGGCATTGTACATTTCTGCAAACCACAGAAACGTTGACTATGTACGTTTCAACACGTGAAATACGCAGCATATTAACATTTCAACAAAACGTATCATATCAACATTTGTTAGGTGACGTAGTTCACATGTGATCTATGTGAGCTTTTTAGAGACATTTGCAGCATTGTCACACCTTAAAACATCATTTTTTCAACAGGTAGAAATGTTAATATGCTTCGTTTGTAGAAATGTTGATACGATACGTATCTCACGTGTTGAAATGTCAACGTTCTGTGGTTTGCAGAAACGTTCGATGCCGACGTTTTCTTCTGGCGACTGGGTTGGAATACCACATTAAACCAGGAAGTGATGCGACACGTTTTCACGTTATTGTGAACATGAAATAAAGAATAGTTTAAAAAATAGTTAAAACAAAACAAAACTAACATTCCCATTTCATAAAAACATTGAGTGTCAAATCTTTTCTCTGAGTGCTGTAAATCTTTTATTCGTCCAGTTTATTTTGAAATTCTTAAAAAAGGGAAGAAAGTATTGTTGGTTCATTTAAAGTTAAACCCTCTCTCTCTCTGTCTCTGATAACGCTCACAGTTCTCTAAATGTTTGGTCTCTTGGTTTACGACTCACAAACACGCGCGCACACTAGTGACTTCACTCCGTCAGCGTCAGTGAATCGTTCAGAACGAGAGAATCGTCCGTGAGTCTCACACTCGGTCACCGCTTCAATAAACTTAATGTAGCGGAAAGCAGAGTTACATCATTAGAGGGATGATGCAAAAGCTCTGTTTTGGAAACTATCAATTGTTCTGAACCCTTGTCACTTTTTTTTTTTTTTTTTTTTTAACGATATCATATGATTATTATGTCATTATTCAAGTAATTTGTCTCCCTGTCGTGGAAAAGCTTGTAACAGGAAAACACATTTGTCATAACTAGAAACAATTCATCACTTAAACGGTTATTTATTCAGAGTTATTTTTTAATGTCCTCGGTAAAAATTTTGCATTTATACCCTAATAAATTTCGTTCTGCGTTCTTTTGGCAACACAACTTCACTATCAGTTCACTCTGACTGTAAACTTCCTACCTCTCGGCTCTCTCACTGTTTCCAGTCTGTCGGTAAATATTTACATATGATTAACAAACAAGCAGCTT
Source organism: Euthynnus affinis (assembly GCA_029490765.1). Lineage (NCBI taxonomy): Eukaryota > Metazoa > Chordata > Actinopteri > Scombriformes > Scombridae > Euthynnus > Euthynnus affinis. The sequence continues at coordinate 5,127,378 of CM055857.1, read as the reverse complement.
TTCCTCCTCGTTTGTGTAATATGTGTGTGTTCAGCCTCTGCTGGGCTCGTTTCCTTCCCGTCCAGCTTTTGACTCACACACACCACAGAGATCTGCTGCTGCTGCTGCTGTTGTTATGTTTGGGTCAGGTTTTCAGGGTTATTGATACAGGAGGAAACCACCCGGAGTCTGATTCCTGAAGGGTGTGTGTGCATGTTCCAGTGTGTCTAAAATAGTCAGAGACATATAAATCTGAGTGAGACTGAGAGTGAAAGTCGTTATTTACGCCTGCAAATGTGACAAAACGAAGGAAATTAGCATTGAAACTGTAATTTTAATGGTTGTGGATGTGTGTTTTTACTCTACGTGCATCTAAAGGTGACGAGTTTCAGGTTCGTTAAACGTCGTGTCAGAAATTGTCTTGAATTTTCACGTTTTCCTGATGACTGAGTGCTCAACACACGTGCCATATAACGCAATGTCCCTGGTTCGGTTCCAGCCGGGAGCCTCTGTTGCGTTTCATACCGCTCTCTCTCACCTCATCTCTCAACTATTAACTGGGAAAAAGGGGGGAAAAAATATATTAAATTTCATTACTAGATTTGCCGAATTGGTAACTTCTCGTAAAAAATTCTTGGCTGTAACAACTCTTACTATTGAAGAGTTTGCCTCATGTAGATATAAAAGTTCTTCATTTGTAAAGAATGAGGAGTATTTCTATAACTCCGACGACCCTGATGAAAGCCACGAGCCGAAAAAACACACGTCGATCTGACAATTAAGTTGTTCTCTATACTATATATTACTTCTCCAGTTGTGCCAGGAAGCTCCACTCTGCTGCACAGCTGAACCAAGAGTTACTATAAAATGCAACATGGTGGTGTTAGGCGTGCGTCTTCTTACACGCCAAGATACGCCGCTGCTGTCCTGTTTCCCATCATCGTTGCTCCAGATTAGCAGCAGTTTCAATTTACGTTCACTCACTGGATCTGCACTTCTCAGCCACCTCGACTGCTGCGTTTGTCTGCACAGAGTCAAATAACACCAGTCAGATCCGTCACTGTTTACTCATAACTCATTTAAAAAGTTTCCATTTTTACTGCAGCACAAAAAAATGCATCTTATGTGTGTTCATTTCCACTGTAAATACATTTTTTATTCATTTAACCTTAATTTATACATGATATAATATGAATAAACTTTACAGCAACATGAAATGTTCATGTTTTGTCACATTATGAAATAAAATAAATTCTTTTGCATCTTAAGAGCCTCGTCTTTTTTTTTATTTGTCAGAAGCAATGTTTTTTATAAAATGGGACATTTTGAGTGGTTTCATCCATTATCAGTGAGCAAAATCAAGCACAAGAATTAGCATAAAATAATTAATGTGTACAGTGTATCATGTGTCAGCAGTTCAGTTAATGAACGTCTTGACTGCTGATGTCTTATTTGAAATGATGCTGATTATTGATTATAACTGATTAAAGCAAGCGTGTGCTCCTACATCTGACAACCTTTTGATGCACTTTGTTGGCGTGACGTGTTGATGTGTGATGGCAGTGCGGCCATACCATCATACTTTCAATGCAAAGGTTTTATGAAAAAGCCAAAAGTTTCAGTCACAAAATGTTCAACAAGAAAAATGTTTGATGAAAGAACATCCCAACGCTTCTAATGAAAAGTAAAATAAAGTAGAGCTCACATGAAATGTATTCCATAACTGTAGCTCCAAAGGTCAGAATACATGGGAAAATACAAAATATCACAAAAAAACTGAGGATAAATCAATACAGAGAGCAACCAGGGAATAATAATAATGGAAATTTATATCAGAAGTAATGAAATGGAAAGAAATATTGTGTAAACACTGAGATCGACCGATCCACAAATAATAAACTTTACAGCTTATGAAACTGTAAATTTGACTTTACAAGGTGAAGACGAGGTTAAATTGGTTTCCCTCAGTATAACGAAGAGCATACACCGGTCTGTAAAGCACACCGGTCAGTCAAACACCTCAGTGCAGTTCGGTGTGAGGGGCGGCTCGGCCTCTGGGGGCCACTAGTCAGGATTTTAGACCCTCAGGCGGGTTTTATAAATGTCCTGTCAGATGATCTGATGACTCTGCACCCTCAGGGCCACTCAGCGGCCCCCGCTGCGTCCCATAAGTCCGAGAGAAGACGTGATGCAGAACGGATTTTCATCCATCTTTCTGTCTCTCTGTTTGTATGTTTTGTCTTTGCCACCCCCATCACCATAGAGATGTACTCGAGAGGATCTGAGGGGGCGCGAACTGCGTCAATGATCTCAGGACTTGCTGACCTAAAAAAAAAAGAAAAGGGGGGGGGGGATGTGTATGTGCACTGTAGCTTCTCAGGGTTTTTGAAAAGTTTCCAATGTTCTTGAAAGGGGTCTTTGAGGGGATTCAAATAGAGAAACCTTGAAAATATCATAATGAGACTTAAATGTGGGCTTTGAAGAGGTCTTGATGGGATCTTTGAAGGGGTTGAGGTGATCCTCTGAGGGGTTCTCATGCTTACTGAAGACTTTCCAGGATGTTCCAGGCACCTTGGAAGAGGTACTTCCATGGATCCTTGCAGGGGTTGGAACCTCAAGGGGCTCCATTGGTCTTTGAAGGTGTTCTGGGGGTCTTGAAAGAAAATTGAAATAGTTCCAATGATACTTGAAGATGATTTAGTGGCCTTCGAAGGGGGATACCTTGAAGGGGTTCCAGTGGGCTTTTAATGAGCTCCAAGTATCTTTCAATCAGTTTAAAGGTCAGTCCACTGACCTTTAATTGGGTCTCATGGTCACTGAAGGACTTCCAGGAGACTATAATTTCTCCAGGTTTCCTTGAAGATGTCCTACTGGCTCTTGAACGGCCTTGACTCTTGAAGGAGTTTGATGATCCTTGAATGAGGTTCAGTGACACTGAAATGGGCTCAATGGGTCATTTCGGTGGCCATGGAGGGGTGTTATTGGCAACTGAAGAGGTCTTGATGGGGTTTTTATGGATTTAAGTGTTTTCATTGGTCCTTGAAGGAGTTCACATGACCATATAAGGGGTTCCAGGTTTCATTGAAGATGTTCTACTGGCTCTTGGAGGGTTTTGACTGGAGTTTGATGGAGTTCAAGAGGAGTTTTATAAATAATTGAAGTGTTTTCATCCTTGAAGGAGGTCAGTTGACCATTTAAGGAGTTACAAGGTTTCCTTTAAGTTCTATTGGCTCTTGAAGGGTTTTCGCTGTATTTAAAAAGGACTTCAAGGGGTCTCAGAAGAGTTTCATGGTTAATTTAAACATTTTCAGTGGTCCTTGAGACGGTTTGACATACAATTTACACTTTACATTTTGTCAGAGGACAGTGACAGTGGTTTTAATGAGAAAGACTGCTAGACAGAAAGGGTTTTTTTTTATTAATTTTTCATGTAAGAAACAACAGGAAGTAGATATGTGCATGAGAAATACCCTAAGCAACAAGAACAAAGAGCAACAAAACAACAAAGTTATACAAAGGTGTTCACGGAAGAGCTGATTTGGGCTCTTACAGAACTTAAGGAACAATTTAAGAGGCGCGGGCGTTGCCAACAGTGTATGTGGGCTAAAAACCATGATTTAGATCTGTTATATAATAGTAAATGCACTGGGGAAACGGGAATGATGTGATTCTTCTCCTCACACACTGGATGTTTAATTTCCTGTCACATGATACTGTACTGTGGTGTAACAGTAAAGAACATTTATTGGAGAAAGTTTGGCTGCACGAATGCAAAAAAAAAAAAAAAAAAAACCCATTCCAGTTTGTTTAACTAAATTAAGAGCATTTGTGAAGAACAGTCAGTTTTGTATGCAGGTCCCACAGAGAGCTGAGTAATAATAATGACTTTTTGCCCTGTTTGCCAGTTTCCCATGTTATCATTCGCGGTCATTAAACAGTATTTGCAACACATTTTTATGTCAAATTCTTGTGAAACAGTGTCTCAAAATGTGTAGACGTCTGTCTTGTGTTATCCACAGTGATGGATTGAAATTGATATTGGGTTCACTCTTGACCTTGGAAAGTGTATTTGACAGAATAATCACACGGTGTCAAGGTCAATGTAACAACCGTTCTGAAGCTTTTAAATCTTTCTTAGCAGAGGGATCTTCAATGTTGGCTTTAAGTCCGATATTACGAAATGTTTATTGTGAGTCATGCGAGTAAAATGCATCAGGATTAACGTTACACAGATATAAGATGTTAAAAAAAAATGAGCAGTCCCAGTGGATACGTCCTCTGCCTGCCTCTCCTCGGCTCCAGTCTCGGTTGGACAGCTCATCATTCCTGTTTATGATGTGAAGACTGCTGGATCCCAGTCAAACACTCTGCTCTGCTTTTCCTGGAAACCCGGAGAGCAGTATGCGTGTGAAATATCAATCAAATTCCACTCGCGTTGAGTCAGTCAGCAATATTGATTTGATTTATGCACATGCGTGAGTTGGAGTGAGAGAGCTGAGAAAGACAAAAGAGAGGGCAAGCAACGAAATGAGAGTTGGCGTACGATAACGTGCAGCTGTCAGGCCTGCTCTGAGTGCGCTTGTGTATACGTACGAGTGTGTTTGTATATACATGTGTGTGTGTGTGTTTGTGCCTCAGATTACTCAGGCCTCCTCCCATCCGTCCAAACTGTCCAGTGATGTCAGAATCGCTTGGCAACATCCAGTTTCCCCCCGCTGCATCATGTTTGTGGATTCAGATATTGGCTGCGAGTGAGCAATCACAACATCGGATCTTTGATCCTCCTGTTGGCCGAAATCAAGGCAAACAATGAATCTGATGTTTCCAGATCAGACAATAAAATCAAGATAAAACCTGCAATCTGAAACGGATTAACAAAAGAAACTGTAAATGCTGGTTATTAATAGAGAAAGGTTCTTTTTTGACTGATTAAACCGCTGAAATTTAAGAATAACAATTAAGGATCAACAAATGATGAATGTTATTGTTTTAAATAGCAAAAACTTTTTTTTATCTTTCTTGCGTCTTTTCCTGTTTTGCTATGTTAGATGGGATTGTGGTTAATCAATGACCTCATCATAATAGAGGTTGTGCCTTTTAGAAAACAATGTACTTTGGCCAAAGAGACAGCAGCGACTGCTGTTTACTGAATTTTCTCCTGATGTCCACAGTATCAGACAAAAAAATGACCCCAATCTGACAGATGTGGAGCATCTGGGAACAAAATTGAAGGGTTGAGCATGAAATTTTGTTCTTTCATTCCTCGGAGAGATCCCAAGAGGAAGATATTCTGTCTAAATTATTTCACCTTTGCTTTGGACAACACGGTCATTGACATTCCTGGTCCGGTCCCTCTTGCCCAACGTTGTGAAAGCTGTTGGTGTATTTCTCATATGATGTGTCCAGGCAAAACCACAGCATATTCATATTCACAGCTACAAATTAACACGATATGTCATCAAATGTGTGCTAACCCACTTTACCTTTGGGTTCATTCGTGCTTCGTGTCCAGTTGTTGTCGGGTCTGATCAGATTCAGGTCAGTGTTGTACATATTTTACAGGATTTCCAGGTGTCCTTCTGAGGTTTCTCTCTTGAGCAGCGCTACAACAAACAGCAGCTACCACATCCTGAGGCTGAAGTACCTTAAAGTGCCGCTGATGACCGCCAGATGCTCGAACCGACTCCCACTCAAAAAAGCCTCAACTCTAGAAACACTGAGTCAACCGCTGCTTTCAATGACTCACTCTGATCTCAATCTCTAAATTCATGCCCTCTAATATGAGTGCTGGTGGTCATTTGGGAAATTATTGCTCTGTTAATACGATTTGAAGACCTATATTAGCTCGTAGTAGTCTGCTGTGTGGGCGTTTGACAGCTGTGACAGCTTGACAGTTTGACAGTTGGCTCACCTGCTGCTCTCCTCGGCTCCAGGACTCACGCTGAGTCGGACTGTTGAACTCACAGTATGTCATTTCTGCTGCTAGGGGTCTTTCAATCAAAATAATAACTAAAGACAGAAGATGATGATGTTGTGAACTAGCGTGGGATCATGGGAGTTGTTGCCTTCATTGTTAAACAACCGCCGTTGCCAATGAAAATCGATCCAGTGTGACTCAAGCAGAAGAAGAAAAGAAAAAAAGGCGAAAGGGACGAGGTAATGTATTGAAGTTATAGTCACATTATGTCACTCCACTTTAATGAAATAGCCACACGTAACGTTAGCTAATGTTTACTCGACGGGGGCAGCTTTGGCAAAAGAATGTGCAGCAAAAGCAATGAATAATCGTGCTACATCATGAGTAACAGGCGGCTAGCTAGCTAGTTTGTCAGGTTCCTTCCTCAATCTCTGACTTATCATTTAATCTTTCCTGTGTTTCCTTAAAGTTATAGCGAGTAAAGCGCATAAAGGGGATGTGACGCCATTGACAGATGACCGAATGAAACGGACCATTACCTTTCTCTGGGTTTGTACAATGAAACCAATGCAGAAGACCCAAAAACTGCAGTTCCTCTAACGGCCACTAGAGGCTACAAAAGCGAGTCATTCCCCATAGGCCTCCATGTTAAAATACCCAACTTTACAGCAGAAATAAACATGTTTACAGCCTGCTACAAAGAACGATTTTGGTCTCTAAAGCTAATTTACTTGTTCATGACAACTCTATGGGGGTGAATTTTTCATAAGTCATCTGTTTGAATTTTATTACGCTGTAAAGTTCTGCATAAGGCTGCTTTGAGTGACAGGTCCGCCAGCCGCTAGGTGGCTTGTTTCAGCCATTCGGCCCCGCCTCTTTGCTCGTTTCTGATTGGCTTGGAGTTAGGTACGCACTGCCAAGATGGCGACGGCTAGAGTGGCTAACTTTGAGCTTCAAAACCGCTCTTCAGAAACAAGTACAAGTGACGTCATGCTAACTACGTCCGTATTTTTATACAGTCTATGGTTTGAACATTAATGGAAACATTTTCGGAGAATGTAAGTACACAAATCAGCAAAATATATAACATATGTGCAGCTGTTTTTAGACATTTTAATGCAGAAAAGTTACATTTCGGCAAGTTTAAAGTTATTTGAATTCAACAGGCCTACCTGCTGCGTTAGCATAATTTAGCAGGCTGTGTTTTAAGAGCATGAAAGGCAACACCCGGCGCTCCTTATCTGGAAGGTCCTGGCTCCAAAAAATGGAGAAAAAAAAAATGTTGCTGACCATAAACTCTGGGCTCCGATGTAAACCAACAGGTGACATCACACCTCACCACACACATCCAGCTTTAAATGCGATCTATGGTCTGCTCCCTTCAGACAGAGTAAACTCTCGCTGAGAAGATTAGTTGCTGCACATAAAAGCAAATAGAACCGGACTCCTTGTTTTGTTCTTATGTTATTCTCGCTGGCAGCGTCGCGGCCCATTTTAAAATCCTCAGCTGGCAGCATGGGTTGGTTTCTGTCTCTCTCTCTGAAGGAACACTTGGTCCTCTCCTCTGAAGTCTATTATCAGGAGACCGTTTAAAATATGAACTCAGAGCCAGCCCCCATTTTTCTTGCTAGGTACTGAGTGGTGGTGGCTTCATCAGATTGATGAAAGGAGTTTGAGTCCAGCTCTGATAAAGCTTACTGTCGAGTGTAAATCACAGGATAGAGATGGCAGGTTATGTAACAGGAGGAAAAGCAGCTTTCTTGTGTTTCGGCAGCAGTGTGTTTGGTTAAGACTGAGATCAGAACAACCTGACTGGAAGACTCATTTGGGATTGAACCTGTAAGGAAAGACAGGTGCTGCCAGGACAAGGTGTTTTAGTTTAGCACTCATAGATAAATGAACATTTTATTCGCTTTGGCTGAAAGAGAAGTCTTTAGTTTGAACTGCATCACAGCTCTTAGCCTGTCTTCCTGTTTGTCTTTGTATGTTTGTCCGGCTATGTTTGTTTCTTTCTTTGTTGTACTTGGGTCTCTCTCGTACAAGAGATCTTGATCTCAATGAAAACAAAAAAAATAAAGGAGTAGTACCCCCAGAGAGGGAACTTTTTTTGGGATCTAAGAACTACTGCCAAGGGAATAAATCTATCTCTTGGTTCAGCCTGTGAAGTTCCTGAGTTCAGAAAAAAAATGGTTCCCGGAAAAGTTTGATGAGATAACGAGATATAAGATGTTAATCAGTGAGCTTCAGAGCTGCTTGCAATCGGACGTCTTTTGGACAGAACCAGGTAAGCTGTTTCCCCCGTTTCCGGTCTTTGTGCTAAGCTAACTTAGCCGGCTGCTGCTGATAGCTTCATATATTAACGTGCATCCATAAAAGTGGTATCAATCCTCTCATCTGTCTCTCAATAAGAGAGCTGATTTCCCCAAACTATGCTTTTAAAGAGGACACATATTCTGCATCTATCCAGCCTCTATATTTATATTCTGGAGCTCTACTGGAATATCTTTGCATGATTTCCTGTTAAAAACTCCTTATTTATCTTCTACTGGTCCTTTATGCAGCCCCTCAGTTCAGCCTCTGTCTGAAACAGGAAGTTTTAGCTCCTGTCTCTTTAAGGCCCCGCCCTCCTGATGAGCCTGCTCTGCTCTGATTGGTCAAACAGTAGTTGTAGGATTTCTCTTCTTTTTCATCAAACACAAATACATGTACATGTTGGAATATGCGAGTGGAACGATCGATAACTTCGACAACGAAGGCGACTGACGGCCGTTTATGGGGCATGCAAGGACGATCTGATGACATCACAAGGGGCAAGCAGACGTAACTTTGCAAACAGAGCATACAGAGCAGGTTGAAACCCTCACTTTGACTTTCAGGAGGCGTTTTTACATAAATTCACCTAAACCTTTGACCGTGTTTAACATCCAACATCGCAACAGCATAAAAACAAGTCACAAAAAAAAACACACGATATGTCTCCTTTAACGATGACTGGTAACAGCTGGCTGAGAGTTCACATGTACTAAATGCAGCGACTGCAGTTTCAGTGTTTTGACTGAATGATTGACATAAAAAAAGTCCACAGCTGACTTCATTTAACTCTGCTAAAGACATGCTGCTCTTGAGTTCTTGTTCCTGTGCGCTCCAGATCTGACATTGCCTCATGTTAGCTCACATTTATGTCCATGTAGCGCTTGACATGACATGTATTACCGCTAAACCGTAGAAATGACTGATGCATATGTACTGAGAATAAAAGAAAAAGCTGATTTACAGTGGAAGCTAAATGCTAAACAGACTCATGTACAGCTCACATCCAAAAGACTTTATCTTTTCAAATCATCTGATTGTTCCAAAAGAGCCATTACCGTTGCTGTTCTGTGGTTTTGGATCGAGCGGAGGGGGGTCGACCTGAAGTGAACCTCGGCGGGTCGCATTAACCTTTGATTAGATTTGGTCTCATAAGCGTCTATGCATCATTTGAGAAAAAGTGACATCCACTCTTACAAAACAGCGTTAATAAATCGTTACAGAGCATGAAAAAAAAAAAAAGAGTCAGTTTTACAGTCTTCGGCTAAATTTAGAGCTTTCGTCTGGAGCTGTTGGCTTATAAAACGGCAGATAAACATTTCCTTTCTTAGGATTTGTTGATATGGCTCTCACAGTGGAAACAGTACGGTGTTTCGCAGAAGTCAGTCAGATGATGTGATGTTGGTGTCGCCTTTCCAGTGTTTTTTTATTTTGAACTTCATAATTTCTCAAATTTCTTCCATAAATTCTTGATTTCTGTGAAAAGGTTATGTAATTTAGTAGTAAAGGAAACATGTGCTCATTATATCTAATATGCTGATATTTAATTAGAAACACAAGCAAACTATTTCCTGTCACAATAAGTCAAAAGTCTAATTTATTATGATTTTTTTTTCATGATTAATGACCACTTTCTGTTAAATATCCTAAAAAATTAACTGGCAAATTACACAGAAACTTTCCAGGAAATTAGTATAAAAATTAAAGTATTAATTTTCTTCAAACACACACACACACACACAAACCCGACAAACAGATCACATGTTTGCTAGACATGAAAGTGAATATTAGATTTTTCCAGGAACAATAAATGGAAGAATTACCTTAAATTTAAAACAGATTTATTTCAGTCCGATTGTTCAGCACAGCTTTTTAAAGAGGAGTCCGCGCTCTTTGATCCCGAGGAGCTGACGTTTCACTGCTGATGTCACATTTTCTGATATCAAACTCCTGATGTAGCCGCTGGAAACATCTGGACGTGACGTCACTTTATCTACATTTTCGTTCAGTTACCATCACAAATAAATCACAGAGGGTCGTTTAGGGGGGTTTCTCTCCTCGAGGCCTCAGGCGGTTCAACGTAAACCGAACCTGATTTGGAAACATTTTTTTTTGCAACAGCTGGCGTAGAGCAGATGTTACATAATGAGACGTATGGATCCTGGTTTCACACACATGCAGAGAGAAATTGCTGTGACGCTGACGTCTTAATTCACGTTGCTCTTTTAAATGGATTTGCTGGCACGCTCACACATTGCAAATACTTCAGTTATTTACTATGTATAATGTAAAGTCAAGACGTCGTGATGTGCAGCACAACAAGCAAGTAAACAGACAGTACATTCCTGCACATGCTCAGTAGAGTCGGCCTTACACAGAACTACTCTCCGGAGACTGTAAACGTGATCGCTGTTGTTATTAGTCTTTGGAGCCGTTTCTAAACAAACTAACGTGACCGTAACACTTCCTGTCTGGCTCCTCAGCATCTATCTATCATCTATAAATCGTGTGCATGGACAGTTTTGTGCTTTAAATGTGCGCACGCTCGTCTCCGTGCACTGAAACTCATTGATCGATTTCTTTTTGTGCTCCGCAGTGACGTGCGTTCGTTATTTAGAAACACAAGTTAATCTTGTCATTCAGAGTGAAAATATACCATTAACTCCTCTATTTTTGTCTTGTTTCTCTGCATCACTTGTGGCCTCCTGGAAGAGATACTGAGGATATGTTCTTGTCATCTTGTTAAGTTTTGGTAATAACTTTAATTGATTTAACCAACCATACGTGTACATGTTATGAAACTGTTAAAAAGTGCAACAATTAAAAAAGCAAGTCACATTGGCACTGTGCCTAATATGTATTCTGTTTACTATAATACTTAATTGTAAAGTAAACCAATAAACTTCATTTATATTATAATAATAAACTTTGTAGCAATGTTACGAAGTGCTTTACAAAAGAAAACAAGATAAAAAATAAGGCGTAGAGGAGCACAGACAATAGAAGATGCACAATAATAGTAATAATAAAAGAAAGTTTTAATATGAGTTTTAGAAGGAGCTAAAGAGGCAGAGCGTCTCTGAGCAGCTCAATAAAGCAGATATGTAACGAGGAGCGAGTCCGTTTAACGCCTTAAAGGTTAAATAATAAGACTTTAAATCAGTGCAAAAGCAAACTGGGAGACCAACTGGAATAAAGCACGTTACAGTAGTCAAGCAAGAATATATAAAAGCATGTATAAGTTCTTGAAGATAGACATTTTTAACTTGGTTATCACAATGACCTCTTCTGAAGTTCAGGTTTTGAGATCACTAACTGCAGAAATAGATAAAAGTGTAACATGTTTGACAGTTTAAGCTCACAGAAAGCAGGTTTGCAGTGATTCTGTGCATTGTGATTCATCGTTAAACCACTAAAGAAACAAAAAAAAAAACCCAAAATCCTCCTATTAACTTATTAAAAGCTGCAAAAACTGAGCAGAAAAGCACAATCTGGTGTGCGAGGCAGCTCGGATAAAAAATGTCTTAATCACACTCGGCCTGGATAATGTTCATCTTGCACAACTCCTGGAGGTGTGGGATGGGATGGATGTGACTGCTGCGGGACTTCCCATCCGCAGCCGTCGTCCAGAAATCACGATGACCTACAACAAACCGCCTCAGAAGAGTTTATTTGGAGAGTCTCCACCCGATGAGACAACGGCCTGAAGAATGAAGGGGGGGGTTCCAAAAAACTGTAAATCTGGACAAACAGGCCTGAAATGAAGAGAAATATGTGATGGGAAAGAGCATTTGGAAACAAGAACACCTACTGGACATTAACTAGATCTACTGGATCCACAAGATGGCAGCAGGTCGACTTGTTAAGTGGTGTTTGTTCCAACAAATAGTGATGGAAATGGTCTCTTTTTCATTTTTTTCCCCCCCCAACAGGTTTGATTAAGTTTCCTGTGCTGCCAGAAAGGAACGACAGAAACTGCACATTTCTACGGAAGAAGGAGAGCGCCAAAAATTGAGACAATTTAATTGCAACTGTCTAAGATTGGCAGGATGTCAGGGGTGTCGTATGCAGCCTTATATTTGTATTTAAATGCTGTTTACACTTCTGTGCAAGTATTTAATGTACTAAAAGTAAAGTGAGGATGCTTTAAAAGATAAAGAATAGTATTTTTTTTAGCTGTTAACTTCATATAAAGTTGATTCAACAGAAGAAACATAAATGAAAATTTGCAGCTTTCTCCTTCGTACACCTGCACAGCTGCTTGTGTCTCTTCATGTCATCTCTCTCCTCCTCCTCCCTCCTTCCTCCCTCCCTCCTTCCTTCTCTCTCTCCAACCGGTCAAGGCAGATGGCCGGCCACCCACCCAGAGTCCGGTCCTGCTCTGCTCGAGGTTTCTTCTTCTCTCTGCGTTAAAGAGGGGTTTTTCCCCCCCTCGCTGCCGTCGCCAAGCTGCTTGCTGACTTGGGGGAATCGTTGGGTCTCTGTAAATTAAAAAGTGCCCTGAGATGACTTCTTCTGTTATCATATAAATAAGAGTGAATTGAACGTAATCCCAGACTGACTCCATGATGGTGAGATCAGGGCTCTTTGGGGGCCAAACCATCTGTTGCAGGACTCCTTGTTCTCATTGTTGTTGAAGATAGTTCTTTATGACTCTGGCTGGATGTTTTGGGCTCGTTATCATTGCTGCGGAATAAGTTTGGGAATGATCAAACGCTTCCCTGATGGTATTGCATCTTGGATAAGTATCTAAACATCTAAAGTGCCTGAAACTTTTGCACAATACTGCATTTTTTCCGACCAAATCATCACAACAAAATGTAATAATCTGAGAGCTGAGAATATACGACAACAAATATGTGAAATGTTTTCTAAAAACTAAAGATAGCCAGCTAGGAAATTACTGTTGTTTTTTAAAATAACAGCTAATAATAGCAACACATTCTTGGTTTATAAGAGATTTGTTGACAATAACAACATTATTTCTGCAGAAAAGACACAGAATCCAGTTGCAATTATGTTCAAATGTCTTTTAATAAATAGAGCACATGGTCTTAGATCACACTAAAAAGGGTCAAAACAGCTCATCATCTCTATCAACTCTTTAAGAAAGAACAATGCAGGCACTTTACCCAGCTTATGTTCAACAGGGAACACATACAGGGGTCGGAGGGTCGGAGGGAGGGAGGAGGGGGAGTTTGTGTGCATGCAACCATGCACACGTGTTTATAAAAGTCAGTAAACAACATATATATATGTAGATTTTTTTTTTCTCTTAAAAGCATCTCTGTCACTGTGAGTATTAAAATCAAAACTAAAAAGCACATCAGAACAGAAAAAAATTTAAAAAAAAACACCCTCAACCAACCGGTTTCAAACACAAAAACCGGAGAAAAAAAAAACAGCTGCTCAGATTTGGATTTTTTAACGTTTCCAACTCATCACAGCTCCCAAAAGTCCAAAAACAACATTTACAGATCAACATTTCAAACAACATGAGTTCGGTTTTCATGTCTCCCCAACATCTTTTAATTAAAAAAACAAAACGAACGAATGCATCGACATCTGACGGAGTTTGAAAGGAACAGTAACGTGAATGTAGAGTGCGTGAGAGACGTCAGCTCCTCAAACACTTCAGTCCACAGCAGCTTTTTATTTCTGCTGCTTTAACTCGTTTTTTTTTTTTTTTGTGTGTGTGTTTTTGTTGGTGCAAAAACCAGAAAAATGTTTAAAAAAAAAAAAAAAAAAAAAGTTTGACTTTAAGCACTTTAAGCTCAGATTCTCTGGAGGTTTGCGTAGTGAAGCGAGCACATCATGTCACATCGTTTATCAAAGTCCTGCTGTCCCGTATTGTTTCTCTTGACAATTACATTTTGAATTGATGTTGCTTCCTCTAGAAACTGTTTTCTGTTTTGGAAAACTGACTCACCGTCTGCTCCAGAGTGCTGATGGCACAGCGGGAGTTTTTTTTCAGTCCTGAATTCATATAAAAGAATCGTCCAAAAGCTTTAAGTTGTAAAAAAAAATCTGAGCCTTTATGAGTTAAGTTTAAACGTAAGAGCAGAATAATCAACTCTGCTGGTTTCTAACAGCAGAAACGACGCAGCGAGAAGTTAAAAGTGTGTTTTTGCGACGCTGCTGTTGGATGAAACCCTCCCGACTAAACAGACGGTATGCTAGAAAGTGGAATCATGAACTTACACATTATACAATTACACACTTGTTCTCGCAAAATAAACATCTAAGCTAACTTCCACTTAGCCAGCTAGCTAGTACGATCGCTGTGGTTCACTTATTTTAACTATTAGATTATCCAGAAGTGATGCATTTAAAAAAAAACAACTCTATTTATATTCCCTCGCTTTTTAAAATTGATGCTCTTCTGTTAATATTATTTCTGTATTGTAATCATTTTTATTTTCCGTTCTGTAAAACGTAAATCTTTTTTTGCTTCGCTTGACGCTTTTAGAGCGAAGCACTTGTTGTAAGTGTTTTGTTTTGAGAGCTGCTCTGTAAATAAATCTTAACCGGCTGCGTCGCTTTTACAGAGCAGTTTATTACTCAGCGGTTATATAAAAATGAATGATTGTGACAGAGCGAATATGATTTCTCTAAAGTTTGAGAATCTCCAGTTTTCCATTCCCTCAAAAGTGAGTGAATCCACTGATCTCACCAATTACAGTGAAATGAACCTATTCAGGTATTCAGTCTGGAAAATCCGTGGTGTGTTTCTGCTTTTAAGAACACCTTAATTAACCTCAAACACGTCTCAAGTTTGCTCCTTTTCACTGTTTGAACATATGAAATTTTATAGATTCACATAAATAAGCTGAAAACTGAAGGATGTGCAGACTTTACTGTAACACTTCAGTGAATCTGGACCTGAGTGCTCTAAAGCATTTAAAAAAAAAACAACAACAACAACAACATCTGTTTGACAGGATGATGTTTTTCTACAAGAGATGACACAAAAGAGGAAGTACGAGGGTTCTCCGGAGGAAATACGGGATTCAAAAGTTCATAATATCAAGAAGAGATTGTCTAAAAAAATAAACAGTCTTTCAGTTCTTCTTCTTCTTCTTTGACGACCTGTAACGTCCGAGCTGCTACTTTAGAAAAAAGAAAAAAAAACCACACGACTGAAAACTTTGGTTTGTATGTTTCTTACGACGGGAGGGGTTTCACGGTTCTTGCGCTTCTGCTTTGCGTGACAACATGGTTTTTTTTTGTTTTGCCAGCAGCCCTTTCTTGTAAATAATAAACCCCGGGGAAGACAAAAGTGAAAGAACAAAAAAAAACAACAGCAGAGGAAGAAAAGTTCACACATAAAAAAAAAACAAAACAAAACTGGTCCCAGAAGTTTTGTGGAGGGATAGTTTGGTCAGTCAGGAAGTTTTCTGTCTCAGCACATAAAGAACTTTGTGTATTAAGAGATTGTCAGTCACCGTCATCATCATCACCTTCGTCATATCAGGGGCGTCTGCGGGTCTGAACTCTCAGTGGTGCGACTGCTCAGCCTCTCCTCCTCAGATCCCAGCCGGGCGATTGCGCTGCGGCGTTTCCACGGCGACTCCTCCTCCTCCTCCTCCTTCTCCTTCTCCTTCTCCCCCACCGCCGCTGCCGCCCTCCTCGTCACTTTGACGACCGCACCGTCTCCTGCAGCGACAGGCGGGAGCGAGCCGTGGGGAGGGGCATCATCACCGACTGGACACCGCTCAGCCTCCACGGAAGCAGACCCAGGAAGTTGTCCTGGTGGTGCGAGTCCAGTGTGAGGCTGAGCGCCCGCGGAGGCGGAACCGGAGCCAGGGGAGGATTGTGGGTAGTGTGGTTCCTGGTCGAGGGAGTAGTAGAAGGTGGAGGAGGATGTCGGGGAGGGAGAGGAGTGGTCACTGCGCTCCTGGAAAGAGAGAAGGAAGGAAGGAGAGGAAGTGAGAGGCAGAAGATAGATGATGGAGGGATGGATGGATGGATGGATGCACGGACAGAACACAGTGATGACTCGATGGATGGATGGATGACGGATGGATAAGTGAAGGAGGACAGGAGAGAAATAAAAGATAAAAAAAGGGAAAACTCTCCTCTTTGTTCAAACAAGAGCTTCAAACTGAAGGTTCTCAAATCTTGAAGTTTAACGTCACCTTGTTCAGCATTAAAACGTCAAAAATCACCTGTTTGTACGGAAGAAAAAACATGCCAGTTGATTTTTAATTGTTCTTATTTATTGAAAAAAGTATGTCTGGGAGTTTGTCTGCTGGTCTTTTCTTTAATCTACAAGATCTAAAATCTGCTGGGAATATTTGCTAAATTGTTCTATTTATTAATTTACATCTTTCTTCATGTTTTTTTTTTTTTTTTTTGGCCTAAACACATTTGTCAATTTCAGGACACTCAACCAGCCTTTTTAAAAACCTTCACATGAACTTTTATCTCCCCCTTCTGGCAGTAAACAGAAGTCACCTGCATGTAACTCCAGTTCTGTGAATACATGTGTGAACTGGTCGCCACTGTTGTAAAAAACGGTTAATAAAAATCAGAATTTGGTTCTAAATATTTGGAAATTTTAAAAGGAGCCACGTGATTTAATTATTTTAATCCCTCCAGTAAACAGGAAGTAGGCCAGCTTGGCCGGCAGAAGTCTCTGGCGTGCGTGCTTTATGGACGCAGTGTGGGAGATTAAAAACTCTGATATGTTGTGAAATACAGAGATTTATGTGGCAGCGATAAGCTTAATCAGCATCGTGTGAACTCGTTTGGCAGTCCTGCAGTCCAGCTTTAAGCAGACCCCCAGATCAGGGTTTTTTTAATGAGCTCCATGCCACCTCTGTCATGTAGAAGAAAGAAAAAACTATCAGCAGTGCAAACATCTGTGGCATTTTGGCATTTCTAATTAAAGAGAGGATCCTGATGTAACACATAGATGAAAGTTTAGCATGTTTTTAAAGGTGCACCGAAGCTAAACTGCTAATGTCCTGAACTGTTAAGGCTCTTTATTGTAAAGGGGAAAGCTGTGTGACACCTTATCTGTTGTTGCAGGACGTTTTTTGTGTAAAGGAAGACGTGTAGAGCAGCTGCAGCTTCTGGAAGTATCTGTTCTCCCATTTCAATGTTTTCTTTTAATATCATCAACGTTCCTCAACATACAGTAGAAACACAAGAGTCTCCTGAATAAGTTATCAATAGGTTTATGCTTTAGTTTCAATTCTCTCAGCTTTGATTCTGATTAATCGTATTTAGTTTGAACCAATCAGAAGACGAGTGTGATTGTTAAAGGTGCATCGTCATAAACTGCTGAATTCATCCCAAACTGAGCCAGGATGTGAACCGCTGAATGTCAAATCTTTAGCTTCAGCTCAACGTTGTCCAACAGAATTCGAAGTTCTGTGATTGGCTGTTTGTCTCAGTGACGAGTTCGTGGGATCAAAAACCTGAACTCACTTTAATAACCTTCAACAGGTAAGTCTTGAGTTCAAGTGATGGACGAGCTTCTGTTGGATGTTTTTCTCTCCTTTAGTTTGTTCACAGTCTTTGAACTCTTTGACCTTTTTTTTTTTTTTTTTTTTTAATCGAAGAATCAGATATTTTCTAACAGCTGTTAACCTTTTCTTTCTGTTTATACAGAAAAATGAACCAAAACTTCTCCCATTTTGCAACTTTATGGCACAGTAACAGTAGAGATCATAAAACATTTTGTAATAAAATGCGATAACTGTGTAACGCAGCCTTTGTTGAAGATTAAAGGATCGGTTTGCAGTTTTTTCAAGTCTGTCTTAAAAAACAACAACGAGGCACATGTGGACCAGATCAAGATGGACTTTTGAACCTGGGTCTTATTTTCATAGTTTTGGCCATTATTTGGTTTAAGATAACGTTGTTCCTGCTAGCTTAATGCTGAGATACGGAGGTCACACAGTGTCCGTTTAAAAAAAAAAAAAAAAAAAGGAAAAGTGAAATGGTGACCGTAACACACATGGGTTCATGTAGTTACAAGCGACACATACGAACGAAGTGATGCTGCAGTTGCCAAGGGAGCAGGGCAGGAATCGAGCGGCGGTTGCTAAGGAAGCGGAGAAGGCAGCGGGAAGGGGGAAGGTGCTTGGTGATTGGACGATGAGCAGCGGTGGGAGGGAACAGGAAGTACAGGGCAGCGGGGCTCATTTGGGGAGGGTTAGTACTTCACTGTCACACCTCACTCTCTGAAAAGCACACACACACACACACACACACACGCAGAGGGGAGACAGAGAGACAACATGACAAGAGGGTTAGCGAGGGTGAGAGGAATAAAAAAAGAAGAAGAAGAAGAAGAAGAAGCTCGTGATGAGTTTGTTTTTTTTTTTTTGCGGAGTCCCGCCGGGAGGAGTCAGGAACGCTGTAAATGTTATTCAGACGTCAAAAAAAGGGAAGAAAAAGAGTGACGACAGATAGAAAACGTTCAGGAGGTGATCGGTCAACATGTGAGAGTGATTTGGTGTTCGAGACTGAAAAAGATTCGATCTGAGACAACAGATGTAGAAGGATTTATGAGCTGTCACACACACACACACACACACACACACACACACACACACACACACGTCAACATAACATGTGTAAACAAAACAAAAAAATAAATCAAAAATGAAAATTAAATGATGAGAAGCTGGGATGTTAATGAACCGATATGTTTTTGATGGCAGATCAAATAAGAAGGCGATGACATGAAATGATCATCAGAAAATACCTGGACTCCGAAGGGTCAAAGGTCAGCTAGCAGGTCTGTTTCATGCAACACACACACACACACGTTCTTGAAACCACTTTTAAGGACCTCGCTTCCCACCTGCGTGAACCTGCCGTCCCTGTCCTGTGCGATCGGACCGTGTGATCGGAACGCGGCGTCGAATCAAGCCCGCACACGCACGTTACGAAGACGGATTAACGGCCCGAATGATCAGAAGTTTCCCTGCGGTTGGTCTGACTCGAGTTACAGGAATAAAATGGGACTTTAATGGGAGGACAATCATAATCACAGCTATCAGAAATCTTTGAAAAACTTTCCTGGAAAACGGGCAACATTCCTGGGAATAAAGAAAATAAAACATGCGAGCCTGCTTAAATTTATTTTATTTTTTAACAAGGAACAGATTTAGTGAAACGTCGGCTGTGATTTAAATCAAACTGAACTGCATCTCGGACTTCGGAGCGAAACGTAAATTAAACGAAACATGAGGATTTAGGAGTTGTTTTGTTCTTTAAGTCGACTGATAACAACAAGTTCGTTTTTTTTTCTGGCTCCGGCGCAGGAAGTCGACGTCGTTATTCTTAATGTCACCAACTAAACTCTGATTAGCTCAGTTTTTTTTTTATCCAACAAGGGAAACAGTCGAACAGTCATTAAGAGCTCCAACTAACTCATCATAGATTCATCTGCAGGAATATTTTTTCCATTAATGTGTTGCTGAATTCAATGTATTGTTCAAATAAAAGTCTTTTTTTGATTGAAAAATGACATAAATAATTTAATGTGTGCATTTATTTACTGACTAATCGCTTAATCAGCTAAAATTTGCAGCTCTTACACCTATTTGAATGATGTGGGCGACAGTTCAGAGGCATTAAAATGAGGTTAATCATATCTACAGTATGCATATATATATATATAACTGAAGAAATGTATTGTCATATTTATCTACTAAGATGATCCTCTTTCTAAATTAACTGTAAAGATTCATGACACGAGGTGCAGCAGCTTTCAGAGGATTATCATTATTCTCATAAGTGACTGACAGGGACGTAAATCTCGCTGTTCACAATCTATTCCGGGAAATAAATGCAAAAATATGCACACGAGACGCTTGTTAACGCAGGTGGGAAGCAAACTGAAGAGTCCAAAACATTCTTCAGGTTTCTGTTATTTTTGCAGAAGAGAAAAGTCTGAATTTGTATTTGAAGAGAATCTCAAATATAATTCAGCCTGTCGTCTCTCAGACTCCAGCTGTGGTTTTTAAAGGCTCGTTCCGCCGTTTTTTTAGCAGCAGGTGGAAGAGAGACTAATCAAAAACGATGCAGCTATTAGTAGCTTTAGGATGGAAGCACACTACAGGGTTCACTTTGTGCTGCGAGATAACAAAACACTCTGTAGTGTGCAGAGTAAATGACGGGTGAGGGGAAAAAGGCTGATGGCTGGTGGGTGGATGAATGGAGTGGGGGGGGGGGGGAGGGGGGGGGTTTTGGGGGACAGGATCACATACGTGCTGCATTCACCACTGCAGAACGGCGTATACCTCTGTATACAAGGGCTGGACAGCCTTCTGGCCTGACGGATCTGAAAACAACAGTTTACAGCACACAGCTCAGTTACAGTAACGTGAAGAGCTTCTTTCCAAGAACACCACATGTTCATCCAACCTTTACTGCCATGAAGACGTTCCCAGAGATCAAACGATTTAACGAATAACATTCATGTGCAACTATTCGAACTACATCCAAGTCTGTTTAAAGGTGTCGGGGAGTGGTTTTTATGAAGTCTTCTGTGCTTCCAGAGTCTGATAAATAGCCTCGAGTGACGTCAACGTCTCTGTTTGGGACGAAAACAAACAAACTCCGTGGGTTAAACGAAGTGAGACCAGATCTCTGTAGCTCCCCATCTCTGCTGGATCAAAAGAAGACACCTAAATCAGCGACTCCACTGTTGGCAGTCAAGTTGCATTGTGGGTAATGTAGTCAACAGGTTTGAAAACAAAGAAGATTTTGATATTTTCTATTAAAATAATGAAAAAAAACTTTGGTATAGAGCTTGTGTTTTCTGGAGGAAATGGCAGAGAACATTCATATTATATATTATATATTTATATATATATATGTCTGCAAAAAGTTGCCTGGAAACGCTACTTAACAGGCTGGCAATCTGAAAAGTTACTAAACTAGTCCACTGCTTTTCTTTGTACATGTAGAATAGTGATGTAATGCTTATTGCAAGGCTGACAGACAGAAGTTTCCTTTCAAAGTTAATAGTAATTGCTAAAAAAAAAAAAAAGCAGAATTTTTGTAACCCACAGTCAAACCTTCAAGCCAATTTCATTTAAATCTTCCCATATGAGAGAGAGGGTTAGTTATATATTTATATATTACATATTCACTGCAGAGATCCTGCAAACTAGCAGGTTCAAGAAACCAAACTGCTTCATAAACGTCACCAAAAAACCGTCAAAGCAGGTCTGTTGTCTATGAATGTCATTTGTTATGATTCATATTAACTTAATTTAGCTAATTTTATTTTTCTTACTATTTCCATCTGGTGGATAATTATGTGGTTTTGGAAAGAAACTCTTCAAACAGTCAAGAAGAAATCGAAAAGGGGGAGTGAGAGAACGGAGGAGGACGGCGAGTACCGGGTGCTGTGTGTGTGTGTGTGTGTGTGTGTGTGTGTGTGTGTGTGGGTGGTGCAGTAGAGAGTTTGTGCAAAAGAAATTAAACATTTTTCACGGCATTAAAAACAGACGTCAGCCATCATAATCGTCATAATTATCATCATCAGCAGGTTATGAAACTCCTGAAAAAGTAAAAGAAACGTAAAAAAGAAACACTGAACCTGAACGATATGAACATTTAACTAAATTTCGGCTACAAATGAGGTAAAAATCTACATTTATTGTTGTATTTTCTCTGAATAAATAACTTATAAACCATCCTCTGTGAGCTGAATGTTTGTCTCCTGCAGTGACGCCTTTCTGCCACAAGATGGAGCCACTTCCTGTCATTAGATATGAACGTGAACAAAAACAACAGAGTTCAGAGTGACATCTATCTATCTATCTATCTATCTATCTATCTATCTATCTATCTGCAACAAAGACACTTCAATACTCTGCACAAACACCATTTTACTAAGAATAAATCTGCTTTTCCACCAAACTTTTACCAAATATACTTTAAATCCTTGACAAACTTTGGGGTTTTTTCGGGTTGGATTTCCTCTTTAGCAGCATTAGCGCTACATGACGGGATACCTACAGTGTTAGCAGAGCGTCCGGGGCCACGCTGAGCCACGATCGCCCCTGAGATGGCCTTTATCCAGCTGTGCATGTCCTCTGGACTGTCAGCCTGACGCAGAGAGAAAAGAGAAAAGACGATTCATTGGTTTTAAAATCAAGTACATTAATTGAAAATATAGAAAGGAGTCTTCACATAGTTAGATGAAGTTTAAGAAAAATATACTGTTCCTTTTATACTTTTTACCGCCTTTGTTTCATTCTTCTACAACCACCTACATGCATGTCTACACATAAAACATATAAAAGATATAAAAGACCATTTTCTTGATGATGTATTTTTGTCTGAATGCAAAGACTTTAGCTATTTTAGCAAAATTTAGGACATTTAATGAAAGACATTAAGATTATTGATAGTATATGCCCTGGTTAGGGGATAGAGTATTCTTATATTATATAGATTTTTTCTTTCCTGGTTATAATACTGATTTTTTTGTGTGTTCATGTATTAATTCAACACAGTTATCTCTTATTTCAGCGACCTGTGCGTCACTGGTGTCCTCTGCCATGGAGCTACAGATGGAAAAGAGGTTTTTATCTCTATCTGATACAACAAATGTGTTGAGTTATTGTCTCTGTTAAATGGATAACAAATAAATAAAGGTGACTACGACGACCTGAAGGAGTCATGTGTGAAGCTGCTGCAGGAAGTCACTGACAGCAGCTCATCGTAGTTTAGTTTTAATCAATTTAATTAAAGAATACCACTAAAGAAGTTGGTATAAATCTATATTTGAGCGTTTATTTTGGTTGCTGAATAATTTTGTTTCCACAACTAACTAATCAGGCAAAGAACTAAAGGCTTTGAGGTTTCAGTGAACCTCAAATGACACAACCTTCGCCCACATGTTGACCTGTGAAAACCCTCTGGATCGTGAATTTGTTGCTATTTCCGTCCTGTTCCTGTGTGTTACCTGCATGTAGAAGGTTCTGGAGCTGGTGACCATCTCAAACAGGTTGTCTCTCATCATCAGCTCACTGCAGACAAAGAGAAACCAGCAGTTTTTTTTTTAATGACCCCGTCATGTTGGATCCTGAATCGACCCCCGAAGCCCTGAAGAGCATCACTGACCTCTGTTTGCACTCCTGAACTTTGTGGATCTCCTTCAGTGGAATGGCTCTCAGTGCTTCCCTCTCCTGTGAAGACAAAGAAGAGAGGAAACAATTACACTTCTGCAACAGCTAAAACATGTATAACTACAGGTACAGTATGTTTCTACTTTATTATTCTGCTTCACGGCTCAACAGGAAACCTTCAGAGACTCGAGCCGGTCTGGCAGAAACAAACCTAAAGATAGTTGAGTTGAGGGGAAGAAGAGCCAGATGGCAAAAAGTCAGACAAAGGATCCGTACACTGCAACCGAGAGCTCCCAGCAAATCTAATTTAACAGAGCGGCTAGCTGAAAACGACCCCGCACGCTGATCCGTGTGCTCTCGGCTTGTGTTAGTTCATCTTCTGGTTAGCAGAGTCGAAGCGCCGGGAGTCGACTGAACATTTTCCTACTTTCTTCAGTTTGTCTCCACCTGTCATGATATCTAATGGTAGCTTGCAGCAGTCTGCAGACATCAGGCTGATGCTTCATGAAGAAACATGAACAGCAGATCCATTAGTGAGTGCATCATTATGTGTAATATTATTACGCTGCAGCTGCTCTGCTTGAAGCATCTGGTAGCTTAACTACATAAGAAAACCTGATAGTCTTGTAGGTGCTGCAGGTCTTTTATTATTCTTGCACAACTCCTCAAAAGAATTTTCCATCTTGCATTTTGCAGGCAAAAACTGTGAATCCACCCCATTTTATGTTTTGGTGGATCTGGTGAACACATGCCGGAGCTACAGTGGCAGCAGACACGAAACTCATCAGAGGAAAATGAAGGTACATGAAAATGAGTCCAGATAATCACAGGGCTTAAAACCTGTGATGCATCTGCAACTAACAGCAAGCAGATGCTACAGATAACACTTAAAACAACAAACAAAACCTGAAACTAAACAGCAGTTATTCACTTTCAGATTCTCTGGATTTGTTTTCGGATAAATTCAGCAGAAATGGTTTTTGTTCCTCGCTGCAACAACAACAAAAAAACCCCTACTGTAGTATTTAGATGCATCTGACAGAAAAACAAACATTTATGAGGAATGAAGCTGAAATAATAAAAACTGAAACCTATAGTTCTTTTAAAAAGTACAATTTTGTCTCTGGCGTTGAGTTGTTGTTCCTTTTTCTGCAGTTGCACATTCATTACATCACTTTACAGTAGTTGTGGTTAACACCTACAGTGGAAAATGTAAAGGCCTCACACACACACACACACACACACACACACACACACACACACAGAGACATTGGGTGTGTCTATATATGAGCACAGAGGCGATGTGGTATACGGGACTCGCTAATCTGGCCACACGTGGAACATATGAGGAGGTATTTAGGGCGCATGCCGCTGCGTGCAGAGACTCACAACCTCCCCCGAGGGCAGAACAAGCCTCGCTGCACACACACACACACACACACACACACACACACACACACACACACACAAGACACTTTTCTACAGCTTCCTGTCTTTCACTTTTATAACCTCTGCTCATTGTTAAGGGAGGTGAACCGCATTGTATGAAGTTATAATGAGCTTGTGTTTGTGTGTTTATGTAAACCAGCAGTCGGTCAGTCAGTCAGTCAGTCAGTGTGTGTGTACATGTGTACTTTAGTAACCTGGTTACCGACGTCTCTCTGTGCTGCAACATGAATCTTTTAAGAAGGATCTGTTCACTCATATCACTAAACACTAAACGTTTCGCTCCACTCGGCTGGAACGGACTGTGACAGGATTTAAAACTCATTTCTTTGCCTGAGTTTAAAGATACGAAGATAGAAGTGAAGCTCCCTTATTATTTACTGCTTATTTACAGCTCTGCTCTATCGCTGCATCCCTCGATCTTAAAGTTTAATGGATGTCTAAATGTCCCCGAGGAAAAAGAGTTTCTGCTCTCATTGCAACACTCTACATAAAAAATATACATATATATCTATGAATATTTATACATAAAGGTTGAATTAATGAAAAAAAAACAAAACATGTTTTCTCACCAAGTCAGATTTGAAGTAGCTGACGGCGTTTTCATCCAGCATAAAGTATCTTCTCTTCCAGTTCTTCATCTGAGGAAGAGGAGAGCAGCCATCAGTGTATTTGTATGAGCATCTGACAATATTATCGACACTTTAAAAGACTAAATGATGAATTAAGTGGACACAGTAAGTCCTGGTTGTGTTCCCTAAAGGCTCCAGAATAAATGAAAGTATTGGACTAACAATTAACATCCTGAATATTTTAGTTATTTTTTATCGTTTTCCAGTAGCAGAGATTAAAATGTAAAGTCTGTCCTGAGAGTTTGGGGGTCATTAAAATCCCATTAAAGTACATTACAGACAGAACGTGAAGCAATTTCTTAGATGCGGTGCGATTACGTAAAAAAAAAAAAAAGTCAGAGCAAAGATGTGAAGTGACACACTGAAACGTGTCTGCGCAAGTTGAAAAAAATGTTTCGACTCGAGTGAAGAATTTTCATGTGTCCTGAGGCTTCGTGAATCTGTTTCATAAACGTACGGAGATGAGAAAGAAGAAGAAAAAAAGGGAAGCTGGAGGGAAATAACAGAAAGAAAGAAAGAAAGAAAGAAGAAGAGTTTGTGGTGAGTTCTGAGTTCAGTCGGAGGATGAACTGAAGACACAGAAACGCTCCCACAGACTGTCTGTTTTGCTGCTTTGGATGTTTGTGGTGAATAAACACAGACTTTCATATCACTTGTGTACAATAGTTATGATAATTTAGCCTGTTGATTTAGCTGGAGATAAAAGGTCAGGGGTTATCCTCTTAATATCTAGTAGATGTCAAGAAGCTATCTGTCTCTGGACGTCAGTGTCAGTGTGTGTGTGTGTGTGTGTGTCTCACCACAGCTCCTTGTTTCACACAGTAACCCGCCTTGATGACGGTGTGGTCCTGCGCTCCCCTGGACAGGAAGTAAGGCAGTTGATTCTGACCCCGCCTCAAACCTCCACGCTCCGCCCCGTTCTGCCCGTCCCCCTGCTCCTAAAACACACATAAATATACGGAGCATCGTCTCAAAAATATGCACGAAACAAACAAAACAAACAGTTTATTCCCACATCCGGCAGTCCGGGAGTCGTGTTTCTGTCCACCTGGTGAATATAACTCTCTTTTAGCTTCTGTTTCTGCTCTCTACCGACTCCTTCAGCTGCTAAACGCTCCACTATGTTCACCAGCTAGTCTACAGTTAACTGTTTGGTGCTGAGCAGGTAGCGTTCAGCGGCTTTTTACAGCTTTTTCTCTGAAACCATCTGACTGCTGCGGCCCAAAAACGACGCTATGAGAGCGCTGAGAGTGAACCAGAACAGTAAACATGTGACTGTTCATCTAAATAATACTGATTATTGCTGCTTTAACGTCATTTTTATCAAACATCACTCCATCACTTCACTTCTTTGTACTTTCTTTATCTCACTGGACATTTTGAGACGTGAAGGTCTTTCAGTCACTCGTCTGTGTTGATGCATGTTGAGTCACGTGCTTGTAGTTGCATACCAACACAGACAGGACCGGACCTGCTGAGCTGCTGCCCCCCCAACAGCTGCTAATACAACACACATGACACTGTGTGTGTGTGTGTGTGTGTGTGTGTGTTACCTGTGTAGTGGTGATGATAGGGACTCCTCCTACGATCTCAGTCTTGTAGGAGACCTGTTTCATGGCTCCCAGTATCTCCTGGGGAGTCTCTGCGTTAGCAGCATGGCCTTCACCCGGCTTTGGCACCTAAAAACATAACGAGAGATTAACGACAATCCTGTCTGTCAAACACCCAAAGATTGAGGTCAGATCTATATTTATATTCTGGGTCTTTAATGGGATATATTTGCATGATTTCCAGTTAAAAACTCCTTATTTATCTTCTACTGCAGCCCCTCAGTTCAGCCTCTGTCTGAAACAGGAAGTTTTAGCTTCCTGTCTCTTTAAGAACCCCGCTCTGTTCTGATTGGTCAGCTTTCAGGAAGGTTCCTCCGGCTCCAGAGGCTACGTAAACAAACTATAGTAGCAGGGTTTCACTTGTTTTTCTCCTTCTTAACATGTTGGAGCCTGAATCCGATCTGAAATATGTGAGCGGAGGACGTCACACCCTCAGCGACAGAGATTACAGAGCGGATGGTTGTTTACGGGCAACAGGCTGACGTCATCTTGCCGGGAAAATACGAAAAAAACACTGAAAACGAAGCGTTCGGAGCAAGTTGAAACCTGGCCTTTGACCTTCAGGGAGCATTTTTACATAAATTCACCTCAAGCTTTGGAAATCTGACCATTTGTTTAACATCTAATATGTCCCCTTTAAGGTTTAAACAACTTTTTAACATTCCTACTGGGATCTAATTTCAGAAGATGCTTCAGTTTTTATTTTTCTGCAGTGATAGCACCCACTAATCTCTGTTCTTTTCACATTATTATTTATTCTATTCATTGTGCATTTAAACTAAATGTCTCTTATCTATATAATATAAGTGTCCATGGTCTATCCGAGCTGTTATATCTATAAAGTCCTTGAAGGGCTGAGGGATGTTGTGTGGAAAAAACTATGTGCTCAACTGTCAGTCAACAGTTGCCATGGTGAAACAGGGGCTTTTATCTTAGAAGCTCTCCACAAAAATATGAATGTATTACAACGGTGTGTATTTCCTGACACAAAAAGTGAGGATTCAAAATCTAGTTTTAGACTTTAAAATATAACTTTATGTAATTTTAAAAACACTTCCAGGGCCGCAGATTCCTGACACCGCAGCTGCAGGTGGATATAAAAGCGCCGGCTTTCCTGTTCTCTCTTCCCCTGTTACACTCTCTGTTTAGACTGGATCTTTCTGGCCTGATGGGTAATTTTCCATGTGTAGCTGTGTAGCCTGAGGCAGAAGACAAGAGCAGAGCAGAGCCGAGCGGAGCGGCCCACAACAACAGGAGAAACAGGGTCACCTATTGATCCATCTGTGTGTGTGTGTGTGTGTGTGTGTGTGTGTGTGTGTGTGTGTGTGTGAGGCTCACAGTTATCTTGGTGGCGTTGTTGAGAACAGTGATCCACTCCACTAGATCCTGCTGGTCGTTAGCCTGCAGATAAAACTTCCTCATTCCTGCGTTTATAACTACAGAGAGAGAGAGAGAGAGAGAGAGAGAGATGAAGCGTTAATGTGTCTCCATACTTTTACTACTCATTAGACAAGAAAACACAAGAGGAAGAAGAGAAATTCACTGAGCTTCATGCAAATCATAATCTAAAAATATCAGTTTGTTTCTGGTTTCTCAGAGGATGTGTGTGTGTGTGTGTGTGTGTGTGTATGTTAACATCCCATCCAGATGCAAATATACACACACACACAGTCACACACACACACACATAGAGGTCAGGTCGGAGTCATTGTACAGTTTCCTCCTATTGAGCGACAAAGAGCTACTGTTGGCCGCCAGAGGAACAACAACAAGCTGCAAGGGACAAAAGAGAGGAAATAAACCTAACGAGAGAGGAAAAGAGGGAGGAGGGGTGAGGGGGAGGAGAGGTGAGGGGAGGAGGGGGGAATAAAAAGACGAAGGGGAAGAAGGGGAGAGACGAGGAAGGAAAAGAAACAAGGAAGGAGATGGGGATGGAGGAGATGCGGAAGGAAGGAAGGAAGCGGCGAGGGAGTTTAAAAGTCGGTGGGAAAGAAAAGCTGAAAGTAAACCGTGTGGCCAAAAGTATGTGGACACTTAGATGAGGTTGGATTTGAGGAGGTGGAGGTGGCGGCAGCGGTGACGGCGGGGAGAGGGGGGGTGGGGGTTGACGTCAAGTTCTTCCACATCCAAACTGGGAAAAGCGTTTCTTTATATAGCCGGCTTTGTATAAACAGGAGCGTCGTCATGTTGAAACAGGAAAGAGCTTCCTCAGACTGCATCGGAAGCATCTTGTAAAATATCAGTTAAGGTTTGTCCTTAACTGGAGTCATACTGGGGGGCCTCCACCAGACCATTAAACACAGGCCCCAGAACACAACACGGCTTCTGCAGGTTTCACCAAGTAGAAATGTGAGACTTTTAAAAGATATTTTTAATGTCGAATGATGTGAAAATGATGCTTGTTTCACAGTTAAAAGCTGCATTCAGACTGAAATCAGCTCTGTGTTAAAAGGGGCTGCGTTGGTGGTTGTTTAATGTACCAGTAAGTCCAGTCAGAGCTACAGATTAAAGCATTTAAAGGCTTATTTGATGCCAAAAAAGACCTCGAAGCGGTCTGTAACACTCACAGAAAGTATTTTGCAACGGCGGTTATGTTTTGTCGCAATGTAAACAGTTGAATACGGCGTTCGTGCTAATCCGCCAGGAATGTTTGCTCGCATGTACGTGATTGGCCGACGCAGCGCCTTCCATGAATGATGCTGCAGTAAATGTTTAACCAGGTTCAACTTGTTTGCTGCGCCTCTGCTGAGTCACAGGATCCGTCCGCGGAGACGATGTCGGTCTGAAGTGTGAAAGCCAGCAGAGATGTTACAGCTTTGAACATATTTTCAGCACTTCTCTTTAGTTTATAACAATAATTACCAATAATTTAACTCATTCAATGAACGTGACCTGGACCAGGATAGATGATTGATCAGTGAGTGGATCAACGGAAAATTAACTGGCAACAATTTTGACCATCTATTATTTTTTATTGAGTCATTTTTAAGAAAAAATGCTTCAAAAGATGTTTCAGCTTCTTAAATATGAATATTATTTGGGTTTTTTTTAGTCTTCTATTTTAGTAAACTGAATATTTTTGGGTTGTGGACTGTTGGTCGAGACAAAACAAGACATGTGAGGTTACATCTTTGACTTTAGAAATCAAGAAGAAAATCAACAGATATATATTGTATAATGTCTCCAAACAGCCCAAAGACATTTTATATCCAATATCAGTGCCTAAAGTGGGAACGAGGAAACATTAAACATTCAAGTTGATGCTTTTTAAGACTTTTCAAGACCTGCAGATACCCTTAAAAACTATGTATGTAAAGAGGGAAGGAGTAGACGAAGGATAAAAGGGATAAAGGGAAGAAGGAAGGAAGGAAGGAAAGATAGAAGAAGAAAATGAGGATGAACTTACCGAAGCAGAACTCCGCCTTTGGTCTGAGTTTGGTGGCATCACTGACCTGAGAAGAGAAAAGATGCAGTGAAGCACCTGAACTGTGTGTGTGTGTGTGTGTGTGTGAGAGAGAGAGAGCGAGAGAGAGAGAGAGGGCTAACCTTGGAGATGTAGGTGAGATTGAGAGATCCCACCTGTTCTGCTCCTTCAGGCAGATTCTGAGCAAAAGAAAACACAAAAAAAACATTAATAATCATCATTATATCATGAATATTATTTGTAGTAATAGTTGTTATAATAGTTCAAGTGGAAGTAATAGCATTATTCAAAGAAATAGGATTGAGTTTGTGTCTCATTCTCTCACAAAAAACACGTTTTACGTCTTCATGCCTCTAAAAATGATTCAAATAAAACAAGAAAAATGAAAATTGACACTTTAAAAACAAACTAAGAAGGTTGGAAAACTTTTCCACAGTCACGAGAAGACAAATCGAGAAAAGAAATGATTATTTTTTATTATTAAATAAGGCTTTAAGGCATGATAATGATCAATCCGAGAAGGAAAATATTAATACCAGCAGCAAATATCAGTTATCAGCAGCATCAGGCAGGTTTTTGGCAGCAGCTGCGTGAAGCTGTGGCGTTTGAGGAAATCCCCTCTGTGGGAATTACATAAATACTACAACAGCTACTAACCTTTTCGATTTTCTGTTCTGGTTCCTGTTTGTCGGCTCAGTTTGACAAGAGAGGATCTACCTGACCGACGCACCATCACGTGTGTTTGAGAGGAGCCGGTCTGACCGAGGTCGCTCACGAGTGGAAAAACTGCTTTTTTTCTAAAACCCACAGATTCCTCTTCATGTGTTTTTATCTTCAGACTGTTTAAAGCTCTTCTACCTGTCGTTCTGTTAACCAATCACCTTCAGCTTTACTCCTGTGCTTCTTCTTTTTTTTACTGTGAAGCTTATTGACGCCTCTGTGACCATCTTTTTTAATCGACACATCACTGTTAACCACAAATGACCCCGGTAGAGTCTCCACATCATCTGCAAACTCCGAGCACTTTCTGTCACCCCCTCGCCTCCCCCCCTCCTCTCCTCCCCCATCCTCCCTCCTCTGCTTCCTGTTGCTTTACAAAAGCATCAATCCAACCCATCCTGTTGTACTGTTCCTCCTGTTTCTTCTTAACCATGTCAGCCATCTCCAACAAAAACAAACTTATCAGTATTACACACACACACACACACACGTAGCTTATAAAATGATCTGCCTCCAATCTGACCCCCCTCATGAACGGTGGAGCCATCAAACGCCTCGACAACTGGTCATCTCGTCAATCGCATTGTCGGCGTCGGGACATAGATAGACGCCCCCCCCCCCCCCCCCTTGACACTGACTCATCTGTGGGTGTGTGGATTCGTGCGTCGGGATGCAGGCGGAGGAATGAATGTTATGTGTTTATCGCCGTTTGGCTGTAAAGCGTTCAGTTATCTTCTAGTTTTCGTTGAGGCTGCTGGTGTGTGTGTGTTGACATGTCCCGTCATCACCATCAACACATACTGTATGTTTATTTTGGCTCGGACCCACACGCACGCCGTCCTGCTGCCAGAAATACACGCCATCGTCATCCGTAAAACGGGGGGGGGAAAAAATAGTCCCCGATAAATCTGATAAATGCACTTTTTTTTTCCTCGCTGTTTGAGTAACGTTCGCTAAAGGACTACAATACCCAGCTGTCTTTGCAAATCGCTGGAGCAGTTCTTAAAAATGTGACTACATATTTGTGAGACGTTCGTAAAGATTTACGCCTTCGGCGCGAACCAATGAGCTTGAGGCTGAGCGCGACAGCCAATAGGGAAGTCAGAAAGCACTGACAGACGGACAAAAACGTTGTTTGGTGTTTTCATTGGATTTATTGAGAGAAAAATAAAGAATATTACGACATGTCAGCCTTTAAAGCTGTCATTGTGTGGTCATGGAGCTGCAAGCAGGGAATTTTTAACAACTGTTGCCTTCAGGGACACTCCGACATCAAAGATTTGATAGTCGACAGCTGGAGCAAATTTAGAATACCAAAAAAACAAAACAATCTGCATGTTTGATAATTGTTTCTTTTCTGACATTATAGCTCATGATTTAAACCCCCTTATCAGCAGTTAACTCTCAGATATTGGGAGTGTCTTCAAAAGTGGCAACAACATCATAACTTTACCAAAGAAAAAAGGTGACTAAATGTGGTGGATTATCTCCCTGACGCACCTTTCAAGTCTCTGCAAGTTGATTTTTATAGTGAACTGAAATGAACTGAAAATAAGAAGGAAAGAAATCAGAAGTCTATTAACTGATGGTGTGCAGTAAATATGTCCTCTAAGCTTTAAAATGCTTT
The DNA here is from genome assembly GCA_029490765.1 of Euthynnus affinis. Lineage (NCBI taxonomy): Eukaryota > Metazoa > Chordata > Actinopteri > Scombriformes > Scombridae > Euthynnus > Euthynnus affinis. The sequence goes on along the minus strand of CM055857.1, from coordinate 5,094,606 downwards.
CATTTCCTCACTTAAAAAAAACAAAAAAATGTCACCGGATCTGGCACTAAACTCTGCATAAACACAAAGATATCAGAGTAGCAGATATTTAAAGCGCTGACTAATCAGAAGAATTTATGTAAATGTCATTAACCATCATTATCATCACATAAATGTACACATGCATTCACACACACACACACACACAGCCTCACCTGCGGGTTATCCATGTACCACAGCAGCTTGCCCAGCTGAGTGTTCAGGATGAAGTATCGGCGCAGGAACCTGCCGCTGCTTTCATTCTCCTCGATGTCCAGGAAGCCGCAGATGCGATTCTGTCGGTCCACGTAAGGCATCGCGACCCCGGCCAGCTAAGCCCGCCCTGGGGCATCACAGGAACGCTGCCAGGAGGGCGAGACAGGTTGACATTTAGTCTGATGCGCTTGCTCAAAGCAATTTACAGTCCTGCATACAGTAGAAGTACATAAGTTTTATGAGCTTGATGTAGTTAAAGTATTGCAGTAAAAGTAGTGGTTTAATGATTATTAATAGTGAAGCATCAGTGTTAGAGCAGCATGTTACTGTTTTGGCTGCTGGAGGTGGAGCTAGTTTACACTACTTTATATACAGTTAGCTAGTTTAGTCCACTGGTTCCCAACCTAGGGGTCGGGGCCCCTCCAAAGGGTCAGCAGATAAAATCTGAGGGGTCGTGAGATGATTAATGGGAGAGGAAAGAAGAAAAAACAAAGCTCTGATTCACAAATCTGTTTTCAGTTTCTGGACTTTTTCTCTAATCTTTGATTTTTGCTGAAATGTGACGTTTCTGAAGGTCTTATCAGTCTGCAGCAGCTGCTCCTCTGAATCCTGCAGGTTGTTGTTATTCAGCTGCTGAGATCTACCTTCTACTCACTGTTACTGTTATCTTTAGATTTTTGCTGAAATATTGGATCATTTGAACATTTATTGAAATGAAAGCATGTGAGAAGTTTAGAGGGAAAAATCACTATTTGGTGGAGCTGTTAACAACTCATAGACATGTGAAATGTGACCCCGACTACACACTGCTTTTTGTAAGACGTCAAAAGACAAAAAAAGTTGGAAACAACTGGTTTCATCTTTAACAATGTGTTGTATTTTAAAAGCTTGTTATATTATCCATTGTGTCAAACCTTCATCTGAAAAGTAACTAAAGCTGTTAAATAAATGTAGTGGAGTAGAAATATAAAGTAGCATCACATTGAAACACTCAAGTACTTCAGTACAGAGGTTGACAGAAAGTATGTGGACATGTTAAAGATATTCTTTATAAGACTTAGATTAATGTCTTTCTCAATGCAACGACTGTTCAGAGCTGCAAGATGTGATTAACTGAGCTTAGAATAAAGACAGAGGCAGGGAGGGGAAAATACTAACCTGGCTCTGTCCAACATTTAAAAATACACAACAACAGCTCTTAAACTCGCAAACTGGCATGTTGTATCCTGTTTGTTTAATTCTCAACAGAACAAACAGAAATGTTGAAACAAAAAAAGAAAAAAAAAAGAAGTGTGCTTTAAGGCGGAGGTAAATGTTGGAACTCTTTCTTGGCAAACATGCAACTTCCTGGAGTTTGTGTCATCACAGTGAGGCAGCCAGGTGTGGTACCTTTGTGCATGAACAGAGATCAAAACTAAAAACCTGCTGCTCACCGATATTATCTGGCTAATCATTTGGCAAAGCGTCCGGCCCCTTGATACTCTTCACTCAGATATCACTGATACCCAACAAATCACTCCAGGTCAGGTTTTCTGTACATGTGATCTGGTTGAACAGTCACCGTTTCTATCAAAGCGAACCACTGATACGGTATGAGCCAATCGGCCGCTGATGAGTAATGAGATATTTGTTAAGCAGACACGGAGGCAGGTCTGTCAGTCAGTCAGTCGTCCTCACACTGGCCCTGACATGCGTGCACTCGTTACACATGGAAATAAAAAAGACAACAATGGAGAAAAGAAAAAAAAAGAAAGGAGCCATGTTTTTAAAATTCCATTGTTGTGACTTCTGCATCTGTTTCCCTCGTTGGCTCGGCTCTGATTGGCCGTTCGCTCCCACACGCTAGAGGACACGCTGGGGTTTAATCAAACATGGAGGACTGCTAATTGATTGTATCTCCCTACATGTTGCTTCTTTACACTGCCAGGCGACTGCTTTCCATCAAAACCCTTTTGTCGGATGGACTTCCTTACAGTCGATAATAAATGCACATCTAATGTTAATCATCTACAAAGCTTCCTAATGACCTCACGTCTCTTCTCTTAACTTAAATCTACTAACTACCGCGCCTCAGATGTCCTTCGTGTTCACACTAATGTTGGTTTCAGGCATCTTTTAAATGGAATAAATGACAAACTGCCTTCAAACTTGAGTCTTACTTTCCTCTTTGGAGATTTTAAAGCTTTATTATCTGATGTTTTTATGATTTATCTAACTTGTTAATTGTGTTGTTTCTGTCTGCTGATTGTTCTCAGGTGTCTCTTCTGACTGCCTGATTAAATAACAATTAAATAAAAAGAAGAATACTCAATCTTTTCATTTGTAAATTGTTTGTTTTTTTACATATAATATGTGTAATTGTCTGTCCTGGAACTGTCACTGAGGACGTCTACAGCGGCAACGGTTAGTCGATTTATCGATTAGCTGATCAACCAAACGAATCCTCAACTGTTCTAGTAATTGCATAATTGTTTTAGTCCTTTTTATATGACATAATGTCAAATATTTGCTGGTTCCAGCCTCTTCATATGGAAGGGTTTGATGCCATACATGATAGTGAACTGAATAACTTTTGGTTTTGGACTCTGGGTCGGACAAAGCGAGACATTTTAAGATGTAACCATGGACTGGGAGATATTATAAAGGGTGTTTTCACTATTTTATGACATTAAATAAACAAAACAATCACTAGAATAATCGAGAAAATGAAGAGCAGATGTCCTCGGTGTCTTTGCTCGCAGTTGTGGCGATGACCTGACGCTGCATGTCAATCAGAAAAGCTGACCTTTTTCTCTGAGATTGGGGAACATGCCTCTGAGTGTCAGCAGGAATAGTTCCCTTCCTCTTCCTCTCAGTTTTACAGGAGGACTGGAAAGCAAAAGGTTTGTGGCAGCCTGCTGTCACTTACAATACAAAACTACACCGATCACATGAGCAAGACTGAAGAGAGATATCATGTTGTTGCAGCTACTGAACCATACGGATCAGTATAAACTCACTGAGTGATACTTTTACGACCTATAATATCGTATAAAAAGCATATTCAGGCCTGCTATAGAGAATATACATTAGAATTAGCAACTACAGACGCACTATAAATCCACATGTAAGGCTGATTATTTTCATTATTAGTCATTTTCTTGATTAACTGATAAGTTGTTTGGGCTATAGAATGGTTAAAATGTCCATTACAATAACCAAGAGCACAAGATGGACTCATTAAATGCCTTGTTGTGTCCAATAAACAGTCCAAAACTCAAAAATATTACATTTACTACCAAGAAAAGCAACAAATTTTTGCATGTAAGAACCTGGAACCATCAAATACAAGCGGTGGATACAAGCGTCCAGAGGGGCTGCCTAAAACAGCCTAGACATCTCGATCGCCCCCTTGTGGCTCGCCGTATAGGTCATAAGCCCCGCCCCCTTTCATGTTAGCGTATTGGACATGAAACAAGACAAATCAACGTACATGTCAAATTGATTTTTTCCAAAGATGGTTTTCGTCATTTCAGGTCGTTCTTACCTCGTTGAAGTTTGTCAAGGTGCTAATTTCTCTGATGTTTGCTTTTAAGTTATTTGACAATATAAAAAGAGGTGTCTCAAATGTCTGTCAGGTAGTGGGGCGGCTGAGGGGGGCGTGTCCCGCGGGTCACCTGACTTGGTAGGAAGAGGAGACACGATGTCCATATTTACATACAGTCAATGAGTCAAGCTTAGCTTGTTTCTGTGATGTCTTAATATTTAAAAACAGCCAAAAGCTAAAACAGTATGGAACAAATATCTTCTGGTGGACAACCACAACACTAGCGCATGCGCATAAGGGACATAACGTCATTGACAGGTGCCAAATGAAAACGGACCGTTACCTTGATTGACGATTTCTCGGGGTTTGAACGTTGTTGGAAACATTTGTTTTAATGTAAATACACAACTCAACAAAATATATAACATATGTTTTGTCGTTTTTAGACATTTTACTGCAGAAAAACTTACCTTTAATTGACTATTATCGCAGCTTTATCCCAATATTATATTTGTGACATTTAACATATCATCAAACATGAAAATAAGTGACTTACTGAGGACCACAGACACACAATAAATACGATATCACATGAATATTATGGTGTTTCTTTAACTTACATGAGGAAAGCAAAAGAAAGCCCATTACAATATACGTTACTCCATCACACAGTGTTTTATCTCACTGAATTACAGTATTTTTGCATGTAATTACACTGTTATAACTCCACTACTCACGCCTTTAGCCTATATTTAGATACAGTCAGCCCACACAGGTAAACGTAAGTAAACACGTATAACATCCACTGTAGTAAATATCCATCTAAACAGTCAGCAGGGCGGAGATCAAACTGTTGTCACAGGCCTGAAAACATCGACTGATTTCCTCTCCCGCCTCCATTATCCGTCTCTTCGACACTTCTTACTAATGAATGGTTATTTTAGAGGGGAATATATTTGGTTGTGAACGAACACAGTCAGTCCGTGCGGCGGCACACAGGCGGTAAAAGCGGCGTATCGAGGGTTTACTTACACAGTTCGTCTCAGTCCGGGTCCAGTGTGGCAGCTGTCCGGCACCAGCGTCACGCAGCGTCAAGCGGCGTCAAGCAACGTCAACCGCCGTCACGCAGCACGAAACAAAAGCCAAGCTTCCGGTTTCTGCTTTCAAAGCAAAAGCAACAGGAGGTACTTCCGTTTGGTTTCAGTATAAAATATTTTATAAGCGCCAGTGGAAATGAACTAAGTACATTTACTCAAGTGTTGAAACTAAGTACAATTTAAATGTACTTTACTTGAGTATTTCCATGTAAATCAGGTTTAAAGACTTGAAGGGGTTAAATTATCCAGTAATTTACTGCTTTCCCATCACATTAATCTCACAGCTCATCAGATTTATTGTGACTCCTTGGGAAGTCCTGACCTCCAGTTTGGGAACCAATTAGACCCAAAAATTTAAAGTATATCCTACACAAGAAGGTTAATTCATTTTTAAATGATCAATAGATTATATTGGACTGTGCTAAAATCCAGGATTTTAAATGCATTCAGGTCAGTGGTCAGGAGGTTCCTGATTACATGGCTTTATTTCTGGAATTGGTCCATACTTGGGATTTTGTGTCACTGCAATATGATATTTATATTCACTTAGAGCCATCTGAACAGGAAGTCATACATTCAGTTCAGTCTGCACGAAACCTTTCGAGGCGTCCGGTACTATTTTTATATTTCTGTGGCACTGTAAATCTGCAGATATGATGACACTAGTCGTTTTTATTTAAGGAAACAATTTATCACAAAATCTGCAAAGCAAACAGACACCTGACTGATTTAAACTGAAACACTCTCAGAGAAGGAAACAACATCTGGTATTTCATACAAAACCATGCAGGGGACTTCCCACAAGCAATAACTGGCCATACATGTGTGTATGTGTGTGTGTGTGTGTGTGTGTGTGTGTGATATAGGCTACTTTCAGGGACAAATTTCAGACTCAAGACCAGTAAATTGAGGACAGCTCGTCCAATTGTGTCCCCATTTGGTAAAACTTTGATTTTTGGGCCAGTGGTTGAGGTTAGGGTATCCAGGAAATGAATGTAAGTCTATGCAATGTCCCCAAAGGTGATGCAATGTCCCCAGAGATCAACATGTCTGTGTGTGTATGTGTGTGTGTGCGTGTGTGTGTGTTTACTGAGAGTGAACATGAATTCATTTCAATGAAAAGGCATTTCCTTGTGTGGACTGTGGCTCTTTGTGAAGGATGATTTTGGGGAATAAACAGGTGGACTGACGAACTGACTGACTGACTGACTGACTGACGGACTGACTGACTGACTGACTGACAGGTAGGAATTTCAAACAGACACACAGGTTGTGTTCACACGTCAGCACCTTCTGATCGGTTTCTGTGAACGCTGCTGTGTTTCCACCTTCGGTTTTCACTCAGGAGGCCACGAATGGAAGCAAAAAAACGAGCCGTTTTTCTGGATAAACGATTATAAGAAACTTGAGCTGTGGATTCAGGAAGGGAAACTTTTGTGTTGCTGACTTTATTTGTAGAGCTTGGTACAGAAGACAGAAGTTATTTGTTTGCAATGTAATGAAGACATTGTGTTCTTCTCTTCTGTGTTTGACGAATATTTCACCACTGCAGCTGTATTTTAGTGTCTTGCGTCCATGTGAGCTGAGTGCTTGAATGTGCACGACACAATAAATAAGCAACTAACTAATTATACTGTTGTATAATCCAGTCAGTAAGGAACCAGTTTGATTTACAGTAACATGGGCTTTGATTGAAATAAGCCTCTTTCAAATGGAGTAAGGAGATGTTATCACAGCCTGAGTAGTTCACACCCACCTGATGTTGATGTTTTTCACTGGAATATTATTTTTTCCTTTTATAGTCCTGGATGGACAATCTAGACGGTCAGGGTCAGGTGAAAGTAAGCTGATGACAAAAACAGATCTCATTAATGAGAGCTGCAAGTGTTGGAGGAGAGTCTAGGGAAGGCGGTTGAAATTTGTGTGGATGATTGAAACAGGAAGGGATTGTGTGTAAATTCTGACATCTAGTGGTGAGAGATGAAAATTACACCAGAGGAAATCCTAAAACTGTTTTTCTCCTTTGCTCAGAAAGCACCTCTTTGTCCATAAAATGTTATCTCCTCACAACATTCTTAATCTAGTTTCCAGTGGCATGTCAGGTCAGTAACTCTGTGTTTATATAAAGAAAGAAACGGTTGTCTGACTTTGTGACTGTGGAAAATGTGAAGTCCCATCATACTGCAGTGCAGCGGTTTAGGGAAAACTTCCAAGGATATCAAAGGTCTCCCTGCCTAAGTGAAAAATTATGCAAACATAAATCTCACATTCAGGTTCATCCAAGGGTGGATTTGTCTCGCAAAGCATTTTTTGTCTAAGGTGTCTGAACAGGGAGAATATTACAGTGTGTGAAGTACATCAGGGTCCTTATTCAGCAGTTTTTAAAAAATGTAATCTTCATGACAGAAGTTGCTGTCTACTTAAAGCCCCCAATCCACAGCTTGAGCCTCACTGTGTAGAATGATGTATATAGGATAAGTGAACCTTTTTTTCTGGAAAAACCATATCAAACACATATAATTATTCAAATTATTTTATATATTACATGTTTTGTATATATACAGAACATGTCTGAAGTTGATCTTTAAGGGTTCTGTATGCTTGACGTGAACTAGGTTATAAGAAGTGTTGCCTTACATCTAAAGCAGTCCAGTTTTCCTATGAATTGGAGGACATCGCTCCTCATGATTTTTGCCCGATGCCAATGTTCAGTGCCAATTGAGAGAGCAGTGTGCCCAGTATGTAGTGAGGCTTAGAGTAAGGGTGTGGAGGTTGGGGGTGTTGGTAGACGGATGGGCACTGAGCCTGGCTTTCATTCAGTAAACCGAACCTGCAGTTAATGTTCACATTTTTTATTAACTGTATCCACCAAGTGTTTTACTTTCCTAACATTAACAATGTCTTAACCTCTTCACCAAACCATGATTTATTTGCTGTAACCACAATCGTTCCCCAATCATAACCATACCATAGCAGAATTTTAAAGATCCCCTCCAGACATGTTTTAAGACACATGATATAAAACTCCTCTGCTTGGGATAATAAAGGGTATGACATGTTATTTCCACTAAAAAAAAAAGGTCAATGAACCTTGTTAAAAAATACTTGAAATGACATCTACTGCTTCTACAGAAGTCTCTCATTATGTAAATAAAAAGTTGGACTGCTGGACACCAGATGTCTCCTCCTTCACTGTAAAGTCCAGTCTCAGCGTTTGAAGTGTGCACTGGAGGCTTCAAGTTTCCACATCACACTCGTGTAAGCTGCGTATTTGACCGGGATTGGCTTCCAACCGGTTGTGTTTACACAGATCGTGCTTGTGGGTTCACACCTTAGACTCAGATTTAAGGAGGAGAAACATGGAGAAACTTTCCTTCTTTGGCAGATGAATGTGAAAACAAAACTCCACACATACATCATCCCTGTGCAGAGAGGCTCGAACATCAGACTGAAGGGACAAGAAGGAAAACATATCTGAGGGGAAGGGGACTTTAACAAATATCGGCATTGAATGTAATTCAGGGTTTTTGCAGAATTGTTCTGGTTTGGCAGAAGGGTTGGTCTAAAGTTACAGTGACATTAGTCTTTCATATAAAAAAATGGCTCACACTCAACCCAAACAAACTGTCTGCCTCACTACATAAAGGGCAGAAATGGATATAATTACTGTGGATAGTGGGCTGTTTTCTTATTAGCCTAGCCCTTGTAGACTTTAGCGAGGTGGAACCGACTGATTGATGGATTCATACTCAAAAGTTTATGTGTCCCAGGGACCCAAACTCAATAATGCATAAGCACCACAATATCTACATCAACCCTCTATCAAAAAAGCTAAAAACTAAAACTAATAATGTGATGCTGAACTCCAGCCTCCAGTTTTTTTTTTAGCTCCATAGGGGCACCAGACAGTGGGTGCCCTTTGGCCCCCTCTTCTGTTGGTTCTGGCACTCAAACACCTTTGCAATATACACAGTGTCACAATCATCAGTGATGTCCATAAGACTCTTTTTGTACACAGATTATGTTTTTCTTTTTGTTCTTCACAAAGCCACAACAGTCAATCGAGAGAGTCTTTACAACGAGAGAGAGAAACTTCTGTTCCTTCTTAGAATAAAATCAAAAGGGCCCTCTTCTCTCTGAAACATCATCGCCAAAAAAAGTGAGTTGATAGTGGTGGTAAGTCACTTGGCCTCCATCCTCTCTGTCTCTGATCCTATGGCTGCTATCTGCTGAATGTCAAAGGCCTAATTGTTTTTAAAGATGGCTCTGCCAGCGCCGATGCCAGCCCCTGCGCCGGTCTATTCTTTAAAACCGTGTGATGCCCGAACACTCCAGGTGCCACCGCCAAGCTCTGCCAGGTTCTCAACAACCAACGCCTGCTCAGGCAGCTTTTGGCACCCTTTGGAAGAACTCAGATCTGTTCTTCATTGTCAGGATATTGAACCCCTCCTGGTACAGTAACGTCAGTCTGTTGGCTGGCAGGAAGGCCGATGCTGGCACAGGGGCCGCAGCATGCCACGCAGGGATTTCAGCCAGGCTTAGCGCTCCGCGGTAACTTCTGGAGAGGTTCTCGAGGTTTGAAGAAGCGAGGCGCGATGCCAAGGCGACCTGGCTGCCCTGGAGAAATAGACAGCCATTGCAGGGTGCATGTCAACAAGCACTAGGATCATTTCAGGTCCTGTGGCAAGATGGCAAAGGCTAGTCATCCAGCTCTGGTGTCGTCTTCCCGTTTCTCCTCAAAAAAACAAGCAGACGGAGACACAGTTTTCCACAGAAACAGTGTAAACGCCTGTTTGTGCCACAGGTTGAGTTTTATCCAGACCTTCTCCTTTTTGACTCAAGTTTTGTCCAACTTAAAACAATTTCAAGTCGTTAAGATGCATCTTAACATCAGTCTGCAGGCAGGGCATAATTTTGAGAAGTATCTCATGAAATCATTCAGAGATTTGATCCCTAAAAGAAATTCTACATGCTTTATGAGGTAGGATGAGACAAGATCGAGATTTTGATAGAGTTTATTGCCATGTGCGTGAGGAGCAGTGCATTCCAGTGCAATGAAAAACTTCAACTGATCTAAATGGAGATAATATACATGCATTATACAAAATACAACTTAAAAAAAAAACGTAATATGAATTTTGTAGTTTACACACATATGCAGCCAATAGTTATGGGGGATATGAGATTTATTTATTGCTCCATTTACAGTGTTCGGTATGTTTAAAAGGACATTACACCAATTTTACACACAAATGTTAGTTTACTAGTCATATGGAGTACTACTCAGGATGTGAGGGGATTTTAAATGAAAAACCTGCATTAGAAAGTGCTTGTGTGTGACCAATTACAAGCTGCATTATGGGAAATGTAGGATCCAGCATTTTTTTTTGGAGCTTGCCCGCTTTAAGTCAGGATCTCTCTGCCTCTGCTGCACCCCGGTCTCTCAACTTCATCAACTATAAATCACTGTTGTGCCCCTTTAAACCACTGATCACTGGGTATGAAACATGTGTCAAGCATCAAGAAACAACAGCCTGGGTACAGCAGCTGTTTTATTCGCCTGTTTATGAGTGGTATGCAGACTGGGTGTGAACAGTTAATGTTTGCTTTTGGGAGAAACAGTTAGACAGGGCTCCACCCATTGTGTGTGTGACTCACCTGAGACAAACAAGGAAACACAGAAACACGTAGACAGTAGTAAGATTTACCTTCAGATTCGCACTGAAAAAGGAGAGTTACAGCAAGAAATGTTCGGAGTACAAGGGATATACTGCTGACTCCACGAATGGAGCAAGTGCTTTAGAAGAAAAATAAAAGCTTCAAGTGGAAGTAACTTCCAGACTGACTTGAGGAAGGACTGGCACCACCCCCCCCCTGAAAAATGGCTTCACGATCAGAGGAGGATTTCTGCTGTCCTGCCTGCCGAGACATCTTCAGAGATCCCGTGCTCCTGTCATGCAGCCACAGCTTCTGTAAAGGCTGCCTGGAGAACTGGTGGAGAGGTAAACAAACCCGTGAATGCCCGGTGTGTAGAGCGAAATCTGAACGCAGTGATCCACGTTGCAACCTGGCGTTAAAGAACCTGTGTGAGGCTTTTTTACAAGAGAGGCGTCAGAGAGCTTCTTTGGAGTCTCTCTGCAGTCTGCACGCTGAGAAACTCAAACTCTATTGTCTGGACCATCAGCAGCCCGCGTGTGTCGTCTGCAGAGATGCGAAAATACACACCGACCATAAGTTCAGACCCATAGACGAAGCTGCTCAGGATCACAGAGAGGTGGTCCAGAGATCCCTGAAACCCTTACAGGAGAAGTTAACGGTGTTGAATCAGGTTAAAGGAAACTGTGATAAAACCTCAGAGCACATAAAGGTGCAGGCCAGACACACAGAGTGGCAGATTAAGGAGCAGTTTAGGAAGCTTCACCAGTTTCTACAAGAGGAAGAGGAGGCCAGGCTGGCCGCTCTGAGGGAGGAGGAGAAACAGAGGAGTCGGATGATGAGGGACAAGTCTGAAGCTCTGAGCAAAGAGATAGCAGTGCTTTCGGAGACAGTCCGAGCCACAGAGGAGGAGCTGAGAGGTGAGGACTTATCATTCATGAAGAACTACAAGGCTGCACTAGAAAGAATCCAGCGGTGCCCCCTGCTGGAGGACCCAAAGCCCGGGTCAGGAGCTCTGATAGACGTGGCCAAACACCTGGGCAACCTGACCTTCAATATTTGGAACAAGATGAAGGAGATGGTCTCCTACAGTCCTGTGATTCTGGATCCAAACACCGCTCATCCAGAACTCATCCTGTCCGAAGATCTGACCAGCGTGAGACACGGAAAGAGGAAGCAGCTCCCCGAAAACCCAGAGAGGTTTGAGTACTGGGATTCGGTCCTGGGCTCAGGCTTTAACTCGGGTACTCACAGCTGGGAGGTCGAGATCGGGGACAACGCGGACTGGGAGCTGGGAGTGTTAGCGTTAGAGTCCGTTTGCAGGCAGGTGTTCACGGGATCTACAGTGTGGAGCGTAGAACATAGTGATGCTGGTTACAGAGCCTTCTCCCCGACACATAAATACACCGCCCTCCCAATCAGGGAGAAGCTCCACGCCATCAGAGTTCATCTGGACTGGGACAAAGGAGAGCTTTCATTCAGTGACCCTCGTGCTAACACACACATACACACCTTCACACACACGTTCACTGAGCGGCTGTGTCCGTTCCTTTGCACCACAAATACGGTCCCTCTGAAAATATTACCAGCAAAGATAACAGTGGAAAGACACAACTGATCCATCTATCTATCTTAACTTATTCCTTCACTTTTGCATAGTTATGAAGGTCTGTGTGATGTAACTTTTGTTATCTGCTCATGTTTGTGAGTATAAAAACTCTTCGTGGAGTCTGTGAAGATGTTTTCAAGCTCAATACAGTAGAAAGAGAGCTGTGTGTTGCTTGTAGGGGAGTAAAGTCTGCATTATTTTGGGCATTAGAGGCGTTCATTACATGTTAAATGAACCTTTAACTTGATTCTTCAAACTGCATTGACTGATTTAGACTGATATTTTGTTCTTGGAGTTGTGTCGCCACCATCCAAACATGCTTTAAAGGGCACAAACCAACTTTTAAGGGTAAACTCTATCTTCTTTTCCATTGTGAACACAGCACACAGTCAAAACCTTCTAAGAGTTTGAGGGTCACATCGATTCGAATCAGCAAAGTGAGTTGTAATTTCCACTTCCAGCAGACGTGAGCAGGTGATTTATTGACAGATGCAGACGTAGAAAAGTATAATCTGGGTCTAAGATTAAAAACAGGAAATGATGCAGACGCCCTTTTTTCTTCTGAATTTCTAAATTGTTCCTACTACATGATAATTGTTGTATGACCCGGCACGTGAAAGCTCTAAGTGTTCACAGATTGAGATGTGAAGTATATCAGTATATCTACAGAGGATATTATAGACAGCAGAAGTAACAGCAGTCGCCGTCGGTAAGCTGAAATTCATTGCTGTTTTTTTTTTTTAAGCACACAAAGCTAAAATGAGTTTCAGTCTTTCCCTCACTGATGGGAAACGGGATGGACAAAAACTACAGCCTCCAAAGTGACTATAATGTCAAATCAACACCTTTTTTCCCCAACAAAAAGTGTTCATTGAAACCTTCATGAAGTTTTATTGTAAGGCTATAGTGTTTAAGACTGCAGTAGTTTTAGCTCTAGTGAATTCAATAAACTGGTGACTCAACAGGGAACACTGTTCAGTAACATAAGAAGGAACTTTGTGGTAAAAAAGAGTGTAACTTTGGAAAATATCTACTTGATTTGATGACTGAAGCCTGATATTAGCTTCAGATAAATATTTAATTATATTTTTCATTCATTTACATTTTCCATCACTTACAGTAGGTTGAAAGTGCATAAAGGACAATGGTCAGTGTGAACAAGAGGGATTATTACAGTCCTCATGTAGGAGCCTAACTACTATTTTAAGACTTGAAAAATTATGAACATATCTTGATATTGATTTAAACCGTACTTGAAAACAAACTGCCAATGGTTAAAGAAGCAATAATGTTTATGGAGAGTAAAAGAGATAAAAAGAAATAAAGTGATATATTTTTACTAACTGGTTTCTGTGTGGTTTCCTTAATGCGTTCTTTGTTTTTGTATTTTTCATCATTAGTAGATTGAAATATTGTCTTCTCTGTGTGACTTGTTTGCTGATCATTAAAAATATTTATTGTTTGGATAGTATATGTGTAGCTTAAGCTTCTAAATATTAAATATTTTTTGTAATTCCCATCCAATATTCAGTATTTTCAGTTTTTTCATTGTAGTCCATTATATTGCTTTCCTCATACCTGATGTGCAATACCTCAAACTTTGCTTTTTCATTATTATTTTCAGCTTTATTATGTAGACTCGAAAAGCAGCAAGGGAATAATAAAAACCCTCTTCCCGCACTCATTAAATGAAATATTTCCTGTTTTTAATTTATTTTCCATTCATTCTTTTTTTTTAGCAGCAGCAAAATCACTTGTGCCGCATTTATTGACTGTCACGTTTACGAGTTTAATGGGAGCATCCTGAACGCAGCATTCGTAACGATAAGATTGATTAAACCACAAACGTGAAGGTAGAAATTTTACATATCAGGGATTCCGCTTTTAGTCTTCAAAATAAAACTTGACGAAAAACCACACTGCCAAAATGAAAAAAACCCAGCACGAAAATGTATCGAATAATGTTTAGATGAAGTGGTTTGTATTTAATACACTGTTTTATTGTAGATGTCATCATATCGAAATGCACCATCTTGGCTCAGGTAAACTGTATTTTTTCATATGTTCAAGTTAGAATTTTATTCTGACAGGATAGATGAAGTGCGTTCCGGTTACGTCCTGCTGTTGGAGGTAAGCTTGACGCAGCGGGGGAGTCCAATTATGGAAGCCTTCGTCGTAACCCGGAGGAGACAATCGAGTGCGATTTAGCTTGAAAATAGGAGCAGGTTTCGTTCAATGGGGTTATAAACCACATCTATTCTTGACAATCCGGGTCTGCGGTTTTCTCCGTTGTGTTTCTAAACGGCCAATTTGCCGCCGTCGGTGTGTTTTCGGCCTTGTTTATACTGTGCAGGGCAGCTTGGATCAGGGAAGCAGGCCCGGGCTCCTGCGCGAGTTTAACGGCTGTTTCGGCTCCGGAGTGTGTTTTGTGCAGCTCAGCCCTTTAGCTCACCAAGTAAGTCGAAATCCTGACACAATTTAATGTTGATTTACCGGCAGAAAATGGTCTTTGTGTGGGTTTTTTTTCGTGGTGGCACGACAAAGATGTCAGTTTGCTGTTATTGTTAGCCGTTAGCGTGACGGCTCCAGTCTTCTGTGTTGAGCTCTTTGCTAATGCTAACGGCTAATACTCGAGCTAACGATGATAATAACTTACGTAAATGTGTTATATTTGTACGTAAGTCAAATTTTACATTTTACGCAGTGACATGGATAAACCGCCTGATTTGTGTCACCTCCACTAGCGTGTTTTAGTTGTGTTTCCATTAATTCTTCGGCTAGCATCCTGTCAGCACTGATAGCAGCATCTTAGCTCCATCAGCTTAGCTCTTGTTAGCCTTGTTTTGTCAAGAGTAACTGACTGAGGAACTGTGTCGAAAGCTGATAAAACTACTCACACCCATCTGCGCTGCTTCTGTAGCAACCATATAATAAAATGGAGATTTAAACAGTGAAAACATTTGATGGGTTTCTTGCGAGCAGAAAGCTCAAGAGGCCGATCTTACGTGGACTAATATTTATTAAAATAATGAAGTAGTTAAAGGATAGGTTCACAATTTTTAAGTGTGTTTTTAAACCAACAGTCAGGTGTCCACATGAACAGTGAAAGAGGTTTTTCTCCTGTTCATACTGGCTATTAAAAGATCACTTACAAATGTGCTTTCAGTGTAAATGATGGAGGACAAAATCTACAGTCATTTAGTGCAAAAATGCATTTAAAAGTTGATGTGCCACATTTACTTTAGTATCAAATTCCCTCCTTGTGTTTCCCTGTTGAGCTGGGGTGGAAGTATAGTAACAAAAAGAGGGACTTTGGCACTAAAAAGACTGTAATGTTGAAAGATATCTACTTGATTTGACTCATTTGGACGCTGAAGCTTCGTATTAGCTTCAATTAAAGTTTTAAATACATTTCTGCACAGATGGAGGACTGTGGATTATGAAGCAATCGTCTAATGGTCAGAATGAACAGGAGGAATGATTACAGCAAGAAAAACATGTTTCAATGTTCATTTGGGTGCCTGGTTGTTAAAGGAGCACTTATAAATTGTGAACCTGCCTTTTTTTTCATCTGATATGTGAAGATGAAACCGTCTACTGCTGCTCAGCTTTTAAACCTGAAAGATAAATATATAGATCTTGTTCAAAAGTCAACAAAAAGGTTAATGTGAAGAAGTCTGTTAAATATGTATCATCTCTCCCTCGTCTTCTTGTCTTAGAGAATATGACCCAGATGCAACAATGACATCCAGATTTGGTAAAACCTACAGCCGCAAGGGAGGAGAGGGCACGTCCAAGTTCGACGAAGTTCTGTCCACCAAGAGGGGCACCCTCAGCACCAAATGGGGTGACACCACCTACAAAGCCAAGGTGGGATCCAAGCGCGCCGGCGCACCCAAGAACGACTCTGTCCTGGAGGTTTACAAGAGACCCCGTCCGTGCGGCGACGGCTTGGAGGATCCGTTCGGGTTCGACAGCGACGAGGAGTCCAAGCCGGTGTCTTCTCGCAGCGGCAGCAAGTCGTCCCCCGCCAAACCGTCCTCAGCGGAGCCTCCCCAAGCGGAGAGGCCGGGTGTCTCTCTGGACACGGGGAGCAGCAGGTCCAGCCTCCAGGGAGGATTCCACGCCATGGCGTCCGCTCAGAGTGTGCCGTGGCTGAGCGGTGACAGGAACCAGTCCAGGGTGGTGGAGGACACAGCCCAGTTCTTCAACAGCAGCAGCAGTGCGAGCATAGGTAACGCAGAGTTTGAAACCTTTAAGTTGGGATTGATCAGCAAATGGTTTGATTGTTTAGTATGAAAATGTCAAAATAATGCAAATATAACAGATTCAAAATAAACAAAACCCCAAAGATATTCACTGTAGGTTTATATGAAAAAGAATAGTGATGTTCCTGTTTTTATATAACTTTTATATTAATTTATAACACAAGATTGAAACCTGATATATTCTTACAGTGCGGTGACTCTTGCCTGTCACTGAGCAAGCTCAGACGTGACGTCGTCTTTTTTTCCTCTGTTTTTATTTTTGAATATCTTTTTGATAAAATGGAACAGCAAAAACGTCTCCTCGAATCCGTTGGCTGAACGGACGCCAACTCTGAAAGGCTCCTCTTGAAGTTATCCATCAAAATATAACCACATCTGGGCAGGATGAACGCGTCACGAGTCCTGCTTTTCATTCAAAAGGAACCAAAAACAAATGTAGATGGACTGATACAAAGGCTCAGCCCTGCTGCATCCGGAGGCTTGTGTTCACCACACACATTTTTTTTTATTCAAAACAAAACTCCTACAGAGAAATAAAGCATTGTGAATCTGCTGACTCCTCTGGGTCTCCACCAGAGCAATCGCCGTCACGTACCGCTCAACTCTGCTTTGTATAAGATCATTTTAAAAGCTTCAAGAACAGCTGTTACCTGCTCATTGTCTCTATAAGTGCTTTAGTTTTAGATCGCAGAGATTTCAGAGGAGAAATTAGTCTTCCTGGTTTCTCTGCTCACAGCCGGTCGCTGTCAGTGTCGTCGCTTTCAGCTTGACTTGTCCTCAGCTTTCCGTGACCGCTGCTGGCCACCTGCCAGAGACGCGAGCCACTCCAACAACGCTCCCAACGACAAGCTGTGCCTCAGTGAGCACTCGGGCTTAGAGTGACGTTTTCTACAGCGTCGGGGACACCGAGCCAAGTCGAAGGGAGGGAAGCCAGCGCGACACCGACGTTTCAACTGAAACACTGTGTTATTTGCTTACTAAGGCCAGGCGGTATTGACTCAGTAAATATGACAATCCTCGACCAAATAACTCTTCGATAAAAATTGTGCCACTGCCGCAGAGCTGACTGCTTTCAGATTGATATCCAAGAAGATTTTTTTTTTGAGAAACGCATCATTTTACTCGGCTAGAACAGGAAATGAAATGATATAATCTATGCCCTGCAACTGATTAAACCTGAGAAAAATCTAAATTAAAGGGGACCTATTATGCTTTTTGTGGTTCTCTGTTATTTAGACACTGTTATGATGTCAGATATCAATGTTAAACAACACAAGAACCATAAGTTGAGCTTCATCTTCCTCTCTTCAGATTTGTCGCAAATGCCTGTAGCCTGTAGCCTTGGTTGCTAAGGTTGTCGCTACCGCATCTCCATACGTTGTTTGCGTCACGTATTTCTGATCAGATTCGGCTGTGACTCAGTTTCCTGAAAGCTGACCAATCAGAACAGAGCGGGGCTCATCAGGAGGCGGGGCCTTAAAGAGACAGGAGCTTAAAACAGCCTGTTTCAGACAGAGGCTGAACTGAGGGGCTGCATAAAGGACCAGTAGAAGATAAATTAAGAGTTTTTTTTTCAACTGTGAATCATGCAAAGCTGCTCTAGTGGGGATCCAGAATAAATATAGAGCATAATAAGTCCCATTTAAGGTATTGTGCTCTATATTATTATATTAGCCAGCTGCTCTACATACAGCTACGTTGATGTAACAGCCTTTTCTTTCTGACCTTTTTTTGTGTGTGTGTATTAATTTCTTTCTTTTCTATCTGATCTCTAATCAAGTCTGTAAATGTACAAATATAATTAAGAGCAGTGAGTTCATACTGAGCTTCATTTATAATTAATTTTTACATCAAATGCTTGCTTTGTTTTGATGACTCATAATTACAGAGTCCAACATCTTTACATGATGTTTTTGAAGTTAAATTAGAACAAACTGTGTGTTTTTTTTTTTTTTTCTTTTTTCACACCATAATCTGCATTAAAGGAAAATCCTGAGGAAAAATCAGCAGGATCCAGATTGAGGCCAATCCAGTCCGGCCATGTTTTCGATTGGCTAAAGCCAGATCTATTTTCTGATCCTCAGTCTGTTTACTCCGGATACACACTAGCTGTCAAAATCACCTCATTGTCCTACTTTTTTTTTTTTTTTTTTTATAAAGACTGTGCAACTGTTTCCTCATGCGGTGCTGAGAGTGAGAGTGAGAGGGAACACAACAGAGCAGCACAAAGCAAACCCGGCGAGTTTAGTTAATGATACGACGGCAGGTTGACGCAGAGCCGCGCCGGCTCGAAGCGGCCGGCGGTCACTCTGCCTCGATGCGAGTGTGACGTCTCTCAGGTGGACTCTTAAGCGCTGCTGCTGATAGTGAAGTGCTTTTGAACTGATGGAAACGAAGAGAAGCTGTCCAAGTCCTGCACACAACTTCTCCATACAGACTGCAGCCATTCAATCTTTTGGGAGGGGGGAGAGGGGGGGGGGTGTTGTTGACGGAGTGGGTGGTGTGTATATCCTGCAATGGTCTGTCCTGCCGTCTGTGGCCGTTTTTTATGAGAACATATTTAGGATTAGACTAATTCTCAAAGGGGGGCTTTCCAGCGTGGAAGCTCATCAGTCCGGTACTAAACCATCATAAACACACCCACCCTCAACGCCCCCCACGCCGCTGCAGCCGGTAGCGTGTCGCCATCTCCTCTGGATGTGATAAGGCCTGATACTCAGCGCAGCGAAGCGGTCGATGGATCGGGATCGATCAGGCTTCGCCCGCCAGCTTAGACTTGGAGCTAATTTTCTAAAAAGCTCAGTTGGACCCAAAAACCTGAGACAAGACGATAAAGTTCTGATTAGAGAAAGAGCAGAGATGTGCAGTTAATGTTCAGTAGCTGTTATGTCGATCAATCTGTTGCTTTTCTGGAGTTATGATGATGTGCCTGAAGATTAAGGCTTATTTTCCAGATTAATCTATGAGTAGTTTAGTCTATAAAATGTCAGAAAATGGCAAAAAAAAAATATGTTGACACTATGTTAATACTGTTTCCTAAAGTTAAAGATGCAACCTAAAATGTTTTTTTTGTCCCGACCAGAGAAATTTAACATTTTTTCCCCCTTTTTTTAAAAAAAATGGCGAACCGATTCATCGATTTATCAGAAGAGTTGGCGATTAATTTAATAACTGACAACTAAAAGATGAACCGACGGATCATTTTCTCTGATCAGCACCCATGGAAGAGAGCGTGAAGGAGTGAGAAACGTCCTGCTTTGCAGATTTGTTGCACTTGTACTCTTGTCAACAAAAGCTTCAGAGAGAGAGAGGAGAGGAAAAAATAAACCACATCTCTTGTGTAGAAAAGATACAGACAGATACTTTGATGCTACATTGTGAAGCAATTTCCTGTCGTTGCTCAGAGTGACGAGTCCGGCGTCGTCTCTCCCGTTTTTCTGTGATCTGTGGAGGCAGAAAATGTGCTAATAACCAGAGCGCCTGTGTGTGTGTGTGTGTGTGTGTGTGTGTGTGTGTGTGTCGCCCCCCTCTTTTTGATTTCCTTAAAGAATTAACGCCAGCTGCTAATATAAACGTTTGATGAAGCTCGGTTGGCAGTTCCAGCTTATATATATGTGTGTGTGTGTGTGTGTGTGTGTGTGTGTGTGACCTGTATTCAGTGAGTAAAGGTGGTTTCTGAAATGGTGCAATCATTATGTACACCATCTTTCTGTAGAGCAGACTGTGGGAACCATAAACCACATTTGGGGCACACTGGGTATCTCTCAGGTTGCAGCTCTACTCCAGTATTTATCTGTTCGTCTCAGCAAACACATTGTAAACTATAATGAAATACAGCATATTAATTTAATGTCTTTTTTGTTCACCTTTTGTATCGGAGCATCATTTATTCTTTATTTGCTGACATTTCTTCTAATTTTATATCATTTTAAATGGAATATTTTCATGTTTTTGACAGTTGGTCGGACAAAACGAGACATTTTGAAGATGTCAGATTGAGCTTTGGAAACTTGTTTTCTGACATTTGTTTAAAACCAAACAGTTAATCAAAGAAAAATATCAACAGAGGACTCGATAATGAAAATTATTACTTGTTGCAGCCGCCAGTGAACATTAAAATAACTGTAAATATCATAACTTGGACGTCGTCTGTATTGTCTTTGTCTGTGATCCTGTGGGTTTGTATTGAAATCTAGAGGTCGGTTAGTTGTACACATTCATATTTTCTTACTTATTAACTAGAACTGACATCTTTAAAAAGTATAAAGTTAATAAAAACAAACTTTTTCTACCAGTTTATGATTTTAAAGTATTAGTCCGTTTGATTCTGACTCTCTCTTCTCCTCCGTCTCCAGGGAAACCTCAGCAGAGTTCCTCGTCGTCGGAGAACCAGCACAGCTACTCGTGGTACCAAAACGCGTCCGAGAGCGACAGGATGCCGCTGGCTCAGACCACCACCCTGAAGACGGGTTCCAAGGCCGAGTCCACCTACGACAACTGGGACGCCATCATGGGTCTCCGTCCACCCTCGCCCAGCCAGGAACCTCGTAACCCCGCCCCCACGCTGTCGTGGGCCACGGCGGACGTCGCCGCGGGCAGCCGTGACCCGGTGCAGACCCGGCGAGAGAAGAAGCCCCCCTCTCCTCCGCGGCTCCAGAGCCCCGGCGAGAGGGAGGACCTGGGGGGCGACTCGGACTTCCTTGTCGAGACGTCGGACTACTCCCAGACCTCCTCCTCCTCCTCTTCTTCGTCACTTGTAAGAAACACTAACTGTCGGACGTACAGGAGGCCGAACAAAGGCAAGGCCTCGGACTCCGGCGCCTTCGCCAGCACCGTTTTTGGTGCAGATCTCCCCAAATCCACGTCTGACGGCAGTAATAAGACGACAGGCGGCGGCGGAGGCGGAGGCGGCGGCGGAGGGGGACGGGGCAGGACGAGAGACTACACAGTGCTTCACCCCTCCTCCGTGTCGATGTGTAACGTCACCATTCAGGACCGAGGGGTGGAGGAGTTTAGCGGCGACGCGGCGCCCTCTAGCGGTAGCAGTAGCGCCGGTTCGGGCAGCACGACGGAGCTAGGAGAGGCGGGATGGCAGCGGAAGAAGACGGAACAACAAAACACGAGGTAGAACAACACGAGGTGGCGGGGGGGTTGACCCTTTTTCTGAAATATCGGAGTGTGACCATCGTGTCTTTATTTCTCTTAGCAACCATTCAACTTCACTTTTCTTCTTGTGTAAGGGCGCCGCACGTAGCCGCCGTGTTTCCGGTTTAACAGGTCGAAACGCCGCGGCTACGCTATGCTAACGATGCTAGCCATGCATGCTATCTAGCTGCGAGCCACCATGCAGGCTGGGGGGGGAGAAAAAACGATCCGTTACGTCTTCTTGTATCTACGGGTTGTTTTGAAAACACAAGCTGCTCTCAGGCCGCTGGGAGCTGCGAGCAGCCCCGGCCGGGTCTATTCAGGTTATCGGTGAGATCTGCATCCTTTAGTCCGGGCGGTGTGGGTGGACGGCAGCGGCCTGACAGAGCCTCTGTCTGACACACTTAGAAGTTTGGTTTAGTCAGTTTGCATAAAATCAAAAAAAAAGTTGAAGCTTGCACGCTGGAGATAGAGACCGGCGTAAGCGGAAACTGGCCCAGGAAGTGAAACGGTGTGCAGGAGTTTTTCACTTTTATTTTGTTGAATGAAAGTAATTTGAACGCTCATCATGATCTGAAACCTGTGTGCAGTGTGCCAACGTTAATTTGTCCGTTACTTTTAATGATTTGATTGTGTTTATTTTTCATTGAACTTGATTTTTCTATAGTTTTTGTTAAGTTTCTTGTTTTCTAATGTCAGTGGGTCAGTCCATCAGTTTGATCTAATCTGAATTATTCAACAAATATCACTTTGATTGCTGTGAAACTTTATACTCTCAGCTATCAGCAGGTCAAAGCTTTTACTCATCCAGTGAAATATTTCAACATTTAGAAGACACATTTCATTTTTGTGTTGTCATTGTGAGCATTTAAGCTGCAACACACTGCAAGTACAACCTCACACAGCAGCTAGCACCTTTTTAAATATTGTTGTAACCCTTTTAAAAGCTTTATTCAAACCCACAGCGTCTCACTTTAAGTTCTAGTTGAGATCCCAAAGTGTCCAAAAACACTAAATATGGCCTGAAATTTTTTTGGGGGAAAACATGTTTGAAATGATGCACAGAACATGAAGACTGTTTATATTTGATGAGTGTAAACATCCTGCAGTGTCAGTGAAGAAATATGAGTACAAACTCTGTGTTCATTCTCTTCAGACTCTGTGTGGAATCAGATTTTTTTTAGAACTTTTTAAAGCGAGTTCATCGGAAATAAAACGGAAAGCTGTTTGTCAAGTAGTTAAATTTTTATTGTAGGAGTTTGATGAAACCAGAAGCAGATGGTTTGGTGAACATTTGCAGATATGAATCTTCTCACTGACACAGAGGACAGATTATCATTTTCTTAAAAAAAAACATTTTTAGAGCTTTTTCTTTGACTTATTTTCATCTCTCAGCAGGTTAAAGCAGCGTTTCATTTTAGTTTTACTTCAGCGTTCAAACCGAATCTTATATACAAGTTTTTTTTTTTTGAATTGTTGCAAGTTTACTTTCATTACTTGGGATGAAATGAACAGATTAGTCTCTCCAACGGGGAAGAATCTCGTGTAAATATTCATTAACTTCAATTTGGAAACTAAAAAAATACGCTTGACAAGTTTAGACAGGAACCTGAGTGCATGACATTTTAAATTTATTCCTACTTTTCTAAAACTTGTAAAAGATTTTCTGACGTTTTTGTTGGTCTTTGTCGCCTCCGCAGGTTCAGGCAGACTCAACCCAAATCAAAGAAGGACAGTAAGCTGGACCTGTTCGGTTTCGAAGACGCGGACACCCACCAGGAGGAGAACAGCTCCGACAACGCAGACGGCGGCTCCAGTTACAAGATCAAATACTTCGGCTTCGACGACATGAGCGACAGCGACGGCGCCGACGACGACGCCGCCCCTAAAGACAGGAGGAGGAAGGCCAAGAAGGCCGCTGTCGCCAAGGCGATCCCGGCGACGACCGTAGAAGAAACACCGACCGACGACAACTCGCCGGATCCCTTCGAGAGGTTCGAGAGTCGAGAAAGACCGACGACGACGACGACGACGACCAAGGAGAGCAAGAAGAACTCCGAGAGGCGGGATAGCAGGATAAGAGCAGGTTAATACACACACACACACACACACACACACACACACACACACACTAATACACACACACTTCCTGTTGAACATCTTTCTCCTATAGAGGGAGAAACTAAACGCACTTGTCAGTCTTCCTTACGTTCCGACGAAGACGCCCGAGCGCTGATTGGTTTAGACAGGAGAGTGCGATGGTTAGGATAAAAAGATCAGGGGCAGAGCCAATCAGGGGCAGAGCAGCAGCGGGTCTTTACACAAGGCATGCTGGGTAAGCATGACAAGAGCACTCAGCGTCTCCCCTGCTGTGGCACACATCTTAACGACAGCACTATAATATAAACTATAATGAAAATCACATTTTAATTATGTTTTTAGAATGAAAACACTTATGGAAAAGGCTCGTCACAACACGCCAATCACTCATTTCCTCTCCCCGTCAGTCGGCTCAGGTGAGGTCGATGTAGTCAATTAACTGATAAAGACTGAAAGCATGTTAGTTCCTGAGGGGTTCATGTTACTGTATGACAGGCGCCGTCGTGTAATGTCAGAACACAAACTCAACCAAGAGGAACACGATGACTAGAAGGTCCAGGGTTCGGTTCTGATAGATGGATAGATACTTTATTAATCCCTGAAGGGAAATTCAAATTGTCCATAGCTCATCCAGTTATAACAAAACAAAAAACAAAAACTATCCAGTCAGTTCAAGGAGCTGAAGAGTCTAATAGCCGCGGGGACGACTGCTGCAGCTCCTCCTCTGTCGTTCCAGGCGGCAGTGGAGAGGATGTCTGTTGTTATTCATTACAGCATTCAGTTTGTTCAGAGTTCCTCTCTCCACCACCGAGCTTAGAGGGTCCGGTCTCCTGCCCAGCACTTTTTTTTGACAAGCTTGTCTAATCTCTTGGTGTTTTTGTCAGTAAGGCTGCCTCCCCAGCACACTGCAGCAAAAAAAAGAAAAAAAAGAGCGCACTGGCCACCACTGTGTGATAGAACATGGTTATCATCTCCACACACACACACACATCGAAGGACCTCGGTGTCCGCAGGAAGAACAGAACCTTCCTGTAGAGAGCGTCGGACCCCTAGATATATATAAGTGTGCACCACTTCGATGTCCACCCCACAGAGGGGGGCTCAGACCTGCGGAAATCCACGATTGAGGTGTTCAATTGAAGGCGGTTTTGTCGACTCCGTTCACTGAAGGCTGTTATTAGATACCTGCTATGTGTTAAAGTCCAGCGCTGCTTCCTTTTTTTTTTATTATTAACAAAGAGCGATGTAGAAAATGTTCAAGCTTGCCTTTATTATCCCTAACTGTCACTTTTTTACTGGTTAAAATGACAAACATCACTGGCAGCAGATCGTATCAGCTGCCTGAAGCTAATTAACATGAATTCTGTAACAAAAAAAAAAAAAAAAATGGCCGTTTGTCTTGTTAACGGGCCAATAACGCTGTTCTACAAACCTGAGAGGAAACGTTCTTCAATAAAGCAGCAGAGCGACGAGGAATCAAGCTGCTGAGTCACATCACAATCTCCAAATTAAACTTTTATCTGTATGGTTTTAATATTTCGATAGCAGTGCAGAGGCTTCTTCTATATTTGCAGCAAGTAGGTCATAAAAGATAAGAAGAAGAAAAAAAAAAAGTCAGACTAAGCTGTTCTTTCCGTGTTGGATACAGATGAAACATTTCATATTATATGCTGCTCATTTCATTTTCAGGTTGTAGCTACTCATTTATGAATCCGGCTTTCTTATGAATATATAGAAACCTGAACCCGATGAGACATGATAAGGGATTCAAAAGGATTCAGGTTCTGTTCCTGATCTTTTAGATGGTTCGTTCGGGACGCTGGAGTCTTGACAGGGTCCAGAGTTTTGTGTAAAAAGTCACTAGTACGAGGAGGTTTGGACTGTTGATGTGCACGCAACACACCCACACCAGCACTGCTCTGTTTTTACCCCCCCTGTACCAGCGTACACTATGTACCCATCGTCACACACACACACACACACACTTAGCGTGGTGTCCTGACAACACTAACAGACACTTATCTCCTTCCTTATCTCCTCTTGGCTCGTCCTCAACAGCCAATCAGTGTGTGTGTGTGAAGGGACAGCGAGAGAGTGAGCTGTGTTTATCTGGTCTGAACGAAACTGAAAACGCTGAACTTGTGTTTATTTAACCCTTTATTCTGCCTCACTGGAAGATAGACAGGCAACAACAATGAGTACGCACTGCAAATGTATATAATATTTCACCCTAAAGACAACTTAAGACTCCTTAAATCAACCCAGTGACTCTCTAGACCCCAAAATAAAGGCACAAACAATTCGATTTTCAAACCATTTCCATTTTAAAAATCAGCAAGTATCTGCATTCAGGATCTCATTGTGACTTAATGCATCACGTCCTTCATATTAGACACAGCACTTCCTGAGTAGTGGAGCAGATGATGATGATGATGATAACTGTATTTGTGCCCTTTGATGCAAAGATGCAGCTCAAAGTGCTTCACAAACAGGATTAAACCAACGTTAGGCTGGAAAATGAAAATAAACAGGTATGAGGAAAACATTAAAAACAATATCAGTAAGAGAAATGGATATAGATACCAAATATTAATTAATTATTGGCCAGATAGAGCAAGTAAGGCTGCAACTAACAATCATTTTTTATTACCGATTAACCTGCAAGTTCTGTTCTCGATTAATCAATTGATCATTTTGTCCTTAAGAAGTGAGAAAATGGTCAAATAAATAAATATGTTTTTTTTTTAAACTGATCAACAGTCCAAAATCTAAATATTCAGTTAAATGTCACTTTTTGACCCTGAAAAGCTTCATAACGTCACATTTGAGAAGCTGCAACCAGCGAATATTTAGCATTTTTCTTGCAAAAAAAAAAGACAAAATTTTTTAAAATGGTTGCTGATAAATTTTCTGTTGGTCAACTAATCAATTAATCAACTAATTATTGCAGCTGTAACAGCCGAGGAGTTTGCAGTAGGAGTTATAAATGAGTAGGATATCAGCTGCTCTATGAAATATAGTCCATATACGTCAGTACCGCCCACACAGCAGCGCTTCTACTTTTTGTTCCAAAGTAAATGACACCAGTAATCCCAGTGTATTCATCCTGACTGACTGGTTTGTCCACAGAGGTCCTGGACTTCTCGGAGGACGGTCTCAGGGTGGTGGCCGGGGCTCCCAGGAGGCCTCCTCAGGGCAAACAGACCGAGAAGAACCCCGACTCCCTCAGGAGGATCTTCAGCGCACACAAGAAGGTTAGAGACACACACACACACACACACACACACACACACATCGCAGCCAGGTCACATGACTGCTGTGTGATGACTGTTAAAGTGTTGGCTAAGAGTTCGTGTCACACCCTCTCACTGTGGGAGTGTGAAAGAGCTCTGAAATAAAAAAAATGGATGTGCTGTGAGTGTCTCAGTAGGAAGTGAAAGACAAACCAGAGCTGTGAAACACTGACGGACTGTCAGATCATCCAGATTAATCTAGGACTGGTGTTACTGGTATTTTTGAACTGATCTACTAACAGATATTGTGTGTGTGTGTGTGTGTGTGTGTGTGTGTGTGTGTAGCCTGATACGTCTTATTCCTCTGTGCTGTGGACCCTCTGTTCTCACTGCTGCTCTGTGGATTAGGCTGCATTCACACGCTAGTCGTCCCGTTCATTTGGATGAAAGTTGAGCCAGAGTCGACCTGACGTCACGCTGCGGCGGCCAATCACGTAGGTCGGTGATTAGACTGGAAGACAAAAAGACCAGAAGAAGAACAGCGTTGTTTATTTAGCATGTAGCATTTCAGCGTTCTGCTTTGGACCGAAGATGATTGATTGATATTATTTTGTTACGAAGATGAAGGAGGAAAAGGCTCATTGCCTCTTTGAGGAATTCCCCCGAGCTGCACAATCTTATACGAGTGCTTCTTCTTTTTCTTCTTCTCTTTCGTTGTTTGATGGCGGTTGTGTTTTACCGCCACCTTCTGGACCGGGAGGATTAACAGCCCCCGTACTCACACGCCCACAAATCCGCTCTGACCCGCTGCGATTTGGTCGCATCGCTGGATTTAGTGTGAATGCAGCCTTAATCCGCCACTGAAAATAGTCCCTGATAAACGCACTATTTGCTCCTGTTTGAGTAACTATATGTTTGAACTATTTTTCAAAGCTTTACAGAAGTCAAAGTAATTTGTTTGCTTTTGGTGTTTTTTTTATGGGATTTGTTGCCAAGAAGAGAAAAATATAGAATAACACCAGACTGATATTTTAAAACACCGTATACAGATTTTAATTCTTATGTATTTTTGGACTTTTTTTGCACAGTATAGCAACATTTTCCAGGTTTAAACACACTTAAGTTAAAAAAAAAAAAGTGCTCAAACCTGCGGCCACGGACAGAAAACGGTCAACCTTTTTGATTTTACAGACAAAGTAGTGAAGACCAACTAACATTAGATGATAAGATATGATTCAACAGATCTTCCTACACGTTTCGATTTTATTCGCGTCGGTCAAACAAATCAACGTTTAGACGTACAAAAACAAAACGCATCAATACATTTCTTCATAACACTTCTTTACTACTCACGCACAACTTCATTTTTACTGCCTTTGCAAAAGCCGCCTTGTTTACCTCTGAACAGCTAAACCGGATAAACATGTCAAACTTGAACTCAGCCTCCCGACAGAAGCGCGGTGAGTCATAGCGAGCTGCGTTTCGACGTCTAAAAACATCAAATAAATGGCAAAAAAAACAGTCTTTTAGTACGAGGGTGCATCTGGGTCATTACATGCATGTGCACTTGTCAATCGGCAACTGTAAAACATTCCTTCGTTAGGCTGTGTTACAAAAGACTTCTGCATGTACCTGTGTGTGTGTGTATGGGACTGTCCACCTACGCCTAGTATGACTCAGTACTCTGTGTGTGTGTGTGTGTGTGTGTGTGTGTGTGTGGGCAGAGCAGAGGAGTTCAGCTCTGGTTTATTCATGGCTGGATGAGAGAGGAGGAATCGAGTCGACTTTGAACATCTCCGAGCGGCTTCTCTTTTATTTATCAGCGCGCTAATGGCCTGTCGCTCCCCGCCTCTCAGACCGGCCTCGCTGGTTAGCAGACTATTGATTTCATAAGCGCCCGGGTGGCTTTTTATAGCGGAGAGAGAGATCAGTGTCTGTGAAATCCAGACCAACGGATGCACGAGTCTTAAGTAACTTTTGAATAACTGTTTTTTTTTTTTAATGAATCATCAGCGTTTCCTACTCGAGGCTGTATTTATCTCACTGCAAATTAAAACCTTAAACATCAGGTGAAATTTGATTTGATTTTATTTTTTTATTCTTTTTTTTTTTTAGCTCTCGTTATGTCGTAGAGGTTGTTGTTGTTAATTAGACCTCAGAGCAGGTCGTAACGAGCTCCGCGAGGCCTCGTTTCATCACAGCGGCTTGTTAAACACGATCTCGTTAGTTTAAGTTTGTCGGCGGCGGTGATGCATGGTTGTAATTAGAATCATTTCTGGACTGAAATTAGTTTTGTAGAATTGGCTGAGAGTTGTAATTCACGCCCTCTGGTGTGTAGATTAGTCTTCATAGTATATTTTTTTTCTTTTTAAATAGATTTCACTGCAGGATGAGATGATTATAGTTTGCAAATAAATGCACTTTGGTTTAATTGGGACGTTTTATAGAAGGATAATAAAGTTTAGGCTAACACAACTAACTTACAAATGTGAGAATTCGTCGCATCACCCTTTTTTTTTTTTTTTCAAAAGCACCTGAAAGTTTCAACAGCTCACATGTGACCCAGCCGGTCGCTGTCAGTCTGCCGGCGTTCTTTTGTGTGTGCGAGTTCGTTCCAAACTGAGGAAGTTGAGTCACCGTTGTTGCTTAAATATTCAAGAGATTGCATCTGGGTCGTGCGAGGTGCACTTTTAAAGCTCCACAGTCCAGAACAAAAAAAAACCCAAATCACCTGAAACATAACAAGTGTGTGTGTGTGTGTGTGTGTGTGTGAAGTAGATCACAGAAGTACAGAAACAACTCTCACGGCGTCGGTGATGTCACGGACGATCTTTTTAAGCGAGCACAGACATGAAGATACGACTTGTTTTGTTTTTGACCTGTCATCATGAAATTAACACTAATGAAAAACAGCTGATACGATCTGCCGCTGGTGATGTGTGTCAGGTTGTGTTTTTTTTCTTCTTTCTTCTCTCTTTCTGATCGACATGTGCTATAAACACGAGACGCTGCTACATGAATGTTTTTGCACATTTTTTACAGATCACAGATTTGATAACGTCAGAGCAAAAAAGCCGCTTACATCGCTGTCACACTGTTGAGAGAAAACACCAGCAGGCTGAGGTGAACGGACCTCATCAAAGTACAGAAAAGAAAGCACTGATTGGGTTTACTTCAGCTGATCCTGATCCATTAAAATACACCCACAAAGCTCTAATGTATGAACGATAGTCGGCGTCATTCCTGCCACATCTGATGATGTGTGAGGTTGGTTTTATTCACTGGTAGAGATCAACCGATCCGACTTCACGCTCTGCTGATTCAGACTGTGATACCAGCTCAGTTTCCGCCAATGCTGCGCACCAATCAATATCATTTTCCCCCCTCAGATCTGTCACTGCGTTGGAATCGCTTTTTTATATAAGCGAGGGTAACATGAGGTCGGGTTTCGCTGTGACACAAAATACTGAGTCAGCAGCCTGCAGTGAATTTAACTGATGGTGTTAAAACTGGGTTTTTTTTTAAAATATATATATATAATGAAACTGAAAAAGAAAGTGTGTTGAGTAACTGAACTGATTCTCATCCAGCATATCAGATCAGTAAAATCCCTTTAATGGACTCCAGATGCTAAATATCAGGAGAGTTTGTTCTCTCTCACCTCTCTGCTCTTCTTACCTTTTTATACATACTCCTTTCATCAGCTGAAAGTCACTTACTTCAGTACATCAGCCGAGGCAGAGATAACTTTGTTCTGAAAAGTTCTCTCTCCTCTCAGCGCCTGAAGGGAACTTTTTTTTTTTTTTTTTTTTTTTGAAAGTGCTAAAGAATAAAGTTAATTTCCTCTGAGCATTAGCAGACACATCGCTCCATAGGAACATAATGTACTTAATGTACTCTGCTTCTCTGGTTTCATTCCCCGACTTCTCACAATAACTTCCCTCCCCTCTCGCTCGAATAACGTGCTCTCTCTCTTTGTCTCCATCACTTCCTCTCAACCGCTTCGTATTTACCCATGACCTCTCTGAATAATATACTCTCTCTCTCTCTCTCTCTGACTCCATCCATCTTCAGGTAACATATTTAACAGTCGAGCTCATTATAAAAACAAAAAAAGGAAGCGACCGTCCTACGGAGGAGTCGTCAAACCTCTTCCCTCAATTACAGTAAACTGCGGCGTCGGCGGAGCCAGAGTGCTGTTAAGTTATTCCGCCGGAGACGCTGCCAGATATCGGATGTTGCCGTAATGACAGCGTTCAGACGGACTCATACGTATTCAGGAGACGGCGTTTGGTTTGTTTGGGGCGAGCGGTTATTACATCCATAACAATGAACCTCTCCAGAGCTCCTGTGTGGCTCTTCTCCCCGTAGCGCCGCTGATTTTTTTTTTTTGTATCGTTTTTGTCAACTCACAAGGAAAGAGAGAAAGAAAGAGAAACTATCTGTGAGGTTCAGACTACAGATTAAAAACCTGACAGGACCAAATATAGGCACGATTTAATCGGTAGACGACAACCAAACCTGCTTCTGGGACGCTCATGACGTCCTGAACATACACTAGGATGATGCAGCAGCGGCGATTTGACTGTGACGTTGACCAGTAGGTGCAGAGCGACACGAAAGAGGAATGATGATGATGATGATGTTGCCGGAGCGGAGGAGAGTTTCGTGGCGCTATGGCAACCAGACAGCCGGTGTCATACACAACGCTTTTGGACGCCATTGTTGGTTTACATTCTTGTTCCTAGAAGTCGGAGTCAGTTGGCTCCCTTCTTCTTCTTCGTGACGTCACGCAGGTCGTGAAAGACGGGAAGCTATAATCGGCGCGTAGAGAAATATGTATGAGTCTTACTATCAGAAACAAAAGATATCAGGTAGTGTGACCCCGGCGTAAGCCTGCTGTCTCCTGGATATTATGATATCTTTAGATTTTAATACTTTAACTTCTTTCTAACTTCTCAAACGGTGAATGATTTCTGTGCACAAGCAGCTGCACTGAAACTAAATAATCACAAGGTTAATTTGACAACAAGCTCACATGTGAGTAATTAGACTAAACCAGCGCTTTATGGCTTTTAGGAGCTGATATTTCTTGTTTTTTCTTCTTCTTTGGTTGCTCCTTTGCCACAGAGAATAAAGTCTAACAGACAAGAATTTAAGGAATTACAACTTTCTTTATTAAATTTCTCGTTTATTTGATTCTGATCATGACTGACAACGTTTTATCCAGAGGTAGTCCTGTGTTTAAAAAGCCTCTATGCAGCAGTTCATCAGAAAGGAACCGAACCGAATCCTGTAAAATCAAAACGCCAAATAATTCATCTACTAGAAATACTTGTTCAGTGTTTATCAGAATCACCTCGGCAGTGAAAAGGCACTTCGCTGTTTTACAGATGCCCCGTGTTGCCAAAACATTTTTTCTTTTTGCACAGCAGGAACACAGCAGCGCTCGCCCACCTCTCTCTCTCTCTCTCTCTCTCTCTCTCGCCCTCTTCTCTCCCATGCTGCTTAGCGGCAGGTGGGCGGGGCGGGTGGGGTAGGTGTCCGTCTGTGTCATTCAGATTACTGTAGGAGGCTTTAATTCGGTGTGTTGATGTTCCAACACAAGCAAAGCTCATCCCCAAACTCCCCTTTTGTCTCTGCTTATTAACCCCCCCTCCCTCCTCCCCTTCCCTCCCTCCTCCTCCCTCCTCCCTCCGCCCTCACCACTCCACTCTACAGCCAACTCTTTTCTTTCTCTCTCTCTCTCTCTCCTGTCCTTCCCTCGTTCCCCCTCTTTTGTTTTTTTTTTCCATCATGGATACCCCGGCAACCACCAACCACAGGTTTGGCAAAAAAAAGAGACGAGCCAAGGATGAAAGCAGCGAGGGTGGACGGTGGTGTGGGAGGGTGTATTTATTTGTTTTTAAGTGTGTATCCTGCTGTTTGATCAGTGTTGGCGGACTCTCACCACTTTAATGTGCGTCTAGTCGTCCTGTTTTCCTTCTTTTACCTCTTTTCTACTTTTCTTTTTTCTCCTTTTATTCTCATATTTCTCCTGATGTTGTCTTTTTATCTCTTCAACTCTTCTCCTTCTTATCAAGTTTATAAGGAAACACTAAACAGAATGAACAAATAATTATTTGGATGTGTTTTAATGTTGACATTATTCACAGGAGGAACACAGGAGCCCGGCGAGATGTGCAATCAAAAACAAACCTTTTAAAATCTTAACAAAATAGACACGTGTAGAGTTAAAAATATAAAAGGCAACACGCAGAGCTGGAATTATTTGTTGCCTAATTGATTCATTAATTGACAAAATCGTAATCTGACGATTTTGAACAACAATTAAGAGTTTAAGTTGCTTTTTTTTTTAAACAAAAACTCACTGTGTCAACTTCAAATGTGAATATTTTCTTCTATGATTATTAAATGTTTTTGTATTTGGGATTTTTGGTCAAACACACAATAACTCAAATTGTAACGAGGTTTTTATAAAGTTTGACATTTTATTGACTGGATGATAAGTCGATGAACGGAGAAAAATATTAATCGATAAGGAAAATAATCACTAGATGCAACGTTAACAACATGTTTTCACTGTGAGGGATAACTGCTTTAACACTGAAGGAAACTGCAACAGGAAGTCATATAATAACATAATAAAAGTTTTTCCCAAGGAGGAACATTTCATCTTCAGGTTTGATCGAACTCTTAAACATTTTTAATTAAGCCAAATGCTCAGTTTCATTTGACGTGTTGCTGGGAAACACGTTTTTTTTTTTCAGCTTCACATTAGAGAGTAAAAATAAAACGAGAACTAGGAAGCTGCTGGGAAATAAGAGACATGTAATCAGCATTAAAATTGAATCAAGGATGCTTCACAAAACTACAAACGTAATTAAGATTAGATGAAGAGCTGTATACATAAATTTAATCCAGTAGGAGTCCTTAACATCGATAGCAGACGAGAGAAAACTGAAAGCAAAAACCAGCAAGGTGATTAAACTTTTAAATGAACCACCAGTGTTTTGTTTTTGCCAGTTTTGACATGTTTAAATGGTTCGGTCCGTCTGACTGGAGACATTTAAACATTCAAGCTTCTAGTTTCAGAGACGTTAATCTGATTTTTTTTTTGTGTGTGTGTTTGTGTTGCAGTCTCCCACCAAAGCCGTGTACAACGCCAGACACTGGACGTTGGACAGTGAGGAGGAGCCTCCTCCATCTTTCTGCTCACGATCACAGGCGGCTCCTGTAAGTACACACACACACTTAGATGGCTACGTAAAAAATAAAACAACATCAGACAATCTCAATATAAAACACGGCTTCAAATGCTTCATATCATTAATCATTAACCCTCCTCTGTCCCTCCCTTCCAGGCGGGTGTCTCAGCAGGGGGGCCGAGCAAGGAGCCCTCCGACTCTCAGAAGGACAACGGCGTTTTCAAGGCTCCTCCGCCTCCTCCCAAGGTCACCAAGTGTGTCACCGTCCCTACCGACCCCTACCAGGACACCGTCACCACACTCAAATGCCGCAAAGAGCACAAAGAGGTACACAAATATTTCAATTTGAAGCTGCGTGCCGCTTCGTACCAACGACGCCTCGGCAGAACTTAAGTAAAAACATATTAAGGCGTCCTGGCGGTTTATTACATGTTATTACATCATCATCCCAGGTTCAAATCCAAGCGGACCTTTGTTGCAGTTTGTTATTAAAACCGTGATAATAGTTAGTTGCGGTCCTAACCCCCCCCCCCCCTCCCCCCACCTTTGTTTTTTTTCAGCTGTATACAGTCGTCCAGCATGTGAAGCACTTCAACGACGTGGTGGAGTTCGGAGAGAACCAGGAGTTCACCGATGACTTTGAGTATCTGGCTACCGGTCTGAAGAGCGGACAACCTCTCAACACACGCTGCCTTAGGTAAGAAGCGCCGCCAGCTCGATGCCGACTGCCTCGAACTGTAGCCGAGTTGTTTATTGAACGTGGTTTTTTTTTTTTTTTTGTCTCCAGTGTGATCAGCTTGGCCACGCGATGCGCCATGCCCAGCTTCAGGATGCACCTCAGGGCCAGAGGGAAGGTGGCTCAGGTCTTTAAAACGCTCAACGACGCCCCGCAACACCCGGTGAGGATCTGACAGTCAGATGAGAGCCGGACTGTATCCCTAAAAACTGTTTTAAGATGTTTAAAACCTTTTAGAAACTCAACAATATCTATATAAAAACACTATAAGCTCATCTAGGAATAACACAAGTCTGAGGCCTCCATCAGATGTGTGTGCTAAAATTAAACTCTTCATAAAATAAGCTTGAGCAAACTCATGAAATAGGGTTGTAGCGGAAGAACAATTAATCAGTTTATTGACTCTTTTTAAATAAATCTATCCTCTCCCGTCTGCAGAACCTGGCTCTGTGTACGGCGTCTCTGATGTACATCCTCAGCAGAGACCGGCTGAACATGGACCTGGACCGCTCCTGTCTGGACCTGATGATCCGGCTGCTGGAGCTGGACCAGGACCAGGCGGGCGGCGCCGTCATAGACTCGGCCAGTCAGCTGAGCGCCAGGGAGATCGCCAAGATGAAGGAGAAGATCAGGAAGCTGTGCGACACCGTGCACAACAAGCACCTGGACCTGCAGAACATAACGGTACGGAGAGTCCGTCCTGCCGTCCGTCCCCGTTTTCAAACCGACGCTGCCGTTTTCGTGTGAATATTCGAGACTGAACTGTTTTTATTGTTGGGGTGGAAAAGCTTTGAAACAGCGTTTACACTTGCACTCCTCTCCACTGAAACCTCTGACTAATGATATTCTTTCAGCAGCTCTTCAGTCGGGGTGACTCACCGCCACCCACAGTGATTCCAGATATTTCTAGCAGCTTCACTTGGAGCTTTTGAGCGATCTTAAACACCCAACAGTTAATATCACATTTTTGTTATCAGTCTCAGAATCAGAAAGCTGCTGTTTTACGCCAGCGTTCAACAGAAATCCATCATAGAAAACAACCCAGAATGCACTGCTGCACAGTCACAATATATCATAAAATAACTGGAATGTGTGTGTAACAGCACAGACTGAGATGTAACCTGTTTCTTTTCCCCCTCCTCTCTTTCTCTAGACGGGTCATTTAGCCATGGAGACGTTATTATCTCTGACTTCGAAGCGAGCGGGAGACTGGTTCAAAGAGGAGCTCCGGCTACTGGGAGGACTGGACCACATAGTAGATAAAGGTTATACATTTAAAGATATTATAAAGATTTAAATTGTTTTATTTGCGTTCAGTTTACATGGAAGAAATGTCTTATCATCCGTCTCAGCAGCCAAACATCTCCTATAAATCTTCCCAAAACAAAAAGCCGACTCAACTTATCGGCTTCAGACAACCAAAAACGAATCAGGATTTTTCTGTTGGGTTCTTTTCTTCAAGGCAATGAGACACAAAATAAAATTCATTCTCGACAACACAAACGTTGTTCTTAGGGGAAACTTTTATATCTGCCTTCCTCCATCTCCAGCAGTAAAGCACCAGTTATTAACTGAGCACACAGGGACCTTTTTCCTTCTCTGCAAATTTAACTTTATTTATGGTTCTGTATATTAATCCTCTTTTAATTTGAATGCAGTTTCTTAATTTTGGTTTCTTGCAAGTATCTCTCTTCTGTTGTTCCTTTATAGACCTTTTTAATAGCTTTTATCAGACTGTGTTTATGTTACACTGCAAGTTATTCCTGCAAATAAAATTCACATCGTATTGCAGCCACCTTTCTCCACCGAGGATAAAACTACGTGCTCGATCCTGGTTAAACATCTTTTTTTTTTTTTATTATTGTTTTTTTCCTCTGCCAACTGAACAAGTCGTTTCCACAACCTCACCGTTTCACCTCTCTGCTTTACAAGACAAGACTCCCGTCCCGTATCACCTTCAACAGCTCACTTAGCAGTAAATTTATGCACCCTAAGAAAACACCTCATGGCTGGACTCTGGATGCCGTTAACTCTCCGGGGCATCAAAAAAAAAAAAAAAACCCCACACCCCTGCAGCATAAAATGAAATTGAGCTGACCATTGAATCATAAAGTTTAGTGAAGGCTGAAAAAACTAAGGTCAGGACACAGTTTCATTTTATTCATTACAGACCCTGGCACTCTTCCTGCTGATTCTGCCACTACTTTTAATTCCCTCTGCAAAGCACATATTTTAATTAAAAGCCAAGACATGTAGAAGAGCTTCAACGACACTGCTCCAAATTTAAATATACGCTTGTTCTGCCCTTCTCGTTGCTTTCTGAAATGTATAATCTGTGCTTTTATCACTTTTTACATCATAAAATCAGAATAACACAACACAGTATCATCAGCATACAACAAAACACTTGGTCTGTTTCATTTCTTACATAAAGAGTAAATAATGAAGGTTAAAGAAGTTGTATTGATTCAAAATAACTCAACAAATATATCAGTTTATATCAAGGATGTTTACTGATTGTCTCCTGTGTGTGTGTGTGTGTGTGTGTGTGTGTTTGTCTTCACAGTGAAGGAATGTGTTGATAACCTGAACCAGGAGGATGACAAGGAGAAGCTGGTGTCGTCTCTCTGGGGAGCTGAGAGGTGTTTACGGGTGCTAGAGAGTGTAAGTTTGACACCGAAGACCTGAAACAGTGAGATTTGATTGGAAACGAGATGCTCTAAGAACATCTGACAGTGTTAAATTACTTATTAACACGTAGCAAAAGATTTGTTTCCCCAAAAATAGATTATTTAAAAAAAAATATCAGACATAAAGTTTCACAATTTAGTGAAATTTTTTCTATAACGACTCAAACCATCAAAGTTTAGTTGAATGCTTCAGACATCTGCTTGTTTATGGTCCTGCTAATGTTACCATTCAACTCTAAATATCTTAATCGGATTAACTCTTCAGCTCCATGAACGCTGCGTGTCTGTGGCCTTGAACCTGAACGATATTTCCTTTTTTTTGTTTTGTACATAAAGAAGAAAATAATGTTTAGTTAGTGAGATGAACTGTGAGGAAAGTTGGTACGTAAGTCAGAATTAGGGGACATTTTCTTTGAGTCTGTGTCCAAGTTGGTCTTTTTTTCTTTTGTTACTTTTTTTAATGGAGTTTTAAAAAGTTGAGTTCTGGTCCTGTGAGGATGTCGACACAAACACCTTTCAGCAACAAAAAAAAAAAGATACTGGAGAGAAGTTAGAATTCTTTTTAACTGCTTATTTCCCTGAAATGTGAAGTTTTATTTCTTCTTTAAGAACATTTTTGACAAGTGTAATTCCAAAAATTATTAAAAAAAAAAAAAAAAAAAAAATACTCCTGTAAACATTAATGGAACAAAAACGTCCTTTTGAATCGTCTTGATTTGTTTGTGTGTGTTTCTTCATACAGGTGACCGTCCACAACCCCGAGAACCAGAGCTACTTGATCGCCTACAAAGACTCATCGCTCATCGCCTCCAGTGCAAAGTGAGCGCACACACACACACACACACACACACACACACAGTCTCGATCTCTCAACCTTTGCCTTTGTCTGGAAGTGTTGAGTATGAACCTGCTCAGCTTCATGTCTGAATATTTGTTCCTTTACTTACTAAACAATCAGAGATACTGAAGCAGATCGAAACCTTCAGAGTGACTCAGCTGCACAACGACACTGTGTGTGTGTGTGTGTGTGTGTGTGAGTGTGTGTGTGTGTGTGAGACTCTGTGTGCCTGCTGGTTATTATGCGTATGAAAATGTCCCTTTTCATAGGGTTTTGTTCAATTTCCTGGTTGTGACATCCTGCCAGTCACAGCGCTGACCTTTTTGACCCCTGACCTTACTGAACTTCTGCTTATTGTAGAGAGGGAGAGAGAAAGCTCAGTCCGGTGTGGAAATGACCCGACCTCACACTCTCTCTGTGTCTCTGTGGGTCTTTGCCCCGAAGTATTTCACACAGATATTTTTATATTTGAATCTGATCGCATTCGGCTGCTAATTGGTTGTAATTCTTTTGTATCTTATCATTAATTAAAAACCCCGACTGATCACTGATCATTCACATGGCTGCACCTCAGTCAGTCGCTGAGCTACAGGAGGCTGCAGAGGGTCTACGAACAATCACTCCTCTTGTTTTATGATTTAAAAATATAATAATAATAATTCTGATTTAACAGCTTGATTCGTCAAACTCAGGTAATAAGATTTATTTAAAAAAAAAAAAAACACCCACACATTTATCTCCAGAAAACTGACTTTGAATTGTATCTTCCAAAGAACTGGAATTATTCTACTTTATTACATAAAAAAAAATAAGTAAATATGGTGCCTCGAGACCAAATTTGCTCCTCTAATTATTCAGGTCAGAGCAAAAGTTATCGTAAAACAAGTTCTTCTCTGTCTTTGGTTTGAGGAACTGGAGGTTTTAAATGTCCGTGGTGACAACCCTGATTAAAAAATAAATAAATAAAATTAAAAAAAAGCAGAAAGAAGCTCGAAATTTTAGCAAAAATGTGTCATGTAATGCTCAGGTTCTACTGTTTGTGTGGCTGATTTTCATATCATGAACATATCGCTTATAATTCAACTATAAAATGTCCCACTCGCCACAAACTGTGGTCATAATTCTGCAGTAACAAAACTTAAAGTTCTTTGTTTGTGTTGTTTTAAAACGATCAATATCGGCCTCACAAATCAAGTATGAGTTGGAACTACATGGCGCTGAATTAATGTACCTTCTCCGCCTCCTTCACCCTCTGTGTGACCGGACCTTCGCCCTTTACAGAAGGTCTGCAGTGAGGGAGGGGTGGAGAGGGAGGGGGGAGGGAGTGAGGATGATGAAGATGAAGGCTGAATGTGTCAACAAAGAGCTGCTGTGTCAGTGGGCGACACAGGCCTCGGTCTGAGCCTTCAGCTGTCCTCTTCTGTTAACTCAATTAACCCCCAAAACCACAGGGTGAGCGAGCGGGCGGGCGGGCGAGAGAGAGAGAGAGAGCGTGAGCGAGCGAGCACCGCCACCTAAACGCTACGACACAACTGAATCTGTGTGTTCACGTTCATCTTCGTCTGAACGGACTCTTAACGCTCCACGTCTTCCTCTTGTATCGTCTCTTTCTTCCTCTCTTTTCTTGTGTTTTTCTTCTTCTTCTTCTTCTCTTTTTACCCAACTTCACTTTTTTTTTTTTTGTTGTTCTCTCGTCTGTTTTTTTTTTTTTTTCTCTTCCTCTCTGTTGCCGTTCACGCTGCCCTTTATTGTTTCAACCCAAACTCACCCCTCTTGCCTCTGAGCGTTTCAGCTGTCTGCAGGACTAATTCAGTGAACCCCCGAACCGCCTTATTAGCCGACACACACACACACACACACACACACTCCCTTTGTGTCACTGACTCTCCTCAAGAAACCAAACTTTTTTCATGACAGACACAATATAGTAGCTTAAATCCACCATCAGGTTTTAACTATTTAAAGTTGGTTGCATGCAGTTTGTGCTGACGCTGGTCCTGGTTAGCGGTCTGTGGTGAAAGCTCACAGTTAGCTGGTTTAACACACTTATATTTTGGGATAGTTGTGGAGATACTCGCACTAAGTCAAAGGAAAAGGAGGTTTGTGTCCAGACACTTATTATTATAGCTCCCAAAGTCTTATTACTGACTGACAAAGGCAAAGTTTTAACCTCACAGAGTCTAAATCCGACACAAAAACAGACTTTAGGAGCAACAATCCAGTGTTTTTTTTCCTTCATTTCATTTGTTGTTTGACACCTGACATAAATATATACTATAAGATGCACACACTCTCATCTTTATTCCAAAAATAAGTTTGTTTTCTCACGATGGAGGTTTGAAGAAAACATACTAAAGAGCCTTCATGAAGTTTTCTCTTAACTCTGATGCTTAGTTACAACATCTCTCAGCTGCAGAAATGAGTTTTTAGCTCAACGAGAAGAAGAAAATGAAAAGAGTTGCTTCACAGAGACTCTTGCAAACTTCTGCTTTATAAAAAGTCAATTATTCCTCTTTTAAACCACAACACTCATTTACTGTCGTTTTCCTCCCTAAACTCTCACTGTGTCACATCCTGTCACTCTTCATAGCTGCTGTTTCCCTTTTTTCTTTTCTTCCTTCATTTCCTTCCTCCCTCTCTCTCTCTCTCTCTCTCTCACTCTGTGTGTGTCTCTCTCTCTCTGTCCTGGCTGGTGCTCAGACTCTGGTTTCTGCTCTGTGTCCAGTCACCGCTGCCATTAGATTTAATCTAGTTATTTACAGCAGGCTGTTGACCTGCTTCACCCCCTTCTGCTGCTGCAGCCGGCCTCCGTGCCCGTGCATGTGCATGTGTGTGTGTGTCTTTTTATTTTCAGACACGTCTTGAATGCTGCCCTGTTTTTTCTTTTTTTTTTTTTTTTTTAATGTGTAGAAAAAGAGAGAGAGGAGTGTCCTGTTCAGACATCTGGAGGTGAATCCAGAGTTTTTTTTTTTCTTTTTTGTGTTGATGATGAGCGAGTGTCTGTAAAATGAGGAGAACAGCAGGTGAACACAATGAATTAAAACACTTAATCATCAGTCTGAATGAAAGTAGAAAGGAAGGTTTAATACAGATGTTTAAAGATGTTTGAGGATCGTGTCGACATGGATCCTTAAATCAAGGCCGGCGTCCGTCCTCCGGTGTCGGACATGATTTTGAAAGATGTCCGAATGTTTGATTGAACCGCTCGTTCATTCGAGCAGCAGCGAGAAGCCGTTTTAGCATGAAAAGTAACTCGATCTGCGTTTCTAACTCCAGCCGTTTCTCCCGTTTACGTGACTGTAATAACAGCGTTTCAGAGTCAGACTTCAGCTGCAACAGTTTCACCACGTTAAGTGAACACACGGCCGCACGCTGCAGGTATTTTATTTATTAAAGGAAGTCAGGTTTTGGTGAGATGTCCTGTGTTTCCCTTTGTTGGTCACGTTGTCAGTGCGGTGCAGTGTTTTGTTGTAAGAGCACCTGTTGAAATCTGCTCCTCTAATCTCCTTTTCAGGGCGTTGAGCAGGTGTGAGGAGATGATCCAGCGTTACAGCAGGCAGGTGAACTCAGGTGACCGAGCCGTGGTGGGCAAAGCGGTGGAGAACTGCATGAGAGCCATCATAGGAGTCCTGCTCAACCTGACGCACGACAACGGTTAGTAAACGCACACAAACACACACAGAGAGAGAGAGAGGGTTGATTTTTCATTCCAGTGGATTGTTACAGATGATCTGTGATTGATGTATGTGTGTGTGTGTGTGTGCAGAGTGGGGCAGCACGAAGACAGGAGAGCAGGAGGATTTAATAGTCACGGCTCTGAACTGTGTTCTCAAAGTCCCGCAGTATCTCCCACAAGAGCAGAGGTTCGATATCCGAGTGCTGGTGAGTATAAAACACACACACACACACTCAAAATATGGATTCTAACGCTGCGGAATAACGTCTGTGAACAATAAGGGCTGCAACTAGAGGTTATTTTCATTATCAGTTCATCTGTCAGTTATTTATTAGTCCTAAAATGTCAGAAAAAGGTGAAAGATGTTGATGACTTGTCTGGTTTTGTCCTGATCAACAGTCCACAAACTAAAGATAATCAGTTTACAATCATAGAAGAGGAAAGAAACCAGAAAATATTCACATGTAAGAAGCTGGAATGAGATTGTTTTGTAGATTTTCTGAGCTGATGTCGGCAGTTTCGGTTGAATTAAACCAGGAACACTTTAATGAACTTGATTGAGGAGAAACACGGAGGCCGCATCTGAAACCAGGCGCCGTCTCTGTTTGTTGTGAGCTCTGAAAGCCAATCAGAGATATTAAACTAATTGGTTCATCAGTTTCAAATCATAACAAACGTAACTAGAGATCTTCTAGTTACGTTTGTATCTCAAGTTTCTGTCTTGTTGCCTCTATCTTCTGTTTGAGAAGACTGGACCTCTCTAAATCTGTCACCCTTTTACTTGTGGAAGTTTCCATAACAACAATGAATCGATTATGAATTTTGTTGCTGAGTAATTTTCTGTTAATCAGCTCCTCGGTGCAGCTCCAGTGTAGAAACAATAATTCGGTTCACCAGAGACGGAAACATTAATATTTTTGCTGCAAATAGAACGACAAACAATCACAAAGACAAAGTGCTGCTTCGTCTTTTTTTTCTAAAATGTGTTTTCATTGTCGTCAGCGTGGAAATAACAAAGACGTATCTGGACATGAAGTTCCTGCTGGACTGTGTTAATGGAAACCAGCAGACTGTAATGGTTTCTGGGAAGCTGTGAAATGCTGTTACACTTATCTCACAGCAACAGACAAGATAACTCTGTTAACACTGCGTTTCTGTTTCTCTCTGTGTGTGTGTGTGTGTGTGTGTGTGTGTGTGTCGTCCCCAGGGTCTCGGCCTGTTGATCAACCTGGTGGAGTACAGTGCCAGGAACAGGTACTGCCTGATGGAGATGGAGATGGAGGGAGGTCAGGGTCCCTGCGACTCCACCGTCCTGCTCAACCCTCAGCACCAGGACATAGCCAGCACCGGCCCGCTGAGCGCCATCGCCGCACTTGTACAGGTAATGTTTGCACCAACTCTCCCTGCGTGTGTGTGTGTGTGTTCAGATACAGGAAGTCCAGATGTTCATGACATTCATCTTAAATTAAAAAAACAATAAAAGGGACTTAAAGATGCTTTTACACCTGAAGTTCTGTTTATTTTATTCTCACCTGGAAAGAAGAAGCTTTATTTCTTTTATTTCTTTTCAGCTCTGGTTCGTTTTTGGGGTCACATGACTGACACATGATGTCATCCTGCATTATCAGTGCTGCATGGATCGATGTGGGGAAATCAAATTGCGGCGCTTACTCCTCGTTTTTAATAAGGAACAGCCCAGAATACAGCAGACACAAACAACAACAAACATTTCACTCGTTATGTCTGGATGAAGATATATATATATATATATTTTTTAAAATGACCTAAAAACATATGCAAACTTTTTTTTTTGTGAGAGTTTTCAGGTTTTGCCAGCTGGACTTTGAGTGATATCGTAACGCTGCAACGATTAAGTCAGCTGACAGAAACTGAACCGGCAGCTGTTTCGCTCGTTAAATAACGTTTGTCTTTAAGAGAAAAATGCCAAACATCTGCCGGTTGCTGCTTTTCAAATGTAAAGATTTGGAACTTTTTAATGCGTCACACTTGATAGAAAAGTAAAAGTCACTTTTCTCAACGAGTATTTACATCCTACAAGTTAACTTTCGCTCCACCGAACTCTTTAATGCTGTTGAAGCTGCAAATAGTTTTGTTTTTATTTGTCAGGTTTCTTTTTTTTCCGACAGTTATTAGTGTCACAATCAGCCTCAGATGAATTTGTGCAGCAGGTGTTCTCTGAGAAATATTTCTGATCTGATCACATTTACATTGTAGACTGTAAATTAATAGCGGTTATTATCCTCGGTGCTGGTGGCTCCTCTCATCTGCGTTTTTTTTTTTTTGTTCTGTGCTGCTGCGGCCGGCTCAGTTTCCCATGAGCGCCATTAAAGCTGCATTTAAATCGAATCATCCGTCTAATTAAATTTGTCTGGTGCTCTTATCCAGACTGACTTCCAGCGAGGTCAACGGTCGAATCAGTTCAACGAGAGGGAGAGAGAAACTAGAGAACTGAGAAAAGAGGAGAGACGGAAACAGTTCATAAGAAAAGTAAAATAGTCGCCCTGCTGGGAGCGTCTCGACTTTCAGCCACGTTTGAACACACGAGACCGAAATATCCACCAAAAAAGTCAGATCAGTATTTATTTAGGCGGCTGTGGATTCCAACCTGAGGGTTGGGACCCCACAAGGGGTCACTGGATTAACGTTAAAGGGTCACGACATCTCTCTTTCCTTATTTCTTGTGAATTACTGTCTTTTTATCTCCTCAAACCTGCATCAGTTATTCAAATGAACCAAAATAAACCATCTGTGTTGAGCTGGTAGAGAACGCAGCGTGTGACGAGGGTCAGAGGTCAGACTTTGCTTTATTTTAAAAGGCATAAAGCAACATTTAAAAACAATGAACGAGAACATAAAACCGATTTTAAAGTGGAATAAAATCAAATCAGACAAAACAATAATAGATCAGAATTACACTAATAACTAATAATAATAAGTTT
Source organism: Euthynnus affinis (assembly GCA_029490765.1). Lineage (NCBI taxonomy): Eukaryota > Metazoa > Chordata > Actinopteri > Scombriformes > Scombridae > Euthynnus > Euthynnus affinis. The sequence continues at coordinate 5,049,631 of CM055857.1, read as the reverse complement.
CCTCAAATGTAACAATAGAGAAGATTAATGAATCAGTCGCAGGAGGACTTTATTTATTTGTTTTTATTTATTTTACTGTTTAAGTTCATCAGGAAGTTGATTCTGTGTGTAAGATATAAACCTGACTGAGCGTTAAAATGACTGAAGCGACGCCTTCATCACATGTTTCACTGTGATTTGAGCTCAACAGCATGTAGGTCATGTTAGACACTGGTGGCGTCGGCTGGTTTCCTGTTGGTTCACCATACAGGAAGTCACATACAGTTATAACAGAAGGACAAAATAAAGGTTTCAGTGGATTTAAGTTAACAATCAAAATGTTCGTCAGCCATTTTTTCACTTGTTACCACAGAACTTTACGTCTTTTTTAAATCGAGGCAAATGCTAACTGCTAACCGCTAACTGTCCTCCTCCTCAGCTGTTCCTCCAGCGGGAGCGCGCCGCCGTCCTCGCCGAGGCGCAGACCGACGACCTCATCAAGGAGGCGCCCAAGCCTGCGCTGGACCAGAGCGGAGAGTGGCAGGAGACGGGCGGGGAGATCCAGTGGGTCGCCAAAGACAACGTCTCGGACAAACAGGAGGACGCCAAGAAGAAGGCGAAGGACGAGGAGGACGAGGAGCTGGACCTCAACAAAGGTACGACCACAGCCCGCGCGTGATGAAGGTGAAGATTGTAGATTTTTATACATGCTGTCGATAATCATAACGTGTCCTCTTCCTCATCTTCCTCCTCTCAGCTCTGCAGCACGCAGGGAAGCACATGGAGGACAGCATCGTGGCCTCCTACACAGCACTGCTGCTGGGCTGCCTCTGTCAGGGGAGCTCGGTGAGACACACACGCACACACACACACACACACACACTACTAGATCGAGGCTAGATAAAGTCATTAGCGCCTACACTATTGATTACGGTCCAGTCTTTTTTCTCAGTGCTGCACTTTAAGTTCCTTAGCTTCAGGTTTGTTCTTTCCCAGCTGCCAGTGAACGCACCACCGTGTCCTTTCACATCTGCAGCGTCTCTGTTCAACAGCTGCTGATGCTGATCGGCTGCCGTGACAACAAAATCTGATCCGCTTCAACGAGCAGCTGTTATTTTTATTCCATCACGTCTTCAAAGTTTTTATTAATAGTTGTTTTATTGACGGTTTTCCATCATTACTACTTCAGATCTCAGACGGCTAAAATCCACATTTATATTCACAGCTGAAAGAGAAATTCACCACTTTTTAATATAAAAAAAGTCAAATTAACAGAATCTAAACAATGTGGTCTTTTATTTAATGACACTTTATTATTTTCAGCAGTCATTCAGCAGCATTTTTATCATAAATTCTTAGATTTTGTACTGAAATAGACGCATAAACTGCTTCGAACCATCCAATAAATTCCTGTCACACACACACAGTAGACACAGTGTGTGCATATATACACACACAGATACATCATGTACATATAAAACCATAAACATTCACACATTAGCTGTAAATGATGGACACACTGAGAAGACGTCAGATTGTTTCAGATTGTTGTTTTGACGCTCTCTCTCTCTCTCTCTCTGTTTGTCTCTATGTCTCTCCACCAGATGAATGTGACTACTGTGAGAGAGAACCTGCCTAAAGGAGATTTCTCCATCATGACAGAAATGCTGAAAAAGTTCCTCAACTTCATGAACCTCACCGTGAGTCGCAGCTCTTTTTATTAAATCCTCTGTGTAGCACCAAACAAAATCAAAACACTGTGAAATAACTTGACAAAAGAAACCAAATAGACAGACACGCGCCTTTAAAAACAAACATTTCATGGTGCTAAAACATTCAAGGAAGTCCTGGAGGTGCTGGAGCTTCATTGGCTGTGATGATTTTATGAAAAATGACGCCAAACGTTCACCTTTTTGGAGTCAGAAGTGTTTGTCTCGCAGTCGTGTTTCACCTTTTTATTCAAGTTTTAATGAGTGAAATGATCTGTGAGTTTATCAGCAGTGAAATCTGTGATCAGAAATGAATGAAAACGACTTTATTAACGAGGTGATCTGTGTGAATTAATTACAGTGGAACATAAATGATCATGATGTGTGATTTCATCGGTTAATGACTGAATGAATCAGTGAAATGTCGAGTTAACAGTTATTAAACTACGAGATAATGACGGCTGTGAATATTATGGGCTTCTTCAACACTGTGTGTGTGTTCGTGTGTGTTCGTGTGTGTGTGTTCGTGTGTGTGTGTTCGTGTGTGTGTGTTCGTGTGTGTGTGTTCATGTGTGTGTGACTGACCTCTGCTCTCTCTCTCTCTGCAGTGTGACGTCGGCACCGCAGGACAGAAGTCCATCTCCCGGATCATCGACTATCTGGAGCACTGCTAGACACACACATACACACACACACACACACACATACACACACACACACACACACACACACACACACACACACACACACACACACACACACACATCCTGATCATCATCATCATCTTCCTCTCCATGTTGTGACCAGGATGTCCTCCAGTTAAAGGAACGTTCCACTGTGTGTGTGTGTGTTTTATGTGGGAAACTGAACGTAAATCGACTTTTAATTTGACTTTAAAACAAACTTAAATTCGTTCTGACTTTGCGAGACGACGACGGCGTCGAACATCCTTCCCACCCTCCCCCTCCTCCCTCCCTCCAGCAGCTGTGATCCTGTTTTATTTAACCTTTTTATTAAACTTACAGACCAAGACAGTATTTTATTTCCACCCTTCCTCTATTTATAAAAGTTGCTCAGAGCGATGTTTGTGTTCTCGGTCGGGTGTTTTTTGATAAATTTTCCTTTCAAAGTCCTTGCAGTTCGACTCCTCTCTCACCTGTCCTCCTCCCCCCTCTCCCCCCTCCTCCCTCCTGTGTAAACACGCCGCCCTCCCATCGATCCGTGACAGATTGGAGTGGAGCGGCCATCTTCTCCAGCTCTGTCATCAAAGCCTTTCACGGGTCTCGACTCTGCTGCGATCGCTTAAAAAAAACTACTGACCAAAAATAATTGGGGTTTTCACGTCTTCACTTTGAAACAGACGACCTCCTCCTCCGCTCTTCTCCGCTCGCCACCTCGTTTCTCTCACGCTGCGTTCGTCGTCGTCGTTGTTATCGTCCTCTCCTCCTCCTCCTCCTTCTTCTTTTTTTTTTTTTTTGACCTCTTGTGTCTGTCGAAATGAGACTGTTTGTTCGAGGTGGGAGAAATCAAAAGTATTGATCTTTTTTTCAGGCTCATGCCAGGAGTCGAGACACTTAATTTCAGGCTTTTGTTGAAAGTCAAGGTGGCGTTTTAGGTTGGAAGGCCTGTAAATGTTTGCATGAGGTCTGTTTTTTTTTTTTTTATTTTATCTGTATATATATATAAACCAGAAATGTTCTCACAGCCTCTGCAGCTGCTTTTTTTTAAATCGCTTGTTGTTCTCGCGCCGCCTCTCGTCAACAACACATCTGAGGCTGAAACAAAAGCGACCCTCGAGTTTTGTGAAAGCTCTCTGGAAGTTTTGAGAAGAAAAAAGTAGAAACTTTTTCTTTTTTTTCCCTCCTTTTTTTTTTTTTTTTTTGAGAGAATCGATCGCCCCGTCGCCTCCACATCAAAGCTGTTTGTGTCTCGATGGGACCCGAGCCCTCCGGACCAGAACCTGTCCTCCTTCAGCTTCTTTCAATTACCGCTCTGTGTGTGAGTGTGTGTGTGTGTGTGTGTGTGTTTGTTTGTTTGCTCCCCCTGCTCGGAAAAAGAACCTTCAATTACAGCAAACAAAAGGCAGCAGAGACACCCCCCCCCCGCGGGTCTGAGAGGTGAAGAAGAGCCGCTTTTTATTTAGTTTGAAAGTTTAACTGGATAGTTTTCGGTTGTTTTAGCCGGACACGTCCCGACTTTATGAACCAAATCCTCCTCGGATCCTTTCGACACATCTGTTGTTTAAAATATTACAGAAATTAGTTTTTGTTTACGTCTCCATTGGCCTGCGTTGTTGTTATTGTTGTTCCCAGAATGCATTTCAGCAACCCTGAGAGTAGAGAGCAGGTGCTGGAAAGGTGTAAATTGTATAAATTAGGAAAGTGACGACTAAAAGAAGAATTTAAAAAGCTTTTTTTTTTCTTTTGTGGACGTTTTTAGATCTCTAAATAGTTTTCAGATATCAAACTCCACCAGAATAAAGGAGACGGATTAAAACAAAAGATTTGAGGGGATTTTTTTTTCCATTTTTAACGTCTTCTCTTCCTTTTTTTGATTATTTTCGGTGCCACTTCTTTTCATGAAGGCATCCTTTTATAAAAAGGGCTTAGAAGTTGTAACTAATGGCTTTATTAATATTAGTAAATCATTCATTAACACTTTAGAGGTCAGTTATAAACATGAGTAAGAAAAATGAGCTGCCACGTTGTGTAAAATGTCTCTGCCTGGTGTTTATCCTCCTCCAGCATGACTCTTATTCTCTCCTACATGTTTAGAAATGTTATTATAAAGGTTATTAATAAGGTTTTTTTTAATATATAATAACCCAAATCTGTAACTGTAAATGTTAATAAGCTAGAAATCTCCTTTAGGTAGTCCAGACTCGCATATTTCCCCCAAAGCTTCAGTGGCTGTAGCTTAAAAGGACAAATTAAAGGTTTAAATGTCACTCCAGCAACAGTTCAACATGTCAGTAAAGTTAAAGAGATGTTCTGACTGCTAGTTCCTAATACGGATCAAACTCCAGAAACACTACATTTCCCATAATGCAGCTGAATAGTGTTTTTTTTTTCCTTAAATGCTTGTTTATTTCAAACCTCCAGTTTATAACTCAGACTTTCCTGTCTGACATTTTTAAGAGATAACTTCACTATGACATCACTATGACATCATCAGGATGACTTTTTTTTTTTTTCCAGCCTTTTCACAACTTTTTATCTCACACACACTTAAATATCACTCCTGTAAACTGAACGTCATATGTTCACAGAGTGAGCTTTTAACGGCTCGTAACTCATTTATGAAGCTTCAGTGAACTAATAACATTATTAAAGCCATTAGTTTACAACCTATAAGCCGTTTATAAAGGAAAGTGATCGTTTTCCTGCGTTTACCTTCAGTCGAAGACGAGCTGTCGGGGTGAAACACGGAGGAAGGACGTTAAAATCAGCTGTTGGATATGAAAAGTTCTGCTTCTTACTTTTAAAACGCTTTTTTAAAAATGATCCGCAGCGCTTAAGTTTAAAATATGATGTAATAAAGAGGTGTTGATGCTTTTCCCAAAGAAAATGTTACTGTTTTTGTTTTTTAAAATCATCATTTGACACTTTCGTCTGAGCCAAAATCACCTTTTCAAATGTTCCCGTTCTGATTCATGATTTTCTTTCTCCTCCTAAGTGTTTCGTCGTCGAGGCGTTCATGTGTCTGTAGCTGTTTAGTTTGTGTTGTCTTAGATAATCCAGGGTGGGTTAGGATAACGCCGCCGTTCGGTTTGATGTTTAGAGTCAGAAAATGAAGATTTAATTCAGTTTCTTCTCTTTTCTTTCCTTTTTTGAATACGGACAGTTTCATCTGTTGTCTGTTTTGTTTTTTTTAAAGTTCGAAGCACGTGTCATCAAGCATGTTCATTCCGTTGTTTTGTGCTCGTCTGTTCCTCTGTGATCATTAACACACACATATACACACACACACACACACACACAGTTTTACCCTCACACTCCCTTACAAGAAAGAAAAAAAAAAAAAAAAAAAAAGAAACGTTTACAAGAGCTTTATTCACAGACGTCTGGAAGAATAAATGGAAGAGCTTTTTGTACATAGTTCTTGTACATACATTGATTTCCTCATGTAGGAGGAGAGGCTGATGGGTAATTTTTTTGGGGATGGGGGGGGGGTGGGGTCGGGGAGGGGAGGGGGGATTGAGGGTGGGGTGGGGTGGGGTTGGGGGGGGGGGTGAGGAGGGGGGGAGGGTTAAATTTAAATTTAGACCTGTAGACTCTACTTTTCTGAATCTGACTCTATTTTTCATTTTCTAAAGCCTTTTCTCCCGGTCGTGTTGTTGTTTTGGACAGACGGACAGAGAGCTTCTTAACAAGCCAACTGCAGGAAAACTTGATCTTTGTACCAATTTGCAGACTGATGTCTTTGGTTACCTGTATATAATTTTAAAATAATAAAAATTGCTACTTTCAGTACCTTCTGTCTTTCTCTTTGTGCTTCTGTTGATGATCATTGTTTCTTGTGTGTGTGTGTGTTGCTTTTTCTTTTTTAAGAGACAAACTAAAACCTTCTTGGTCTTAGTAATAAAAAAAACATCAGAAAAACGTGTTTTTGCCAAAAAATATATATTTTAACTGGATGTATGTACAAATACAGTTTCAGACTTCTAAAATATAGCTACATTATATTTTAGCAGTAAATTAAACACAAACATTGTCATTAAAAACAAACCTGATGAATCTTTTTCTTACAGCAGGACAAAATAAGTCTAATTAATACAAACAGTGTTGTAAGAAAGTAGAAAAAACGTCAAATTTTTAAAACACATTCGCTTTTTTTAAGTGTCACTTGCTCCCATTAGTTCTCTCCCACATGTCCTCATCATATCTCCTCTGCTCCTCCTCTGCGCGCACCGGGCCTCCGCCGCTCTTCCCGGTGTGAAAGTCCCTGTTGTCTGGCCCTGTTGGCGGCTCCCCAGGGGCCAGCATTGGGGGCCCCTGTGAGGGCTGAGCGGCTCCAGGGGGCCGCGGTGCGCGGGCCGGCACCGACGCGCCCTCCTCCAGCAGCTCGCTGAGGGTGGCGATGTAAATCTGCGCCATTTGGAGAGTCTCGGATTTGGAGAGCTTCTTGTCGCTCTCCAGGTTCGGGATGACGCTCCGGAGCCGGTCGAAGGCGACGTTGAGCCCCAGCATCCTCCTCCTCTCCCGGGCGTTGGCTGCGAGTCTCCTCCGTCTCTGCGCCCGCTCCAGAGCGCACTTGTCCGGCTGGAGGTAGTGCAGCGCGCCGCCCGCGGGGCCCAGCCGGAGCTCCACGATGGCGCACGGAGGGTCCCGGTGGTCGCAGACGCCTCTGGTGCGCTCTGGCTTCGGTCGCTCCTGCGGTGCGCGGCTCCGCTGCAGCAGAGCGTGGATGTCGGTGTGGAAAGGCGCGGGGGCCACTCCTCCCTCCGGGTCCACTGAGATGAAGGGCGCAAAGAGGCTTTTACGCGGCGGCATCGCTCCTCTTCTTCTTCTTCTTCTTCCTCTTTAACAAACTTGTGCCAGAAGCGACCACTTCACTGAGAACTTCAAACAAAGTGACACACGATTCAACTTTCTCCACTTTGATGGGTGAATTTATGGACAAGGGCAGCCGCGGGCACGCGCAGTGCGTGCTCCGGGGGCGTGGAGAGGGTCGTGTGCTGCCTAATGAACAGAGCCAGAGTCCACTGCAGGAGGTCTATTAACCAAGTTCATCAAAAGAGGATTAGAAGCGTCTCAGTGAGCCGCTGTGGGCCTGAACGCACGGAGGCGGCCAAGCAGAAGAGCAGCGCGGCCGAGGAGGGAAGGAAGGATGAGACCAGTGGTGTGCTGCATGCATGCGTTTAAAGGAGAGGACATTATAACCTCTACAGAGTTTTAACAGAGTCACCAAACACATGGAGATTAAAAGCCGATAAGAAAAAAGTTCATTTGCATCATTAAGCTTTAAAGAAACAACTAATTTCACTGAATATTAGAGTTTTAAATTGAACTCCTCAAGAAAAAAATCTAACTGATCATTGTAATATTCAGCAGAAGCAAACAAAAATGTGTTAAATTGACTTCAGCTGCCAAAAAAAGCTGAGAAATAGAAAAGTTATAAGACAGCAATTGTTTAATTGTTCTTATTCTTTATGGTGATATCACAGTTACATTGGTTTTAATCTGGCAGAGATGTTCATTGGTGCTAAATATGAAGTTAAATCCACTTTATTGTTGTTGTTGTTAGATTATTTCTACAGTTCTTTAGACTTGTCTGTAGTATAATTAGATTTTTAATTTAAAATTCATTTTGAATCTGCATCTTTTAAATTACTTTTTGAGTTTTTTTTTAAACCTCCGTTTCCTTGGTTACCTTTCCTCCAGGGCATCCTCAGCATAGTTTATATATATATATTTTTAAGACAAGATATAATCTTTATTGTCTTGAGGGAGGTTTGTTTTCACAGCTTGCAACATATTTCTCTACATATAGTTTGATTTATTTATGTAGTTCAAGGCTTCAGTGTCTCTTCATAAACTTGTGTTCCCGGTGAGAAAGTTTGGAGACACTTCATGTTTCGAAACAACATTTGCAGAAAGTACAATTTTAACAGTTGATGTGATAAATAAAAATATGAACCGAGAGTCTTGTTGCATCTTTCTCTCTCTCCTTCATTTCCTGTCTGTCTCTCTACTGTTGCTGTTTAATAAAGGCATAAAAAGTGCACCAAAAAAAAAAGGAAAAATCCAACTAATATGAATATTTCTGCGTTAGGAGAAACTTCTAGTGTGACTTTAAACTCTCTTCACTTATAATCCTGCTCTGTTGGATCTCATTTATTTCCTTTTTTTGTCATCTAAAGCACTTTTTTAATGTGTTTTGGAGAAGCGCCACTTAAATAAATCAAAGTTTCATCTGGTAATAGATGACTTTTAACGACATTTTGCAGAAGTAACACTTTTCTGTGTCCTCTGTGGTTTTTTTGTTGTTGTGACATTTGTCTCATACATTAAAGCTCATCATCTCATCAGTGGGATTCTTGTTTTTAAGGTTAATTAAAAGCGTTGCGGCTCCCTGAGGTTAAAGCCCGATGATGACTGACAGTAACTGGCAGTCTCGTATCCTTTGGACGGACTCTAATGGGATTTAGCAGCGTGTCCTGGTCGCCGTGTGCCAGCACTCTGCCGGGTCCGGCCTTTACAAACGCCTCAGCGTGGCACCAAACTGGCATAAAGATGGCTGCGTGACACACAGGAACATAATAGACTCCTTATGGCCAGGAGGACCCTCGCTGTCCGAGGCTGCGGGTTCGTTTCTTTTTATTCTCCAATCTGGAGCACGTGGGGAGGTTTGGCTTCACGGCTCAGATGACAGTTGTTGGCACGCTCCGCTTTATTAAACCCAATGAAACGGCTCATTGCAGCCAGCGGACGGACACGGGCCGCAGATCAAACGCCCCTGCGCCGCCATGACAGGGCCCATACAGATGACACCTACACAACTGTTTAGTCTCTTCTGGCCACATGGGACCTTCTGTTCCTCACAAGTTTTAAAGTCACAAGTTTGTTGGGAGGGTTTTTTTTTTTTTTTGTACAAACAAGTCCATCAAGTTGCAGAAGCCCAAATGAGTGTTGTTGTAATTTTTTGTATCACACTTTACATCACTGCTGACCATCTTTCACAGCAGATCATAGTCTTGTAGATGTTTGAACTCGTGTTTGTTCGACCTCAGGAGCCGCTGATCTACAGATTTAAGTGGCTTGGTTTACAGGTTGTAATGTCGTGTGATTGGTCGATCCACCGCTTTGGTCCAGACTGAAATATCTCAACAACTATTAGATGAATAACAGTGAAGTTTTGAACAGAACATTCATGGTTCCCAGAGGATGAACCCTACTGACTTTAGTGAGAGTGGATTGGCATTCAAACCTCCCTCAGCATAAACAATAATCACTTTGAGGATCCTTTAAATTCTCATCGAGCTCCGCCATCAGACCAAAATGTCCGATACTTGCGAACTAATTCTCAGACCTTCCCGTCAGCCTCAGCTGAACTTTGTGTTCTGCGCTAATTAGCAACATGCTAACACTCTCTACCAACATGCTCTCACAGTTTTGTTGCATCACGCCTGTTTTTTTTGGCACTCGTAACTGCTTTACGTCATGATAACATACATTTGACAACTTTATACAGCTGCAGTTAATGAAATTTGCAGGCAAACCTATATATACCTAAACATATACCTATATTTTGTTGACGTTAGGAGAGTTTTTAAAGGTATAATGTGCTCTGTTGTAGCCTCGCCTGCCGCCCGCTACCCCTCCCACACTGATTGAATTGGTGTTTTAATACAGAAACCGTAAAGCTGCTGTCACGGTTTGTTTATGTTCCAACATAACTGCTCCATTAGAGGTTTGATTTGTTAATCTTGGATGGAAACATGATTAGCAGTCATACGACTGGTTGGCTCAGTGCCAGTTATTTGGTCGGCGTGGCCGTCGCTGCGTTCACGTCACACGAGACGGACGGTAGAGACGGGAAGGAAGCGTTCCCGTGTTATCACTACTCAGCTCAAGTTCTCAGTGGTGGTTGTTGTGAAGGTTTAAGATACTGTGAACTGACTAATCAACACAATAAATGTAAGTTTCATTACCTCGAATGTCGGATGTTGGCGTGATTTTCTGCCACTTTAGTTGCCATTTATAAGTCATGAACTGCTAATTATGGATACTCTGATATAACATGGTTACACACAGCTGATGAAATGTATTAAAAAATATGATATCAACCCTGACAAACGAATAAAAGTAATAAATCTTCCATAATTTACCTATAAACGGACTCAAATGTCATTGTTTCAATCCAACTACACATATTTTCATATATTTCAGTGTTTAAATTATAACTTTTAGTTGAATGTATTTATTTTTTCCTCTCAAATCATCATCAATTAAATCAACCAAACTGTTACCGAACATACAAAGAACAGTATCCAGCTCTATATATTCATATACGAGTGGCTGGGAAACAATGACAATGCAGATTTGACGCAGCTCTTCTGCTTGGGAAATAAAAAAGTGACTGAACTAGTTAGTAGTTAGGAAAGGTTCGGCTTCAGTTGTTAACACGCTCCGCTTTGTTAAACCCAATGAAACGGCTTGTTGCAGCCAGCGGACGGACACGGGCCGCAGATCAAACTCTTTATCACAGCTTTCATCCAATGAGTCAGCGAGGCGACAAAGAGACGAGTTTGTAGCCGTCGTCCATTTCCTTAGTGATGTTTCTCCCCCTAAACAGATGAATCTGACTCACAGGTTTGTATTAAAATAGACATTATGTGGCTCATATCAGCTGGGAGACCCACAGTCCTCAAAAACCTGGTTACCATGTTGGTTTCATGCTGGTCCCAGCGTTATCATCAATGACACCGTGTGACTGTGAGTGTTGGTTTTCCCTCAATCCTACATTAACACTTTATAATATGTGGCCTGCATTCACTGATGTTATGGACAATCGCACTTACAGTCAACTAAACTCATAAAGTAATACACAAAAAACTAAAGATAACATTTAAAATAATATTTTCAAATAAGCACAAGCTCCCTAATAAATCTAACAGGACGCACACGTTTACTGTCTGCAGTGTTTTACCTTGTTGGTTCTGGTCCGGCTCCTGCTGGACTCTCTCTGATCACGGACACATCTGTAACCGTTAAAGTCCAGTTTAGGTTTGGAACTCTACTTAAAGCAACACAACTCGACTGAACTGAACGTTGAATAAAATGAAACTGCTGAACACACCGATGCTTCCCTTAAAGGACAGATCATATAACAAAAAGAGGGACTTTGCCACTAAAAAGACTGTAACGTTGAAAGATATCTACTGAAGCTTCATATTAGCTTCGCATAAACCTTTTAAATACACGTTCACAGAGAAGGAGTGCATTATCTAATGGCTGGTATGAACAGGAGGAATGATTATAGCCAGAAAAGCTGATCATTCTGATCATTTGTGAACCTGCCCTTTAAATAAAACAACTCATTTTCCATTCTGCTGGCAGACGCTGCCGGCTGCTGCGCGATCGCCACTGAGGAGAAATGGCTTTGAATAAAAGGGGGTCGGGGTCATCTTATAGGGAGTCTGCAATCAATGGACGGACTCTGCAAGAAACAGAAGAACTGCAGAGAGTGAGCCTGAGCGGCGGTGGTAACCCCCCGTGGCTAAAACAAAGAAAAAAAAAAACACAAGATGCACTACCTTGAAACTGCAAGAGGAAAATCCAAGGGAGAAGTTATAGTACTGCCAACACTGTTTTATTGATTTGATAGGGGAGATCTGGGAGGAACAATGCAGAACACACATAAGAGCAGCAAACACTCTTTTATGTCATGACTTTTCCATTCGGGGGTTATTGGGGAGAATTCACTTTTAAACACATTTACGTAAACCGGTCGCTGCAAAAAATCTGTGTTTTACAGATCAGATTTCTCCTCTATGATGAAATTTTAGGATTTTAGGGCACAGTTGGTCCTTCAGCCAAACAATATAAGATGCTAAAATCTAAGTTTACGTGTCTTTAAATGTAAGCTGCGTGTGTTTTACACAATTCAGTTTTCTCCTGCATCAAGTTAGTGCCTCAGAGAAAACATATTGTATCCTTTCTTTGCAGATATTCAATGATTTATCAGTGTATCTCAATAACTAGTTGTTGTTTAAAGACAACAGAGGTGGACTAGAGACACTAAGCACATGTAATCAATACTACAAGTCAAAGCTAATGACGTGCAGTGAATGATAGAGGAGACAGAAACGGACTCCGACATCAAAGATTTAAAACGCAGCAGACAGGAAGAGTTGAGGATTAATGAGATTTGTTGTTGGGGGGAAAAAAATCATCATGGACATAAAAAAAGAAGGTAAACATTGTTGTTTGGTTTCAAATGAAGCTCTTCAGTAAGAACGTCAAACCTTGAAATGAAAGGTTTTCAGTGTTTATTGATGTCTGGCCGGTCAGATGTCGATAATCACACCTCTGACTGCAGCGGCGTCTGCGCTGCGTTATTTTTAATGTTTCATATTTATTTCAGCATCTTGCATCATGGACCACTGAGCTGATAAATGCTTAGAAGAAGAAGAAGAAGAAAAAAAAAATTCACCATTTTTTTTGAGAGAGCTTGAAAATCCATCAACCAATATTTCATGTTTTTGAAAGTTTTTCTTAAAATTTTTATTTTCTATGTAGAGTTTTATCACTTTTACTGAGCAGCATACAGATCATTTATAGTCAATAATTCATATGAAAGGCCTTATTCTCTGGTTTATTCTCCATTTTTTATGTCTTATTCCCTTTTTAGCTTCTTTTTATTTCCAAATTTAACACTTTTTAATTGTTCTTTTTACTTGTGTTGCTTTTATATTCTGTTTTAATACCTTTTATACTCTACATAAAGCACTTTAAGTTGCTTTAATGTTGAAATGTTCTATACAAATAAACTTACCTTTCATGCCTTTTCCCTCCTCTGCATGGTGGCAGCATTACTGCAGAACATGAAAATGATTAAATCAGAGAAGAGCTTCTACACACATATTAAAACACTATATCACTCTGATCATTGATTAGCTATGATGCATACTGTAGATTTAGTATTTTGTACACAGTCTGACTGTCTGGACAAACTGAGACGTTTCTTTCATTCGTTCACGCCAGTCCAAACCCAGATGTTGGTGCACAACAGAATAAAAACAGCATCAGTCATGCCCAACGCTCGCTGTCGGCTCGTTATTGGTTTGATATTACATCGTCCAGACGCAACAAGATTAAAAGCCTCATGTCAGCTGTTAAAAGTTGCACTTGAACTCGACCTGGTGGCTGCCTGAACACTGAAATGGTTCCTTCAAAAAAAAAAAAAAAAAATCACTGTTGAATTTAACTTGTTTCCCAATCTGACATGGTTACAGTTTAAACTAAAAAAACAACCTAGTTAGAGAAACATCACAGTCTTGGTTAAAGGAAACTCATGTTGACTCACAACAGGAAACAGGAAGTGAACAGCGAGCGGTCTCCTGAGATAAAAGTCCAGCGTTTTGCCCAAATCTCTATAACAATGTCGCCTGACTTCATCTTTTGCTCCCAACAGACAAAAGTCATAATTCCTTGTTACTTGAATATAAACATTTGCTGCTATTGCAGTGTATTAGCTTTTGGAAACACACACAGCTGTTCTCCCTTCTAAACATTTTCCCTCTTGCATTCATCTGCTTTTATTTTTCAAAGCCTCACTGGTCAGTCAGCTCAGGTCAGGCCAGCAAACACACTTTCCCTTTCTGTCTGGAGGACTGTCTGGACTTTATCTGGACTCGATGGTACCATTGTTGCACTTTATTTTAATGTGAGTTCATATTTGAAGCTCTAGGACCGGATGTACCATTTTCACTATTGTGTGACTCCAATCTAAAATCTCGACAAGGGCACCCACACTGTCGGGGCCGGCCCTGATAACTGATGCAGCTGCAGTCTGTGTTCCTTATTTAAAAAAAAAACAACCACCACCCAAACACCTGGGACTGTAATGCTTTGCTTTCTTTGCACTTTGCACAGTAAAAATGCACTGATTGACGAGGCTGAACAGCCAATCAGACAGTCCCTCCAGAACGTTTTGTACTCCTTGTAACATCGTGGTAGACTATAAGAAACCAAATATGACTCCTCGGTGGTACCTTTGCTTGTCCACTAATTTCACTGCAAATAGAGCTCATTAAGCATCTTTGGCCACAATAATCACACACACACACACACACAAAAAAACCCCAACTAAATCCTGGAGGGACTGATCAGAGCGCTGATTCGACATGCTGAATCTGCCACCTGGACGAAGTGGACAAACTACAGGTGACAGTCGTCGACATGATGCGGAACAACGGCGGCTGCTGATGGACTCTAAAGCCACAAAAACTCTTTGATGTTTGGATGCTGCAGGAACGACACACACACACACACACACACACACACATCATATACATAGAACAATGACTACACTCGAATACATGGAAGACCGGCTGCACACAAGAATGAACGCACACACACACACGCACAAAAGCCAACCGATATGCTTGTTTGTCTCATTTCACACCAGTGATCCATTCTTCCTCCCTCATTGTGTCCTTTAGACACACACACACACACACACACACACACACACACACACACACACACACACACTTGTTTCACTATACATCACAGGACCCTCCTGCTCGCACTCCCTGCAGGTCCAATTACTAATCATTGATTAGGCCAGCTGTGTGTGTGTGTGTGTGTGTGTGTGTGTGTGTGTGGCCATGAGAAGTTTAATCAGGCGTGTTGCCCCACTAATGAAAGATCAGCCTTCTCTATCGGCCCCGCAGGACTTTCACTGCGTGTGTGAGCTTGTGAGGAACCTCGGTGACATAATCTAACCCCGTTTCTGTACTTAAAGGGACAGTTCAACATTTTGAGAAATGTTTTTTTTCGAAGCTTCCACCGGGGTAAGCTAACACAGTTTAGCATGAAGACTGGAAGCTTGGAGAAATATTTTGCGTATGAAACACACTGCAGGTTATAAACTAACCAGATCAGTGTTTTGAGGTTGATACATCAGTCAAAAAGCTTCAGGAAGGGAGAGAGAGAGACTTAATGAGGCTGCTGCTGTGTCTAATACATGCAGCGATGTGTGTGTCTGAGAGGAAACTCAGATTCAACGACTGCAGAGGAGGAAGAAGTGCTCTGATTCTTTACTTTAGTAAAACTACTAATACAAAGTAAAAGTCCTGCATAAAAAAGTCCTACTGAAGTAAAAGCACATAAGTATCAGCAGCAAAATGTGGCTAATTATTAAAGTAAAAGTAGCAGTTTGGTCCCTCTGACTGATGCATTATTGTATATGACGTCATTAGATTAGAGCAGGTTGAAGCCCTGGATTTTGACTCTCAGGCAGCATTTTTTTTTTTACATATGTTCACCTCAAGTTGGATTTTGTTTAACATCTGACATCATAACAGGATTAAAATAACAGAAAATCAAAAAAAAAAAAGAAGAAGAAAAAATGACAAACATAACTTGTGATGCGCACACATGCTGGTGAACTTAAACACTAAAATGCTCACAAATTAATTGTTTTCACACTTTATTAAAGTCACAAAGATTCCAATTTATGGCGGAAAGCTAATTTTTTTTTTGAGAACATGGATGTAAACTGCAGGAGTTACAGAAGCTGGTGAACAGGAAGTGATGTCATGACTTAGGCTCTCTACTTTTGTAATGAGCCAACAAGTCTTTTAAATTCAAAGTATGACTATTTTATGTGTGTTTGTGTGTGTGTGTGTGTGTGTGTGTGTGTACAGTATCTGTTATTCTACACAACAGTAAATGTGATTCATTAGTTTTGGCTCTTCTGCTCACTGAGCTGCTCCACTGGATCATAACAGCAGCACAAGACTCCTCCATCACGGCCGTCAGGAAATTAATCATCTCTCTGGTGTGTTTTGTGTCGGAGCTGCTGCAGTGTGTGTGTGTGTGTGTGTGTGTGTGTGTGTATTATTGATGGTGCAGTAGAACACAGTGTTGACTGACTGAATCGATGCAGTTTCTCAATAAACTATTTTCAGAACAATCACATCACTCGATCCTTTAATTCTCATTTGCTTGTTTGTTTTTCCTCCCACTTCTCTTTTTTAACTTTCTGTTTGTCATTCTCTCTCTTTCTCTTTCTCTTTCTTTTACTTTTACTTTCTTTTTCTTTGTCTGTCATCCATTCATTCTTTCTTTCTTTCTTTCTTTCTTTCTTTCTTTCTTTCTTTCTTTCTTTTGCTTTCTGTCGTTCTCTTTCTTTCTTTTTCTGTTCTTTCCATCTGTTGTTCTTTTTCTCTTTTTGTCTGCCTGTCTTTCTCTCTTTCTTTCTTTCTCTTATTTTGACATTCATCTTTGTTTTTTGTCTTGTCTCTGTTCTTTTCTTATCTATCTATCTATCTATCTATCTATCTATCTATCTATCTATCTATCTATCTATCTATCTATCTATCTATCTATGTGCAGATTTATAATTGATTGCCCTTGCTTGCTCTGTGTGTGTGTGTATGTGTGTGTGTGTGTGTGTGTGTGTGTGTGTGTGTGTCCTTTAGCAGGCTGATCACATTTTGGTGCACAAACACACAGCGATCAATAACAAGATTAAACAATGTCTGCCCTCAGGTTAAGAAACTGCAGGCTGTGTGTGTGTGTGTGTGTGTGTGTGTGTGTGTGTGTGTGTTTCTGTCTCCATGACAACTGAACAAAACTCCATCCATCCTCCATCTCCAGCTGTGGAAAAAAGCTTGAAAGCAGGACCTTGAGTTGAGATTATTCCGCCTGATTCAGACACCTGTCAGCCAATCAGAGACAAGAATTAAACATGTTACTCAGCTCACACACACACACACACATCACTTTTTTTTTTTTTTACTCATGTATCATATCATCAGGTTGCATCATATCACACTCTGCTTCACATCCCGGCTGCCGTATTTGATTTAGTTTCATACAGTTTTCTTTCATGTCAGACCCCCCCATCCCTCCCCTCCCCTCCCCTCCTCCCCCCGCCCCTCCCGCTGCTCTTGAACTCGTGTCTCTCCCGCTTTTCTCAGCTGTCTGCGCCTCTGACAGACGGGCGTGTTTTTTCTCACCGTGATAACTTGACCCCTGCTGACCCTTACCTGTTTCTGCCTGGCTGACGCTGCTCCCGTAACCCTCACCGAGCGACTATTAATTATAGATGCACGAGGCGGGAGGGACAGGAGATGTCAGAAACGTCAGGTCGGATTATGAAAAGTGCCTGGGAGGAGAGAGAAGGAGGCGAGGAGGAGGAGGAGGAGGAGGAGGAGGATGAGGAGCTAAATTATAACATACTACACTACGCTGTTTTATTTATTTATATGTTTTCGTGTGGCCTATTTATTAAGTGTTTCACACCTTCAGCTGGCTCTATATGTGAAGTGGGTGACACGTGGATCTCTTTTCTGCTCTGCTGCTGTTTATTTACTCTCATTTTATATCATATTCTTTATCTTTAATTTCATTTTTCACTGTTTATACACATTTTTTCCTCATATTTTTTATTTTTCATCTTATTTTATGACAGTCCTGGTCCACCAATTTGGTCCAGAATGAAATATTTCAACAATTTTTGGTTGAACTAACACCATAATTTGCACTAAAGGCTTCTAATAATCTATATTTAAGTATTATATGTATCCAAATCCTGATATATCTTATTTCTCTGTGCTGCTGTCGACCAAAAACCATTACCGACATGTCAGTGAGCCACACTGCTGCACTGCTGATGTTCCTTCACCACTATGAACACACACACAATGCAGTTTGCTACCAAATTAGGATTCATCCGCCACTGAAAATAGTCCCCAACGAATGCGTCATTTCCTGTTTGAGCAGCGTTTTCTAAAAACAACTGCAGTGTCCAGCTGTTTCAGGACATTATTTAGCCTATTTCTAAAGATTATATGCATTCATGGCCAGTTTTTAAAGATGATTTATACAACACTTGTGGTATGAAGAGCAACTTTATTATGAGACCAACATGTTTCAGCTTGTGGCCGATGCTTTATGCAGAGTTTTCTTACCCTCTCTGTGAAGGTGCGGCAGGACAACCTTGTCTCCTAGAATCACATTCATATACAGACTCAAAGGAATCTGGATCCTACATTTCCCATAATGCAACGTGATAGCATCGTTCATTAGATCCTCCCTGCCTCCTAAATGCCCACAACCTTCCTATTAAAAATGTTAAATCTCAAGCTCGTTATAACCCTGATGACATCACCGTGACGTCATCCAGAGCCACAGCAGACACTGTAAAATGAACTTAATGTGTTAAATTGGTGGAGTGCCCCTTTAAGTGAATAGACTTGTCCATGTGTTGGTTTTAGGATTAAAATTAGAGGTAAGTGTTGTGGTTATGAATGCATGATCTCAATGAAAATCCTCCTAAATATATATGTATATACATTGTGTTTGTCTTATTCTGGGTCTTTGCTCAGTGTTGGTTGCGTCAGTGATCCGATGGAGGGAGCTGTGGCTCTGAGAATCTTACGAGTAGAGAGTCTGGAGGAAGAGAGAGAGGGGGGAGGGGGAGGGGAGGGGAGCGAGTCATCCGAGCCACAAAAACATGTTGAGAGAATTTAGAAAAAGAAAAAAAAAAAAAGGGAGGAGTAGAGGAGAAGCAGAGGATTCTGCTTTTGCTGTTTCATAATGCTGTAATCAACGTCCTCCACCTTCTGCATTCATACATTTTTTAACAATAACTTCTCCTGTTCCACTTTTCTAACTTCAGCTCCTCTGATCCTTGCGGCACAAAGAGCCGTGTTTGTTTAGATCCAGAGCTTACTGTCTGTTGAACCGTGACATCTCGGCTGCGATGTTTTTAACGCTTCGTAGGAATATTCTGCAGGGTTTTTTTTTTTCCCCCCCTCCACGTTTCATCCTCAAAACTACATATTGCATATTTCGGTGTTGTCCGGCGGTGAGCAGCACAGAACAGAAGCGCCTCATACTTAATACAAAGCTGTCATTAAATTTAATGAGGAGGAGCAGGGAGCTTTTTTTTCTCCGTTCGGTTATTAGAGACAAAAAGCTGCTGAAACACTTCACATTGTAAATTCAGTTTCCACAGCACTAATTCCATCAGTAAAGTCATCTCTCACTGCTGCTCTCGGGTTCTCTTCTTCCTTTAACAGAAATAATCTTCTCATCCTGCAGTTCCTCTCATCTCTTCTTTGCTTAGCGTCAAAATGAAGGCCTGCAGAGGTCCCCGTCATCCATTAATTCCTGATAATGGACACCTTGTCGGGCATTACGTCATACATTTATACTTTCTTACATCCCTTTGCTTCAAAAAGCCGGAGTCATCCTCATGCTGATATGCAGGGAGAGAACATACAGTTGTCTCTCTCTTCATTGTCAGGGTTGTCGTTCGATTCCAGCTGATGTCATCCATGCAGGGTACACATGGGTTATATATATATATATATATATATATATATATGGTACGATATTGTTTTAAAACATTCTGGTGACATCTTGGTGTCGGCTGCACTCTGAGCCTTTGATTGACACCTCACTTGACCCCGTAGGTGCTTCCCTGTCCTGTCCACAGCCTGCAGTAGCCAATGAGAGTCCTCCTCTTTGGTTTACAGACTAAGCCAGTAGGAACAGATTGTGCTGATAGCTGGTGCTTCGTATAGCTAATGAAACTCCAAAAATGATCACATGCAGCTTTAGTGGATAATATAAAGCCGCAGCAAGGAAATTATGTAAATTTAAATTGTTTTCTCTGCTTTTTTAACTCTTACATAATGCACAAAGTTTAGTCTCAACAGGGGAACAAAGCACTATAATATGTTTATGCTTCAGTTACTTTGAGGCAGGGGTCCTTTGGAGTCTACAAATTGCCTTTTTTTTTTTAGGAAAATGCCTAAAAAACAAGTGTAAAATATTTATTTTCTGTGGTACTGTTATCAAAGTTGAACTTGGACTCTGTAAGGCTCAATGCTGTGGTGCCATTGTGTTTTCCAGCTAATAAATCCCAGCTATAGTTCATCTGTTTGCAAAAAAAATATGCACGACTTCAGTGTGTTCAAACTTCAAGGACTCAATGCCAGAAGCACTTAAAGCGATTCTGACTGCTGGTGAGGGGGGAAAAAACTTCAGAGTGTTTCCTTTCAAAAGAGACCAAAACCATGAACAGCTTTACTTTGGGTGAGCCTGGGATCGGTGTTTTAGGCTAATTTTACAGGAATTTACAGGAATGGTGTGCAGTTAAAGCCGGTGTTCTGCCTGTTTTCCACTTTTTGCTTGTGTGTGTGTACATGTGTGTGTGTGTGTGCGCAGCATGTGCTCGATTTCCACCATTCTGCATTCCTTCTGAAGGTTAGTTAAAGTCAGCAGGGGAGCTGAAAGCTGTGCTGGTGATGAACCTGAAGCTGTGAGTGTTACCTGCTGCCAGACTCCAGCTGTGAATGAGATGCTGATTACAAGGCAAAACCAGCTCTCTCTCTCTGTCTCTGTGTGTGTGTGTGTGTGTGTGTGTTAGTGTGTGGGTTTGTGTATATCCTGCGGAGAAGTGAAGACGGTAATATTGAGCTGGAGAACTGAGGACACGATTTGTGTGTTTGTTTGTTTTTTTCATGTAGGAAATACAGTGAATCCAGAGTTTTGACTGCAGCAGTGTTATTTTGTGTGATGAAAGCAGAAGTGTGTGTGTGTGTGTGTGTGTCTCAAGACTATGACTGTACATATCTTAGTACATGATGTTTCCATTCAATGAAATCCATGTCCATGATGTCATGTTTCTGCTGTGGGTATTAAATAAATCTGAATCATAGCGATCACAAACTGTAAACGGCGTCTAAAAGTGACACAGTTTGTAGTGTGATAGTGTGATAGTGAACTAAAAAAGGAGATGAATCAAACTAGAAAAATAAGTACAGTGCAGCAGTGTTTCCATTAGCCAACTGATCACACTTGTCTGGTTAAAGCTGAACAAAAGTGAACTCTGATTTCCAGCCGCCTCCACTGGAGGCTTAAATAGAAGCGAATGGAAAGTATTCATACCATGGAAATGTAATGTGACCTCACCCTTTAAAGCACAGGTGTTACTAATAACATTAATGATGGCTCCCTTATTGTAAAGGTGAGATGCTGACTTGTTAAACGGGTTCATACCTATTTCCAAGTTGTAATTATGACCACAATGGAACAAAGTCGAGTCCATGGCACATCCAGAGCAAGGACCCTCTTATTTTTTGTGTTTGTTTCTTTTCTTTCCTTATTAATATGCTACTTAAACCCTGAATTTGACCCATTAACATGCTCAAAAACTCACCAAATTTGGCACGCACACAACCCCCAAAGTGCCAAACTGTGCTCTCTAGCACCAACTATGTAAATAAAATGGCCGCCGCGGCCCGTAGGAATGTCGTAGAGAGGTCAAATCAAAACTTAATTATTCGTCTCATCAAGACCTGCAAATCATACACTGACACCCCTGACCTAAATCCAACAGGAAGTCCGCAATCTCACTTTCAAAATAAGACTTTGCCTCAATTTTTGGGCCCTGAACAAACGCTATCTCCTCTGAGGGCGTTAATGGTATCGGCTTCAAACTTTATGACTCATGACACTGTGCTGAAAAAAAGTTGTTACTTTGAGTTATTACTTTGTAATAAGTAATAAGTTATTACTTTGTAATAACTCAAACAGTTTAGATTTTATAAGCCCTGAAAGTTGCATTGCACCTTACAATGTAAACCAATGGGGAGGCAATCTCTGGGCATGGACTTTGTGCCAAATAAAGGCTTCTAATGTCTAAACTATAAGTCAGACAACTTTAAAACCCGTACCAATGGATTCGCGACGAAATTTTCCACTAAAATATGATTTTTAATGTAAGATTTGGCCGAAGTCCCAGTAACGGTGGGCCAAAAACAAGAGCACTGAGCCCTTCTCACTAGTAGCACAGCTGCATCCAAGTCCATTATTACCTTTTGAAGAATTTCAAAGGTTTATCAGAGCTTTGATGGATACCTCATATCTATAAAAAAAAGTATAAAAAAGTCCGGACAGCATGGCAGATGCAAGGGCCACATTCTCCAGATCACAAAAAACCACCAGTGATTACTCCCACATCAGAATAGTCACTGCTGGGAGTCTCTCCGGCGACACAGATCCCTGCTGTTGTTCCCTTTATGGCACTTAGTGTGTCGTCCTCAGTCATGCCCTTTTTTTTTTTTTTAGCTCAACCTCATTAAGATGGCATTTTTTATGCCACACAGATTATTTCAACCATTAACTCAGGACTAAAAATGCAAAAAAAAGAAGTTATTATAATTTAGACCCCTTATTTTATTTATTTATTCATTTTTATATGTTTTAACATGTTTTACTTTTGCACACACTCACCATGTACTCCTGCACTGCACCAGATCATCAGGATCCTGGTTGTAGTAGATGTAGAGTCCTTTTCTCTGATGCACTCCCTGCCAGCATCCATGTCGAGTTCAAGGACTAGAACAAAGAACACGGCAGCATTTTCACTCAAACTGCAAATAGCAGGGAGGAATGTGGGCGAAGTCGTATTTTAGGTTCAGCTGCGTCCTTGCTTTGGACATTTCAGGCCTTTTAGTGCAAATGAAATGAACTCCATTTACATTATAGATAACTACATTTTTTTTAATAGTGACTTCATCCTTCACTAGTGGATGTGATTTACCAAAAAACAAAACAAACAAATAAATAAAAATCACACCAGTCTCTCCTAGTGGGACAGTATGGCTGCATTAAAAATCTTCTTGGACCGTTCAGTGGTATGGAGCTTATGAATTTTTGGGGAAACTGACCAGTGTAATAATCTTTTACTGACTTAATTCAATGCATATGCAATTTATAGCTAAAAAGGTCTTACCGTCATCTTGGCAGCCATGTCTTTAAGCTTTTTCTCTGCTTTTTTGACTCCAGGTGAAATGGACAGTTTGCTTGTCAATCTGGAGCAAAAAGAGCTGCAGAAATAAAACCTTCTATAATATAAAACTATATTTCTCTAAACATAAATAATACTGAATGTTGTTTGATGGCTGATGCCAATCTTTTTATAGAAGAGCAGCAAATAGCCAATATATATTTTTCTGCATCTTCAATACATTTATATAATAGTTGAGTGTAAAAAGTGTTAAATAGTTCTATAGTAGGGTGGCTCATTATCAGCTGCACACCTGACAGCACACATTTCTCTCTCTTTCAGCTTCTGTTTCTGCTCTCTACCAACACCTGAGGGAAATATCTGGCTCTTTAGCTGCTAAATGCTACCACTATGTTCACCAGCTAGTCTGCAGATAACTGTGTCTGTTTGCTGTTTGGTGCTGAGCAGGTTAGTGTACAGCGTCGTTTTTAGAGCTTTTACTCTGAAAACGACGCTATGAGAGCCGCTGAGAGTGAACCAGAGCAGCCGGACAGATAAACAATGAGCTGAAACTCAACTATAAAGCTCCGTAAAGCCGAGAGGAGCTGCAGATTAGTAGCACAACCAACCACTGTCAGATAATACATTATTATTATGAAACATATTGATTATAACCACTTGAAAGTTGATACAAGATCATCAGTGGTAATAAGCGAGGAAGAAGGTTTGATTTTACTGACTTCTGTCACTCAGTTCAGTAACTCTTGATGGTGAAATAAACACCATTATATTTTAAACAGCTAACTGCTCAATATTGCATCTTTCATTTTGAGTTTGAGCTTAGAAAAGGTAGCAGCAGCAGTACAGTTAGAATAAAAGAGAGAGAGAGTGTGTGAGTGTGAACCTGCAGGGATTTATACACAGACAATGATTTCTGCTAAATTATACAACACCGACTCATTAAAGCGTGCTGTAGCTCTGGTTTTTCGATGTGTTTGTGTGTGTTTGTGTGTGTTTGTGTGTGTGTGTTGTGTAGAATAGCCTCGGGGCTCATTCTGTCTATCTCTGTATATGAGCACCTGTGGATGTCTGCATCCGTACACCTGTGATTTTGTCTTTAAAAATGCTTTTTGTCGACTCGTGTGTGTGTCTGTGTGTGTTTGTGTAATCATGGCCAGCAGGTGCACAAGCAGGTGAGGCTTAATGAGATGTGATTGGCTCTTGCCTGGCAACAGAAGGTCAATGGCTGCTTAGTGACCAATCAGGCTTTGGCTTGTAGCGGCTACACGCTGACTGACTTCAGTACTCTGAGCTAATGTCTGCCAGATATTGTTGCAAAACTTGATTTTAACACTGAAAACATGTGTTTAGATACAAGAGAGCTGCAACGATTAGTTAATCAGCAACTATTTTGACAATAGATTTGTCGTTTTGAGTCGATTCTTAAGAGAAAAATCCTTCCTCCTATGTGAGCAGTTGCTGCTTTTTTCTGTTTTATACGATTGTAAACTGAATATTTTGGTTTTCAACTGTTGCTTCGACCAAACAAGACATTTAAATACTTAATCTTGGGCTCTGGAGAACTGAGATGAACATTTTTCATGCTCATATCAACCAAACAATCACAAAGATAAACAAAAGATCAATTGATAATGAAAATAATCACTAGTTGCTGCCCTACAATACAATAATCAACACAGTATTTACAACAGCTGTGGAATATGCACTACAGCCTGAGATTATCTAGAACATCTCAAAACTACTGCAGTGAAAGTGGACCCACATTTATTTATTTATTTATTTGTTTACTTTAAAACTTGGAGTCAGGACCGCTGTCCATGGTGCTGACACGGTTTGTCTCTCTGAGAACAGAAGCGCTGTCCGTGGTGCTGAAAGTACCTGGAGGTCTCAGAGTGCCGTCACACTGAAGAGCCGTTTTAATCTTCTGCTCTGACTCTCAGAAAGACAGCAAATAAATGTTATTTCATAAAATGTTGAACTGTTCCTTTTAAATATTTACTTTTGACTGGAATTTGCTCTTTTGGTGGTGAACATGTAGCAGCAGCAAACATTTACACATCCAGCAGACATGAACCCAGATAGAAACATTTCTATGGCCTTGATCCGGCCCACACTGGACACTTTCAGCACTTTCATCCGGCCGACATGCTGCATGGAATGATGTCACTTGGTCGGTCCGCCTGTGTTTCCCAGATCTGGGCCACAAGCAAGCCGTATGTTAACCGAGAACAAACCAGATGATCCAGAACTGGCCCACATCCAGAGTTCACACACCTGAGAGCGCTGCATCTTTACCAAAAAAGGCTCACATTTGATTTGGGGTATTCGGGCTGATGTTTGTTATTTTACATGTGGACCATTTCAGCCTCACATCCATTTCGTCCGGGCCAGAAGAAGACCAGCAGTGCCGCATCGTCGCCTGAAGTGGCCCACTTCCGTTTGCTATCTGAGAAGCTACTTCAGCTTTCATTTGGAGTCATGAAGAAAAAGAAAAGTCCAACACTGATATGTGATCTGATTTATTGATGGATCACAGAGACAAAACAAAAACCAATTATAACATTTTAAAGTGATTAACTCATTTCCAACATGGTCCCGTGATGTGAAAAGATAGAAAATAAAACAGTCAACATAACTCAGAGCACACATCTCTACAATTAAAGTCACATTTAATAACACACATTAAATACAATTTGAACGGCTAAAGTAAAAATGTAATTGTAGATTTCATTATAAATCTGTTCCCTTTGAAGTAAAACATCCATTCTCTCTTATTCAGCTCTGTTTTGTTTTCCACAAATGCCTGAGGGAAATATCTGAAATATCTTTTTCTCTGAAAACAGCTGCAGCTGGAAACGACTCTGATGAGAGCAACGAGAGTGAAAGACACTAAAATACTGTGGAGAGCAGAACTGCTTATTTCAATCTTCATATTTTGTCTGATATACTTTGATAATTTTGACTCGTTTTAAAAGATCTGGATCACCATCTGTCAGAATAAGAGAAGCAGATCATTTCATATTTTTTCTCTCTTTGTAAGTTTGTTTTTTCATTATTATTAGTCTTAATCTTTGAAGACATTTTGTGTTTCTTTTTAAAGGTTAAAGTAGTTTACTTGTTGGAAAAAAAGGGAACTAAAGTCTCTGTTTGTTACTATAAATGATACTTTATATTAAACAAACATTAAATCAATTGTAATTATAGAAATATTGATGTTTTCAGTTTTAAAAGTTGCTAAAAAAGTGAATATTAAAGGTTCTCTCAGTCCTCCTCCTCCAATAATGTTAGTGCTTTTACTTTCTGTCTTTCCTTCATAAAGATTTGAAGTTAATTTCATCTTGATTGGCAGCTGGAAGGAAACACGTCGCTGGTTTTTAACGGTTTGAACTAAAACATCCTTCAACATGAAGTTTGTAATGTTTGGAGTTGAACAGCTGCTGCTGTGATCTCTGTACAGTAAGTCAGTCTGGATACAGATGTCAGAGAAATCCATAAAATTGCATGTGTGTGCGTGTGAACCTGCAGGGATTTATACACAGACGGTGATTTCTGCTAAATTATACAACACTGACTCATTAAAGCGTGCTGTAGCTCTGGTCTTGCGGCGTGTTTGTGTGTGTTTGTGTGTATTTGTGTGTGTATGTTGTGTAGAATAGCCTCGGGGCTCATTCTGTCTATCTCTGTATATGAGCACCTGTGGATGTCTGCATCCGTACACCTGTGATTTTGTCTTTAAAAATGCTTTTTGTCGACTCGTGTGTGTGTGTGTGTGTGTTTGTGTAATCATGGCCAGCAGGTGGACAAGCAGTTGAGGCTTAATGAGATGTGATTGGCTCTTGCCTGGCAACAGAAGGTCAATGGCTGCTTAGTGACCAATCAGGCTTTGGCTTGTAGCGGCTACACGCTGACAATCGAGAAGAGTTAAAGCATCGATGTTCTCTGTGAAGGAGACAAAGTTTAAATGTTTAATGTTGAAGACGTTATAAAGACGGACGTAGCGAGGTGTGACGTCACCCGTTGGTTTCGAATTGGAGCCGGTTTGAAGCCCGGAGTTGCTGACATTAAGTCTTCGAATCTCATTGACGGAGCAATAATTTCCAAAATGAGCATCAGCACACTTATTAGAGGGCCTGAATTTAGAGATTGAGACATCGAAAAAATGACTGACTTTGTATTTCTGGAGAGAAGTTGAAGCTTTTTGAACGGCAGCCAGTCGGAACGTCTAACGGCCTTCTGCGGCACTTTAAGGTACTTCAGCCTCAAGCTGTGATTGTTGTCGCTTGGTTTTGACATTAAGATTGTTATTAAAGCAAAAAAAAAAAAAGTTTAACCTTCCTGCAAATGTTTTCTTTTCAATAAATTAAACTAAAGATTTTTTCTCATTGATGAACTTAATGAAACTATGCAGATGAGACTCTTTAGTTTGTGTGTGTTTGCTGTGTTCCTGTCTGATTTAAGGAGATGTTTAAACAACGCTTTAGTTAGAAAAGATTTCCATGTTGAGGTAAATCATCATTTCTGTTCTATTTTATTTGCAGTAGATAAATAAAGTGTCTCACATTGAAGCTCTTCAGATCATGTTTGCTGATGATTAAGAAGTTTCAGACTTTATCGCAGCTTCGGTTTGGACTCCTGTGTTGACTGACTTCATACAGTACGGATGTTTTGACTGACAGCTGTTCTTCAGCCCGGGCCGGTTACACGTCTGTCAGGTTGGCGATGAAGGAAACAGAGCTGGCGTCTCTTCAGCAGTCGAAGACAAACTTTTGGTGAATTCAAAATGACGTGTTTTGACATGCTGTCAAATCGTTCTTCACAGTCTATATTATTCATAGAATAGAGAATTCCTACAGTATCTCTCGCCGCTCATCCTCGTGTCATTAACATCTTAGGTTTTTAATGTTTTCTCTTTTACGGAGAAGTGATGCAGCTGCCTGGTTGACGACAAATGTGACCCTACACCTGAAAACTGGCCTCTCGCAGCAGCCAATCACACAGATAAATGTTATTTTAGTTTATGTCTTCTAATCTATGCTCTCACACAAAAACTGCCCGTATCTCTCAATTTCATCTTTACATTATGATGCATTTCAATGAATGCAGTTTGCAGTTTGAGCTCTTCACTTCTCTTCATGCAAAACTGAAGGAGTGACACAATTTTTTAGAGCTTTTCGTGTTCAAGAGGAGTCACCGATATCAGTCTGGGGATTCCAGTTGTTTCCTTCAGGAGGAGAGTGGGGTCCTTAAGGCGTATCAGCTGAACACAGAGGATCCAGTACTTGATAATGGTTGAGACCACAGACTGGACACATGCCTGCTTACAGAAGGCCTTTATTCTCTTAACTATACCAGTGAAGAGTCAAATACAGGAAGACAGAGGATTCAGACGCAGGTTCACAGACAGACACAGTGATGGATGTAATTAACAATTCTCTAGTATTTATAGCAGCAGACAGGATGGAAAAAAATGTTACAGATTCAACTTGTTTTTGTCTTATTTCCACTTTTTTTTAATCTATAAACTGTATATAAAACCTGTGCGCGGTGAGAAAGAATGATTATTTTTGCTTGTTCCTGTGCTTTTAAGAGCAGAGGAGGGAGTTGATGCAGGTCCCTGTGTGTGTGTGTGTGTGTGTGTGTGTGTGTGTGTGTGTGTGTGTGTGTGTGTGTGTGTGTGTGAGACTCCTTTGTATTCGCATGTGGCAGTAAACAGCACAGCAGAGTGTTATTCAGGCAGCGTTGTCTAATAACTGGGCTGTCAGACTGAGACAGCAGCCCAAACCAGCTGCTGTTCCACTTTTAATACTTAACAAGCAGGTTCACACACACACACACACACACACACACACACACACACACACACACACACACACACACACACAGGTATAAAATTTTATGGATTTCTCTGACATCTGTATCCAGACTGACTTACTGTACAGAGATCACAGCAGCAGCTGTTCAACTCCAAACATTACAAACTTCATGTTGAAGGATGTTTTAGTTCAAACCGTTAAAACCAGCAACGTGTTTCCTTCCAGCTGCCAATCAAGATGAAATTAACTTCAAATCTTCATGAAGGAAAGACAGAAAATAAAAGCACTAACATTATTGGAGGAGGACGACTGAGAGAAGCTTTAATATTCACTTTTTTAGCAACTTTTAAAACTGATAACATCAATATCTTTATAATTACAATTGATTAAATGTTTGTTTAATATAAAGTATCATTTATAGTAACAAACAGAGACTTTAGTTCCTTTTTTTCCAACAAGTAAACTAGTTTAACCTTTAAAAAGAAACACAAAACGTCTTCAAAGATTAAGACTAATAATCATGAAAAAACAAACTTACAAAGAGAGAAAAAATATGAAATGATCTGCTTCTCTTATTCTGACAGATGGTGATCCAGATCTTTTAAAACGAGTCAAAATTAGCAAAGTATATCAGACAAAATATGAAGATTGAAATAAGCAGTTCTGCTCTCCACAGTATTTTAGTGTCTTTCACTCTCGTCGCTCTCATCAGAGTCGTTTCCAGCTGCAGCTGTTTTCAGAGAAGAAGATATTTCAGATATTTCCCTCAGGCATTTGTGGAAAACAAAACAGAGCTGAATAAGAGAGAATGGATGTTTTACTTCAAAGGGAACAGATTTATAATGAAATCTACAATTACATTTTTACTTTAGCCGTTCAAATTGTATTTAATGTGTGTTATTAAATGTGACTTTAATTGTAGAGATGTGTGCTCTGAGTTATGTTGACTGTTTTATTTTTTATCTTTTCACATCACGGGACCATGTTGGAAATGAGTTAATCACTTTAAAATGTTATAATTGGTTTTTGTTTTGTCTCTGTGATCCATCAATAAATCAGATCACATATCAGTGTTGGACTTTTCTTTTTCTTCATGACTCCAAATGAAAGCTGAAGTAGCTTCTCAGATAGCAAACGGAAGTGGGCCACTTCAGGCGACGATGCGGCACTGCTGGTCTTCTTCTGGCCCGGATTAAATGGATGTGAGGCTGAAATGGTCCACATGTAAAATAACAAACATCAGCCCGAATATCCCAAATCAAATGTGAGCCTTTTTTGGTAAAGATGCGGCGCTCTCAGGTGTGTGAACTCTGGATGTGGGCCAGTTCTGGATCATCTGGTTTGTTCTCGGTTGACATACGGCTTGCTTGTGGCCCAGATCTGGGAAACACAGGCGGACCGACCAAGTGACGTCATTCCATGCGGCATGTCGGCCGGATGAAAGTGCTGAAAGTGTCGGGTGTGGGCCGGATCAAGACCATAGAAATGTTTCTATATGTGTTCATGTCTGCTGGATGTGTAAATGTCTGCTGCTGCTACATGTTCACCACCAAAAGAGCAAATTCCAGTCAAAAGTAAATATTTAAAAGGAATAGTTCAACATTTTGTGAAATAACATTTATTTGCTGTCTTTCTGAGAGTCAGAGCAGAAGATTAAAACGGCTCTTCAGTGCGACGGCACTCTGAGACCTCCAGGTACTTTCAGCACCACGGACAGCGCTTCTGTTCTCAGAGAGACAAACCGTGTCAGCACCATGGACAGCGGTCCTGACTCCAAGTTTTAAAGTAAACAAACAAACAAATAAATAAATAAATGTGGGTCCACTTTCACTGCAGTAGTTTTGAGATGTTCTAGATGAACTCAGGCTGTAGTGCATATTCCACAGCTGTTGTAAATACTGTGTTGATTATTGCATTGTAGGGCAGCAACTAGTGATTATTTTCATTATCAATTGATCTTTTGTTTATCTTTGTGATTGTTTGGTTGATATGAGCATGAAAAATGTTCATCTCAGTTCTCCAGAGCCCAAGATTAAGTATTTAAATGTCTTGTTTGGTCGAAGCAACGGTTGAAAACCAAAATATTCAGTTTACAATCGTATAAAACAGAAAAAAGCAGCAACTGCTCACACAGGAGGAACTGGAACCAGTTGGACCAGTGTGTGGGAGTCAGGTGATCTGGTACCTGGTCATGAGTTTGGTTAACATGGTTGGAGTGAGAACAGGGGTCGTGACATATCAATGCCAAAATATGGCATCTTACCAAAACAACAGGAATCATCTGCACGGTGTGTGTATGTGTGTATCACGCACACACACACCGTGCAGAGACGCATATCTACATTTGGTCAAAATCCAAGAGAAGGTGCTAAGGAGTCTGGGAAACAGGAAACTTAGCCGACATGTGATACCAATGCAATACACACACATAACCTGGATATGGTATTAAAAGGCGCGTCACGTTCTGTGGGGATTCTTTACGTTGTTGTGAGCTGTGTGTGAAAATAAAAGAGATCTTCCCCATCTGGCAGCTGAGTCTGCATCTTCCTCTTTACTCCACAACAAACCAAAGATTTTTTTTCTTAAGAATCGACTCAAAACAATGAATCTATTGTCAAAATAGTTGCAGATTAATTTTCTGTTGATTCATGAACTAATTGTTGCAGCTCTAGTGTATTTAAACACATGTTTTCACCACCATCTCATTCATCAGCTGATTCATAACAAACTTGTTCTTGTCATTCACATAAAATAAAAAACCAAACATGAGTTAATGTGACTGTATTTTTATCTGCCTTAGTCTACATATTCTCTCTATTTTTTCACAATAGCCACTGATGTTCATATAAGCGAGAACCAAATTTATGGCAAATAAGGAACAAACAACAAATGGAGAATATTCCACAGTGGACATTATAAGCATGCCATCCATAGTACCAGGGTCAGCCTCTTCGATCCGTTCTTCAATAAAATATCCTCGAACAGCTTGTGAAAAGATCTTAATAGGGAGCTTGAGGCCTCTGACACACTGTTTACATCATTAAACTGTTAAATGTTCAGCTACATGCTGCTCGTCCTTCCTGTATGGACGAATAATTACACCGAACTGCCAGGTTGAATCTGATAAAATCACCCCGCGATGAACAGGAGAAGATCAAAGCTTAAATCTGCATTTACTGCTTTTCTGGCAACAATGATGACATGTTATCACCATATAAAGGTAATATGACAATATATATTTGCTTAATTACACATTCAGTGGACACACAGGAACATTAGCTTTCCTAATTTAGTGTTACCTAATTATGTTTTGTTTGTTTTTTGGGTCTATTTTAGTGCTAGATTTGCTGCTTTTTAACTTTGAGTGAATTTGCTGAAATCTGTTGCATGCCGCTGCTGGAAATGAGGTTGATGAGAGCAGTGACACTGAGAAATATATACAGTAAATGTGCTGAAAAAAGAGACTTATAATCTGTGCAGATAGTTGTGAGGTTGTCACTCGATTCAATGTTCTTTAAGGCAACTTTTGCATGAAGATTTGTAGGATTTCCACTGTTGTGACACCCTTCACAAACAATCAGTCGTTTCATATATTGTTGAGGATGATGCACCTTCAAAACTAAAAACACCAGTTCATGCTTTCTTGGTCCGTAACAGGTAAAAGTCCTGAATTTAAAACATCGCTTACTGACAGTAAACTAGAGTTCTTCTGGCAGGAACCTCTGGACTATCTGTCAGTAAACCAGACCAACAGGATTTGCACAGACTGCAACCAACAACCAACATTTCCATTCTTGCTGCTCATTCTTTCGGACAACTTCCCTTCAAACTCTCCGGTCCCACTCCTTTGGTCACTGCTGTTATTTACTGGCCCCTCTAAAGCCAACCCCCCCCCCCTCCATTCTCTCTCTCTCTCTCTCTCTCAGCTATGTGCCATCTCATCTTCCTTTTCCCCTCCTGGGTGATTTTAATATCCACGCTGACGACAACGACTGTAAATCTGCCACAGAATACCTGGAACTGCCACAATGCTTCAACTTCACGCGATATATATATCAACTTCCTCCTCTCAGAGCCGCCGTCACATCCTGGATCTGGTCTGCTCCGGTCTGGTCGTACAATACATCAACTCTCTCCGGCCTCGACCTCCGTATCTCTGAGCAGCTGGCGGTCGCTATGGACACTGACATCCTTATCCCCGTCCCTGAAAAGACAAAATATCCTTCAGAAATCTCAAATCTATCTGCCCTCTCAGCTCCTCACTTCCCCCAGCTGTCAACTCTTATGATGACACACGCTCCAGCAAAATATGAGTATCAAAAGTAAAATGTGTTTTTATTAATATACACACAGTGTTATTATTATTGTTTAATCAACATGCAAGCAGCTTTTTAATATAGTAGCTGATGGAGGTAGAGCTACTTTTAACTACTTTATTTACTCTTTATGTACTGTTGGATACTTTGTTTTATGGTAGTTTATTATATTTTAGAGAATATTTGTGTTTTTTTTTCATAAAATCTTAATATATAACTGACAGATGAATATAGTTCCATAAAATAAAACAGTATCTTCTGAAATATAATGGAGTATGAGGTAAAAATATGGAAAAAAAATGTGAAGTGAGCGTCATTTACCTCAAAATTGTACTTAAGTGCTTGAATAAATGTACTTTTTAAATACTTAGCCTAATAAATAGTACACAAATATTGATTTAACGAAGAAAACATAAAACTACAGGTGATCATGAT
Source organism: Euthynnus affinis (assembly GCA_029490765.1). Taxonomy (NCBI): domain Eukaryota; kingdom Metazoa; phylum Chordata; class Actinopteri; order Scombriformes; family Scombridae; genus Euthynnus; species Euthynnus affinis. The sequence continues at coordinate 5,015,878 of CM055857.1, read as the reverse complement.
CATTAAATGTACCACTGACACGATTATAACACGTGAAATCTGACCTTCTTTCAGATGTATTTCAATCAGAAGTTAGTCACTTATGAAAACAACATATTCTAATATGATTGATCTTTTTTTAAACCCTTATAGAAGAATAAAAAAAATCCAAAATATATCAATATCAGCAGATAAATAGCTTTTGTTTGGAGATTAAGCATACAACAACGCAAAGGCGGAAGTGCCCTTCAAAATAAATGTATGTGACATTGACCCCTAGTGGCACCTACCTGTTATTCTATCTTATAGTACTCTTATTCTGATAAGGAACTTAATAATGTTCACATTACAACATGCACGTTTCCTCCATGTTTGCTGAACAAGTCTTCTATCACAGCTCATCATCGTCTCCCCGATTAACCCACGAGAAATCTGCTCAAAATGTTAAATTAAAATTACATCACATCAATAAACTGACGAATTATGGACTGTAATTTGCAACCAACGCATCCTAACAGGGAAAAAAAAAGAGAAATGATCAAAGCGAATAGAAGAGGAAAGCAGAGACAAAATAAACCGAATGTGCAGAAATGACAAGAAACAATGAAATCAAACCTCCAGCAGTCGATCATCCGTCTGCCACAAAAACAAAAGTAGTTCAACTGTTCAACTGTCAAGACGTGATTTACAAAGACAAGAGACTGATTGCAATTATTCCACAACTTCTTTCCTGTGTGTACGCAAGCGTCACATCAACACACACACACACACACACACACACACACACACACACACACACACAGGTACAACAGCAGCATCTGCACAGCTGAGGAAGCTAAAGAAAAATATTTAATAAGGATTCATTTAATGTGATTAGAGCTGACGACAAATCACTTGAATGGGTTTTTTCTTTGTTCTCCGTCATCGCTTCAGATACGAGTTCACACACGCCTGTTGTTTTTTTTTTTTCTTTCAGCTTGAGTGAACTGCTCTGATTAATATAGTAATTAAATTTCTCCGCACCTTCTCTTTCTCCATAAGTACCTACCAGGGGTCAACGTGGAAGTCTAATTATCATATTCCTAAATGTTCACTGACCTTCTAAAGAACAATCACAGGAACCAGCAGACAATACAATACCTGCTTTAATGGGCTTTTTAGGCATCCTTGAATGAAGGGGGGGGGGGGGGGGGGGTGCACTAAAATTAGCACGTGCAGAACAGAAACCTGCAATTAACCTGCAATTATCACATGTTTGAGTCAGAGTGCTGCTCCTGAACAACAATAACAGACAATACCTGCATATTATCAACCTCATGTACTTTCTCCAACTAGTTGACTTCTGTTCTTTACAAAGAAACCAAACTGCAAGTTGAAAAAGAGTGTTTGAGATGAACACGGTCTTTTCAAGTTTGTCTTAAAACAACAGTCGGGAGCCTAAATGAACATTGAAACCTGTTTTTTCTTGCTGTAATCATCCCTCCTGTTCATACTGACCACTAGAAGATCCCTTCATAATACACTTACACAGTTCTCATGTAACCTTCTGTGTGCAAATATATTAAGTTTAAATTTTATTCGAAGCTTAAATATTTTACTAAAAATACTGTAAATGTGACAGATATCCACTTTGTTTGTTCATGTGGGCACCTTTACATTTGACGAACAGGGAGCTTTAAAGCAAAGTGTCACCAATGTGTTTGATTACTTTACACTAAATGATGAAGACTGTGTGACATGAGTGAAAGCTCCAGGGAAAAAAAAAAACCTTGAGTTGAAATCCAACATAGAAAAGAAGTGAAAAAAAAAAATACTGTGGATGAAATCATAACAACGTCTGAGCTCGCATGACAACAGATGAGACGCCGTCATAAGCTCTTTCTACTGATGAAGAGTGTGGGATATGGTTGAAAGCTCTGGAGTCAGCGGGGGCTTGAGTATAAAAACATCTTGTTTGCTCTTTCCAACACATCTTTTCATGAGATGCAGTGAACTCTGCATCCTCTAGGAGGCACTGTTGAGACTTTAAACTGCAGCTGTCCATCTATTAAATCACCCTACTTACAGGCGTGTGTGTGTGTTTATGTGTGTGTGTGTGTGTGTGTGTGTGTGTGTGTGTGTGTTGTGTATTTTTCTGCCACTCACTACTTACAAAGACATTTGAAATGATCCCTCAGAGATTATTAAACCGTGTAAAGTTTATTTTCTACTATACACTACTACAGCACACACACTCAAACCTACAGTAGAGGCGTGTGTGTGTGTGTGTGTGTGTGTAGATGTGTGTGTTTATGAGTGTATGTTGTCGTGTTAGAGCCAGATAAGCCTCGGCCGGCTGCGTGTCTGCAGTCACTCTGCGGTGTGTTGAGATGCAGAGGGAGTCCTCTCGCAGACTTCGATTTTCTCTCAGCATCCCTCAGCTCGAAGCCTCGGGGGAGTGAGGAGAAGAGGCAGGGGATGCTTCATCAATAATGTAACGTGCAACACTGAAATCTGTCCCCCACGGAGTGTTGTGTGGGGAAAAGTAGGTTCCCGCCTGTCCATAGTTTCACAGACAGAGGGAGAGCCCGACCAGACAGAGTGACAGACTGACAGAGAGACAAAGAGGATAGAAGAGGAGGCGAGGGAGTTCTTCAATTTCATGCACAAAGCTGGATTGTTGCAGCACTCCACACACAGCATGAGGAAAGTTTGAAAGCGTTAGAAGGGTGGAAAAAAATAAAAAGGTAAAAATCCTCTGCCTCAGTGTAAATCACAAACTGAGGCTTTAAAGGAAAATACAGAGAATCACAATATACGGCCAAAAGCTTTTCAACAGCACCCCTACAATTCATGTGATTGTTGTTGCTGTTGTTGAACGTGTTTTCTCCAAAATCACGGCCATGAATCTCCCGCCGTAACGGCCTCCACTCTTCTGGTTTTCAGGCTTTCCATCAGATTTTGGAAACCTGGCTGCAGAGATTTGCTCCCCATTCAGCCGCAAGAGCATCAGTGAGGTGAAGGTTGCATTAACGGATCATCTTAAAATGTTCTGTTTTCTCTGGTCAACAGTCAGAAGATAAAAGTATATTCACATAAGGGTGCATGTACTCTCTATTTTTCCTTAAAGCATCTATAATCCATATTTTTGCATAACAACAATGTGACAAATGACGTAATAATGTAGCTACTACTGTTGTTGTGCACTGACCTAACCCAGCTGAGAACACGGTTCGAGACCAACTCGAGACCAATGCCTGCTTCTAGTTTCAACCGACAAAAGCGAGAAACCCGGATGTTTTTAGTGAGACATCAGCCATTTTTTTATTTTAATTTTATTTTAACCCAAACCATGATCTTTCCCCTAAACCCTAACCAAGTGGTGTTTGTGCCTAAACCTAACCAGACCTGAACCACAGCGTCGTCACACCATAAAACATCTTTATTCAACAGGTAGAAATGTTGATACGATACGTTCAATGCCAACGTTTTCTTCTGGCGACTGGGTTGAGTGAGGACGGCCTGCAGGTTCTTATATATATTTATATATATATATATAAAAAACAAAAACAGTGTTTTATTTACTAGTCTTCACTTTATAAAAGGCCACTCTAGTGGTTTTGCATGCTTTCACCCATTAAATACGAATCACATGTACTTCATATCATGTCAACCACTTTCCAAAGCAGAAGAGTCTGATTGATTTATTTCATTTCAGGTAGCTAACGTCAATATAATATGAAAAATCAGCTTTAGCCACATTCAGATATTTCATAAAAAATACTGAACAGTTACCAATAAAATCAGGTGGAAAGATGATTAACTTTGTAACTCACAGAACACAAGATTTTAATTTTTATAAAACAGTTTGAATCCGTTCTTCACCAAAGTTTTCCTGTAACATTTGTGATCCATCTCACATACACTGAACATAAGTATAAGTGTGTAGGAGAGCCGGTATCCAGGCTGCCATCGGCTATAATGATCCTGAGGGGGGGGAAGACGTGGTGCAGGCAAGACTACACACACACACACACACACACACACACACACACACACACTGCAGTCCTCCTGTGGGATTGGTGTAAAGATAAATTAATCATTGAAAGCCAAACTTGCTTTAGGCATAGCCTGCTGCTTTCAAATGAATTTCTTATCAGCGAGTCTTCTTTCTTTCACTCTTTTTCATCCTTCTTTTCTGTCTTTCAATAAATACATTTATTTTCCAGCTCTCTCTACCTCCCTCCCCTCCCTCCCTCCCCTCCCTCGCTCAGGTATTCACAGGCTGCAAATTCACAACACGTTCACCCTCGTCTGCCAGCTGCACGTTGTAAAATATGCTCCGCTCTTTCTCTGTAAGCTCGACACATACATACTCGCACATAAAAAAACACACCTGCTGTATGAAGACGACGAGCTGAGGCATCTTTCCTCAGCGTGTGGTGTCGCTGTGATACCATCTGATTCTCCTGTAACCTGCACACACTCTCTCTCTCTCTCTCTCTGTCTGTGTGTGTGTGTGTGTGTGGAAATAGGTTTTTTGGGGGGAGGGGGGGGGTTTAAGGTGAAGCTAATCAGTGTCTTCACAAGTATAGAAGTACTATTGTGTGTAATGGAATAATGGAGAGGATGTGTTTAATATTCTGGCTCTGTCTCATCCATTGTGAGCCTATTGATGAGCCCGTGCGTGGTGTTCTGCCCGGCCGGTCGGAGACGTTCACTGACTGCTGAACAACACAAGCCGCAAGTTCAGGTTTTCACACTTCCTTGTTCCTCTTTGTCACGTCTGATTTTACCAAACAAAACATAAAGTAAAAGCAGCATCACACCCAGCACAGACTCTCCTCTACATCAGTAGTAGTTCAGAGTTCAGAAAGCCCTTCATCTGTATTTTTTACATTCGTCTTTCAGCTCATCGTCGTGGTTTCTCTCACTGTTTTGCTTCAGTCTCGCCGCTTTAATCAGCCTTGTTTACCAGCAGGAGCAGGCGGCTGTTTCCAGGAATAAAAGCTCTAAAAAACCACCAGCATACACCGGCTGCCCAGCACCAAACAAGCAGACAGACACAGTTAGCCACTAGCTGGTGAAGAGAGTGAAGCATTTAGCAGCTAAAGAGCCGCCAGAGATTTCCCTCAGGAGTCGGTAGAGATCAAACCAGAGCTCAAGATCAAGATTTGTATGTGAAAATATCACGCAAAAGCAATTCAGAGTGCTTTAAAGAGCAGAAAACAAGTTAAATAAAGATAGACAGCATGATAAACACACACACACACGCATGCACAAAACCAATTAAAAGCTAAACTAAATAAAAAGGTAGGATGTTTCAAGCTTCAGGTGCATAAACGCTGGAAGCTCTGCTGCCAGTTTTTGATTGGACTCCTGGGATCTGGAGGGAAACATCTGTCCATTATTTATTTATTTATTTATTTTTTAAAGAAATGTAGAGAGTAGTTGTCAATAGATCTTGTTCAGGAGCAGTTCAGTTAAAAAGACAAACATAAAACTTGCGTCGATTGACTTTCATTTGTTTAGTTGACCAGAAAACTCCAAATAAATGATAATGTTGCTGCGTAACTGCTAGATGTGGAAATAAGGAAATGTTTGCTAATACATATCTCCATATCACTTTAAAGGTGATAATACATCAATACTGTGTTCACAGCTTGTTGTGCTACCACCAAGTGTTTTCTTAAAATAGATTTTTAGGGGGAATTTTAAGTCTTTATTATAATATGACAGTGGAGATTGTGAATGGAAACGATAGAGAGAGAGAGAGAGAGATGAGGGTGGTGATATGTGACAGGGGTCTGCTCTCAGCACTGAATCACAGACGCTGCAGTTATGTAGCATGCATCTTAACCAGTATGCTACAAGGGTTCACCCAAAAAAAGCGTTAAGGATCTAGTTTATTAACAATTTTTGCAGACTAACAACTATGCATGAACCTGAGTATGATGAATTTGTACCAAACTGCACCTACCTGCCTGTAAGATGTCCTATAAACTGACTGAAATACCTGCAAATTACTTAGTTTTTATACTTAAAGGATCTGTAAGTGTTGCCAGAAAATCCCAAATCTGATTGCCATGAAATTCATTGATCACATGCTCCTCTGAAGATGAACCACGACCCCATATCCTGAACTTTCGCACCCCCTAACCATATATTTTTTTTAATCTCCACTACCAGTCAAAGCTCTATAAATAATATCTAAATCATCAGTATGTTGTTTACATCGTTCGTACTGATTGACGTGATGGTTATGTCAGCCTCTAGGGGACACTAACGAGGTTTCAGACTTGTTTTGTTGAGAATAATTTTGTCATTTTTCATTCAGCTTTTCTAATTCAGCCGTCCCATAGATCACAAAAGAAAACTAATTATTAGCCCATTTATCTACATCTACATTTGTTCCTTTGTCTGCAACTTTTCTATGTGGTTTTCTGTTTTCAGCTTTCTTTTCACACACACACACACACACACACACACACACACACACACACACACACGGAGCGGGAGTGCTCCTTGAATAGACAGCAGATTGTGGTAATTGAAAAAGTCAAAACAAATTATTTGTCGTTTCTTGTCAGACTCATCGAAGAGAAATCTGTTGCAACAATAGCTTTCACACGAAGTTACGTGCAAACGACATTAACGACACAAACACACATCAGAGCACTAATCTGACCCCCCTGCAGTCAGTGTCTCTGTATGTGTGTGTGTGTGTGTGTGTGTGTGTGTGTGATTCCTGCACTCTTTGCGGCACTGATAGTCTTTGCTGTAATTTTCCAGAACTTGACACACAAAAGAAAAATCACCAAGATTTTTGCCACAGACAGCTGATGTTCTTTGGTGCCATAATATATTTAACACATTAAAATAACAACATATGCACTTTCACAGCTCTGTGTTTATATTCTGGCTTATATGACTTACAGTTAAAAACTCCTTATTTATCTTCTACTGGTCCTTTATGCAGCCCCTCAGTTCAGCCTCTGTCTGAAACAGGCCCTTTTACTTCCTGTCTCTTTAAGGCCCCGCCTCCCGACGAGCCCACTCTTTCATTTCTTTCTCATTCCTTTAATTGAAATATAAACTACTCAAATAAATCTGTGCATATTCCAGCCTGGCTCCTGATCCAAAATATGCGAGTGGACACAAACGGAGCGGACGGCTGTGTGTCTGTGGGCGTGAGCGAATGTTCTGGCATCAGTCGAAGTAACGTCGCAAACGAAGCGTTGAGAAGCAGGCTGAAGATCTGACTTTTGATTTTGCAGGGAGGATTTTTACATCCAACATAACAGTATATCAGAAAATCACAAAAAAACACGATACGTCCCCTTTAAAGCTGTTACTTGTTTATCATCCTTAAACTAAAATCCTCCCTCCTCCACTTAAAATACACTTAAATAAACACCTTTTTATTCATTAGAAACTCCGTCAACCCCTGCAGACAAACAGCATTAAAGACATTCAGTGCACAAACATGACTGACTGCACCTTCAAATGAAATAACCACGAGCGGTGAGCCGAGCGTCAGTCAGGCCGCATCAGGAACGCTAACGGAGGCAACGCTGCAGGTTTGAGCCTGAATATTATCGCAATATCAAACAAATAAATCTCCCCGGATTAAGCTGAGAGCTTGTGTTTGTTCTCATTACGCTGTGAGACTTTTATTAATTTGAGTGCTCAGAGTCCAATGTGAGTTCTGCATTCTGCTGAGTGCTTTTTAACGAGCTCTGGTTGTAAACGCAGGCAGTTTCTTTATTAAGACTGACTGTTTAAGATGACTTTTTTTTTTTCGCTTCTTCCTTTTAGCTTAAACTGCAAAATAGGGTTATTACTGATACACATATGAGCATATTTTATGTCAAAATGTGTTAGTAGCTTATTACTTTTTTTATAATATCTGTTATTTATGAGACATTTTGTAAGCCTTTGTTTGCACACATCACATCAAGACAAACAGTCTTTAGAGCAGGCTGAAGTAACTTTAAAGGAGCATTTTTACATATGTGTAACATAGATATTAAACATTATAGCAGGTTAAACATACCTGAAAATCACAAAAAGCATGATATGTTCTCTTTAACAAGTTGCTTTATTGCATGTTAATTGAAATGATGGACAATACTGCAGAAATAAAACCCAAGTGGTCTTATTAGCCTTTAAGAACAACAGCAGCAGAGTTACTGGTGTGTGTGTGTTTAACAGTGTGTGTGTGTCCTTCAGTGTGTGTATGAATGTTTCTGCTTGTATCTTGCAGTGTGTTTTAGTACTTGTGTGTGTGTGTGTGTGTGTGTTGTAGCCCTGCAGCTATACTCACCTGTCAGTCTGTGACAGTGCAGCTTCATCCATCTCATGTTAGCTCCTCGCTGCTCGTTCTGATCCTCCTGCATGCCGTCGCCACTGTCGCCGTCGCCGCCAACAACAACAACAACAACAACAACTCAGAGCTCAGTCGACTCTTATTATTATTTTTTTTAACCAACAGCTTCTCCTCAAACTTTCTCTGAACACGCTACACAGAGATGCATATTTCCTTTATGTGCACTTTCGGTATCACGACACTGTGTAATCCTCTACGCCAATCAATATGTCTTTACTAATAATTGATCGAATGTCTCTCATCGCTGGTAAAAAAACCAACCAGCACATTTTGCTCCTGTTTTATGCAAATAGTTAAACAAAGATGATTAAAAAGTTCTGACAAAGGAACTGAAGCTTATTTTAGGAAAATTAACCGTCTACAAGATTTATACAGTTTTTTTTTTATGTCGAATTTTTGGAATATTGAACAGGGGAACTGGGACTTTTGGTTATTTATATAATATAATATTATTGTTATATATCTTTGATGCATGTTCATAGGACATTATTATTATATTTCTGCTCTTTCTCCATTGTGGTTGCTTGTTAATTAATCAAGTTGATTGATAGATCATCACGCTGCTACTGGTGTTTGTGTTCTCTCTCTGTTAGGATCAATTAGAGTCAGCTGCACCTTGGCTTTTATAATTTCTGCACGCTGAGTATTCTCCACAGGTCTAATTTTTAGATCTGGTCCAAAATTTTGGACCCATGAAGACTTCAGACTCTCATTAATCTCATTTCCAGCTGCGACAGGCAGCTAAAAAAAACTTACTGTACACTACCTGCTTAACACATAACAGACAGACAGACAGACAGAGAAAGTTAGTGACCAGCTGGTAAACATGATGTAATATTTAGCAGCTAAAGAGCCAGATACTCAGGAGCTGGTGGAGACCAAAACAAAGATTAAAGAAGAGTAAATACGCGCTTTAAATAGATCTGATGGCCGATGGAGATGTGATTCCAAATGCATGTTAAAGTTTATCATAAATGTATGATGAGATGATTGTATGTCAGTGTTGCGTTTATAGCTTATTTTGCAGACACCAAGCGGTCAAAACAGTCAATTAAAGCCAAGTTAAATAATCTGAGGGCACGGTTTAGTATTGTGAGGGTAAAATCAGAGAAATAAATCAGTGTATTGACTGAACGTAGCAAGTTGTGGGAATAATTTATCAAAAAGTTTCTCCAGGGAAAGGTGACCCCGAGTTAAAAAGTTGTTTTTAGTGCATTTTGGCTTAATAGTGTCAGTAGAGTAAAGGGTTGAAGAAATGTATCCTAAACAAGTTGAACAGATGGACCGACAGACTTGTCAAGCATCACTATCCTTATCTTTTACTAGTGGAGCAAAAGTTTCAGACTTTGACAGGCGTTAACTTCTGAACCATCTCGTTGCAGCTTTTTTACTGTTGAGAAACATATTTCACTTGTTTATCGATTAATATAAAGACACCTGTCAGTAAAAGCAACAAGAAGCCAACGAGGAAGACCCCAAAATACCGAAATGATACAAAACGTCAGTGTCGTGTTTGGTGAAGGATTAGTGAACCACAGGTGAGGAAGTAAACACACAGAGCTGAAGCGATGGGAGTATAATATAACCAATTATTGATTTTCAGGATTTGTTCTGCTCTGCAAAGCTTACTGTGATCCTGTTTGACTGTTGCAGAAACCTGTGTGTGTGTGTGTGTGTGTGTGTGTGCGTGTGTGTGTGTGTGTGTGTGGATAAATAATCTATGGAAGTAAATTATTTATCCAGAACAATTGCATACATATTTTAGGAGTAATCCAGCGTTTTAAGGATTTTGAGCTTTCTTAGCAGCTGTATGTATGTACAAGCCTTATGCATACATGTACATATACCTGAGACACGCACACACACACACACACACACACTGACTGCAGGGTGGTCTGAATAATGCTGGACGTGCGTTTGTGTGCTGATGTCGTTCGCATTTAACTTTGTGTGTGAAAGCTATTGTTGCAACAGATTTCTCGTGATGAGTCTGACAAGAAATAATTTGTTTTGACTTTTTCAATGACTACAATCACAATCTATTCAAGTAGGACTCCCGGTCTGTGTGTGTGTGTGTGTGTGTGTGTGTGTGTGTGTGTGTGTGTGTGTGTGTGTGTTTACATGGATATAAACAGCCTGAGATGCTTTAAGTCCCCAGTGGGAGCTAAAACACAGACACACAAACATTAGTTTTATTTACTAAGAGTTAATACAGTAAAAATTAAAACTCTTCTTCGATATCAGAGAAAAACAGACTAGCCTGGCTCCATCCCGGTGTAACGAAATCCTCTTATCATCACCTCTAAAGCTCAATAATTAACACGCTACATGTTGCTTGTTTAAGCCATGCTAAATCTGAAGTGTAAAAATTAATTTCTCTAAAAAGTTGACCAAACAAACGGCATCCTTTGCTTCCAAAAAACAAACAACACATTCATGTTTACATTCTTTTAAAATGTTACTCATGATCTTTTTGAAAGACATCTTTAGCATCACTTTTGGTTCTTAAATCGTCCTCTCTGCCCGACTCAGACTCACTTCACCTGAACTTTCAAGTCTCATTTCCATCCAGGCAAAGTGTGTGTCTGTGTGTGTGTGTGTGTGTGTGTGTGTGTGTATGTGTGTGTTTGCATCCTGGCTGTTGTTGAAGTCCTGGATGTCCTTTCTGTCCCCACCTGTGCCCGAGGCGTACTGTGGTCCAGGTTCCCCCGCTAACTTCTCCTAATGAATAGTGAATGCTGTTGTCAGGCCTTATCAGACGGAGCAGCAGGGAGACGGGCGAGGAGCGGGGTGTGTGTGTGTGGGGGGGGAGTTTGGATTGGATGGTCAGGACGGGCAAAAAAGTATTTTGGTTCTAGACGATCCACTTCTTCAACTCTGTGTGTCTCAACAGGTAAGATGAACACACGACCACTTGAAACTACTGAAGTGGATCGACTGAAGCAAGCAGGTGCTGGATTCTTGGATCGAACAGTTGGTGTCGTCCTCTGATGAGATTAAGTTTGTTTTAAATTATCTCCTACGTTTGAGGTCAGCGTCAGCAGTGGAAAGCCTTCAGGTATCATGCTAGAAACCTAAAAGCAACATGTTGTATATTTACAGCCACTTCAACTTGCAATGAGAGCTGACACCTATTCCTTTACGTACCGGTTAAGTGAAGTCAATAACGATCAAAAAGCAGCTACATTCAGGATCAATCAAAAACTGACAAACAAATCTAAAACATATCAGAAACTACAAACTTACAGCATCTGTGTGATCAAACGGCTCCAACGGCTCAGCTCGGAAACAAAACTAAGAGCGATAAGCGTCTAAAGCATTATGAGGTTTGGCTACTTGTCCTGATGTACGTTGTTTTATGCGTTTCCTGAATCACCATCACCGGCCGTTTTCAAACCTGTAGTTTGTTTTCTCAGCGGATGAGTTGAACTTTTTTTTTGCCTTTTCCTGTTACTTTGGTGTCTTTTCATGCAGAGAAAAAAAACATCCAAGCTAACCAAAATGCATCACTAAAAACCACATGTTCACACCACTCATTGCGCGCTACTCCAGGTTGGGTCTTACTCTCCGGCTAGCTGCGAGCAACTGTTGATTTCGCCCCATCCCGACATGCAAAGTACACCTTCGTACAGGAGAATGTTTACCTGAAAAACTTGCAGAGTCCGCTTTGTAGTTGCAGGTGAGATCGAGGTCAGGACACGATTGCTGTGTTCAGATCTGCTCAGATGAATCGCACTGAGGAGGAAAACAAACCACAGTCCCTTTCAACCGGACTAAACAACACTATGCATTTGGAAAGAGCTAAAAAAGAGCGTGAATGTTGGATGTTTCATTCACCAGGTGGACGGAGACACGACTTCAAACGAATGATAATGTCGCTCCGCAACCGCTGGATGTAGAAATATTCTCCATCTTCCGTCTTTTAAATGTAAAATAGATCACCTCCTCCTATTCAGCACAGACAGGACAGCTTACATAAATCAATGTGTGTGTGTGTGTGTGTGTGTGTGTGTGTGTGTGTGTGTGTGTGTGTGTCTTTTCACACAGTTGGAAACTTTTAAGTGTCAAGATGTGATAAAATGATATGCACAAACTTTGACTACAAGTAATTAATTCAAGAAGAAGAAGCACATACACACATACACACACACACAGTGGGTCTAATCCTTCATCACCAGGGCAACCAGACAGCACAAAGCCAAATAACCAGTCGGGCACATAAACACACCCGACCAATAGGAGGTGGCCCGAAGGGGAACCGTAGAGGGACTTCGACTGCATCCTTTCTCCCTCTTTCCAAGTATTTTTTGTGTGTGTGGGTCTTTTCTTTTCTCTTCATCTCTGTCTGTTTGTGTGTTTTGTTGCTGCTGTCCACTCTGGGGACAGCTCAGTCACCCTCGCTTTAGGAAAAAAAAAGGCTGCAGCTTAAAAAGACAGAAGCTCACAGCCAAGCAGAGTTCAAGAGCATCTTTTCTCTCTCTTGTTGTAGAGAGAGGAAAGGAGTGAGAGACCAAGAGAGATGAGGGCAGAGGATTTGAGAAAAGGACAGAGATACACTAATATAAGTGTCCCGCTGGGAAAACCTGCATCGTAATTCTTCAGGAGTGAGACATCTTTAGACTCTCACACCCCTAGTGACGGCATGCAGAGGCGTTTTTTGAGGACAGCAAATTTTTGGTGTCAGCTTTAAACTCTGCTGACTCTTCCGACTCGGGTCCTCTCAGTGGAAGTAAATAAATGTCACACCAGTTGAGAAACGAGCCTTTCTTTTAATACAGTGCCGGCTTTGTACTGTCATTATTTACGATCGAGTGGGAGAAGGGGTTATGAAGGGTTCCTACCACGCACGGTCTCCCCTCATGTTCACGGGATGCGGCTGGAAGTGGTTCAGAAACCGAGTGTTTGTTAATAAGCAGCGTTACGTTGTGCTGTGCTGTTGAGATGAGTCCTTTTGCTGATGTTTTATAAGCACATTTAAAGACATTTGCACTCATTTCTGATCAATATAGTAACAAATACTTTTTGGCCGTACCTTATCTTCCCCCTCCTTCAACTAAAAACTCATAAAGCTAATAGTTAGTGGACGGATGGATTAAATAAATCATCCACTCAAAACCCTGTTTTAAACTGCAATGATCAGTTGATTAACTGATTAGTTGACAACTATTAAATCAACCGTTTTGAGTCATTTTTAAAGAAACATTCTCCACATTCTCTGTTTCCAGCTTCTTAAATGTGAATATTTTCTGACCTCATTACTCTTCTATGACTCTGAACTGAATATCTTTGGGTTGTGGACTGTTGGACGGGAGAAATCTTGGACTTTTGGGAAACAGTGATGGATATTTTTCACACTTTCCAGACATTTTAAACAAACAACTAATCGATTAATCGAGAAAATAATCAACAGATTAGTCGATAATGAAAATAAGTTAGCCCAAATTTTGTCTATGATGTTAGCAGAACTTCTGTATTTGTATCATTCAGGTCTGTTGCATGTATTTGTATGCTATTATAAACTGACTTTATAATAACCCTGTCTCCTAGAAATTACATTTATATTAGTAAATTGTTTTCTCAGTTATGATGTTGGATGTTGAACATGGTCAAATGTCCAAAACTTGAGGTGAGCCAAATATTTGTGTCCATTGGTCAATAAATAAAGGCATTTGTATTCATCTGGTTATCTGAAATATTAAAACTTTATTAACTTTCCTAAAAATTCACAAGAGTGAGAGGAAATATTAAAGATGTCTGTTTGAACAGCGAGCACGTTTTGCTGATTTACTTGTCACTGGTCTCGGCCCACGTTGCACCGGCTCAGTTTTTTCTCTCTTGGTTTGCCAGATTTCTTGAAAGTCTGAAACAACACTAAAGTACTCTGTGTGTGTGTGTGTGTGTGTGTGTGTTCATGTGGCGCACTATAAACGATGGCTATAGTCTGAACCCTGGGTTGAAAATTACAAAGCTTTCTCTCCACTTTCCATCATTCTCCGCTCACTTGTGTTTTTTCTCCTTTTCATAGGGAGGGATTATGAAAGATCCACGATGTGACGTGTCTTCAGAGACTATCTATCCCTTTGACTGTTTCCCCCCTCTTTTGTCCACCCATAAACATCAAGATATAGTTGAAATTTCTTCGAGGCAGAACACAACATTTAGTCTTTGTTCGGTTCGGTCCATCAGTCCGGTGTTGTGCTGGAAACAGTGATGTACGACGTGGCTGTGGAGAAGACTACTTAGCGGTGAACGATAAGCTTTGAACCTCATGGCGGTGCTGAAGGAAAAGTCAGAGGATCGCCAAAGTCGACAGGAGTCATCTTTTAAGGAACACGAATGCCTGTACAAACTTTTTGTTCCTGAAATCTGGACCAAAGTGATGGACCGACCAGGGAGAACTCTTATTTTCTGAGCTGTTGTGTACGAAGATTAAACTATTGTGGATGATTTTAACCCTTAAACTGATCAGATATTAATAGACAGACAGATCACTTGCTTAGCCTCTGCGGTTTCAATTTCCCTAAAGATCCAATTCAGGTCAGTTCTGCATTGATTTATTAAAAAGTGTCAGTGTTTTGGTCACAGGCACCTTTCTCAAGACATTTTTACCTTTTTTTTCCTTTGGTTTAAAAAGCAGAGCAACATTTTGGCAGGCTCTATAATCAATCCTTTTCTGATCAATATAGGTGTTTATCGGGGTGTTTCTCTTTGTGCGACTTGGTGACAGCTACTAATCCAAGTTAAAAGGTGACAGTGATTTTGTTTTCACTTTTTGGGAAAAATCATAATGTTTGTCAGTGATTGACAGGGCCTCTATCACCCTGAATGGTAAACAATGATATCTTCAGGAACACTGCTCTGTACAGGTGATCGTACGGACAGGTAGCAATGCATACTCTCATAACCATTAAAACCGTCTTATGTGTTTTTCATGTCTTCCTGCCAGCATGAACGATCTGCTGTTATTCTCTCTCAGGTTTCCTTAAAAGATCATTAAAATTTCATCTAGTGGAACTGTACTTTTCTAAATGCTGATAGACAAGCCTGCGTCCTCGTGTATCACCGTTCATCCTGAACAATTCAGCACATGACCGGCGACAACAGCTCTTTTCATCAGCCTTTTTGACAGGTGCTGTGAAAATACCTTTTTTATTATGTAAAGCCTGAACAGCTTTTTTTTTATTGGTAATGAAATTTTAAAACTTATGTGTCCCCTCACAGCCCTCTTTCTCTTTCTCTCTGTCGGTTTTGGTTGTGTCTCCTCTCCTCCCCTGTTGATTCGTAACAAAACACAGTGCTCTGCAGTGCGGATGAAGAAGACTCCAGCAGCACCATGTGACTTGACAGAGGGGGAGGCTGATGTGTAATCACGCTGCTCTCTGTTTTTGTATGCATGGAGTGGCATAAAACTGTAGTGTGTGAGCTTTTGCATGATATGCCTGCAGAAGTGTGTCTACATGGTTATTCTCACACATGTTCTTGTCTTCTTCTTTTCTTTTTTTTGCTACAGGGACCCTTCAATGCAGTCCAACTTCAGGGAGACACTTTAGAGCTTCTGTGTGCAGAATGCCGTGGAGGAAACAAGCTTTTAAAAACTAGAAAATGTTCAAACTTTTCGGCACTTAGCTCATTTTATCCGTTATCTATCCTAAACTCTGAAGCTCAGCGGGTAGTAAAAGTAATTTTTGGACATATCTTCGGCAGTGTGACTTGTATTTAACTTTTACTATGTGCCTGTTCATAAAACTTGTCATGTTTAACTGTCGATTTTATCCCAAAAACTACAAATGTTAACCTCATGGTGGAGCTACGTGTGGAATCAGGGGACTCATTCTCTGGGCACCGCAGATATCTGTATCAAATGTCATCGCGATCCATCAGATTGTTGTTGAGATATTTCAGTCTGGATCAAAGCGGTGAATCGACTGACCTAAAAAATGTGCAGCATATAAATTCCTCCTGATAAATGTCAGCAATCAGACAGCAGCCGATCACTCCACACAAGCAGGAGGTAAAGACGCATCTTTCAGGACAGACTGATTGACTGATAGTTGATAGATGACAGACGATAACTTGAATTATCACATTTGAATGTAAAAGCAGACGGCGACATGAAAAACGCTGAGCTCAGAATTTACAACTTTGTCAGAGAAATGACACTCCGCTGCAGCTAACGATTATTTTCATTATTGATCAATTTGGTGTTTATACTTGTTATTAATTGATGTCTTAAAATGTAAAAAATACTGAAACCATCAGTTGATTATCAAAATAATTGCTGATGCTGCTTTAAATGTGTCACGTTTATTAGAAAAGCAATGAATACACTGATCCAGACGGATTTTAGGTCACTGAAAACTCCTTCTAGGCGAGGCAAGTTTATTTGTACAGCACATTTCAACAACAAGGCAATTCAAAGTGCTTTACATTGATCATAAAAGGCATTAGACAGAATTTAAAAGTAAGACATGTAAAAAGACATAAAAAAAGAAGAAAAAAAAGCTAAAAAGGAAATAAGAATAAAATAAGAGTAAAAGATAAGAATAAGAAAGAATAAAAGTAACAGTACAGCGTAAAATAACCCATAATGTTGTTTAATGGAAGGCAGCTGCAAACAGAAAAGTCTTGAAATAAGTCTAGGAATAATAAATTGTGTATGACATTTTTTTTCCCACACAAAAAAACTTCAATTACCTTTTTTAAAAATGCTTAAAATAGCATCTACTGCTTCTCCCTCATTGAAAAATCTGCTGGACACAGGATGTCTATGTGCAATGGAGGCTTCAGGTATCCACATCACTCTTGTGTAGGTTACGATTGGCTCTGCACTAATGGTGATGTCACTAATCATGTTTAAGCTGAGCGCGGAGAAACGTTCTTTCTTCTGCAGATGAATGTGAAAAAGACTTTCTCGTGTTTGCACATGTATCATTCTGCACAGCGAAGCTCAAACATCCAACTGACGGACCAAGAAGAAAAACACCTTTCTGACCGGAGGGGGGCTTCAAAGATTTAAAACAGCGTCATATTTGGTTGATTAAAGAGAACAAAATGAGTTGTTTTGGACTGAAACACAAAGTTAAGAACTTGGAACTTGGTTGGTCTTGAGACTCACCTCTGCTGGATACTATCATTAATATCAGAAATGCAGCAGGACGAGCTGTTGCTGAGGGTTTATTTAGAGCTTTATCATTCGTCATTTTCATCCGAGGCCCTTTTTTTACAGCAAACTCTTAACATCTCTGTGTGTATTCAGGCCTCTGTGACTAATGTTGTGTGTCTGTACGGGTGGCTGTTCCAACAGCGCAGCCCTCTGTATGTGCCAATACTTTCTGTGTTTGTGAGGAGCTACTGAGGCAGAAAATGGGCAGAATATAGTAAGAGAGGAGGCGACTAAACAGCGAGTCAAATGGGAATGAGGCAGAGATAGAGAGAGGAGGGAGGGAGGGATAAAATGAGAAAGGAGGAGAGGAGGAGAGGAGAGCTAGAGGGAGTAAGAGAGTTAAAAACAGAAAGAAAGAAGTCATGTTGGTGGGGAGAGACTCCTTCTTTGGGGAAAATGCCAAAAGAGATGATTATCTGTTGAGAATGACGCTGCTTGTAAATTAATTACTAAGAAGAGAGAGAGAGCAAATTATAATATAAAATAACTCACTTTATTACAAAGTCACAAAGTGCTTTGCATGATTGAACCAGGGTTAAATCAAATCAGAAAAACAATGAGGCAAATAAAATAGATTAAAATAAAACAATAATACGGGATAAAATACCCAACAATAACATAAAAAAAAACAAGCAAACAATAAAAACAACAATAGTAATAAAACAGAAAAGACTTGTTGGAAATAAAACAACAATAAATAAAAGTTTCAAGAGGTGATTTAAAAGATTGTAAGTTATGTTTAATGATTAAGTCGCCTTTGTATGACAAGGTTGAATGAAATGTGTTGTTGTTGTTATATCAATACATGATCATATATCTATCTATTGTTGTTAAAAGTCTTGTCTAAAGCCCAAACATATAAATCCCTTGAGTTATTTTCTTATCAGCTGGGAACAATATTGTTATAAATTATAATAAAAAAAATGAAGGCTTAAATTTAAAAGGTGAAGCTGCTTTACATCCGTTTTTAAAAGTACTTTAAGTGGAAAGTGGATTTTAATACCGCTGATGGTGAATGTGCATTGACGCCGACACAAAGAACAATACTGGTTTATTACAACTTGGCTCTTAGTTATGCATTTTTTGTCCATATTTTCTATCAGTTATAATAATATTGTGCTCAACAAGTTGATAGCTGAGCTCTGTATACATGATGACATCATTAAAGAGATTCAGGTTGTCAGGTTGTAAAGAAGCTAAATGTTTAACTTTATTTAAACTTCTAGTGGAAATCAAAGTTTTGAAAGATAACACATATTTTGGGGAACTAATAAGGGAAAGAAAAGGTTGAATTAGTTAAAATACAATAAGATACACACTTTTTTCCTTCATCGTCTTAGAGAATATTAAGTTTGTGTTAAGAGTTAAATGTCCTTCTACTGTTTACTCCAGTCTGCTGCACTATTAAAGGAATAGTTACAACATTTTGGGGAACTAGGCTTATTCATTCTTCCTTCTTTGTGGTAAAAAGTACGATAAGCATCTGGTTAGCTTAGCACAAAGACTGAAAACAGTTGCAAACAGCTAGCCTATCTCTGTCCAAAGGTAACAAAATCCATCTCCCAGCACCTCTAAAACTCCCCTGTTAGCACATTATATATAGTTTGTTTAATCTGTACAAAAACCAAAGGATAAAAACTAGAATTTGCCATTTCACAGAGAGTTGGGTGCTGGACTGTTTCTTGGCTCTGAACCAGTTTTTGTTACCTTTGGTAACCAGGCGAGCTGTTACAGTCTTTGTGCTAAGCTAACTGGGTGCTGGTTGACAGGTATGGGATTGAAGATGGCGTCGATCTTCTTGTCTCACTCTCTACCACAAGATTATATTTCCCAAAATGTCAAACTAATCCTTTAAACTGCCTTCACATGATCAACCATCTGACCTGATCAATGCTAAACTCCTGAAGCTTTCAGTTCTAATGTACCTCCTGTTTGTAGTCATGTCTTCTCAACATAATCCTTTCATGAAGGGAAAACACATTTTTCCCAGACTTTGCACTCGCCCGAGCTCTTTGATATCTACGTTTTAAGACGCAGCGCTCGTGCTGTGAAACTGCACGAGACGAAGCTGAAAGAAGAACAAAAGAGGAAGGTGGAAGAGGAGAGAACAGTGTGTCAGACAAGAGTAGTTTTAGCAGGAGAAGAAGGAGGTGATAAGTAGCTGCACGGTGATCAATACCTGCCTGCCTGCCTGCCTGACTGCCTGGTGCACTGAGCTGCTGTAATTTCTCAGACGATTCACACTTTCCGGTGTGTGTAAAAGAGACTGAGAGTGAGGCTTGTGTGCGTGTTAATCTCTGAGGCACTTGTGGCCATGTTTGTTAGCAAAATAATTCTTCTAATCTTTCCATAAACGTTCCACCCGGCGCCCCTTAACATGGCCACAAATAACTGGGAGCAGTGATGTTTGTGTTTGTGTGGTAATCTCTCATTATGCGCCAAAGTGTGCAGCTGCATCTGTACAGTTCACTAAGGTTATGTTGAAAATGTAGTAAACAATACAAAATGTATAAAAAAGGATAAAGGAAAGGACTGGCTTACCATTGCTTAGGCAATTTACTGTTGTTATTATTCACTTGATTAAATGCTCAGGGTCCTTCGTCAAACATAAAGAAACTTGACAAGAATTTGAAGCAACACAAAAAAATTACAGTACAGGTTGAAAATTTCAAATAAAAGTTGCCAAAAACGATAAAATAGTTACAGTGACCGCCATCATCTAGCAGCTATAAGTAGTGATGAGCCAGAGAAGTTCAGATGATGTTAAAATAAGGTTGGTTAGGTAGGTAGATGACTCACAAATCCCTGAGTTGTATGTAAAAACTAATGAGGAACTGGTAGTGATGTTACTGTGGTGGTCCTGTAAAACAGTCGGTTCAAAACTGACCAACCGGCGTATAAAGAAATGGGCGACAGACTGTGTAGTTTAACAAAATAACTATGAAGCCAAGAGGCAGTTGGATAAGGGTGGGGGTGGTAGGATGTTTGTGGCTGCGTGTGCTCAGCGTCTTCTCCCTGTGTGTGGTGAAGCCAAAACTATCACACCAAGGTCTGCTGTGCTGTTGCTGGTCACTGGTTCGTGACTGGTCGGTTGCCGCATCCATGTTGGGGTTGGTATTTTCTGGTGTCTCTGCTGACCAGCGGCTACTCTGCACGTCCACCCAGCTGTTTCATGTAGTGGAAAACCAGCGGCAGATTCAGCACACCGCACACAAGAGGAGAAAAGCAAGCTCGCTCAGTAGCTTACAAACATCATTCCTACCAAAAGTCTGCAGAACAACAGCAGAATACAGAGATCGACCCACATAAACCACTCAGATTTTTATATTTGCAAAGAAAAAAAAACGCTTAAAAACTACATCGGATAAAACCATTAAAGTCTGCATCTGCACACAAGAGGCGAGCAAACTGACTCTAAGTGTGTGTGGCTGGTTAAGTAACTGCAGATTGGAGGTCACACCAAAGCACACCTGTATACCATCAGCCCATCACCATGCAGTTCACCTCACAAAACACATGAAGATCACAGCCAGAGGTTTAACACTCTCTCTCTCTCTGGCAGTGTGTTTGGATACTTCCATGTAGCACAGCGTGTGAACCATGTACTTACGTGCAGAGTACATGTATTTTGACAGGGTAGAGTTGTCTCAAATCCAACACAGCTGTTGTGCACTTAACGGCGATCACAACATTTAACTTTCTTTTTTTTATTTTTAATGTGGAATTGCAACCAGGCAGAGCATCTTTGCTATGTTACTATATAACATTTGATCATGATTATCACCAGCCAAAATATCACTTGACTTCAATTAAATTGAATTTTTTATTAAAAAGCTCAGCTTCAACACACCTGCCTAACTGTGCTGTGTAAAATAATTGCAACTCAAAGCAGTAAATTATATTATTCAGTCTCTAATGTAGCTATAATAAAAATCCAAACTGTTATGTAGCATAATGAAATTAAAACAAAATTTAATATAGAAAGGTTTGATTTGAATACATGTATTTTTATGTAAATGTGGTTATATCTGTGTATATAGAGCCTTAAAGGCAGCGCTGTTGTTCTGTCCAGTAAAAACATGTAGTTTCACAGACAAACTAATGTGGCAGCTACAATTGTTAGATTTCATCTGCGAGACCAACATTTATCTGCCAGGAGGGATTATATCATATATCAAAAGGCTGTGGAGACATTAGAGTCAGCGGTAAATCACTAAAAGAGCTGCATAGATCAGTTCATTTTCTCCCCCGGGATGACGACGCAGGAGTTGGGCAGCTGCTGCGAGATGACGCTGGTCTCACCCGGCTAGGCCAGTGGCTCCTCACATCTCCGAAAACATTGCAGTTTTACAAAGAAGCGTTATTTGGATAAACTGATCACATATTGGGAATCTACATGGTTACTTTCTCATCTGAAAAAATAGTAAAACATAGTCTTAATTAAGTCTTACAGTGAAACTTACAACAGCTTTGGCGACCATTGAGGCTTAAAAGTGTCCAATATTCACCAGTCAACTTTTTGACTGTTAAGAGTGCCCTCATAGTTCACTGCATTTTGCTGTACTTGTCAGTGTGAAGGCGCTTGTGCACTCAAAATAACAAGTAAGTATGGGAGTTCACCAGTTGAGACACAGCGTGGTTCTCTCCAGTTACAAACCTGTTGTCTGTCTTCTTGGAGTGCCAGTATTACATCAGAGTTGATCAGCTGCACCTGAGAAGGGAGTGGCCTTTATAACACGCGGTCTCTCATTTGTTAGAAGTCCTGAGCCAGGTTTGTAACATTACGCTCAAAGCAAGGCAAGGCAAGGCAAGTTTATTTGTATAGCACATTTCAACAACCAGGCTATTCAAAGTGCTTTACATAGATGATAAAAGGCAGATAAACAGACATTATCAACCTTTCAAAGACAAAGTATTGCGGCAAGATGTTTCCAGACATGTTTGTTGCTGATTTTGAAAATAGGATGTGCTGCTCACTCTGCCACAGTATTTAAAAAAAAACATAGCAATCTGTTTTATTTATTAAGACTTTATTGAACAAAATGACAAGAAAGCAGTAAGACCATCTGCGCTCTGTTTCATCTCGGTCTCAGATTTAACTGCAATACCAATAGTTGGCCAGCAGATGTCGCCATTTCGACTTTATCAAATCCTTGGAGAGTGTGAAGCATTCTGAGTGCAGTTGCTTCATATTGATTCAAATGCTTCAGAGAGCTTTGGTTCCCCAATCACTAGGAACCGGGTGATGCATGACAAGGGGAACGATCAGTGGAATTACATGCCAGACAAAGTTATAGCTGAGCAGGAGACGTCTAGTCAGTCACTTTAGTCAATCGCAAAGTTCCTTTATTTTTCATGCAACATACGGTAACATTAGCTGCTACTACACTAGTGCGCTAATACCCTAATCATGATTGGCTACTGACTTTAAAAGACTACATCTTGATGAAGCAGTACAAAAAAATACGCACACAGAGGTTTAATTTACATACATATGGACTGAACTGCATATATTGGAAAACATTTCCTGTTACTAATAAGTTGACTGACGTATTCATTTGGTATCGGTGAACCCAATGTCTTGAAGTGGTGGACGTACTTTGATGAGCTCAGTTGCCCCAGAGTATTACATACTGGGCCGTTGTCCCCATTAGTCATTGAGACGGGATGAGATGGGTCCAGGCTGAAAAATACCCTTTAATGTTCTGTGAAATTAAAAAAAAAAATAAAGCTGCCTTTCTCGGGATGAATCCTGAGAAGTGTTTTTGGCCTCCGCTGTGACTGAGTAGTCTAAAAGCTAGAATCAAAGTAAATAAAAAGGTTTCCAGCAGCAAACAACAAATTACACTAAACTATATCTGCGTGGTGAATTGAGCTTCTTTAGACTGCTGTAACTGCTTGCCATTGCTGAACCTTTCATCCTCTTCCCGGCTTCCACACGCCTTGTTGAGTGTATGATAATTAGTGCTTTACAGTGAAAAATGAGTGTGGAGTACATTACAGACAAGACACCAATGTTCTAATATAGTGTGTGTGTGTGTGTGTGTGTCCATTTTTCCTGGTTAATGCCCCAGCAGTTTAATCAAACCTGTAACAGCACAGTCTGTATTGTGTTGTACTACTAGGGTGTACTGTATAGTCGGGGCTACTCTCTCATTCCTTATCTAACTACAGCAGCATTCGTGATGAAATTAATTGAATTCCACAGTCATGACAGTATGTTAGATGATTGTAAGTAGGCAGGGAAGGGGAATGTGTCTGTGCAATTTCTTTCCAGTGAATAACTTCATTACATCTTCCTTCCTTCATCAAAGCACATTAAAAAAAATTGAGACAAGAAACTTTAATAAGTGGATGTCTGAGCACAAAAGCTTATTTTCAATATTAAAAGTGACTTTTATTACCTTTGGGGGGAAATCTGTGGTGAATGCACAAAATGTTGTAATATATCCTGTTTCTGATATTCACGGTTATGTGTGTAAATATTACATAAAAAGGAAGCTTTTGTATTAGGCAGTGAAATGCATAAAGGCACATTACATTTATAGCTGCTTGTTCCCCACATGAATTACATAAAAAGGCATAAACATTAAAAAAAAAAAGGTTATAAATTGTTCGTCTTTCATAAAGATGACTATATGATGACTGCTGTGCAAGTTATTGAATGATGAAAAATTATCTAGCCAGCAAAAAACACCCACTACAACACAGCATGATAACTCATTGCTAGATGGTGGCTGTTGTTTGACCTGTAAATAATACAAAAATATTCAAGTTGAGTCCCAGAACAAAAATATAGACCTGGAAATGTGCACAATATGTCCCTTTAAGCCTTTTATGATCGTCTGACAGCTTGTGTTTCTTGAACCCATCTGACTTCTTTTCAGTGATGTCAGCGTGCTCTCAACTTTGAGATTACAAACTGAATGACATTTAAATCAGCTTTTGACAAAGTACAATTAAGTCTTCAATCATCCTTTGTTATTATCAGTATACGTAACCACTGTTGTGACAGTAGAAGCTGGGGGGGGGGGATAAAGGAAAAGAGGGGGGTAGAAGGAGAGAGGAAAAAGGGGATTTTTTTATGGCCTTATCCTGCATTACCAGAGTTTTTAAATGTTAATGTATATCAAACTCTTTTGCACTGTTGGAGGTAGATCTGTCTGTGTGAGAAGGAGCAGCAGTAGTGACGTCAGTTGGTAGTTTTTAGGTGTCCTTGTTGACCTATATGAACTTATTGATTTGCTGTGTGGGTGAAGCCTGAGTTTTATGTGTCATGCTATGGTATAGAGTTCCCTGTTGAGGGCATGATTTTTTTTAAAAAATTGCTTGCATGTGAACTAAATATGAATAGTGTGCTGTGCTGTGCTGTTGCTCCTAGATTTTAGTAAGGGTATGCACTTTTAGGTAACCCCTTCCCCTCTCAGGGTTTATAGGTGTCAGCCTCTGGATGGTCCTCTGCACCTCCCCTTTTAGTCTGGAAAGCATTAGTGCTTTTTTAAATTGAATTTTAAATAAAATGACTTTTAAAGACTTCAATCTGTATGTTGCACTGTGTACTTGTGGTTAACTTAAATCACACCAAACGGGTTGTTTTTGGCATCCTTCCTGTGACATTTAGATGACAAAAATGGTTTATATTCAATCCTTTAAAGTTCACACAAGAATTTGGCAATAGCTCCGAAGCTTGGGGCAAATGTCTCCTCCTCCTTGTTAATAACTGGTTTGTAGTTACATCCAAACAGATATGACAGGTGTACACATATGAAGTTTGTTCCTCAGTCACACGGGAACATACTGTTAAAACGCACAAACATAGTTTCTATAACTGTCGCTAAGCATTTTAGCTTTTCACAAGTTCACACAATCATGTGTACGTATGATTCATTCGAGAATTTTCCTCACAGCAGATATGAAAAGCTATTTCTACACAGATCGCAAAATCTGCAAGTATCCAGTGACTGTTCTGATATGTTTTTGATTTACTGCACAGCACTAATACAGGCACAGACTCGCACACTGAGGAAGAGAAGCAGCCAGACAATCAAACAAATTCAGAGATAGAATATGAAAGACAACACGGGAGGACGATAGATGGAGAGTCTGGAAGACAAACAGTAGTGAGAAATCCAACAGAAGATTTCTCACCTGAGCCTTGGAGGAGCAATACTCAACGCCTGGCATCTCATCTTATTTTGTGGACTCCTTTTTCACAGCTGGAGACAGCTTTTTCTTCTTCTCTCCACCATCGCTGCTCTTCCATCCCCTCCTTTAACATGATGGATAGTGTTCCCTGCCAGCTCTCTCTCCAGCTTTAGGACATTTAAGGTTATTTGTAGGCAAAAAATCACATTAAGAGACTTGCGATAGCAGCTATTTGGTTGTTTATACCTTTGTTTACTGTCTTTGTTCACTTTGTTTATTCACTTTTTCCCCTTCGTTGTCAAGGACTTACTTTTCCCCCTTTTATTTAATGCATATCGACCAAAGAGGCGTGAAAGCAAAGTTAGAGTCCTCTTGCTTTGGTACAAATCAGAGAATGAGTTATTACACACTGGCTGGGTCAAGTTTCATACATTAAAGTTTCAAACAATAATTTATTAACCTAAACCTCATCTTGGTTTCCTTCACTATTCAGGGCTTTGGTGTAGAAAAGCATCTGCAAACGCATCCTTAAATCGTATATTACACCTAGTTTTTAGAGCATATCATGTCTGGATCACATTGCCACTTCAAACCAAGTGCTGTGGGATGCAGATTGAGATGTGCTGAGTCTTCTGCATGTCAAAGAGAAAAGCAGCTCTACCTAAAAGGCCTCATCACGCCAACCAATCATTTAAGAACAATCTGCAAATGAACATAAAGAGACTGAAGCGCACTCTAATATCTGACTTTTGTCTTTATTGTTCTTGAAGGGGAATTTGTCTCGGACTGCTTTTTTCACTCTTCTCTGCCCTCTTCCCTACGGTGGCCAACAAGGGCAAACCCGCTGAAACTTAGGAGAACACAAGCAAATTAAGAAAACATCTTCATCTTCAACTCATACGTGAGGTGTTGTTCACAATCGTAACCTTATTTTCAACGAAACAAGGCGTCCTCTGAGCTGGACTAATGACATTGGTCCTCATGTACTTCTAAAAAGTAACAGTATTCAATAACTTATAAACTTTATACAGTCCCTGCACACTTGCCTCACAAACAGCTGTGCATCGAAACCAATGTGCAAATTGGTGAACCCATCCTTTTAAGGACAGTGAAAGATTGTGTGTACATGATCTCTCCCTGAGGCACACAGTCACACAACACTTAACATACCTTAATACTTAACTCAAAGTGAAAACACGATCCGTAGAGGGCAGAGCGCCATGGCATTACTCCATTCTTCATATGTCTGGACAGGTGATAACTTTGAAATTGTGGCAGGTGTGTCTTCAAACAAAAAGAAAAACATCATCAACTCAACTGAAACAATATCCAAACAATATTTTAAGTTCATGAGAAGCTACTACATACTACATTCAACAAGTCTGTGCAAAATTTAAAGTTTCATAACACCCTGCACACCTTGTACAGACTGAACACTATTACCACTGAACACAGGAGTACTGTCAGAGAAATCTCAGTGCCCAATATCATTTAGTGTGTATGTGACCCTTTTAATGTCAGTCAAGGCTTTGTAAGGAAATTTTGGGTTATTAATAAGGGGACTTGGTCCAGTGTCAAAACAATAAACCTGGCTGAGAAGCAGGCTGATAACACAGTGATGAAAAAGTAATAAATATACATCAATCATGGTGTCAATTTACATAAAAAATGTTTACACACAATCTTAATGAATCCAGCAATATGAGTTACCAGGACACATAGATAAAACTGACTATCGCATTTGATATTTGGGCTGTAAAAGTACATAGTTATCATTAGTGGCTCAGTTATTGTCATACGTTGAAAATCCATACGCTGAGTTTGAGCACACCGAACCTGAAGAGGTGCTGGACATGATCCAAATCAGGCATCAACCAGTTAATCCACAGATGATAAAGGCAGCCGCAGCTGTCACATTCCATAAATATCTGGGCAGGAACGTTATTGTCAAATTTACATGTAGAAGGCGTATCCTCATTTGTCAGGTAAAGCATGAACTATTCAACTGAACTGCCTGACACGTATAAGAACATGAGAAGCAAAGGAAAGC
This sequence comes from Euthynnus affinis, assembly GCA_029490765.1. Lineage (NCBI taxonomy): Eukaryota > Metazoa > Chordata > Actinopteri > Scombriformes > Scombridae > Euthynnus > Euthynnus affinis. Next base: position 4,988,173 of record CM055857.1, on the reverse strand, counting down.
AGATCACATTTTCATATTTATTGTTACACTAAAAGTTTGTGAAAGCCATTAGAGCAATAGTTTCCATTTCTTTTAAACCAGGTTTGAGCTTAAATCACAAAGTCTGAACAAAATAAATGAACTTGTGTCTTTAGCTTAAAAGAGGTAGATGAAACCCTGTATGATTAGAAGGCTGCATACACAATAAGCATTTTATTTAACTTTTAAATATTACATGGTTTTATTAAATGTAATGTACATGTATAATATGTAATTATTCAACATTAAAACGTCTGACAACAACTAGACCTATGTTCTATATGTTGTTGAGTTGTGTACTTAAATTATCCCAAATGTTTGCAACAATTTTCAAACCCAGAGAAATCTGTCATTTAATAAAAGTAACAGACCGTTTCATTTAGTCGCATGTCAATGGCGTCATACCTCCTCTAACAAAGAATAAACAGGCATGAGATGCATGTGGCGGCGCTGTGTTTGTCCGCTACAACGGCGTCTACCAAAGAGTAACTTACACACATACAAGATAATACATCGGCATTGTGGTTGTTCCTCAGATAAGTAGACTTTTATTCAGTTTTAAGCCACATTTTCATTAAATTTAGGTTGTTTTAAAGGTGAAGTTGTTCAAAGGAAGTGAAGTTATAGAAAACAAATATTAATATAGTTCATTAATATAATCCATTTATATAGTATAAAACTAGTTGTCTTAGAGTTTACTGAAGTATTCAAGATGCAGGTTGTGAACATTTTCATTTGAACCTGTAATAATTCAGCCATCAAAAGCTGATAGAATATTTGTGGATTTTAGTGTTTGGTTCGATCAGTTCAAATTCAAAAACAAGTTCATTAAAATGGTTTATAATAATTTTGCAAAAGAACAAACCAAGAGTTGTAAAAAATATGTTGCAATTGGACCAAATTCTTGCAATCTTGCAGAATCATTTATTTAAAAAATAACTTCCTGATTATTGTTGACTAATATCACAAATTTGATTTGATTTGATTTGATCTGATAAAGGAGCATCTTGTCTACTTTTGTGTGAAGGATCTTTTTTCAGATCTGAGAAATATGATACGTGACATAACAGAAAAAACTGTCACAGAATTAATTAAGATTAGGTGTGTTCTGGAGGTGTGTCAGGGGGAGGAATCAGTAGGAGAGAGAACAGGATAAAAGTAACTTTGCCATCAGACTGGAAGTTCCACTTAGAAGTTAAGAAGACTCAACACAACTACACCAGGTAAGAACAAACAGGATGAAAATATTTTTCTTTATATTTTAACTTTTCCAAGACCAATAAGCTGACTGCTGCTCTCTCTCTTGTTTTTTTCCGTCTCTGTCTGTGTCATGGTGGACAGTTGTCTACCTGTCTGACAGTAACTTCAAATAATGTAATCAAATATTGAACGTTGTGTGTTTGCTTTGATCTATGGTGTGTCATGTTCCCCAACAGGTTCGAAAACATGTCTTTAGCTACCATGACAGCAGCTGCACTGGGCCGACCCTTCACCTTAGGGATGCTCTATGATGCTCGGCGGGATAAACTGATCCCAGGTAAAACTTGATGTAGACAACAGACAAATGTCAAGTATCTACATCAGCATGGGGAGAAAACAAAAACTTCAGTTGTTATTTGTCAACACAAGAAAAAAATAAGTATATTTTTTCTATACTTAAATTATACTTTTAGCATAAAAAGTGTGTCAAAAGTTTAAACTAGAACATTTCTACTTTGGTTGAAGCATGGTAACAGTGCATTTTTTGGTGTGTCTCCAAAATACATTATTAGTGAAAGATTTACAAATACAATGAAATTGTATTGAAAGTATATTTTTTAGAGCATATTGATAAGATAATGTTACTTAATTTGCAAATTAGTACATTTGTTAAAAGTGCACTTAACTTAAAACATATGTGAAGTGTATTAATGTATTAATCGCTGGGCTGGGCTCGCCATCTGCGTTGTTCAGTCTCAGAATCGCGGGCTGGGTTTGCCAGCGATGTTGTTCTCCCCTTCTCCGACAGTGGGTCAGAATAATACAAAAAAACAAGGACCAAAAAACAAACAAACAAAAAAAAAAACAACCTACACAAGAAGTGCAAAATTGTAAGGTTCTTCATCTGATCATGTTTGTCATTCAATGCATGAAATATATTACCATGAATCAAGGAAATACAGTTACATGCAACAGTTGAATTATTACAAATGACTATTAGCTTTAACCATAAATGTAATCATAAATTAAAATTTTTAACAGTGCAATTTTTTTTAACAACAAATCTTTTGTGGATCCTTTTTAACCTCCATTTAAACTAAATTATCAGTTTTAGCTAATTTAATCCCTCTCTTAAATATTTATAATTTTATATTTATCAAAAAGTACCATTTTTACACTAAGTAGTGCAATTTCAATCACACAATAAACATACCACACCTTAATGGAAAATAACCTACTTTAACTGGCATAACAAAATAAAAGAAATGCGTCTTAATACAATATATGAGTACTCTCAGCTTTAACTAAGCTGTTAGCATAAGCTAAATATAACAATTCAAGTGAACAATCCGCACTAGCAATTAGCATACTGCATTAGCATTAAGCTAGCGGACTTTTTAAAAACAAAAAAACAAAAACAAACTTAAATGCAACATAACTGTCATAAAAGTAATAGAAACACATAACAATACATCCTAGGACACCTGGTGACCAACATGGATCAATTTATTGTTTCAGTCTCCCACATTTCAAATCCTCCCTCTTGAAAGAACAAGTCACAAGTTCTAAATGTGGGTGAATATTAACAAAATGTTTTTTTTCTTCTTTAACACATGGTTGATGTGTACTTTCTGCAGGTTTTACCTTGTGGGATAAAACAAGTCTACAAGAGAACACAACTGAAACCTTTAATCCCAGCAGTAGCTTTAACATTACAGCATCTGACTCCATTGAATCCAATTCTACTCTGCTGGATGTTGAAGCTTCGCTGAAGGCCAGTTTCCTGGGTGGACTGATTGAAGTTGGAGGGTCTGCCGAATACCTGAATGATCAGAAGAAATTCAAGAATCAGAGCAGAGTGATACTTCAGTACAAAGCTGCCACCAACTTCAAACAGCTGTCGTTCACTCCTCTTGGAACCATGAGCAAGCAACAAATAGATGTCATTGAGAAGAGCTCAGCAACACATGTAGTCACAGGCATCCAATATGGAGCAAATGCTTTCTTTGTATTTGACAGTGAGAGGTTAGATGCTAGCAGAGTTCAGAACATTCAGGGCAGCATGCAAGCTGTGATAAAGAAGATTCCATTATTGGATATTGAGGGAAAAGTTGAGGTCAAGCTGACTGATGAAGAAAAAAACCTGACAAAGAAATTCTCCTGCAAATTCTATGGGGACCTCCTTCTTGAAAGCAACCCTGCAACATTTGAAGATGCAGTGAAGACCTATGTAGAGCTTCCAAAGCTACTGGGAGGAAAGGGAGAACATGCTGCTCCACTGAAGGTCTGGCTGATGCCGTTGAAGAATTTGCATTCCAATGCTGCTGTACTGATGAGTGGGATCAGTCTTAGACTGGTGAGGGAAGCTGAAGATGCTCTAGAAGGTATGAGGCAGATAGACATGAGATGCAATGATTCCCTGGAAGACGAAGTGTCAGAGAATTTTTCAGAGATTCGCAAAACGCTGAGCACTTTCCAAAACCTGTGTAGTGATTACACAACTGCGCTCCAACAGACCATGAAGAAGACATTTCCCTCCATCCGTGAAGGCAAAGAAGATGAGAGCTCATTAGAAAAACTCTTTGAAGAAAGAGACAAGTCACCATTCAGTCAGGAAAAACTAAACAAGTGGATGGATCACAAGGAGAGAGAAATGACCGTCATTAAGTCCTGTGTAGACATGATGGGGGAAATAAACACAAAGATCATCAAAAATCAGTCAGAGCTTGATAGAGAGATTTTTGATCCAAATGTAAAGGATGTTCTCTGCTTTGTTTTCACCTCTGTGGAAAGTGCTGATCCCTGCCTTGATGAGATGGCCAACTACTTGGATTCAGTTGAATTAAGAAGTACCCATGCAGACCACTGGTACTTCTCAAATGAAGTGTTGACCAAAATGAGAGAAAAAGCCAAATTCTTCCTTGAACTTGCCAAACCTCTCAAGAACAACAAGAGTGTCCGTTTCTTTGTAACAGCCACAGCAAATGAGAAAAACAAAGGAGCAACCATCTACCATTACAAGGAGGGCAAACTGGTCACTGATGATTTTTCAAGGCCTGATATCACATGTGATGTGGAGACCATCACAGACAAAAGTGATTTCATCTGGTGTAAGTCATTTTTCTGAATTAGTTTCCACTTTCAGCCAAAAAAATTTGTGTAAAACTGTAAAAAATACTGTATCTATCATGAGAGATCAAACTGGTCATTATTTCTGCCACAGATGCCTGTGATCTCTCCCTGGACCCAAACACCTTAAGCAACTGGCTCTATCTGTCTGAGGGAAACAAAAAGGTGACCTGTGGAGAACGGCACACACATCCTGATCACCCAGAGAGGTTTGATCCAGAACCTCAGGTTTTGTGCAGAGAGCCGCTCAGTGGGCGCCATTACTGGGAGGTAGAGTGGTTTAATCATTATAAGATTGGTGTTGGTGTTGGTTTAACATACAAGAGAATAGCAAGGAAAGGAAAAGGATGGCACGCTGAGCTTGGAAGTAATGACATATCCTGGTATTTTGGCGTGAACTGGAGGCTCACTGCACAGCATAATGGAGAAGTGTGGAGAGATTCTGTTGACTCATATGGCCCCAGACGAGTTGGAGTGTACCTGGACTGGCCTGCGGGCACTCTGTCCTTCTACGATGTCTCCTCTAACACTAACAAACTGAAACACCTCTACACCTTTTACGATCAGTTCATCGAGCCTCTTTACCCAGGCTGCTACATTCATGATAAACCTGGCTCTGTGTTCTTTTGCCCAATTGAGTAAGAACAGAGTCTTGATCTGTCTTTAAACCAACCAACCAGTGGTGGAGTGTAACTAAGTACATTTATTGAAGAGCTGTACTTAAATATAAATTAGCAGTAGTTGTACTTTTCTTCTACTTTCTTTGTATTTCCACTCCACTACATTTCAGAGGCAGATATTATATTATATTATATTTTTACTCCCCTACATTGATTATGTATATACATCTATTGCATATTCACTAACTATTTCTCAGATTTATATTCTATATGTAAAAAAAGGATCATCTTATAAAATACGCATCGTTATTGAAAGGACTAATCAACAGTAACTCAAGTGTCTCTAAGACAATTCTCCTGTTGATGTTGAATTTGATGTTAAAGAGACTCTGTAACACCACTCACTCACTGAGGAGTCTACAGTTGGGTTAGGTAACATGATTCATTTTATTTTTGTTATTGTTTCTTCTACTTTTTTATTCTCGAAGTCATCTGATAATAATATAAAGGTGTGTGAATATTCTTTGTTTATGTTTCCAAGTTAAGTTTTTCTCTGTCTATGTAGTAGCTACATGGTATATAACATTATGTCAACATGATGGCTTCTACATAATATGTTATATCATGTGGGTTAACTGTCTTCTAATTCTTCTAATTTTATCAATATAAAACTTTTCTGCGGACAAGTGTGAGGATATTGAATATTTGCTACATTACACATTCATTAGCTTGCACAAATAACTTACCTAGTATATAATAGTGATTAAGGTGCTTTTAGCTTAACATTAGAATTGTTCATTCATCTTTATCTAAATTTACAAGAAGCTTCATTTATGCTTGTGAAGTTGGGGAAGAGAAAGGAAAGGAGGGAGGTGTTTTTTTCTTTATTTTTGAGCATGGTAGGACAATGAGTAACTCAAGTGTCTCTTTTTTGATTTAGAAATTGTTCTTCTTTTGTTGAATTTCTGAATGTTAGTGAAACTCTGTAACACCACTCATTAAGAACATTAGTGGTGAATGGAGACAAAGTTTAGTCTTGTTTTTAAGGTTCAGTTGTTGCTGTTTTGTTTTTCATGCACAAAAAAAATAAAAAAGACAAAAAGAGGGAAAAAATGATACATTTAAATTATCCTCATTGCCAAATATCAACAATTAATGACGAAGTGATGATTCCAGTTTTATATTGTGATCTTTTTCTTCTACTAACACAAGTATAATGTACCACTCAGGAACTTTCTGCTGGTCTTTGTTTTTCTGGTTGTGGCTCTGGACATTCTGCTCTGAGTCTAATGAAGAGTCCATTTAATCACTGTGGTGTTCTGAGGAGACAGTCACAACATTGTCTTTAACATGTCAGATGTTGAGAAGGTTGCTGATGTTTATAGAGCTGAAGTTCTCTTGGATTGTAATTTCTGTAACACCTGTTGGACATCTCTCTACTTGAGTAGAATATTCAATAAAATGGAGCCTTGAGTTGACCAATGCGTGCAGCTTGGTTATTTCCTGTTTGTTAGAAAATCCATTTCAGATCCAGCTCTCTCAGATGGGAGGGGTTGGACTTCAGAGCTGAGGCCAGAGAAGCACAGCTGATCTCTGACAAACTGCAGAAGCAGAAATCTAACATGTATATTGTATGTGGACTGTCTGTCCTATAGAGTCTCCTCTAACACACTGACACACCTCCACACCTCCAACACCAAATTTACTGTGTCTGTTTAACCAACAGTAAAATGATGTGGACCTGGACATTTGTTAGATCCTTGGAAAAATGGGTTTAAATAGTGATGTTTGTCCTTCCCAGTGCAGAAAGATGTGTGCAAACTTTGACATTGTTTTCATATTTATCTACCGGAGGGAAAACGTGTCTCTTGGCTTTGTGATATTCCAACAAGTTTGGAAGCCAGACGTGTCTTGTCATGGTCTAAAACAATAGAACAATACTATAAATATGAATTTCACTTTCTCGATAAAATGACGCATCCTGAACAATATGTATATTCTAAATGTATTTAAAGAAGCAGCAACCTAACCTAACCTAACCTAACATAACATAACATAACATAACATAACATAACATAACATAACATAACATAACATAACATAACATAACATAACATAACATAACATAACATAACATAACATAACATAACATAACAACAAATGAGTTTTCCAAGTTAATTTATTGAAAGGCTTAAATATCACATCTTATTTCGAGAAATCTTAACAAGCAATTTATTTTTCACTTGTTCCATTGGCAGATCTTTTTTCACTTATTACCTGCAAAAAACACCTTGTGTTCATTTTTTTAAACCTATTTTTGAAGTGGCATTTTTTCCAGTGCTCTTGACCCATCTGACTTCCTTTTAGCCATGTCAGCTCCTCACACATTTGCAAGTACAAGGTGAATGAGATGTAAAACCAGCTTTTGACAAAGTATAATTAAGTCTAAATCCTCCATCATTATTATTAGTGTACACAGCCACTGTTGTGGTAATAGCCCCAAAGAGTGGAGAAAATACTTCCTTATCTCTTTCTAAACAGCCCGTAGGTGTGGTTGAGACTGATCTGTATGTGGTTACACTCAAACAGACATGACAGCATATCAGCATGAACAGATGAAGTTTGTTCCTCTTTTGCAAGGGAATATACTGTTTAGACACACAAGCATGGTTTCTATAACTTTCACTAAGCGTTTTAACCTTCACAAGTTCACACAAGAATTTGTACATATTCATATAATAATTTCACGTGCACCACATTTGGAAATCTGTTTCTACAAAGATTGTAAAAATATATCATCTTGTTGTTTCGATGACACTCTTCACATCCTTCAACAAGATCAAGGTTTGACACTCTTACAGAAAGACCTATAAATGCCTTTTTGGTGTAAATTGAAACACATTTATTGTCATTGCCTGGTGTAAGAGAGGGCCCATGGTATGTGAGATAACTGGAATAACTGCCGCAAAATTAAAATAAGATTGCAGTCATAACAGGGGGCGTGTCAGGGGAGGAATCAGCAGGAGAGAGAACAGGATAAAAGTAACCACACAGTATCACAGACCATCAGACTAGAAGCTCCAGTTAAAAGTTAAGAAGACTCTGATCTACACAACTAGACCAGGTAAGGACAAACAGTGTGAAAGTTCTTTATATTTTAATTGGCAAATATTGCCAAGACCAATAAGCTGACTGCTGCTCTCTTTCTTGTTTTTCCCTCTCTGTCTGTGTCATGGTGGACAGTTGTCTACTTGTGTGACAGTAACTTCAAATAATGTAATCAAATATTGAAGGTTGTGTGTCTTTGCTTTGATCTATGATTATTCATGTTCCCCAACAGGTTCAAAAACATGTCTTCTGATATGATGACAGTAGCTGCACTGGGTCGACCCTTCATCTTAGGGATGCTCTATGATGCTCGGCGGGATACACTGATCCCAGGTAAAACTTGATGTAGACAACAGTGGAGTAATAGAATTACTTACTCTGTCTCCTGTGAGATCTGCTGACAAGATTTTCAAAAATCAAAAATGAAGGCACAGTAAATTACTTTTTCTTTCAAATGCTTGGACAAGACAGAAAAAAGGCAAAGGAGACTCGGGTGGTTTCAAAAGAGAGGGTTTTATTTTACCCCAAAAAATGCAAAGGTACAAATAACAAAATATAGTAAATAAAGTTCTGGGCCCATAAAAGAGGTCAAATAAACAGAGCTAAACTAAAGTGAACTGAACCCTACTAACAGATCTGACAAAATGAACACAAAGGTGAACATATATACTGGCTGATCAGACCATAATATAAAGGGGGTAACTGACAAATAACACTACCAACTAAGCAATAAACAGAATTCCCCCCCAAAATAGGTTAACTCAACTAAATCAACTAAGCCAAAAATACCCAACTAAACATTCAATAAAGAGAAAACAATATAACTAAATTTGAAACAAACAGTTCTTCCCTATGAGGTAGCAGGACTTGGTATGACCCAATTTGCCACTTCCTGTATGTAAGCCTCCCATGTCCTGGTGCACATCCTTTGCCCAGGCCCGGCTAGATGTCCTTCCAGGAGCAGCACCCTACTAGTTTTTAAAATGTGTTCAAGTATATTTTTTATAAGTATATCAATGCCTGTATTGCATTTAAGTTGTACTTAAAAGTAAATTTCTCTTTAGTATATGTTTGTGCTTTCATAGTATAGTCTGAAAAAGCTTACTGAAACTGTCATTTAACAAAATGCATGTGGAGGCGCATGTTAATACCAGATGTATAAGGGAAAGGCAGTGGCAGCCATCTTGTCAGTCAATTTCTCATTTCAAAAAAAAAAGTTCTTAAGATGAACATGAACATTGCCCTTACTGATAAATTTACTTTGAACTGAGGAATCCAGGAAAAAAGAATATGTCGGTATGTCCCAGTAACTCCGAAGAAAACGTTATTATTGGAGATACATAACTGAAGTCTGGAATATATTTATTGTTTCAGTCGCCCACATTTCAAATCCTCCCTCTTGAAAGAACCACAGTCACCAGTTCTAAATGTGGGTGAATATTAACAAAATGGTTTTTTTTTCCGTTTTTACACATGGTTGATGTTTACTTTCTGCAGGTTTCACCTTGTGGGATAAGACAACTCTACAAGAAAATACAACTGAAACCTTTAATCCCAGCAGTGAGTTTGAGATTACGGCATCTGACTCCATTGAAACCAAGACTTTTATGCTGGATGTTGAAGCTTCGCTGAAGGCCAGTTTCCTGGGTGGATTGATTGAAGTTGGAGGATCTGCCAAATACCTGAATGATCAGAAGAAATTCAAGAATCAGAGCAGAGTGACGTTTAAGTACAAAGCTACCACCAACTTCAAACAGTTGTCGTTCACTCCTCTTGGAACCATGGACACGCATCAAATAGATTTTATTGAGAAGGGCCTTGCAACACATGTAGTCACAGGCATCCAATATGGAGCAAATGCTTTCTTTGTATTTGACAGTGAGAAGTTAGATGCTAGTAGCGTTCAGAACATTCAGGGCAGCATGCAAGCTGTGATAAAGAAGATTCCATCATTGGTTATTGAGGGGGAAGTTGACATCAAGCTGACTGAGGAAGAAAAAGACCTGACAAACAAATTCTCCTGCAAATTCTATGGGGACCTCCTTCTTGAAAGCAACCCTGCAACATTTGAAGATGCAGTGAAGACCTATGTAGAGCTTCCAAAGCTACTGGGAGAAAAGGGAGAACATGCTGCTCCACTGAAGGTCTGGCTGATGCCGTTGAAGAATTTGCATTCCAATGCTGCTGTACTGATGAGTGGGATCAGTCTTAGACTGGTGAGGGAAGCTGAAGATGCTCTAGAAGGTATGAGGGAGATAGAAATGAGATGCAATGATTCCCTGGAAGACAAAGTGTCAGAGAATTTCCCAGAGATTCGCAAAACACTGAGCACTTTCCAAAAACTGTGTAATTATTACACAACTGCGCTCCAAGAGACCATGAAGAAGACATTTCCCTCCATCCGTGAAGGCAAAGAAGATGAGAGCTCATTAGAAAAATTCTTTGAAGCAAGAGACCAGTCACCATTCAGTCAGGAAAAACTAAGCAAGTGGATGGATCACAAGGAGAGAGAAATCAATGTCATAAGGTTCTGTGTAGACATGATGGAGGGAACAAACACAAAGATAGTCAAAAATCAGTCAGAGCTGGATAGAGAGGTTTTTGATCCAGATGTAAAGGATGTTCTGTGCTTTGTTTTCACCTCTGTGGAAAGTGCTGATCCCTGCCTTGATGCGATGGCCGACTACTTGGATTCACTTGAATTAAGAAGAACCAATGCAGACCACTGGTACTTCTCAGATGAAGTGTTGACCAAAATGAGAGAAAAAGCCAAAGCTTTCCATGATTTTGCCGAACCTCTCAAAGACAGCAGCAGTGTCCGTTTCTTTGTAACAGCCACAGCAAATGAGAAATACAAAGGAGCAACCATCTACCATTACAAGGAGGGCAAACTGGTCACTGATGATTTTTCATGGATTGATCTACCTGGTGTAAGTCATATTTCTGCATTAGTTTCCACTTTGAGCCAAAAAAACCCAACTTGAAAAAGTCTGTATCTATCATGAAAGATCAAAGTTTATAATTTCTACCAGTCACAGGCTCCATGTTTTTAGTATCACTCAGAAGAATTCTCGGAAAATATTATATTTTCATGATAATGAACCGCTGTAGCTCTGACACATCCACCAAACACAGCCACTTTGCCCCTCGGAGATGAGTTTAAACAAGACCACAACAGATTTGTGCATAAAAAATTATTTTGGGAAATATCGAAAATATAAATATTTATTAACATGCTGTTATAAAATAATGTAGGACTACATGTAAATGTCGAAGTCATTTCATGTGTTTATGCTGTTGTAAACTGAAGTGGATGGTGATGAAGATTATGATAACAGATTGTGTTTTGGTCTCTCCAACAGTTAAGGCCTATCATTCCCTGAACCCAAAAACAGCACACAACTGGCTCGGTTTGTCTGAGGAAAACAACAAGGCGACTGCTGGACAATCTGAGACATATCCTGATAACCCAGAGAGGTATCTGGGGTGTGTATCTGGACTGGCCTGCTGGCATTCTGTCCCTCTACGATGTCTCCTCTAAGACACTGAGACACATTTACACCTTCAACGCTCAGTTCACCGAGCCACTTTACCCAGGTTTCTGGATTAATAGCGATTCTGTCACTATGTTCTTTTGCCCGATTGAGTAAGAACAGTGACAGAGTGATGAAATGAGTCTGGATCTATCTTTAAACAGAGGGAGTGTAACTAAGTACATTTATTGAAGAGGATGTACCATCTGGGAAACTTCTGCTGGTCTTTGTTTTTCTGGTTGTGGCTCTGGACATTCTGCTCTGAGTCTAATGAAGAGTCCATTTAATCACTGTGGTGTTCTGAGGAGACAGTCACAACATTGTCGTTAACATGTTAGATGTTGAAGGTTACTGATGTTTATAGAGCTGAAGTTCTCCTGGATCTTAATTTCTGTAACACTTGTTGGACATCTCTCTTTGTCAGTAGAATATTCAATAAAGTGGAGTCTTGAGTTGACCACTGTGTGCCGGTTGGTTATTTCTTATTTTTTAGTAAATTCAAATTTGTAATAAAACTTAAAGAAAAGAAGAAATCTAACATTTATTTTGTATGTGGACTGTCTGAGCTATAGAGTCTCCTCTAACATACTGATACACCTCAACACCTTCAACACCAAATTCACTGAGTCTGTTTTACCAACAGTAAAATGATGTGGACCCGGACATTTGTTAGATCCTTGGTCTGTTGATCTGAATATGTGTTTACACTTAAAGCTTAAAGAGCAACATGTCATAAATGGAAAAGTGAGAGGGACCAGGATCATTTGTGGTGTAATAAAACCAGTTTGTGTAGAATTTGAATGTTTTGTTGGATGTCAGATCCCTGTTGGGTATGTTTGCTCTCTTCTTGAGTAGAAATACTCAATAAAGTGGAGACCTGAGTTCACTGTGTGCTACTTTTTTGCTGGAGGTTAACTCCTTCATAGTGTTCATATTCTGACCCTTCACAGTATCCCCTCATAATTAACCTTTTTACCAAATATCTGAACCACAAATCATTCATGAATACCTCATCAGCCATTAATAAATAGGTGATTAATCCTTAATGAAGCTTTCAGAGTGCAGAAAGAGTGTATTCATTAGTTTTTATACTTTTCTTTTATGGAGAAAGAACATTTGCAATCACATTATATTGTGGTCTTATGTTACATAAAGGAAAATTAAACTAAAGAATTATTTGTGTGAATGGTCATTTTGGATCAAATATGGTCAAACACTACAGAAATTATCTGCACAAAATGTATTTGTTTGAATAATTTTTTGGGGATTTTTAAAAATTTGTTTGTAATTTTGAAATATATTGAAGTTGAAATATTTCAAATTTTGTAAAGTCTCAGTCACATTAGGAGAAGTTATACAGGAGGAGGTGGCTATACTATTTGTACAGGGGGGGGGGGTTAACCCTAACCCTTCACTATTCGGGCCTTTGGTGTAGAAAAACATATGAAAACACATCCTTAACCCATATATGTTACACCTCATTGTAGGGCATATCATGTTTGGATCACATTGCCAGTTCAAACCAAGTGCTGTTGGGGTGCAGATTGAGAAGTGCTGAGTAATCTGCATGTCACACAGAAAGGCGGCTCCATCTAAAAGGGTAAAATAAGATATAGGATAAAATAAGATCATCTCATCACCTCATAACATCTAAACAACAGCCATCAGACCAACATCTAGTGCGAAAGAACAGATCAAACAAAGATAGCAAGGTAAAAGATACAATAACAGATTACAATAACAATTACAGAGACTTTATTATCAGTGGTTTTAACTATAACTCACAGGTGGAATAGTGGATATCTGACACATTTACAGTCTTTTTAGCATCAAATTCCCTCTTTGTGTTTCCTCAGACAGTGTTTCCATGTTAAGCTGCAGTGGAAGTATAGCAACAAAAAGACTTTGCACTAAAAAGACTGTAACATTGAAAGATATCTGATCATTTTACTCATTTTAATGCTGAGGCGTCATATTAGCTCCAGATAAACCTTTAAATAAATTTTTGAAAAAGGAAGATTGTGGATTTTATCACTAATATTCTAAAAGCATTATCAAGGAAGCCTCTAATGGTCAGTATGAGCAGGAGGAATGATTATAGCCAGAAAAAACCTATTTCAATTGTCATTTGGGCTCCTGACTAATGTTTAAAATTTGTGAACCCGTCCTTTAAAGTCAAAAATTGTGGTTCCATGATCTTTCCCTGAAGTACACAGTCGCACTACATACAACACAGTCAGTGAAAGTGAAAACACAAGAATTAACAGAGGACAAAGAGCGTCATGGCACTATTCCACTCTTCACATGTCTGGGCAGGCGATATTATGTAATTCCTCAAGTAGCAGGTGTGTCTTCAGTCACAGAGAAAACATCAACAACTCTACCGAAAGATTAGCCACTGTATTTAACGTTATGAGAAGCTACTAAATACTACATCCCAAAAGTCTGGGTTTCACATCTTAAGTTTCACAACACCTTGTATGGACTGTGGACGTTATTGCCACTGAACATGATAGTGCTTTTAGTGAATTTGTAACTAAAACTAAAATACTACATCAATGCCAAATATGGTCATTGTTTAGTGTGTATGTGACTCTTTTAAGGTCGGTCAAGGCTTTGTAAGGACATTTTCGGTTATTAATAAGGGGACTTGGTCCGGTGTCAAAACAATAAACCTGACTGAGAAGCAGGCTGATAACACAGTGATGGAAAAAGTAATAGATATACATCAATAAAGGTGTCATTTCATATCTTCATTCAGGAAAAGAATCAACTTGTTCAATCGAACTGCCCAACACTTTTAAGATCATGAGAAGCAAAGGAAAATAATCTGAGCCCATAATGCAAAATCAAGGTGGCATTAGGTTTCTTTTAAACGGTATTTGCTGTTGCAAGGTAGTAGCCTAAAATAATTTTTCTAGGCAACAGTGTCATAAGGTTGCAAGGTGTAGAAAGACATAGTATGTCATGTTGTTTTGTATTTCAGTCTCATGAGATGAATCACGTCATTTACTCTGTGCTGGAGGTGTGTCAGAGGAGGAGTTGGAAGATGGCCGGGTCATCCAATAAGAAAGAAGTCAACATATAATATCAGATCAAACTGATCAAACTAGAAGCTTTAGTTTGAAGCCATGTAGAATTTAGCTGAGCTAAACAACTTTTCCAGATAGGGACAAACTGGCAGTCAGAGACAGGGAGAACGTTGCGACACTGTTTTGGACAGTTTGATCAAATGTAGAATGAAATATGATGTTTTAATGGTTTCCCTCAGGTTGAGGACATGGCCTCAGGTCAAATGGAAATGGCTACTCTGTCTGTGTTCATTTTATTTATTCACTTTTTCCCCTTCCTTTTCAATTCAACTTAGTTTCTCCCCCTTTTATTTAATGCCTCTTGACCAATGAGGCCTGAAAACAAAGTTAGAGTCCTCTTGCTTTGGCACAAATGATATGTGGTTGGATAAAATTTCACACATTAAAGTTTCAAACAAACCATCATTTATTAACATAAGCATCCTCCTTATTTCCTTCACTATTCGGGGCTTTGATGTGGAAAAACATTTGAAAACAAATCCTTGACATGCAGAAGACTCACCACATCTCAATCTGCAACCTGGAGCACTTGGTTTGAAGTGGCAATGTGGTCCGAACATGATATGACACAATATGTAAACAACAGCAATTACACAAACATCTAGTACAAAAGAACAGATCAAAAATAGATAGCAAGGTAAAATATGCATTAAATAAATTAATAGAATACATAGATGTACACAAAGTCTAGCAATGAAAAATTCCTATTCTACAGTCTGTGGTTTACGTTTAATGCATTTCTCAGCACATTGAGTACACAGGACAGGTGAGGTTAAAACACTTTACTCTGAAGTCAGGCAGGTAGGAACAGATCCACCAATAAAGAACATCAAGACATCCAAGCACTGCAGATGATCTGAGAAACAACAAACACGCAAACGATGAAATTAATCAATGTGTCAAGTGTTTTTAATTAGCCTTACCAATATAGTACATGGACATATGTCACTTTTCTCCATGTTTTTATCCGTGTTTAAGAGAATAAGTAAACTTTATTGATAAAGCGCCTTTCAAAACCAGAGTTACAAGGTGCTTTACAAATCAAATAAAAAAATAAAATAAATAAAAAGTGTAACAACACATAATTATCAATATAAAAACAATAAAAGCATAATAACTACACAGTCAGATACAACAATAAAAATGGTGAAAGCAATACATAGGTGTAATCAGATATTATGCAATGAAGTGCTTACAAGACAGGTGAGTTTTTAAGAGCTTCTTAAAACTTTTGACTGACTCTGCATTTTTTATTACTAGGGCCAGATGATTCCAGAGGGTGGGGACCACAACTGGCACACAAACCATTTACACACAAACTTGACGAATCAAGCCATGTGAGTTACCAGCATACATTGATAATATCACTGACTATGGTATTTAATAAATGGGCTAAAAGTGCATAAGGACTTCATTAGTGGCTCAGTTATTGTCATATGCTGTAAATGTTTATATTTTAGAAATGTGGTTTTCATTATATTATTAGGCATCTCTTTTGGATCATGGCCCTGGTGAGTTTGAGAACACTGAACCTGAACACGATCCAAATCAGGTGCCAACTAATTAAAGTAATCAACAGATGATGAAGGCAGCCGCAGCTGTCACATTGCATAACTCTCAGATTCGATGAGTCCAAGATTCCATGTAGAACATGTAATTACATGAGAAGCAAAGGAAAATAAGCTGATCCCATACAACAGCATAACTGTTTTGAGTCCATCAGATTTGCTTTCTGAATTTGCACTTTGAGATCCAACCACAATATGAGATTAAAAATATCAAGTTTAAATGTGAAAGCCTGTAATCAGAGATCACTGTAACTGTAACAGAACACAGGATTTGTTCAAGTTACCGAACACTTGATGTTCACATTTTAATGTTTATTGTCATACTGAATGTTTGTGTCTTTAGCTTAAAAAAGGTAGGTGAAACCCTGTATGATTAGAAGGCTGCATATACAATAAGCATTAAATTTGACTTTTAAACATTACATGGTTTTCTATATTAAATGTTCTATATGAATTTTGAGGCAGTTTATATAATCTGAAAATTTACAATGTAGTTATCAAGAAACTGCATAGTGTCTACCTGAAACCCAACTACTCTCCAGAGAAACATGATCATGGTTAACAGTCTTTGGAGTCGTTTCTAAACAAACTGATGAGGCCAAACTCTTCATATTGAAGGAAAATGTCATCCAGTGCAGCAGTGTGGTTCACTGATTCATTTTTATGTTGTTTGGATAATGTATCTAACACAAGAAGTGAAGTGAAGTTATAGAAAACCAATATTAATATTATTAAATAATTATATCCATTTACATAGAATTAAACACATTGTTTTAGAGTTTACTGAAGTGTTCAGGTTGCATATATTATGAACATTTTCATGTGAACATGTATTAATTCAGCCATCAAAAGATGATAGAATATCTCAGAGGAGTATTTGTGATTTTTAGTGTTTGGTTCGATCAGTTCAAATTTCAAAATATAAGTATATTTATTTATTTAAAGTTCACTAAAATGGTTTATAATCATTTTGTAAAAGAGCAAACCATGAAAAAGCTAAAAGAACAATTAAAAAGTTATAACAGTTTTAAAAAATTATGTTGTGATTGGGCCAAAGTCTTGCAATATCATTTATTTAAAAACTAACTTCCTGATTATTGTTGACTGATATCAGATCTTTGATTTGATCTGACCGATAAAGGAGCATCTTGTTTAGTTTTGCATGAACGGCTGCACATATCTTTCTTCAGATTTCCCTGGTCTATATGTGAGATAACAGTACAAACTGTAACATAATTAAAATATGCTTGCAGTCATATCAGTCATATCAGGAGGTGTGTCAGGGGAGGAATCATCAGGAGAGAGAACAGGATAAAAGTAACTTCACAGTATCTCAGACCATCAGACTGGAAGCTCCAGAGAGAAGTCAAGAAGACTCTGATCTACACAACTACACCAGGTCAGGACAAACAGGACAGAAATATTTCTTTCTTTATATTTTAATGTGGAAATATTTCCAAGGCCAATAAGCTGACTGCTCTCTTTCTTGTTTTTTCTCTCTGTCTGTGTCATGGTGGACAGTTGTCTACCTATGTGACACTAATTTCAGATTGAAAACATGGCTTCAGATATGATGACAGTAGCTGCGCTGGGTCGACCCTTCACCATAGGGATGCTCTATGATGCACGGCAGGATAAACTGATCCCAGGTAAAACAACATGATGTAGACAACAGTGGAGTAATAGAATGATCTTTCAGGACAGAAAAGATTAAATTTATTGATCAGACTAAACATTTGATTTCAGTGTTGCCCACAAGAAAAGGAATGGATTTCCATTCCTCCAAAAATTCAAGGCACAATAAATTCTTTTACTTTTTCAAACACTTGGAAAAGACAGAAAAAATAGATGTTTTTAATCTCCAAAAAACACTTTGGAGCTACAGTATAATATAAATGTCCAAACAGCTCTGATGAATCATCCACTGTCTTTAAATGGGAAGTACCTCTCTTGCTACATCATGCACACTTTATCAGCATGGTGAGAAAATTTCTTAGATTCAAATTGTTGGGTACTTTCTGGGTACTTTCTGTCTGAAATTGTGAATAACAATTGTGATGAAAAATGTAATTTTTGAAAGTTAAAAATTTCAGGGGAATTCAAACCCCATAAATTCAGATGGTTGGTTTTCAAAGTGAAATATTTCAGTGTGATGAATTTAATGTTACACAAATTTCAACATTAAGAAGTCAGTAGTGATTACATTTCACTAATATGTATTCATTTTCTTGTAATATTCATATTTGCTTCCTTACAAATGCACCATTTCTATTACAGCAATGTGTTTAATCCCTCATGATCATTTAACATTAATACCTGGCTTCCATAGGCATTTGGCTCACCCAGCTGTTTGGCAAATTTGTATATTGGTAATCACAGGTATGAACTGTGACCATGTGTGATTGGCAACAGTCTTAATTCCAGGATCATTTAATCCATATAAATATCCATACACATGCATTAAAAAAGAAACAGTTATAGAAAAAATACATTTAGAAATATACATTTAAAAGCCACTAAGAGCACTATCAGCATATCCTGTTTGTTCCAAGTCATGTACTGGCAGTCAGCCATTAAATAAATGCTCATATGCTGTAAAAAAAGAAGCCTGATTGAGTTTATTAGTAACCTGTAAAACAGGTTACTCCTATCTCCCTACAATGGACTTCAGTCTGACTGGTTTAGTCCAGCTGTTGGAAACAGCTGCTCAGCTGGATGGCTGTACTTGGGACAACCAATTCTGTCACTCCGACTGCCACCACTAAAATGCATTCATACTCAAAGCAGGGGAGTGTCATCTATACGGTTCATCACTTTTGTGTTGATTTTGTTGGAAGCATGTGTACAGTCCTGCTGTTTGACACTCAGCTCTCAGCCTGCATTAACAGAGCAGCTGCTTCTGTTGAAGATGCTAGTTTAGCATTAGCATGAGCCTCACGTAGCTGTCAGTCAAGGTTCTTCAGCGTGACTGCCTCAGTGAGCAGAGCAAGACACGCTGAAACTTTTTCCTACCTCAGAAGGAATCGAAGTGCATTTGTTTTGCATTTTTTGTGCTCCAAACACACCTGTAACTCAATCTCATTAAAAAGTAAGAGGCTCCACCTAGTGGTGCAGCCAGATACTACAACAAATCTAGAGAACATTTTCTGACAGATACATCACACATGTCTCATCTGCTGCATTATCAATAATTACATTTTTAATCGATTAAATTATTAATAGCAATTAACTGATAATCAATTAATCATTGATATCCCTAGTTGTAATTTCTCTATACTTCAACACACTGACTTTGAAATGAAACCATGACTACGAAGTTAATCTTTCCTCCTTACTATAATGGTGTGTAAAGTGTAGGAATTGTAGCTTTAGTTTTTACTTGCAACTTTGAATGTACCAAAGATCATTTGACCAATTCAAACAAACTTTAGTCATGATACCTAAAATCTGTTGTTAAATATTTGCAGTCATTGACTGTCTGAACCTGGAACCTGAACTGCAAACTAAACTTCAGCTTCGGTCTGATTTTCAGTGAGTGACAGACCCGCTCAGCTGGACAGATGAGAACATCCCACTGCTGAGTAATAAAAACCTCCCTGGTTATATTTGCTGTATTTGCAGGATTGTCCTCACTGTTCACAATATCAGAATGGACATGAACACAATAAAACTAATTAAATTCATATCAGAGCTTTAATTTCAGTCATTGTTTCATTTCAAATGAAAAGTGCTGGTGTTGCGGTTTAACCGGTTAATTAAGTGATGATATCTGTGTACGTGAGGCTGTGGTTGCTATGGTGATCTCAGGATGGTAAGGAGAATACTAGGGGATGACAAAGTAGATGACTGTCGATGCCTGTTCAGAACACTGCAAACATCAATAAATCATTCTTGTTGCTAGTATCATGTGTCATGATTAATCTGATGACAAGTGGATTTGAGGACTGTTTAATAAAGTGAAACATAATGTTTCATGTATCTCATACTTGCCTTGAATGCAGTTTCAAGCTGGAGGTTGCCTTTGCAAAGTGTGATAAATTAACTTGTGATTCATCTGCCATCGATTGTGTTTTATTTGAAAGGCTATGGGCATTTATTTCTCGTACCACAATACTCTACAATATTCAGCATGCTCATTCATCCGTTAAACATCACTGTCAACTTTCATTTTGTAAACAGGAGAAGAAATTGGATACCCACACTGCATAAATACAATCACAACTGATCAGTACTGTTGTCTTTTCTTATAACATGTCACATTATTGGGTCAGTTTAGCTGCTATGTAACAAGACGCAAAGCTGAGCTGCATATTTGAATTTGCTTGTTCTGTTAATTTAAATCTGTAGAATTGGCACCATTATTGTAATTTTTGCCTTTACACCTTTATGACAGAATTGATGTGTTGTCTATGCTGTTGATTGGCAGCCAGCATTGCTCGTAAAGCTATATGGTATTATTATATTATTCTGTAAAAAATAAAATATTTTCACATTCTTGCCTTAATCGGATGAGTGGGCAGTGAAGAAGCAGACAGAAAACAAAGGTCCCTAGTTGGAGTCATACCAATGTCCATGGCCATACCAGGGAAGTTGCAGTTTCCTGGCATGTAACCATTCAGCCACCAGAGAATTTACATAAGATCTACTAATATTAATGTCACAATTAGCACTGGGACTCATAGTTGTCAATGCAACTTGTCTTCTATTTATGGCTATAGACAAATCTTTTGTGCACTCCAGTTGAAGAAAGAAATGAGCTCTACAGGAAAAATGATAATGACTAAGACTGCTTTTGCATGTCCCTTGGGATTTTAAAAACGAAACCACATGCCCCCAGCCATCACTAACACTCCCAGTACTTTCCAAAGACTAGTTGTTTGGGTAGTCTTAATCTGAAGAAATTACTAATGTTCTCAGATGATGCCATTGTTTTTTCAGGCACATCAGAGGGATACAAAAACAAACGTTTGCATGTCCTCCAGCCTCCCTGAGAAGGTCATGCCCTCCACACTTGGCCCAAACCCTCAGCGAACTGAAGTCTTTCTTAGGCTTTGCACGGTATAACCAAAGGACTATTCCAAAATAGTCAAACCCTTGAACGATTTTACTGGAGGCTACCCACCATACAAGAGGGGCAGAAAAGCAACTCCCTTTCCCTGGAAGGTACTTCAACCCTAAAGAACCCCTTACTGATTGGTGGTCCTTTGCTTGCCAAGAAGCATTTGAGACTATCATTAACAAACTCACTTCTGCACCGGTACTCTGATTTTCCAATCCAAAGTTACCTTACATACACCACACAGAGACAATCACTTGTGGTTTAGGGGCTGTGCTGTACCAAGAGCAGGATAGTGAAATGCAAGTTATTGCCTATGCCAGCAGAGGGCTTTCATCCAGTGAAAAGTGGCATCCAGCTCAAAAGCTGGAATTTCTCCTGCATCAAGGAGTGTTTGCAGATGTTCACTGCTTCATATTTGTTTGGGTGAATTGGTCTGGCTCTCTGTTTGAAGGGTGTTTTGTCTTTTCAGTTTATATAATGTTTCACTCCATTGTGGAGAAATTCCAAGACTATCTCTATGGAAATACACTCACTATCATAATGGATAACAACTCTTTGACATGTGTCAAAGAGTTGTTCGGTGGTAAGCTAAACTAGATGCTGCCAGTTCCTACTAGCTGGCTGCTCTTTCCACTTTCGACTTCATCATCAAGTACGGTGCTGGGAAGAGCAACCGAGATGCAAATGGCCTTTCCAGATGGCCTCATGACAGGCTGATTGGTGTCTGACAGTCACCAATGGTCTTACAGACCATTTTACTAAGCACACTGTTGTCATACCAACAAAAGACCAGAGGGCTAGAACAGTTGCTAAATGACTTTGGAAGCCGTTTTTAGTGCATTATGGTTTTCCAGGGCGCCTGCTTAGAGGCAGAGATTTTGAATCTTAACTCAAGAGTTCTGTTCCCTTGTTGGTATCACTAACATGCCATCCAAGGGGACACAAATTTGAACTGAACTCTTGAGCTTTTCCGGTTTTTATTATCAGAACAATAAAGTGTAAAACATTTCAAGTCCTCTCTCTTGAAAGATCCTCAATAGCTCTACATGTGGCTCAATGTTTTTAAAAAGTTTTTTGATGCTTTAATACATGATGCTTAATTTCTTTAGGTTTCACCTTGTGGGATACGACAACTCTACAAGAGAACACAATTGAAACTTCTCAGCGCAGCAGTGATTTTCACATTATGACATCTGACTCCATTGAATCCAAGTCTTCTCTGCTGTCCGTTGATGCTTCCCTGAAGGCCAGTTTCCTGGGTGGACTGATTGAAGTCGGAGGATCTGCCAAATACCTGAATGATCAGAAGAAATCCAAGAATCAGAGCAGAGTGACACTTCAGTACAAAGTAACCACCAACTTCAAGCAGTTGTCTTTGACTCCTCATGGAATCACAGACACGAAACAAACAGATGTTATTGAGAAGAGCTCGGCAACACATGTAGTCACAGGCATCCAATATGGAGCAAATGCTTTCTTTGTATTTGACAGTGAGAAGGTAGATGCTAACAGTATTGAGAACATCCAGGGCAGCATGGAAGCTGTGATAAAAAAAATTCCATCATTGGATATTGAGGGGAAAGTTGACATCAAGTTGACTGATGAAGAAAAAGATCTGACAAAGAAATTCTCCTGCAAATTCTATGGGGACTTTATTCTTGAAAGCAACCCTGCAACATTTGAAGATGCAGTGAAGACCTATGTAGAGCTTCCAAAGCTACTGGGAGAAAAAGAAGAACATGCTGCTCCACTGAAGGTCTGGCTGATGCCGTTGAAGAATTTGGTTCCCAACGCTGCTGAGATGACGAGTGAGATCAGTGTTGGACTAGTGAGGAAAGCTGAAGATGCTCTAGAAGGTATGAGGCAGATAGAAATGAGATGCAACGATTCCCTGGAAGACGAAGTGTCAGAGAATTTTCCAGAGATTCGCAAAATGCTGGAAAGTTTCCAAAAACTATGTAATGATTACACAACTGCGGTCCAAGAGACCATGAAGAAGACATTTCCCTCCATCCGTGAAGGCAAAGAAGATGAGAGCTCATTAGAAAAATTCTTTGAAGAAACAGACATGTCACCATTCAGTCAGGAAAAACTAAGCAAGTGGATGGATCACAAGGAGAGAGAAATCAATGTCATAAGGTCCTGTGTAGACATGATGGAGGGAACAAACACAAAGATCGTCAAAAATCAGTCAGAGTTGGATAGAGAGGTTTTTGATCCAGATGTAAAGAATGCTCTGTGCTTTGTTTTCACCTCTGTGGAAAGTGCTGATCCCTGCCTTGATGCGATGGCCGACTACTTGGATTCACTTGAATTAAGAAGTACTCATGCAGACCACTGGTACTTCGCAGATGAAGTGTTGACCAAAATGAGAGAAAAAGCCAAAGCTTTCCATGATTTTGCCGAACCTCTCAAAGACAGCAGCAGTGTCCGTTTCTTTGTAACAGCCACAGCAAATGAGAAATACAAAGGAGCAACCATCTACCATTACAAGGAGGGCAAACTGGTCACTGATGATTTTTCAAAGCCTGACGTCCCTCCCGTGCAGACTATCACAGATAAAAGTGCTTTAATCTGGTGTAAGTCATTTTTCTGCATTAATTTCCACTTTGAGCCAAAGTAAATCAAACTGTAAAAAATACTGTATCTATCATGAGAGATGAAAGTAATCATAATGTCTACCAATCACAGGCTCCATTTTGAGTATCAAAAATTCTAGGCAACTATTATTATTGTTTAATGATAATGTTTATTATTATTATTATTATTATTATTGTTGTTATTATTATTATTATGAACCGCTGTAGCTCTGACACCTCCACCAAACACAGGGACTTTGCTCTTAGGAAATGAGTTTAAAACAAGAACACAGCAGATTTGTGCATTCAAATTCTGGGTAAATATATCAAACATAAATGTTCATTAACATGCTGTTATTAAATAATGTAGGACTACATGTGAATGTTGGAGTCATTTCATGTGTGCATGCTGTTGTAAACTGAAATAGATGGTGATGAAGATTATAATAACAGATTGTATTTTGGTCTCTCTATCAGATGCCTGTGATCTCTCCCTGGACCCAAACACAGCAAGCACCTGGCTCCATTTGTCTAATGGAAACAAAAAGGCGACCTGTGGAGAACGGCAGTCATATCCTGATCACCCAGAGAGGTTTGATCCACGTCCTCAGGTTTTGTGCAATGAGGGGCTTACTGGGCGCCATTACTGGGAGGTAGAGTGGAGTAAATGTTTTACGAATAATGTTGGTGTGGCTGTAGCATACAGAAGAATTGGAAGGAAAAAAGAAGGTAAGGATAGTGGTCTCGGATCTAATGATATATCCTGGTATTTTGGCGAGAAGCAGGGGCTCTCGGCATGGCATAATGGTCAGGTGTGGAGTGGTCCTGTTCCCAAAACTGGCTGCAAAAAAGTTGGCGTGTATCTGGACTGGTCTGCTGGCACTCTGTCCTTCTACGATGTCTCCTCTAACACACTGAGTCACCTCTACACCTTCCGCACTGAGTTCACAGAGCCTGTTTACCCAGGTTTCTGGATTTGGCACTACACCAATTATGCTGCCCTGTGTCCAGTTTAGTAAGAGCCATTTTGCACACATTCTGTGTTTGTAATACAGTCAGATTAAGGCTTTTACACAATGTCCACATCAGCAGCACAAGAAGTGTTGCAAAAAGGGGGATTTAAAAACTGGACACTTAAAAACTAGAAACAAACAGCAGCCTCCTATGGCCACATTTGGGTTAGGTAACATGATTTTTAACATTTTTTTTGCTTTTCCTTATTAACACATATCACTAACATCTTGAGCTTGAAAATTTACATTAAAATCTTTTTTTAAGCAGAATAAAAACATAAATTCTCACAGTTTCACATAAGGGCATTTTGCCAGGCCATATCTCAGCCAAATGTGCTGGTTAAATACCACATATGGTCCAAAAGTTGATGCTATCAGGTTTGTAGTGACGTTTTTTTTTGAGAAACTAGAAACAAACAATGGCCTCCTATGGTCACAGTTGAGTTTGAGTTGGGTTTGGGCTTGAATAACTGCATGTAAATCTTTTTTTGATCTTGAAGTTGTTAAGAACGGTTAAGAATTGAAGATGACTCCAAAAGCTGAGACCAGATAGTTGAGCAGACAACCAATCAGGATTTATTGCAAACAATAACCACCAAACACCATTTGGGTATTTCGCAATTTTCTGTTATGTGTGTGTGGCATTCTTGGCTCTGGCCTTTCTTAACATTACAGATGTCTCCGGTTAGGTTGACCTGGTTAAAGTTGGTTAGCCCAGAGATTGAAGACTTTCGAAAACAACTTGCCTATTTAGCTCTTCTGGTTGTGCAATTCTTAATGTAAAGTGCTTATGTAAAATTCTGCCTCTACATAATCATCTCATAATACTGGTGTTGGAATGTTTTTTGTTTATGTTTCTGAGTTAATCTTTTCTTTGCATTTGTGGTAGCTAAATGGTATATAACATTATGTCACCACAATGGCTTTTACATAATATACCATATAATCTGATCATGTTTTAGTGAAACATGTTGTGGTTTAACAGTCTTCCAATTTGTATTTTATCAATATAAAACTTCTATGAGAACATGTATGAGGATATTGAATATTTGTTACATTACACATTCATTAGCTTATGCAAAGCACATACTTATATAATAGCGATTAAGGTGCCTTTAGCTTAACAATAGAATTGTTCATTTATCTTTATCTAAATTTACAAGAAGCTTCATTTATGCTTGTGAAGTTGGGGAAGAAGAAGGTAGGGTAGGTAGGTGTTTTTTTCTTTGTTTTCAAACATGGTAGGGCATTAAGTAACTCAAATGTCAAGTGTTAATTTAGAAATTCTCTTCTTTTTGAATTTCTGAATGTTAATGAAACTCTGTAACATCACTCATTAAGGACATTAGTGGTAAATGGTGACAAAGTTTTGTCTTTTGTTTCTTAAGATTCAGTTGTTGCTGTTTTGTTTTTCATGCACAAAAAAAATTGAAAAAGGAGAAAAAGAGAAAAAAAACGATACATTCAAATCATCCATATTGCCAAAATATCAACAATTATTGACAAATTGATGATTCCAGTTTTATGTTGTGATCTTCTTTAACACAAGTATAATGTACCACTCAGGAACTTTCTGCTGGTCTTTGTTTTTCTGGTTGTGGCTCTGGACATTCTGCTCTGAGTCTAATGAAGAGTCCATTTAATCACTGTGGTGTTCTGAGGAGACAGTCACAACATTGTCTTTAACATGTGCGGTGTTGATAATGTTGCTGATGTTTATAGAGCTGAAGTTCTCCTGGATTGTAATTTCTGTAACACCTGTTGGACATCTCTCTACTTGAGTAGAATATTCAATAAAGTGGAGTCCTGAGTTGACCACTGTGTACAGCCTGGTCATTTCTTGTTTTTAGAAAATCCATTTTGAGGAATGATTAGTATTTTTTCCATATGTTTTCATATATAAAAAGACCTACAAGGAACACTGTAAGCGGACTACTTGATTACTATAAGCAAATTATTTAAACAGCATTTGTATAGGAATGACTCTGTCCAAAACTTTTTGATCCATATAAGTAGTCACTACAGACGGTGATCACTGGACTTGATTTGACTCATTTGGACAGCTGAAGCTTCAGATAAACTTACATTTTTCCATAGAGGGCGGATTGTGGTTTCTGTGGATATCTTCTAATGGCCAGTGTGAATAGGAGGAATTATTAAAGCAAGAAAAAACTATTTCAATATTCATCTGGGCTCCTGACTGAAGTTTTAAGACAGATTTGAAAAATTTTGAACCTTCCTTTTAATGTCAATCAAAGATCGTGGTTTCATGATCTTTCCCTAAAGCACACAGTCATACAACACATAACACACTCAAAGTGAAAACATTAATTCTGGAGAATCAAAAGATTGAAAGAGGGCCATGACACTATTCCATTCTTCACATGGGTGGGCAGGTGATAACTGTGAAATTGCCAAGGAGCAGGTGTGCCTTCATTTCCAAAGAGGTGTCAACAATTACACTGAAACAATAGCCACTGTCTTTTAGGTTAATGAGAAGCTAATACATACCACATCAAAGTGCAAAGTCTAAAGTTTCCCAACACATTGTATACCTTGTACAGGTTGTACACATTATTGACACTGAACATAATAGTACTATCATAGAATTCTCAGTGAATTTGTACCTAAAACTAAAATGCTACATCAATGCCCAATATCGTCACTGTTTAGTGTGTATGTGACCCTTTTAAGGTCAGCCAAGGCTTTGTAAGGACATTTTGGGTTATTAATGAGGGGACTTGGAAGGCTGATAACACAGTGATGAAAAACTAATAGACATACACCAATAATGGTGTCAATTCACACACAAACCATTTACACACAAACACAAAAAATTAACAATATTTCACATAGCAAAAGTGTTCAAAAACATGGGTATCCAGCCACAATATACAGTATAATTATTCAAAATCAATATATCAAAAACTCTCTGTTCAACTAGCAAACGAATCTATCTGTCTGACAGATATGACCCATGACTTCTCTCAAACTGTGTCACCTTAACCTCTCATGAATTACCCATCCAGTTGACAAAGATAACACAAACAACAGATCTGTTGCAGAGAGAAAAAGCCCAAAATGAGTCATTGTAAATGTACAATGAAACAATGTCATTTAATAAAAAAAAACCCAACTTCCTGATTATTGTTGACTGACATTATGATATGACATTTTATCAAAGGAGTATCTTGTTTAATGGTGTGTAAAGGGCCTCATATATCTTTCTTCAGACTTCTCTGGTAAATATGTGACATAGCAGGACAAACTCCAACAGAAAAATATATTGGTGTCATATAAAGAGGCGTGTCAAGGGGAGAGAGAACAAGATAAACTTCACAGTATCACAGACCATCAGACTGGAAGTTCCAAGTAGAAGTCAAGAAGACTCTGATCTACACAACTACACCAGGTAAGGACAAACAGGGTGGAAATATTGTTTCTCTCTTCACGATGGAGAGTTGTCTAAATGTGTGACATTAACTTCAAATAATTTAATCAAATATTGAAGGTTGTGTGTTTGTTTTGATCTATGTCATATCATGTTCCTCAACAGTTTCGACAACATGTCTTCAGATATCATGACAGTAGCTGCACTGGGTCGACCCTTCACCTTAGGGATGCTGTATGATGCTCGGCAGGATAAACTAATCCCAGGTAAAACTTGATGTAGACAACAGCAGACTAATAGAATTATTTACTCTGCCTGTCTGAGATCTGCTGACAAGAATCAAATGATTTCACAGGACAGAAAAACTACATTTATTAACCAGACTAAAGATTTGATTTCAATGCAGCCCACAAGAAAGGTAATGGATTCCCCTTCCAGAGTTCGGAGCCATGGTAAAATTTCATATTTTTATGTGGCTCCAAATTCTGCTCTGATGAAACTCAAAACTCAGGCATTCTAACTTTTGAAGCTTACATTAGAGCAGACAGACAAACTGATAATTCATTTGTTACACTTGTGCTGTTGTGTTTTTGACAGGATGTACTGTTTGGTTTATAACAGCAGCTGGCAACCGGCATATTAGGTACACTACTGCCATCCTATGCCTCGCACTATGGACCCAAGATTAAATCCTACACATTAATCCTGTCTGTCTAATAGCAGTCTAAAAGAAAACTACTGCTGCACCCATTTGGCAGGTTCATTAAACTTTTAATGCTGAGCTCCTGAACTCCAGTCTTCCTAAGTTCTTCCCTCATGTATTGTCTTTCTTGATCATTAGTACAATCTGTGATTACATGTGTAATGCATATATCAACATTGGAGATACATAACTGGAGTATACTTGCATTAAGATGCTTTTTGATAACATATCTAGTGAGAAATGTGCAATTTATTTTCATAATCTTCAATCAGTGAATACATATGATGTTTCAATCATTACAGAGGTTAGGTTAGGATAGATAACAAGGATAGTCGATGCCGATGCTTTTGTAGAGATGAAAAGGGGCAGATAAGATAGATATAATGATAAAAGCAAAAAGTTGTTTTCTGGTTTTGGTTTTCCAACTACCAATGTGAAAACGTAAAATGGGAAAGTGGATTTTTTTTTATTCACATGAAAAAATGGAAATATGAAATAATGCCTTGTGTATTTGTTTGCCCTGTTATTAAACAAGTTGAACACATCTTTGGAAGGACCCATAAGCATGGCCCTTACAGATAAATTTACTTTGAACCAAGGAATCCAGGCAGAAAGAACATGTTTTAACACTGCATTCATTAATTCTTCCACAGTGTAAATCTTCCTTCTTGAAAGATTTACAATAGTTCTACATGTGACTGAATGTAAACAAAATATTTTTTCTGCGCTAACACATGGTTGATGTTTACTTTCTGCAGGTCTCAACTTGTGGGATAAAACAACTCTACAAGAGAAGACAACTGAAACCTTTAATCCCAGCAGTGAGTTTCAGATTACGGCATCTGACTCCATTGAATCCAAATCTACTCTGCTGGATGTTGATGCTTCCCTGAAGGCCAGTTTCCTGGGTGGACTGATTGAAGTTGGAGGATCTGCCAAATACCTGAATGATGAGAAGAAATTCAAGAATCAGAGCAGGGTGACACTTCAATACAAAGTTACCACCAACTTCAAGCAGTTGTCGTTGACTACTCTTGGAAACACGGACACGAAACAAACAGATGTTATTGAGAAAGGCCTTGCAACACATGTAGTCACAGGCATCCTTTATGGAGCAAATGCTTTCTTTGTATTTGACAGTGAGAGGTTAGATGCTACCAGCGTTCAGAACATTCAGGGCAGCATGAAAGCTGTGATAAAGAAGATTCCATCATTTAATATTGAGGGGAAAGTTGACATCAAGCTGACTGAGGAAGAAAAAAACCTGACAAACAAATTCTCCTGCAAATTCTATGGGGACCTCTTTCTTGAAAGCAACCCTGCAACATTTGTAGATGCAGTGAAGACCTATGTAGAGCTTCCAAAGCTACTGGGAAAAAACGGAGAACATGCTGCTCCACTGAAGGTCTGGCTGATGCCGTTGAAGAATTTGGTTCCCAAAGCTGCTGAGCTGACGAGTGAGATCGATGTTGGACTAGTGAGGGAAGCTGAAGATGCTCTAGAAGGTATTAAGGAGATAAAAATGAGATGCAATGATTCCCTTGAAGACAAAGTGTCAGAGGATTTTCCAGCGATTCGCAAAACTTTGAGCAGATTCCAAAAACTGTGTAATTATTACATATCTGAGCTCCAAGAGGAGATGAAGCACACACTTTCCTCCATCCATAGTGGTCAAGATGTCAAATCATTAGGAAAATTCTTTGAAGACAGAAACATTTCACCATTCAGTCAGGAAAAACTAAGCAAGTGGATGGATCACAAGGAGAGAGAAATCAATGTCATAAGGTCCTGTGTAGACATGATGGAGGGAACAAACATAAAGGTCATCCCAAATCAGTCAGAGCTGGATAGAGAAGTTCTTGCCTCAGGTGTAAAGGATGTTCTGTGCTTTGTTTTCACCTCTGTGGAAAGCTCAGATCCCTGCCTCGATGCGATGACCAACTACTTGGGTTCCCCTAAATCAGGAAGAACCAATGAAGACCACTGGTACTTCTCAGATGAAGTGTTGACCAAAATGAGAGAAAAAGCCAAAGCTTTCCATGATCTTGCCAAACCTCTCAAGGACAGCAGCAGTGTCTGTTTCCTTGTAACAGCCACAGCAAATGAGAAATACAAAGGAGCAACCATCTACCATTACAAGGAGGGCAGACTGGTCACTGAGGATTTTTCAAAGCCTGACGTCCCATCTGATGTGGAGACTATCACAGACAAAAGTGCTTTAATCTGGTGTAAGTCATTTTTCATGCATTTATTTTTAAATTTATGACTTTAATGTCAAGCATTTTATATTTATTTATATAAAATACTATTGTGTTCTATTTAAGATATTTCCATAATTTATCTATGCTGTACCTGCAGCCATACAGTTTCTCATATATGAAATAGTGAAAACAGAAGTAAACCACATACTTGTATGTACACACTTGTCTTCAAAAATTGGGAATCACTCAGAAGTTGAAATGTTTTCAATAGCTATTGATACTTTTTATTCAATAGGGTGACATTAAATTGATTTGAATATATAGCCAACACATTGCTTAAGTTTCAAATACTGTTGTACTATAACCATAATGGAGGACAAGGTGTTAATATCATTATTGCATGTTATGTGTTTTGTTCCCTCTATCAGATGCCTGTGACCTCTCCCTGGACCCAAACACAGTAAACAACAACCTTATTCTTTCTAAGGACAACAAGAAGGTGACATATGGAGAACATCAGGCATACCCTGATAACCCAGAGAGGTTTGAAGTGCAACAGGTGTTGTGTAGAGAGGAGCTGACTGGGTGCCATTACTGGGAGGTAGAGTGGAGTGATGGTTATAATGAAGACAAAGCTGTTGGTGTCGCATACAGGCAAATTGACAGGAAAGGTTTCAACATCGAAGCTTATTTAGGATGTAATGATGAGTCATGGAGACTTTGTCTCTCTGATGCCAAATCAGAGTTCTCTGGACGGCATGGAGAGCAAGAGTGGAAATCTGTTAGTCCCTCTACTGGCTGCAAACGAGTTGGAATGTATCTGAACTGGTCTGCTGGCACCCTGTCCTTCTACAATGTCTCCTCTAAGACACTGAGACATATCTACACCTTCAACACTCAGTTCGAGAAGCCTGTTTATCCAGGCTGCTACATTTATAGCCAATCTGGCTCTGTATTCTTTGGCCCAGTTGAGTAAGAACAGTGACAAAGTTATGAAGTGAGTCTTGATCTGTCTTTGTACTGAAAACAACCAGTGATGGAGTTTAACTAAGTACATTTAGGCAGGCGCTGTACTTAAATACAAATTATCAGTATTTGTACTGTTCAGAGGGAGACATTATTATTTTTATCCGCCTACATTTATTTACATCTATTGAATAGTCACTAGCTATTTTTTACTTTTTTCTATTCGTAAAACATGATCAGTTTATAAAATATGCATTGTTATTGAAAAGACTAATCAACAGTAAATCAAGTGTCTTTTCTTTAATTTAGCAATTACTCTTGTTTTTGTTGAATTTCATGTTGACGAGACTCTGTGACACCAAAACTCACTAAGGACATTCATTAGTGCTGAATGGTGACAAGGTTTTGTCTGCAGCGAAGTCCACAGTTGGGTTAGGTAACGTAATTTTTTTTCCTTTAAAACTTAACATTAGCATCTGAATTTATGCCTGAATAATTGCATTTAAATCTTTTTAAATTTTGAAGTCTTCTGATAATACTGTAATGGTGTGTGAATACAATGGTTAGCTCATACAAAGCACTGACTTAGGTATCTGATAATAAATAATAGTGATTAAGGTAGAACATTGTATAGCTGAAGTGCCTGTAGCTTAACATTAGAATTGTTCATTTATGTTTATCTAAATTTACAAGAGTTTTCATTTATGCTTGTGAAGTTGGGGAAGCAGAAGAAAGGAGGAGAGAGGTGTTTCTTTTTCTTTATTTTAGAGCATGGTAGGACATTAAGTAACTCAAGTGTCTCTTTTTTAATTTAGAAATTTCTCTTATTTTTGTTTAATTTCAGAATGTTTATGAAACTGTAACACCACTCACTCACTGAGGACATTAGAGGTGAATGGTGACAAAGTTTAGTGTTTTTCTTTTTTAAGGTTCGATTATTACTGTTTTATTTTTTATGCACAAAAAAATATTTAAAAAAATAAAAAGATAAAAAAAAATGATACATTTAAATGATCCTTATTGCCAAAATATCAAAAATTATTGGCAAAGTGATGATTCCAGTTTTATGTTGTGATCTTTTTCTTCTACTAACACAAGTATAATGTACCACTCAGGAACTTTCTGCTGGTCTTTGCTTTTCTGGTTGTGGCTCTGGACATTCTGCTCTGAGTCAAATGAAGAGTCCATTTAATCACTGTGGTGTTCTGAGGAGACAGTCACAACATTGTCTTTAACATGTAAGATGTTGATAATGTTGCTGATGTTTATAGAGCTGAAGTTCTCCTGGATTGTAATTTCTGTAACACCTGTTGGACATCTCTCTACTTGAGTAGAATATTCAATAAAGTGGAGTCCTGAATTGACCAATGTGTGCAGCTTGGTTATTTCCTGTTTGTTTAAAACTTGAAGAAAACGTATGAAGAAAAGCAGAGATCTAACGTGTATATTGTATGTGGACTGTCTGCCCTATAGAGTCTCCTCTAACACACTGACACACCTCCACACCTCCAACACCAAATTCACTGAGCCTGTTTACCCAACAATGAAATAATGTGGACCTGCATTCAATTAGATAACAGCAATGATGGACATTTGATAGATCCTTGGTCTGTTGATCTGAATATGTGTTTACATTTGAAGTTTACAGAGTCACGTGTTTTAGCTTGAAAACACCCCCAGAGGGACCAGGATCATTTGCGGTGTAATAAAACCAGTTTGTGTAGGATTTGAGTTCTTTCTTAAATGTCAGATTCTCGTTTGGTATATTTACTCTTACTCTTTACATGTTCCTTCATCTCTGGAGACAGTGGATGTGATAGCTTGTTTAAAAATGGCTCCAAAGAGTAAAAACACTTTTCTCATTCGAGGGTTTGTCCAAACTTTTGTCTGGTACTGTATATAAATTTATAATTTTGCCACTGTTTCTAAAGCTGATGAAGTTAATAACACCTTGCAGTCAGTTCTTGACCTTTTAATGAGGGACAAATGAAAATGTCATAAATCAAAATATTTATAACAATAGAGGAATAAAATGTCAATATTCTACCCATACCTGGCTCAATCTGCTCCTTTGGATCTACTCCAAAGGAGTTTAAGTGCATGTTGACAATGGAAACTCAATCTATTGCAAGTATTAAAATACAAAGGAAGAAAAATGGGTGTAGAGATGAAAAATAGTCACTGTGCAACATTCTGCATGCTTGTGTTTTTGTGTCTGTTGTCTACCAAAACAATAAGTCATTATTACATGATGTTGTGTGGCAAAGGTCATTCTAGGATGACATCTTGTGCTGTCAGAAAGCAGTTTTGCTTGTCACAGTGTTGATAGATTTGGTCTGCATAACTGGCCCATTTTAGTTTAAGATGGTTTACAATGATCAATGTGGTGAAAACAGATACAAACTACTTTCTTTCTCAACATTCTGTAGTTGTGGTTGTTATTATATGTGGTTACATCCAATCAGATGAAAACAGCATATCAGCAGGAACAGATGGTCTTTGTTCCTTTCAAAAGAGAACATGCTGTTGAACAGTATGTTAAATTATAAGCTTTGTAGTATATTTCTGTAAACTAAGAAGATACATAGAAAATGTAAATGTAAATCATGTGATATGTTGTCTGTTTTGATGAGTACGTAAATCTATTGTCACAATAGAATAACATTATGAATTTGAATTTCACTTTTTTGGTAAAATGACACATCCTGAACCACTACGGGGCTAAAATAAACACTTCTTTGTTTAGAAACAATATGTGTATGTCAAATGTCTTAAAATAAGCCTTTTCACCACTCAACATTAATTTCCACTTGAAAAAAGCTGATAATCCTACTTTTCCACACACACACATATATAACATTGGATCAAGTGTAAAGTTTTTGCCTCATTTGTTTAATTTATGTCTCTTTATCTAGTTTTAGTAATTGAATGGAAATCTGATCACGTTTTAGGTCATATTTATGCCGAAATAGAGCAGATTCTAAAGGGCTCACAAACTTTCAAGCAGCACTGTGTGTGTGTGTGTACCTGTGAGCATATGAAAGAGAAAATAGAGAGAGAGCAAAGGAACACATACACATTTATTTTGGCTGTTTGAAAAAGAAATGTCCCTACCAAACTTAAAACCAAACCTATGCCTTTGTTCTGCATAACTACATTAACCATCTGCTTTAATCTGTGGCAAAAGAGAAACTAAACAAGAGAAGTGATTATTTGTTCTTCCTGTGTCCTTGTTGTGCCCTTGAAACAGAGTAAATACCAGCAGGATATTCTAAAGGGCTCACAAACTTTCAAGCAGCACTGTGTGTGTGTGTGTACCTGTGAGCATATAAAAGAGAAAAAAAGAGAGAGAGCAAAGGAACACACACATTTATTTTGGCTGTTTGAAAAAGAAATGTCCCTACCAAACTTAAAACCAAACCTATGCCTTTGTTCTGCATAACTACATTAACCATCTGCTTTAATCTGTGGCAAAAGAGAAACTAAACAAGAGAAGTGATTATTTGTTCTTCCTGTGTCCTTGTTGTGCCCTTAAAACAGAGTAAATATCAGTAGGATATTCTAAAGGGCTCACAAACTTTCAAGCAGCACTGTGTGTGTGTGTGTGTGTACCTGTGAGCATATAAAAGAGAAAAAAAGAGAGAGAGCAAAGGAACACATACACATTTATTTTGGCTGTTTGAAAAAGAAATGTCCCTACCAAACTTAAAACCAAACCTATGCCTTTGTTCTGCATAACTACATTAACCATCTGCTTTAATCTGTGGCAAAAGAGAAATTAAACAAGAGAAGTGATTATTTGTTCTTCCTGTGTCCTTGTTGTGCCCTTAAAACAGAGTAAATACCAGCAGGATATTCTAAAGGGCTCACAAACTTTCAAGCAGCACTGTGTCTGTGTGTACCTGTGAGCATATAAAAGAGAAAAAAGAGAGAGAGCAAAGGAACACACACATTTATTTTGGCTGTTTGAAAAAGAAATGTCCCTCCAAATTTAAAACCACACATATGTCTTTGTTCTGCTTAACTACATTAACCATCTGCTTTAATCTGTTGCAAAAGGAAAATTACAAGAGAAGTAATTATTTGTTCTTTCTGTGTTCTTGTCAATAACAGGTCTGATCTTAAAAAGATGGCGGCCAAAGACAAAGAAAGACAATAAAGAAATGATAAAAAGTTTAAAAGAAAGATGATGAAAAGAGAACATTACATAAAAGCAAGTCTGTAGAAATGGCCTTTATATTAAATGTCTGGGCCTTGTGTTGTTTGGATAATGTGTCTAAGACAAAACCTGGGTGAGAATATGATTGTACACACAATCAACCACGTGAAGTTATAGAAAACCAATATTAATGTGGTTAAATAATGGTATCGATCAACCAAAACCATAAAACCATTTGTCTTAGTGATTACAGAACTATTTAGATTGCATAGGTTGTGAACATTTTCAGTGAACATGTAGTAATTTAGCAATCAAAAGATGATAGAATATCTCAGAGGAATATTTGTGGATTTTCATTTTCGGTTTGAATTCGAAAACATAAGAATAGTGATTAAATTAAAGGTCACAAAAGATGGTTTATAATAATTTTGCAAAAGAAAAAAACAAGAAAAATATATAAAGAGAAATATACTGTCACAGCAATTAAACTTTTGCCATGATTGAAAATGTACAACAGTTGTCTTGCAATATCATTTATTTCAAAACTAACCTCCTAATTATTTTTGACTGATATCAGACATTTGATCACTTATAAAGGAGTATCTTGTTTAGTTTTCTGTGAAGGGCTGCACATGTCTTTCTTCAAACTTCTCTGATCTGTATGTGAGATAACAGAACAAACTGCTGCAGAATTAAAATCAGGCTGCAGTCATATCAGGAGGTGTGTCAGGGGGAGGAATCAAGAGGAGAGAGAACAGGATTAAAGTAACTTCACAGTGTCACAGACCTTCAGACTGAAAGCTCCAGTTAGAAGTCAAGAAGACTCTGATCTAAATAAGTACAGCAGGTAAGGACAAACAGGGTAGAAATATTTCTTTCTTTATATTTTAATGTGGAAATATTTCCAAGACCAATAAGCTGACTGCTGGTCACTTTCTTGTTTTTTTGCCCTCTCTGTCTGTGTCATGGTGGACAGTTGTCTACTTGTGTGACACTAACTTCAAATAATGTAATCAAATATTGAAGGTTGTGTGTTTGCTTTGATCTATGATGCATCATGTTCCCCAACAGATTCGAAAACATGACTTCAGGTACCATGACAGTGGCAGCACTGGGCCGACCCTTCACCTTAGGGATGCTCTATGATGCTCGGCAGGATAAACTGATCCCAGGTAAAACCTGATGTAGACAACAGCGGAGTAATAGAATTATTTACTGTGCCTGTCTGAGATCTTCAAATGAAATTATTTCACTGGACATTTTAACATACTTCTTCAATTTTGGTACTTGAGTTTTCTATCTGAAATTGTGAACCCTGACAAGTGAGCTGAAAAAATAAAGTTGGAAATTTCAGGGAATTCAAACCCTGTGAATACAGATAAATGGTTTTCAAAGTAATATAGTTCAGTGTGATGAATTCAATGTTGTACAAATTTCAACATTACACCCAGTCTCATGGCAGTTTGTGAAATAGCCACAAAATTAAATCTATCAATTCGTGCACATGGACACAATTTTCAAAGCAGTTTGGGACTCATACTTGACTAAAGCTTTATCATGTAGCCTACACAGTCAACAAGACTTGAGCAACGAACTGGAATTATTTCAACACAGCTGTTAGTTGTTGATACTGATAACCTGATCAACTGGGAGAGTTTTATGCCTATGTAGCTGTAGGAAAAGCTTTAACAGGCCACCGTGAAACAGTTAATTTGGGAAAATGAATGAGATTACTCTTTAGTGTTTTTCTGTTTTTGTATTTCGATTGTTATTAGACCTCTTTATTGTGAAAAAAAGATGAAAGAATGAGATTTCTTCTGGCACTCGAACCAACCAAAGTAATCCCTCCCACTCTGTACAATTATTATAGAGGTTAGGTGAGGTTAGATAGCAAGTATAGCCCATGCCAATTTTTTTGTAGAGATGAATGGGGCCAGATAATATAGATATAACAATAAAAGCTGGTTTTGGTTTAATTTCTATTCCAACTGCCAATGCGAAGACGTAAAATGGGAAAGTGTTTTTTTTTTTTATTCACATGAAAGAAGGGAAATACGAAATAATGCATTGTGTATTTGTTTGCCCTGTAATCAAAAGAGATGAACACATCTTTGGACGTGGGGTACACGGACCCATAAGTATGACCTTTACAGATACATTTACTTTGAATCAAGGAATCCATGAAGAAATAACATGTTTTTACACCGCAGTGACTTTATTATGATTGGAGATCCATAACTGGAGTATACTTGTTGTTTCATTCTTCCACATTGCAAATCCTCCTTCTTGAAAGATTTACAATAGCTCTACATGTGGCTGAGTGTTAACAAAATCTTCTTTCTTCTTTAACACATGGTCGATGTTCGCTTTCTGCAGGTCTCAACTTGTGGGATAAAACAACTCTACAAGAGAAGACAACTGAAACCTTTAATCCCAGCAGTGAGTTTCAGATTACGGCATCTGACTCCATTGAATCCAAATCTTCTCTGCTGGATGTTGATGCTTCCCTGAAGGCCAGTTTCCTGGGTGGATTGATTGAAGTTGGAGGATCTGCCAAATACCTGAATGATCAGAAGAAATTCAAGAATCAGAGCAGAGTGACACTTCAGTACAAAGCTGCCACCAACTTCAAACAGTTGTCGTCGACTGCTCTTGGAAACACGGACATGAAACAAAGAGATGTTATTAAGAAGAGCCTTGCAACACATGTAGTCACAGGCATCCTTTATGGAGCAAATGCTTTCTTTGTATTTGACAGTGAGAAGTTAGATGCTAGTAGCGTTCAGAACATCCAGGGCAGCATGCAAGCTGTGATAAAGAAGATTCCAGCATTTAATATTGAGGGGAAAGTTGACATCAAGCTGACTGAGGAAGAAAAAAACCTGACAAACAAATTCTCCTGCAAATTCTATGGAGACTTCATTCTTGAAAGCAACCCTGCAACATTTGTAGATGCAGTGAAGACCTATATAGAGCTTCCAAAGCTACTGGGAAAAAACGGAGAACATGCTGCTCCACTGAAGGTCTGGCTGATGCCGTTGAAGAATTTGGTTCCCAAAGCTGCTGAGCTGACAAGTGAGATCAGTGTTGGACTAGTGAGGGAAGCTGAAGATGCTCTAGAAGGTATTAGGGAGATAAAAATGAGATGCAGTGATTCCCTTGAAGACAAAGTGTCAGAGGATTTTCCAGAGATTCGCAAAACTTTGAGCAGATTCCAAAAACTGTGTAATTATCACATATCTGCGCTGCAAAAGGAGATGAAGCACAACATTTCCTCCATCCATAGGGGTCAAGATGTCAAATCATTAGGAAAATTCTTTCAATACAGAGACAAATCACCATTCAGTCAGGAAAAACTAAACAAGTGGATGGATCACAAGGAGAGAGAAATGACCGTCATTAGGTCCTGTGTAGACATGATGGAGGGAACAAACACAAAGGTCGTCCCACATCAGTTAGAGTTGGATAGAGAAGTTCTTGCCTCAGGTGTAAAGGATGTTCTGTGCTTTGTTTTCACCTCTGTGGAAAGTTCAGATCCCTGCCTCGATGCGATGGCCGACTACTTGGGTTTCCCTAAATTAGGAAGTACCAATGAAGACCACTGGTACTTCTCAGATGAAGTGTTGACCAAAATGAGAGAAAAGGCCAAAGCTTTCCATGATCTTGCCAAACCTCTCAATCACAGCAGCAGTGTCCGTTTCCTTGTAACAGCCACACCAAATGAGAAATACAAAGGAGCAACCATCTACCATTACAAGGAGGGCAGACTGGTCACTGAGGATTTTTCAAAGCCTGACGTCCCATCTGATGTGGAGACTATCACAGACAAAAGTGCTTTAATGTGGTGTAAGTCATTTTTCATGCATTTATTTTTACATTTCTGACTTTAATGTCAAGCATTTTATATTTATTTATATGAAATACTATTGTGTTCTATTTAAGATATTTCCATAATTTATCTATGCTGTACCTACAGCCATACAGTTTCTCATATATGAAATAGTGAAAACAGAAGTAAACCACATACTTGTATGTACAGACTTGTCTTCAAAAGTTGGGAATCACTCAGAAGTTGAAATGTTTTCAATAGCTATCGATACTTTTTATTCAATAGGGTGACATTAAATTGATTTGAATATATAGCCAACACATTGCTTAAGTTTCAAATACTGTTGTACTATAACCATAATGGAGGACAAGGTGTTAATATCATTATTATGAGTGCATGTTATGTGTTTTGTTCCCTCTATCAGATGCCTGTGATCTCTCCCTGGACCCAAACACAGTAAACAACAACCTTATTCTTTCTAAGGACAACAAGAAGGTGACATATGGAGCACATCAGGCATACCCTCATCACCCAGAGAGGTTTAAAGCGCAACAGGTGTTGTGTAGAGAGGAGCTGACTAGGTGCCATTACTGGGAGGTAGAGTGGAGTGATGGTTATAATGAAGACAAAGCTGTTGGTGTCGCATACAGGCAAATTGACAGGAAAGGTAGCGAGGACGGAGCTTATTTAGGACGTAATGATAAGTCATGGAGTCTTTGTCTCCATAGTGCCACATCAGAGTTTTTTGGACAGTATGGTGATAAGTGGAAATCTGTTAGTCCCTCTACTGGCTGCAAACGAGTTGGAATGTATCTGAACTGGTCTGCTGGCACTCTGTCCTTCTACAATGTCTCCTCTAACACATTGAGTCACATCAGGACTTTTAAAGCTCAGTTCAACAAGCCTGTTTATCCAGGCTGCTACATTTACAGCCATTCTGGCTCTGTATTCTTTGGCCCAGTTGAGTAAGAAGTGAGTCTTGATCTGTCTTTGTACTGAAAACAACCAGTGATGGAGTTTAACTAAGTACATTTAGGCAGGCGCTGTACTTAAATACAAATTAGCAGTATTTGTACTGTTCAAAGGGAGACATTATTCTTTTTATCCACCTACATTTATTTACATCTATTGAATAGTCACTAGCTACTTTTTACTTTTTTCTATTTGTAAAACATGATCAGTTTATAAAATATGCATTGTTATTGAAAAGACTAATCAACAGTAAATCAAGTGTCTTTTCTTTAATTTAGCAATTACTCTTGTTTTTGTTGAATTTCATGTTGACGAGACTCTGTGACACCAAAACTCACTAAGGACATTCATTAGTGCTGAATGGTGACAAAGTTTTGTTTGCAGCGAAGTCCACAGTTGGGTTAGGTAACGTGATTTTTTTTTTTTGCTTTAAAACTTAACATTAGCATCTTAATTTATGCCTGAATAATTGCATTTAAATCTTTTTAAATTTTGAAGTCTTCTGATAATACTGTAATGGTGTGTGAATACAATGGTTAGCTCATACAAAGCACTGACTTAGGTATCTGATAATAAATAATAGTGATTAAGGTAGAACATTGTGTAGCTGAAGTGCCTGTAGCTTAACATTAGAATTGTTCATTTATGTTTATCTAAATTTACAAGAGTTTTCATTTATGCTTGTGAAGTTGGGGAAGCAGAAGGAAGGAGGAGAGAAGTGTTTCTTTTTCTTTATTTTAGAGCATGGTAGGACATTAAGTAACTCAAGTGTCTCTTTTTTAATTTAGAAATTTCTCTTATTTTTGTTTAATTTCAGAATGTTTATGAAACTGTAACACCACTCACTCACTGAGGACATTAGAGGTGAATGGTGACAAAGTTTAGTGTTTTGTTTTTCTTTTTTAAGGTTCGATTGTTACTGTTTTATTTTTTATGCACAAAAAAATATTTAAAAAAATAAAAAGATTAAAAAAAATGATACATTTAAATGATCCTTATTGCCAAAATATCAAAAATTATTGGCAAAGTGATGATTCCAGTTTCATGTTGTGATCTTTTTCTTCTACTAACACAAGTATAATGTACCACTCAGGAACTTTCTGCTGGTCTTTGCTTTTCTGGTTGTGGCTCTGGACATTCTGCTCTGAGTCAAATGAAGAGTCCATTTAATCACTGTGGTGTTCTGAGGAGAAAGTCACAACATTGTCTTTAACATGTGCGGTGTTGATAATGTTGCTGATGTTTATAGAGCTGAAGTTCTCCTGGATTGTAATTTCTGTAACACCTGTTGGACATCTC
Source organism: Euthynnus affinis (assembly GCA_029490765.1). NCBI lineage: Eukaryota > Metazoa > Chordata > Actinopteri > Scombriformes > Scombridae > Euthynnus > Euthynnus affinis. The sequence goes on along the minus strand of CM055857.1, from coordinate 4,945,734 downwards.
TCTACTTGAGTAGAATATTCAATAAAGTGGAGTCCTGAGTTGACCAATGTGTGCAGCTTGGTTATTTCCTGTTTGTTTAAAACTTGAAGAAAACGTATGAAGAAAAGCAGAGATCTAACGTGTATATTGTATGTGGACTGTCTGTCCTATAGAGTCTCCTCTAACACACTGACACACCTCCACACCTCCAACACCAAATTCACTGAGCCTGTTTACCCAACAATGAAATAATGTGGACCTGCATTCAATTAGATAACAGCAATGATGGACATTTGATAGATCCTTGGTCTGTTGATCTGAATATGTGTTTACATTTGAAGTTTACAGAGTGACGTGTTTTAGCTTGAAAACACCCCCAGAGGGACCAGGATCATTTGTGGTGTAATAAAACCAGTTTGTGTAGGATTTGAGTTCTTTCTTAAATGTCAGATTCCCGTTTGGTATATTTACTCTCTTCTTGAGTAGAAACACTCAATAAAGTGGAGACCTGAGTTTCCTGCTTCTTTTAGCTACTTTTTACTCAGTGTCTGGCATATAAGACTGTGGTTGTATTGGAAAGTTTCCACGTATGAATATTTAACTGAATGATTGTGATCTGGACATTCCTGAAAAAGAGAGCATTGTTTTCAGAGATATTCCCCAGAAAAAATAAATGTTAAAAAATACAATTTCAGGATAAAACAGCTTTTGACAAAGTATAATTAAGTCTAAATCTTCCATTGTTATTATTAGTGTACATAACCACTGTCATGGTAATAGCCCCAAAGAGTGGAGAAAATACTTCCTTATCTCTTTCTAAACAGCCCGTAGGTGTGGTTGAGACTGATCTGTATGTGGTTACACTCAAACAGACATGACAGCATATCAGCATGAACAGATGAAGTTTGTTCCTCTTTCACAAGGGAATATACTGTTCAGACACACAAGCATGGTTTCTATAACTTTCACTACACATTTTAACCTTTCACAAGTTCACACAAGAATTTGCACATATTCATATAATAATTTCACGTGCACCACATTTGGAAATCTGTTTCTACAAAGATTGTAAAAATTTGTTATCCTGTTGTTTTGATGACACTTTCTTCACATCCTTCGACAAGATCAAGGTTTGACATATGGAGATATTCCCTATCTTTATTCAAGAGCGTAGTATATCAATTTGAGAGCAAACTTTATTGATTTTACGTTTATATTTTGTAATTTGTCCCTCAAAACCCTCCCCTCGCACTCAAACAGCCTCTGCTTGCGCTCAGATTTGCTCCACTTGTGCTCAAACTGTGTGCTCGCACTCGGATACAATGTTGCTCGCTCACATTTCCTGCGCTCAAACTTCAACCCTTCTCCTCGCACTCAGGTTTCTTCTGCGCGCTCACTAAATTTCTGCTCACGGATTTCTCCACTGCGCTCGGATTTTCTTGTGTAGCAACAAGCATAGCAACCACCCTGTCAGAGACATCCAATGAATAGAAGGCCTGGTTTTGGGAGAAAGCGCAGTGCAGAAATCCGTGAGCAGAAACTTAGTGAGCACACAGAAGAAACCTGAGTGCGAGGAGAAGGGTTGAAGTTTGAGCATGAGCAACATTGTATCTGAGCGCAAGCAGAGGATGTTTGAGTGCGAGGGGAGGGTTTTGAGGGACAAATTACAAAATTTGAACGTAAAATCAATAAAGTTTGCTCTCAAATTTATATACTACGCTCTTGAATAAAGATGGGAATAATCTCCATATTGACACTCCTACAGAAAGACCTATAAACACCTTTTTGGTGTAACTTGAAACACATTTATTGTCATTTGTAGTTGAGGCAAAAGTTCATAGAGATTAGGTTCAAATCTTTGAAATCTACCACAACCACAAAACATAATTGGAGAAAATCAAAAAGCAGAATTAACAGATGAACCCTAAACCAGTGCTCCTCCTTGAAAATAAAGTTAGTCCTTTTGATTTGGCACAAATGATTTGAGGTTGAGACAAATTTCATGCACTAAAGTATCAAACAAATGATAATTTAATAACTTAAGTCTCCTCCTTGTTGCCATTCACTACACAGGGCTTTAGTGCGGAAAAGCATCAGCACACTCATCCTTAACCCATATATTACACCTCATTTTAGGACATATCATGTCTGGATCACATTGTCAACTCAAACCAAGTGCTGTGGGATGCAGATTGAGATGTTCTGAGCCTGTTCTGGGCCTTATGTTGTTTAGATAATGTGATTGTACACACAATCAACCTAAAGTGAAGTTATAGAAAACCAATATTAATGTGCTTAATTGACGGTAACCATTAACATACTATAAAACCAGATGTTTTAGAGTTTACCGAAGTATTCAGGTTGCATAAGTTGTGAACATTTTCATGTGAACATAAAAGTAATAATAATAATAATAATAATAATAATACTAATTCAGCCACCAAAAGATGATGAAAATTTTGCCACGATTGAAAATGTACAACAGTTGTCTTGCAATATCATTTATTTCAAAACTAACCTCCTAATTATTTTTGACTGATATCAGACATTTGAACACTTATAAAAGAGTATCTTGTTTAGTTTTCTGTGAAGGGCTGCACATGTCTTTCTTCAGACATCTCTGATCTGTATGTGAGATAAGAGGACAAACTGCTCCAGAATTAAAATCAGACTGCAGTCATATCAGGAGGTGTGTCAGGGGGAGGAATCAAGAGGAGAGAGAACAGGATAAAAGTAACTTCACAGTGTCACAGACCTTCAGACTGGAAGCTCCAGTTAGAAGTCAAGAAGACTCTGATCTAAACAAGTACAGCAGGGAAGGACAAACAGGATGGAAATATTTTTTTCTCAATATTTTTGACTTGGAAATATTTCTAGGATCGATAAGCTATCTGCCAGCCTCTTTCTTGTTTTTGCCCTCTCTGTCTGTGTCATGGCGGAGAGTTGTCTTCTCGTGTCACACTAATTTCAGATAATTTAATCAAATATTGAACGTTGTGTGTGTTTGCTTTGATTTATGATGTGTCATGTTCCCCTAAAGGTTTGAAAACCTCTTCGAATATCAGAAGTCATCTTCAGATAACATGACAGCAGCTGCGCTGGGTCGACCCTTCATCTTAGGGATGCTCTATGATGCTCGGCAGGATAAACTGATCCCAGGTAAAACTGTAGACAACAGTGGAGTAACAGAAATACGATTACTCTGCCTGTCTGAGATCGGCTGTCAAGAATTTCAATACAATCTTGTGGGACAGAATGCTGATAAATATTATGACTAACCATTATGACATTTGTTTTTAAAAATATGTTAATGTACACACTACTAATCTTTCACATTGTAATCCTTTTATTTGTAATCCTTTGCATGTTTGTATGCTGCTGCACATCTGTGTTTATGTAACAAGCAGGATGTGTGTTGTGCATCTGCCTGTGTAGGCGCATTTTACCATCCTGATAAGGTGACCTTAAAATAACAGTGAAATACTGTGCCATTGACCTCAGACCAAGTTTTTGTTGGTCGATCATGCAATTGTTTTCTGCTGCCTCAAGATAGCAATGTGCGTACTATGCGCCTGACCACACTTCGTTTTAAGATCAACACGCCCATGAGCACTTCAGATGGGTGCAAATACATCTACTATTTAAAGAGTGTGGGCTCTGGACAGGAAAATGACAACTGTGTTGGTCTTAAACTCACAAAGGCACGCTTTGTGCCTGGTGTAAGAGAGGGCGCATGGTATGTGAGATAACAGGAATAACCGCCGCAAAAATTAAAATACGATTGCAGTCATATCAGGAGGCGTGTCAGGGGGAGGAATCAGCAGTAGAGAGAGAACAGGATAGAAGTAACTTCACAGTGTGAGAGACCATCAGACTAGAAGCTCCAGTTAGAAGTCAAGAAGACTCTGATCTAAACAACTACACCAGGTGAGGACAAACAGTGTGAAAGTTCTTTATATTTTGAGATGGCAATACTTCCAAGACCAATAAGCTGACTGCTGGTCTCTTTCTTTTGTTTTTGCCCTGTCTGTCTGTGTCATGGTTGAGAGTTGTCTACCTGTTTGACACTAACTTAAAATAATTCAATCAATCTTGAAGGTCTTGTGTGTTTGTTTTGATCTATGTTGTGTCATGTTCCCCAACAGGTTTGAGAACATGTATGAAGAATTCTTGAAAGTAGCTGCACTGGGTCGACCTTTCACCTTAGGGATGCTCTATGATGCTCGGCAGGATGAATTAATCCCAGGTAAAACTTGATGTAGACAACAGTGGAGTAATAGAAATACTTACTTTGTCTGAGATCAGCTGACAAGAATTTCAAGTAAATTTATTTTCTTTTTCAAATGTCTGGACAGGACAGAGAAAAATAGATGTTTTCACTCTCCAAAGTATCTCTCTTGCTACATCATGCACACTTTCATACTCATGCACCAATAACACAATAACATTTTGTGCATCAAATAATAAGATATTACATTATTGGCTGGTTATTGCATTATATACTCAGTGTAAGTCTAAATAAATTGCGCTGCACTAAGTCAATAATTACTTTTCAACATGTGTGTGACAACAAGTTATTATATTATTGGTTTAGAAATGTTAGTACAATACATTAAGAATGGGAATATTGTTATTGGTTATTGACAGTTATTACATTAAGGGCAGTTATTAAATTATTGGCTGCTACAAGGGCATCTCTGGGCTCCATATTATTTCTCTTTTTGAAAGATCCAACTTTAAACTTTTGGATGCCACTATCTGTATTACCTGTCACAATGATGATGATGATTGTAGTATGATGTAGATATAACTGAAGTCTGGAGTATACTTGTTTCATTCTCCAACATTTCAACTCCTCCTTCTTCAAAGTTAGCTTGAAAATAGCTCTACATGTAGCTGAACATTGACAGAATGTTTTTTTCTAACACATGGTTGATGTTTAATATCTGCAGGTTTCACCTTGTGGGATAAGACAACTCTAGAAGAAAACACAACTGAAACCTCTAATCCCAGCAGTGAGTTTCAGATTACGGCATGTGACTCCATTGAATCCAAGTCTTCTCTGCTGTCCGTTGATGCTTCCCTGAAGGCCAGTTTCCTGGGTGGACTGATTGAAATTGGAGGATCTGCCAAATACCTGAATGATGAGAAGAAATTCAAGAATCAGAGCAGAGTGACGTTTCAATACAAAGCTACCACCAACTTTAAACAGTTGTCATTGACTCTTCATGGAACCATGAGCAAGCAACAAACAGATGTTATTGAGAAGGGCCTTGCAACACATGTAGTCACAGGCATCCTTTATGGAGCAAATGCTTTTTTTGTATTTGACAGTGAGAAGTTAGATGCTAGTAGCGTTCACAACATCCAGGGCAGCATGGAAGCTGTGATAAAGAAGATTCCATCATTTGACAATGAGGGGAAAGTTGACATCAAGCTGACTGATGAAGAAAAAGACCTGACAAACAAATTCTCCTGTAAATTCTATGGGGACCTCCTTCTTGAAAGCAACCCTGCAACATTTGTAGATGCAGTGAAGACCTATGTAGAGCTTCCAAAGCGACTGGGAGGAAAGGGAGAACATGCTGCTCCACTGAAGGTCTGGCTGATGCCGTTTAAGAATTTGCATTCCAAAGCTGCTGAGCTGACAAATGAGATCAGTGTTGGACTAGTGAGGGAAGCTGAAAATGCTCTAGAAGGTATAAGGGAGATAAAAATGAGATGCAATGATTCCCTGGAAGACAAAGTGTCAGAGGATTTTCCAGAGATTCGCAAAACACTGAGCACTTTCCAAAAACTATGTAATAACTACGCATCTGCACTCCAACGGGCCATGAAAAAGATATTTCCCTCCATCCGTGAAGGCAAAGAAGATGAGAGCTCATTAGAAAAACTCTTTGAAGACAGAGACCAGTCACCATTCAGTCAGGAAAAACTAAGCAAGTGGATGGATCACAAGGAGAGAGAAATGACCGTCATTAGGTCCTGTGTAGACATGATGGAGGGAACAAACACAAAGATCGTCAAAAATCAGTCAGAGTTGGATAGAGAGGTTTTTGATCCAGATATAAAGAATGCTCTGTGCTTTGTTTTCACCTCTGTGGAAAGTGGTGATCCCTGCCTTGATGCGATGGCCGACTACTTGAAATTACCTGAAACAAGAAATATCAATGAAGACCACTGGTACTTCTCGAATGAAGTGTTGACCAAAATGAGAGAAAAAGCCAAAGATTTCCATGATCTTGCCAAATCTCTCAAAGACAGCAGCAGTGTCTGTTTCCTTTTAACAGCCACAGCAGATGAGAAATACAAAGGAGCAACCATCTACCATTACAAGGAGGGCAGACTGGTCACTGAGGATTTTTCAAGGCCTGATATCACATGTGATGTGGAGACCATCACAGACAAAAGTGATTTAATCTGGTGTAAGTCATTTTTCATGCATTTATTTTTGGGAGACACAATTCCCCATATATGAAGTGGTGAAAATAGAAGTAAACCACATAGTTGTATGTACACAATACCATTCAAAAGTTGGGATCACTCAGAAGTTTAAATGTTTTCAATAGATGTTGATACTTTTATTGAACAAGATGACATTAAATTGATTTGAATATATAGTCAACACATTGCTAATGTTGCAAATTATACTATAACCATATTGAAATATCAGTATTAAAAAATGGCAGCTGAATTGTGAATATCATTATTATGAGTGCATGCTACTGCAATGGACAGTGATGACGATGACAAGGAACAGATTGTGTTTTGTTCTCCCTATCAGATGCCTGTGATCTCTCCCTGGACCCAAACACAGTAAACTACAACCTTAGTCTCTCTGATGACGACAAGAAGGTGACACGTGGAGTAAGGCAGGAATATCCTGATCTCCCAGGAAGGTTTGATATTTGCCCTCAGGTGTTGTGCAAAGAGGGGCTAACTGGGCGCCATTACTGGGAGGTAGAGTGGAGTGATGGTTATAATGAAGAAAAAGCTGTAGGTGTTGCATACAAACAAATTGACAGGAAAGGAGACAGTATCTTGTGTTATTTAGGAGGTAGTGATAACTCATGGTGTTTTGGTGGAAATACTATGAAACCAGAGCTCTTTGCGGGGCACTGTGATCAGTGGTGGCGTGGCTCCGTTCCCTCTGCTCTCTGGAAACGGGTTGGAGTGTATCTGGACTGGCCTGCTGGCACTCTGTCCTTCTACAATGTCTCCTCTAACACACTGAGTCACATCAAGACTTTTAAAGCTCAGTTCAACAAGCCTGTTTATCCAGGCTGCTACATTTATAGCCAATCTGGCTCTGTATTATTTGGCCCAGTTGAGTAAGAACAGTGACAAAGGGCTAAGATGAGAGTTGATCTGTCTTTGAACTGTTAACCACCAGCGGTGGAGTGTAACTAAGTACATTTACGCAAGTCAAGTGTCTCTTCTTTAATTCATAAGAGATGTTAGCGAGATGTTAACGAGACTGTAACTGATTAGTGATGAATGGTGACAAAGTTTTGTCTGTGGAAAAGTCCACAGTTGGGTGAGGTAACATGACTTTTTTGTTGTTGTTTTTAACTTATTCAAAGTTAACATAAATTGCCTTTAGCTTAACATTAGAATTGTTAATTCATCTTTATGTAAATTTACAAGAGGCTTCATTTATGCTTGTGAAGTTGGGGAAGAGGAAGGAAAGGAGGAGGGAGGTGTTTTTTTTCTTTATTTTTGAGCATGGGAGGACATTAAGTAACTCAAGATAATTTAGAAATTGTTCTTTTTGTTGAATTTCCAAATGTTAATGAAACTCTGTAACATCGCTCGTTAAGGACATTAGTGGTAAATGGTTACAAACTTTTGTCTTTTGTTTTTTAAGGTTCAGTTGTTGCTGTTTTCTTTTTCATGCACAAAAAAAAGAAAAAAGAGGGAAAAAAATGATACATTTAAATGATCCATATTGCCAAAATATCAGCAATTATTGACAAAGTGATGACTCCAGTTTTATGTTGTGATCTTTTTCTTCTAATGAAGAGTCCATTTAATCACTGTGGTGTTCTGAGGAGACAGTCACAACATTGTCTTTAACATGTCAGATGTTGAGAAGGTTGCTGATGTTTATAGAGCTGAAGTTCTCCTGGATTGTAATTTCTGTAACACCTGTTGGACATCTCTCTACTTGAGTAGAATATTCAATAAAGTGGAGTCCTGAGTTGACCAATGTGTACAGCTTGGTTATTTCTGGTTTGTTTGAATATCCAGCTTATCATCAAACTTGAAGAAAAAATAGAAAAGCAGAGATCTAACATTTATTTTGTTTATTTTATTTTTAGAAATTCCTCCACATTATACATGCTGCAGTATTCTCCCTTCACACAGCTTAGGTAAAAGACTGCTGTGTGACATTTAATCGATGATCTCAGTAAGTGCTACCTGGTATACATATATAATAAAGTATAAAAGTAATGTATAATCTGATTATGTTCACAATGCACACTGTAGAAATGGCTGTGAGTCCACAGTAAATTACTGTATTTGTGCACAGTATAGTAATGTATATAAGGCCTAAAGACACAGTAATCATAATGATACTGTAGAAATCTCGGTGATGAACACACTACTGTAGAAAATCACGGTAGCCATTATATTACTGTAGAAAATCACAATAACTATTATACTACTGTGGGAAATCACAGTAACCATTGCATTACTGTAGAAAATCAAAGTTAGCATTATGTTACTGCAGAAAATCACAGTAACTATTATACTACTGTAGAAAATCACAGTAACCATTATATTACTGTAGAAAATTACAGTAACTATTATACTACTGTAGAAAATCACAGTAACCATTATATTACTGTAGAAAATCACAGTAACTATTATACTACTATAGAAAATCACAGTAACCATTATATTACTGTAGAAAATTACAGTAACTATTATATTACTGTAGAAAATCAAAGTTAGAAATGTTACTGTAGAAAATCACAGTAACTATTATACTACTGTAGAAAATCACAGTGACCATTGCATTACTATAGAAAATCACAGTAACTATTATACTACTGTAGAAAATCACAGTAACTATTATACTACTGTAGAAAATCACAGTGATAGTCCTGCTGTTGCAGAAAACATTAAAAATCTTGGTTCTGACTAACAACAGACATACACCAAGCTAATTTTCGTAGTTAAATTTTTCTCATTAATTTCTGGCTGCTCAGAAGTGTGCTGTGCTAACATTAGTATGTTATCTAGTGGTCTGTAAGCTAACTATTTAATAATTAATCATTCTAACATTTGGTCTGATAGAGATGATGTGTGAAATTACTGTAGATATACTTTTATTTTCTTGTTTGTTCTGTTCCTTGTTCTTCAAAAAAATTGCATTATAAAAATGACCTCTTACCCTGTCTGTGGCTCTCAGCCTCAACTCTGTTGGTATATAAATCTTTAATAAATGGCTTATAACTATAAAGTTTTATTTTTTTTAAACGGCTCAGAAAGTAATTGGAGACTTTGTTGGAGACTATTTTCAGCAGCGGATGAATCCACATTTGGGGCTCTAGTGAGTATTTCTATCAGCAGGACAGTGTGTGTGTTATTGAGTCAAAATCAACTACCATGTGTATTCATGGTAATGAAGGAAAATGTCACCCAGTATAGCGGTGTGGCTCAGTGATGTGTTTTTAATAGTTTTTGGACAACAATGGAGGTCTATGGCACAGAGGAATAAGATATATCAGGCTTTGGATACACAGATATTATATGTTAGTAGGATCAATTCATTTCCATTCATTCACATAAGACAATGAGAGGAATATAAAATATTACCACTCTTCAATTATCTTTTAACATTTTCCTTTGGTTGTCAGTGCTCTTGAATTTTAGTGTTTTAAAAGTTCTGTTTTGTTGGCTTGTTTTTTTGTTGTTTTTTTTTTACAATAAGTGGCTGTTTTCCTCCTTCTCTTTCCAGGTTTGCATTTCTCATTACACACCCACAGATCTCAGCTGCCTGAAAAGCTGAATTAAAAAAACTCAGACAGGGTTCAGCATATCGACAGCTGAGCTCTACCTGTTGCCTTGAGCCGAAGGACAGCTTGACGGTGAAAAGCAAAATCAATTTATTCTTTTTCTATTTGATGAATAAAGATGAGACTCTGACCTCACCAGCCACAAGCTGTCCTTGCATTCCCAAAATGACTTGATTTCCTCGTTAGGATCCGAATATTTCAGTGTTGTGTCTGTTTCTGAGATGGCAGCTGAAAAGGTCACAGACTAGAATTAGTTAGTCTGCTACACTAAAATTTGGCTTAAAGGAATAAGACATGTTGACATGACATAGACAGAGCGTGGTGGAGGAGTGATCAGTTTTAATGAGCAAATATAAAATATGGATTTGGTTTTCAAGTCAGATTCTTCTTGTTTTCAGTCCTCCAGCTCCCCTTCTTCTGCTCTATAGTGACATTCTCATCTCCGCCTCTGCTCTCTATCCTCTGGTAACTTTTAAATGGGAGACAAGATAAGAGCAAGACAAATGCATGAAGTTTCACTGTTGTCAGATTGATTTCACACTCCTCTGTCTAATGCACACCTTGTCTATTAGATAGAAAGAGTGTCTTTTTCTCATTTTTACTGGGCCTTTTAGAGAATTAGAGAATGATTTTGTACATATTTTTCATTACATTATCCAACATTAGTCCATATATACATTAGGATCATCATAAAAAAGTCATCTTCTGTCATCGGCAGAGCAAAGTTAGCTGATTACACTTCATTTCAGAGAGCTGCAGGAATATGTCACTGAAAATAGGTTTTCAGGAGACACTACATACAGTACTGCCAGGTTTTAACTCTGTGCTCAATTCAGCCAATATGTAATTTAAAAAAAATCTTAATCTGCGTGTACCGTTGATTCATACTATTGCACTGCGAAAATACCATCTTTATCAATTAATTTGTCATTTGTTTGTTAATAATTGAGTCCTAAAACCCTTATTTTACAAAAATGAAAATGAGATCAATCACTGTTTGGTTGAGGAGTATCAATAATTTTCTAGAATGAGAGCATCTGTATCTTGAAACAAGAAAGAAGAAGGCGAGTGGCTTCAGTAGAATCAAGAAATATGCAGCTTGATTGTAGATTGATGTAGGTGATATAGGTAGATTTCCATTGCAGCAAATTATTTTAAGACAATAACGCTACGTTCAAAATACAGGCCTTGTGTTAACGGTTCACATCCATGTGCTTCGGTGTGAACACCACTAACATCCTAAACTGCCACACACGTGCAGATTTAACTGAAATGTGGGCCACGAAGAAGAATAGCAACAATAAAGTCAAATCACACAGATGATGGCAACACAGATGACATGGCTGTGCTAGCATACATGTCAAGGATTATTTGTTGTGGAGGTCAGGTGACAATACAGATGATGAAGATGAGAATGAGCTTTGAAAAAGTGACATGTTCATTTTTTGCTAGGCTGTGAGGTGCCAGCACTGAATGATAAGGACAGACAAGAAGTGAGACGTTACAAAAAAAAAACTGATGAATTGTAATCTGGCCCTTCTGACAGCGGTCACATAAGCCACACATCAGAAATGAATGAGATTAAGGATCATGTACGCAAGTGCAGATCTGACATGAAAAAATCAGATTTGGTTTGTTCACATTTATGTGAAAAAATTAGATCTGGGTCACTTGAAGGCAAAAATAAAAAGAAAAAATGGATTTGAGCTACTTCAGCATGTAATGTGAATGTATGCTTTGACTCACTCAACACATACAGTTTCACACACACACACACACACACACACACACACACACACACACACACACACACACACACACACACACACACACACTGTGCTGGTGAAAGCAGTGACATATTTTTACTGTAACTGATTGTAGACTGCCACCAGGTGGTCAAGCCTAGTGTGGAGTCATCTTAGAGAGAGACATTTGATAAAATGGTGGTAACACAGCTGCAGTAACATAATGGGAAAAGAAACAATAATTATTAAATCTTGGAAAAACATTTTGCAATGGCATTTCAAAGTTCCCTAGTTTGGTTGATGTCAGTCTGTCTGTGTACCTATTGCATCATTTCTTGTTGTACTTTTTCAACGTCAGATGTGATTAGGCTAAAAAAAACATGCAACTCTATAACTCAAACATCAATAACTGGATAAATAGCAAAAACAGCAACAAAATAATCACTTCTTATTGCCAGGATCAATATTAATATTATTAATTTAGTGAAATAATAACTTCCCAACTAGTCTAAAAAAGTTTGCTCAACAAACATACGACTATCTTTTCTTTTTTTTCCCCGCAGATCATCCTCTGAGAGAAAAGAGCGTCTTCAAAGCAAACCAAAATGGAAAATGTTCCTGACTGAGATGTAAAAGCAGAACAATTCAGCTGCCCTTTAACCCCCGCCTCTCCAAAAATAGATGAGTAAAGTACATCATCAAAAAAAAATCTACTGACGTGAAAGCAGAATTATTTATTTTAGATTTTACTCCAAAAATAATACACTCAAAGGCTCCTCAGTTACGGTGACAAGAGTATTTATAGTTACTCTCCAGCCCTGCACACACAGAAACACACACACACACTCTCGTGCTCTCTGACGTGGTTTCCCGCTCTGAAGTCTTATTGCAGTTGGCCCCAGACAGCCGTCTCGCTGCTGATGGATGCGATCTGATCTGTCTCCTGCTCCCTGCGGCTCAGTCTAATCTGCACAACGTTATTGCTTTGTTTGGAAAGTTGATTACTGCTCCAGCACTGGTTGTTGAAGAGACAATATGGTTCAGTCGGAAAATGCCAAGTGATCCTCTGAGTCTCTCCTGACCTGAGCGTATACATCCTTGTATTACTACGCTTGCGAACTTCATTCAATACATTCATTTGTAAAAGCCTTGATGTCTCCTCCTCTACTTCACGCCACCTTCGATATAAAAGTAAATTCAAAGCTGCCATCACTAGTTAGAACATGAACTGTTGCTTTCATACTGTTTTCCTTTGGCCTATTGCACATTTTCATGAGCCTGATGAAGCGCTGCAGTGTTAATAAAAGGTCCTTTATCATATATTTCATGAGCTGAGCATCCCGTATGCTTTTTTTTTTCCTGACATGTTCACTTTGCAGATGTTTCAACATGTTGCAGTTTAATGTGATGCAGAGCTGGAACTGGATTTGTTTGGAGTAAAAACTCAGGGAAGCATCATTCAAATTAAGATTTTAGCGCAAGTTTAAGCATGAACACGACTGTGAGCATATTTTGACACTGTGTTCTGCATGTGGGCTTTCCTCTCATCCAATGATCGGTTTAGCTGAAGAATAGCTTACCTGTTTTGTCTCTCTCTCTGCTGCCACCAGTGTCAAGACCCTGTCTATGGCTCCCAAGGGGGCTCTCCAGTTGGTTGCTGTTTAAAGGGCTCTATCCCTACACAGCCATAAAATCGACAGGGTCAACACCACAGTCTATAAATTAAAGCTTCTGCATTCACGTCAACTTGTGTTTCCCCTGATTGAAACATGTAAATGAAAGGAGTATCAGCCAGGAAGAGGAAGGCAGTTTTGATTGGATCCCCACATTTTACAATTAATCTTTAAAGAGATGTTGATTTGGTGTTGATGCATTTTTTTTACAAGTGTTTCAGCACTCTTTAACACTTTCATGGCAATTTGGAAGAAAGTGAGATCATTTTCAAACAGGTTAATGTGCATTTTAAAATCTGACTTACAATCATTAAACATGACTGAAATTAATATCACATTAAAAAAAAAAACCTTGATAATACTAAGGCTGCAGTGCGTCTAAACAAAGTACTTGTCAAATTGTCAAACAGCATCTGACACACCCTCCTCCTCATACTTCAATCACGCTGCATCCCACAATTCCTGTAACTTTCCAAAACCAACAAACCGACAGTAACGCTCACTTTAAGTATTGTTTGACCAGGTGTGTGTGTGGAGATGTGAAAGTAGGCAGGATTCAAGCTTCTCTGCCAAACTCTCTCTTTTTTTTTTCATTCTTCACACATTATAAAATGCAACTTCGGAGGGGAAAAACTGTCCAAAAATGAACGCTGTTATCTTCATTTGTGTGATCTGTCTCGCCCACTCCAGCTGTTTTAGGGTGCCTTCAAGTGTGGCCGTTCAGAACAGGAATAAACATTTCCTCCATTTAGACGTGGTTGAAGCTTCATTTGACCTAATTTGTTCAAACATACTGAGCCTTAAAGGAATGTCAGACATTTTAAAAATCACAACAAATCTCCTTTGCGACGAGTAAAATGTCAAACTTTTGACAGTTTTCTTTACTCTTATCCTTGAGGGGCTTTTTGGATGCTTTTAAATCTGGATAATACATACATGTACACACCAATTAGCTGCTGTAACTTGTTTTTTTTTGGGCATTTTCTCTCTATCACACAAACACACACAGATATTGTCACTTATTGTCAATAAGTGAGTTGTGCAAAAATGCAATGAAGGTGCGTAATGATGCTACCTGACAGCCCATTAAACCTGAGGAGACGAGGACGCAATTAGATTGTCATCCATGCCGGAGTTACTGCTGACAAAACAGATGGAAGGAGAGAAAGGAGGAGAGGTTTATTTTCAGAGGTAGTCTTTTCAGGGTGAGCAGACCTTTGACATGATATCAAATGATTGAGAGATAATGATTACTTGTGTGTGTGTGCGTATGTGTGTGCGTGTGTGATCAGCTGTTTTATCATGCGTCTGTTTGCCCCGGGGTGATTCAGCTGCTGAGTTAAAGGACGAGCTGAAGATAAAAGTTCCCACCGGGGAGAAATAAAGTTGTTCGTCCTCCTCAATCATTTTGTCTAGGCTTTCATAGCAAGAGAGTGAGACTTCACTTTGAAAGGGGCTCCAGATTTACTGCAGGCACTTACTGCTCAGTCTTTAAAAAGGGCTCAGTAATTTCTTAAAACAGCTGGGTACTGTAGATTTTAGCAAACATTACTCAAACAGGAGGGACGAGGACTACTGTCAGTGGCAGATTAATCCACATTTTATGCTTTAGGTCGACATCTCTAACTTCACCTCATGTTTCATTCATTGCACCGTTTTTTTAAACATGTCTCAGACTCTATACATGGTTAGATTTTTTTGTGCAGTATGCAGTTGAGACTCTCAGAGTTTTTAAAAAAAGTTGTTTTCCCCCCTCTACAGATCCATTAATGTGACATATCTGCAGTGTTTTACAGATCTCTCTCTCTCTCTGCCTGGTTGTTTGTCTGGCATTGAAGATGGTCTAGTGGGGCAGTAGCCAAGCCAGCACATGAAAATGATGGATCAAATCTGAACAAGGACGAAAGACAACGTGTCGACACGTGGAAAATTATCACATGTAGCTGATGACTAGTATGGTTTCATGAGTGCAACAACTGAAAGGGGGGATGCTGAAAACAAGCAGTACTACAAGTCACTGTGGAGAGACGCTATGCAGCACCATAATCCTGTTTATAGGAATATGACATGAGAACAAGAATAAGATATTATATGTGGGAGTACTCAAAGAGAGAACTGCATAAAAGAGTTTTTAATATTGTAACTAAATATTTCAATCACTGCCGGTGTCTATCCTTTATAAAGGTTATAAAACTGTGTGTAGAATAATAGTGATTCAGCTGAATTCCTCCTTTTTTCCAATTTGTATTAATAATTTACTGGAAATGCTTTTCATTCACATCATTTTCTTTCCCAACTCTGTCTCTCTGTTTCTCATTCAGTATACAGTAAAACAATCGCAGTAACAGCTTGTTGCCAGTAGGAGGTGTGATGTTCCACCAATGGCCAGCAGTCACTCTGTTGGAACAATTCAAGTGTGTGTGTGTGTGTGTGTGTGTGTGTGTGTGTATGTATTGTGAATTCAGCTAATTAAAGATCAAGATCACAATCATTGCAATCAAATATTAAAAGAGTCAATAACACAATAATCTAATCAAATATAAAAATAATAACCATAATAATAATAATAAATTATGTGATGTAATATAATGTATTATGAAAAGCAGGTATCTCCAAATCTATCTATCTATCTATCTATCTATCTATCTATCTATCTATCTATCTATCTATCTATCTATCTATCTATCTATCTATCTATCTATCTATCTGTGTGTGTGTGTGCTGTATAGTATAATATAAAATCAAATTAATGATAATTAAGTAATGTATATGTATTAATAGTTTTCATATAATTCATTGTTATAAAATACACACTATGTGCAGTTAATTCATCAGTTAATTAGTGAGTTAATTTGATGAAAGTGCCACATATTGAGGATGACGATGAGAGCACTAGTAATGAATAGGCAGATGAAGGCAAAGTACAGTGGAGATGCTTACAATGACATTGATCAGCACACTGATGATGATCATATCTGGCAGCATTGTAAACATAAGAGTGGTGATGGTTGTGATTATGACATTATAAACGGGTATTGATAATCATATTTGTAATGTTTTGATGATGACAGTCAGTTTTGATCATATGAAGCAGTGTTGACTAATTAATCAGTATCAATGGTGTTTAGATTGTAGTTAATAATATACTATAATAATATTAGCAATATAATATTAAAGAGTTGAAAGTGGTGTTGATGACAAATGTTGATTGTATGGGGGAGTATGTAAACACGTTGTAAACAGAACGTGTGAGTGACAGTTCAGGTGTTTACATGCACCAGGCCTGTCGGAGGTAATTAGCAAGTTCATTGATCATTGTAGAGCCTAATTAGCTCAAAAACACTTAGAAAGAAATCACACACAGTTTTAACAATTCTGACTCGCACACTTGTTCCAAAACAAAACACTAGTTCAACACTAACATCATTGAATGCATGTTCATTCAAGGGAAGAAGCAGAGGTACCTCAGGCCGCTAATGTTACCCCGAAATTACAATACACCTGGGCTAATGAGTTAAAAATGTGTCTACATACACAAAAAACAAGTGAATAATACTGCTGGCTTAATTGAATTGTTAAAAAAAGAGACTTAATTGATATCTAATGTGTTGTTATGTATTTTACTGTAAGGGTGGAGACCGCAGAGTTTCATATACACTCGCATTTGATGAAATCTTCTGAAATCAATGTCCAGTTACTGGCTTTTACCAGAGCTTTCAACAGTATTCTGCAGTCTTCTTCTTTTTTCTTAACGCCCAACTTGCAAGTAACATTTCTATTTGTACACTTTGTACACGCTCAATTTAATTTTTTAAAAGAAAAGTTAAAGTAAAAGAGATTTATTGGCTCAACTGATTGGATTTAAAAGGAAAATAAATATATTTTTAAATGTAATTTATAAATATATAAATACCATGAAGTATGGCGGCTGTGGCTCAGGAGGTAGAGCACGTCATCCACTAATCTCAGGGTTGGCAGTTCAATTCCCTGCTCTTTCTGTCTGCATATCGAAGTGTCCTTGGGCAAAGGTTAGGGGTTAGGTTCAGCTCCCGATAGTCAGGCAGCACATTGCGTAGTAACTCGCTGCAATGAGTGGCAAAAATGCAACAATTTAACCATTTACCTTACACTGTATATATATATATATATATATATATATATATATATATATATATATATATATATATATATATATATATATATATATATATATATATATATTATTCTCATTGTATTATTTCTATTTATCAATCATGTCACTGTATAATCTAATTTTGACTGGTCAACTACAGACACATTTGTCATCTCTGGGACTCCATAGCAAGAGAACTAAAGCCTGAAAGTGACTGAATGACTGAATCCAGAGGAGCTGTCCGCTCAGGCGTGGTGCTGAAACTGTGAAGGATCCATCAGAAGCTTCCCGTGACGGTTCTTCTCAAGATTTTAGCCAAACTAGACTTAACCAAACAATTAAAAGACATTTCTGAGTCACAATCATTCGCAAGAAATATCCTTTAATTGTAAGGTCAAGTGTAGTAATCTTCAGCTTCCAGCTTCTTCCCGCTGAGTGAAAACGACTCTCCGGTTCCCAGAGTCCGCCACTTTCTGTCGTAGCGTCACCTGGAATGACATCACGGGAAAGGTCAGTTACGTCACATGTCCGTAAGCCGAGGATCTGTGTGACCTCAGCAGTCGCAGGCTTCATGTAGACAGACGGCAAACACATCCGAGACTTCTTTTTTTAAGCTCGTTAGAGTATCAGACCTGCAGGAGAAGCAGCTTTCCAAAGCAGCGGCGTCAGGGTGTTTGTGAGAACCGCTGCTGCTGACTTGTTGAAAACTCCCCTGGCTGCGTCCTAAAACACATCTCCTCTGCTCTCCGTCTGTAACGGGACACCAGCGCGTCCGAGCCCCCCCATTCACATCCTCTCTCCCGCAGAGCTGAGGAGTCCGCCTCTCCCTTTTCTCTCATCTCTTCTTTCCAACAAACGCTCTCTATCACGACTCGCTGTCCCTCTTCGCGGCGTTCTTTGACACTTGGTTTCCATCCCTCATCGTTTCCAGAAAATCCTCCACGCAGCTATGGGAAGATTTTACGCACAGGGCGACGCCAAAGCCTATGTTCGACTTGTATCCTTGCGCCTGAACGCAAGATCAGAACAGAACATTTTACGCATTTAGGGTTTTTTTTTTTTTAATTCATTCCGAGCTGAGAGATATCACGGTTAGACTGGAACCTGCTCCGATACTCGTTACCTCCTGTCCGTGCGTCATCCACGACCTCTCCAAGCTGCCAGGGGGGTAAATTCCGCTTCGCATCGATGTCACACTTAAGCCGACATTCATTCAGCCTTTTGCAACTCTAAAGATTTGCACAAGAATCCCCTTGTTGGGATTAAGCTGATCAGACTATTAATTATAGAGCCGCTACATCTTCCTTTTCATATTTCCGTCACGAGAAAAGGAGAAAAAAAAAACTGTGGAAAACCAATCTTGAATTTGAGCACATATACCCAAAATCACAAGCACGAACAGTGAAATGCGATGTACCTGCATCACACTGTGGCAACAGAGTAAATCCAACGCACGCAACAGCTTCAGTGCAGCGCGGCGATGCAGTGTTGACGGATCCTCTCGTCGGCTGAATAAACGAACTTCAGTCGGAAGGGAGAGCGCGTGAGACGTGAAGTCCGGCTGCCGCAAGTTCATTACCGGCACCGACGACCTCTCCCCTCTCGCTTCATCCCGCAAAACCGAAGAGACCAAGAGAGTGTCGGGTCCAAGGCGCGCCTACTTCTGTGCCCCGCTCCCTCTCATCCGGTCTCCTCCGCTGTGCGCACCGGCTCCCATCCATCCATCCCACCACCACCACCCCCCCATCTCTCTCCATCTCCATCCATCGCCTCTCTTTTCTCCGGTCGGGTTTCCAGCGCTGTAGATAGAGGCTCTGCAGTCACGTGGGTCGGGGGAGAAGAGAGAGAGAGAGAGAGAGAGAGAGAGAGAGAGAGAGAGAGCGTCCCTCCTCCTCCTCCTCCGCAGTTTGCAGTGTGTTATGTCTCAGACTCTGAGGTAGAGAGTCAGAGCTGCTCGTCCGGCGGATCTCAACCTCTGAAACAAACCCCCGGTGTCTTCTCTCATCCTACCCCGCTCCCCTCCTCACTCACCCGGGTTTGTTTCTCTCTGGAGCCCTGGAAGCTTCTATTTCTTTCTTTTTCTACCCCTCTTCTTCTTCTCGACTCCGGCCAACAGTTTGGTCTTTGGGATTTGGTTTTTTATTACTATTCGGTGGTGATTTCACTCAACACTGTTCCCCGCTGCTGCTGCTGCTGCTGCTGCCGCCGCTTTTACGCACCGACGCTTATTTTGGATTTGCTCATCACTGGAGAGAGAGAGAGAAAAAAACCACAAAAAGCAGCGAGGTGGATCCGTGGATGCGCCTCTTTGGCTCAAACTGGAGATGGAAATGCTGATATTGTTATTTCATTCCCTGTGGATATTGCAATGCAACACAGTGAGCGCCGACTCCATCATTCACATTGGTAAGACACCAACCGGGGCTTCTTTTTTTTTGGCTTTGCTGTGCAGGGCTTTGGCTGTAAGGAGAGACGGGCTGGTGGTTGCATGCAGGGACGGCTTAAAAAAAAACACAAAATACGAGCAGAAAAGCACGCTGCTGATGCGTTTATGAAATATGGAAAGGATCAGATGTGTTCAAGTTGAGTTATGACAGAATTTGAATATTAGAGTACACTGATTTTTAAGCCTCCTATCCTCTCTGGCAAAAAAAAAAAAAAAAAACACCCGACCCGACCTCACACCTGATTATCATTCCGATTCGTGCCAGGGTAATGTGTAGGAAGGAAGGAGGCTGTTGCATCCAGGCTCAGACGCACGCAGCGCAGGCTGGTAGAAGTGCCCGCAAAGTGTTGCGCCGCGCCATCTCTCCATCTCTCCATCCATCCCTCCCTCCTTCACAGGCAGGGAAAGCTCATGTCGATGCATATTCACATTCGCATGCAGAAAAAAACCCGAGGCTGCCAGGAGAAACTGGCCCGACGTGGGTGTTTGGAGGGTTTCGCTTTATCCATCCATCGTCCTCCCCTCCTCCCCTCCCTCCCTCCCTCCTTCTCTTCCTCTTCCTCCCTCCTCCTCCATCCCTCTCTCCCTCGCCTCCCCTCATCTATAAGCCTGAACTTTGAATTGGACGTGAGTGAAATGTTAATCAACTCTGCCAGGGGAAGAGATGACAAAGGGGACAAACGCCGACTGTTTGGGCTGTGAAACATCGTCGGCAACCCAAAAGCCAGTTGGCGAGCTGAGGAGTGTGAGCATCACTTTCTGCTCGCGTCTTCTTTTCTCATCATTTCATTTCCTGTGATTTTTTTTATTTATTTTTTATTTATTTTTTTAGTCAAGTCACTTTTTTAAGTAAAAGTAGGAGTTGAGGGAGGAAACAGCGGAGTCAGGGAGGATCGGAGGGGATTTTGAGAGTAGTGTAGGCAGTATGAGACACCACTGATGAACACACAGTCGCACAGCCACACGCACTTTTCATATAAACTCCCCAATTTGCACTAATTCCACTTAAAGGCTCTACTTCGCCCTGAGATGATTGGATGCGGCAGGCGGCCGTCTTCAGCTTGGAAGAGAGCCATCCAGTTTGCAAAAGGAGGAAGGAAATGATGATGATAATAATAATAATCCAAGGGTTTGACATTTCAGATCTCTGCTGCAGCTCAGGCCATCAAACCCCGCCAGTGGTAGCACTGCGGTGGCCTGTATTTTTTAGCCAGGAGAGGGGAAGTGAGAGGGAGGGAGGGAGGGAGAGAGGGAGGTGGAGGGAGGGAGAGGGGGCATTCAGCTGAAAAGAATACACTTCTTACTTCAGATGATTTTTTTTCTCCAAAAGCTACAGTGGCAGATTGCTTCTAAAATGCTGCATCTCCATAATGGAGAGATGTCAGGCCACGTTTGATAAAGATAATTTATGTAATAATGACAAACTAGTCTTACATGAGCTGCCTTCTAACTTCAGTACCAACCGAGAATGTGATGAATATTCATGCCAGGAGTCAACATGGGAGAGTGGGAGTCTGTTTTTTCTCGGTTTCCTCTGTGGCGACTGTCTAATTATGAAGCAAAGATCTTTATTCATATGCAGATGATATTCACTGGAAATATAACCCACGGTAGGCTGAGGAAACACACTATACTGCATGTACTGTATATATCCGCTGAATGTCAGAGGAGGAATGGATGGACAGATGGATGGATACTTTACTGTCCCTCAGGAGAAAATCTGTGTTGAGCCTGCACATGGAAACAACAGAGAACAGTGATACAGGATTATCAAGAACACAGAACAGTAAATACAGAAATATGTAAGAGGGGTGATGATGCCAAATAATGAAGTCAAGACATTAGCACGCAACTGTGCCTGCGCCGCCTGACATAGTAGGATGAATTAAAGAGCAAAGAAAGCAAAGACAAAATGAAAATCTGACCTGCTTCGGAGGCATTTTATATTGGTTTATGGGCTTTAGAGGATGCATTCTGCTGGTTTCAGAGGCTGGGGGTGATTTCAAGGAGTTTAAGCTGCAACATGTTGAAGTAAAGTCATCAAAATTGTTTAGAAAAGACTCTTATGTGTAATGCAGATGTCTAAAATCCTTTCCTTTTCAACCAAATGTGCAAATCAAGGCACCAAAACATCACATTCTCTGGATTTTTTTCTGTCTTTGAAATGCAACTCACCACTGTCAACTGGAAACCCACATAGACTATCCCTAAAATGCCAGTGTTGCAGTGTTACAGGTAAAAAAAAAAGAAACCAATTGTGTTTGTGTGGTTTCATCACAAGGCTTTGTTGCGAGGCTGGTGAATATTCTCAACCCAAAGAGGAGCTTGTGGTTGTTCAAGCAAGGCACAAACATGAAAATAAGTGTCGTACCGTGAGTGTGAATCCAGTCTTGGACATCTGGCTCTTGTTGCATGTCCTCGCCAGTCAGGCGGTGGATCCCTGCAGGTTCTAGCAGTACAAATCACAGCCTGTAGCTCTGAGACGTGTTAACTCACTCCAGTGATGCAGCAGCAGGAAACCTCACACAGTCAGCTGCAGAGTGCTGGAGTCCTTGCAGATCCAACATGTATTTGTACCTTTCAAATAGGATTTTCAGCCACTGGAAGTTTAGTTTTCTTCAGACTGGAACCCCTGCCTGTGTGTAAAAAAACAGATTATTTCATACTTGCATATTAAAGAACGCTCCTTGGTCCCTGCACAACCATTTGAACTGTTATAAATAACAGGTTGTCTTTTGCTTTATAACTTGTGCTCTTTGTTCTTTATTCAGTATTTGTGTATAGGCGATATGATGCAATAATCAATCATGTTTTGAAGGTTTCCTGCGGCACATCGTTCAAATGGTTTTGCAGAGAAGCTTCATGGCACTATGAATATAACTTCAGTACTGTATGTGTTGCTTTATTTTACTTGTAGACCATAGAATAAGAGAACCATTACCTTTTATTAAACAATTACTGAAGAGGCAGTGATTCATTTTATCAAGAAGATGCCATGTTTGTTTTGAGATGAAGTTGTCAGAGTTTAGGTTGAATAAAGCAGTGGTTTCCAACCTTTTTGGCTTGTGAGATTAAGATGAGTCTGACCCCACAGGAAAGTCTATGGCTGAAGTGTGAAAATATACAGTAGTTTGCAGGAAAAACAAGCAAAAATCAGAAAAATAAGCAGAACTTTCCCTGTTGTCCATCACATTTATTATGAGAAATTTTAATAAAACCACATGGAGCTTGTTAGTGTTCCTTGGTTTACCAAAAACCAGTTGAGGAACCCATGTCTTTGGCTTCAATGGATTATGATGCACTTGACGATTTGTGACTAAAGAGTATTTTGTTTCTTCTCAGATAGTTTCATTTTGAGATTTCTGTCAGGTCTGAACAGGTGTATGTGTCCAGTATTCCACAAATGATTAATTTCCTTATTCCTTAAATAAAATTGTGACTCCTTAGATTTATCTTGGGACCCCTTGAGCGGTTGTGGCCCTGCTGGGATGCTGGTTGGGGACTACTGAAATAAAGGCCCCTTAAATAACATACGAAGAGTCTGAAATCAGTGTGTGTGAACAAAATTAAGAAATTCTTGATATATTAAGCCTGAACTGTCGCCTTCCTCCCTGCTATCGTAGCTGATCTGTGATCAACTGGCTGTGTTCAGAGCATCCATTCACCCTCTGAACCGACTGACAGTGTGACTCTGACTGACTTGGCAGCACAGCAAAACGTCCAGATCAGATGTGACAGTGTTCCAGCCTCGGTCCCAAAACCCCTGCCCGAGCATCTGTCTCGTCTAGCCGTGTGGCTTTATCGTCGGTGACATATCCTGGTTTGTTTGTCCCTTCCTCTCCTCTGTTCCCTGTAGAGGATCAGTGGCAGGCAGTGGGTGTCACAGGGTGGGGGTTCTGATCTGTAAAAGAGCTGATACAGATGAAAAACGTGGAGCTGCGACCTTCCGTCGACTCGCCTCGGCCTCTGACCCACTTTGAATGCTGGGATTGCGTACGTCGGTGGTGCAAAAAAAATATCCTGCACCATTGAGGTTCAAGAGTCGCAGGTTTTCATTCCATCTGCTCACAACAGCAGCTGGTTTCTCTAATTAGTCCCGCCCCCCTGTTCTGTGGTTGAATGTGCACAAATCAGTGAAAACAGCTGCTGAGGTGTTTGGTTTTGACTGGAGAGAAAACCGCTGGTCAAGGAACGTCAGTTTGTCTGACTGAAGGTCAGCGCCAGGAGCAGCAAACAGGAGGAAACAGAGCTCGAATCAATTTTGGCCTTTAATTAAATATCAGATATCAAGCTGTCAGTGAGCTCCACTCCTGGTATGATGGATGCTCTCAGGGGGCTTACAAGAACATCTCTTTTTTCCAGAAAAGAGGTAGATACAATCATTATGAAAAGCAGACAAATACCAGGTTGTCAAACCTCAACAGAGGCTCCTGCAGTCTAATATGTCAGTTTACAGATGTGTTGAGACGATAGCGAGCTAGTGTTTGTAGAAAACATGACAGAAATTTGTGTTTGATGCAGCTTAACAAAAGACACACAGTCAGATACAGAAAAAAACTGGAGGAGTGTGTTAATGTGAAAACCTCTCCACTGTAAAATGTTAGTGGAAATAGACTGTATGACCAGGAGTGTGTGGACAGAGGGCTGTTTTTCATGGTTTGGTCTTGGCCCCATAGTTCCAATGAAGGGAAGTATTGATTCCCAGTTGGACAGAGTATTGGTGGATGAAACCAAAAGTTATGTTGTATATGAATGAAAAAGGAAAAGAAGGATGTTTTTGATGACTTTTGTCCTGACTGGGTTTTAGTTCTGACGTTAGGGGGCTGAGTTGTGTTGGTTATTTTACCTACATCTTACATGACCCAATTCCAGTTTCACTTGGTTTCAGCAGAGAAGGGGTTCTACTATGATTTCAACTATAGAAAAAAATGCTAATGATTTTTGTTTTTTGCAATCTGTTCATGAAAATACATATCGTTTGACAGTGTTTAGTATAATGGTACAGTGATCTTCCCACCTTAAAGCTAAAGTAATAAGCTTTTGGCCACTAGGAGGGAGAACAGCATATTAGCATATCAGCAACATATTAGCAAACAATTAGCTATTTCCACAGCCAGTAGAAACAGAGCAAAATTAGCATTCAGTCTGAGACCTGCCCGTGACCTGAGGAATGTAAGACCGACTTTCCTTTCAGCTCTGGTTTGGTCTCCTCCAACTTCTGAGAAAATACCTCCAGCTCTTTAGCTGCTAGATGTTTCATTTTCACCAGCTAGTTGCTGACTTTGTGTGTCTGCTGTTTGGTGCTGGGCAGGTAGCGTAGAGTGGATCTCGCTGAAAGCAGCTTCCTGTTACTGCTGGAAACAAGGTTAACAAGAGCACAGATACTGAACCAGACAGTAGATATGTTTTAAAAACCAACACAATGAGCTGCAAGAGACTGAATACTTCCATATAGATGCTGCTGAGGACCTCACTTCAAAATGTGTTTTACAGAATGCTGCAGAGCTGGTAGTGGTTCTCTGTAGGTTCATCATTGTAAGAAACCCCTTTCACATCATACACTGTCATTTGGATGCAGTGTTAATGTAACAGTTAAGGTTCATGTGGTGTTTCAGTGGCTTTTCCAACCTGAGACCACAAGAAACGCTGTAAAACTCAAAAACTGTAAACAGTCTGGTGTTTTTGGCTTCACTGTAAAAATGTCAATATCATCCTCCAGAAGCTGATATCAGCCGGCTGAACTTGGGATGTAGCTCTTCCTGTCCCTCTGGGCTGTTTTCCAGGTCTGAAGGTCCTCTAAATGCCTCCCAGGCCACGCGGATAACAAGTCACTTTTCATAAGGAGTCTGAGGAGGAGAGATTACCCCATCCCATGAGCCAGGCAGCCGACGAGGGATGATTTATGGTGCCGGCGTAGCAACTAGGAGAAGGAGGGCTCTGCTTATCCATCGCTGAGTTTTGGAAAGGCAAGCTCAAACTGCAGGAATCCAATCTGTCGAGGCTGGCAAAGCGAATGAACAGCTGCGGCCTTTTCTCGCCCCACCGCTAAATAAGATAAACTAACCCAGTTAGGGAACAACGCAAAAGGCTTCCCGCACTGTCTCAGTGAAGGTCTAACCAGGCCATTTACCTCTAGCACCTGCACTCAAACACACACACACACACACACACGCACACACACATGTTTACTTTGGTAACTTTTGGGGACATTACATAGACTTACATTCAATTCTTGGAGACTCTAACCCTAACCCTAACCACCTGCCTAAACCTTACCTTCACCCTAACCTTAACCTAACCCTAACCTCAACCACTGATCTAAAAAATCAGCTTTTTACAAACTCGGAACAGAGCTTTTGTCCCGAATTGGACACACACACACACACACACACACACACACACACACAGATGCAGGCATGAACAGAGAGCAGTGGAGAAAAGATACCTTTCTAACATAATGCAGCGGTCTCATTCAGTGGATTGAATAAACGTGGCATGTAGCAGAGTGTTTGACCCTGCGAGGGCATTCAAATACTCCAAGAAGAAATGTTAGTGTTCCTTCAAATTCACTGTGACAAACAGGTGGAGAGAGGAGACTGTGTGGGTAGACGCAGGGGACAGGCAGGAAAGCTTAGAAAGAAAACTAGTCGGGCTAGTAACATGTTTCTGAAAGATACTGCTAATAATGATGTTTTCTATACTGAAGCTGCGAAGAGTCTATGTTTTGTGCTGATACTGGATATCTTAAAATTTGATTTATTCACAGCAAAAAAGAAAAAAAAAGAAAGTGTGATGGATGTGATTGCCTGAGTGGAGCCTCTGAGGCCTTCAGACCATCATGAGGCACGAAAATCTGGTTTCCTCAGATGAGGAAACAGAACATGTGCAAGTAAATTAATCTGCTTGAGGTTGTTTTAGGCTTAACCTGATCAGCCCAAAACAGCCGCCCACTGTTTAAATGAGGCTTGATTGTGAGTTCATTGTTGTACCTTGCTGTTAATGCTGCACATCAGCAGTCATGTTTCTTGCAGCAAAATGAACCATCGTGCTACTACAGAGGGTGGAAAGAGCTCAAAATAATAAAAAAAGTGCTTGTTTATCTTGTTTTATACAATGTTTGCAAAATAGTTGTGTCATAAAATCAGAAGTAGTTATAAGAAGGTGAGTTTTGAATAGCTTCTTGAACATAGCAAGATCAGAGCAGTGGCAGATGTGCCTTGGGAGAGGGTTTGAGAGGGGAGGGGGCTGCCATGGAGAAGGTCAAGGTCTGGTGCTTGGTCTTGGACGGAGGGGGCAGGAGAGAGTGTAGCAGTGGGGGGAGGGGGGTGAGGCAAGAGTGGACCTCGCTCTGGAGGACTTTGTTAGAAAAGAGTCTAAGAAGAATTGAAATTGGAAGCATATTTTTTCAACCATCTTAATATGATTTAAATGTTTATTTTGTTTCTCTGTGCTCATTTGGAATAAAAGGTGACGTCACATGCTGTACCTTCATGCACCAATCAGGATTTACTCAACATTCAAAATCTTATGACAGTTGTTAGGATGTTTGGTCTCTGTCAATCACAAAAACTACACCCACACAGTCTATATGAAGCACATTAGTTCTGTATTTGAATGTTACATTTCCAATAAATTAGGCCTTGAGATGTTTTTTTTAGCATTGGATGTAAGATTTACAATTTAAGATACAAAAGCAAGTTTTCAGGGGGTTTTAATGGCAGGAGTGATGTGGTCTTGGGAGCGGCAGAGTTTTGGATATACTGTACTTGTGATTATTAAGGACTTTGGAGGATGCATGGTTTAGAGCTTTAGAGAAGTTATGGGATAGATGGTACAGGGTAACTTACACAAATTTATGTATTGATTAATTATAGAGTACAAATTTTTGGCTTGGGACTAAAAGTTTTAAGTCTCTTTCCAGACACGTGTGACTTTTTTTTCTTTTTGAAATCAGACTATTAATTTTATTCTTTATTCTGATTGTGTCTGTTTGCTCAGAGTGAGATGTGTTTGCATCTGTTTCTCCTCTCTGATGAGTTGCCTTTATATATTTCTTTCATTCAAAATAAATTAGTTTGAACTGCTTTCGCTTGTCCATGTGCACAGACTCTGATTGGGTTTCTATATTACAGTAATGAATTTTACAAATTGCAAACTTAAGCCAAGACTTGCCTGCATGCTTGCCAGTCGGAGTTTTTTAATTATAATGGTGACCTAGTTGTTGATGTGTTTCACATGTGACAGTGAAGCTCCATTGAAGGCTTTCAGTTTTCAGGCGATATTAAACTATCAGCTCCTCTCCTGTTAGATTTTGTATATATTGGATGCTGCTGGATGCTAATGCTTAACAGCTGCAGTCGCTCGATGACTATCAATATCCACCACATTACTTCCAGGAAAGAATAAGTCATATAAATGGCTGGTTGTATGTGCCAAAGTTGCTGATAGTGTTGGTAATCTGAGCAGATGCACTTTTAATTTGCATTAGGTTGGTGTCTGATGATTATTGGCTGTCTGACAGAAAGAGGAAGAGCTCAGGATCTCACATCTTGCGTGAAAGCTTGTGGGTTTCGTCAGTGAAAAGGCTGAGAACGAAGACCACCTTCAGGCGGATTCCTGTGGTTTATTTCTGCCCTCGCTCAATCTGTCTGCTGCTGATCTGTCTCCACACGGCTGATGACGTCCCACAGCATGGAAACATATTTTGTGCTCATATGGAAGGAATACATAATCAGTGAATTAGGCTACTGTGGTTTTTTCCTTCCACATTCTTCTTTGTTCTGCAGTGGGCCACACAACTGAAACATTACTTATTTGGATGTTTAATTATGATAATAGCTCTGCTGTACTCTCCATTGGCCCGGTGCTTCTTTTGGACTCAGGGGAAACGTTGTCCTAAATCCTGGATGTTATAAATCTTGTTGTTGTACTTTTGTGTTTTGCAACATTTTTAAAGCTCCACGTTATTCATTTCACATTTTAAATTTCTTCTGGCTCGTGATCAGAGTAAATTAGCCGGGATGAACAGAATGAACATGAGGGCTGACCTTGATTGGCCGGCAACAAAAGCTTCTATATTTTACCATCACTGAGTCGCTGAATGGAGGCTCTCCTCTTCAACTGACCTGATTGGATGCATTTTTATTATTCCTTCATGTGAGTAGCTATTTGAGACAAAGCCCTGTTGGTGCCGTTGGGTATGGTCACATTATATTTCTGTTTCATCTTCCATTTACTGCAGTCGATAGTCATATGACTTACAAAGATGCGTCTCCTGTTTGGGCATGATCATTAGCAGACCAGTTCCACCTTTGTCTTTCAAATTTCCATATTTGACTAAAAAATATTGTTAACCTGTGTCTGGAAATGAAGAAGTCATTATTCTAGTGATGTGCTGCCACCTTGTTTTGTACAGCATTACAGTATCAGGTAACAAACTCAAGCCTTATATTCTGTGATCACTTCAGATAATGTGACAACTGTGACATCCCGTCATTTTTCATCCTTCATCTGTGTGGCTGACGACGTCAAGCTAATGTGACTTTACCTTTACTTTACTATTTTACCTTTCCTGAATTATTATCACTTTGGTCCTCCATCAGTATGTTCTGGATTTAGATCGATTTAGTTGTCAGACTTCAGATAGAAGTCTACGTTCATGTCTTCACTATCTTAAGACTGACTACTTTGCTAATACACAGTTTGATTTTTTGCTGTAGATCTATTTGATTTTATCTCTGAAAGGTCTACCAGACATCAAGGTTCATCATGTTAGTGTATCATGCACATAAAATACAAGTGGTCAGCCAACACGGACTCCAAAGATGCCAAAAAAGGCTGTTGCAGTGGTGAAACATATATTATTGCTGCAATGTCTGAGACAATGCAAGAGACAACTTTTGATATAGTATTGCCGCACTTTCTTCAATGCTGAGAGCTTGGAGCACACACACACACACTGATACAGACATATGAGCTGTTATAGAGGAGTGAGCCCTGAACAGTGTGGTGAATACTTCTTAATCGGTTTCACACCAACCTCAAGAAGTGCAAGATTATGGCAGGATTTGTTTCAGAGTAAACAGATGTTCTTTGTTTCTTTTTTTTTACACAAGAACATACTGTCAGACGACGCCAAACAAGATGTCTGTGACTATTACTAAGCATTTTATCCTTTCACAAGTTCACACAAGCGTTCGTACAATAATTTCCCCCCACAGAGTCTTCTATTTATATTCTAGGAGGTGAAATGTTAATGGGGAATAAATTACACATACATACAATGACATTTCCGTGCAATCACAAAATTACTTTGGGAATTACAAAGCAATTATTATAATTCACATCATTTTCAAGAAACATCTCATTACACACTGAGCAGTTTCAATTACACAGCATTACTAAAAAACACCGGCATCCCAACAGATATAGTTAGTCAGCTGCAGACAGATAAGGATTTAACAAACAGAAGAAGAGTCCCTGTTCAGATCACGAAGACTAAGAGTTTTCAGTCATTAGTATTCTGGTCTGGGTAGCAAATTATCCAGGTCGCCACCTCTCCCTGGGATGGAGACTTTTTCAGCGGCAGTGTAAAGTAAAATGTAAAGACAAAGAATAATTTGAGTTCTTGCATTAGTACGACTCCAGTGGTCTGCTACATGTGTTTTAGTTCCCTCATGGTTTTACCTACCAGTGATTTGCCACATGAGCAGCTTAAAAGATAAATGGTACCTCTTGTATTACCACTGATTAAGCCCTTAATAGAAATGGATTTTCCTGTATGAGGGTGATGAACGGAAGACGGCCCGTAAGTCTAGATGCATTGACTGTGTGTGCAGAAATTGGCCATTTCTGTCGATTAAAAGGAGCCAGAGTGATCAGAGATGGAATAAAATCAGATTTGTCGTTTAAACCCTAAGAGGAAGGTCAGCCTGTAGAATATACTCGCACATTATGAATGGTAGTCTGTTGTGTACTCTGTGGTAAAGATGACTGACGATCTCTTTATTCAGTTTTCCTTTCCACGGGGCTAAGCAAAGCGTAGAGTGTCCATCTTTCTAACAGCACAGCAAATTTGGCTCCCATTGTAACCTGTCAAAAATGTAAATGAACTCTAATGATATTCGGTTTCTCTTTGAAATCCATATTCTCATATCAGCAGTACACATCTGTGGAGTCAGACTGAAATCACAGCAGAGAACCAGGAAGCTGCTGACTTGTCGCTGTCCTTGGTGCTGAAAGGGAGGCAGCAGTGAGGAGTGTTTTCATGAAGGGGTTTGTCTCTGTCCGTGGTCCTGAAAGACATGCAGTCACAGTAAAACAACAGTGTAAAGAGGGGGATTTTTTATGGAAAAACAAGATACAGTGGCTTGATAGTACAGTGGTGGTTTAACAGGAAGAGAGTCCTGGTTTTTAAGAGTTTTCTGAGTGTAGTTTATGTTCACAGCCACATGGCCTGGATTGGATAAAGTAGTTACGTATAGTACAGAAAGGTTATCCAAATGCTTACACAGCCACAAAATAATGAATCAGTGTTAAAAAAAAAAAAAAAAAGATTATAGCAGTGGCTGAAGCTATAGCTTTTTATACCTGCTCTCCTCACAATGCAGGATGCAAGAAAAAATAGGCATAATTTACACAGTCCAGACAATAAATTAAAGTACATAATGCACATAAAGCATATTTATACATACAAATGGTGGAAAGTAACATTCCTATACTTGAGTACACTTTTAAGGTTCTTGTCCTCTACTTGAGTATGTCCATTTTTGTTTTCTTAAAGTAAAGAAATTGGAAATCATCATCATTTCCAGATGTGATTAGAAACAGAAGTTCACACGTTTAAAAAAAAAGAAACAAAGCTAAAAAACTCAATTTAAGATTCTGCATAAATACACAGAATACACACAAATGTATAAAAATGTATAGAGGGAAAGTTTTGTTCCCCTTCCATTCATAAACAAATTATTATTTCATTTTGAAGAAATACAATCTTGGACTATTTTCAGTTGGCAGCTGAGCGCTTATAATAAAATCTGAGAATACTGTCACCTGTCACAGCCTCCATAAAGCTCTGCAGAGATTAATAGGTCCACCAAGAAGCTAAAGTTTATGGTCCTAGATCACAGGCTGCTAAATCCCCAAGTAAACCAGACGCTCCCTCTGATTTTCCAGCCAGTCAGAGCTTTGGGACACAAAGCCTCGTACATTGGTTGATTACCTGCCAGAGAGGAGGGGGCTTGAACAACCTACAAGCCGCATTACAATACGCTGATTTTTGCATCAGTGGCAAGTAAATTGCATTTGGCTGCTAGCTGGTGTGAAGTTCCCACCCTGTATATAGCGTATGAATGTTTGCAAATATGCTCGAAAGGCCACAAACTCCAAATCACACATTCATTTTCCAAGTTAAAACAGGATTTCCCTCGTTTCTGCCGCTTTTATTAGATATTCTGCTCGTTTGAAAATTCAGTAATTTAACCTCAAGGATGTAGAAGCATTATGCATGCAGTGAAAGGGGATGTTTTTAATAAAATGCAGTTCATATACTAAAATGTCACGTAATGCATCTTGACACTACTTTTTATGTACAAACTGCTGTCTAAATTTGTATGTATTTATGTAATACAACCACATGGACTACAGTGCAGAGTGCTGTTCAAAGGCCACTATTTTAAAAGTCGCTATGAAACAGTATTTTTGAGAACATATTGTCCTCTTTGTAATATTTTTGCATATTACACCAGATAAACTCACAGGAGCAGAGCCTGAATCATGT
This sequence comes from Euthynnus affinis, assembly GCA_029490765.1. Taxonomy (NCBI): domain Eukaryota; kingdom Metazoa; phylum Chordata; class Actinopteri; order Scombriformes; family Scombridae; genus Euthynnus; species Euthynnus affinis. Next base: position 4,912,956 of record CM055857.1, on the reverse strand, counting down.
GTTTTCACTTGCTGCAACAACATGAGGAAGAGGAAGGAGGGAAGACAGATAAGACATAGGACAGATAAGATAAGGTAGTCATGGACCCAAAGGGGGAGTAGCTGTTGTGATGGGGCCAGCTGATGGGAGCACATAAACAAGTGAACAAATCTTAATCACATAACTAATATGAAGGGATAACATAAGAGCAAAGTTTTAAATTACACCATAAAGTGACAAAATATTCATAAATCAAATGAATTATGCACATGTGTGTTTGTAACTACATTGGATTTGTATTTGAAGATATGTGTGAAGAGCAATGTGAGTTTCCTTCAAAGGCTTTCCTAACCCAAGTGATAAACTCACATATTTTTTCTCATTTACCTCTTGGGGCGTCTATAATTGCATCTTTTTTTGGTGTTCTGTGTCCAGGTTTTGTGGTTTTTTTGTCTCTGAGGTTTCTGCTTCCACTCCAATGCAACAGAAACGAATGGAACCAAATATGTGGTGCTCACAGGAGTGAAAAATTACAAATCAACAGTGAAATCTCATTACTAAAAACAACAACATGCTATGAAATTTAAAAAAAAAACATCTTTGGAAAAATGTGCTTGGTAGAGAGCACATTTGTTTTTCCTGACCAAATTAAAGTAACAAGGTGGAGACAGGAATCTCAGAGAAACATATCTCAAAATCTGGACAAATAAAACCAAATCTATCTGCATTGCACATGAAGTAAGAAGATAGGGGGTGAGAAAATGTGTATTTTTGTAATTTTAGGTGAAGTAAACCCTTAATTTTGACACGTTTCTGGAGACATAGAGTAGTTGAGAAACTCTGAGGAGCATAAAATTCATGGAGGTTGGATCTTCAGCTCAAGGAGGCGCCTGTAGGTTCAGGCTGCCTCCACCCTCAGTACTCATTATCAATTAAACTTGTTTGAGTCTCCTCCTTCTCCTTGTGGAAGCAAACATCTATATATAAATATAAACCTCACTTCATTTTCATCGCCGCGTGTCTGATAGGTGCAACAAGATTAGTTCTTAATTGAAAATACTTGACCGACTGTACTTTCAAAACTGGATGATTGATTGATCAAGCCCAGAAACCAGACAGTGCCCCCTGTCGCCACCCTGCGAGGGAGGCTCTCAAATTCACTGTGAGGATCCTGGAGCTGAGCAGAGTTCATTTGGATACTCAGCGAGCTGAATGAGCACAAGCAGCCCGGCAAATTGAATTCTCACTCGTAGGCAAGGTTGACTTAATTGTGCATGACAAATTGTCCGAACAGAATCTGGAAAGTTCCATTCATCAAACTGTCTGTTTGTTCAGTTTTCTGTCCCTCCATATGTCTTACCATCCTCCAGAAACCCATTATCATTCATCCATCCATTGATACAGTCATGTAAGATTTTCCGGTTTTGCTTAAACTTGGCAGAAACCTCCCTCAAATCTAATGATCACCGACATTTTCAGTGTAAGTTCATCTAAGTTTAATGTCGGTTTTGCCTCTCAGCACCGATTCCCCCCTCAGCCAGTACATAAAAATTACTCCAACTACAGAACTCATCAGTGTTATTTAATACAAATCTGCAACATTTCTCTTTTTTTCCTGATCATGAACTCTTTTCTATTTTCTGTTTCAAATAGTAGCAGAAGCACTTTTCTTGTCACACAGAGTGTAATGTCAACTCACCCAACTCATCACATACCGACGATTGGTCAGGATCCCCTGCGTCCCCTACTCTGCATCATTTTTCAACATGCAGAGTATTTTAATAGATGTCTACGGAACTCAGACGATGTCTGAAATAGACACCATGAGCCAGATGACATCTATATAAGGTGAAAAATTTCAATATGTGGAGGTGGAAGGTCGGATGGTGAGATGGCTAGATGGCAAAAGAAGTGGACTTTGCTGCAGGAGATGACGGTGTTCACCTCCTACTTCCAGCTGCAAGTTGGAGTGTTTACATGTAGATGAGTTGGGAGTGAGAATGTGTAGACAAAAGCCACTTCTTTGTGCTAGGAAAAGATCATGGTTTGGGTTAAAATGATCACATGAATCGTGGTTAAACGTGACAACTGTCAACATGGTGAAAACATTACACTTGCAGTTGGAAAACAGGAAGTGGTCTCCTGCAGCTTTGGCATTATCTAGACATCCATCCAACCCATCTCCTCCATCTGAACTGCGTCACTTCCCCGAATCATATTTATCAAGGCCACTAGATGGCGTCTGTCACTCAAGCGTAAATATAGGTCATTTTGGTGACTAAATTTATGAGCTATAGTGTCGTTTCTCTTGGGAGGACAGCTTTTTTCAATTATATCACATGATTTCCATCTGTAAATGTAGGGGCAACAGTATGTGGCTTTAGTTTAAATGATGTTTTTAAAGGGAACATGTTAACTAGCGAAAGTAATGAGCGATAATTGAGCCATTTATTTGGTTTATTTTATATGCTTAGATGGCACTTTACAGAAATACACAATTCAATGGGCAAACGTGAAATGATGCAATAAAATAACAACTTAATAGAAGTTTTGTTAGCAAGTGCCACAAATTGAAACAGAGGTGAATAGATTACGTTCTGTTAAAGGTCACAGTAAAGGTTACAGAGACAGAAAACCCAGAGCTTTTCACCAGGTCACCGAGCACCTGAGGAGTCCAGAAGTCCAATCAGCAAGTTTAATCACATGATGATATTTTGCTTCTTAAGAACATAGCAGATATTAATGATATCCTGTACAGAATTTTAATTTCATGAGTATATATCATCTTAAGTAGTGCTGCAATAATTCTTCAGAATATTAAACAGCAACTGATAATTGGATAATTTTCTTATTTTTCATTTTAATCACTTTTATGAGCAAAAATGCAAGAAATTATTTGGTTTCTGTTTCTCAAATATGAAGATTTGATCATTTTCTTTGCCATACACCGTTGGTCGGCTAAAACAAGACATTTGAAGGCATCACCTTTGACTCTGGGAAATTATAACTGGCATTTTCCTACTATTTACTGACATCAATCAAACAGATTGAGTCATTGAGAAAATAATCAGTAAGTAGATTAACTGATAACAGAAACCATCGTTAGTTGAAACCCTAATCTCAAGAGGCTTGATTACTGTGGTTGATTGTGAGCAATAGGTTCATGAAGTTCATGACCATGCATAAAACTGTAACCAGAGATTATATAAAAAAAAATATGTTGTGGTCAATGTTCTAGAAATAGCCAGTAGAAAAAGTTCCCTGTGCAATTTAAAATAATCTAATTGTACCTCAGTGCTCTGTGGAGTTACCTGGGTTTATGTTAAAATGAACAGTCACTGATGAAAGATGAAGGCCTTTGTCATGATGGTGTTGCTATGGAAATCTTACTTGTTATCAGTGGTCCTTTATGGCTCAGTAGGCAAAATGAAGCACTAAAAACACCACAGTTTCGAGTTTGATTCCCTGTATAAACCATGAGGCCTTTGATCTTTTTCAGTCTCTCCTGCAATCATCCAGTATTTATATATGCCTCTATCAAAAATGCACATTTTCCATTTAGCTTGTTGAATTGAATGGCTACTACGGTTGCTGAAGTGTTCTGGTCCCATAAAAAGGTCAGCTAAACATTAGTATATAATCCCATGAAGATATGAATCGTTGTGTTTTTGTTACCTTTGAACGAGCCATGCCCGCCATGTTGCATGTTGCATGTTGCATCGCCATGTTTCTACAGTAGCCCAGAATGGACAATCCAAACACTGGCTCTAGAGAGGGGCTTGCATTTTTCACAAATTTCGCAGCCACCGAAGGTTCTCCTACATGCTTGGAAAGGGAAGGGGGGGAGGGGGGGGGAGGGGAGGGCTATTCAGTTGGTTGCAATCTTCAACCTCACCACTAGATGTCAGTAAATGTAACAAACTGAACACAAAGGGGAACATGCTGAATATAATGGCTGATCACACTGTTTGGAAATAAAAGGTGTAACAAACAACTAACACAATACCAAATGAACTACAAATGACAAAAGGACAATTTATCAGGAGATTAACTTATTAAATATTTAAGTTTCCTCTGAGACTGATTCTCTCTATCTCAGTCTCCCCATCACACTCCTCCCTCCTCCTGCTGTGCTAGGCTCTGGTCTATTCTTAAAGTAAAGCAAATTAGGACAAAATTAATTACAACATAAACTATAGAGAAAGCAAGGTGTGAGCGCCGGAGGGTTACCTACTTTTAAATTAGTTGTGTGTCTGCGGGTGCAGCCATCACAAACAGAAACAGTAGTAGTTCCTCTATATTTGAGAACATGTATTAAATAAAATATGATTTTATTGAGTTTGTGATGTCGCTGAGCTTCTGATTTCCACTTTTGAAACATAATGTTCCTATATCATTTTGATTTTAGTATAAAAGAATAATAATAGAGGAAATATTTCTAGTCTTTGCGTTCTGTTTGATGTATTGATTTGGAACCAAAGCGTGACATGATGCAATTTTGGATTTTTTAAAAGTATAATAACCATTTAAAGACTGAGAACTTCAGAACAAAATGATTTCAGTTGCACCTCACATGCTTGCAGTTTGCATGTATTATAGTATTGATGTCAACTTAAAGCAGCTGTGCTCATTTTTTTTTTCTATAATGATGTATCAAATGACATCAAAGTGTGATCAAAGTGTGTAACGTGCTGGCTGTGGCTCGTAGTGATGAACATATAGAGGATTTTCAGTGACTCTGCAGCTCCTCTCAGCTTTACGGAGCTTTATAGTGAGTTTCAGGTCATTGCTTAGCTGTCTGGCTGCAACTTTACTATTTTGGTTCACTCTCAGCACTCTCATAGTGTCATTTTTGGCCGCAGCAGGCAGCCGTTTTCAGAGAAAAAAGCTCTAAAAACACACTGTACACTACCTGCTTAGCACCAAACGGCAAACACATACAGTTACTTGTAGAGTAGCTGGTGAACAATGTTGCTCTGTAACTGCTGGATGTGGAAATAAGCAACTGTTTGCCAACAACTTAAAAGGTGATGATGTGTCAGTACTGTGTTCACTACTGTGTTTTTTACTGAAAACTAGTGGAGAAAAGTTAGTTAATACTGGTTTAAGTCAAAACAGAAACAATCTTAGTAAAGCTACTCAAATGATGGAAGTATTTATTGAACCTGAACACTCTAATGAAACCCGTCAGTCAACCGTGCAGCATATGGATTTTAAGGTGGCTTGACTATTGGGCATCATAGGAAACTCTGACACAAGTCAATTCCAACAAACAAATCGATATTTGAAGCACCAAGTAGTCAATTTCCCTGTGCAGCTCAGTGGCTACAATGACAGTCGGGTTGGTGGTTAAATTCCCATGGAGATCAGGGCCCATTGTCCATCTGTCCTGCTGACCCATTTCTTTTTCCTTTTTCCCCCGTCCAGGTGCAATATTCGAGGAGAACGCAGTGCGGGACGATGAGGTGTTCCAGCTCGCCGTGTCTGACCTCAGTCTGAGTGACGACATCCTGCAGAGCGAGAAGATCACACACTCAATTAAACTCATCGAGCCCAACAACCCTTTCCAGGCTGTGCAGGAAGGTAAGGACGCTGCGTGAAGCGTGTTTCACTTAGTGTGACTGTGTGTGTGCAAAAGATGCTTTCGGTTTCGACTTCGGTGGTTTTTTGCAGATTGGGGTTTTGTTGTTGCTGCAGTGTGTGTGCATGTACGTGTCTTATTCGCTTGCTTTGGATTGTTAATCTTTCGATTTTGCCGATTCTGTCCCTTGGTGCAGTATCCTCATGGCTAATGACCCAAGTATCAACCTCCTAAATGCTGTTTAAATCACGGCTGCTACCTGCTTTGTTTCTGCTCTCAGGGGACGCGCTTGGTCTTTGTTGGCGCGCTGCAGAGCATCTCCTTCGCTTTCTCTTTCCTCTGTCTTAGTGTCTCCTCTGAGACTGATTCTCTCTATCTCACTCTCCCTATCACACACTTCACTCTTCCTCTTTCTCTCTGTCTCTCTCCCCTTGGCTGTGCTCTGGTTTCTTTCTGTGCAGAGGGAGCTAGGGGGAAGCACTGAGTCGAGCTGCACTCAGGCCAGCTGTAATTTTCCATATAATTGCCAACAAAGAGGCTTGCAGGCCCTTTTAGCTTTGAAAAGAGCTAATCTGATGTTGAATGGTTTTTGCTGGAAGTGTTTATGCTAATACCGGTGGTGCTGGAAAAAGGCAGCAATGATGTTGATGATGAAGATTATGCTGGATGATGCTGATAACAGTGATGATTGTGTCGATGCTGACACTAGTGATATTGAGGATTGTTTTTGCTCCACATCATGAAGAAGGTGAGTTAAGATGGAGGATGTGACTGATATCGATAACGATGCTGGATTCTGAGATGACTGATGCGGGCGAAGATGAGGATCACCATGGAGATAAAGTTGATAATGAAGATGATGCTAATGAAGACATTTGTGACGGTGACAATGGGGATGAAGGTTTTGTTGCTAATGATGACAACAATTAAGAATATGTTGATGAAGATATTGATGTTTTAAGAACAGTGTAGTTAATGATGCTGCTGCTGATGATGATGATGAAGAAGAAACTCTGACATAAGATGTTCCCCCGCAGAACATTTTTTTGAAATATTGAGGTAGATGCAGCTCAAAGCCTCTAATTATCACCTCAACTCAATTTAACCTTTATTTTTGTAATAAATGAACTATTTTTCACACAAAGCTCAACATGCTTCAGTTCTGGATTTACGGTAACAGAGTGTGTTCCTTCCAATAGCAGCCAAACCGGTGACATGCACCCAACAACAGTGTCGTTACCGCACCACCTTTAATTGGTTCGTCAATATTTAGGAAACCTGAACTCAGCTGGAAACCCAGAGCATGTCAGAGAGACAGCTCCGAGTTGATCGTGTTAAAATAAATATTGACTTGACGTGTTGGGCGGTACCGTCTGGAAAATGAACGAGATGAGGCAGCTGCAACGGGAGAAGGGGACGATGAACAGTTTCTAGCAGTTAAAAAGGTATTTCGGTCCTGTTAGACCCGATCGTGATTTAATAAAATGCTTTTAGACTAGTTTGTAACCAGTCTCCAATAAGTTGTTTTAATGATTAAAAAGCCATGTATGCAATCTGTGGTAAGCACAAGAGTGTTACGGCTATTCTTTAACCTCATTATTACTGAATTACTAACATAGAAATTTTTTTTTTTACACTTTTCTATAACTCATGCCGTCATACTGGGTTGCCTGCAGTGGGCCTGCCTCTACCCATCAGTCACCATGCTGGACCATTCAATCCAGGAGGCTTATCAGTGTCGGTCAAACCACTTAGCAATAGCTGTCACTGTAATTATGTGTGTGTTTTCAACTGGAACTTCAAAAACATGGACGTCTCCATCTCCATCGAGTCAGGAAACAAGGTGAACTGAATGTAAATGTAACTGAGAGAAAATTTTACAATAATGTTAAAACAAAAAACTGAACAAGCAAAAATTTAATTTAATTGATTTCTATCGCTGCAGATGATCTGTTGCTGTCATAAGTGTTTAAAAGCTGCAGCCACAACCTGGAAGTGGAATTGGCGGAAATCCAATAGCAGGAAAGATGCATATCTGCAGTCTGATCGACTTGGAAAACTTGGAATTGAAGTGTAAAAGTGTAATAAGGCTGCATGTAACTCGTGACCCTGTGGTAGCACCTGTCTAAAAAGATGCATCAGGAAACAAAAGCATGTTCACTTTTGACACTCTTGTCATGGATGTAAATTTAAAGAAAAAAAAAAAAATCCCTCACATAGAGCTCTGCGCTCATCGAGTCCTTCATTAACAGCACCGTTTGACGAGTGCGGAGGAAATTATGTTGATTAAAGTCGTGCTGAGAGGTATCGTTAATGCATACATGACAGCTTCGGATTTGTTCATTGTTCAGCAGGGCTACGTGACTGAGATCTCACATCACGTGCGCTGGTGTTGCTCATTGCTCATCTCGGAAATGTTTCTGCACAGTAGAGATGAACTCGTCAATCAAACTGCGTGGCTGGAGCTGTGTTGCCATGAGGAGGAGGAAACACTGTCCACATTACACTTTCCTTTTTTGTTTTTTTTAAGGGGTTGCTGATGTGTCCTCCTCAGTTGTTAAAATAACCAATCGCAGCTTCTTTCTGTGCCTGAACCTCAAAACACATCAGTGCAAGCTGTTCCAAGTAGACTTACAGAAACAACAAATCTTATATCGGCATGTTTATTCGATATATAAGACAAATGATAAGTGAAGTGGCCATCAAAACTGCAGAATAACCCCCTTCTCAGACACGAAATGGCTAATATATATTGAATTTTCTGGTGCTCTTTCCTCTGTCTGTTCATCCATCACTTCTTTCTGCTTCTTTTTCCTTACAAACAACCTGGAAAACATAAAACGGAGTATATCTTGTTCGGCAAAGAAAGAGCCACCAGAGGTTTGTTTTTGCTCCGCTCAGGTCATTTTTTGAAATTTACATATAGAGAAAAACATTTTGACGCCTTGTCGTGACAACTTGTGTAACCAAGTTCTTACCCAAAGCAGACATGGAGATGGTGAAGCTTAGTTAAGAAGCTGCTTGAGAATAGAAAACAGTTAACAATATATCCAGTGATTTGGATTTTATTTTGAGTTTGCAAAGCTGACTTTTATTTTCATGCTGAAAAAATCCTCCTTAACGTCATGCAGTGTTTTCATAAAAAAAAACAGTTGGTTGAATCTTTTCTTAGAAGTTGGATGAGGAGCAGAAAAAGTGACTCATACTTATGAAAATTTACTTTTAAACAGGAAATGAACAAAACAGAAAACAGAACAATTTGTAACTTGCAGAAATTATCATTAAGTGATTAAGAAATTACACACACACACACACACACACACACACACACACACACACACACACACACACACATTGATGTAGCAGCACAGTGGAGAGCATTAACATTAATGAAGGTATTTGTGTTCTTGTACATTTTAATTACAATGATGTTGTACAGATGAATATGCATATGTGTATTTGCATCAGTTCTGCTGTTTCAAAGGTCATAGGGTTGGGTCATCACTCTCTCTCTCTCTCTCTCTCTCTCACACACACACTTCCTGTTTATTGTCTGAGTGTGAACCATGTTAACTAGGTGTAAAGCCTGCTAGCGACACAAACAACGTCCTATAATTAAACTTGCAGTAGCAGCTGTTCTCAACCTTAACCCTTGACTTTATCAAGGGGAAGACTGAGATGCAGAGACAGTTTCACTTTTTAATGCACTGAGTAAGATTTGAGGATGCTTATCACGACTAAATAAAGGTGATATATACTTCCTTACTTACGTGGCAAGAAATCTAAGTGCAACAAATCATATTAAACGCTGTCAGTCACTTACAGAAGGAGGAGTAACACAGCATATGTTTGCTCATTTTTAATTAGAATCTTAATGTTACTTAACATGATCAGGCTGGCGATTTTCTATATTTTTCTCACTGTCAACAAATGTCGTGCAGCGCCAAACCAACCATCCAAAGCCTGATATGTCTTATTCCTCTGTGACGAAGGCCTTTGTTGTCATTCAAAAGCTACTAAAAACACATCAGTGAGCCACGCCGCAGCGCTGAGTGACATGTTCCTTCATTAAGAAGAGTCTGGTCACGTTAGCGGCCATGTTTTCAGTCTCAGGAGCGCGCGCGAGTTCACTGCTCCCCTCCGCTAACGTTATAGTGACTCTATAACACAGCACTGCAAAGTAATGGAGGTGTGCTGGTTGTCTTCATCAAACATCGTCATCACTGTGGCTGCCCTCTCTGCATTATCTCTAACTGATTTGCTAAACAAAGAGCTCCAAATATCTCCAAACATTGTTGTGACGACCAGATTTTTTTAGCGCCGTTGATGAAGATCCACTAATTCAGTCCCTTCCTGTAAATTCGTCACAATAAAAGTCTGCCGTTATTTAAGCTTTTAATTTGAAGCAGCAAAGCAGGAAATGTTTGGTTTGCATCAGCGGTAACTTTACACAACTCTGACATGTGCTGCCCCAGAGTGGACTCATCATAGGGGGGCCTTAAAGAGACAGGAACGAAGACTGCCTGTTAGAGATGGAGGCTGAACTGAGGGGCTGCATAAAGAGCCAGTATGAGACAAATGAACTGTGAATCATGCAAAGCTACTCTAGAGGAGTCCAAAAATAAAAACTTAGAGCTGCAAATGAGAATAATGGGTCGTCTTTAAGGAATGAGTTTAGAGAGAGTGGGGCGGAGGAATGGGAGCAAGGGGCGAGAGATAGAAGTAATACTCAGAAATAGAGAGAGAGAGAAAATTATGCGAAAGAGAGAGACTCAGGGATGAGAGAGCAAATGATGGAGGAGGGGAGGGGCAGAGACAAAGTGTGTGTGTGTGTGTGTGTGTGTGTGGCCGGGTGACTGTGTGATCAATACGTCTTGGCACAAGGTTGGTCAGATGACTTTTTCTGTGTGTTTTTCTGTGTGTGTGTGTGTGTGTGTTCCTCGATTATGGCCCAGCTGGTTTCTTGCTGCCCTGACCTTTCTCAGAGCTCCCGTGATCCTCGGTCCACAGAGACTCTGCTGACAGCCTGGGCTGTAGTGGATTATGTGTAATGAGAGAAGGATTCACACCCTGCCTTGGGTGTGTATATATGTGTGTGTGTGAGAGAGAGAGAGAGAGAGCATGTGGCATGGCCTTGGATAAAAAAAATAAAGCTCAATTTAGTTGTTTTTTTTTAAACGTGTGTTTTCACTTGTCCATGTTATCTGATAAAAACACATCAAACTGAAATCTGAAATCATGGCTCCTATTTCTATACAGTACGTTTGGGTGGAATTTCTCTATCTAATAAAACACACACCGCAGAAGATTATTCATATTATTTTCAGGCTCTGCTAATTTCTACATTGTTTGATACTCTGTTGGCTCAGTCTTAGATCTGGTCTTATGAGATTTCTCTCGATAAGCGCAATATCACCTCTGTGCAGGAAATGCAAAGAAGAAGAAAAAGCTTGATGGAAAGCAAAAGGCGGGTGATCACACAGAGGAAGGTGAAGACATTAACCTTGTTGTCCCAGGTTTTTATCCCCAAGTGTGTTTTCTATCAGAAGAGATGTTGTTTTTTTTTTTTTTTATTGACTGTAAAAGAACCAATATTGGAGTCACACAGCCAGATCTCTCATCTCGTAAAGTCAAAACTTTCAGGAGCTGTCTCTACTAGATTTGACAAAGTGTGGCACCACTAGCCTGTTGAACTGTTGCAGAATTTGTTGGACTATAAAACAAACAAAGAAAAAAAAAGCAGCTGGCAAGCAGGAGAGCTTCTAGAAATGAAAAAAACAAACTCGAAAGAGCAAATTAAACTGCAGTCAGATGATTTAGAAATGGATATGGTGCTAATGTTTTTAATAATGAAATTAAGATTTTTTTTGTAACAATATTAGGTATATCTACATTTCAGAAGTCAATTTTAAATCCCGTACATGTTTTCGATATCCTGAATGAATGAAGAGACCATAAACATAATCTACGTGGTTTCTTTCCATCTTTTTATTTGATTTGTTTGTCACTCAACAGAAGTACGTGTCTGTAATGAGACACACAGTATTCTTTTTGATCTGTATCTGTGTTTTTATTCTTTTGTTTTTATGCTCAGTGGTTATGATTCACAATAATAAGATATTTTTTACAATTAAACATATTCTAAAAAATATATATATAATAAAATATAAATAAATAAGTTTCAAAGCAAATAATTTTTTTAAAAAATGGAAAAGAAATAATATTTTTTTTTCGCTGATTGTACAGATTGTACCTTGATAATTGATTGACTGTTTAATTAATCAATTGACTCATTAATCAACCTTAAAAGTCAAATATTCTTTGGTTCCTCAGACTGCTGGTTGGACAAAATAAGACATTATGTTGAATTGTGTGAACTTCAAAAACATTTTTTTTTCAATGATAAAAACAAGACTACATTTATTACGTTTTGCGTCATTGAAACTGAACTGCGTGTGAACCGTTACAGTCTTGTAAACACTGCGTTTCCTGCAACCTCACGATAGGCGAGAAACAGCTTTAACCATGATGACTCTACACGTAATCAAAGCAGAAATCACAAGTTAATAATGCATGGCACAAAACAAGACTAAAATCTCAGTGATGAGAAGTAGATAAAAACATCTTAAATCTTTGTAGACTAAAACTAACGAGGATTAAAACGGCTACAATTAGACTACATTTTCATCAAAACACTAAAACGAAGAGAAAACCAGACGCTAAAATCACCACCTCTCAACACAAACTGTCTTTTTCCAACCCTGCATGTCCAAAAAAAGAGCTCATTTCAACAACAAACCAGTATAACAGTGACTGCTCGGTGGCATTTCCTTACATTTCTTTTCGCCCAAAACAGATTCCTTTGTCACAGAGGCTGTTTATTGAGATAGGAGTAGCTCTTCATCCACACAGGCAGATATGCAACACTTAAATGCCATCGACAAACCCTCCGCTGAAGCCTCAAAAGGAAAATCTCACTGAAACCATCTGTCAAGCCAATCCGCTCGGATTACATGCCTCGAGTTTTTCAACAAAGAGGCTAAGACAGAGAGCTGTTTCTCTACCAACTCTAATCCTTTTTACACGTATCAGCTGAATTCTCAATAAAGACATCCCGTTAGTCCGCGTGTTTACTTTCCTACAGTTTGGATCAACAGCCTCGACTCCCTGACCCTCCGGTTTGTAATACGGATATAATATGATGAACTTTTCAACGCTGCTCGCTAATTCTTTAATTGGCTTTTCAATTCAAACAAATTAGCCTAATTGTCTTATTATGATCCTGTCCGGCTCAGCTCAATTACTGTATAATTAGAGGAGAAATGACTCTGCCTGGTCTGCCAGCGATGGAATGTGATGTTCTTCATTTTCCTTGCTTCACCTTCTCTCTGCTTTTTTTGCCGGTCTTTTCTTCCTATCATTTATTACTTTCTCGCCTTCCTGGTCTTTCCATTCTCAAACGGGTTTCTTAATTCTCTCAACTTTTTGTCCTCTTGCTTTATTAGTTTCTTTCCATTTTGTCTCCACTAATGTTCTGACTCTCTGTTTTATATTCTGCCTGCTTGGTTTCTTTTGACCTTCTTGTTTCTTTAAATTTCTTGACACATTTTCCCCCATTTTCTCTTTACCGTAATATACTCTATATATTATATATGTGTATATATATATGTCTTATTCACTTTAATGATCATTTAACTCTCCATGCCATGTGGCCGGGACTGATTTCCTCTGTGAATGAATAACTTGCCCTTAAAGTTATTATGTTTTATAAAGGTTCGTTCTTTTTCACCATCTTGGTTATCGTTAATATCTTCCTGTATATCACAAATAAGTTAAGGCTCACATATAAAATGATTGAATTAATGTCCGATGCAATGAACATCAGGAAAAAAAATCTAAATGTTGCACTGATGCAAAACCAACCTGAACCAGAACATTTGGACCTGGATTAATATGGACCAGATTATACACTGGGTAGGATTCTTGTGTCTTTTGGATGTCAGAATCTGCAGAAGACCATCAGTAGTGACACACACACACACACACACACACACACACACACACACACTGATGCATGCTTAAAACACAAGCACACACTCAAAAAATGAGTAAGGGACACACATACACTGTTGTGGGCGGCGATGATTAAATTAGCTTACATTTTTCAGCTCTTATCTCAGTTCCTGCCAGAGAGGATGACAGTTATGTTAAAATGCCTGCTAAATGCTCAACAACTTCATATGATCTGTTTGTGTATGTGTGTGTGTGTGTGTGTGTGTGTGTGTGTGTGTGTGTGTTGCTGCCTGTCTATATTTACTTGAGTGACAGCGCCTGCTGTTGGATCCCAACAGACAAATTGGCCTCATCTGTCCCACAGCAGCAGGTTTACACACAGACAAAACTGATCAGGATCAAGCGTGTGTGTTTTGCACAAAGATGTGTGTGCGCGCGTGTGTGTGTGTGTGTGTGTGTGCGTGTGTGTCAGGTGTGAATATGTTTAAAAATATTAGTGATGATGTGGTGAATGTGGTGGATATGGTTGCTACCATCTGTTTTCTTTGCTGTTAACTGAGAGCTTTAACTTAATGGGCTGTAACTAACAATTATTTTTATTAGTTTTTTTTAATCTTGATTTAATTTTCTTGATAAAAAATGCCAAAAAATATTGAAGAAACTCCATAATTTTTCCAAGAAACCCAAGAAGATGTGTTTAAATTGCTTTTTTTGTGTAACAAACTGTCTTAAAACCCGAAGTTCAGTATCAAAAGGGAGCAAATGCACATATTTTGAAAATCTGGATCCAGTGACTTTCAAGATCCTTTCAGCTCTAATGCATGATGGTTTCTCAAAAAAAAAAGAACATCATTAACTCCATTTAGAAGCTCACAAAGAGACGGAGTTTGGTCAGTTGTCATGGAGTCGTATATCTGAATCTCACTTTTAAGCCAACAAGCGTTTTAAACAAAGTCGGTTCTTGACTTTGGGGAACAGCAATGAAGGAAACTGTTTCCCCAAAGTCAAGAATGAACTTTTCACCTCATGCATAATGATGTTTCAAGCATGTTTTTTTGTCTTTTTTTTTGCAATGTTATGAAACAGATTAAAATTGTGAATCAAGAATGATGAAATTAAAGCAAGATTTTTTATTTTCTGGTCAAAACCATGAAGCCCTAGTTTTTACTACCTGAGCTTACTTTATTTAGTTCTTACTGTCTGAAAGTTGAGCCCAAAAGCATTTTTTTTTTTCTCAAGCGTCTCATGAAGGATGATGTAAACCATGTTTTCTCGTCGGACTCTCCGGTAGCTGCTGTAACTGCCCGTGTCGATTGCATTGTGTTCTTGATAAATAAGGATCTAAAAAAAAGAGACTTTGTAGGCTTTGTTCCTGCTCTAATGCTGCTAATCTCAACTGTCAATTGACTCTGTGATCTTTGTTCATCCAGACTTATAGCTCTGATGTTTGCTGTTTTTCTCCTCCAGACAGCAGCCAGAAACTCTGCTCTCTGATCATCTCCTGCTGTTGGATGTCAGTGATCCAATGATAAAAAAAAAAAAAAAGTACAGTTACATGATCAAAGTTCCAAAACTTGAGGTGAAAGTATGTAAAAATGCTCCTTAGAAGTCAAAAGCCAGGACAGTTCAGTCTGCTCTGAACTGAACGCTGCGTTTGCAAACTTCCCTCTCCTACCTCCTCGTGAAGGTGTCAAACATCTGTCCGCTCTGTAGTCTTTGTTGCCAAGGTTGTTCAACACGTTCTGCTCCCAGGTCTTCAAATGCCGACGCTTTGTCACGCTCCCCCTGGAGTCTCACGCAGATGCACGAGGCACCCTTTGGTGTCTGTATGAGACGCACTGGGCTTTTTAACTATATCCAATGGAGACGCTCAGAGCTGGTGTGATCTGGTTAGGTTCACAGACAAAAAAAAAACCCCACTTGATTAAGGTTAGGTAAAGATCGTGGTCACTGGAAATGTTGTCATGGCAACGGCTAACATGATGACAAAAAAGTCCTGAGTCACGGTTGGAAATATGGCACTTGCAGTCTGCTGCAATGTCTACTATCTAGCCATCCACCCAGTTATTTAGGACTTTGGTGTGTATCATATAGACGTCAAAGGGCACTATGTGTGTCGGTATCGGACGCCAAGGGGCGTGACAGAGCATTGATATTTGACGCCCTTGGAAATGAGAATGGGTTCAGTTGTTGCTAAGGTGTTTCCATGTGTTGTTCACTGTCATTTTCGGGATCCGATTTGGGCTTCAATATGTACAGATGGATTTGAGAAGGTTCCATTTCAAGTAAAGAAGGATAAAAAGATGGAGGCGGAGGAAGCTACAGAAAGCTCAGAACAATGTTGGTTGATCAGGAGGGGGACCTTAAAGACAAAGGCTGGACTGAGGGGCTGCATAAACAGCCAGAATAAGATAAATAAGGAGATTTTTTGAGCTGTAAATCATGCAAAGATATTCCAGTGGAGCCCCAGAATGTAGATATATAGACCTGTGTCCTGTTTTCATATTTAATTCCACTTTCACATTAACACCTGGGAGCTGCTCACTATAATAATCTTATTTGTTGAGGGTTAAATGTCTTAACTCTGCACTTCCCCCAACATGATTTACCTGCTTCCCTGGAGTTGAACCTTTCAGTCACCAGCTTGATTCACTAACCTGTAGGTCAACGTTGTTTAAAAAGTGAAGCTGCTGATAAAATGCGACCGTTTATGTGCCCCAAAAATAGCAACAGAAACGCCTTCTCATCAGGGTAGAAGACTGACCAAAGTATCAGTTAAAGCAACAGTGCAGACAGTTTCTATGTCTACGAGCTGTAAGTGACTTTTCCATCATACAGAGGCCTAAAGAGGAAAAAAGATTCTTTGTGTGGAAGCTGATCAAAATGTGTAAGAATCACGGCTTCCTAAAAGGCATCTAGAGTATCTAAACTGTAGGAAAAAGAGGGGGGGGGAGATTTGGTCATCTTATCATCTTGCATTTAGGGGCATCGGGATGAGGGAGTGAAGGAAAGGAAGGAGAGAAAGATAAGGAAGGATGAAAGATATCCACAAGGACACAGAGACGAAGCCCCCGGGGCCCGAGCTCCAGCTCCTGCTTCACTGCTTCCCATGCGTGACACAAACACACAGACACACACACAGACACTAACTAACACACACTTTACTGTATTTAGTGGTTGGTGATCTGAGTTTTGCTGACTGCGTCTGAGCCCGTCAGCTACTGTATCGGCCACTTGAACTTATTTTTTCACGCTTTAAAATTCAGCCCAACTATCTGCCTGCACTGTTTTCACTCTTTTTTTTTTCTCGCTATCTATGTATTTGAAAACAAAAACCCTAAAAATATTCACCAATTAGCTGCTGCTGTCACTTTATTACCAATATATATTGTGATATAAGAGATTCACAGGAAAATCAGCTGAGACATTCTCAGTGGATGGTTATATTTGATGCACAGGCAAAGTAAGATATGGTCACAAATTAAGTCTTCTCGGTTGTTTGACTTTGTGGGAAAAGGATTTTTTAAACACTTGCACACTGATAAGATGTATTGGATAACAAAATGAGCCTGAACACTTAAAATAAATTTGTTTTGCTCACTTGAAGCCTGTGTGGATTCTCCTTGGGGTAAAGGAAAAGATAACCCAATGTCACCTTAAGTTCCCCCTTTGCGAGCATCTATTTATTTAATATCTTTCGACAAGTGTTTACAAGTGTTTAATGATTATATCACATGAAAAAAAAGATTATATTACATGAAAAGTCCTTTCAAAAACCTGTGAAAACCATCAGTAATAATTTGCAGTGATACCAGAGAGGCTCTTATACTGTATTTGTTGTCAGTAAACATTTTGGCATCATTTCAAAAGACTTAATGTGGCATGTTCTTAGTAGGCGTCCACTTTTCATAAGTCAATATTTCATAAATGTAGAAGTGCTGCTCATTGAAACCGTAACAGTTTTGTAAGCAAAGGTCTTAAAACGGCTCATAAATCCTTTAGTAACCTGTAATGGGCTCCACTTTGATTCTAGCAATCATTTCGTAAGAGAAGGTGATACATTTACGACTGCTGATATCTAATTTATGGAATGAAGTCTTCAGAAATGAGCCGAGCCATTTCAGCTGTTAATTCTGTCTACAAAAAAAACACTTTGAGAGAGCAACCGAGGTCTTCTGAAAAAAAAAAAAAAAAAAAAAAAAACACCGAAAATTGCTTCATTAGTATTCTTTGCTCTTCTTTCAGGGGGCAATTATTCATCATTAGCGGCTTTTTTGTAGTTTATCAAAGGCAAAATATAATAACAGCCAAATTATCTTCAATTCAAAGTGCCATCTGTTTTTTTGTGATGGAGGCTTCTAAACTCCTTCAGCTCTCTGGTTGTTGTTAATCCGCAGGGAATCGTGGAGAGAGGTAAGGGAGGGTTTCTTACAGATTTGAAGGAGCTTGACTTTCTGCAGGAGGAGCGTCGTCCAAGATACCCTATCCTTCATTTCCTCACTCGTTCTCTCCCCCCCCAAGCTTGTCTCATCCTGTCAGTTTGTGTCTCTCTTTCGACTGAACTTCTTCCGGTCTACCTCTCTTTGACCCTGTTTCTTCCTCCTTGTTCAGTCAGACCTGTCTGCCTCCTTCTCTCTCTATCAGTACCTCCATAACATCTTACTCTCATGTTCTCTTTCTTTACATGACTGCTAATACAAAACTTCTACTCCATAGGAAACATTTTTATTTGTTAGTTTGTTTGTTAAGAAATGAGAGTGTTTAATCACTAGAAGAGTATCCCATACTTACTGAAACATTTAATTTACTGATGAATTTATTGACTTTAAAACAATACCCAGTGCTGCTCACTCTTTTCCAAACACTTTTGTAGCTAAATACATGTTACCCTTGAGTTTTAATTAAGAAAGCCATCTTTTATCTACAGTTGAATGTGATTTTTCTTGAGGAAAACTAAAACTAATTTGTTATGACTAATAGAAAATCTTAACCCGAAGGCCCGGTCACACCATCATTTCAGACTTACATCAGTTATCTAAATGGATTTGCTTGCAGAGGCGAAGTAATTCTGAGCACTGCGCTTTCACACGGAGTTCACTTTTAGTGACCTTTAATACACAGATTTGGACAGCTGAGAATTTGTAAGAAATTTAGGACCCGGGGAGTCAAAGATGGAGGAGAAATATCAGCTGTGTCACAAAATCCAGCTGCATTTAACCTCTCTGTATCCATCCATGTATGCCACAAATTGATGGTGGCCACTGCATGACCTGCAGGTAGCCACCATCGCGAAGTACCACCTATTTCGTGAGGACAGATGGAGTTTGTTATGACACTTCCAGCAGTATTCAGATGTAAATCAGCCCTCCATTAAAACAGTGCGAGGGGCTGCAGTGGTGGGCATGTTGTTAAAGGCACCGGTGAGACAGTGAAATACAATCCAGGGAGTGGAGTTGGAGCTATAGATTAATGTGTTTGAAGGTTTATCAGAAGCCAAACACCACACAGCCGTTTGTAATACCCACAGACAGGGTTTTACAATGCAAAGTTATCACGGCAACTGTTTTATCTTCGGTCGTGACCGTGGCGAGGTAAACAGTCAAATATGGCTTTCACACCAGCCCCATTCAAATAAATGAGAGGGGCTGTGTTTTTTTCATGCAGAGCTGATGCCAGTCTGAATCCCCCCCTCTTTTGGTGTGAAGAAGCATATACAAAAAACTAAATGCATGGAGACCCAAGTGACTTAGAAATATAATGTGCGCTTGGACATGTTGTTTTATGAAAGTTACACTTTAATTTTCTGAGAATGTCAACTTCATCTGTCTGCACGACATCTAATAAAATGTCAGGAGTGAAGGGAAATTAGAAAGTAAAAAATACTTGTATTGTGATTTCAGCACAAAAACAGATTGAATGTCATTGTAAAAGCAGCTACTCTTGTGTTGTATGAATTTGATAGAGTTGACCTTATAAATATAAATAATCTGTTGAGTAGGAGTAGCTGTGATTAAATAAAACTAAAAAAGAAGAAAGATTTCAGCACATTCCTTCAACTGCTTTAACCTTTTTTGAAAAATAACCTTCTAATACAAGTTCAAAGTATTAGGAAACGCTCACTCTTAAATTCCATATCAGGATAATAAGCCTGAGTTTTCTCTAACAGATATTCATTATGTTTTTGAATGATTCCCCTGTGTTTTATCTCTTCAATTTCAAGAGGCTTAGCACTCCCGTAACACCAGTTTATTCTGAGTTTACAGTGCTGCACATGGCATCTATTGAGAGCTCAATGTTAGCTATCACACAGTGCTCAGTGGTGGAGGAAGTATCCAGGTCCTCTACTTAGGTAAAAGTACCACTATAGTAATGTAAAAATACTCCATTATAAGTAAAAGTCCTGCAAAAAATCTACTCAAGTAAAAGTACATAAGTATTATGAGCTTGATGTAGTTAAAGTGTTGCAGTAAAAGTAGTGGTTTGGTCCCTCTGACTGATATATTATTATATATGACATCATTAGATTATTAATACTGAAGCATCAGTGTTAGAGCAGCATGTTACTGTTGTAGCTGCTGGAGGTGGAGCTAGTTTACACTACTTTATATACAGTTAGCTAGTTTAGT
The DNA here is from genome assembly GCA_029490765.1 of Euthynnus affinis. Taxonomy (NCBI): domain Eukaryota; kingdom Metazoa; phylum Chordata; class Actinopteri; order Scombriformes; family Scombridae; genus Euthynnus; species Euthynnus affinis. The sequence goes on along the minus strand of CM055857.1, from coordinate 4,892,757 downwards.
CCACTGGTTCCCAACCTAGGGGTCGGGGCCCCTCCAAAGGGTCAGCAGATAAATCTGAGTGGTCGTGAGATGATTAATGGGAGAGGAAAGAAGAAAAAACAAAGTTCTGATACACAAATCTGTTTTAACTCATAGACATGTGAAATGTGACCCCGACGACACACTGCTTTTTGTAAGACGTCAAAAGCCAAAAAGGTTGGAAACCACTGGTTTCATCTCACAATCTTACAGTACAATGTTTCCCTCTGAAATGTAGTGGAGTGGAAGTGTAGAGCAGCATCAAAAGTACCTCAAAAAGTACAGTACTTGAGTAAGGGCCCTACCTACCATGTTTGGTCCAGACTTTTGGACTTTTCAGTTTGATCTGATCTAAAATTACCGATGTGAAACCTCTCTGGTCTGGACCAAACAGTTGAACCTTGCTTTGACAAAAAGAGGTGGTCTCTGTCTGGATCGAAGTGAACCACAAAACATTTTTTGGATGGTTCAGACTCTTGGACTAATTACAGGATGTTCCAGTAGCTGTAGTAGCACACAGGAAGAGGAGGAGACCGAGTTTCCAGTGGTTTTCCAACGGTGTTACAAAACTGGAAAAAACACACCTACACACGAATGCTGATACTTTCCAAGTATTTTCAGAGAGAATGGGAGAGCAAAGCCACTTGAAGATAAAGTAATGCCATAACAATAATAATGTAGTGGCAAAAATGAATCTGCTCATTCATTGTTCTCCATTAATTCAAATGAAATTAAAAGGCTCCCCATCGAAATGGAGACCTGCTGACATCAGACGCAGCGTGTCTACAAACCAATCAATGTCAAGTATAGGGAGATGCAGCCCATGTAGGCGATGACGACAGGATGCAGGTATGTCATGTGAAGTTCTTTAGTGTGCTGCGTAATTGCAATGCGAAACTAACTAGATCAAATGTATACAATATAACAGAAGCATTGACCTTGATTCGGACCTAAGTTTAGACTTTCAGCTGTGAAAAGGCCCCTAAATGCATTTGTGGATGCATTGTGAATAGATGTTTACAGTATTTCTTCTCCTCTTCTAGCCTTTGAGTACAGTTTGGTCCAATACCTATTGCTCCATAAATCCCTTTCTGTCAATACCAACAACCATAATGGCCTGTCCTAAACTGCCAGAGTCACTCATACGTGGGGAATTTACATCAAGCCGCTGTGAAACTGCAGGGGGATCTGCAATGGGCCCATATTTCCTCTTCATCACAGTTAATTGGAGATGGGCCGACAGCAGTAAGAGCTTCAGTGGTACAATAGATCAACAGTGGGCCATCTGCTTGTCATATCTGATTGGGGACATAAATGTAGCTCTGTCTTTTAAAGTCACCAATGACCGAGAACGTTCCCATAGGAAGGGTCCAGGAGTTTGACCTGAGGCGAGGAAGGACAAGAAGAGAGACGCTGCCAGACAAGGACTCTGAAAATTCTTTTTTTTTTTTTTAATCCTTGTTGAGTTGATTGATCTGGCCTGGCTCTCTGGAAAGCTGCAGATTGTCCTCACTTCACACATACATAAAAACACAGTGACTAAACACTTGATATAATTAAAGGGGCTTGATTTTGCCAAATTTCTACAGCAGGGACAATTAGGTTTATTACTGTGATAGCCATGGGCAGCTCAAAACGTTAACAACCCAGGATCAAAACCACAATTACCTTATCTAAAACGGCAGTCACCCAGCTGGCAAATCATATCTGTAGGCGATGAAAGGCATGAGAGACCACAGTAGAAAATGGCCTTGAGATTAAGTGTGGTGGTGTTAAAAAACTGTGCAGGCAGTGCAAGTAGTTGTTGGTTGTATTGGCAGTGCTGGCAGTAAGGGACTGACAAGGTGAGGCTGTTAAGAAATAACGAGCTATGAGGGTCGACTATGTATCAACCTTATGATATACTAATATCATGAATTCTCTTCATAGCTTAATTGGCGAGTAACAATTCAGTCAGGTCACAAGTCACCATGAAGGTTCAATACATACTTGTTCATATTGATGTAATGTTTCAGTTGGGGAAAGTTTTAGATAATGTTGGCAAAAGGTCAATAAAAGGTTAAACTGAGAGTTTCTTTTTCCATTCCCCCTTTGGCATAAAACCTACAAAAATGTATTTTTAGTTTTTACTAATAGTTAGATTTTTGGTGGGAAATGCAAATAGTCTCTTACAGGAGACAAAACAAGCCAACAACTGTTTTACAAGCAGATCCTTGAAACAATAACACTGAAGTGAAGAAGAATAAAAAGCTTTGATCAGATTGTCCTTGTGAATATGGAAAATAAATGGCTGCAATTTGTTTGACTAACATTCTTCAAATGGCTGCAACACTCAATTTCCAAAGTGAATGTTGTTGATGTTTTTTTTGTGTGTTTGTTTTTGTGGTGGCATGACTGGAAAAACAAAATTGATGAAAATGCACAAACCAAGACAAGTAAATGTGTTTTAGGCTCTGCAAACTCAGACAAAGACTTATCGACTGTAATATTTCAAGAATGCCCAACGAGCAGGGCTGAACAGATGTTTTTTGCAGACCCCCTTAGATTTTAAAATATTACAGATAATTGGATTCTTTGCAGCTTTTTGGACTTCTGATGAAGGTTGATTACCTGCTAAATTAGCCAGTAGTGTCATATATAAGTCCTTGCATCCCAGGGGTTGATTTATACTCGCCACGGATGCAGCGAGCTGCATGGTAGGATAGAAAACATTTTATTTCTAAAGCCATATTGCACTCGAACCACTTGAACAGCTTAACAGTCACAGTCATATTTTACAGGCTGGCAGTTATTTCTCTGCCTCCCAGCAGGATTATTTTTGATTCAAACAGAAACACCTTGTTAATTTGTCTGGATAGTGAACCGTCTTTATTTACCGTGATGACACGCTCCACTGCATCCCGGCAGGGGCGAACGGCTTCATGGGGGGAAACGGATCAGAGGCCCACAATGCCCTTAACAGATCTACTAACATGACAGATGAGATTTATGGAGTAGTTTTGCTGCGATTCCTCAAGCATCTGGATTTCAAACTGCTGAAGGGGCTTTGAGTTGATGGTGGCGGTGGGGGACGTAGCAAATCGATTCAACTTTCACTTCGCTGTTCATCTTGTGAGAGATTGCAGATAAGGAGGAGTTTGTTTTTTGCACGAACACTTGACCTGGCTTGACCTGTACTTCCTCTCAATACCATATGGCATATTTTTGCTCGCAGCCTCTCTTGGTAGGTAGAGATAAAAATTGTTCCGTCTCGACTGATTGATAGATGAGGTATGAGGTCATTTCCTGTCTCTTTGAGCTGCCATAACAGGGGTAAGTAACCAGCATGGCTAACTGATAAGAGCGTCAGCAGACCTGTCATCACACAATAAAGGAACGAGTCAATCTAAATCAGAGCTGCCGGCCAACAGTGGCAGAACCTGAGATAGTGGCTCCCCAATAATCTTAAAAAACTAAGAGGACCTGGCATGACTTTGGCAGTGTATTGTGTGCGTGTGTGTGTGTGTGTGTGTGACCAGGTTTTTTGCTGCTATGCTGCAAGATGAAAGCATTCAACCAAGAGACTACATGAAGAATGTTTTATATTGCATTGGAATAAAATGAAGGCAGATGTGAAAGTGTTTTGATACCGAAATATTAGAACACTAAGAGGAATGTGGTCTGGTTACATATGGTGGAAAATAACAGTGAGGACCTGCCAAATGTTGGTCAACTTTAGCTGTGTCTGGTGAGTTAATGGACTGACTGATGGCAAAACTGAACTGATGCTATGTTTGGTGTACTAGAAACCTCAGAGCCTCTTTAACAACTCAATTGCTTATTACATGTATCAAAAGTCCACCATAAAAAAATACTAATTTCTTCAGTTTGAAGTCACAGAGCTGTAAAACATAATTAAATACAGTTAATTTCAAACGCTCTATGTCTGTGATTGGTCCATTTGACTCCAAATAGAAGTGAAGTCAGCGAATGTGATAATCATTTTTTTTTGTGTGTGTGTCTGTTAATGACTTTGGCATTTGCAGTCATCTGAAGCATCAGTGTGAACATCAGGCTTCATTGTCAGTCCGCCAGAATCAAAAAGAGAGAGAAACCAATTTGTAAAGACACAGAATCAGGAAGTAGACCATGATGCAATGCAGCTGGAAGACAGGTCAGGGGGGTTTAGTTTACAAGATATTTTGCTGTTTTGACTGGAGAAAAAAAATCAAAAGTGTTATTATAGCTGTGCTGCTGCTCTCTCCACCTACACACATTTAATGTAACAAATTCAGACTCCTCTGGGGCTTCTCTGCAAGCTTTCTATGCATGTGTGAAGTCAGTAACTGAAATAAATGAGATAGGTTGGTGCATCCAGGAGTTCAGGAGTGATGACTACTGAACCTGCTTCCCTTCAGATATTACAGACTGGTGTGCAACACACTGATGTAAAGGATTTTTTTTTTTTTCAGTCGTACTGAATGTGACAGGTAGAAGACGGGAGCTTTGAATCCCAGACTGCAAAGGGGAAAATATGCTGAGGGGAGTGAAAAAGTGAGCATCTGTGCTTGTGCAAAGTCCCAAAACCCGTATATGCTAAATGACCAAACTTAATATGATTTAATCAACATTTCTTTGCGAAGAGAGGAGTAAGATAAAACTCAATAGAGAACACATTTTATTGTGCGCTGCTGACCTAAATTTCCTTCTGCGGTACAAACACCATGCATGCTTATTGAATGTTCTTGGGATAAATAAGTGTGACTCTTAAAACTTCATGTTTTGATGACCCTGTGGAATCAAAGCCAGAGCCAGCAGATGAGATAATCCCACTAAGGCTCAGATCTCAAGAAGATAAACCACCACGTCATCCCCGGTTTTTGCCCAAGGCGCTCTTTCATTTGTGTTTACACGATCCGAGGTGAGAACAACAAGCCGGGCCGCTCTCACCTCGGAAAATGAGATGAAAGTGATTAGACCTTGAAGAATACATTGCAAGAATTACCTCGCTGCTTATTCGCCCGCCGTTTAGTGGGCAAGCGCTTCCAATTATCCAGAACATGCCCCACCGGTTAAACTGTGCAATTATCAGCTAGATGGAGTCATCACCTCTGCAAGGCTCGGAGGGTGCGGTCCTCGCCTTCCCATGCCTTTCCTGATTTATTAACCTCTCAGAAACAGTCGGAGCAAACAGTGGAAGTCAACTTTCATGAATCACTGTTGCTAGAAGCCTCGGAAGAGAAAGAGTATTACCACCATTACAATGCAATACAATTTAAAAGTAATTTATTCCAAGTGGCAGAACAAAAACATAACATGACATCACTTAACATACACAGAAGACAATGAATGCAGGGAAGCGAGCCAAGAGACCGCAGTAATAAACACTACGCCGTGATAACACTCACAAAGATCAGCGCAATGCGGAAGACACACAAGTGGATTCGAGACAGAACCAACAAACAGATTGTGTGTTCCTGGATTTATCTGTTTGTGCAGTTTAACAATCAGTGACTGCTGACAACTGGAAACTCAAAGACTCAAATTGTGCTGATGAGACGGGAAAGAGCTTGTAGACTCCACAGTTACTATTCCTTCACATGACATTGGATTTGATACGTAACTATTCTCCCACAAGGCCCCCGAAGTGAACGCAGAAAACATTATTTCAATAAATATAAATGCACACCACCCGGCTAAATGTCTTTGGCTACTATAGACCCCAAGTGTCACCAAGCAACCAACAAAAACTCCTTAAAACATAAAGGATTATTTTCATTTATTTGTGAAGATATGGAGTATTTTTTATTAATCATGCACTCTTTATAATGTAAAAAAAAAAGTCTTGCTTGAGTCCAGGGTGACACCTTATAAATGTAACTTGTGTTCTGTCTGTGTTTGTATGAATTTTATCTAATCCTGTGTGCCTTACTGACTTTAGATGCTGTGTATGTTACAGAAGTATCTGAGGGCCTGCGGGTCACTTGTAGGGTCTTTTAGGGATAAACGATGAGCCCAAGGTTTAAAGGTGAAGGTATAGGTCAATCACCTGACCGGGGACCCCGAGGAATGACAGCACAAGGAGAGCCTATGTTATTCATGTTATAAGATCCAGATGTGTAACCCTATATAAGCTATGCACCGACAGTGGTACGGTGCCCAGAATGGACCCGATGATCATCGTATAATAAAAGTCTTCATCATCTCTTCCTTTGCAAGATACGCCATCACACATCAGTCCCTCCAGTCTGAACAACAGTTCAAGACACAAAGATTACCTCAAATTACAGAGTTAAATGGAAAACCTCACATTTGAGATGCTGCAACCAGAGAAATCATCAATCAGTCAAAGTTCGGCTTTAAAGTTAATTCTTAACCAACAAACTGACAACCTCAGCTCAAGGTTCACTCAGACGCTGCTCTGGAGCTGTCCATCACATCACTGATCTTATTCTTCTTCTTCTTCTTTCACTGTCAAACAATTCTGAATCCAATCATGTACTAATTGTGTGTGTGGGATTAATTTACTTTAAAAATGGAACCACATCCTCAGACGGTGCTCAGGTGACCTTGAAGCTCTCTGCGCTGCACAGAAATCACACTCTTTGACATGTTTGAAATAAACAACAGACTTGTTTAAACAGATATATGTTCACACACTTGAACCACACACACATAATTTCTCCCTAAGCACATTTTTGCACATACTCTTAGGAGATATGAAGTGGGCGGATGGATGTCACCTCCATCTAGCAAATTTTCACCGTCAGTATCCCTCACAGCAGATGCTGCAGATGTCAAAGGTTCATACATATTCTTGTCTCTGTGCGGTAAAGCAGAAAGTTGGCTTGCAACCAGGTCACGCTTTAACGCATAATTACACGTCTTCCAGCCTCTTGGTATGTAAATGCATAGAGAATGGCAGCGTGTGAAAGTGTCCGACGTGGTTTTGAGGTCATTTAATAGAGTCTGAGTGAAATAATGTGTATTTATTTGACCCAAGAGTGGAAATATATGTGGTCTGGTGTTAAATTTTTATCTTTCAGACATTAATAAGAGGCCAGTAACACATATAGAAATGGCAAAACAGCAGCTGGAGGTGTAGCTTTGTTATATTTCTATGTTCATGACCATCGCCCTTCTGTCAGTGACTTGACTTAATATTTAAATCCAAAAACGTACAGTGGGTAAAAATAAGTAAAATAATAATAATCTTCTCACGTACAAGGGCATACATCACTCAGACATATGATGTACAATCCTCCACTTTTAGTGTTAGATCAGTTATGCAAGTCGAAAACATGACTAATGAGTCACAGATCATCTCCACAGGGGGGGAGGGGGGTTTCAGTCACACATCCAGCCACACAGACAGCACACTGAAACGTTTCATATAACGTCACCGTGAAAATCCGCTAGGGGTTTGAATCCCACACATCCACACTCGGTATACACTCCATGAATGCCTTCAATCTGTTTACCGTCTCTCGAGGCCCACACACGGTCGAGAAATACCACCAGCTTCAAGCTACGAGCAGGAAAATCATTAATGTGGTCTAAGACTGGTAGGAAAGCTCAAATTCAAGTAATTGTGGATGCTGGAAAAATAATAATAATAATAATTTTTGTTATGGTTCCATGACATGAAAAAAAAAAAAAAGTGAAAGCACATTTCTATCCTCAGATCTTAAGAAGGTGACGTGAAATGTAACGAGACTGTTTTAATTGGATTTCACTTGCTGCCAAAAACAGAGCTGCCAGATGCATTTTTTTTACTGGTTTCAGTCCTGGGTGTTGTGTTTGAGTTTCCTCTTCTCTCTCTCTCTCACTGATTGTTTTCTCGCTGTGTAATTGTGTCTCCAAAAGACACCTTGTGGAAATATTTCCTCGTATCAAAACACAAGAAACAAGAACAGTTTTAGAGTAGACTCCTCAATGGCTGGGGATCGGTGTCAAGGATGATGTCTTAAATATGTAACTCCTCCTGATTAGTCATATCCAAAACACTGATAAGCTCTTTGGCAGTAGGTGCTGGCCATTTACATCCCTGATATATAATCTTTCACCCTGTGTGTCTAGCTGTCTGGTAATAATGCATTATTTAAGCATTGTGCAACTGTGTCGTGGTTCTTTTTCTACTTCTTTTCTTTTCTACTGATGGTGGACTGGTTAAAATGTTCAAAAGAGTAAGCTAACTTGAGCAAAGCCAATAAAAATACGACACTAGCGTAAATTGCACATTGCATTGTTTGTAACTGGGTAAATTATCAATCAGTGTCTCCTAGTAGCAAAAGCTTTCCCTTATAATTCTCTCTCTCTGTTTTATTTGCTAAATTGTGGCAGAGGACTGTTGCCAAGACTGATACATATTGCACTGTTAAAGTAGCATCAATATTGATAGGATGATCGACGACGCTCGTCTCCTCAAAGCGCCTCCCAGGATTAGAGCTTCGGCATTGCTGGATTGTTGACAAGCGTTTGTAATATTCTGTTGTAAACATCCAGTTGACTGATGAAAAACAGGATGAATGCATGTTTGCACAAAGAGCATATTATACACTGGTGTACTGATGTGATATTTAAATGCGGGAAACACAAAGCAAAGAGACAGACAGGTAGACAGACAGACGTTCCTTGATGATGAAATCAAAAGCGGAGAGAGAGAGAGTGTCGAGGTGAGGATTTATGTTTGTGTTGTGTATAAAAAGGGATGCAGCAGAGAAAATCAAACATTAGTGGCTGTCATGTGACCTGTCTGTCTGTCAGTTTGCCAGCGCTGAATGTGAAGGGACGCTACACACACACACACACACATGCAAACACACACACACAGACTGGTCAAAGAATGTTTTTGTCACGGTGGTCGAGTCTTGAAACAGCAGCGAGAGCGACATTTGACACTAAAGAGCAACGTGCACTAGCAGCATGTGATGTGTGTCAAAACATGAACACACAGCTGGAATATCAAACCCTCTACTGTACATTTACCGCCAGATTGACAACCTACTGCTAACCTTTTCCTCTCTGCTCTCCACTAGCGTTCACCATCACTTTTCTGCCGCTCGCTCTCCCACTCAATCACTCGCTCAGTACACGCTGCCTTATTCCTTAAAAAGGAGCTACACTACCAAGAGTTCCCCGGGCAATGACACAGAGGTTTACTTACTTTATTATAGGGGGAAACACTGGAACAGAATTGTTGCAGGCCCGATTAAAGAAAAGGTGACAATGACCAAACCTTTCTTTCATCTTCAGCTGACTTTGTGTGATGAAAAATATGGGGAAGAAAATAAAGAAAATAAGAGAATTATGGCCATAAATGGTGTACGTTGCATAACAAATAAAAAGTCCAAGTGTGCATTTGAGCAATAAAAAGCCTTCATCCTACTGACCACACTGGCTTGTAAAGGCTTTTTTTTATTTATCGAATCAACACAAGTGGCTGGACTGTGGATGTTTTATGCCACATAAAGTGCGGCATAAAACGCCACTGATGATTATAATTTTATTTTTTTTTCTTTCGCCCAGTAATTTTCCTTAAAAAGCTTTTGTGGTAATGGAACACCTGAAGTGCTCTCCGCAGTTTGCCTGGTGCGCTTATTGTATGTGATTATGATTATTTGTCTTCATGATTGCATCTTCTTTCAACCTCTCAAGTATTTTCAGCCACAGCGGGCTGTCTAATTGAAACCAAATACGTCAGCGCCTGGAGAGACTTCTCAGTTCTCCCCGTGTTCCTCTGAACCCGTCGTAAGACACACAATGACTGACAGATTTCATTGTGTGGGAGACGGCAAATATTTCAGTTCTATCCCCGACTATAGCACTTCAACACTGTGGAAAAATATGCTGCAAAACACTTAGAAACACAAGGCTCTGGGTTGCTGTTTCACACTGAATAATGATTTTGTTTTTTTTTTGAGGGTGCATATACGCTGGAAAACACTTCACTTTCTGACAGCAAGCAGTGGAGGATATACGCTTATAGAACACTCTCGCTGAAGGAGACGGCGATGGTAATGGCCGAAGAGCCTCCGGAGGGCAGCGTGATGTCATTTATTTGTTGTAGACATTTTGCAGAGGACTATTCGAGGGGTGGGGGGGGGGGGGGGGAGTGATGGTGATTTCTAAGTTACCAACTTGCTAATTGTTAATGCTAATCAAGCAGCGGCGTAGGCGTGAGCCCATCAGGTGAACAGCTGGTGTAAATTTGTTCAGAATGTTTTCATCTGTCACTTGTTCTTCTTAAGAAAATGGAAGATATAATTATCCTAACAAATGGAGATACGGTTGTGTGTTTTATGTACCTGGGTGGCTTGATCAGTTACTTATTATATACGTCTTACATCAACAATGCATTCTGGTGTCCTTTCTTTTGTCCTTCTCACAAAATAACTGATGACAAAAAAAAGATGGTAGCTGCTACATTAGCCGTGTTGATTAGTTCCACTACATGCTCACCTGTTGTAGCTTTACAGGACTCCAGGTGGCGCTGCGTCTCTGACTATCTCATAGTGAATTTAAAGGACTCTTTACCCTGCACATGTGCTGGGAGTCGATTGAACTAGCTAACAATAGATTGACTGATGTCTTTTGAATAAAAACAGCAGATCAGTTAGTGAGCGGACATTTCTGCTCCTGCTGAAAATGATCATTAAATTTGGATGTGATCTCCTTATTTAAGGCATCTTGTCCTGACAGTCTATAGCTGTGTGTGATAAACTGTATTTTATGCGTAACAGTGACGGTCTTGCAGCTGGTTCAGGTCTCTTGCTACTCTTGCTCAACTGTCTTAAAAATAGGCGTTATGTTTCAAACAAAAATTAATTAAACCTGAGCTTGAAAAAAAAATGGAGATTGGATTTTTTGGCCGTATCTCCCAGCTTTACCGTCCTACACATTAAACTTTCAGATCCACTTTCATCAATGAGACCACTGTCAAAATTAGCTTTTTAGTCTTTGTTGTGTTTTTATCTTCTTTTTTTTTTTAAATGTATTTATTTCTTCAGGAACTCTTTATGAACGCCTGTTGGATTGTCAGATGAACTCACTCACTCACTCATTCTTCCGTAACCTTTATCGACTGTAGGGTTTGATTCACTCTTCACTCTTATTAGCCAAATAAATCTGTCAAACTGTTATGCACAGACATTACACCCTCAACGCTGAGTCAGCTCGCCTTACCCTTTCCGACTGGAAGCCCTTTTCTCATACGTCAGTCAGGTTCAAGTATCTCTTTAATATGGTAATTAGAAGTGATGATCTGCTCTCCTTAAATCTTGAGATCTTTCCTCAAAAACCTTTAAATTTAAACTTAATCTACAGTAATCCAGCTCCATGAATGTTCATGACTGTGCTTTATGTAGCTTTATGAGACTGCAGTAGTATGTTTCAGGTGTAAATGTGGGTGGTGCCTTATTTGAAAAAAAACATGGTTTCTGTTTTGTGAAGCTCCAAAATCACGTTTAACGCAGAAACACATCAAACAACGGAAGAAAAATGACAATATCTTGAGATATTTCATGCAAGTTTTGTGTCGTCATATAGAAAGAAACCGCTTCAAACAGTTTTATATCCTATTTAATTTCCACTTATTTAAAGTCACCTTATCTGATATGATTCATCTTTAATCTGGACACCGTGACACAACAGAAAGAGCAACGAGAGGAGATCGAAAACCACGGGAGGCCAGACCTGGAGGACAAAATCTTCACCGTCTTATACTCTGTCAGTACACCTCAGCAGGAAGTCTGAGAACAAAATAAACCTTTGTCCTCTTCCAAACACATCCTCCTCCTTCTCCTCTTCCTCCTCGTTGCACGCAAGGAGGGTTCTAGCGAGGTGTTCGAGCGCCGGGGACGTTATGTGTGGTTCCTCAGTGTACCGCGGAATAAGGTTGACAAGCTGTCAGCTGAATATAATTAGAGCCATAGATTCCTTGTTGTGATGTAGAGACTCTCACAGCACTGCTTTGTACACAAAGTGGGTCAAGAAAAAAGTAGCTTTAAAACTTTCAAAGCAAAGACTTATTTCAATGCATCTGTTGAAAACCAATTGTCTTCAGGAGTGTAAGTAGTGTAGTACGGTGTTAACCGCGAACTTCCTCCACTGATTTAACCTTGAAATAATGTTCTAAGCATCCTTTCTATATTGTTTCCTGATGTTCATCAAGTTTGGTGGTTTGCTTTGCTGCTGGGTACCTCAGTCTCCAGAGAGCAGATTTGTCTTCATGCACGCAGTAACACACACACACACATATACACTGACTGTACACACATACCGTTCTCCTTTTGCGGTTGATATGACAACTGTTTCCACGGAGACAGAGCAACCGGTCCGTGTGGGAGCCACCTGTTGGCTTGTCTCTTGTGCGCTGTGGATGTATGTGTGTGTGTGTGTGTGTTTGTGCATGAAAATATGCACAAGACATATGCAACGACAGGCGCACAGATACACGGGAGCTCAAACACAGAGACAACAACAATTCAACATCTGTCAGTTCAGATACTAAATGATCTGTCTTTACATTTAAAAAAGTGATGTTCTAACTTGCAGGTGCATCATCAGCAACACTGTAAAACACCTGCTTACTGTTACTGCTTAATGTTGAGAGTGGATTATTACAATAGGAAAGTAATGCACTCAAGAAAAAAAAAATGGAAATCTAATCTACTACCTGTCAAAATGTTTCAAATGTGTCAAGGATTGTTTGCCTAAATGTTTGCTTTCTGGGCTTTTTAAAAAAAAAAAAAAAAAAGTGCATGTATTTTAACTTATTGTCACCTCAAAATCTACTGGACCTTCCAAAAGTCTGCATTTCCACACTGTAAATGTTTACAATGTAGTGTAGCTTCTGTTAATAAGGAAAAAGATCCAATCAAATAATCAGAATCTCATGATTTCAGTGCCAACTTCACGGTTTTATCCCGACTTATTTAAGTCAGTCAAGATGTCCAGAAAATAATGGAACAGAGGCATAAGCTTATAAAAAAAAACAAAAGCAAAAGCAAAAACAAAAACTAGAGTACATGTAAACACAATTCACGAAGAAGAAGAAGAATTTCAAGCCAGAAATTTGGAGAGTCCTGTTCCAGTTTGAAGGATATGATACAAACATCTAACAAACAGTCATTTGGAGCTGCAAACATTCAGTCAGCAGCCAGAAAATGAATCTTCATCTATTTTGATAATCAAATAATTGTTGTTTTTTTTTTTTGTAAAATGCTAAAAATTTGCTGGTTGCAGCTTTTTGATTGTGAGGATTTGAAGCTTTTCTGTGTTAAACATGATAGTAAACTGAATATCTTTAGATTCTGAACCAACAAAATGAATGACCTTCTATAACTATCCCTGCAAACTACAGTCATATGTATGCACACACACACACACACTGCATTTCCCTGTCAGCCTCCGTCATTGAAAGGTGTGTTACATCTCGTGCAGCCACTTTGTCTCCTTTTTCTGAATAGAATTAAAAGCTCGGTGTGTCGCCTCCACTCGCTCTAAATCTCATTGTCTCCGCAGAGAGAGAGGAAGGATTTATTTCAGCGAGGTGGTAATCTGCCAGTCAAGGAGAAATAGAAGTTGTTTTTTTTTCAGCACTCGACTCTGCAAGACATCAAAGAACTAATGGAGAGTGCAGGTTGTGGTTTTTTTTTCTTTTGCTTTGTTTTTGGTTTTTTTATTTTTTTTATATATATATATAAGTTTTGGGATGGATGTAGTTGGATTTTGTGATTTCCTTGGAGAGGACAAAAGAGATTGATCTCCCAGCACACTTTGGAGTGCTGCCATTTCATCTCAGGCTGACCCGAGTGCTGCCGCAGTGAGATTGGCAATGATTTGGACTGTACTCCACCCTGCAGAAACACACACACACACACACATAGACACACACTTATATACTCTCTCTCACACACACACACAATGATTTCCACGTTGAGAGTTTCTCCTTTTTACGTTTTTTATTCGTTTTCCATCACCTTTCACTCCAGATTTTTGCTTTTATAAGCCACACCAACCCTTAAAAAAAAGCAGAAATAAGTTCAGATTAGTCACATTAATCTTCGCAGATATTGTAAGTCAGCGTTGAAACAGGAGCTGAGAGAGAAAACAGGGTATGCGGACATTATTATTCTCCGTTTTTTTTTTCTTCATGTCGATCTGCTTTCATTTTCTCTCTTCCTCCCTTTTGTTCAGTCTCTCTTCCCCTTTAGTTTCCATCATTCATAATTTATTGCCCTTTCTGATCCACCTCATTGTATAATTCAAACTATCAGACGACCAAAATAAATTACATGAATACAAAGAAGAGGGCCGAATAATGACAGTAGCGGGATGAAAGAAGACATGTAAATACAGTATATACCTGACAAATGATAGCACATATATATAACTCTGAATTCTTCAGAGAGTTCATTTAAAAAAAAAAAAAAAAAAAAAAACTACTCACAATATCATACTTTCACAAAGTTCATCAGAAGAATGATGACAGTGATTCAAAGACCCTGTGTGACTCTTAAAAGAACCTTCATTAATAAATGTTGAATTAATCATTGCCTGTAGCTTTGTAATAAGGACTCATTTATCTTTTATGGACCATTTATTAATAATAAACAGCTTTTTTCAGCTTCTTACTGTAAAGAAGGCCAACATGATGCTTTTGTTTATGTCGTACAGATAATTTCTTAATCTTACATTAATCCATAAATAGACATTGTAAAGGTTTGACTTGGAGATCAGTGTCCTATATTATGACAATGTTGTGTAATACATAACATGTATGATTCAACAAAGAAAACGAAGAACTAAAGACATGAGATTAACTTTTTTTAATGGTATTAAATATTTAGCGACTCTAATTAGTGCAGCTTGTTAGTTATTATTAAAGTTGATCAGTTGTTTTTTTAATGATTTGTAACCGTCTCATCATCACACACTTGTTTCACAGCCACATGTTGGTTGTTGCCTTTAGTGACTGACTCTTTGGTTACCACACAGGTTGGCATAGCAACCAGTAAATCATAGACTTGCATTTACCCCCGTTCTGTAAACTCATTTCACATATTTCTTTAAACAATCTCCACAATGTTACTGATCCTGAGTTACTGAGTTTCAACTTAGTCTTTCAGAAACCACGAACAAAACATGATTTCTCAAAGACTACCAAAATACCCATGATCCTCGGCTTCTGTTGCTATGGAGAACAAGCCGTGGGTTTGTCATAGTTTGTAAATGAACTCAAAAGTGAGGCAGAAATTAAAAGTGAAGTAATTAACGCTGCAGATTGTAAAATTAGTTTTCTAAACATCGTAATCTTCAGCTTCTGCTCACCACATGTGAGCGACTCTTAGGCGTCTGGTGGCTCGGTGACTGGCTTTTTCTCTCTCGATGACTTGCACCTTGGGAGTCGTAATTAACTTCTACCGTGTTTTTTATGTGTAAAAATACATGTTCTCTCTCAGGTCAGGACATTAGAGAGACTGGGCTTGTGAGCAGATGGCTATCAGGTTGAAAATCATCCCTGTGGGTGTTAAAAGTAAAGTTTCTCCAGGGCAGTATTGTTTTCGACGTGCAGAAAGAAGGGTGTAGCTGACAAAGACTGTTTTGTTTTCACATCTTTCCCAGACTCAAATATACCTGAAGGTGCCCCCTTCCCCTGTGGCTGCAACTGTTTAAAGATACACCATTATTAAAAAACCCCAAATCTGCCTCCATAATGTCATAAATAAAGGAACTGCACAAGTCGGCCTGAATTGAAAACATACAGTACTGTAATTAGTTGACAGCATGTTACATTATTGGATTTAACATATGAAATGTCAAAGGAACCATCATGTCATGTTGCTAAACAGACATTGGTTGATTGTTTCTACTGTTACTTATAACCTTGGCCCTTATTCGCAGCGTATCCAGACGACATCCTTTTTAAAATCTTTGTCTCGTTTAAATATTGCTCATCCCGACGTGCTCGGCTTGTCACATTTCATATCACATCCGGGATGAGTATGATTAGAATACGTGTTAAATCAACAGATGCAGACGCCGCACATTGTAATATCTGATATTCGGCTGACAAAATCAGTTATCGATAGAGATATTAACGTGGATGGATGCAATGTTTATCGTGCTGACGGACCAAATTTATGTGAAATCAAAAATTTTCACATCGGGGGCCCTTTCTGTCTGAATCAATCTGCGAGCGGCTGAAAGTTCTGGCGGGTGGAAATTGCTACGGGCCTCTGTGTGTGTAACCGTCGTCGGGTGTTATAGGCTTCCATCTGCCTTAAACGATGCGTCGCAATCTTCGATGTAGCTTTTTTATCCAGACTAAATTAAACTGGCGCTCTTAACTGGGATTGACTTGAGCCGGTATCTGATGATTTTAAATCTTTTTTTGTGATTCTATCAATCTCACCCAGTTGATTATTTCACTCCTCTCGTTCAAATCTTTAAAGCCTTGAGACGTCTTAAACTTAAATCGATTCGATTCTGACTCATGAATTTTCAGCTGTTGGTGTTTTTTTTGTTTTTGTTTTTTTTTGCAATGACCTTTTGTGTTTTCTGTCTTTAATTATGTGTTTTTTTTTATTTATGCTGCTGCCTGTGTCGGCCAGGTCTCCTTGAAAAAAGAGATTTTTAATCTCAGTGGGACTCTCCTGTTTAAATACAGAATAAATCATTTAAAAAAAGAAATAAACAACTGAGCTGTGTCACAGTTCCAAATTACATACTAATTAATAGGAGGTAACAAGTGAAAGCAAAAACCAACTTCAAGCGTGTTAATTGGGTGCTGTGTGCCTCTTTTCTATATAGATTCTCCAAACCTGTGCTGCATGTATGAATGTTGTTACTCCAAAATATATTCCATCGTTTGGTATTTTGCTGATGGTGGTGGAGAGATCTGTCCAACATGCAGCTCTATAATCTCCCAGATGTGTCCAGTTAAAAAAAAAAACAATAAAATACCATTTCTATTGTATTTTCTTCTGTTTAGTTCACTGCTTACTGCCTTCTTTTTAAGTTACTTGAGCCACATAGTCCATATTTGAAGTGGGACCATAGACTGTGTAAAAACAATGTGGCATCACCCGTTGGTTTGTGGACTCTTGTTTTGAAGCCTCTAGTTAGGCATTTTGACAGTCGCCATTTTGTTTTTTTGGAGCCAGAAGGGATGAGAAGTGACCAAATTTGGACAAGAGCGTGTTGCTGTGGAGGCGACTTGTCAATCACGAGGTAGCCACGTCTTAAGCATACCCTGCTTTTTCGTCTTTTATACTTTAAACATCATCATGAGCATCACTTTGATACAAACTGACTTCTCTTTGGAGTAAGTAGAGTCGCCCCCTGTTGGCCATGAGAGAGAATGCAGGTCACTTAGTGAAGTGATATCTTCTTAATGAAACAATTAAAATCTAAATCACCACAGTATGCAAAGTAGGCAAAGTGAAATTATAGTTATTCAGAGCCATACTCTACATCATATAATATTATTTTACATACTTTTCATACACTTTAGTCGCCCATCTGAACACTAATTGTGGTGGTGTTCTGTTCATTCAGTACATGTACAAGACAGCAGTGCACTTCTACACTTTGTACTTATATAATAAGCGTGTTGACAGACGTCACACATGCATACAGGCGATGCTACTTTGAAAGTTTAATGTCCTCTGATGTTTTTCTTCGTCTGTCGCATCACGGGACAACAGCATCCATGACAACACGACATAAGAGTCATTTAGCGAGATGCTTTTATCCACTTCCTGTAAGTGCACTCAGCTTCCATAGGAAGGCAGAGCCATTTAATTATATAGTATCTTTCAGCAACACGGCGATTCAAAAGTGCTTTATGTGAAACACAAAAGGCATGAAGACAAGATATAGTAGAAAGAAATTGCATACTGACCATTTTAGTCCACCTAAGTCTGTTACAACCTGCTGAGAATGAGTTTGAGCTTTCATCTGCACTGAGACGACAGAAGATATTTGTGGATGCTCTTCTCTGATTACTATGACAATCATCTTGATTCTTGCATAATAAAAAACAAATCTCACAGAGTGCAGCTTTAACTTGACTAACCTCTAACTTGGCTGTCACTTGCTTCATTCTCCTCCTTTCTTCCCCCGTTGTGTCGACGAACCAGAAGAAGCCTCCAGCCAAGCAGCTGAGAGATCACCTCCCTCCTCAACCTCCACGTCCAAATATAGATCCTTCGTCAAACACCAGACTCCGCGTCGGGCCTTGAATCCTTATCAGTGTCTCTGTTTGATCTCCTCTTCCTGTCTGTGCTTCTTCTAAAGCCCAAAGTTAATTTCTCTGTGTCTGTTCGGCTTCTCATTTGCACGATGTTGACAATTTCAGATTCCTAGTTTTTTTTTTTTTTTTAAGGAAACTGGCTTCACTTTTTTTTTTTTTTTAAGTTCCTCGCTGGTTTTCATAAAACTCTGTAACGCTTCCTCACTGTGCTGCTTTGCTCTCTTTGGCTGACTGTCACCCTTAATTTTCAGGCTTCTCTCTGTGTGTGTGTGTGTGTGTGTGTGTGTGTGTCTACAGTTTAAGCACACACAAGTATCATCTGTGTGTGTGTGTGTGTGAGTGTGTATATGTGTGTTCATGCGGGTTGTTGACATGTTCAAATGCAGTTTCTGGGCTACTCGGCTCACTGAAGCTGTTAACACTTCACGCAGTAACACACACACACGCATGCACACACACACAAATACTATGCACATACACACACATGCATGCAAACACACACACACACACAGACACTTTCCCTCATGCATACTGCAGACAGCCAGTGATCAGAGATACTACAACTCGACTCCACAGAGACAGAGTTCAAATGCTGCTAGTGTCTCTCTCTCCCTCTCTCTCAGACACACACACACACACATACAAAAACGAATACACACACATACACAGAGGCAACACTTCAAGCCTTTCTCAGTGCCCTGATTGGGCTAAAAGTGATGGCAGTGCTGCCAAGGATTTAATTAGTTCTTGTTGGCTTGTCCCTGCTCGTTCCTTTGATCAATTAGATCATCATCTACTCTGGGTCCTGCAGCTGGTGTCTCTCTCTCTCTCTCTCTCTCTCTCTCTCTCTCTCTCAGACACACACACACACACATGCACACAATCCTACACATATACAGCGAGACAGACAAATACGTGCATGTGCAACTTGTATGCACACTCTTACCGAGCACCATAGTTATTCTGTTTTAGAGGATTGTGAGTTGAGATATGAATGTAAATATAATATAAGCAGTGTTTAGGAGTTTCATCTCTTAGCACATTTTATCCTCTTACGTCCTCTCTACTGTCACAGACTTTACATGATGATGGTAAACATGTCACAGTATGTGACAAGAGTGAACCGCACATTCTCTTAAACAGACGTATGTACAGACATTTACCTGTAGAGCATCCAGTAGGGTTTGTTTGCGCTTCCTCCTCCTGGCCTTTCATTCTCTCCTAATGACTGAGAGGTTGACAAGAGTAACAGATGGCAGGGAACGGAGAAGACGGAGGTGTTTTTATGACGCATTTAGCAGGTGAAGAAAAGGCAAGCGGAGTGAGAAAGATGAGAGCATATCAGGTGAAACACACGAGCGCAATTTCATAGCTAAACAAACACACGTACACATCAATCCTCATATTGCACCGCTGCTTGTTTCACAGTCTGATTTCATTTGTTAAATATAAATCTGGTCTGTCTGTCAAGCAGAAGTATACTCCATAAACGTTCATATATCACACACACACACTCTCTCTCAAGCATCAAATGAATCTCGGGCTCTCTCAGTCATTCTAATCACAGTGTGAAGTCTTCATCAGCCACAGCAGATATTGGCTCATATCAATCATTTCAAATGTGCTCTACACTCATGCCAGCTATCACTCTGCCAGAGTACTCTTTGTTGAAAAAAAAAAAAAAAAAAAAAAAAAAAAAATTAAGCTGTTTAAATCCACACGAAACAATTTAGTTCTGTCTGTCGCTCCCTGGCTCTTGTTTTCATCACCAAAAAGGATTACAGTGATTTATTGTTGAAATATCAAGTATTGTTTTTTTTTTTTAAACTCACAATTCAGTTCAAAGTCCTTTATTATTGGCATGAAAGTTGGAGGGGAGGGGAGGGGGGGGAAATAATAACAGGCTGCCAAAGCATGAAGACAAGAATCAGTATTATTACATTTATTTTTCACTTAATGTCAGCGGTCCAAAGTCTCCATCTGTGTTTCATTTGCGGCGGGCGACCATGACATCTCATGGCGAGATTTTGCAGGTGTATCATACAGCGTATCATTTCAATCACAACTAAAACTTAATTGTCTGGTCCTGTTTGCCCCGCTCATACTCGCCCTGAAGCCTGAGAGTTCTGGTTCACTGTTCGCCGCCATCTTTTTTAAAGTTACTTGAGCCACAAAAGTCCAGATTTGAGGAGGAGGGGTTCGGCAGTCATGGAGTGAACTTAGGCCAAAATAACGCCACCATCCAAATCTAGAAAGACATCAGTTGAAAATACAACAGATTCAAAGACACAATCCAATCCCAACTTTAAGTGGTTTGCAGTCAAGTGTCAGATTTATTTTTTAAAAGTGTCCAAAAGTCCGTTTTATTGTTTGAGCTTCTTTGCATAAATACATAGAAAAGAACACTTTTCTATTTTCTTGTATTTGTTTATTCTCTGATCTCTACTCCTTTCTAAAAGTTGTGTTTCTCTAATGATCATAACAACTCTATCCTAGTAAAATTTGCTTTGTTGTTTTTTTACCACAGATTTTTGAACAGTCCTGCGTTTCCATCCATCTAACCACCTCTACTCCTTCTACTATCCCAGTGGTTTGCACTTGATCCTTCACTGCATTACATCCCGCTTCTCCCCATGAATTGCCTTACAATATGAAAGCAACATCCTCTCAATGATGTTGTTTGTTTTTCTGTAGTGTTTTATGTCTCCGGTCTCGCTCAGTCTTTATTTGGCATTCTTCCTTCACCTGTATTTGCATGCGCTTGTTCCGCTCTTGTTGCCATTTAGCCCATTAAGAGCTTGGCTCTCGAAAAAAAAGTTCTTCAAAAATAAAGTTATCGAGATAATGAAGTCAACCTTTGGCTTCGTACGTAGGTGTTTACTCAGCACTTTTCCAACAAAGTGTGAACAGACAGAAGCCAAGTGACGCTGAGCAGCTGTGAAGGACTCGCAGAAACGCCTGGCTGAGCTTTTACACCCAAACAAGCTCCGTGTCACGGCATTGTTGACGGTTCTGAACCAGAAAATGCATCCAGATCCAATGATAACATCCCCCTGGGTGCTGTCAAGACTGTCCTCTAACTGACCTCCTCCTCACTGTTTTACGGCTGTTGTCAGCCTCATAAGACAGCCTGGAGAGTGTGAAAGAAATGGAGGAACACAGTGGAAGAAACTTCTGCTCACTTTATGCTTATATGGTCAGGAAATGTTTAAAAAAAAAAGAGCTCGGTAAGTGAGATGGAAAATGTCTCCAGTTCAATGAGTTAAGATCTAAATAGAGTCAGCTTCAAGGCACTGAGTGTCCTCTAATTATCGTGGTCAAAACAAAATATCATATCATACACAGTCTGTGAGCAGCAGTAGTTTCTGTCTAATTCTAAAATAAGGAGCATCGTTAACGTCACAAGCAGCTCGAGATGAATAAACCTTTAGATATGTTTCATCTATGATGTAGATTTTTAATGTACACAACAGTCTAGGTGTTATTTAGCATTGAAGAGTTGTAATTTGTTTTCATGGTCGACCCACTTTGCCTGTTTTCTAGTGGTTTTGCAGGATGACAGCCTCTAGAGAAGAGAACGAGACTGAGTTTTATATATTAAAAAAAGAAAAGAAAATCCCTGTTTATTTTCTCCAGAGGTCACCAGGGGTCAAAGGTAGAAGAAAATGTGTAGTGTCATGTGGAAACTAACAAATAGTTTAATAAACCACGGGAACGACCTCGGCTCTGTGTGATCATTTATGTTGTGTTTTATTGTTTTAATACAACCAAATTCATGATACAGTTGCTGCCATTTGCTTTTTTTTTTTTCTGTTTCTGTTGTCAGATAACGGAACGAGTGAAACTTGATCACAGCTCAGAAATATTATGTTGAGCAGCCGTTACCGAGATGCTTAGATGAAGAAAAAAAAATCATTTTTATGACAGAATATACAAAGACACAGGTTCATGATGCTGTGAGGTCGGTTTTTATTGACATTTAAAATGAGGAAGGTAAAAACAGCAGGTGTCTCGGTCACCAAATGTGCAGAATGTGCCCGTCTGTCCCGATGGTTTATTAATTCATGATCAGAGATTTCAACATCAATATTTTTTTTTAATATATAACCTCATTGAGAACAATTTAATATCTTAAATGTCAATTTACATGCTTGTGGTTCATCTGTTGAGAGGATTTTATGCTTTTATTTGTCTTATGTGACAAATTTCACCATTTTCTGACCAAAAGATTAATCAAGAAAACAATTAACAATGAAAATAATCTATAGTTGCACAGCTAGTCCAAATTCCAGACTGGCTTTGTGAAGCTAACACTGAACATCATCTCATGACTCTTCAAAACTGCAGATGTTTAAGAGAGTCTCCCTATGGATGTGTCATAGGAATAAGCTTAAAAGAAAGAGTTTCTTGTAGAAACAACTTTCTTCAGTATGTAGCAGTGATTTGGCAGCTTAAGCAGCCGTCATTTGGAGTCCAGAACAATTGTAAACATCTCCTTGGCTGGGAAATGTGTTGGATTTTTGGCAGGTACAGAGAGTCCATCATCCAGCTCAGAAAACCAAACAAATATCAAAACCCAAATTTGGCAATTTGATGGAGATGAGCGCTGCGATGTGTGTGTATTCGGGTGGATTTTCTCTTGAAGGAGATGTGATTTTTCTGTGAGAGCAGGCTATCATTTTGGTGCAGTGTTTTGTTTTGTTTTTTTTTTCTTCTTCTTCTTCTTCCTTGTGTGTTGTTGAGTGTAAAGCTTTGTAACAGACCAGCGCTCCGTCTTGCTGTATAAACTTGTTTGAAAAGCCATCGAGCAGCTGCTTGCTGCACAAGCACCAAAGTGCTTCTGCTTTGTGACTCGCTGAAAAGTTGTTTTTGTCGTTGTGCGGCGTGACCGGGATGCTCAAAAGCAGCTGGGTGTGTTTGTGTGTGTGTTTGTGTGTTTGTGTGTGTGCGCGTGGATTTGACGAATGTAGGCCTGCAGTGACATAAATCCATATTTCTCTGTCTGTGAGTGTGTGTATGTGCTGCGGTGTGGTGAGGAGGAGAGCCAGCATGTTTGTGCGAACACACGAGTGCTTGTTTTGTCATTGTGTGTGAGTGTGTTGTTAATGTTTATGAGGTTTGCTTCATTTGATTCCTAAGTGTGTGTGAGAGACAGACAGATGGACCGATATATATACAACTAATCAAATCTACCAGTGGAAGGATCGTCTGTGTTCGTGTGTGTGTGTGTGTGTTTAAGGCCTTCAGTAGCCAAAATCCTAATTATCCATCATCCATTTAATTCAATCTAGATGTAAATTTTTTTTTCCACATGTGCTGGCTCCGTGGGTCTCGGGGCAGTTAGAACCAGCTGGACACAACTGGCTTTATTCACAGGCCGCCATGTTTGATTTAGTTTATACTCAGGCGGGGGAAACTTTAAACAGTAAAGCAGATTGAAACAGGCCATTCATTTGCACCAAAACAATTTAAAAAAATATATATTCCCCACAGTTATAATTTATGAGAGGTGAAATGAGTTCAAACCATCTTTAAAACGTGGATAAATGTGAAATGAATATATTCGGTTTTTTGTTGTGGCTGAGTTTGTGTTGGTAGTGGATGTCACAACATGAGGTGTTTCATTAGTTTGCATCATGTTGAACTCGGTGTTCTTACTGTATGTGCAGACGTTTATGCATGTCACATGAAAACACTCAAGAATTTGGAGGTGAGGTTGTAAACAGCAGAGCTAATGCATGTGTGTGATATGAATATGTGAGAGAAGCTTTTTACTATAATTGGAAGCTGTTTCTTCTCAAGAAAAGCATTTGTCTTAAAGTGCTTTCCGATTGTGCTTATTGGTTCCTGAGAATGAACTCTGGACTCGCCGTGCTTCAGTCTACACTGCTGCTTGTTGTAAGTATTAATGTGTATGAATAGCGTCGATGCAGAGCTTCACTTGGGACTTGCTTGAATAATGTTTTAATCTTCACAGCTGATACCTGATGAAGGGTCTAACAATCCCCCGTCAGTGTCATGCTGGATGTGTTTAACTGCAGCGGAAATGTACTGAGGAAGCATTTCGGCACACGTTTGAACTGCAATCAAATGACAATGTATGATGTCAGAGGTTCGAACCTCTGCAGCTCTGCAGCTCCTCTCGGCTTTATAGTGAGTTTCGGCTCATTCTTTAACTGTCTCGGCTGCAACTTTTACTGTTTTGCTTCACTCTCAAGCGCTCTCAGAGAGTCGTTTACGGCCGCAGCGGGCGGCTGATTTCAGAGGAAAAAAAGCTCACTACCTGCTCAGCGCCACACAGCAAACGGACACGACACAAGCTGGTGAACACAGCGGAGCGTTTAGCGGCTGAAGAGCCAAAGATATTTCCCCTCAGAAGTCGGTAGAGAGAGCAGAAACAGAAGTGGTAGGAAAAAATCAGTTAATGCAAATTTAACACTCGAGTATATCCGTTCAGTCATGTGTCAGAAATGTGTCGACAACCCGCACGGACCAGAGCGATGTTAATAAAATGAGTTAAAAGTGGCAGACAGTGTGTGGGATTTATTTGGCTCCTTCTCAGCGGTGGAATAAATTCAACCCGAGCGAGACGCCGAGGTTTACACGAGGTAGATCACATTTAAATCAAAATAAGTATGATTTCCTGAACAAACATGTGAACCCACGAACAGATAGCGTATGACCTTGGGTTGTTTACTTGTCTTTTCCGGTGTTCGTACTGTTTCGGTGTGAGGAGGACAATTAACACTCAGCAGATGGGCTTCGCTTTGTGACAAATCGCTTAAGAGGAGTTCAGCCTGAGTCTACCACTTCTTCTACTTCCTGCCAGGAGGAAGTGGCATTTCTGCAGCAGGCAGGCAAGAAGTGTTTTTTTTTTTTTTTTTCAGATCTGTATAAATTAAATGCAATCTGGCGGAAGACACATTACACTCACACACACACACACACATTGCTCAGCCATGTGTAATTGCAGTAATGAAAAGACCTGTCCGTCAGAACATGCCTGGTCAGTGTCTGGACACACACACACACACACACACACACACACACACACCTGACCACAGGCACACAACATCTGACTGTCTTTAGTAAATTTAGCCTTTAGTCTCATTACAGCAGATGGATGGAAGGTAAGGCTCAGCTGGAAGACAGAGATAAATGGACAGACCATGAAAGAGGGAGTGGGCGAACGAGCACGCTGTGAAGGCTGGAAAGAGATGGGGGGGGGGGGGGGTTAGAGAGAGAGAGAGAGAGAGAAAGAGAGAGAGAGAGGGGGGGGGAGTGGAAAGAAAGTGAGTCAGACTTGCAAACAAGAATGATTAAATGAAAATATGGGAATACATGACAGAGAAAAAAAAGGAGAGTAGTGTCTCTCTCTCTCTCTATGTCTCTGTGTCTCTCTCTCTCTCTCTCTCTCTGTCTCTCTCTCTCTCTCTCTCCCTCCCTCCCTCCGCCCTTTGATGTTACTCTGTCTGTTGCAGGCGAATACAGTTCCAGCATGATGTGACGTCTTGTCTAACCTTGTTTCAAAGGCCCTCTCCTGCGGTTTCACTCCATTATACATCACACACAGACACACACACACACACATAGTAACCGGTTTTACTTATAGATGACTAAACATGTGTACATGTATCCAGATCATCTGCATGCAATAACAAAATATGTGCTAGTTTTTTTTTTTCTTTTTACTTAAAACACAATCAGTTGCGAACTTGTAGATAACATGACGATGCTACAAAATGTGCTTCAGTACGGTGTCTGACCTCAGGAGACCTTTCAGTGTCGGTGAAGCATTAGCTCACCAGGCTAATGCAACTCTCCGACTGTTGATGAGAGAAAATCCTTCATAGATTACATTAGAAAATAGCAGAAACTGACTTGAAACTATTGCTTTATGATAAAAAAAGGTCCCAAAACCTGATGCCGGAAACTCTGTTGGGACTTTTTTGGGTTCAGGTAGCAGATCTCAATTTTAAATCCCTACTTTTTGAGTCCTTTCCCACTTTGGTGGCCTGTTTCTATTCCCTCTACTCTACCAGTGGTATTTCCAGCATAATTTAAAGGCAGCTTAACACACAAATCATCCTACTGACAAAACAGAAGTGAGTCATTTCCAGAGGAGAAAGAATAATGCAGCTAATAATCCAAACTGAGAGCAGTAATGCTATTTTCTACATTGTTAGAATTAAAACTAATGAGGTTACAGAAACTGAAAAAAAAAAAACGTAGTAATATGCTTTATAATAGCATATTAACATTACAGATGGTCAGCAGCGTTTACAGTCACAGAACACGTCCTGTTTGTAACGTACTTTTATTTAATTATTCTCTTAACCTCAACTTCTGATGGCAAATAATAATGAGTGAATAACAGCAACAATAATACGACATTATAATGAGCTATGAGCCGAGCTTCACTTGAGCTGCTCGGAGACACGTTTCAGTCCTTTCTGTCGATACGTCAGTAAAATACCGGATTATAAATCCTCCTCCACGGACTTTTCTTCGACCAGTTTCCGCCCAGTCCCACCAGTGTGTGCTGCCTGCCGCAGCTGTCAGAGGTTAAGTGCTCACTCATCTTAAGCATTTTGAATAATTTATGCAGATTGCCAGTTATGGCCTTCCATTATGTTAAGCATTATAACCGGCACTATTTTTTCATTACACTGTGTTATTCAGATTGATATTTCTGCCCCCATTTGCTAATGCTTTCACTTCTGAAAGCAGTAAAATCTAATTGCTTGAGATAAAAAAAAGAAAAAAAAAAAGTTGGAGACCAAACTAAGCAGCATTTCCGGCTCCATTGCCTAAAAATGTTAAATGCCAAATATTAACTAATTAATGTGAACGTCCCCCCGCTGGGGCACAGCTTCATTTATGTTTCATGAGTCCTTGGACTGATTCTTTTTTTTTTTTTTTTTTCAATTTGCTGATCATGTCTTTTATTAAAGTGATATTATTCAAATACAGCAGCAGCTCACAAAACCCCAAAAATAAATGTACAAAAAAAAAGTTTTGCACTGTCGACTTAAGTGATTCTCTGGACCGACTTTTAATGTTTTTATATTTTATCCTCAAATTACTTGGCAGAGCTTTTTTTGGCACATTAACAAACCAAAAAAAAGGGAAAACAACAACAAAAATGTGAACTTGCAGAGACCTCAAACTTTTGACACGTAAACATTTATTCATCTTTTACTATTTTTATCAGCGTTATGTTCTCAGTACTGTGCATGGCAATGCAGTCATAAACCGGTGCTCTTTAATACAGTATTTATTCATGGATGCTCCAACATCTGGAAAGTGACGCACAAAAGGCCAAATAGTGATTTAGTTCCTTACACAAATCAATATTTATCACATGTTAAACACTATTTAATGAATTCAAATACAGGAACATATAGATTTTTATGCATTTCATGTGAGAAATTGAGTGTGAAAGTTGACTTTGTGAATAATAAGTTGACAAAATAATCTTAACTTTCAAAGCTTGCACATGAACCTTCAGTTAAAACACAAATTTTTCATGTTTTTCTGTCGGCTGATTGGCTCTCGTTGGTTCTTGTTGGCTCTCGTTGGCTCTTCTGACTCTCCGGTTCTCGACTGCACCAACAAAAGTTGCTGCTTAAGATAAAGTTAAGGTAAACGTTCACTCTGATGGATCATCTCCAGTAGATTTCCAGTACTCTTTAGCTAGATTGTAATGGTTGAAACCATCACGGGATGCTTTTGGAAAATGCTCTGCTTATCACATTTTATATAACAAGTGTGGTTTCATATTTATAAAAGGGAATCCAGTGATTCACACATCACACTAGTTGTAGCTTCAGCGCCTTCTCTTGTAGGTGACTCAAACATAATTGCAGAGGTTTCTCCTTCACTTTCACAGCCTCGGACCGCTGTAGCAGCTGCCGACCTTGTGACAGAGCCGCTGACTACGCCGAAAGCACTTTAACAGCGTTTCTTAGCGCGTTTCAACTTTCTCGTCGCTGTTAACAATCGAAACGTGCAAACAACGACATTCAGCTGGAGACCAGAGTGCAGCCGTCCTCCTCCTTTCTCTCCCTCGGCCCACCTTGAAGGACGCCGGCGATTTATGTGGCGTTTGGGAGACACCGGCGTCACTCTCCAGTCATCACGCTCACATATAAACAGCCTTGATTTTTACCGATGGCTGTGTTTGTTGTTGTGGGTTGTTTTTTTTTGTTTTTTTTTTCCACCACCATCTCTTGATTTCAGGCTGGATTAATATAAAGGGGGGGGGGGGGGGGTTGTAGAGGCACTTAAAGGGATAGTCTGCCGAAATTAATCTGGCAAGGAGCGCAGGGTTCGTCAGAGGTGATGTCTTCACTTTGGATGGAGGTGCATTATCTGGATGAGAAAGCCGGAGCGGCCGACAAGACTG
The DNA here is from genome assembly GCA_029490765.1 of Euthynnus affinis. NCBI lineage: Eukaryota > Metazoa > Chordata > Actinopteri > Scombriformes > Scombridae > Euthynnus > Euthynnus affinis. The sequence goes on along the minus strand of CM055857.1, from coordinate 4,864,093 downwards.
ATTAGGACGGGACATCCTCCTTCTGTTTCCGCTCTTCTTTGTGTGTTTGCCGGAGCTGCTGCTTCCTCTCAGCTTGTCTTTCTCTCATCTTGTTTCTGGTTCGTCGCGTTAAAAACAGTTAAGAAGCAAAATCTGTTTCATAAAAGGTCGACATTTTGCCTTTTCTCACCTAAACACACTTTTCATGAGAAATTGTATCAATTTAATAAAAAAATACAGACAATATATATAATATATTTGTAAAATTCAGTATATCATACATGATGCAAGCCATTTTTCATATATTTTTTATTGACTTACATTGAAGACATATTTGCTAGGCATTACTATAATTGAAATTTTTAAAAATAGACAGTTTTCGCTACAGTTTACAGTTTTTTTTTTTGTGTATTCAGCACATATTCTTTATGTTTTAATATATGAAACAGCTGAAGACAATAGTCTTAATGTATTACACAATACATACAGGAAGTGCTTTCATATTGTCAAATGTGGACTTAATTAAATTAATTAAATTAATTTAATTTTCGAAAATACAAAAAAAAAAAAAAAAATCACCTTTGCATCTATAATAACAGTAAAGTGAATGAAGTCCATGTGGGTCACTTTAAAGTAATAATAATGATATTTTCCATGTTCTAATTTGTCCTCATTCAGTTGTTCAGCATGTGCTTCATATAAACTGCCAGGACAACAACAAAAACACCAAAAATCAGGTTAATAAGTTCACAAAAACATGTCTGGTGATGTTATATTTTCTCTCATAGTAAACACATCCCCTATGAAAAGACCAAAACTAACAATTAGTTGATCCTCCTCACACGTATTGTTTTCAAAGCCTGATATATTTTATTCCTCTGTACCACAGAGCTCAATTTTTTCTCTAAAATCTATTAAACTATTAAACCTGTAGATTGTTTTGACTGAAGCTCACACACATCGTCCTGCTGCCTCACTCACTAGAGCACCAGATGCTGATTCATTCATTCGCCACCTACAAATGAACTGGTTCCTTTTAATTTAGTAATGTTGTTAAAATCAAAACTATGCGTAAGTAACCTGTGTTTTTTAAAGGTTTATATCTTCAGTGGGAGCCAATAAGCTGAGAGCATCTGACAGAAGAGGGAAGAGAAAGACAAATTAAGTGAGATCATGGCAGTAACTAGTTTATGAGTGATGGTCCATCATAAAGTCTCTGTCCTCCAACTTTAGTCTAAAAACACAAATGTGACCAAATCTCTGCAGAAATTCACTCTACAGGCTAAAATCTTGGTTGATTTTGTGGAGATTAGCAGAGCGTATCACTACTACTTGTTCTATTAAGCCTTTTCACAATTCATCTGTAGTTAGCTTAATTAAAGAGGACATTACAGAAAACTTGTTTTTGACATATCATGGAGATCATTGTGCTAATGAGGCAACTCCAATACTCGCTGTTTAGTTTTTTTTTTTTTTTTAGAAAGGCACATTTGAGTTAAATCGACACAGAAGCTGTTTAATTTATCTGGAAATTGTCGTCTTTTCAAAATACCATAAACTCTCCTTGTACACTGAATGATGAGAAAATCCACACGCTCCGAATCCTCCACTGATGAATCTTTAATTTGCCTCCTCTGGGTTAAACAATCAGTATTTAGTGGAATAACCTACAGCTCTGAGGCTCAGTCGATACCTCGTCCATCAGTCCGATCAGATGTGCTCCTAGTGGCGTTTAACCGGAACCTTTTTTTTTTTTTTTTGTCTAGTAATGGGATTTTTTCATTTTAAAGCTGCTGCGGTTTATCATCAGGAAATATGCAGCAGATCATTACTGCGGTTTTATTGCCCCGACATCGACCACATGCACTCGCGCGGCGGGCGTTGGCCTTTCACACACAGCGGGTCGCTCTCTCTTCATAATGTCACGAGTGTGTGTTTGTAACTTGCATAATGCTGGAGTTCATCACTGCACGCTGCTGAGACTGTTACTGAGAACAGTGTGTGTTCACAGAGCTGTTGTGTCAGCAGTCTTTATTGCTTCCATGCATATATATATATAAATATATATATATGATGTAAAGTTTGTGAAGCTGAAATGCCTGATTAACAGTCAGACTCCGCCATCACTTCCTCAGCTGATCTATGTGTCTGTCCATCCATCTGAATGTCTGTCCAACACTTGAGAAGCAGATTTCTAGCATAGAGAGCAATCATCTTTTTGGCTTTTGCCTCTCATTAGGGTCATTTTGGTCCAACTGCTATGGCCTCTGGTCACGCATAAAGATAATTAATCGATTAAAGTTGATGAACCTGGGAATTCTTTTCTTGATAAATCAATTAATCATGTGACCCACATAACATCAGATGCTAGAGCCCGAAGCAATGTCATCAAATGTCTTGTTTTGTCCAACCAGAAGTTAAAAAAAAACCCAAATATTCATCAAATGTGCAGATTTGAGAAGCTTATACAGGATATTGTTTGAATAAATAAAAATAAACAAATACATAAACCATTAATCAATAGCCTAAACAGTTGCAGATTAATTTCCCATCAATCGATTAACAGACGAACAGTTGCATCTCCAGTAACACACACCTCAACCATCAGGTTAAAATCTGTCTGCATGCACTAAAAAGTAAATAAAATAATAATCTAACAGGCAGATTGTCATGATTATGATTATTTACTCATCACATCCCTGCTCCCCGGAGAATGAAACGTTTAGATTTAAATGACCCTGAACCCTCAGAACATTTTTTTTTTTTTTGCTGGTAAGGATCAAACACAGGCTGCGTAGTGAAAGCAGCAGAGTGTCTAAACAGGATGTGTTCAGGTGCAGAGCTGCTGTGCTGCTCAGCGGCATTTTGGCAGCGTTTAAAGCCAAATACAAATGTGTAAAAATAGCTTAAAAAGACATTTCAGGTTGCGATCGTGCCAACAAAAAAAAAGCACAAGTAAAAACACATCCTGTTTCCTGATTAGCGTGGAGAGCCGGGATTGAAACGAAATGTAAGATTGATGAAAGAGAAGCATATCTGACGGTAGAAACACCTGTGTAGACATGATGGTGGTACAGTGAACAGTGAACAGTGAAGCCTCTGCCTCTGAGTGACTGGCAGGGAATTGTGTCTGGATGTGTGTCACCAGTCTGATCCTGCAGAGATGTCTCCTGCAGCCGTGGGTGTCAGAAGCCACTTGGCTGCCAGTCATTTCTCATCTGGTCTGAACAACATGTGATTCATCGAGAAGACACGCTGTTTTGATTATTTCATGAAATAGAAAGTCATTTCAGTCTCTCTCTCTCTTTCTTTCTATCTGAGCTCTGCAATTCTGATAAATTTGTATCTGAACTTCTCTCTCTCTCTTACACACACACACCAAGCAGCCTGGCAGTTACAGGACTCATTCATCTGCAGCTGACCCTCCTTAAAGCTGCGTGCGTGTGTGTGTGTGTGTGTGTGACTCTGCAGCTGCTGTTAATACACCAGCAGTCTTCTCTCACCCCACCATCCCTTCCCTCCCTCATCCATCATTATCCTTGTCATCTTTCCATCCTCTCATCCTCCTCTGCTTCCCTCCATCCATCAACCTCTTCTCTCCTTCCTCCTCCTATCCTCCGTCTACACATCAGCCTTCAGTCTCTCTATCCCTCTATTTCCACGTCTCTCCATCTTTCCTCATCCCTTCACGTCTACTTTGTGTGCGCGTCCCAATCAAAACTCTGACGTATCTTCAGCGATGAGATTAGATTTTCAAATAGAGCTGCAACGATGAGTCAATTGACACGTTTATTACCGATTATTCTGATAACTGAGAGATCGTTTTGAGTCAAATTTGAATATTTTCTGGTTATTTTAGTCCTCTGTGACAGTTAACTCAGTATCTTTGGGTTGTGGATTGTTGGTCAGGATGGAAAAAAAATACATTTTAGGTTGCATCTTGGGCTTTTTTCACCATTTTTTTGATATTTTATAGCCCCAAAAACTAAAAAAATATTGGAAAACCTTTAAATTAATTTCAAAATTTACAGGTGTGGTCTCACCTTTAATGTTTTAGTAACATTCTGCAGCTGAAAAAGGCTCAAAGTTTGTCAGCTGAGGGTCAAAGGTCATGTCAGAATCAGGAGATCACAGCCGGATTACAGGTGACTGGTTTAACACGCGGCAACAGGCTGCAACAGGTTATCTCGATGGCGGCTAAAAAAAAAAAAGGTAATTAGCAAGTATAAACAAGTAGATAACGTCACACACACACACACACAGTCTCACACACACACACACAGAGAGAGAGAGTCACAGAGCGAGTGGAGGTGGATTAGCAGCAGTTACTCTGTGCCTTTTTAATGTTTGTGTGTGTGAGAGATTAAATGATCAGGGTTCATCTGTTCTTTTATCAATCAGACTCACAGAGAGCCTGCTAATCTCAGGGTGTGTGTGTGTGTGTGTGTGTGTGTTTGTGTGTGTGATGTTGTTTTCATTGGCTTTATTCCTCCAGCACCACACTTTATTACCTCTCTGATAATTCTGACATTCGTTCCCTCGTTGGTTATCGCACGTGTCTAAACAAACTCATTTTCTTTCATATTCGAGCTTAAAACCGAATTTATTCCTTTAAAGAAGTATGATTTTCTTTTTAAAGAATTGAAATAAGTCCGCTGGCTCCCATTGCTGTTTGATTATTAATGAATTTCACTAGAAATGAGACACAGTAGGGTCCGAGAGAACAATGGAGCGGGTCCGTTTGTAGTCCAAGTAATCACTGCTGGACTTCGGAGCTTCTTTGATTTGCACTCGCTCTCCATTGACGGCTCCCAAACACACAGTGGAAACTTCCACATCTCCCAGAGATCACGTGCTTTTTCCCGCCCCATCCCTCTGTGTGCTTGGGATGGGAAGACAACAAGCTCCGGCTGCAGGTTACTCCACAGAGCTCGGCTCATCAATGCATCCCCGCCCCCTGGTCCTACTCTCATTTAGTGGTTGCACATTACATTTTCTCTTTTTTTGCATTTCTTGCTGTTGTGATGTTACTATTTTCTTTCCTAATGGGTCCAATGAGAATCCTCAAGACCCTCAACTGTGGTATGAACAGATCCATGTGCACATGCACGGTCCACGACGTGCAAGTCCGCTGCTGTCCATGGACGTAGGATGCAGAAAGCACGAATTGGCCTTTACCGCTACAAGACTGAAGCACCGATACAAGAGTTTGTAAGCCTTCACGGGTAAAGAGTTTCTCCCTAGAATCGTGTTTCATGCGTGTGTACCACTGAGGAAAATGACAATCTGAAAGCCATTTTTTTTTTTTTTTTGGCGGCGCCGTGAAATCACAGCTTCAGTTGGAGCGTTTTTGTCGCCGCTCTTGTTCTTTTTTTTTGCCTCCCATCGCAGTTCTTTTAGATTGCCGTGAAACTGGAGCACCTTGATTCCGCTAACCGCTACTCACACACACAAAAAAAAAAAGGAAAAAAGAAGACGGCAGCCATTTTGTTGAAATGGCTCACTCGGTAAGAGCCCGGAGAGTGTCTTGCTTCCAGTAATCCTTGAAATCTTTCCTCTTATGCTTTTCTCTGAACCTCATTTTGCTCCTGGAAAAAAAAGAAAAAACGTACTGCGTTGCTGCGATTTTTTTTCTAGGGGGAATATTTTCCAGTGATACATATGTACATGAAGTAGAGTTTGACGACTCCGCAGTTAAACCTCATTAAATGAAACCATCTCTCTCACGCAGGCAAATGTATGAGGTCTCAATATGGATTTTTCCCTTTTGTGCTTCTTAAAAAATTTTTTAAAATGTCACACACACACACACACACACAGCAGAAGAAGAATTATTAAAAGCAGGAAAAAAAGATGCTTCTGAGGTCAGAGCTGGAGGCGAGGACTTCCCGGTGTCATTAAAACAACCCGCTTCATAAGATAAAACCATTAGGTGTCAGAGTAAGCGGCATGGCCTCTCATTACCAAGATGGCTGCTGCTTGTTCCGTGAAGGATAAGTAGCCATCAGAGCTGGATTACTGCAGAAAAACCCAATTACAGCAGAGAGCCCCTCAGAAGCAGTAAAAGACGTGAGTTTCTCTCTCTTTCTCTTTCTCTTGCTCTGTTCTTTTTACCTCTAAAAGTATTTTTTTTTAAAAAAAACCCCACACTTTTCTGCCCTCCTCTTCTTCTGGCTGTCGTGTCACTTCTCACAGAGATGTATTTGAAAGAAACGCGCTCTTATACATCTGCGGAGGCGCTGTGCTGTGGATGAGGGCCGATGAGCGATGTTGGAGAGAGAGAGAGAGAGACACACAGGGAGATGGGAAAAAAACGAAAGAATCCATTAATCATTTATTTATTAAAGGCTAACCTTTTACCAGACAGCCGCAATAAAACAAAACTATTAAAAAATAATTAGATTGGAACACAGCGGCCGTGCAGCAGGGAATGTGTTATCAGGTGAGGTCCCTACAACAAAATGAAGACCGGTCGGGAGGATTTGTGTTTGTGTTCGAGCTGCAGAGGTCCTCACTAGTATATTAACAGTTAAAATACCTTGTAATGACATTTCTCTATTTTTTGTGTGTAATGGAATCAACGCGATGGAGTATCAAAGTCGGGAATAAGAAAGTCGGCAGATGTTATTATCTGTAAAACTGGATTATTTTCATTATCTCCCTCATTTTTTTAATCTATTAGTCTTTGAAAGGTCAGAGATTTGTTCCCGCAGGGCCGGTGAGATGTCTTCAAATCGCTGGTTGTGTCCGACCCATAGTCCAGAACCCAAACGCATTCAACGCACAATGATATGAAACAGTGAGAAGCTGTTAAATCATATTTATTTTGGAAGATAATGCCCAGCTGTTTATCACTTCCTTCAAAGGACTGCTGGAGATAGGAGTTAAGGAAAGACGGTGGTCACGGGTTAAAAGAAACCCACGTTGGTTTTGCAGCTTAATAATGAAGTCAAAGTACTCAGAGGCCTTAAGTTTAGAGAGGCGAGCTCAGGAGCGAGTTATTATGACCTGAGGACGCAGTTCAGATGCAGGTTGGATGGACAGCTGGATAAATGGAGTGTTGTGCTTCCGACCGCGAACCAGGACATTTTTTTTTAAATCTGTAATGGAGGTTGCATAACTTTAAGGAAGCATACACCATGTTTCAGGTGATCATTTTAATCCTAACGATGATCTTTCCATCAACCTAACCGAGTGTTTTTTGTGTCTAAACCTAACCAGACCTTCACCACAGCGTTGTCACATCATCATGTCTTTACGGTTTTGGAAAGCAGGAGAACATTACTACAGCAGCTAGACAGTGTAAACTTAACTAGAGGTTGTTTTTTAGACCTTTATTGTTGTTTTTTATGAGGATGTGTTGTGTTTTTCTGGAGAGGACAGTCTTATTTCAGGAACTGATACCAGCAAATGTTTTCTCTTGATTAAGTGAGCTGATTAAATAGTGTTAACACTACTGAAATGATGATTTTCTAACCTTTTGATCAGCTTATTAAACTTAAAAGTCTATCTGAATAATGGAAAATGCCCGTCTCAGTTTAGTCCAGCCCAACTCTTCAAATGTGTTGTTTTGTCTGACCAACAGTTTAAACCTTAGATATATTTAACTTTATTTAAATTTAAAACAGAAAAGGGAAAAACACAAATTCATCACAACTGAGAGGCTGGAAAAAAAAGGGACTGTTGGTATTTTTGATGGCGAATAGACTTAAGGATGAATCACATGGTTAAATAGACAATATAATAATAACTATATAAAAATAATATAACTTTATTCAATCAGCAATTAACAGAGGACAAAATAAAAAGAGTCTGTTCATTAAGAAATTCAAGCACATGCAACAGTGACAAAGAAGTCTGATTTTTATTTTTTTGATTTTTTTTGCTCAGGTTATTGATGACCTCAATCTATCATCTCCCCACGTCCGAATTAATAAACTAAAGACGAGGCATGGATTTATAGAGAAGAGGTCTATTAACAAAGTGAAAATATTTTTTTGGAAAGAGCTCAAACTTCCTTTTAGATAATAAGACGATTATATTCCTGGAGTCAGATCTGACCTGAGCCGGTCACCCGAGGGTTAACCTGCTGTCGTCTCCGTTATATTCTGTCCATTTATCGCCTCACAGCTTTAATTATCTGAACACCCAGAAACCGGCCGGATCTGAGAGCTTTTTTTTATTTTATTTTTTTTTATTTTGGTATTTAAATTGGTCCTAAACTCGACTCCAGGCTGCATCAAAGATGTCTCTTAAACTTTTCTTTGTGGAACTTGCAGTTACCCCGTGAAACCTCCTCCGTCTCGCTCGTCCTTTTCTTCTTCTTCTTTCTTTTTTTTTTTTGTTTCCTTCCTTCAACTTTTCCCGGTCTTTCAATTATCTACTGTACTAATCATCCCGTTTTTCCTCCTCTTCATCTTCCTCTCTGCCTGTTTCTCCTGCTCTTCCATCCCTTTTCATTTAACACCACCATCGACTTTGAAATCCCCCTCCTCCCCCCCCTGTTTCACATTTTTATCATTATTTCCCATAATTCCAGAGGTCATTCAGAGTCTGTGTTCACCCGAGACGAGTGCGAGCAGTCAGCTGGAAGTGACTGGATGGGAATGGACGGTCTCTGTATCAGGATCTCTATTAAGCCTTTTTTCTGCTGACAAGATAGCCCTGAAATAATGAGAGCAAGCGCTTCAGGTGTACGCAGATGTGCGTGTGCTGTACACCCAGTGTGTGTTATTACGTGTTGACACGATTTCCTGGTTGTTGCCCCGAGGCCCGGAGTCAAAACTCATGAGATCAGACTTTTCACTACTTTTTGTTTGGATATTAAAAACCAGGAAAAAAGCTGAACTGTAAAGCTGCTCATTTCCGCCGGAGTAATAGACTTGTACAAAAGTTCACTGAGTTCAGTGCGGCGTGCAGCTGTGATAACTGCGTGTGTCATAACACTATAATTTAAATTTAAATTATGCTAAAAAATATAATTGCTCCCAAACTCCCAAATTCGAAGGGGCCATCAGCTCTGGTGCTCCATGCTAACAGTTTACTAGCTTGCACTTCTTCTTTTTTTTTTTTAATGATTTAAGGCTTTACACTAACATTTTAGCATCTAGATCAATGCTGCCCTCTGGTTCTGCAGAGCCCCGTCTGCACATTTTTCAATCTGCATTTTAATCTTGAAGCTTTATCCATACCTCACACCTGATAAGCTGCTGGATCGGGCCGTGTGCAGCTAATCAAGAGCTGGAAGACGCCAACTCTCTATCAACTGGAAATGCCTACATTAGCTAATCAGGTGGGGCCAGAATGGAGAGAGACTGAGAATATGCAGCATTTGGTCTCGGCGGGACCCGGAATGATTAACATGCATCTAGTCTGTCGAGTGAAAATAGGCTCCATGATGGTTTTTTTATGCAGAGAAGAACTGCATCACATTTACTTGTCATTCTAACATAAACTGCACAAAGACTTTAGTTCCTGTGACCAACAACCAGTCTGTCTGTTAGGACTGCAAATGAGTTTCATTATTGATAAATGTGTCGGTTATTTATTGTTTAGTCTATAAAATAGAAACAGAATAGTGAAAAATACCCAAGATGTCTTGTTTTTTTTTATCTGACAAACAGTCCAAAATACAAAGATGCTCAATTATATAACAACATAACATACAGTAAAAATCAATAATGTATAACAGAGAAAAGCTGCAAATCTGGACGAGCTTAAATCAGATAATAATCGGCATTTTATTTTCTTGAAGAATGACTTATAAATAAATAATAAATTATCAAAACTGTTGTTAGATTTTCTGTCAGCAAGAAGTCGTTGCAGCACTAACTGTCTTCATCACGCACAGATCTGTTTTAGAGAGGCATATTCTGCACATTCCCAGGTCTACATTTATATTCTGGCATATTTTTACAGTTATAAAGTCCTTATTTATATTATACTGGCCCCTCAGTTCAGCCTCTGTCTGAAACAGGCTGTCTCAGATCCTGTCTTTCCAAAGTTTTTCACCTCAAGTTTTGGACCTTTGACCAGGTTTAACAGCCGACATCATAACAGCAGTTAACAGCAGCAGGTCTGTAAGGACAGTAATGTTATCCCGACAGTCCCACACTTTGGCTCAGAGTGAAATATCTTAACGACAACAATGATGTCTTCCCTTCATCTTTCCTTTTCAGCCCTAGGAGGCATCTTTAGTAAACTACGAGAATTACAAAATGACTCGACTGAAAAGGTGGAACAACATGTGAAAAAGACGAGACAACTGTTTCCTGGCGGGTTTTATTCATCATCACGACCAACAGACAGACATGGGACGAGAGGCTGTGTGATAGTAGCCTACAACATTTTAGCATCTACTGTGTGTACAGTAGGTTTTCTCACACCATTTATAGTGTGTAACTATCCCTTTAACACACGGTTGTATCGGGGCCTTTGTGGGAACTGCTTTACGGCAATAGCGGGTTGTATTGTGATCTTTGCATTAAAGTAATTTGACTTGCTGGATTTAGCCAAGACAATCCTGTTTGAACGTTTGTATCTGGATATAAATACTGATACAATGTCACCGTGTGGACTTCATTCAACGCTCGTATCACCAACGAGTGTTTTCAATTTGTCAACCGAGAGATGAATTAAAGACAGTTTTTTTTTACCTTTTGTACAGTCACCTTGCGAGTAGGAGTGAATAATGGCGCCTTAATGGTTATTTTTAAGCAACAATCAAAATCTTCAGATGTATAGATGTGATGGAGGCACACACACACACACACACACACACACACACACACACACACACACACACACACTTATACACCCACTCTTAGCTCTTCAGTCTGTTGGTCTGTTAGAGCTAATTTAAATGCGTGGGAACAAAGCATCATCATATCACATATCACAGCATGGACTCTTACATAACCACACACACACACACACACACACCACAGAGAGAGAGAGAGAGAGAGAGGCAGTATGTTCATACATGCATAATCCAACATCTCCTTTCTGTCACTGTAACTACTGTCATTATCTCCTCAGAAGCTTTGAGGAGCTCCCTTCTGAGCACCCTAAGATTTAAAAGATGGGGTTTTTTTTTAATCTATATGTGATCTATATGCTAAACATCTGCATTCACATCTGGTTGGGTGGGTTGACCAGCCAACCGACCAACCAACAGCGCCTCGCGAAAGGTCTCATTTCATCATGTGTCGTTTCATTTTCCATTTTAGAACCGCGCAGAAGACGGAACCAGCGTGAGGTGCACAACTATAATTAAAGTCTTTGAAGGTGTACGTTCGTTCTTCATTCAGATCTCCAGTGCTCTCCACAAAAGCCTTTGAAGCCAGGGAATAATACGCTGTAATCATGTAGAGTACTTGAGCAGCAGCAGCAGCAGCAGTGGGGCCGGTCTGTGCGGTGGGTGAATGGGATGTAATCCCTGTGAGAGGCGATCATATAGTTTCTCGTGATAGAACAAAATCTTTAAAAATGACCGTGAACGGGTCAAAAATGAAGTTCTTTCATACGACATGACTCACAAAAGACATGTCAGGGTGAAAACGCCACTGTAATAATTCAAAAAAAAAGTATAAGAAAGTCAAAATTGTTCTTAAGTGGAGTAGTTGAGTGAAAGTACTGAATCACTTTCCACCAGTGCTGGTATAGCTGACATTAGGTGAAGGTGTGGACAACTGTTCTCCCCCCAAAAAAGTCATGTTTTCTCTGTCTATCAGCTTGTTTCCTCTCCAAACCTCATTTTTCCAACCTTGAAAATAGCTCACAAACTCTGCGCCAACATTATTTTATGCCTCACTGTTAAACAGAAGGACAAACAGTGAGGGTGCACAGTGGAGTCCATATAACCCAGATCAGACTCAATGTGTTTAAAGATTGTCCCCCTTCCCTCTCTCTCTCTCTTTCTATCCCCTCTCTCTCTCTCTCTCTCTTGGCTGAGCCCTGCTCCGTTTTTAGCCTTCGGTGTGTATTTTTGGGGAAGGAAAAACAGCAGAGAACATCTCGTCTCAGCACGTTTCCCCCGTCCCCTTCCTATCTGCTTTATAGACCTGCAGACTAATAAAACAAGAGAGAGAGAGAGAGAGAGGGAACAAGAGGGAGGGCGCTGTGGGCCGAAGCGTGAACCGCACTGTGCTGCAAGACTCAGACAGACAGCTGAGTGTAATGTTTGAGAATATCTTAACTGGATAATCACAATCACAGCACACGGCACACAGAGCGTTGCCGGACACAACACCCATATGTGATAGTTGAGCGTGAGCGTTAATTGGCTGCCGTGATGACCTCCTCCTCCTCCTCTATAGGGTTCGCAGGGATTCGCCGCTCTCGTTCAGCCAGCGGAGTTAAATGATGTCCAAGAGCAACGTCGGATAAGGCTCGCGGTCGACGTTCCCGCTTCATCCCAAAAGGGTGTTGCGTGGATTAAGATCAGGACTCCAGTCCAGTGCAGACCAGTCAAGCTCTTCCACAAGAAACTGGGAAACGAGGAAAGACTTTCTCCAGGCTGTTGACACATTCAGGTTGCTGATCGCTGTTCTCAGCACGGGAACATCAAAATAGTTGTTAGTCAAAAAAACAAAGCATATAATTAAAAGGACAATACACGTATCGGTAGAAGCGAGAGCCAGACGCCAGTCAGTTGAATAAACTTTACCATTTGTTAAACTTTTCATAAGACGTGTAGACATATTGTTCTCACTTTCTGTTCCTTCCCTGGCAGAGAAACGCCATCTAATCTGCTTTTCACACGTAGCACATAAGAACCTTGCATTACTGCCATTCAAACTGCCCGTTTTGTAACAGTCGTGTTATTTGAAGGACTGCCGGCTGAGCTCCGTGTCTGTCGCGCGCGGGACGTCGCGGACATGCAGCCCGTGTCCCGACCGATCGCACGCCTCGCTTAGCAGAAGAGACAGGGCCTCGCTAGCAGGAGTAAACCTTAGCGAGTCATTAGATGAATGTCCGGAACAATCTATCAAAACCTGCCTCACCACCGGGTCAACTACACACACACACACACACTCACACACACACACACACACCATTATACCGCTCACACAGAGTTCTCACATTTATGGGAAGAAGCTGAAGTGTCCCTGCACTGCAGTGTGTATAACCAGTACGGAGGCCGGTCAGACCAGTTCAGATCAGAGGAACCAGTTATGCAGCAAGGACACAAGATAGGAAGAAGTAGAAAAGAAGCAGTGAAGAATAAACAAGTACAAAAAAAAAGTAGAGTAGAAAGCGAGGAAGGAAGGATGATGAGAGACTGAACAAAGAAGACAGAAATAAATGTACTTTTTGCTTTTTGCCTTGTTATGTCTGCCTTCTTTCCTTCCTTCCTTCCTTCCTTTCCTTCCCCTCTGTCTCCTTCAGACCCCTCGTGTAATTAACGGTTACACCTACTACTATGAACACACACACACACACACACACACACACACACTCACACACACACACAGAGGTCCCGGTGTTGATGATTTCCCATCATAAGGCCATAAAGCCTAAGTGGGTGATAAATATCGGCTGAGTGATGCTTAACCCACGCTGCTTCGCTGTTTAGCCTGTTGCCATGGTGACGGACCCTGACACATAAGGGATGGAGGGGGAGGAAGAGAAGGAGGAGAAAGAGAGTAGGAGGGAATGGTTCTACTGGGAGCACTGGGAACATTGCTCACGTCTGATTTACACAGCTACAGGACAAGTCCGCTTTTTTTTTTTTCTTTTGAAATTGAATTTATTCAACTATAAATCATCCATCAGTAAATTTTCCACCACTTATCCAGGACTGGATCACACTGAGTAAGGAAACCCAGACATCCTTCAGCCTGGCGAACACCCTCCAGCTCCCTCCTGGAGCACCTTGGGGTGTTTCCAGGCCAGAAGAGATATACAGTCCCTGCAGCGTGTTCTGGGTCTGTCCCCTGGGGTCTCCTACCAGTTGGACTTGCCTGGCACCCCTCCAGAGGAAGGCGTCCATGGAGGCACCATAACCAAGTATCCAAATGACCTCAGCTGGCTCCTTTTGATGTGAAGGAGCAGTGTCTCTCCTCCGATCTCCTCGCCCTGTCTCGAAAGCTGAGCCCAGACACCCTCCAGAGGAAACTCATCCCGGGCCTGCTTGTGTCTGTGACCTCATTCTTTCAGTCACTACCTAAAGGTGATGGGACACAGATCGACTGGTAAATTGAGAGCTTCGCCTCCTGGTTAGGCTCTTTGTTCACCACAACGGTCCGGTACAACGCACAACCCACGTTACTGCTGATGCTGCACCGATCCGCCTGTCAACCTCACACTCCATCTTACCCTTATTGTGAACGAGACCCCGAGATACTTGAATTCCTTCACCATAAATCATTATATCTTCCTTGCTGACCGGCGTTAACAGGAGTGCAATAGGTTTTTAGGTTAATTTTCTTCACTCTGAGCATCCATTAGTTTCAATTTATTGCACAACGAGAATCAATTTGCAGAGACCTCCTTCGGTCTGATTGTTCTTTCCATTCTCAGTTTTCTTTCCTAATTCTTAAAACACTTTTTTTTCCTGAATTTGTGCTGATCAAATGAAAAATAAAAACAGAAATCCTCTGGGGATCAGTTTCATTAGTCGTTATTCCTCTTAGTTGCAGGTCTACTTTATTTAATTTTCTGTTTGTTGGTTTTACTTTGTACATTTGGACATTATAATCCAGTTTTGAAAGTCCTACTAGACTGTATATGTTAGAGGTCTTCACAATATTTACATTGCGTTGGTCCAATGACAGTCCCCAGATTTCATCTTCAATTCTCTACCAATGTATGCACTAAAGTGAAATGACCTTTCTTTCAGATTTAGCAGTTATGTTTCCCTTTTTTTTTTAAATCAAGCAGTAGCTACTAGCACTAGCCAATGCAACAGTTAGCTGGTTGTAGCTGCACTGAAGGACTGTTACTGTTGTCGGCTGTCCAGACTGGACGCACGGCGGGACTACGGTGGCCTACCGCTGCTCAACAGTAGAAAGTTAGTTTAAATGAAACAACCAGTAGATTTAGCTTGTTTCTTATTGTTGCTAATGATTTCAGACTGGTTAACCAGCAGCGACGCAGTTCTGTTAACAAACAAACAAGATGACCAAGAGCCACAAATGCAGCGGGATGTTATTAAATGGAAAGAAGACATCAGATAACATGAGATACACCTTCTCTCTCTGTCTCTTTGGTTGCTAATTTCTTCCCTGATGGTTAAATGTCTCTCTCTCTCTCTCTCTCTCTCTCTCTCTGACTGTTCTGTGAATTTATCTCTTTAACAAGAACGCAGTAAAGAGATCGTATAATGTGCTGTAGGTAGTTTGCCTGGACACCGAAGCTGCCGATGAGTTACAATGAGCTGTCTGGACTCGCATTGGAAAGAGCCTGATTTATTTATTTGGGATTTATCCAGTTTTTAATTGAGTGGTTGTTCAGACACCTGTTGATGCTGATGTGATTTGTGAGGGAGTGTGAAGGAGGTCTGGCTGCTTGCTTTTGAGAATTTCTTCATTGGTTGTGTTTAAGCTGAGACTTTTAGGCTCAATGCTTCATGTAAATCATGTGATATGCTGATAAATCTGCTGGTATGCTGGTGTTTTTAAAATCTTGTTCCATGTGCCCTTTTCCAAAGGTCAATGCATGGCCCTGCATCTGAACATAAAAACATAACATGACTTGAACATAAGAGAGTAGAGATAAGTAGCCAATTAGTGTAAAAATAACATGATGTTGGGTTGGTTTTCGTCTCGTCTTCCCAAATTTTCTGAGTCACCAGCTGCCACTGCTTAAAATAAATTAGTTAGTGTGTATGTTTTATGGTCTTTCCACTTGATGAGTGTGATATTTTGTGACAGAAACATAGCAGGGAGATACATTTATGTGTGTATGTGTGTGTTTTGTGTAAGTCTGGGACTCCGATATAACGAATGCGTGCTACCTCCAGAACAGTGGAGCCACACACTTTGTTCGGAGAATCAACCCCTCTTCTTAAAGGTCAACAATAATTGCAAAAACTGCGGAGGCATGGAGGCCTAATGAATGCTTAGAGAGCTTCATAACACATCACAGCTATTATACATCAAACCACTGCAGGCCGAGGGCCCCGCTTATCTGCCACTCGTTCCTACATCCACACTACACTGTCATTGAACGGAGGAGATAATGGTAATTTTAACATTTACCAACTCTCCTTCTGCCTCTCTCCTGATCCATTTTTTTTTTTTTTAAAGGTTCCATGAAATGGCTTTCAGGTCATCATTTCCACATGAATCTTGGTTCACCTAAAGCTGTGTTCAGACCATCAACAACACTACATCAGCTTCCTTATTCACTGGGAAGAACCCCCCCGCTACAAAAAATATGTAATTCAAAGGTTTTAATGGATATTCAAGAGGTATTGGATGTTGAGGAAAGGTGAATGGATGTGAAGGGGAGAGGTAAAAGAAGGAAGGAGGATGTCGTCTATAGGGCTGGTCTGGGCATTTGAGATGACTACAGGTCCACAGATGGTACCTAGAATGGGACATGGGAGAGGTATGCACTGGACTGAATAGGAAGGAATGAGGGGAGGAGGGAAGAGAGGATGAAGGGATGAGGATAGGGAGGTGAATGGATAAAGGGGATGATGTGGAATAAGTAGGCTTGACAGATGATTAAAGGTTAAACAAGTTAACTTCATTTCATTTCAGTCATTGGCAAAAAAAAAGACACATCTACTGAATGGACCATGAACATTAGGGCAGTGGTTCTCAAACTCTTTAACATAAAGGTCCCCTAAACCATGAATCCCCATCTGATAAGATTTTTTTATTAGAGAAAATGTACGAAACCCATGACCAAAACAGTCATATGTCAGTCATATAAGTCAGTTAAATAGTCATTGTGTTAGTTATGTTATTCCCCTGTTTGCTGGGGAGCACTATGAGAACCACTATGTTAGAATACCTTGTAGTAAGGGGTCAACTCCCATCATACTTACTCACAATTTCCTAAAAAAAAAAAACTAATTTTGTTGACAGGGAACTCAACCATAAGGGCAGTGTGCACATGCTAGAGTTATATTGTAATTCATCTTCAGTATAGGGGAATCGTTTGGGCACATTTTTTGATTTAATAACTTAATAATTAGCTCGCAAAAAGAAGACGAAGTACCTTGTGAACACTTTGTACGCCGTCACCCGGAGGATAATGTTTGCAGAGCGGCAAACTCCAGCGCTGACAAATGAGGCCGACTGACCAACACACACTGCAGCACACAACCAAGGCTGGTCAGGCAAGGAAATAACTGTCTTTAGTGTGTGTTAATTGGAAAAGACCTGGGCCTGTAGAACATTGTGGATAATGAGATTCACTGCTACTAGCTTTGAAGCCGTATTCTTTCTCCACTGCTTTTATCTTCTTACCCCAATTTCCCCCGTCCTGTCCAGAAGACGCAGACCAATTTCTGTTTTAACCGAAAAAACATTCAACCAGTGATGTTGGTCAGTAAATTAAATATTCGCACAGTCAGAAGACTGTAGCTTCCCCAATAATTACAGTTTTCTTTTCCCTACTTTTGTGTTTTATCTTCAGTGCAAGTTCTGTTCTTTATTGCATTTCAGTGGACTGAGGACACGAGTGAACGACGCACAGTGCCTAAAAGTAAGTGACAGCCTCAAAACAGTGTCTCTCTTTTTATTTATTCAATTGGGAAATTGGTTTGGAAGCAAGGATTGATTGTATTGTGTAGCTTGCAGAGCTGTGCTAATTCAACTTTGTACCATTCAAGTGTAAAAGACAGGGGAAGTGAAGTACTGCTGCTTTAAAAAAAAAAACCTTCAAGACCTTTGAAATCCTGCCTCAAAGAGTATAAACCGCAGTGCCGTGTCTTGGCATCCGATGAGCCTTCATACAAGTCTGCAATCACCAGAATACAAGCTCTGATTGTTGTGAATGATGAAGGCAGAAGTAGCATTCTGTTGCTATAATGCCACAAAGCCTGTGGCATTATAGCAGGATGTCGGGTTGGACTGTTGGCCAACAGGCTGTCTAACATTTGTTTCCTGTTTCCTGCCAACAGTCAACTTTGCTTTCTTTTAACAATTACCACTACCAATGTTTCCCTAACCATAACCAAGGACTTCCTGGAGTGTATATCGTCTCGTCAGTGGTAGAAACACGCAATGTAAGGACGGAATTGATCTGAAAATTGGCGCCAACAGTAATAAATGTCTATCATACAGTTTGAAACGAGTTGTAAAGGTAATCAAAGACCAAAAGGATTGACTGATCATTTTAATGTGCAGAGTTGTGCGAGGATGATCATTACTGCTTTGCTTTCTCAATGTGTTAATGTTCCTGAGAGAAGGAACGTGCCTCAGGAGGCCAATACTCCTCCAGGTATTGGACATGTTAAAGGGTCAAAGGCCACATATGGCTTCCCTGATTTGTATCTTCAGGAGACGTGGCTCTTATTGAATATAGATATATAGATATGTACATCTGTAATCCATAGGTTTATGTGATTTGACTAGTCGATGATCATTTCTTTCGTCCCTGAAGACTATAAAAAGGTCAGTTTGGCTTTGTATAGTGAGACAGAGGAATGATTGGCTTTGTGTGAGTTCTGTCTCCTTATGGATCAATAATAATTCCATTAATCTTCATCATCAGCCAGGTTCTGTGCTTTTATTTCTGCGTTTGTGTCCAGTGTTTTAGCAGCAAATTGAACCACATTTCCAAAGTGGGAAATAGTGTAGAAACACATCTTTGCACCCTACGCACAGTCACACTCGGCCATGTTGTTGCTGCTACGTGTGAATAGGTGTTTGTTTTGGCTGATTTGATGTCTTTTCAGGACTAACTTCCTGCCTTCCCCTGCATCCCTTTATTTCCATTCCTACTTTGCCTCCTCCTCCCCTCCTTCCTGCTCCTCTCTTCCTTTCATTTTTTTATCCCGTCTTTCCGTCTGCCCCTCGCCCCCTTTTTGTTCCCTCCTCCCTTACATCTCACCTTCCTTTCTCCCTTCTCTCTCTCTTTCTCTCTCTTTTTCCCCAAACAGTCTCATTCACATGCGTCCTCTCTTGTTCTCTCTCTCTCTCTCTCTCTCTCTCCTCATCAGTAGGCTGGATGTGTGTCTCCACTCAGCCGTATTAGTTGAATTAACATTGCCACAAGCAGACATAGCGATAACTCCGCCGCGTCGCCATGGCAACGCACGCATTCAGAGGTGAGCGTGCGCAAATACCACACACAGCTGCTTAAAGCGTCTAATTGTGTGTGCGAGAAAATGCAAGTATGCAAATAATCAAGTTGTGCACACACCAGCGTCTCTCTCTCTCTCACACACACACACACACACTTATGTCACATCCACATCAACGCACAGCGAACACACTCTGTTAGCAGTGTGTATATGTGTGTGTGTGTGTGTGTGTCCAACTACATTACGGCGTGTAAGTGCATTATAAGTTTGCCTCCAGTATGTGCCAACACACTGTCATTCACTGCATTGTGTGCTGGTTTAAGCCCATTTCAGCAAGGAGGGAACTAAATAACTGGAGTGTAACTGAAACAGGAAATCAGCCTCAGAACTGAGACGACGTCGGTGCTAAACAACATTTAAAAAAAAAAAAATGCAAGTGGCTGCTGCGTTCATGGAGGGGTTGTGTTGCTTCAGGTACAAGTTAAGACAAAGAAATAAGATCCAGGATGGTTTGAGCAATGGATTCATGAGTTTGAAGGCTTATTTGCACATCATCAGACGTCTTTAACTGGTTTTATCTTGTCAGAGGTTGAAACTGGCTCCAAAAGGACACACAGCTTACTTTTTACTTCAGTTTTCAGGAACTTGTCCTTAAAGACGTTCTGCTTCTCCTCGGCTGTATTGACCCGTTACCGGCTCCTTTGAAGAGTCAGACTTTATATTCAACATCAGATGAACTTCACTGAAAACACTGATGCTGTAAAAATGAACTCGCTTTTGTCCTTTTGTCCTTCTTACATTATTTACTTCCCGCTTTACCTCCTTCTGTTCTTATTTATGGGAGATTCAGTGTTTGAAACAGACAATAAAACTCTACTCTTCGTCACAGTGAGTTGTCACATGTGCTTTTCCTAAAGAGACACCCGGGTGCATTTCCACTGCCAACATTTAAACTTCTACTTATTCCCAATTTAACATTGTTACTTCCTTAAGTAAAGGGTATCAGTAGTTCCTCTACTGCATTAAATTGAAAATCAAGAGCCGGAAATAAGAGTTTAAACATCGTTACGTGTGATTTTTTTTATCATTGTATTTTCTCTTATGTGGCTTTAAAGTAACAGAAACGCTGCACATATCAGATATAAATATTCTGTTATCACTTTCTAGCAGCACCTCAGTGAATCTCATGCTTGTTCTGAGTGAAATATTCAAACTCAGGATATCAAGTTTTTTTTTTATGGCTGCACCATCCCATCAAGTAGAAATATGTGAGATGTGTTATGACTCTTTTTATGCACGTTGCACATAAATTCCTGATATATTTTGGTTTATCTGGAAACATTTGACTTTCCTCTAAAATGAAAATAAATAGCTCTAATAAAACAACACTTGTCTGCACAATATAAGTTTGTGGAGAAGCGGATAACGCACGACGACTTTGGGAAGTTTTTCTAACGTTCTCCTGCTCGACCGGCACGATCGCAGGAAGTAAACGCCTCGCATTCTCACCTTTGATGTGATTAGCTACGCAGTGACAAACTACTTCCTGGTTTCTAGTCGCGTCTCTTCTTCCGTATCTGAACATACATTGTAGTCTTGCTAATGAATCTCTCAAGGGTATTAGCGAGGGCATTGTGTGTGTGTGTGTGTGTGTGAGAGAGAGAGAGAGAGAGAGAGACCACTGTTACCATTTTTTCTGCTAGCATCAGCAAAGCCAGTCAATGCTAATGGACAACATCATCATGCTTAAGTGTGATTGGATAAGGGGTGAGGCAAGAGAGGGGGTGTGTAGTTCAGTGTATGTGTGATGTACTCAAGGCCTGGTTAGCGTTAAAACTCCCTTTACACACACACAAACACACACACACACACACACACACACACACACACACACTGAGGCACATGCAGCCTCCTCTCCTGAATCCTTAATGAACTGTGCTGTGCTGTGGGAGGCTGCAGACTGAGGCTGTGTTGGTATATTAAAACACTGGTACAGAATCAGAAACACGCTGCCTCCCTTCTGTAATAAAAAAAAAACTGTGGATGTTGAACATTTCAAGGCCGGCAGAGACACAAGAGCTTTGAGTGTAACAGCTGCTCTGCTGAGTAGAGACCAGAGGGGTGATGCAAGTCTCACGAATGGAAAAACACAAAGATCTGTTCAGAAGTGAGAGGAGCCGCCGGTCCCGAGAGGTGCTTTTCCTCCGCCGTAGATTCACATTCACAATGTTGGCTTTTAACAATAATGTCAGTGTGATGCAACACAGAAACATGAGCTCCGTGTCAGATCTCTGCAACCAGTGATTGTTTTCATTATTGATTCATCTGTCTGATTGGTGCTTCATTTCAGCATGTTGTGTATTACATGTGAGAAGTGCAATACGATACACAATGTCATATTTTGTTAGGCCACAGTCCAAAACCCAAAGATGTTCAGTCTGCGCTGATGTTCAACAGAGGACAGCAGCAAACCCAAACATCTGTGCAGCTGGAACAAGACAGGGTTTGCCTCTTTGCTCTAGACTAGACAACAGATCAAATACAACATATAGTTACATTTGAGTGACAGAGGCCATCTAGCGGCCGTGAGCTGGAGCAGTGGTGCAGTTCAGATGACGTACACATACATATATATGTGGACAGATGTTGTTTCCAGAGGCAGGTGGATTGAGGCATTAACCCACCAGAGCACTTTGTCACAGGAGACAGTTGTTTGTTTCATGTTTACAAAAGTCAGGACAGTTTTTTTAAAAACCATAACTACGATAACCCACATCACATGTTTCTTTAACCTCAACAAAGTGATGATTTTAAGCCGAACATGATCTTTCCCAAAACATAAGCAAGTGGTTTTTGGAAAGGACTTGGAATAATATTAATATGTCCAATATATATTTTTTATATATATTAAATATCATCTCCTCTTAAACTCTCATTGAAATTACGCTACGTTACGTTGCTGGATACAAGATGTCTCCTATTTCACTGAAAAGTTCTCAGTGTTTGTGCACTGGAGGCTTCACGTTTCAAGGTCACACAGTTTAACACTGGACCAGGATTTCTTATTTCTTCTAAACTGATGATCGTCGTGGGCCTGACCCTTAAAATTGTAATTTCCAGTGAAAGAGAAACTCTCCACCTTCAGCGGATGAGTCGTCCTGCGCAGCGAAGCTCAAACATCCAACTGAAGTAAGAGGTAAACAAAGAACCTTCTTGAGTGGTGCGGGACTTTGAGAGATTATAAATGGTACTTTAATTCAATTAAATTATTATTTATTTAGTGCCAAATCATAACAGAAGTTATCTCAGGGCACTTTTTTTTTTACATAAAGCAGTACTCTTTAATTTACAGAGACCCGACATCCCCCCCCAATGAGCAGCACTTGGCGACAAGGAAAGTTTTCCTCGCTTCGCCTTCACGACACGAGGGACGTGGTGGGAGGTTTTTAGCCTGAGCAGGGAAAGAACTAAACTGAGTGGTTTCGTAATTGCCATGCCATTTTTAGACTTTAGAAATGTTTTCCTCGAGCAATTATTTATCAACATTTATGTATTTACATGACATTTCGACCTGCTAACAAGTCTCAGTGATATTTTGGTGTTTATGTGGAGTAGTCAGATCACCACAGCAATTAACACTGAACATCATAAAAATCAAGAATCCTCTCCGAAACACGGCGTGTTTTACTGTTTTTATCTGACTTGATTATCAAGCTTTTGGCAGGAAACACACATTGAATATTGAACTTAATATTAAATATTGATCGGGCCCAGAGGCTGTGGATCTGCTGCTGTAGATCTGCAGCCTCCTCCTGTCCCCTTCCACTCATCTGCGAGTCGCTCAGTCGGTGAAACGACTTGAAACGTTCTCGTAGAAACTCTGCGTTATCTGTCTTTACAGCTCCGGAGCGGGGCGAGTGATCAGACGTTCTTGGCGTGACCTCCCCCCCCCCCCCCCCGACGCCCAGGGGTGACCACGCTAGTCACCACGCAGTGATCCCTCACAGCGCTTCAATTAACCTCCACGGATGAAAGCAGCTTGTATATCTTCATGCGAGTAAAGGCCCGGCACCTACGATGTGATGTTATGGAAACTGAGTCTGCTGTTGTTATTAATGAGGAGAAAGAAGGAGAAGGAAAAAAAAAAAAAAAGAAGACATGAAAAGAATCTCAGAGAAGCGTATTTTATTTTTCCCTTCACTCGTGAATATCTGGTAGGACACATTCATGGTAATGATGGAGACGAGCCGTTCCATTTCATATTTGCTCAAAAATGCTGCATATCCCTTTTCAAAGAGCATTAGAAAAAAAAAAAAACCCGAAAATTCCCCTTCAAGTCACCGTAAAGCGTAGAGGAGAGGACACAGTCTGTAAAAGTGTAATCATACTGTCAGCCAAATTACCTATTATCCTTTAAAAGTACCAGAATTTCTTCCATTTTTGTGTCAGTTAGGTTTTAAAAGCGGTCTCCGACTATTTCTAAATGGCAGGGATTCTCATTTCCTCTGACTCCAAGGACGGCCTTTAATACACTTTTAATAGCCTTCACACAGACGTCTGTGTAAGAGGGTTTCCAGCGCCGGCACAGAGCAGCGATTGAGATCACATTTGCACTCTCTCATGGTAATGATGGTACCTGCCAATCCTAACATATAATAATGATATTTATGCGTACACATAAGAGCTGCCACCACCAATTATATGCACTGATTAATGTCTAAATTTATCTTTTTTAATTACTCAGTTAATTATGTGGTGTTAAGTGCGTTTAAATGCTTTTTGAAAATGGATAGGGAGCATTTTTTTGAGCAGATATGAAACAGACCAACAGTCCAAATATGTTCAAATACAGTATAAGTAAGTTTAAAACAGAGGAAAGCAGCCGATTCTCACATTTGTGAACATGAATCCAGACAAAATTTGATGTTTTTTGTCAATGAACGAAACTGTAAAGACGATCAGATGCAAATTTATGTAAGAATATGTTTAAAATGAAATGATAAAGTACACTAAAGTGAAATTAAGATGATGATGGGACTTCAAGTGCAGGTACAGAGCAGTTATAGTGATACTTACCAACATATAATAATGATATTTATACACATACGCTGTGTCAGACATGGCAAATTTTGTGTTTTTGTTTCTACATTCTGGATAATTCCCTTTTAAATCTGTGGATAAAGTATTTTTTTTTTTTTTTTTTTGATTTACTGTCAGAGTGCAGAACCAGATTTTGGACAGATTCCCAGGTTCACCAACCTGCTGTCACTGTTTATTCAGTCAAAATATGATTGACAGGCAGATCTAAGTGCTGTCTGGGATCCCTCCTGAGAGGCTGCTATGTGTCACCTAACATACCAGATGGTGACAAATATTGTGTTTGGCTGCTGGTTGAAAGTCGTCTTGCACCATCTACATTAGTCAGGACTTAATATGACGGTAGATTTTCTAAAACAAACAATAAAACAGTCGTTTTTTTTGTGTGTGTTTGTGTGTTTTACATCTGATATTTCGCATTGAAATCTGCCAGGCATTCATGTGACATTCAATGACACCTCTGGAACTGAGTAGAAATGTATTCATACAGACTGATGAAGGTGCAGTAAATGATTTCTTTCACCCTGCACAGTCCTGTGTGAGGTGGATAATGAGCATGATAGAGTAGAAAACTATGTAATTGTTGATGCTGATAAAAAAAAAAAAAAAAAAAAAGTCCATCCAGTTTGTCTGGCTCTGTTGATAAATGGAAAGTGCCTTTCCCAAGGCCGGCGACTGAAACTCACTACAAAGCTTCTTTCTTTCTCCACTTGAATCACTCTGACAGACTCAGAGGACCAGATAACGCGGCTAATGGCTCTTCCAAAATCCATATATGACTTAATGGAAGTTCGCTCTATTGAAACCGAGAGTGAAATAGGACTGTTTTCGCTCTCCGACAGTAGGAAATAGACAATCTCAGCACTCATAAAATTTTATCTAAAGGTCATTGTATGAAATAGAGTATGGGGTAGTTTTTTTTTTTTCTTTTTGCTCTCTTTTTGTGGACCACTGATGTAGATATGCTCAGAGGGGATTTTATATGCAGTAATTAGCAGTTTTACACCTGAATGACTCCATACAGCTCCCTTGTAATAGAGAATATGGTTTTATGGTTAAACCCAACACCCAGTAAGCACCAATTTGGTGATTTGCTGACCAAAAGACATCTAAACTTAATTAAAGGCTGAAAATTTCATTTAGATGTTCAAGTTGCAGCTATTTCAGCTTCATTTTGGTATTTTCTGTGGATACGTACTGTAACCTTGACAAATCAAATTTAGTCCCCAGTGTTCTGGATTTACTATTAACTATAATTTGCTCAAGATCATTTATTTGGATGACAAATAAACAAACGTGGTAGATCTGGTTGTGCCATTAACTGTATTTTTGATGGTTCATTGGGTCTTCTGGTTCACATGTTGAAGTGTCCTTGATCAAGCCACTGATCCGTTCATGTGGGTGGGGGTTGCACTCATGAACAAAGTGTAGCTAAAATGATTGCTGTGAATGTAATTTATTGGTTTGTTCAGCTAGGACAATGCACCAAAAGGTTGATAAATGATAAACAGTGAAACACTACTATACCCTACTATACTATTACTTCCTGCCAGATTCTGAAATTCTCTATACAAACGGGTGAAAAATGTGAACAAGCTGACAGCTACATGCCATGTGAAAGTGCACTTGGCAACCGACAACCTGCATCTCTGAACAGAGTTTGACTCCAGTCAAATAGTTCCCGGGTTTTAAAAGTCGGATGCTTGAAAGTTTACGGTCCTGCATGTCGATCCAAATCTCCAGCAGCTTCTATTCCTAGAGGACGGAGGGTTATGACCTGAAAATCTCCAAAACCTATGCTCACTGTGTGCTTACTCGATAACATATTGCCAGCAGACTTGTGTTGTGTATGTTAAAAGTCAACCCTGCTGCCAGCAAACACAGTGAATCACTGGAATAATCAAGAAGTCCGCAGAAATGAGCACTGACTTTAGTGTTGATGACTTTATCCACAAAGTGTTTTCTTCTGCGGTAAACTTCATTCTTATGCGGCCTCACACATCAGATGCCATTTCACCCACACCCGCCTCAGCATTTCTCAGACATTTACTGTAGTTTGAACTCAGGGATATGTTCCCTCAAACAGCTGCGTTCCTGTTCCATGACACATTTACTCTCAGCAGGAATTGGTGAAGGACAGCCAGCTGAGTCAAGACAAAAAACCTGGTTCAAACCCAGGGCACCTGAGCAGAATAAATGCCATGTCTGGGTAATGGAGCGGGATGATGGCTACTTACCTTTCATAAATATGCTACTAGAGACAAAACAGAGATGTCGTCACAGAGTCGCCGGACAGTGAAACGGCTCGGTGCGTGAAAAGAGGAGGCATTAACTTTGATGTAGCATTGTAATGTGCTGCTTTCTCCTCGCAACAAACAACCTTATTTCACCTCCAGAACCCTGCAGTCTGTTTCTAAAACTGAATATTCATGTGGAGTTACTTTCAGGGTCATTTTTTTATCGTAGCTATATGACTCATCATGTGGAAATAGAACTTATTTTTCTCTGTGGAGCCAATAATATCAGTCCTGGGAGAATTTGAAGTCCTGTTTCCCATTTAGTTCTTTTACATTTAGAGTTTCCTGGTCATGTGTCGGACATGTTAAACATCATATCCTTGTTTCAGAAACCTGGATGTGCTACGTGCAGTGCTCCAGTAGAAACCGGGATCCTCTGTTGTAGCAGTTTGAAAAGTCTCTGTTTGAAGTTTATCATCTTTTACATAGTAATACAATACAGCAGGAGATATAAGATACAGAATCATCAATTAAATTAAACATAAATCTCTCAGTCAGTAAATGATATAAAAACCCATCCAGATGAAAGGTGGTATTTGTCTTAATTGGCCAATTAAGCGATGTGGATAAAATGATTAATGGCCCAAAGTAATTTATCACACAAAACTGTGAAAATGACACGAGAATTTGTCGATTTTCTCCATTTCATATCATCGCAAATTGGACTGTTGGATGATCAGACGGAGACATTTGAAGACTCTGGGAACTTATGGATGGAAATTTTGACATTTAACAGATTAACTGAAAAACGCATACATCAAAAATGAAAATGTGCAGCTTACGATACAAGCAGAAAAGTATCTAAAAAGACCTAAAAGACCAAATTGATGATCAAAGATTGTCTCCAGATGCTCCTCAGCGCCTCCCTCTGCTGGGATCAGACACACACAGACACTGACGCAATGTCCATGCAGAGATACAAGAAAGACTTACTGTATGTCACAAATCACTCTGCAAGATCCAGCATTAGTTTATACTGTCCTGTAAACCCTCCCACCCCTCCACACACACACACACACACACACACACACACACACGCACGCACTAACTCCCAGTGTGTCCTCTCCTTGTCTCTCCTTCTGAGGAGACGATTTATGAGCAGCAGCAGCGACGTCTCAGGCCATCGGATCATGAAGGCTGACTTTCTGTCAGGACACAGCTGCCCACACACACACGCACACACACACACACACACACACACACACACACAGTATACATGCACGATGACATAAATTCTAGTAAATTTTATGCTGCTACAAATCCTCCTACATAAGCTGCCATTGGACTGACTCACACAGGCTCAGGTTTACTTGTGCGTACACACACACACACACACACACACACACACACACACACACTACGAGCTACTTGTAGAGGAAGACAAGGAGGTTTTATTTGACTCTGGAGGGCTGTTTGATAGAAGTCATTATCTGATTCCTGCTCTAACCTGATAGAACTGGATATTATAGGAGTGAGTGTGTGTGTGTTTGCCTTTGGCTCTGCAGGCTGTTATTTGTTTGTCAGAGCTGCTGTGCATCAATACATGCAGCGGGAAATTATTACACATGTGCACATCTCCAGTCTTTTTGGATACTGGGTGCTGTAACCAAATCGGGACGGTATATTTTTAAAGTTTAGGATGCCGAAGTAAATCAGTTGGTAATCAGTTAAACAGCCCGATGTCAATTTAATAGTTGGTTTAGTACAATGACCTTTGTCAGCTGTTTTATTTCAGGGTGCAGGGAGATAAAGTTATTAGCTTTACAAACCCTTTCTCCAAGAATAAATGGATAAATTGCAACAGCAAATACGTTTTTCTAGGAATGTAATGTTGACGGAATTATGTTTCCTCCCAACGTAATGAGAAAATGTTGAGATAATTAGTGAAATGTAGTTTTTCCCAACAAATATCTAATCTTGCAGCACAATATCCGCCGGTAGTAACTACACAGCACAGGGGAAAACAAGTTAGTCGTATATGAATGTATATTCTAGGCTTGTATTTGATCTGTGATGTTGATGTCATCCTCATCCCCTCGCTTGGCAGGTTGTTCTCATGGCGATTACATTAAATGTTTGATTGTTTTTTTTTTAAATGGATATCAGTAGGTGTCACAATTGCGTGTAGAAGAAATACTAATAAGTAATAAGAGGCGACTTACGCGAAGCAGTTTTAATGAAGTTAAGGACAAAAACGAAACACATCATTACATCCTCATTTTCATTGCTTTAAGGAACACCATCTGCAAAGGTTGTGCAATTTGTATTCCTAAAGAGCTCCGACACCAAAACGTCTGGTTTGCATATTAATAAACTTCCTTATTCTCCTCAACAAAGGCCTTTTGAATCCGTCAAGCACCGCTTCATCACTGCCAGGGCTCCAAGAGGCTGGAAACTCATTTTGAGAGATTGTCATTAGAGCTGCTTGTTTATCTTTGGATTGTGAAGGACCTTTAAACCGAGGCGGTGTGTCAATCTTCTTTGAAAAGATTAATTTTTATTTGTGTGGGCGTTGTGAGTAACTTTCAGGGATTAAGTGGAGTCAAACCGAGTGATCTCAGCTTTCCGGCGGTTCACCTTTAAGGTTCTGAAGGTTCAATCTGGAGTGAACCGTTTTAAATGAACATGCTTTTCAACAATGCACGCATCTAAATTACTTATTCACCAAATAAGAGACTGTACTGTACAACAACGACAGAAATAGATTTAATTACTTAGAACACTTGAGAAGAGGAGTAATTATGAAAATGTCTCATTACAGATAGTGTAATAGCCACAAATGATACATATAGATATAGATATAGATATACAAATCTGATTGCAGTCTCTCTCCAGTCCAGAGGGGGTATCTGTTTGCTATCCATCAACTAACAAACACATATATATGACTCATATGGATTAACTGAGTGAAACAAAGGTTTTGCTTGTTATGTTCTTGATCTACTGTGCAGATTCTTCGGCACTGATCAGGGAGACCATTTCTTTCCCGTTGCTATATTTATAATGACAGGAAGAACGATGGCTAATTTCAGTGTCACTTCATCTGCCGTTGTCACAGGAAGTGAAGTAAGGCTACAACTCTATTATTTTCAACTAATCTTTTTGTCTATAAGATGTCAGAAAATAGAGAGATGCTGTTATAATTTGCTAAAGGCCAATGTGACATCTTCAAATGTCTGATTTGAAAACCTCAAATGTATCCAGTTTACTTTCATGTTTGACACAGCAACGCTTAAAAGTTGAGCAAATCTTTGGCATTTTGACAGTAAAAAAGTGACTCAAGTGATTATTTGAGTATCAAAACAGTCCAACCAATCGATTAATCAACTAATCACCGCAGCTTTAGAGTAAAGACCCTGCAGAGGTTTCTTCCTCAGACCACTTACTGGCATAGTTACACTTGAGAGGATTAAAGAGTGCGTACACATCCTGTAGATGTATTCTCACCTTATCAGGATTTGGCTAGAATGCAGTTTTTAATCCGTCTCAAACGCTTCTTGGTTTTTGGATTTTATTGATATCGGACAGCTATCTGATCTGCCCGAGACCCCCTGACACGGCTTAATGTAAATGTGGTGCGTGAAACCGTGGATCCATTGTGTCTAATTCCTTGTAAACAGCACAGTAGATCCGGCATCGACGTCCTTTAAAAAGGCGACTTCGAGCTTTCTAGGTGACTTTAGAAGTAAAACTACTCTCACTCATCTCCTCAAGTGTGACAGTGACACTTTAAAAGCTAAAATTTTTTTTTACATAATTGACTGTTTTTTATGAGGATATTATTCATTCTTGTTTACACTGGTGGCCGATTATGAACGGCGAGCGACATTAAAATTCATAATAAGTCGTGAAAACAATTTATCCTGAGCTGTTAAGACAAAAGTTGATCGTAAACAATGACGGTACGTTATTCTTGTTTAAAGTTTCACAACACTCCGGTCTTATCTTTTAATTAATTTCCTTCTGATCCCTGCCAGCCGAGGATGGCAAACATTGATTTGGATGCATACACACTTTATACTCCTCACTATTAGGTTGATTTCACAGTAACTCTTTGTGTACCTGCTGTCATAGATCTCTTTAGACCGGGTGTTATAATCTCTTATTTCTAAATATCAGCCAATATATTTATTTACTTCTCCTCACTGATAATATCTCACTATGGGTGTAGACAAAAGGGTTCATGCTTCAGTGAGTCCTCTCAGTGTCTAAATATCTAAAGCGTGGATATTTGGAAAATTAGATTTTCATCTTCTCTCCAAGTTTCTCTGAAAGCTGTTATTTTCTAAGTAAACTGTGACCTTTGTTTTATTACTACTGCACCTCTCTTCTAAGTTGCTTTGAGTGCAGAGACTGCAAAATAACAAAAATGTCATGTCTATGAATGTAATGGATTCATTTCAAGGTCTGGTATATCTGCAAAAAAAAATCCTCAAATGCCACAGAAGAAATAGAGAGTCATTCTTTTGTGTTGAAAATAATTCAGAGACAGACTTTATCAAAGATCCTCCATAGCACAATCACAAACATCCGCTCCGACTAAAAAAGATGTCTTCATTTCTGTCTGAGTGATGATTGTGTGTTGCCGAGCAGGAGGGAGAGTTCACACGGAGGACGTATCGTCAGAGATAAGATTTCTGCTTGCTCACAAGTGTCACGGGAGACTTCATTTCTCTGCGACTCTGAACCCGTCCGCAGAGGAAACACCAGCTGGTCTTCAGTCGATAAGCCGAAGAGGAGGAGAAGTGCGGCTTCACCACTCATATCAGCTTTTTCCTTCTTCTCCTCCACACTCTGCTGCTTCACCGGTTAGCTCTGCCTGATATACTTTTTTTTTTTCTCTCCTCCGGTTCTTCTCCAACATCTTGAGATGCTTTCGAATTTGGTCTGTTTCATAAAAAAAAAAAAAAGAAACAAGCACAGCTCCGACTTTTCCTGGAGGTTTTCTTTTGTCTGAACCAGAATAGAAAAACAGACTTTTGTTGCATTTTTTTTGTCTTTTGCACTGATACATTACAAGAAAACAGGTTGAGCTGACTTATTATATCCTTCCTTACAATTAAAATGTTGCACTTGTGCTGAGAGGTCAAACTGTATAAACTAGCACAAACCATGACACAATACTGAGCATATTGCAAGTGTGATTATTTTTTGTTGTGTATTGTCGCATTGGGCCAGTTCCTTGTCACTGCTAAAGCTTGGATTTATGCTTCTTTGTTAATGTGCTCCCAGGGAAAGGATTGATTATATTTAAGCTTTAGACTGATCGATGCTAACATACACTATTCAGGGAACAACAAAACAAGACAGCATGGGGTATTACAGTAATTCAACCGCCACAAAGTGTCTGTTACCTAAATCATAAGAGCTGCAAATCTTATTAAATGTTGTCAAAACAGCTCCAAACAATATGTAATGGAGGCACGTGCAACTGGAAAACATCCATTATACATTCCAGGTTGTTATGTACTCTTAAGTTATTGTATTTACACTCTATGGCATAAAGCAATGCAAAGCTGCGTGTGTGGGCTCTGATGCTATACTACACTCTTACCCTCCAACACACAATGTCAACCTTGCTCTGGAGTGGAGACAAAATACAAAGAACAACCAGTATATGATCCCTCACCAGCTTCCCACTGGTTGTTTTGTTGGACTGGGCAAAAACTTGAATAGCAAGGGATTCAACACAGTTACTAAAGTCAGGTAAAACCTGCAGAGAGACTCATTTAAAGCTCCCCCACCTTCCATTTTCCATGGCTGAAGTCACAATTATATATAATTATATAAAGTAGTCATGCAAAAACCTAGAAAGACGCCTACATGGCTGAGAAATGTAGAAATGAAGCTGTGTTAGCTTGCTTTTTTAATACAAATTGACAAACCGTCAATACTGAGTGCATGTAAGTTCACTGATAATAAGTCTGATACTGAATCACGTTCTTTCTGCTTCTTAGTGAATTCAAAGATGCATCTGTGGAATGTAAAACTTGTTTCGATTTAAGGTACATGGAAAAAAATAAACTTTAAGTCTAAAAATATAGCTCTACTGGAGCTGTATGTGTGTGTGTGTGTCTGTGTGTGTGTGTGTGTCTGTGTGTGTGTGTGTGTGCGTGGGGGAATACACAGTCAGAAATACATAAACACACAAACACGCCTGACTCCTGTAAGAAACATTTGAGCATCATAAGCTTTGTCTTCAAAGAAAAAGATGAGTCTCGTGGGTGACGGTGGGCACAGGGATGGTTGGTTGTGTGTGTGTGTGTGTGTGTGTGTGTGTGTGGACCTTGTTCAACTTTCATCTTTGATCAAGAACTAAATAAGGCATCCAGCTCTGATCCCGTCAAACCCCAGAAACTCTCAAACTCCCAGAGGCACAGTTTCCCTTGTACCTGCCGTATGTGTGTGACTGCAGGCATTAACGGTTTCACAGGAAGGTTGGATGTCTTGAATAGTGATGTGGGAGATGAGAAATGAATGTTGTTGTTGGAAAATGCACATTTCATGCTTATAATATACAGAAAAAGCAGGCCACCATATTTCTTGTTGTTGTCTTTGGCGTTTCTAACAAACACTTTGCCTCTCGTAGAGCTTGATTGACAGAAAATTAATTGGCGGCTATTTCAATAATTGATTATTTTTTTTAAAGGAAAAAAGGCAAAACCATCTTTTTCCAGCCATTCAAATGATTATAATGTAATATGATCAATAACTTCTGGTGTATACAGTCTTTTATGACAGTCAACTGAATATCTTTGGGTTGTGGACTGTAGGTCGGGACAAAGCGAGACATTGGAGGACGTCTCTTTGGGAAACAGTGATTGTCATTTTCTGACATTTTATAGACTAAACGACTAATTAATTAATTGAGAAAACAATCAACAGATTAATCAATAATGAGAAGCTGGCATTTAAAGTTTTTTTTTAAAAATGTATCTATATATTTTATGGCTGCAACAAAAAGTTTCTTTTACACATTGTAGTTTTGATTAATTGGTCTATAAAATCTCATAACAATAATAAACTTTTCTGAATAGCAGTTTGACTTTTTACTGTCCCATGTATGTTCTTAATTTCATGTTTGCTCTGTGAAGGACTTCATAACTGTTTTTTTTTCTGTATAAATCAAGTGTTTTATTATTATTAAAGGTTATTGAACTTCTTCCTCTTTGTCAAGAAATAAGTTTATGAAGAGAGCAAAAAGAATGTGATTTATGTGATCAGGATTATCAAACTCTCTCTCTTGGTCTTTATCTTTGACATAAATGCTGAACAGCCTTCACTCTACTATATAACAACCACACACACACACACACACACACACACACACACACACACACACACACACCACTCTTGACCCCACCACACTCTTAGCGAGGTGCATTAATCTGATTTGATGTAATGCACTTGATCATATTATATCTGCAGGGTGTGTGTGTGTGTGTGTGTGTGTGTGTGTGTGTGTGTGTGTGTGTGTGTGTGTGTCTATAAATAGGCCTTCCTGCTGACTGCATGGAGCTGTCAGTTTATTCCTGCGACGGCCTGAATTGGCATTTTGTGGTTCAAGAAATAAGCATTTGATATTCAGGGACTGATTGGCGCGTCGCTCTGAAGGTCATCTGAAGGTAAAATAGCAGCTCAGTGGGTTTTAGGTAGTTCAGTGAACATCTGAGCTTAAAGACTGACCCTGATATATTTGGATTTAGTGCTAAGAAACTTTTATTTTTTTTAAATAAAAGCTTCTTTTGGCACAGGAGAAAATCCTTCATACTACTGAATTTCTCCAGATTTTCCCTTTTTTTTCAGAGCAGAAAACACCAACGTTCAGATTTTACCTTCAAAGTTTTGTTCCCACCATCGATGTGGGAAACATTTGGAGCCTTGTGGGACAATAAAACTGAAACGTAGGAGCTGAATAGTGATAATCACCAACATTTCACATGTGTGTGTGGAATCTAATCAAACCGTATAATCAGAATCAATTAAAGCTTTTCAATTGGCTCGTGGTTGAAATAAGCACTTCTCAAAAGATCTGCAGTGAAACACAAAGCATAAATTCTGCAACATTTTTTTTTTTTTAGATACAGATAATAGCATATGAACGCATTGACAAGCAGCTCCAGTTGTAATACAAATATTGGTTTAATAATGTTTACGTAAAATCTAATCTAAACACGGCACTATACAGACTCTCCACCTGGAAAAAAAGATAACAGGATGAGAAAAAAAAGATAATTATCTTATCATCTCGGGAAAAAAAACACAACCTTTTGAGATAATGAACCTGTTAGCAGGAGAAAACGACTGTTATCTGATAATTAACTGGAGATCTTGAGATAATGGGATTGTAAAAAAAAAAAAAAAAAAAAAAAAAAAAGACACTTTCAGCTTATATATTTTTGTGTTTTGTTCTTCTTTCCTCATTGAAACTGTTTGACTCTGTGACATTTTTACAGTAAGGCTGGTGATGATGATCATGATTACATGATCTCAAAATGTTGCCTCCAGTGTAGATTTGTGGGATTTACACCAAACATTGCAACAAACAGTGGTATTATGAGCCTGATGTAGTTAAAGTATTGCAGTAAAAGTAGTGGTTTCGTCCCTCTGACTGATATATTATTATATATGACATCATTAGATTATTAATACTGAAGCATCAGTGTTAGAGCAGCATATTACTGTTGTAGCTGCTGGAGGTGGAGCTAGTTTACACTAGTTTCTAGTGTTGATCCACAATAACACAAGGACAAAGTCACTCTACTCATTTTAGGGAAAAGCTCATTGATGAGGTCATAGATAGACTATAAATTACATTTTATCTGCATAATTTATTCTTTATTGACATTTGATGACTGCAGTTTGTCAGAGATCAGCTGTGCTTCTCTGGCCTCAGCTCTGAAGTCCAACCACTCCCATCTGAGTGGAAACAAGCTGCAGGATTCAGGAGTGAAGCTGCTGTGTGCATGTTACTCTTGTAGCTGCTGGAGGTGGAGCTAGTTTACACTACTTTATATACAGTTAGCTAGTTTAGTCCACTGGTTCCCAACCTAGGGGTCGGGGACCCTCCACAGAGTCAGCAGATTAATCTGAGGGGTCGTGAGATGATTCATGGGAGAGGAAAGATTTTGGACTTTTTCTCTGGATTTTTGCTGAAAGATTGGATCATTTGAACATTTATTGAAATGAAAGCATGTGAGCCAGAAAAGGTTGGCTTAGGTTGGAGTAGAAAGTACAATATTTCCCTCTGAAATGTAGAAAGTAGCATCACATGGAAATACTCAAGTAAAGTACCTCAAATCTGGACTTAAGTATATGTACTTTGGCAACTGGCAACAACATACAGAAGGCTTTAAAATATGAACAATATTTGACTTACAACCTCCATCCTTAGAAAGTATTTTTGTCTTTTTATATGAATCAGGGTTCTGATTCCAGGATATTG
Organism: Euthynnus affinis; assembly: GCA_029490765.1. Lineage (NCBI taxonomy): Eukaryota > Metazoa > Chordata > Actinopteri > Scombriformes > Scombridae > Euthynnus > Euthynnus affinis. Next base: position 4,828,071 of record CM055857.1, on the reverse strand, counting down.
TTGCTAGCTGCCCTGCTAACCTGCCATAACTGGCTTTACTCGGCACTGAAGGAGGACAAATGATTGATAGGGTAACACAGAAGGAAGGAATAGCAGGTGAGCGAGGTAGATAGATGGAGAGAAGGTGAAAAAGAGGTTTTAATGACAAAGTGCAGGCCATGAGGTGTCCCTCCGAGTCCTCTATCACCTCCCTCCTCCATCACTGCCCAGTTTGTTGCTGAAGTTGTAGGTGTGAGTGTTCGGCTGTTCATCAGGATGTATGTTGAAGTCAGAGGCAGCGCGAGAGACTAATTAAATCTAATCCTTCCCCTCTGAGACGGTGGAGGTCTATTCTAAGGGGAAACAGCATTATCCTGGGATAATCACATTCACGCTGGGCCTGCTGGGAGCACGTACACTGCTGTCAGTCATCGCTCGGCTCCCATTCATCTTTAATAATTCCTCACTCTCACTTTTACACCTCTGCTTGTTCCCACAGCTATAATCTCTTCAGTCTTTATTGGCAGTTTTTGGTGGATTTCAGGCGTCAAATTTATGTGCTGAAAAGAAAAACCCAGCCTGAATCACTTAACGGAACAGAAACTGTTGAAGCCCATTGTATTCATGAGTTTATTTGTGGTTTGGGTGATGTATATTTTCTTGTCTCCCAGCGGTTAAAGCAGAACATTTTTTGACTAAATCTTTGCCATTCAGCCTAAATAAAAAGCCGCCATTTAATGTTCACAGCTGGAAAGATCCATGAAAGAAACCAAGAAATCAAATTACAGTTCTTACATCATACGGTGGAGAGAAGTGAAAATCAGCGTGATGATCCGAGGGGATTTTTCTCCTTCAAGCTTTGGTGAATATTTGAACATTCACAGAGATTTGAAGAAGATAAGAAGACGAGGATTCAGATGGTCTCTGTGCATGTTTTCCCATGTAACACATTCCCTTTCATGCACTCCCAGACATGCCAAATCTGGCAAGTTGTTGGACAGAAAATCTGAATAAAATGTGATATACTGGGTGGTTACATGTTGTTTCTTGTTATTTTTAAAGCTTGTGGTTGCAGTTGTTGGTGAGTTCTGGCTGTTACCAATGTCATTTTTCCTGTAAACTGACTTCCTGTGTTTTATTGGTAGCAACCAATCCGTAGGGCCAAACACCTGTACTGTGTGTCTTTTCTGGTCTGGCATTGCTCTCATCAGGACCGTGTTGTTTGTGAGTGTCTTTTAAAACCATTAAAACAAGACCCACTTGGCTGTTTTCCTATAAGTTTAAGGTTTGGTGAAGTTTAACTACTTGGTTAAAGCAGGAGAACGATGGTGGTCATGGTTGACTGTTGGTGGGAGACGAGATTTGATCGTTGGTCTCCGGTGTCACAGTCACATACTTTCGTCAATGGTCTTCCCACTGAGTTGTGTTGGAATCAAGGACCAGTGTAATTGTTTTGTATCCTGGTACAAGAGCTCAATAATATAATCATAATAACAGTACTTATAATAACATTATAGATAAGATCTGTAACACTGTAGTAACAAATGGTAACGTATCATTGGTTGGCATTGGATGGTTGGTAAGACTCTTTTTGTTGTCCTTTTGATCAGAGGTTTCATTGCTGAAATCATAATTTTGCAAATTTGAGTTTAGTTGTTGTATTTCATGTAGGTAGAGTGTGTCGAGTCGTATTAAGACGTTGAGGTATATAGCCCTCTACATATGTTACCATATTAGTCTAAAACACAGTTGCTTTGGGTAAGGCGAGAAGAGCCCTTAAGGTCCAGTCAATCACTATCTCGAACTGTGGCTCCGGCCATCCTGGGCCCGTCTGACCCTTACCACCAATTTAGGGTATAAATACATCCCACATCCCATTTACTGGTAGAGTCGATTGGCTGCACTCTCCAGACAAAGTCCATGGTACTGTTTGTAAGATGCTGACTTCTTGTGAATAAAATCTTATCATATGCAAGAAAGAAGTGTCCTCGAAGCTTCATTTCTACATCCTACACCTGGCCTGAGAGACAACAACGTGTTTGTACTTATCAGTGTAAAGGAATAGAGGATTGTGTTGGTAATGATATGATACAACACGGGTGTTGTTTCTGAATCTATGGTGAAAAGTTACTAAGCTACTAATACATTGTACTACCATATGATATAATACAATATGCTATAAAGTATATATACTGTATATAGCATTAGTAGTAATAGTAGTAAATTTTAGTTGTGTCTTTCAGTAAATAATCGCAGCTCTTACTTGAGGACCTACAATCCTTTTTAAAAAGTCTGTCTTCATTGTGTCAGCCGTTTCAGATCTCAAACAGCTGTGGTATATTTATTCAGAACAGAGAACGTTACTCGTATTGTACAGAAATAGAACTAAATGTTTAAATGTTGAATCACCATCTCAGGAGCCTGTCAGTCAGTTTTTAAAAACTCTGATTATTGTTGAACTTCTCAACATCGGACCCCTGAGCTTTCTGCTCGCAGCTCTTCAAATTAGTCTTTTGTTCTTGTGGATGGCCTCTCTCTCCTCCACGCTGCCCTCCTCTGCTTATCTATCACTCCTCCTCGTCCCTCTTATCTGTGCTCCTCAGTACAGTAATTCCTCTCTTTATTAGTGGAATACTTCTCCTCACCAGATTAGCTGTCTGTCTGTCTGTCTGTCTGTCTGCTGGACTGAACACAGGAATGTGTTTCCCTGTTTTATTTGCCTCATATGTCAATTTTTAAATTCCTTTATTCTTGTTTTTTGCAGCATATTCTGATGTTTTTTTTAATGATCTTAAATAGTCAAAAGATGATGGTTTGGTTTAAGGTTAGAGGACCTTTGTTGTTGTGGTTCCAATAAAAACACTCAGTTAAGGTTGGTGGAGGTCATGGTTAAAAGAAACCATCTGTAGGAAATGGGGATTGAACAGTGATCTCCTGGGTTTAAATCTTAAGTTTTGTTGTCCCAGCCATCCTCCTCGACCTTTCCCCCAGTAAATTATACAATTACACCATTACTACTGGTATATAAGCTTAATTTTCAACTCGACATGTCCATCAGCAGCAGCCTAACTCGAGTCTGGTCTCCAAAAGCCAAAGAAATTCATTTTACTGTCAGAGAAGTCGAAAGAAACTCACATTTTAGAAGCTAGAATCAGAGAATGTGAACAGTTTTTCTTTAAAAAAAGACTCAAAACAATTAGTTAATTATCAAAATATATATATTGTCAATTAACTAATCAATTTTTATGAGAGGAAATAGTTGTTTTCCTCTGTTGGCACCTGAGGAAAGGTCAGCAAGTCACCAAAACGAAGAATAAAATCTACCTAAAGATGTTGCTCTGAGCGAATCCTCCCTCCTTCCCTTCTTCTTCTCTCTCTCCTCGTCAGAAAAACCACATCAGACTGTGGTTGTTGTTTTTTTTTCTTCCCCTTTCATTCAATCTGTTCTGCTTTATTGATTTTAATTATTTTCTGAATGATTAACTCACCAAGCTCAGCAGACTCTGTGTTTGCAGATGCAGCATCGCAAGTATGTGTGTGTGTGTGTGTGTGTGTGTGTGTGTGTGTGTGTGTGTGTGTGTGTGTATGTGTGTGAAGTTAACCTCAGGTGCAATGGGCGTGTTGAGCTGTCAAGAGCAGTAAGTTAACATAATGGATATACTGTGTTAAAGGCGCATTGTTGGTGTGACAAAGTGTGTGCATGTGTTCAATACTGTATGACTGTGTTTGTTTATGTGTCAGTTTGACATGTTGTTGGTGTTCAAGATGTCCAACCTCTAATAACCAATAACAGAGATTTAAAAAACAAAAATAAAGGGATTTATTAGTAGCTTAAATAAGGTATGTGTTTAATATGAAAAGACCTTTTAAATTGATCTAAATTTACTGACTCCCATTCAAAAAAACTCAACTTCTCAGAGTCATCTTTTATTTTCAACAGGTCATTATGGTCTCAATCTCTAAATTCAGGCCCTCTAATAAGTGTGCTGTTGGTCATTTTTAAATGATTGCTCCATTGATTGCTCCATTGATTTTAAAACCTATACCGCAATTTAGCTAAAGTAGCCAATGCTAGCCCATGTGTCCAGCACTTGTGTTGGTGTTCCCAGTAAGCTAGCGTGCATTTTGCTCCAAGGTATCGATGCATGTTTCCAAAGCGTGAAAGGCAACGCCTCGCACTCCTTATCTGGAAGGTCCTGAGTCCAAAACAGAAAAGACGGCACCAACCATCAGTTGCAATTATGGCCTTCCAACCTGCTCCAATGCAAACCACAAGCAATCTGATGATTAATTTACATCAGACTGACAATTAAAGACACTTGATTACAGTTTTGGTCTTATGTACCTTTTGATAAACCCTTTAAAAAACACAAGAGTTTCAAAATGTAAGTAGTTTTTAATGGCACATTTCTGTTGTCCTGAAGTAACATTCAGCAGTCAAACATTTTTCAACAGTCAACAGTTTTCTTGGTGGTTTGAAGTAATGGGATTTTAATGTGTGTATAGTGACTGTGAGTTATTTCCTCTAGTAGCTCCCACTTCAAACATAACAACAATAATCTTCCACGTAGTTCTTCTTCTTCTTTTAAGCTCCCAGTCTCATTATTCAAATCCAGATGGGATTTTTTTTTTCCAGCACAGAGATGCCCGATAGCTTTTCCTCTGGTACTCCGTGTTTTTTTGACCATCATTTCAACTCTCTGCATGGACACTTTGTGCGTGCGTGTGCGTGCGCGTGTGTGTGTGTGTGTGCGTGTGTGTTTGTGTTCTGCACGGTTTTTCGGGCAGTATTGTGTTCCCTGAGTGGCATTTTATTATTGCTTTTCCACCGATCAGTTGCAAAGTGCTGACTGTACAGCTGCTGACTGACAGGAGACACAGAGAGAGTTTGAAGTCTCTTCAGTATTTCTTTTGTTTTTCATGTGTTTATTTGTTTTGTCACAAACGGTGCATTCATTGTTTCCGTTTCGTCTATTTCTCCTTTTTTTCTTACCTCATATTCCCTTGGTTCCTTTTCTCCCCCTCAGTCTCTTTTGTTTTTTCCTTTGTCTCTTTTCTCGCCTCTTCCTCTTTTTGCTTCTTTCATCCTCATCTCTTTTTTCCTAATGACTGTAGTCTCTCTTTGTCTTCCTTTATTTTCCTTTCATCTGCTATCATCTATCCTTCTTTAGTCTCTTATCCTTTCTCTTACCCCTTATCCCCCTCTCCTCTTGTCCATCTTCCTGCTCTCCTCCCCTCCTCTCCTCACTTTTCCCATTATCTCTTCTCCTCTTCCTTTCCTCTCACCTCCTCTCCTTTTCATCTTTTTCATTCACTTCCTTTTTTTCTTCATGGCATCATCCCCTCTTCTTGCTCTCTCCCTCTTTCATTTCTTCCCACCTCCTCTCATCCTCTCTTTCTGCTTCCTTCCTCCCACCTTCTCCCTAACGACTCTTCTCTTCGTCCCCCTTTCTTTGCATTCTCCAACATCAATCCTTCTGTAGTCTTCTCTCATCCTTTCTCTTTTCCCTTTTTCCTCACTTTTCCCATTATCTCCTGTTTTCTTCTCACCTCCTCTCATTATCTCTCCTCCCCCTCTGCACCCACTTCCTTCTTTTTTTGGGGTTGGAAAAGAAACAGGGGTAAGATAAACAAATGCATAGTGTGCGTGTAGCTGATGAGCAGATAACATCTGTGGTGTGTGAAATGCAGGAGGGGGGCTGCTAATTTTTACATAGATCTCCATGCTGATGATGTGTGTGACCCAGATTATGTTGATGTGTTACTATGATATCCTTAAGCTTTCTATGGAGCAAAGGACTGAGTTGGACTCTTCTGTTTCCGTCTAAAAACTGACTAGGGCAGTCACTCAAATGGTTGATGGTCTGCCTATGGACCTTAAATGTTTTGTGTGAATCTCTGCTTGGCTGTCACATAGCAGTGCTGACTCTCTTACCCAAGAAGGGTGATCTGATAAGGAAGTAGCCATGTTGGCTTTTTAACTTAATGCTAGTGCCTTCAGTGCCTGAAGTTTGCTTTTTCCTTCTAGGTGAGTTAATTGAAGAACCAGAGGCCTGTTGTGCTGCACTATATGGGCTAGAAAATCTGCCCTAAAACTTTGGCTAACAGACTGAAAGGTCACCTTGGGTCAATCATTCATAAGGATCAACTGTACCATGTGCCAACCTAGCAGGATAAAATCTGGACTTCTAGGATTAGACCAGGAGAAGTCATTTGACAGGGTAGATCATGGAAACCTTTTTGAAACATTGCAGGCTTTTAACTGGGAAGCAGTTTGTAGTGGTAGTTAAAATGTTACATGCTTGGGCTTCACGTTTGATTAAAGTAACTGGGGGGTCTGAGATTTCCAGTTGAGGTAGGCTGCTGTATAGGGGGTGATTGTCTTAGCTTGTGAGGATGATTTTTCAGTTTTGGTGAGTGGTAGGCCTCAAGAGAGTAATCTACAGAGTATCAGAACACAAGGCACTGTTGTGTGGTTTTTGGGCGACTGCCAGGGTAGCTACCGTTGAGTCAGGAGGGAATTATGGTGCTAGAGGTGTACCTGGGCTTGGACAGCTAGGTCAAGAAGAACTGGGAACAAGTTGTATCTATGGCAGTCTCCAAGCTGGCAAAATTGAAATGGCTTCTCCCCAAAGGTTCATACAGAGGCTGGACTGCCAGCTTTTCCTGATGAGTCAGGAGGGCCTGAATTTGACAGGACTTAACACCTTTACACCTTGGTTTTTAAAAAAACTTGGTGTCTGCTCTGGCCTATACGGGAAGGGTTGGAGCCAGGAGCGTGGTTGCAGGAAGAGCCAATTTTCCAACAACCTGCTCGTTCCAGTTGAGACTGTCCATCCTGAGAGCTTTAAAGAGCCACGTCATGCAGGCAGGCATCACGACACTAAAACTCATGGCAAAACTGAGGGTAAAGATCTTAAGTTCACTGCCAAGTGTAGTGTGGGAGTTTTTTGGAGAGGTGCCTCCAGGTTTTTACCTCCCTAGCAGTGTCAGCCGAGACTCAAGGATGGCAGAAGGAAGGTGTAAGGGGGGGGGTTGTTGTCCTTTTCTACTCCGAGCCTGGGGAGTTTAGAGGGTGTGAAGGTCAACAGAAACATTAGATCCCTGCAGGACGTCAAGGAGCATCAGTGGCAGGACGCTCTGAGAGGGCTAGGCTATGGCAAAGTTTAGGGGAAGAGTGCTTTACAAATCCCCAATGACAAAAAGATTAGAGCATCTGCAGTGGAGGGTGCCTCATTGGGGCCTTTTTTTTGTGTCCAGATAAACATGTGAGTAATGGCTATTCATTCTGTAATTTACCTGTTCATGCGTTGATGTCACGATTTTGTATTTTTGTTAATAATTGGCTATGCTGGTCCTCTTATAAGGAATGTTGTGTGTGTGTGTGTGTGTTTGAGATGCGATTGGTGGATGGTGTAATGGGTGTCTATGAGGTATGATTTAATTGTATTTTGTGTTTTCTCAATGGGTAGGAGCTTTATGTTGTGTTATTTTTAAGCTCCTGTGTGTTTTTTTTATTTTATTAAAAGGACATCAAAAGTCCCTTTCATCTTTTTCAATTCACTTTCTTTCTTTCTTCTTCCTTTCCCTTCTCCATCCTATCTTTCCTCCTTCCTCTTATCTTCTTCTTTCAGTTCTTCTTACAACCTCTCATCTTCTCTTCTCCTCCGTTCATCCACCTTCCTCTAGTTTCCTCTTCCCGTTCCTTATTCCCCATGTGTGCTATTTTCTTCTCCTCATCCCTTTCCTGCTTCTCTTCTTTTTGTTCTCCTCATTAGTGGGATTTATAACATGTTCATGCATGCGAGGCGCAACTGAACAAATTAAGCTCCCTGGCAGTTTCTTTATCCCTCCTCCCTTTGCGATAATGTCCAGTATAATCTGTCTTTGGCCGGCCGGGGTCCCCAACTGGTCCCATAATCCTCTTTGTAACAAGACGGCAATTAGAAGTTCACACCATCGGGCTCTTGTGGTGCAGTTGAAACAGGAGTCAGAAGGTGTCGGGCTGGGAAGGTGAGCTCAGGTCAGGATGATAATGATAACCCCTCAGAGCTGGATGTAATGCTGCCAGAACTGCTTTGTTGATTTAATTTGTTGCCCCTCTCAGTGATTTTCAAAGGTTTGGTGACGTTTGCAGTGACCGAAATAGAAGTGAAGTGTTTGATTTGTTAAGCAGCTATGGGAAATATTTCCATATATGAGGTCATTTCAACAGCATTAAGCTGCTGATATAAGAGACTCCACTCTTTCCACTGGATTTTGGAAAGTGGCTGCAGGGTGCACAGCTTTGTATGTCCATTAGAGAATCACAACATGAGCGGATAAGTGTCCAAGGACATCAAATCTACTTATCAGGATGTTAAAGTGAACTGATCTGAAATGTTTTTTGTTATCCATTGTGCTGAAAAAGTAGGTTAAAGTTAAACCTAGAAGTAACTCTGGAAGATGTACGGGCTTCAGACACATTACAGATTAGTTGGATAGTAACTTTGATGTTTGTAGAGCTGCACTGATGAGTTAATTAATCAAAGAGCAGTAATCAAACACCAACAATAATCAGATTCCAGCTCTTCCAATCTGATTTATTTCAGGTTTGGTCTATTGGTCAGACAAAATGTTGTGGGCTCTGGGAACTATGTGCAAATTTCACACTTTTTTGACCTGTTTTGACTTTGAATCAATGACAAATATCAATAGATTTAATCAATATCCCTCTTCAGTTTCCCTGTGTATGATTTATAAATCTTAACAGATATCTTTCCTCTTCCAAATTGATAATAATGTTTAACTAGACCGGTTTAAAACTTCTTCTCATCCCTAAATTTACTCAGTAACAATAGGACAAAACTATTAAAATAAAACCCAGGTTGTAAAAGCACAGACTTTCCTCTCAAGTTGTTCTGTGACTGTAACTGCTGTGTTTGCATGAACACCAATGGCTCCCGTGACAGCATGAAAAAAGAGCTGCTTACCTCCACTGCCTTGTTTTTCACCTCAGATTCAAACACACACACACACTGACAACGATAGGACACAAGTTAAACACACATATAGGCACGCACACACTGAAGGCAGCAGGGCATTATCAGGCAGCACATGTGCAATAACAACCACTGATCACCGTGAGAAGATGACAGCTGATCGTTACAGGTATCTGAGTGTCCTGACCTTCATCCCGGACCTGTCAGTCAACAGCAGCTTGATAAAAAGAAAAGAAAACCCTGAGCAGGCATTTGTCCAAACACACAGTGCTGTCTGACGGGTCAGATGACAAAGCTAAAAATGTTATCGCTGCCATTCGTCAGCAGAAGCTGGCACAGAGTGGTCAGATTAGGACTGACCTTCCAGCAGCACGTTGGATTTTTAAAAGCCGCTACATTTTGTGAGTCATTTTTTTCCAGGAAGGAAATAACACACAACACGTCCTCATAATTAAATGAGCACATAGGTCAATTATACCATGGACTCTAGAAAGACCCATTGGAGCGTTTTCCAATATGTTGCATTTATCAGTGCACGATGGTTAAGGTTTGATTAGGTTGAGGCACAACAACCACTTGGTTAGGGTTAGGGAAAGATCACAGTTTGGGTTAAAATGATCACTTAAAACATGGTGTGGGTTAAAGTTACTACTTCCTTGATGTTGTGGAATTTTGGAGCTGATTCACTAGCAGTTTTCAGGTTGAAGAAGAGAAGACCAGAGAGAAATCTGTCTGAAGTTTATCTGGAATCACTTTAATGAAAGTTGGGAGAATGACTCAGAGACACCCTCCAGTTGATCGGACGGTGTCCCCCAACTCATCTGACCCTGACAGTCCAAAACCCGGCCTTTAAGCGAGTCAACGCATTTTAGATCATCAGTCCCGAATCATAACTCTATGACCTCAATTTGTATCTTTGATTTCGTCTTGTCTCGTCTGGCGATGGCCTGCGTTCTGGCCTTGGTTCGCCATGGGGCTCCTGGTTTATTAAACAATGCACGTTATCTTCTGTCTGAGAGAACAGAAGAGTACAGCTTGACATTTTGCTGTCCTGGTCACTTAGGGATTATCCATATCACTTGAAGTTAGGCAACCAACTATCCCGACTTGTGATTGGAGACATTGACACTTACAGTTGGAAATGGGAAGCAAACAGCAGTTTCCTGCAACCAAGTCCACTTTTTACCATCTATCAATCTATCATCCACCCAACCTGCTACCTCCAATTATGGAAATTTGTCACCGTATATATTATAATCACTATGGCCGCTAGCATCTGTCACTCAAACCCAACTGTAGGTGTTTTTTGCTGGCTGAAAACTGTCTTTTCTATACTGTCTTCCTCTGGCTGAAAATACAACTACATTACGAATTCTCTTCCTTTTTCATATTGTTGTCGTACCATTAAATGAAAGCAACGGGAACTCAGTGAATTTATGAAGTAAAGCCACTGTGAACCGCTCTATAATTTGTTATTTCCCTGAGGCCGGTCACAAGCAGATTAAAATGGATCCCCAAATTATTTGAGAGAACAAATCAATATCAAACATTAACAGTTGGGTTATTGTTTTCCTCCAAACCCTCTCGACCTCCTGCAGTGCAGATTAGGCTCAGAGAGTCAACAGCAGATGAAGTAATGAGTTTTCGGGCCATGAGGAATATTGTTTTTAAAATATGGCGTCCTCCAGAGAAAAGGTTTTCAAACTTTCATGGTTTTTGGGTTCTATGAGATGATTTAACGGCTCACTACTTGTCTCTCTCTGCGAGAGCCGGTCTGAATATCAAGATCTAGTACACAACAGCAAAAACAAACAGTTGGCTTCCATGTTTGGTTTTTTTTGAGGAAGAAAAAGACAGAAGTATGAACCAGCAGACAGCAGCAGGTGAGCTTTGACACACAAGACAGGTTGACATGGAATTTGTCTACTAATTCCTACCAGATGGCTGTCGACTTGAGGTTGTTTTATGTCCAGAAATCATATTTAGTGGGTGAAACAGCAAAAAAAAAAAAAAAAAAGTGGCCGGTGAATTCTGGCGTCTGCCCGCTGTCGGACAGATGGCTGATGGGTAACCTGAGTGACTCCCCGGTGTCTTTCAGAGGACACAACAAGGTTCATTTTCACATACAGGGGATGCATTTTTTTCATCTTTGTAGCACATTTTCTCTGAAATTATATCTTAAATTTTGTATTTTGCAAACTGAACCAAAACTGAATTTCACTCGTCTTCCTGTGTGAACGTGGCGAAGGCCTCAAAGTTACAGAAGTGAGATTGTAATTCTTTGACTTTGACTCCAATTATCAGAGAGACGAATTTAAGTTGGTGGAAACATAACAAAGAAAGTCAAGTGGAGAACCAGAAGAGGATTACCGTATTGTCCGGAATATAAGACACTATTATAATCTGGAAATTATGTTTGAAAAAGTTGTTTAAACTAAGTTATTTTTGAATGGAGAGTGTACCAGCGTTGCATTATGGGTTGTTTGTAGCATTATTGTCGCTAGGCTAGCGAGTTTCTTCCAGTCTGTTTATAGACTCTTCTTTAATCTGTTAAGTGGCCAAAAATGATTGCTGTCACAGATGATGAGGAGCTCAGGAAGACAGTTTGAAAAATGCTAACTGCTGGAGAAAATAATTTTGATCGCTTCCAAGAGCCTGACAGGAGAGAGAGAGAGAGAGAGTGTTAGTGTGTGACAGCGGTTACACAAATGTGGGATTTACGTTCTGCTTTAATGGAAATATTTCACTTTTTACGAGATAAATGGCTTCAAGGATGAAGACTCTCTTCTCCTTGGATAATAATATAATTTTTCAAGGAAACTTTGTGTGCTGTATCTTCAAAAGTTTTTTCTTTTTTTCTTCCCAAATAAAAGTGGAGGGAACATTTGAACTGTCTCATGGGACATTTGAACTTAAAGATAACCCAAATGTAAACTTGCTTGTATTGTGTGTGTGTGTGTGTGTGTGTGTGTGTGTGTGTGTGTGTGTGTGTGTGTTGGGCTCACCCCAAAAGGACCTCATTTTTTATTTGTAGAGTCTTGAAATCTGCGTGAAAATCAGTTCAAACTGTTGAATTCTTGATAAAGTCGAAGTATTTTCTGGTGAAAAGTAAAAGTAAAGAACTGAAATTGATGAGAACTGCTCTACATTTATGATGACACCAATCTTGACATCTGTTGCTTTGTATGACATCACAAAAAAATCCTGCTGGTTGAAATGGGCGCCGCCCCAACACACACACACACACACTGAGGAGAATCAAACGCACCTTTCAGATAGAGGAGTTCTCCAGTCTCTCCTCTTTTCTTTTTATCTGAACTTTCTAACCGTATGGATTAGTCCACCGGTGTGTGACGCCTGCAGTCGCTCTAATACAGATTCCTGCTCTGTTATCGGAATGAGTGCCGCCTAACAGGCAGCCAATCAGCTCGCAGCAGCCCAGCTAATGGCCTCGATAATCAATTTGTTGGCTTTTTCTAATTTTAAATCCAATTACCTTGAGGGGGGGGGGGTAAGGGCGGCGAGTTGGCGGGGGGTATTGATGGTGTGTTTTTGTGCATGCTTGTGTGTCCCGATGATTGCTATTCACGTGTGTGTGCGTGTGTGTGTGTGTGTGTGTGTGTACTGTCCCAGTGAGTTGACAGAACAATTTGCGTTGACAGGGCAATTTGTTTTTGTTCTTGTCGTCGGCCTCAGATTGGAATAGTGAAAAAATGTCTCTCACTCCCTGTACAACACACACACACACACACACACACACACACACACACACACACACACACACCTTGATTTAAGCACAAACCCATACCAATTTGGCCTCATTCTTTCATTACCCCCACCACCCCCCTCTCAGTCACACACACACACACACACACACACACAAACAGTAGATCAGGTCAATTTAGGTGGCAGTGAATGAGGATAATCTGGCAACAAGCAAACAGTCAGTAAATAATCAGCTACAAAAAAAGACGTGAAACTAACTGGCTTTGTCATGAGTGTGTGTGTGTGTGTGTGTGTGTGTGCTTTTGTGAGTGTGTGTGTGTTTATGAGTGTGTGTGTGTGTTATCAGCAGCCTGCCGGCTTTCTCCCTAGACAGGCCTTTAGCCCTCTCTTGTTTCTGTTTTCCCCCCTCTATCTCTGACACACACACACACACACACACACACACACTGATGAACTCCTCTTCAATTCTCTTTCATTCTTCTCTTCCTTTCATCCTCTTCTCTCTCTCCCCTTCTCTTCCTCCTCTCATTTCTGTTCCTTCCCATTTTCAGAGATCAAATGAAGGAAGGGCAGAAAGAGAAGAAGAGTTTTAACACACAAACACACACACACACACACACACACACTTGCATCCTTGTTGACAGCGGCATCAGTAATACCTAGTGTGTAGTGTACGTGTGTGTGTGTTTCTCAGCTCTGAAAAACCTGAAACCCAGACAGCCGACTCATCTGTTTGAGAGAAAACAATGTTTGTAGTGAGTGAAGTTGTTTGAGGAGAAAATAAATCCTTAGCTGTCTGCTTCATTTCTCTCTCTCTCTGCTCACTTCGTCTTTCTTCTTCTCTTCCTTTCTTTCTTTTTTTTTTAGCTGCTTGATCTGTTGAAAAGCCGGGAGTCAGAGGTTTTTTTTTTTTTTTTTTCTTTCCTCTAAAGGTTCGCGCAGAAAGTTCAACTTTATTTGTAGAGACACTGAAGTTTAAAGACGAGGGAAGAGAGTGGAACTTTAAAAAAAAAAAAAAAAGCAGCGTTTCACATCGTCACGGCTAAAAATAAAACAAACTATAATAAAAACCCACACTTCTAAACTTAAACATGGATTTTCTGTGAGAACCACTAAAGTGTGCAGTTTATGATTAAATTCAGGTTTAGTCGAGCTTTTGTCATCAAGTTTTTCACTCCTCATGGTGTTTTAGTGGCCCGCGGGAGGAGTCGTGGCAGAAATGTAAAGCTTCTTAACACTAAAGTTACTGATAAAATCTGATAAATTACACACACTGAACACTTTATTAGGAACACCTGTGCAGAAATGTGACATAAAAAGGAGAAAAAGTAGAGAGAAGATTGATAAGAGGAAGAGGGAAGTATGAGTCACCTCACTGACAGGAAACAAGGAGTCTTTTCTTGATTGCTAAGAAATGATGCTCCATTTCCTAAAACTCTAAACACAAATACGCTTCAAACACCCATGTCGAAACCAAACTCACTTCTCAGAAAACCATGTAACCTTATATCCAAACCAAACACACGCAGAAGCCGTCAAATACACAAACGCTACAAAAACAGCTGTTACACACTTCTGTAAAAACCTGTGACTGCACAACACAAGCATAAATTAACTAAATCCCTCTATGTACTGCAGTAAAACAAACTGAAATTGTGTGGCAAAGTAAATGCACTGTACATATTGTAACACAGTCAGATTGTTTCCATTTATTTGCTGATATAAGTCGATAAAACAGGTCTGAACTGCCTCAGGTCTTTGTGAATCCAATGCTCCAAAAGCAAGTTAAGTGACCCTTTTATTTATCTTTCCTGATCTTCTGATTGGCGTGTGAACAATTTCCACTCCTAGTGTTTCCACCTGGTGTGTTAATTGGGTTGCAGCTGTGATGACTTGAGTTAATGATTTTGAATGCCAGCGCTTTTATAAACAAGCATCTGAGTGAAAATAGAGGAGGGATAGTGAGTGTTTTGACTTCTTATAGTGTGTAAGAGGAAAAAGCTGTAACCTATTGTGTACGTCTGGCTGGAAATGTAGAGTTGTGTGGATGTATGCTGTATGTTGTGGCGGGTAAATTAGCATAGCAGATGTGTAAATGTGCACGTGTAGGGACCATCCATCACCTTCTCACTTTTGTCTGAGTGGTGTGTGTTTTTTTATCTTCAGGGGGACAGAGCTTATTCCTCATTCTCTTTCCATCAGGGACTGAAGCTCTGATCCTCTCCACACCAGAGTAGCAGTGGGCGATAAGTGTGAAATCATCTATCACAGTATAAGTAATTTTATTTCCCCCATCTTGATATAAAATATTTTCAGGAAGCTCAGTTGAGAAACCATTTATAGATAAAATAACCAGTTGGACATGTTTCTTTATAATAAATTTTTTTTAACACCTGACAAATCAAGGTACTTCATCAGGTCGGAGCAAACATCTTGTAAATCCGGTCCGTTAAATCACCGGGTTTTCAATATTTCCTCTGATACAAGCAGAGGTATTAAAGTGATAAGATAATAAAAACACTGTTTATATCGCCGTGTGTATCGCCGTCCCCGCACTAGACCTCTCTGGGGAAAGAGAATCATTTCAGGTAGTCTCGAGGAGGACAGTCCCAGAGGACACACAATGACAATCAGAGCACAATGTACTTTGGACTCTTTCCAGTATTCAGCTAAAAAACATGCTCCAGTGAGCAAAACTGTTCTCTGGTGCAGTGTGTAACACACACACACACACACACACACACACACACACACACACACGCCACAAAAACTCAAAGCACATACACAAAAAAACAGCAGCTGTGTAACAGAAAAACAAGACTAAGAGTCTCTGTACTGTCCTTGATCTGAATGCTAATGTCAGCATGCTAACATGCTCACAATGAGGAAGCTAACATGCTGCTGTTTACAGTGTGTTGTTTACAGACTGACCTTCCAAGGAAAACAACAACACAACAGGTTGTGACGTCAGTCGGCCAAAAAAACACCTATAGTTATGTTTGAGTGACAGATACCATCTAGCCGGAGTAATTATTAGCTGAAGCGGTGGTGCAGGACGTGTGTGTGTGTGTGTGTGTGTGTGTGTGTGTGTAATATATGTGGACAGTTTCCTCATTCAGAGGAGGAGGGTTGGATGGAGACATTAACCCAACAGAGGATCGCTGTTCATTTCCTGTTTCCAACTGCAAGTTGGGACAGTTTTTTTGTTTTTTTGGGGGTTTTTTTTAGCGTAATAATGATTGTCCTCTAACCTTTACCCAGTGGTTTATTACTGTTGCCATGACGACCAAGTTCCAAGGCTCTTTTTGTGCCTCTATAAGTCTAACCAGACCTTTAACCACGGCGTTGTCACATCATAAAACATCAGTGTATTTTAACAGTGATTTGAAAAGCTCGGACAAATGACGTCCTGCTGAAGAAAAGTCTGGAGTCACATGATCAAACAACATGGTTATTTCATTTGCAGGACAATCTTTAACTATCTTTTAGTATGTTACCATGCAAAACATTTGCTGCTTAGCACAGACGGGAAGGGAAAGTCATTAGTTCTGCAGGCATTTGCTGAAGTATTGGACAAATTAAAACCTGCAAGAGATAAAAAGTTATTAGTGTTTATTCTCGTGGGAACATGAATGTATGTTTAGATTTTTTCAGTCTGGACCAAACTGCTGGACTACTGGGGAAAGAAAAATGTATCAGAAACCCTATGGATTGCTTGTAAACGTAATAACAATGTGCATTTATCGGGTAAAAAGAAACTTCAAACTTAGCTCAGTTCAGCACTTTTCTTGTCCGTCTTGTCTTTCCCTGCTGCAGCCTACACATTTACATTTTTAGATATATTGTTATAGTAAATTAAACAACAGCTTCTCGAAGGCAAAAAATAACCACAAATCGGGCTTCATCTCTTATCGTCTCTGTGGATTTTCTGTTAAGATGAAGACAACAAAATTTTTGAGACAAAGCAGATTTGTGTCAGCAGTGAATGGCTGGATTTCCTGTGTATGAACACAGATGTTGTTCTCTCCTCCTTTACTGATGCAGACCAGGTCTTATTGTGTCTGTGTGAGCAGCCATAAACCCCAGGGGAAAGATATTTCTACAGTTTTAGGCAGCAATGAAAAGAGCCACGATGCGCCCCCAAAGGGTTCTGGGAATCTGATTTTCTCTCCCTGTGCAGATGCAGCTTGAATCAGTTTGTATATGATGAACTCAGGTGTCAGATTTGTGGACACACAGCTCGGATTTGTTGTCTAATGTTTACAGTGTGTGTATATCATGCAATAATGCGTCAGAGAAACTCTACTTTTTCTTCATTGACTCTCAGCCTTTATCTTTCTCTCTCTGCATCCACCTTCCTGTCCGGCTATCAATCCGATCGATCAATCGTATCAGTATCCTCCTCCGCCTCTGTGTCCACACTCCATCCGTATTAGCCGACAGTGGTGATGTATGACAAAACTGCTGGAGGTTCAGAGGAGTTCAAAGTCTCCTCCGCCCTTTTGAGCCTTTTTTCTTTGTAGCTCAGTATAAACGCTGCCGTGACCGAACCCTCTCGGGGGGGGGCTCACGGTTCAATCTTGACCACAGATGCCCCACGGCTTAATCCGGCCTCTTTTTGTGCCATTTCTTCCTCCTCCTTTTTTTTTTCTTCCCCAGTTTGACTCGAAAATTCTTTGTAGTTCCGCTTCATTCACTTCACGTTGCAGGCGCTGGATGATAATGGCATTTTGGAATAATAGATTCCTTTGTGGCGCGGTCTAAAACGTTTTTCTCTGGCCGTGTTTGAATTGTAAGCCTCGCACCGTTGAAGCGTTTGAAGTCCCCCCTTCAGCCTCTTTCAGCTCTGCGGGCTTCTGTTGAATCAGATGGGATGACAGCGATGACTGATTTTTAGAAATAGAAAGCGGCGTTAATATTTCTGTTACTGTGCCAAAAAAACCCCCATGAGTATCATGTTGTTTCAAACAGTGAAACAAGAGATAAGGGGTCTTGTAGCTTTATTGTATTTCCTCTCTTGTAATATGAGCCTCTATGAGTAATCGCAGGTTTTCTTTTAGGTTGTGAATAACCTCTGTGTTAATAATAAAACATTTCTCACAGGACTGATTGAGGCTGCATCAAGCCTTTGGCGAAAAAAAAAAGGTTTAAGTCATTACATTAAAAACTCTTCTCAGGGACTCTTTATGAAAATGAGTTTTGAACAGGTATGCAGGAGAGTAGATTGAAGGTATAATGGCAACTGAAAATTAGGCTGTCATTCAAAGAGGGTTGTTTTTCACCCGTGTGTCAGCAGGATTTCTCAGGAACTGATTTTTTTTTCATTCAACTGGATGTCTTTTTAGCTTTGAGACCTTTTTTTTTTTATTCTAAATGATATGGTGGAGGTTTTTTGGAGTTAAGGAATTAAGAAAATCAATTTCTATTGCCGTTGAAGTGATGTGAAAACTGTGAATGGATTTCGGCTGCAATGGAAAAAAAAGAAGTAGAACTTTTTCGGCTACGGTTGGAAAAACTTTTGAGTGTGGGTGTTTGTCTAGATGACGGTATTCACTCTCTGCTTTTTTAGTTCTGAAAAGTCATTTTGATTGTTTTTTTTAGCTTTGAATTCGGTAATTGGAAATGCAACACCAGATTTAACACCTGTGGGAAAGATTTAGTCTTTATTCTCTCAAGAATGATTTGTTGTCACAGCCTGACACAATGCTGATGAGTAACTAAGTACATTTACTCAAGTACTGTACTTAAGAACAATATGAAGATACTTTACTGGAGTGTTTTTGCTACTTTACACTTCCTCTCCAGCACATTTCAAGGGGAAATCTTGTACTTTCTACCCAATTTACAACATTTATTTGACTTTAGTTACTTTCCAGATGAAGGTTTGACACGATGGATGATATAACAAGCTTTTAAAATAACCTTATTTGGCTTTTGACATCTAATATACACAAATATATCATACAAATATACACAATACACGTCCCGTTTCATGCCCTTGCACATATCCTAACCCATACACATGTACACACAGTGGTGAGTCTAGATATCGGAGGCAGTATGTGTGATACTGACAGTTTGTTTTTTGTTGGAGATGCTTCACATGGTTAATTTAGTAAAGCAAACAGCAGGAGGTGACAGAACGTGTCGGGATCATTCATGGATGTCAGTCATGTGATGATCAAAGATGAGTTTATGGTCAATAATGAGTATTTGAAGTGGAGGATCTTTCCATGTTTGTGTGTGTGTGTGTGTGTGTGTGTGTGTGTGTGGTTTCAGTTCCCATAATTCCTTTCAATGTCAAAAGCCTTTTGAGCAAAGCCATTCCAATAATAATAAAAAAAAGTCTTGCATATAGTGACAGTTTTTCCTTTTTGTTTTTTTTTTTCTTTTTGTCATTCTTATCGTCGGCGTTTGGTGAAATCTTGCAGGTACACTGGAGATTAGCACTTCATCCTTGACACCCCTTCACCTTCTCAGACTGCGGTTCTCTATTAAGCAGGCAAACAGCCTCTCAGTCTTCCACGTCACGTCTCTGCCCTCCTGCTGCCCACACCTGCTGCCGAAATGACAGAGATGGAAAAACAGACAGGACGACAAACAGGAAATCACCCTCCGAGATGCATGAGTCTAAAAACCCCAATAAATAAGTCAACAAAAGGAGAAAAAAAAAAAGCTGCAAATAGAAAGACTTGTATGTGATTACAGGAGCAAAGGAATCTCATCTCCATACGGCAGGTAAATCAAAATGATTTCTGGAGAAGAATTAGTCCAGAAAAACCTTGAAATGCGATTATAAAAATAGCACAAAGACACAGGAAAAGGAAGCAGATAAAGAGGGTAAATCTTTAATCTCTGATTGGCAATGAAATACCAGAAATGGGACCATTCCTGAAAGGGACATAAAGGAAGAAAAAGACAGCAACAATATATATAAACCCCCCCCCAAAAAACTGAAATAGGCTATAGAAACCTGTAACACAACTTGGAACAAAGAGTCTCCACTTGGATGTGACCATGAGACAAACGAGTCGAAAATAACAATCTCCTATCAGCAGTAAATGTGAGTTGTACGCCCATAAAAGCCTGGAAGGCAGCGACCAAACGAGCAACTCAACAAGAGACAAAAACCCGCGTCTTCACGTTACAAAATTTGCTGTTCGTCCTCAAAGACATGAAGATCCTTCAGAGTGAATCTTCCCTCCGATAGATTCGTCTTTGCCTTTCGGTCGGGGGGTCATTCGGCGCGGTGTGCAGCGTGGCGGCTCTAACTGGGGAAATACAGCTGCTGCTTTTATATAACGCAAGACACTGCAACCGCACAGCAACACAGGAGGAGGCAAAAAAAAAAAAAAAAACCACGGAGGAGAGGAGAGGAGAGGAATGTGTTAAAGCTTCTCATGATTGAGTTTCTCTTGTTTCCACTTGAACTCTAGCTAACAGCATTGTGATGTTCTTGGACGACGTTTAATTAAAAGTTTTTTTTTTTTTCTTTTTCTAAAGATTGAAAGTTGTTCCTAAAAGATTAATTATTTTTTGTCAACCTTTACCCACACTTTTATATATATATTTTTTGTTTTTTTTGTAGAACGTCTATATCATGTATATGAGTATTTCTCAGAGGATGATTGAGACGTTTTAAACTTTGTTGAAAAGCTGTTCGTCTTTCCGTCATCGTCGTCATTTGTGTTGCTTCTTCTGATCGACTCTGTAGTAAATCTACATCTATGACTGGCCTGTACACTGACTGTCAAACTAACTGTCAACTACATTATTTTGATTATTTTTTGAGATACTGGCTGCTTTAAATCATACCGCAGGCTGCATTTATCATCAAGACAAACGCCATGTGCGGCTGTTTGTGTTTGGACGACATCTAACATCAGAGAATTGAGCTCGAAGGTTCATTATTGATATTACAAACAGACGTTTGGTCTCTGTACAACGTCCACTTACTGGACATGTTCCAGAGCTTTCAGCTGGTGTCTCCTGGTGATGAATGTTCTCTACCGTCATGAAATAAAAGGCTGGTTTAGTCCACACGATGCTGCTGACAGCGTCCAGTCAGCGGGCTTTGTTTGCTCATTGTTAAAATGTGAGAAGAAGAAGAAGAAGTTGTAAGAATTGTAGAAAACATATTAGATATTTAAATAAAACAGAGGTTGGTGAGATGCAGCCAGCTGAATTTTCAATTTTTATTTATTATTCAAGACCAATTTTATAAAGAATAGTTCACTTTTGTTGAAGGGATTGTTCAAGCTTCACATGAGTGGACTTCACCAGTGAGATCACCTGAGGACATTTGAACCGGCTCCATTTGCCGAGTAAAGTCCATGAGATTGAAAGCTTTGGAAGCTAGTAAGTGCACCTTTGGGCTTCACATCCTCTTGTACCATACCTTGTTCTGAAAAGACTTTAAAAAAAAAAGAGCATTCGCAGTGAAACAGTGTTGCTGCCGCAGTCGCTGGAACTAAAGCAAACTTCTCTTCTAGCAAATGTTACCATTACATCATAACAGAGAGTTTTTGTTTGTGAAAGAAATAACAAGATGAAAGTAAGTAAATGCATCGCCTGGAAACAAAATACACTTTTGGAAAACCTGCTGCAACAAGGCTGAACTGAAAGAGCGGAGTACAATGACATCAGCTAAAGTCCTGCTGTTTAATAATTCACCAAGCAGCTTGCAAGAGGCAGGAAGGATGGAGAGACAGAGGAAGAGAGAGTTGAAGTGGTAGCGTTTAAAGGCGTGGTGTTTAATAATTCAGCGGGTGGCGTCTGGTCTGGCTCTGATGCAGCAGGTGGCTGCAGTGAAACCAAAAAGATCACAGAGAAAATAAAAAAAAAAAAACCCTCTCTCTCTCTCTCTCTGTCTGAAACCTTTTTCCTGTTTGAAACTCTGTGAGGAGATAAAACGAGACAAGACCGTCCAGTAGCATGTGGAGACAACCGGGGCATCACAGCGGTAACGTTGTACAGGACGCAGCGGGGGGGGGGGGGGGGGGGGGGGGGGGGGGCGGCATGCAAATCATTCAGATCGTTCACTCGCTGCTCGTCGCTGGTCTTTATTTCTGGAATTAGGACAGAAGAAGAACAAGAGTGCAAACGCAGAAGAACCTTTTTGAAATATGTCAGAAGTTTGTTACGCTTGGCTGAGGTGGAAAAGTTTGCGTATCGGTGCAAATATGTGATGAAGTGCAGAGGAAACAGACTTCATGCTTGATTAAATTATTACCGTATATGACAAGGAAAAACAGAAAATCACCACATTTGAGCAGCTACAACCATCGAATGCTTTTCTGATTAAGAAGAGAGATCATTTTTCTATTGATTTTTTTCTATTGATCGATGAAACACTGCGCTCTAGATGAAGATTGTGACTTTGACTGAAGAGATAAAAACATCGGATCTGTGATGAGCAATGAGGAGACTGTTAACACGCCTGAAATAAAAACATAAAACAAACATATTTCTTCATGTCAAGCATTAAAGCCACCAACTCTTTATGTTGTTGAGCCAAATCCTTGTTACTCAGTTGTTTGGTCGATAAAATGCCAGAAAAATCATGAAAAAAGTCCAAGATTTTATCGTCATAGAGGACTAAAGAAACCAGGAAATGGTCACATTTGAGAAACTGGAACCAGATTAAAGTGTTTATTCTGTACATTCATGAAAATTTCTGGAAATTTACACTTTTTGAGCAGTACTTTTATTTCTGCATAGAGATAATATTCATCTTTCTGTTTCCGTGAACTTGTTTCCACGAGCGGTATTTCTTGTATAAACAATCTTCTGCTGCCTTTAAAGTATTTGCTGAAACACTTTCTGCAGCCTAACCAGAGGAAGCCGGCCGTTTCGTCTGGAAAAAAGTGTTGGATATTTCCAGTATTTCCACTGCTTTCAGCAAAATAACTCTATTAGCAGTGCCGTCGCTGCTGAAATCTCACTTACAGGAAACTTTAGAGAGCGTCAGCAGATTAAAAACCAAAACTATCTGCATAGCCTGATAAAAGTAGAGAAGAAGTCAGGGAAAATATCATATTTTTTTGTGATTTGAGTGAACAAACCCTTTAATGCACTGCCAAAAAAAACATGGCTGTACTGTGTGTGTGTAGCTGTAAATGATGAGAGTTCTCTCCTAACGCAATTTGGGCATTATCACTGTGATGCATTTCATGAATACATCTGCATTCATCTGCCGGAGACACACACACACACACACACACACACACACACACACACACAGACACACACACACACACACACACACACACACACAGCCAATAAGCATTCACAGCGAGATCGATAATGTTTCCCAAAGTGTGTTTACTGCAAGAGGAGGACAAAAGCAGTTACTCCTTTATCAGGATGGTAAATGGGGCAAACCAGGACACACACACACACACACACACACATGCACACACACACACACACAGTCTGACAGCACCCGTCATCATTAGCTGCACTCCCGGCATACATCCCCGGTGTTTTCATTTCATACCGCACCATCACAGATGGGTGGGTAGGTGTGTCTGCGTGCGTAGTGAATGTCCAAACATTAGTCTAAATCATACTCAACACACACACACACACACACACACACACACACACACACACACACACACCGACAATAGCAGCCATTGTTATATCAGTGGGAGCTCTTCTCATAAAAACACAACACTCTGCTGTGTGTTTGTGTTTGCTTTTGGTCAATTTAGAGACAGAGTTAGTGGCCGACACCGGGATAAAGTGACAGAGACAGAGAGAGAGAGAGAGAGAGAGAGAGAGAGAGAGGTAGGGAGTAAGAGTTTGGTAGAAATGATCTCAAGTTGTTGCAACATGAATTATTGAGCAACTGTTACATATTTAAATTCTACTACTCACAGGCTGAGAGACAGGAAGATCAACACACACACACACACACACACACACACACACACACACACACACACACACACACACACACACACACACACACGTAGACTTCACTTCAACTGACACAGAGATCGAGCAGCAACTATTTTGATCATCGAATAATCATTTCAATTATATTTTAAGCTAAAATGCCAAAAACAATCGTTTGTTTCAGCTAAACTGATGATGTAATGAGTTTCTTTGTCAAACATGTGAGTCTGACAGGACAGAGGAGGAAGTAGGTATGTGATGGAAGTGGAAAGAAGAGTCAGAAACTTATCTCCAGTTGCACAGAAGCATCTCGTCTGTTATTACAGGACAAATTATGGACCTTTGTGGGGCAAAACATACTTTAATAGTGTTTTATGTAAGGTCATAAGGTCATGTATCCACTGAAGTCATGTTTCATCTATTCTGGAGCCACCTGTAATCTCTCTCAGGCAAATGTGTTTGTTTCTGCGTTCTGTGGATTTCGTACTGCTTTTCCGAGTGCTTCAGGTTAATATCAACTTTTTCAGAGAGAGGGTTTTCAGTGGAGTACTTAGAGTAGGAGAGGAGGGGGGGGTTGGAGGGGGGCTTCGAGCTTCAAGCATCAGCAGAAGTGGAGGAAAAAATGGACATTATTCCAACAAAGAAAATATCTTTATGTTGACTGGACATCGAATGTTTCTGCTAGACTTTCTTGTGGTTCTCCTGCTGAGGAGGTGAAGAGGTCGTCTTAAATCTGTGCGTCATTTGATTATAGAGAAAAACGATGGACACAACATTTGATAGAATTGACACAAAACCCAAAAACTCCAGACTCTGTCCAACAGAGTGGAATCAAATCTATATCTCACCTTTTATAATTACCTGTGAGAGATTATCTGTTAAATTAAGAGCATGTTTTATCCATATTGGAAAACTCCTGGATGACTTTGATACACAGAAACATGGTTCACTTGCAGGCAAGAAGTGTAGGAAGCAGAAAATATAGTGTTTACAGTTTTATAATTCATGTCTTAATAGGTTAATTGTAAATCCCATAAAAAAAAAATCAAGTGTGTTTTATTTCTTTTTCCAGAGAAATGATTCAATATCCTATGTTTTCATGGATACTAATGGATTTAGTCATCTATATTTATACGTTTAATGGCACAAGTGTCTTCCAATTAAGCCATTAACTGTGATGTTTACATGAGAAGTTATTAATTTTTAAACAGCAGTAGGTAAAATAAGGGGTTTGAGGGGAAATAAAAGGGGAAATGTCTTAAAATTTGTCTGAAACATTGAAGTCAAGTGGAAACTGTCTCTCTGTTTTTGTTTCTTTCAGTTTTTTTCCCCATTTGGCAGCGTTTCGTTCCACTCTTCCAGTCCCTCCTACCGCTCGCTTCACACCACCAACTACACATTAAACTAATATTAAAGCCAGTTTAGCAAAAAAGGAAATAAATTCTGTCCTCCCTCCCTCCTTCCCTCCTCTTCCTCCCTCCTCTTCCTCCTCTTCCTCTCGTCTTTCTGTGGCAGGAAAAAAAAAAAAAAAAGAGTACCAAATGTAATCAGTTTAAGCAGGAGGATGAAAGTGCTCCAGTATCATTGTATACACATCAGCCGCCAGAGCTCATTGATTACACTGAGGAATGAATAGGCGGCGAGGGGCGAGACACATTTTTCCATTCATTAGAGAGAGAGAGAGAGAGAGAGAGAGGGGGAGAGAGACTTTACATTTCTTCTGTAATTGACTTCCAGGGTTCACCGTCTTTAATTGTGACCAGTAGCTGTTTTAATAAGAAGGAAATTACAATACCAGGAGATAAATTTTGAAAATCAGGTCACACGTTTGAGCCGTTCTGTTTGTCCGTTTTTAAAGACTCCACCCTGTTTCCTCGCTGCTCTTTCATCTCGGTTCTTCCTCCTTCTTACATCCTCTTCTTCTTCTTCACTCCTCACATCTCAGTCCTCCTCGTCTTTGTATTTTCTCCACCCTCATCTTGTTTTTTTTTTTTCCCACCCCTCCTCTCCTTGATGAGTCCTCCGTGTTCATGCTCCTTCCTCCTATTTATTCTCTTTCTCTCTTTCCCTTCCTGTCTTGTAATCTATCTTCTCCGTTCCCTCCTCTGCCTCCACCTCTCTTCACTCTCTTACTCCCATGTGGTTAAAAGCCTCTTTGAACCTGTGACTCAGCTCTCTCTCTCTTTTTATTTATAGTATTAAAAAAAAAAGTAGCCATTTTCAGAATAAGTAATGCTACTCAGAAAGCACATCAGATGGTTTTATGAACATTTGGGACATATTTAATGAAATACAGCTTGTTTTTTTTGTGGATTTAATCACTTCTATTGTTTGTTTTTTATTTTGGATGATTATAATTTGGGGTCTTTGGCACCGGGATCTCCTCAGAGAGTCAAATGTGGGCTGCACCTGAGCTTTATTTCATTTTCTCAAAATTGTTTTTGTTGTGAATCTGTGCCATGAAAACTCAAGCCGCATTACCTACTGGAGGTATGATGTCTGAACACTGGACACAAACCTCCACTGGGCAGCCACTTAAAGCCTTCTTGTGCTTCTTGGTGCATTAAAGGACACGGCGGCATGATAGATCACTGCCAAAAAAAAAAGCAGGACACTGATTAGTTATGCAGCAGGAGGATCACATTCATAACATGAACACCGGACCAGATATGACCATGGGTGACGAGGATGACGGGTGCTGAGGAAGGGTTCTTAGAGGGAGGGAGGGGGGGTTTTTTTTTATTCACGCACCTTCTGTCATCTTCGTCCTGCCACATAAAACTCATTCCTTCAGTTATTTGTATCCTCCATCCACCTCTGATGATTAAATGGGGCGGTGATTTTCTCATTACGCTGTAATGAGGCTCCACCACCTGCTGTGAGAGGAGAGAGGGGGGGGGGTGGAGGGGGGCACAGGGAGGAAGGAGAGGAGGATAAAGGCAAAAGAAAGACATACTAAAGGAGTAAAGATACTAGCTGTGAGTGATAATCCTGATTACACAACTAGATACAGTAATCACTGCTGGTAATCAAACATATTAATCTTCATGAATCATGCAGAAAGTTTATGTTTTTATCTGTAACAACATGCTAATGTCTGTCCCTGACTGAGTGATGGCCAAATGTCACCACTTCCTGTATCCGTTTCAAACGAGAAGCCCCTCTAGTGTTTCATACAGGGCGCAGCCATATATACGAGGTTTTGATCTAGTTTTAGTTCTATTTTATGTGAACATCTGGACGGATTCATAACGAGCTCCATGCAGAGGGGGAACCAGAGGAAAGCGTTAAAGGAAAGGAAATAACTCCAGGAACAGGAAGTTGTTAGAAAATGAGGAACTGTACCAGGAGGTTGCTTCCTCCAATTAAATCTGCTATGAGGAGTCAGGGGCGAGTCGTTAGCAGGAAGGCGGTGAGAGAAAGACGGGCAGAGAAACTAAACTATGAGTGATTTTTAGCGACTAAACTGAGCCAGTAGGTCCAAATCCTCGGACGGGATTAAAAATGAATAAGATGATAAAGATCATTTCTAGAAAAAAGTTCTCACTTCACCTCCTGGAGGATAAAACAATCTGTAGTCAAGCGGACTACGGAGAGAGACATTTTCAGTATCCGTGAATCAAAATTTAAAAAGCAATAATACTTTAATAGCATACATGTTTAATACAGGTTGCTGATTTCCTATAATATCTTAGAATAATATGAAGATTTTGTCCAGTAACTATTTTTTTTCAAATAGTACCAAAACTAAACATGATATAATAAAAACAAAGAGATAAAATACAACCTCTATGTGACCTCTATGTAAATGCGTCTAATAACTGAAGTGCAATGTGAAATGACAATGAACCCTAACTTAATGAAACGCATCTATATTTCCAGTATGTGAGCTAATAACTGTAAATGTCATCCGTGTTTAGCTGAGCAGAGACGTAGGAGTTACCGTGTTTATTTTTGGTGAGATATATAATGCGCTTTATCTTTGTGTGGCGCTCACCTGAAAGAAAACCTGATCATATTGGACCACGGTGGATTTTTCAGATGATTTAAAATGATGTTTTACATAAAAAAATTACATCATATCTAACATTTGTAAGTTGGGTTTTGGGGGAGGACTGTATAAGGGGGACAGATGGTTTGTTCTCTACTCGTTTGGCTCCAGTAATGTATTCTGCTTTTTGAATTCACCTCTGCTTGTAATTCATGCTCGTTTCAGCCTCTCGTTTACTGAAATAGACTTAATTTCCTCTCCATCTAATATGACATAATAGCTGCACCTCCACCCCTGCTTCTGATAAATGATAAATGTTGTAATTTAATGACCGGCAGTTGTAATTAGCGTTGAATATTCAGAAACAATCTCATTAATCCGGCTTTCAGTTGGTGTCTCATCACCGTCTAAACACTGCTCTGTGACCCTCGACGTCAGAAAAATGACACTGCTGCACATCTGGTCAACGCTGAAAACAACTTTTGTTCACGTTTTCCTGACAAAAACCTCTACAGATCCTGTGATGTCATCATATTATTATTAGACCACATCATCTCCTTTTTTTTTTTAACCCAAAGCACAATGTCCTCCCGACCTAAACTTCCTCTTATTCACGTCTAAACCTCACTGAATAGTAGTTTGGTTAATGACCTGCTTTGTCATTTAGTTTGGAGGACTTCTTGGTTGTTTCAGAAGCTTAATAGGAAGTCAAACTACGTCTACATTAATCCAGCTAAATTCTAAAAGGCTGTTTTCACGCAAAATTGACAAAATCACATCCACACCAGGCGGCGTCTCAGCTCGTTAACTGCAGATACGTCCGTCCACGTTAACGTCCGACTGGGCACGCAAGAAAACCAGCGAAGGAGAATTCTTTGTTTTGTTTATAGCGAGCAGATTACAACAGTTTCAGTGAGGTAAATGTGATCGATAGCTGCGTTTAACTCTAAACAAGCTATCAAAGTTGACAATAAAGAGAGCAACACTTCTTCTTCTTCTTCTTCTGGGTGTAGCGATGAAATGTCGCACTACTGCCACCACCTGTTTTGTCACTGTAATGACAGCGTTTTCCTCGGTAACACACCTCCAAGCAAGCATTTTCACATTTTTTCACACTCTGGAGGCCATTTTTTGGAAAAGCTCTAAGTTTGCAATGATGTTTTATTCTGGACGGACGGAGTGACAAAACGGAGAGATGACGACGTGTTTATGAAAGTAGTCGGCTTCGTGTGAACATGTTCTGGGATAAAAATGGAACGCTGGGTAAAGTAGGTTATTAATATTATATACAGTACATTATGTACAGTATACTGACTTTATATAATGATTTCAAAATGTTTGAAACCTTCACCTGGTTTTCAGAAATGTAGAGTTAAAACTTTTTACTATATGAAAAACATGCAAGACAAAAAAAAAAGCTGTCTTTCTTTCTTTCTTTTTTTTGTCAGAGACTGGATATCATATGTATGATAATGCCTCTTCTCCTCATCTGATGACCTTTACTTCCTCGTCTCTGCTTCCTCTCCCCATCTCCTCACTTTCAACCCGTCTCCACTTCCTCTCTCCTCCACCTCTGACCTCTCCGTCTCTCTGAGCCACCCTCTCTCTTCTGTCCTCTTCCAACCCCCCCCGAGCCGGACCACCTGTTTGAAGCTCATAAATAACCCAACAAAAGGATAAAAGGCCAGATAAATAATGAAGAAGAGGTGAGGCGCTGGCCTTTAACACTTCCACTGCTCACGCTGACAGTCAAAGCAGAGCACAGAGCTTTCGCTACAGCCCCTCCGTCCAGCTCTCTGGAAAACAGGACTGGTTGTGCATTTAAATGGCCTAGAAAGAAAGGCTGTTTTGTGCTTTTCTCCCCTCCTCTTACTCTCTTTATTTTAACAGCAGCATGAAAAAGGCAGCAGTTATGTAAGCAGAGAGGGCAAGAGGTATCCGAAAGATCTCCACATAAGACGAAAATAGCCTGCTTTAACATCCCTGCTGTCAGGCGGAAGAAGATGGAGACGGTATTTTAACGCTCTTTTGAGGAAGTAAAAAAAAAAAAAAAGGAAGAAGGGAGGAAAAGTAGGTCGTTTTTAGTTTCTTTTATCACTTTTTTTTTAATGTAGAAAGGCACAAAGGAGCACGCAGAGGAACCGAAAAGTGTTGTGTGTGATTTTGATCTAAAGGATGAGAAAAAAAAAAAAGGGAGAGACGTCACGATGCCTCGCGGTCAGCTCGTCTCCACGCTCCCGCCGTCATGAAAGCGCCGGATCATTCAAAACATGATCAAGTGCGGTTTATATATAGCCGCTCCGCAAAACACACAAGAGGGAGGCGGGTGGCGAGGTGAAAGAGAGAGAGAGAGAGAGAGAGAGAGAGAGAGAGAGAGACACTCTTGACAGACGACAGCTGACTTAATTATTTAGCGGAGAAGTAGGTTTTTTTTTTTAGGATGGATGAGAGTTTTTAAAAATTAAGTTTTAGGATGGTGGTAAGAGCGGTATTAGCGGCGGCGATGGTTGTAAGTGTCACAACAGAAAGGCAGAGAGTCACAGGGACGGGGTTATTTTATTATTTAAATGGGAACGGTGACATTAGGTGTTGAGGTCGTGCTCATTCTGTCTTAAAACAACACTCACGTGCACTTTTTGCTTGCTGTAATCTGTCCTACTTCCTGTATTGGTCGTCAAAGGATCCCTTTCCAGTGGAAGTGATGTTCGAGAATGTATTAAGAAGTTTATCTGAGGATAAAGTAAAACTTTAACAGCCTGAGAAACCCTCTGTTTCACCTGAATATCATAGCAGACACCCTTAAAAACATTGAAGTGAAGCTGTTCTCTAAACAGAAGGCAGCTGATTGGCTCATCTAAGTGATCAGCTGATCTCAGACAGGATGACTTTCCTGTTTTTTAACTAGAAACCTGCTGTGCTCGGCTTGATATTTTGAAGTCGCCCCCCCAAATGTTTTACCTGATTACACTGCGTATCACGCTGGCACAGTTCTGTCACCTTGTCACACAGACACAGTCGTGCTGCAGGTGACGAGACAAGGAGCCAGTAAAGGCCCACGGATGAGAGTCTGGTCTCAGCTGGATTAAAGCCACGCAGACTCGGATTGATTAAAAAAAAACATGCACGAGGTGTGAGGGGAACAGGGGGGGAACGTGGCAGCTGTACACAACATCATTAACAGCTCAGTGTCATTGGAGCTACTGTAGATGTTTAAATGTTTTATCACCGGGTTTTTGAGCGTTTCCACAAGCGGTCTGTTTCTATCGGATCACACGTCTGCGAGGATTAACTCAACAGCTTCCCGAACTAGCAGTGGCGCCCTCTGTCGGGTGTGTGAACGCGCCGGAAATACACGAGTTTTTACATGAAATTTTAAATATGAAAAAACACACATTGAGGAAATTACGGGCAGATTGCCACAGCTGAGTGATTAAGAGAGCCAGCCAAAAGAAATAAATGGCTGATTTGATTGTGAGTCGACGCGAGCTGATGATGCTAAACTGTCATTTCTTATGCAACCTACGCAGCTTTGCAGCCAAGGCTTAATCTCATCTTCGGTACATTTTCATTTTCTTTTTTTTTTTTTTTTTTTACATCAGTACATTTTCTATTTTAATATTAAATGTGTGTGTTATGTCTGTTGTTTATAAGTCAATCTCACATATACATTGCCTTGTTGTAAACACACTGGATACGTATTAAAATAAATTATTTAGTTGTAATCTGTAGAGGAGCTGGAGCTGAAGGGCTGAATGACTTTAAACTTACAATGACTGCAAACTTACTAAAACCACACTGCAGAGATGTTTCTGTTATTTTGTCCAACTCTGAACACACACACACACACACACACACACACACACACACACACACACACACACATAAACGGGGGCAGAGGTAGAGTATTCTGGCAGAGTTTCTGCTGTTATCAGCTGCTGTGATCAGGTTATCAAAGTCTGCTGCCGATGGCCAGGGGACCATAAATCTGACACTGTCTCACACACACACACACACACACACACACACACCTTCCACTCACTCTCCGTCCTGTGTTAGTGTGTGTGTTGGCGTGCAGTTAGCATCGAGGGGATTAAACAGAATTTTATCTTTTGATGTGGATTAGATGGAGCCCAGAATCATGATTAAATTGTCGCTCGGAGATTGCGTGCAAGAGCATGTATAGAGTTAAGAACAGAGAGTGTGTGTGTGTGTGTGTGTGTGGTCCAGGTATTCCTCATGTTGTGGGGACTCGCCTCCCTTATGGGGACAAAAAGCAAGTAATGTAAATCTCTATTTTTATGGTGAAAACTCGGTTTAAAGTCAAGGTTTAGGGTTATGTTGAGGTTAGGATACGTTTTCAGGAAATGAACGT
The DNA here is from genome assembly GCA_029490765.1 of Euthynnus affinis. Classification (NCBI taxonomy): domain Eukaryota; kingdom Metazoa; phylum Chordata; class Actinopteri; order Scombriformes; family Scombridae; genus Euthynnus; species Euthynnus affinis. The sequence continues at coordinate 4,796,120 of CM055857.1, read as the reverse complement.
AACTCGATGTATTGTCCACTGAAGTGATGGAAACACGATTGTGTGTGTGTGTGTGTGTGTGTGTGTGTGTGTGTAGAGGTAAATCTAATCTATTTACTCACCCACCGACTCTCACTTTCATTTATTTACTCTCGCTCCGTTCACTTTATTCTTGTCATTTATGTTCTACTTGGCTGATTGGCATTTGATAATAAATGACACAAGGGAACAGATGATCACATATAGGAGGTTGACGCACGCACACACTCTTGTACAGCACTCCCTTGTGGGCAGCATGAAGCAGTAGTATACTATTATCACCCTCTATTAGTGGCTGCATTAGAGGCTGACAGTTTTCTTTGTGAATTCCTCAGTTGTTGTTGCTCGATTCTCAACTTCAGTCCCTTAAATGTCAGAGAAGAACTGTGAAAATGACAGACGCTAGCTGCATCTGACCGACCTCAAAACACACCAGGAATGGCAGTTATTTCTGGTTTCCTCCACATTTGCGTCTCATTTCCGCAGACCTGCGACGACAGAAATCTATTCCGCAACCACTGTGATCACTGATTAATCGTCTACGTCGGTTTTTCAAGCAAAAACACTAAATGTTCCCTGGTTCCAGCCTCTTTGTTTTATGTGATAATAAACTCAGTATTATTGTTTTGTGGACTGTTTGTTGGACAAAACGATGAAGACGTCTGTTACGGCCCAGAAGTCGTATATATATAGAGAACATTTCCTGTGTATTTGTGTGACAGAAAGCCTCTGTGTGTGTGTGTGTGTGTAATGGGGCTGCAGGTGAGCTTCTTTGATTCGCTGAGTGAATAATTGTGTGATTGAGTATGTGCAGGTTGTCCCAGGGAGGTGATTAGTCCCAGTCTAAAAGGTAGTGGTGGTTTAAAGGCCGGATTAGAGCGATAAACCAGTGTGAAAGCCAACGAAGGAGACGATTAATCAGGTTCAGATTAAAACTAACAATCCATGTGAGGAAAAAAAACGACCTGAAAACAAGTCTTTAAAATAATCACCAGTGAAACACATCATCTCTTGATCCAACAAAAAACAAGGCGGGTCTCCATAGTGATACAAGCGGACGGAGCACCGAGGGTAAGTGCATTGTCCACTTCATCAGAAGATGATGGCTGATCTGGTGTCAGCTCAGTTCCAGTTTACAGGAGAACGCTGACATATTGCTGATGGTGGAGCTTCCCGAACATGCCAACACAGCACTCCGCATGTGTATTTGTGTGTGTGTGTGTGTGTGTGTGTGAGAATGTGGGCTTATTGTTCTTCGGTTTTCACATTTTTTTCCTTTCCATCATACTCTGTGTCAGCCGGCCGTTTCTCATCAGGCCTCCTTCGCTCCAGCACGTTCTCGTCCTTCACTGTGTGACTGTTTACTGCCACAGCTGCGATAACTACAAGAGGAAGTGGAAATCGACTCCGTTCACACGATCTTCAACAACACGAGTTCAATCCCGTGACCTATATATAAAATCCTTGTTGGTTTTCTCCATCAGCTAAAGAATCATATTGTTGCTATGGGAACAACTTTACATGAGCACCACAGTGATGAATGTGTCAGGTCTACAGCTGATTAATTGATTTGCTGATGGACGCTAAAATGAACAAACAATTCTGATGATTGTTTAAGTCGTTCATCCTGAGTCCAGCTTCTCACATGTGAGGATTTACTGGTTTTTCTGAAGGGATCACCATCCTGAGGAATGTTTGTATCGAACGTTACGGAAAACGTTGTTGAGATATTTCACTACAAAACAAAAATGTTCCTCTCAAGGTGGCGCTGGAGGAAAATTCAGAGGATCATTAGGTTTCTTCTTCTGGGAACTAGAAAGGTTTGCTCAAACTTTGTTGAGATATTTCATTGTGGACCAAAGTGGTGACCCGACAGACAAAGTTACACCATCAGTGTGGCTAAAAATACCAAATATTTGATGGCACCAGCTTTTCAAATGTGAGGACTAGATGGTTTTCTTGTTGGTTGGATAAAATTAACTATTTGCAGATTTCACTTCTGGCTCTGAAAAGTTATAATGGTCATATTTATCTGTTTTCTGACATTTTATATCCAAAATGATTCATAGATCAATTGAGAAAATGATCTAAAGATTACAGTAATGGATAATAAAAATCTACTCACAGAATTTTACATATTTTGTATCGATGTGGTTTGTGGTTCATCAAGAAACTCAAACTTTCACTTCACGTTAAATAACTAAAGCCTTCACACCTTAACTTCCTTAATAAACAAATGAGGGTACGTTATGTTGTTTGCGATGCAGTTTTGTATTGTAATGGTTATCATGGGTCTTGCTTTTAGTGATTAGTGTACGCTAACGTCTTAGCATGCAGTGTGTGAGATGTCTCTTTAGGACTATAGTGAAGTTAACAGAGGATTTTAAAGATATTCTTGGTTTTTTTTCTTCCTCTTTACACTTTTATCTCTCCATCCAGCCGTCTGCTGTATCTCATATCACCTTCATCTCCCCTCCATCCACCCCTCTTCTACATCTATCAGCTGAGGTGAGAGGTCTCGAGTCTCCTCCGATATCAAAGCTTGATCCTCCTCATCAGCAGACAAATGAGCATGGAAGAGGAGGAGGAGGAGGAGGAGGAGGAGGGTGGATGGAGAGTAGAGGAGAGGGACGGGTAAACACGGGTATCACAGATGAAGAGATTGAAATGCAAATGAGGAAGCCGACCGGCTGGATGGACAGGAGGCTACACTTGTTGTTTATGAGCATTAATACATTCATGACCATCCATCCAAAAAGCTGCAACAATTTAGAGAATTTACTTGGGAGATGAGGAGGAAAAGCAACGCTTGGGGAAAAAAAAGCTTCTAAAGTGTTGACTGACAGCAAAAAATGAATATGTATGACACAGACACAGCTGCATCTTTTGATATTATATGATAAAAGAAAACCTATATATTATTCTGGTAAATGGACCTTTTCAACATCTAGTGTAGAAATAAAAGAAAAGGGTGGTTTTACTGTATATGAAACATTAATGCCTCTCGTGGGGAAACTAAAACTTGGTGTCTGAATATAAAAATGAAAGAAATTGGAAGAAGGAAAACTGTATTTTCTGCAAGAGCAGAGCAAATGTTCTGTTTAAGTGATGCACAGTTTCAACAGTGTCAACACTCGATTGTGTGAAGTGGAATTCTGAGAAAACATTAAGATGAGGCAAAAACTGTGACAGAACACAAGGAGACAAAAAAAAACAGGAGAATGAAAAGCACAAAAATTTTGTACAATATAACAAATATGAGGCACCAAAAATGTGACATAAAATAAGAATGTGAAGAAAACATATTGAAACCAAAACATCTTCAAATATAAGTTTATTTCGAGCTGTTTTTTCTCAAGAGCTTTAGCTTTTGAATCTTTTTTTTTTTTTAGACAAAAATGTTTAAATTTTCTGGTTCCAGCTTCTTAAATCTGAATAATTTCTGGTTTCTTTCATCTTCTGTGAGAATAAACTGAATATTTTTGGGTTTATGGACAAAACAAGACATTTAAGGTTGCATATTTGGCTCTGGGAAACAGTGATTGACATTTTTCTCCATTTTCTCAACAAATTGATTAATCAAAGACATAAGAAACAGATTAGATCATGAAAATAATCTTAAATTGGACTCAAAACCATAATCGTAGGGGGTGTAAAGCCAAAGGTATTAATTTTAGATGATAAACACTAAAATTATTAATTTCAGCAGCACAGATGTCCATGTATGAGTCATATTATCTGCAGAAGACAGTGAAGCAGCCATCCAGTCGCAGCGTTGTCATGTAAATGTGCTGTCTTTCAAACATATATCTCTTTGGGATTGAGGGTCCAGTTCTTTGGACACATCCAAACAAAAGCACCTCAGTAATTTCCTCTGAACTGTCTGCTTTTTCTGTCAAACAGGCGGCAACTTGCCCACAATCTAAATGTCAGACGGTGTAATTTGTCTGTTTGCTTGTTGAGACTCAACATCAGCTGTGTCTGACTTTCTTTGTAAGTGACTCTCAGCTTGAGATGAAATGAGGTTGTTGTGTTGTCTTCAAAACACTTGTGGGTTTTTGGTTTTTTTTTTTCAGCAAAAATTCAGCAAATCCCATCAAATGAGAAGCTGGAGGATCTTTGGTATTTTTGGTTTAAAGATGACTGGAATTATTAATTGATTATCCAAATAGTTGTGGATTAATCACAAGTTTTTAAACCAGCATAATAAAGCACATCGCTACCAAAAAGTCATCATAGAAAAACTTTCTCTTCCATTAACTTTCATTCTGAGGTTTTAATTATTCGCTGAGGATTCCTGACAGCTGGTATGTGTTTTTGTATAGTTCATAATTATTAAAACCAACATTTCTTTATTCAGACTTTAAGTAAATTCAAGTACCAGTGCTGGTGGGTCTGCGGATGCATATGTCAGTGCAGGTTGAGCCAGTCAGAATTGAGCATTTAATGAATTCTGGTAATAAAAATGGGATAGTAAGGATATAATAAGGAGATAAAACCCTGGATGAGAACACATTTCCTCCAGTTAAACAGCAGCAAAACTGAAGCTCTTTTTTATTGGTACCAGAACCCCCCCCCCCCCCCCCCCCCCCCCCCCCCCCCCCCCATACCTTACCTCACCTTTGACAGCCAGGACGTCCCCCTTTCCTCCTCAGTCTCTGATCCAGGTGTAAGGTTTGACTCTAAGCAGACTTTTGATGATCATATAGACATCTATGCAGACTCGTTTATGCCTTTACTTCCTCCCATCCCTTTACAGGAATCCCTGGCAGGAGCATCCAGAAGCTCCAGTACATTCATAACAACTCTGCCAGGATCCTGCTGAGAGAGCAAAAACACAAACATATAACACTAATTCTTGTTTTCATCGCGCTGGCTCTCTTGTCTCTCCCTCTGGATCAACTACAAAGTTCTGCTAGTCACATAAAAATCAATCATCGGACATGCATCTCCCTACCTACAGGAGCTGATAACACCACAAAAACCTCCACCCACACCCTCAGATCTGCCAACAGTTTGCTCCTCCAGTACTGAGCTCCGCACCGTGGGGGATCGAGCCTTCTGCTCTGCTGCAGCACGCTTGTAGAAAAGCATTTATAACCGCCTGAGGGCAGCGCAGACCCCGGTCGCTCTTAAAAAAAGACCTAAAAACTAAAAGAAAATTTCATCTTAAACTCTTATTATTGTTTTCTTTATGTTGTGTGTTTGTATTTTATCAATACTGTAGCACTTTGAGTTTCACTACAAATGAAAAACACGGTACAAATTAAATGTATTATTATTATTATAGTTATGTAGGAGATCTGCAGATCAGCACGCTGTATGTGCAGAACTATTCATCTGATCGAAAAAAAAAACAGCGTATGAAGCGTGACAGCGTCGGAGCTGCGTTCACAGCACTTATCTGAATAAAGCTGTAGCCTAAAATAAAACGAACCAAACAAACAGAGAGAGAGAACTCAATTAAGGCCCCGGCCTGACTCAGCAGTGTGAAGATACCAAATCGCTCCTTCGTACAAAGAAATGAACATCACGATTACAGCGTAATGAGAGCAATAACTGCTTATCTCTTCATTGAGTTCAGAGGAACGCAAGCTTGTGTCCTCCGCTTCGAAGTTTTCTGTACAGATTAATGAATGCATCCTTTATGGGATATTTGAATGGTTTTACATATTTTATTCAAAATGCTCTACATGCAAAGACCTGGAGGACTGCAGTTAACTTCAATAATAATCCAATAGTTGGTTTGCATTCCTATTTTTTTTATTTATTTAAACAGCAGGATTCCAATTAAGTGGGAAAACTCATCTATTTTTGTCAAGGAGGAAGGAGGGATGTATAGAGGGGATAGTGAAGATGAATATAGGAAGGTGGGAAGTCGGTCTGTAAAAAGAAAGAAGAGTGGCCACAAAACAAAGAACAGTTGGTGTTAAATAAGTGAAAAAAATGATTGAGGGAAAGCCAAACCCCCTTTCTCACAAGGCGTTAACATGTGATCTATGGCTGCATAAGTTATGATGACATCTGTAACATCCAAAACACATTCTGAACTAAATTCAAGGTCACAGTTTCAGGTACATCCACGTGGAGTTTTTCTTCCTACTCTGGTAGTCCTGGTTTTTTGGTCTGCTCTCCTTCATCATGCTTTGTCAGAGATTTAATAAGATCCTTGTAAGATTTAAAACCAGAGCGGGAGACAAGAGTCCCACACTACAGCTTTATATAAGACAATATTATGCACAGGGGATCGCCACATCTGATTGAATGTAGTGCGAAGTATGTATTTCATCGCCAGCAATAACTGCCAGGCATGTAATTGTTGCACATTTGACAAACACAGACCTTGAACCTCAGTGGTGGAAGAAGTATTCAGATCCCTTACTGCAGTAAAAGTACCACTACAGCAATGTAAACATACTCGTACTTGTACTATTACAAGTACAAGTCCTGCATGAAAAACCCGCTACAGTAAAAGTACATAAGTATTAGTATTGCAGTAAAAGTAGTGGTTTGGTCCCTCTGACTGATATATTATTATATGTGACATCATTAGATTATTAATACTGAAGCATCAGTATTAGTGTTTTATCTGAATAATTTATTCTTTATTGACATTTGGTGACTGCAGTTTGTCAGAGATCAGCTCTGCTTCTCTGGCCTCAGCTCTGAAGTCCAACCCCTCCCATCTGAGAGAGCTGGATCTGAGTGGAAACAAGCTGCAGGATTCAGGAGTGAAGCTGCTGTGTGCATGTTACTGTTGTAGCTGCTGGAGGTGGAGCTAGTTTACACTACTTTATATACAGTTAGCTAGTTTAGTCCACTGGTTCCTAACCTACGGGTCGGGGCCCCTCCAAAGGGTCAGCAGATAAATCTGAGTGGTCGTGAGATGATTAATGGGAGAGGAAAGAAGAAAAAACAAAGTTCTGATACACAAATCTGTTTTCAGTTTTTGGACTTTTTCTCCAATCTTTGATTTTTGCTGAAATATTGGATCATTTGAACATTTATTGAAATGAAAGCATGTGAGAAGTTTAGAGGGAAAAATCACTATTTGGTGGAGCTGTTAACAACTCATAGACATGTGAAATGTGACCCCGACTACACACTGCTTTTTGTAAGACGTCAAAAGCCAAAAAGGTTGGAAACCACTGGTTTCATCTTTAACAATGTGTTGTATTTTAAAAGCTTGTTATATTATCCATTGTGTCAAATCTTCATCTGAAAAGTAACTAAAGCTGTTAAATAAATGTAGTGGAGTAGAAAGTACAATATTTCCCTCTGAAATGTAGAAAGTAGCATCACATGGAAATACTCAAGTACAGTACTTGAGTAAATGTACTTAGTTACCACCACTGTTGAATATAAGCAGTTGTATAAGCATTCGTATTTTACACATAAAATACTGTAAAAATCATATTATCAATTCGACTACTGTCTATAGTACCATCTCAGGGTTTTAGTAGATGACTGGTTGAAAGTCGGGTCACCTGTGGGTTTTTGATGGGCAGAGATTCCATCATATTCACATCTAATTGCAATGTACATGCATTTATGACTGCATTAAAACGGTTTTCCTCACCAGATAAAATGTCCTGATACACTTAACATGTAATTGCCAGGATGAGATTCACAAACACACACATACACACACACATACGCGCACACACTCAGAGCTTTGGAAAGGACAACCAATCGAGAGGAGATTGGAGAGATGACATCTGAAGAGAAGAAAATTAATCTCTGTGGGAGATTCACAACGTTGACCTGTAGAATCCTAACACACAAACACACATATACACAAACACACACACATGTTTGTATGTCGATAAACACTTCATCATGTGAAATCTTTTGCCAGCAGTTCACTTCAAACCACTTAAATATACTTCCTGACACTTGATGTTTGCCTCCGAGCAACTCTCAGGGAGCAAAAAAACCCTCAACGCCACATGAATTTAGACTATTTGGTATGTTTAGTCAGTTTCTGCCTGGCAAGCTCCACTTCTGAATTCTTTTATTCTGCAAAGAAATAAAATAATAATAATACAGATTCAGTGTTTCAGCACAAAGTGTGACAAAATCAAATTTATGCATTTCAAATTCAATCTCTGCTGGCTCACTTTCTCACTGCTCAGTGTGTGTGTGTTCAGTGTGTTTGATGAGGTTCAGTCTGACCAGGTCGGGTCTATCTCTGATTCACTTCGTACATCAGAGCTGGCTGCCGACGGTCTGATGTAGATCAGCAGAGGCAGAGAAGAGAGGAATCCATGTCAATCTCATTACCCGAACCTCATGAATCCTTATGAATCTTTCATTAGAACCAAGCTATTAGACTGAGAGGCAGACACCGGCTCAGGCACTGTATATGCACATATTTATTCATGTCTATATGTCCCTATTTACCTCTTGTTATGTTTAAACCCTCTCTGCATTATGATAGTTTGACAGTGTTGTTTATGTCACTGTGACTCAAATATAAGATGACAGGTGAATAGGCTAGTTGAGTTCCTGTCCAAATGCTGTTATGCAAACGAGGAGCTTGCACCTCTGCCAAGGATGCAAAATCCTCTCAATTTGTTATGTTAATAATGAAAAATATTTAGATATTTTAATCTGCATCTGGATCCAGAGCTGCATTCAAATGCACATAGTAATTGAGTGTCATAGGACACGTGTGCCAGATGTTTTTTTCTTTGATGCGAGTGCAGTAGTTAATCAAAAAAAGCATTAAAATGATCCCAAAAAAATGTCTAGCATTGTTAAATCACTTAAAGACCTCATGGATTTACCATTTACCAAAACCTAATGTCTGGCTCCACAGCCTGTGGTCTTTCAGCCAAACTGCAACCCTTATAAATGATGTGACTATAGCACATGTGAAACACACTTCACAAGTGAAATGAAGGATGTCGCACATGTAAATATACATATACAGATGTAATATGGCGAGTTTTGCATGATAAACTCCCTCCTAGGCATATCTTAGTATTAAAATTTTACATTTCACATGTAAAATATGATATTCCACATATGAACAACAGTACTTCATGTATAAAAACACTAATTTCACATGTGGTCTTTTTGGATAGAGGATAAAAATCTGTTCTGTCATCTAACTAACTAATTAACTAACAAACAAATAAGAAATAAAAGTTGAATAAAAATTGGGGACTAATGAATTCTCAAGCTGTGTTACAGGTCATACATATGTATGAATTATATATCAGGGGTGTCTGAATACAAATCTGTTATTTGGCAAAGTACAAATAGTGTTTTGGGGTTTCTTTGTTTGTTTTTTTGAAAATATTTGTTTCATACAAATTAGATTTTGGGATGGAAAAAAAAGTCAAATACCAACGTACAGATCGGTTACTAGCAGGTCTCAATGAGGGGAGTCACATCCACCTGCTACATGACGCACATTTCCTAATTTGGACATCACTCCCAGAGTTGGGGGTGTCCTCCAAAGATAAAGTTGAGCTACTGACACACATGACGTGCTCCCACGGGAAACTCCATAACCTTTTGTTCCCCTTCTCCTTTCCACAAAGTTAGGTTGCAAAAAAATAGGCAATAAATGAAAAGCGCAAAGCAAGAATCGCCTTTGACGTTCTTCCCTAAGTGTTACACACTGTGCTGTCTCTGTGTTCTGGGTGTATAAATGGGTAGAGGCCTGTCTGCAATAAGGTAGTTTATTCATGAACATTTTAATTTGCTAAAATTAAAAGCATAATAAAAAACAAGACAAGGATTTTTAAGTATCTTCATTTTGCTGCCTCAACAGATACAGATACAGATACAAATACGGGGCCATCTGCACATCCTTTGTACCAACAGAAATGTTTGTGTAGTACTGAGTATTGAAACAATACCCAATCAGCACTGTCTCATACAGAGATTAGCTCCAGGAAAAGTAATGAAAGTTTAAGTTTTGTTTTCAAAGAGCCATTAAATGACCAAATAACTCTTCAGTGTTTTTCTCCTGTGCTGAAATATAATAAATAAAAACGTGTTTTTATTGCTGATGCACCTTTGAGCGAGCCTCCATCACGGTTTTATGTGCAACAGATGGTGTATTTGAATACAGCCAAATGGATGTCTTTGTTTTCATCTCCAGACGGTGTGAAATACAGTGACAATACCAATCAATTCTGTCTTATATTTTTTCCCTGGGAATCAATATATTCACTTCAACCAAGCTGATAAAAACAGAACTCATTTGTTTTTGCTTTATGTTTTACTTTTGCAACATTTCCAAAAGTTGGTTTCAAACTGTCCTGACAGTTTGATGAAGGAGACTCAGAGTGGGATAGACAGACTTTCTTCTTCTTCTTCTCCCTCTTCTTCTTCTCTGCGACGGCGAGATGTGAGCCCTGCACCTCAGACGCCCCTCATCAATATTTATGAAAGCTTTTCTGATGCAGCATTAAAAGTGCCGTCTACACAGCACTTAACCACAGCGTCATTATACAGAACCCATCCCTCGCCACGCTCTCCTGTATTAAAAAACAGTCCATAATAAAAGAGCAGCTATTAGCTATTACCCCAAGTGACCTGCATGGCATTTCAAGTGGGACGCTTAAAGTCCGCCATTTTCCTCCGGAGACGTCATGTTGGGAAATGTTTATGTCTCGTCTGGAGTCTGGTTAGGTTAGATTTTACTCCGTCGCAGACTCTCACAGCGTTCCCTTCAGTTTGAAAAGACATAAAAGAGTAAAGATGGAGACAAATGCTGTATAAAGGCAGGATGGAGGGAGATAACTTGTGATAGTTACAGCCCTAGATAGCTATTTGTATGGAGATGGGTGCCAAATTAGAGGAAAAGCTTGAAGACATGAGTGAGGAAGCATAACAAAGAAGACTCACTGAACAGTTGGATGAGTAGGAAATGTTGTGAACTATGACCTTCACAGTCAGCACATTGTAACCGAACACCTATGAGAGAATTTAAATTCTTCAGAAGTTAAATACCTCTTTTCAACTAAAGCCCGGGGACATGCAATATCATGTCTTCATATGTAGCATTTGAAACTGAAAAGTAAGAAGTGTAACTGTGGTGAGATTGACAATAAACGTCCTTGAGTGAATCCTCCACTGTCATCAAAACAGCAAATGAGAAAAAAAACATCTCATTTCAAGAATGGTGTCCATAGATTTTGCTATTCTGGAAGCTCGTAGTGAAACAAAACCTTCCTCGCTCACGTTATGTTGGTTTTCAGCGACTACTGAATATTCCCGTAACTGATATTCCATATTAATATGTGGGCCCCATTTTTTTTTTTTTAGCCAAAAGGGATCCCAGAATTTAAAAGTTTTGGGGCAGAAAAGCAGCTGATACAGATAATATACTATTATGGGACAGTAAAACACTCCGCTGAGCTTATTTTTAGCCTAAAGCACTTTAAGACCGCTCATGCATAACATTTGCCTCCATCCCACTGAAAGCAAATTACAGTATCAAACTGTTAACTTGACCTGTAGTCTGGGAAATTTAACGGGTGTGTCAGTGTCTAAATCTCAAAGCTTTGACAGCAGGAATAAATAAAAGGCGGCAGAATAATATTATTTACATCATTAGTCAAGGTACATACAAAGAACACCACATACACACACACACAAACGGCAGCCTGAGGAAGAGCCGAGCGAGCGGGTGAAAAATGAGCTCGTGAAGCGGAGGCAAGAGTCAGAGATGGAAGTCTCTTGTTGTAATAGCCGGCCTCTGTCTCCCTTGGGTGTCCTTGTGCGTTTCCAGCTTGTGCCCTGGTACATCTGCGTGTGTGTCTGCCTTATCGTCTTCATCCAGCCGGTGGGGGTGCAGGCCTCGGACCGAGCGCCGCCCAGGGAGCGGAGCCCCCGACGTGGGCAGAACTTCAGGCCAGGACAGGGCGGAGCAGAGTGGAAGGCTGGAGCAGCTTTCACACAGGACACAATAAGACAAATTCTGTACCCATAACCCCATGCACTGAATATAAAGACACAGGAATGGGAAGATATCCTTCTCTTCCCTCAAGTTAGTATCTGTTTAAAGACATTATGGCATCAGTAGTGAGCCAATAGCAAGAGTTTTTCCATTATATCTCCACCTACATTGCTCACATCTTACCTCAGTGAAGGTCACCTGTAAGTATAAAAACCTATAAACAGATAAAAGGTGAAAGACAGGAACAGGCAGGAGACTTCTTTTCACTCGTACATGACAAAGATGAACAAATAAAAACATTACGATCCTAAATCAAACACCGCCCCCCACTACTCGCTGTCCGCTAATATTAGACATTCAACTGAAGTGAGGCAGCGAACGCACCATGAATGAACAGAAGATCAATATTACAAAATATGGTTTAGCTGTGTGGGCTGCATTCAAATGAAATCAAACAAATTAATTCTCATTTGTCCAAATTCTATGAGAAAACATGAAAACATGCACAATTTTATGTGGGAATATGGCCAAAATTTACAGAATTGTACATCACAAGTAAAATATATATAAATATATAGATATATATATATATGGACTTTACTTTTTGTTGTTGTTTTGACCATCTTGGTCACTGCAGAGAGCTTTAAAATCTCTGCTGCCTGCCCCCCATCGGCCATGCTTTTTGGAGACAGTAATTGAGTTTTGGCTCAGCAATAAAAGGTAATATTCACTCTGAAGAAAATAGAGAGCTGGAAAAAAATAAGAAAGGGGAGTGTGTGTTTGTGTGTGTGTGTGTGACATTTTTCCTTTTCATTCTCCTCTTGGCCGTGGGAGCTCTCTCTTATTCTCTCTTTCACGCTGCCTTCGCTCTAATGGAAAGGACAGAGGGAGAAAGAAATAAGCCTCCCTTTCCATGTTGGCATGTCTCCGCTCTCTCTCTCTCTCTCTCTCTGCTGCTGCTTTCTTCTTCTTCTTCTTCCTCTTCGTCGTCTTCTTCTTCGCTCAGCCCAATGGTTATTTCCCTCCGGGCTTCAGTGGCTGTTTTCATCATGTCTTGGCGCGAGCAGAGAGGTCGTGATAACACTGTTCAGGTACCTGGGGCCTCAATGAAATCACTGCAGTGCAGAAACGATTAAACATTTCTCGCTTAATAGAAGAAGTGCTCCGCAGACCTTGAACTTGTTTGTGAGGAACTCGCTAGGAACAGAAGTCCAGAGAGCGATTTCATTGCTTGTTTGTGTTTTGGTCATTTTGATTTCAAAGCAGACCGAGGCGTGGTTTGGGTGAGGAAATGTTTGAAAAGGGTTTTTATCCCGCTGAACACTAGACGTGACCCACATTTCTGACTCGATCTATGTTGTAATGCTTGTTATTATTTCTATTATACAGTAGTTTCTGTGATGTTTCTAGTCAGCAATACGGTTCTTTGTCCTGATCCGATCAAAACTGTATTTAAACTCACCTGCAGGTCAGTTTACTCTTCATGAAGCAAAGAAACAAACAATCTTCTAGCTTTATTTACAGTTGACTTTTAGCTCTGGTGCATTTTTAGTTCATGCTGACTTGATTGAATGACATGCTCACTAAACTCGACACTTTTTTTTTTCCATTGAAGGTCGAATAAGATCAAGACATCTTCATTAAACAGTTTAGTTACATAACCGCAGTTTCATCAGCATTATCTGATTATGTTTCAACATGACGCAGAGCTTGATTACACATTTAAATATAGTTGCAAAATGCAAATGACCAAAACACGAAGCCACTGAGAGAAAACTCGTCCATTAGATTTGGTGACATGTCTTTCTGTATCATCAGAGCAACGTAGACCTGCAGGGGGGGGGGGAAATGAGACTAGACTGACGGGGTGTCGTGCTATCATGCGTGTCCTTTCTTTCCGATTGTCACAAAGAGCTTGAAGCGCACAGAAGTTTATAATCAGATTTCTGATCAGCAGAAGAATTGTGTTTGAGCAAAAGCACATTTTTCATAATCCTGCTAACTCAAATCAAACGCTGCTGTCAAAGTGAACACCGCTGCAGCTGCTCTGCTCTATAAACAGACTACAACAGATCACTGAAAGGTTGCTCATATTGTAAAATAAAAAAAAAAAAACACACAGCTTGAGCGTTTGTTGTGCGCTAGTGTTGAAATGCCTGATTCATTTGAAAATGGACTAAATGGGCACACACGTAATGCCAGATAAAGTTCAGCAGCAGCAGGTGAAGTTTCATGCTGAAAAAGTCTTGGCTAGATATCCAGGTTGTATCCAAATCCTCCTGTTTTTCCTCTGTGTTGCCTGGAAAAAAGCTTCTCCTCCAGTTCGGCCTGAAAGCGTGTTATTTCACCTGAAAGTCCTTCGCGCAGGTGTTAACAGTGACTTCAGCTCCTGTTCACCTCCAAACAGAAGAGATGTAACCTGAAAAGATTTTTCTATCGCCGGCTGTTAAAGAGAATCAATTTCACTGCTGCATGTGTGTGTGTGTGTGTGTGTGTGTGTGTGTTTCTACAGGGCATTCATCATTCAGAGCAAATACAACAAATACAAAACACACACACACACACACACGCATACTATCCCTCAATGCCAGGAGACACTGCCAGCATTGCAAATGTTTATGACAGTGCTTGACAAAGTCGGCTCGATGTGCTGTCAGAGGTTTTCTGCATGTGTGCGGTTGTGTCTCTCTGTGTGTGTGTGTGTGTGTGTGTGCGTGTTGTTGTTGTTGTCGTTCGACAGACTACAAATGACAAAGCCACAAATTCTCTGCTTTTTTGAATCGGAGACGGTTAACTTCAGAGAACAACTTCAAGACTGGAAAAAAAAAAAAAAAAAAGTTTGACACGTTTAAGAAGGAAGCTTCAGTTTCATGCTGCAGAAAATAGACTCTTTAACATATTTTGGTAAACACTCACTCACATGTGCATACGTGTGTGTGTGTGTGTGTGTGTGTGTGTGTGACAGATAGTAAGCAAGGAAGAGAGGAAGTAATACTGCCTGTCATCGTAGGGGAATACAGTGTCACCTTATATATACAGCGGTGGATATAAAGACGTGAAATCAAAACTGACTGTTTGACATTCAATTTCCTGATTTTATTTTTTTCCTATTTGACATTTTAATCAGTTCGTTGTCTCCTTGAGACCCTCGTGCACTGATCACAGTTGATTATCGGCGTCTGGGCTGCAGGAGCAGACACTGTACCGCTGTTGGTGTCTCTCTTTCTTTTACCGCTTTATATATTGTAGCATCCTTGTGTTGGCAATTTGGAAACACCTTAAGAAATAAAAAATTGGGATTCATGACCCAGGTTTGGAGCAGTAAGACCGTCCGTACCGCAGGCAGATCTGATCTTAAGGACTGACTGGAAGCAGCAGTGTTATTACAGAGCGATGAGGTCTGACTTCCGCGTTCAGGCATCAGTGACCTTCACTCATTACTTCCAATATAAAAGTGAGAAAGCACACGTTAAGCTATATGCAGAAACAGGACTTACAAGGGTGATGGTCTGCTGGACTCCACAGTCCTGCTGCCAAACAGAATACACTCTTTATTAACAGCACCAGAAGACCTTTAAACAGGTTAGACTCCTCCTAAACAAGCTCAATCTTCTCTGCTTGCTGCTTTAGCACACAAAACATCTCTTTGACAGACGATCACCAACGAGTTGCTCACTTTATCCGGTGCTCGTCACTGGGAACGTGGCGTACAGTAGGTTTATCTGAGCTTTTCGGCTCTAAATAGCTTTTTGTTGCCGCTGGAAACAAGCAAACAAAACAGAATCGCTGTGGGTCATAAAACCAGAATAATGAGCTGAAATATGCTAATAGGCTCCGCGGAGTTGGTGACAATTATTGAGTTCGTGAGTTTGTCACTACAAGCAACACCTTTCAGTCATTTGATCTGTTTGTTAATAGAACAGTATTCATTAGAGCAGCTTTTAATTGCTTTGGAAATTATTATTAGATGTTTGTAATAATTGTAAAGGCTTTAAAAGACTGTGTAAAAAAATAAAAATCATATCTGAACTTCCTTGTTAACAGCGGATCCGCATGCCGCAGTGGTCGGTGTTCAGCCAGTAAGTGCATCACAAATTTTAATCAGTCCCCTCTTCTCTCCATAACTAAACAGCCCTCTGGTTTATATCTGATACTGGTCTCATATCCTGCCCCGACATCTGCTTACAAGTGGGAAATAGATGTTTAGGAAGTGCTAGTTGATATGTTTAATTGTGGCTTTTACTACGACAATAACGCATGTTCGGCTACGGGACTATACAGATAATCATCAGTTAATGAATGGTGGTCCGGTATACGTGCGGTTGGTGTAGTAACAGGTTTCTTTAACCATAAATAGACATTTTTATGTAACACAGTTCTGTCAGCTTGCATGTTTTTCACCAACCACAAGATCAAGCAGGAGGCAGCAGGTATTTATTATTAGCATCCTCAATTGTGTGTTTTCATCATTTGATTCATTATATGATGTCAAATTTCAGCTCCCAGATATGTCAGATTGTGTCTGAACACTTCAAAAACCTAAAGGGATTAATAAAAAAAGTGTTTTGTATTAGGATCAATAAATTACTTGTTAATTCTATAACAACTAATCAACTGATCTAACAGCATAAGCAGGATATGCAGTATGTATAATAGTTTACGTGTACATAACTTTGAGCAAATTAAAATCCAGAACTTCACCTCCCATCAGGGATGTTCTGCTCGAACAGGAAATCAAACTTCAAACTACTCGACTGAAGTTCTCTCGCAAACTCTGCATGGCTGAGCAGACCTGATTACCTTTTTACTGCAGTCATTTTAGCTGTTATCTCTACCGCTTCAGCTGTAGTGTGTGCAGTATGTGTGTGTGTGTGTGTGTGTGTGTGTGTGTGTGTGTGTGTGTGTGTGAGCTTGTATGGCGCAGTATGCAGAAATCTGCCCTGCAGTGTACAAATGTCCTACAGCTCTTTGCCCTGCCGATGGCTGCCAGCCAGGCCAGTGTATGTGTGTGTGTGTGTGAGAGAGAGAGAGAGACGGACTGAGGGCGAGTGAGGTAACACTGAGTTTAATGTGAGCTTTGAGCCCCCCCCCCCCCCCCCCCCAATAACAAAAAGGTGCTTATGTTTTAGCCAATTGGTTCCACGGCAGCTTGGAGACAGGTTCCTCTTTTTCCCTATTCAACAAATAAACGAATGAAATAATTTTGAGTAAAGCCCATTGGTGCTACTTTTTCATGCTCAGAGGGTTCTGTTAGTGGGATAGAAACTGGGCCGACTGGGGTGAGAGCCAAACCGGAGAGGGAGGAGGAGGAGGTTTGGACACACTCCAAAGAAGGAAGTAAAGTTTTTTTTTTTTTTAAGCAAATAAACACATAGCGTATGCGCGAATGTGATTCTCTGAACTCAGCTGTAAATCCGCCCGTATTGTCTCAACAATCCAGCCTTCATCCCTGAGAAGTTTATTAACAACAAAACATTTGGGTGAATCAGGGTTTGCAGGGACTGACTGTTAGTTTGAAGACGCTCTGAGAGAAACTTGTTTAAGAAGTTGCTGCTGATCTGCTTTTTTTCTTCCCCCCAACACTGAACACACTTTGGAGATCTGAGAGTTTGGGGCGCTCATGCACAGTCCAGAAAACCTGTCTTAGGTTCACCACAAGACTGGTGTCTGGGGTTCACTGTGAGCTTACTGTATAAAAGATGGTAGCCAGGTCTCGGTTAATAGGTGGGGCGTGGCCAACATGAAGAAATGGGTGGTCCCAAAAACAGGCTGGGGAAAAAACAGGGGTGGATAAACTCCTGGTGTCTGTTTATATAAATGTGCATACTAGTTAAATTATAGTTACCTGGATGTATCTCTAGTTCTAGAGAGAGGCGAGGGGGATAGAGACGCAATATCATTTAGATAAAAGGGATAACAGCGTCACTACATGACCATTGGTAACCAGGGTTACCACCAGGATAACTCGGCTAAGTGGTGCACCGCCAAGATGTTCTGGGTGGAACTCGAGCGCTCGAATTATTGTTCTGCACGTTGGAGTAACCTCTCGCTTTTCGTTTGGGTGCTGATGTTAACAGGTTAGAGCAGCCACACAGCCACCCGCATGAGCTGCAGCAATCAGGCACAGCTCACAGCTCGTCTGGAGTCTCAGCGCTGAGCCTATTTTCTCTGCTTGAGGTGAGCAGTTCTCGGCAAATATAGACGATGAAATCACACCAGCAACCTTACATAACTGACACCATTCACTAGAGTTTCTGTAGAATATGTCACAGATATGAAAAAGTAGATTTTTTTTTTATGAATGAAATGAAACATTCTATTATTAGTGGTCATTATTAAAGACAAACTCTGTGTTAAGATGAGCTGGCAGCAGCAGTAGTGCTGTCTGTTTGGACACCATATGTGTTTGAGCTGCAGCAGTTCAGCAAGGTAGCCAGGAAAAGGTGGGCAGTAACAAACATTTAGCAAAGCAAACAGAAGCAGATCAGACAGCAAGGAGGCTCGATACTAAAATATGAGCAAATATAAAGATCAAACAGAGGGAATTAGAAATAAAATGCTTCAAATAAAGACCTGGTACTGCGGTTGAGGTAAATAAAGGCCCGGGCCACTATTTAAGGAATTACAGTTGTCTGGAGCTGCCCTGAGAAGTCAAAAAATGAGAACAGTTTAACAGGAGTAATCTTCATCGTCCATCATCAGGCGCAGCACTTCCTGATCTAATTTGTTGATCCACTTCCATAGTAGATGTTAAGAAGTAGGAACACTTCATCAGGATTAATCCCTGCGTTGAGGTTTGTAGCCCTGAGGCTGGATTAGAGAGTTTTTTTCCTTATTCAAATGGACTATGTCTAAGGACAGAGGATGCTGTGTTGCTGCACAGATTGCAAAAGCCCCCTGAGGCAACTTTATGATTTATGATATTGGGCTGAAATTGAATTGACTTGATTCTGAACACTAAGGTTGTTTTTGCCATCCTTCCTAATGTATTTACCTAAACCCCGGGCCCAGGAACCATGGCTTTAAAGTACTAATGTTTTCTGGGTCTCTGCACATATAACGATGCAGCCATGTGAAGTCTGATGGGGGACGAACACAAAGCCAGCAGGAGAGGGTTCAGTCGGAGCCCAAAAGCAAATTTTTTTACCCAGAGGACTCCTCGCAGATTAATCTGGCCCGTGTGTTGCAAACACTCGGGCCCCGACCGGCTTTCATCTGATTTTTGTGTGCTTACGTGTCCGATGTGACGGCATTAATGTGAAGTGTCTTTTATTCTCCATGTTGGCACAACCGTGAGCGCTCACTGACTGACGGTAGGTGAGTGTGTCGCGGATGCATGTCACACAGTCGGTCCAAGGTTAAGGGCTAACGCTGCGCTTAACGACTCGACGGAGCGCTCAGCTGTCTCGTCGAAAAAAAAGACCCTCACAGATGTTTCACTTTATGTGCCGCGACATAACAAAATGTAAATGAAAAGTGAAGTATAACTAATGGAAAATAAGAATCCCTGTCTTTACTTACTAACGTTAACATCCTGGGAGGATTTCTGCAGAACTCCCACTTCATCACGGCAGCTAATTTTTCCAATCACTCAGACCATTAGGATTGATTGAGCTTATCTGGATGCCTAATTACCGAGTGATCCCGACACTCCACGGGGGTACAAAAGAAAGAGCTAATTTCCCAAAATGACACACATACAGATAATTTTCAGTTTTCTCCCTTGTTCTAATTGCAGCCTAATTAGACAGCAAATTAACGGAGCTAAATAAGGCGGCACGGTGGTTATCAGTGTTGCCTCACAGCGAGAAGTTCAGACTCCGGCCGTCCCAGGTCCTTCCTGCGTGGAGTTTGCATGTTCTTTCCATGTTTACACGGGTTTGGGGCGTGTATGTTGGGGTTAATACTCCTGCAAGTGAGGCTGCCCGCCGCTCCACGTGTATGTGTGTGTGTATAGGAAGGGTCAAACGCAGAGGATTGATTTCCCCACAGGGATCAATAAAGTAGGCTACTTCTTCTTCTTGTGGAAATTAAAGCAGCTGATTCAACAACAAACCTTTTACTGGAAGAAAATAAACTGCTGCTTATGTAAGATGCGAATGCTGCTGCTTCTCTCATAATTTTAGTTTCTGTACATCTCAAAATGTAATCAGACTCTGCATACTTGCTGTTCCCAAACCCTGCTGAAAATCCATTTTAGGGGGAAAAAAATATAATTACTTGACGTTGTTCAGTAGCTATAAAACACTATCTTTGTATTTCATGAGTTTTTATGAAGCCATCAAAGAAAAAAAAAAAAAAAAAAAAAGTGCTAGAGTTGCCAGCGAGGCTGTAAATGTCCCATATTATTCAGTGAAAATGGTTTACCTCACAGATAGAAGGTAAAAGGTGATCGCAGAGTGTCTGGAAGACGGTAAATGAAAGCGAGTTATCAGCAGAGGCCTGCAGGTAGAGAGCTGAAGCTTTTCAAAGGTTCTGTTGATTTTCGCATCCCCGCTGAAAAATCTACCCTTTTTGCTTAAATCATACATTTTTTTTTTTTATTTGTTTACTAAAGGAAATCAACTGCAGAATTGTGTGGATACAAATATGACAGGATTAATATATTAATACTATACAGCAGGCTGAACGCTGCATATGTATCTTATCTGCTTATACAATTAAATTACACTTGTTGCTATGCATTTCAAATTCTTCACAACAACGACTGTAAACACAACTCATCTATATCATTTTAATCAGGAGAGACAAGTGAATGAAACAAGAAAGAATTGTTTATTACACAGATGATACTGAAATTTTTGGCTGATGAAGTGATGAATCTGAGAAGTAGACCGGGCGGTGACGGGGAGATGGCAGAATGAAAGGCAAGGAAGGAGAAAGCATATTTAAAAAGAGAGCCTGCATTATGATGCTATTGGCTGGATGTGATCAGCTGATGTCTTACATGACACCCAGTGGAACGACTGAACTTTCGTTAAGCGTCATCGTACATAAAACTAGATCTCATTAGAAAATAGTACTTATAAGAATCCGCCTGTGATGACAAAACCAATCGTCCAACTCTGCAGGTTCCCCTCAGCAACTTTCACCTCATTGTCTTGACTGTATGACTGTTAACGTTACTGTAGATGGTGGACTCTCAGGAGGTGGTGGAGACCAAAGTGGAGCTAAAAGAAGGATGAATAGTCATCAGGTGGCCGCTAACGCTGCTCCAGATGAATGGTGTCGTTGCATCCTGTCCAGTTTTGAAAAAAGGCTTATTTACAGCGATAATGTTTGCCAACATCTGTCACAAAGTGGCCAAAAATAATCAGTTAATGCAGGTTTAAGCTAACTTTAACCAAAACAAAAATCTGTCTGATAAAAACTTAGTAAAACTGAACTAAAACTAGACAAAGAAGTGGTGAAAGCACTTTTTATTATGAACAGAATAGATTTAGGTTTTATAGGACTTTCATGTTTTGGTAGCGCATGAACATTAATCTATGAAACTGTTGTGATATTCAGTCTACAGATGTGAAACTGTGAAGCCGCAGAAAGTGCAAAACTGAATAGAAAAATGTTTGAAAGGCTTTAATCTGCATCTGAACACACAAAGTGATGGGCGATCACAGACAACGTGTCGACACTTTCGTTAAATTAAAAATGCATTAATTAACAAGAAAGGTTTTTAAAAAAATTCTTGGATCCGTTCTTAATATTAATGTGTTGCTTACTGAAATTCTCTGAAATCTCTTGACAGGTTTTTTTTTTATACATATCTGCTCATTAACTGACATCAAAACAGACAAATATCACCACAAACATTCTTGGTGGAAATACTTCCTGACAGATTTGGTTTTATTAGCTGCACTGATAGCAGCTCTCTGTCAGACTGATCAAGTTAGTCGACCTCCGGTTTCAGCAGCGACGCTCAGCCACACAACCATCCAAACACATACAGTAGACGAAGGGGGGGGCGGGGGGGGTCATCAATTACGGTCACAGAAATGGCTCAGCCCATGAACAGGTGCATTATGGGATATAATTGGATGGCTTCACGCCTGTTTATTATCGGATCCAACGTCTGCTTGAAATGTCAGTGTTGTCCACGAGGCTTCGCAACACGTGACGGTTTGAAGTGACAGCTTTTCTCTGCAAGGGGGGGGGGGTTGTTACAGGCTATTAGCCTCTGGGAGTGGTGTGTGTGTGTTTCAAAATTGAATGTCCTTCTCCACGAGGTGTTTATATAACCTGTCTTCGTATGGGTTTTCTGTGCATTTGGGTTACTGATGTTTTTCAGAACGTGTCCAAGCTTTTATGCATCGTGAGCATTTGTGTGTGTGTGTGTGTGTGTTATCCCGTGTGTATGTGTGTGCATGTGTGTGTGTGTGTGTGTGTTTATTTGTTTGTGTGAGTGTCCCAGGTCTGAAATTGGTATGTTGCAGGTTGACAGATTTCTGATGTAACCCCTGAGTGATGCAGGGTCTCTAAGAGGTCTGGGATAAAGATTGTCAACTAGGATTAGATAGTGTGTGTGTGTGAGAGAGAGAGCGAGTGTGTGTGTGTGTGTGTGTGTGTGTGGCTTTCTGTTGCTCTCTCTGTGCCACTCATGCTCAGTCTCCTTCCATCTTTCCCTTGTTCTCTCTTTCTCTGGAGTTTATTTATAGAAATCTATTAACAAGAACTGCCACTATGTTCTACATTTATAAGAAAAAACAACACAAAAGCAGCTTAATATGGATCATGTGCATAAGATATGACAGTATCACAGACTTTAAACAACCGTAGCGGTGTTTTTCGCATAGTTTCGCCCGTTTACTTTCACCAACAATGACTACAAATCATAAACTTTACAATACTGCTGACCATTCTCAAAGAAATACTAAACGTTTAGTTTCATTTCCTCCAAGCAGTCGTTGCTATCAGTTCAATTTTCTATGAAAACCATTTGGAAAATAGGGCTGCAACTAATTAGTATTTTCAATATTTATTATTTTGCCAATTGTGTCTTGATAAATCATTAATCACTTTGCAAAATGGGAAAGACATACACTTCAGAAGCAGTAACCACAGGATTTTTGTCATTTTGAATGAAAAATGACCAACAATTCGTCGATTATTATAATAGTTACAGATAATTTTTCTGTTGATTGACTAATCAATCACGTTCTTTCAGCTGCAACTCAAAGCTCTAAAGAACTCTGGTCTGGTAGAGGGTGGTCTTTTAAGTCATAATAAATACTCCACAGTCCGACACGAGGTGGAAAATATGAAGCCACAGACATAAGAGGACCCAGAATTGAACCCCGAGGGATGCCGCGGTGGATGTAAAACCAAAAACATGTGACATATGGTATCCAATTCTCACAGCCAGCAGGGAATATTGGCGAAGGAATGAGTTTCAGCTCATTACCTGTGGGGACCAGCAGAGAGGGATCGAAACTGTCCCCCCACCACCATAACTACCACCCCGAACACCGCTGCCAACTCAATCCATACTGCAGCCTTCCAAATCCAAATATCATACTTTGTTCATGAATAATGGCCGACAGCTGCAAACTTTTCTAAATGAGTTTTATCCAAGGGGGATGCTTGATGGCTCCTGTCATTCATAAAGTCAAACATTACAGCCATTTCTAATAAGCTGTATATGCAGAAATGTGTCCAATACAATACATAACAATACACAATAATGCAGCTCATACATACTGTTTTTTTTTTTTAATTTCATATGTTCTTTACACACAATATAACTGACTCATTCATACCTTTCTCTCTCTCATCCAAAGCCAATTACTTTCTATCCTTCTTTTTCCCAATCTCTGTTTCCCTATTCCACCCACTCCAGTCCTCAACCCCCCCCTCCCCTCCCCCCCCCCTCCATCCTCCATCCTCCATCCTTCCATGCCGCCACCAATCTGAGGGAACAGGATCTATTGTAATAGGCTTACAGTCCTGACAGCCTTATGACTGGGCTGTTGGTTATTGTAATTGGATTAGGTTGGAGATAAGCTCGGTGCCAGTAAGACTCTTAAAGTCTCAATCCGTAGTCCATAGTTGGCGCCCGCCATTCGCACTTTTCTTCCTCATTGTGAATCGAAGTCCCACTCAGCCGCTGTTAGTAAAAAGGAAGGAGGAAGTCGCTCCGTGTGTGACCGGGATCCTGACATGTATGAGGTGTGACCAATGCGAGCGATGGATTTTAAGTCACTGACTGATAAGTGTTGCTGATGGATGATTTCTTTTATGGATGTCTTAAAGAATAAGACTTGCAATATTCGTTTTTTTTTTTTTTTTTAAGTCAACAAATCTATACGTCTTTATATTCAAGGGCAAACACAGTATGTCTTATTCCTCTGAGCTTTATTGTAAAGAAAGCTAATGACTCACACTGCCACGGTGAAGGGTTCAGTCTTCTCTAGAGCTTCATGAATAGTGCATTAATATTTCTGGGGTGTTTTTTTTTTTGGTTTGACTCCCGCTGTGGTCTCCCATGTCGTTAATACTTCCCCCCTCCTGCTGCTTTCCAGTGGTTTGGATTAAAGGGACATGTACTGTGCACTAACTATTCCGTCGGGGACCTTCATCAAAGCGGCATGCTGGGAATCCATTGTCAAAAAATCACACAGATGAATGTTCCCGTGGCCCGGGGGCTCAAAGAGTGATTGGAACGTCAATCATCGACTTTGTCTTTATTAGATTTTCGCTGTGATTAATCAGCAGCGGCTTCAATGGCGAAGACGGCACCATCGGCTAATTGCATTCCCATTTTAACAGATGATGATTAGCTATGTGAATGACATTAAGATTATTGGCTGAGGAGCGACTTCTCGGGTCTTCGCTGTTGATGAAGGATGTTTCATTGATGATTCTTCATTCACAGATGTTGACAGTAGTAGCAGGGGGGGAAGGGACGCTTGATTTGGACACCTGCCTTAACTCTTTAGGTTCACCTACCACCTGAAGTTGATTGATTTTTGTAAAGAGAAGACGAACGAAAGACAACTGGAATGTTTTCACACGTTCTTCTAGTTTTACAAGGGAAATAAAGCAAGGGTTGACCTCTAAAGCTTTCAAGGGCAGTCTATAAAGGTTTCTACTTACAGGATTTCTAGTAGGTAGAGAGAACTTGTTGTGTAAGCTTAACCTTTCCACAACTACTGGAAACATGTTATTACATCTTGATAACATCATCCTCCCAGCAGCCTTCTGTTTCACCCAAACATTCTGACTAGTGGCTTACTGCCAATTTCCCACCATGCTCTTCGGTTTTCCCCCCTAACATTTTGAGGTGAACACCATGTGTATTGATAACTAGACCAGCTGTGTCCCATTTCTCTCCATTCTTTACATCCTGGCTCCACCGAGACTACCGTAAAGCAAAGCTGTCACTCCGAACATCAAGCCAGGTTTTTAACTGAACGCCACGGGTTCGCTCGAGCATGCAAATTACCCGTGTTTAAAAAAAAAAATCTTTTCTTTTGCTTTTCTTTGAGCCCTGCTGTCTTGATAGCGGAACATCATTGTCACAGAGCAACAAATCACATTTATACAGATGCATCCTGGGAGGTGAACTGCACTGTGGGAGTCATCAGAAAATTATTAGTTCCCCCCCTCACGATGCACCTACCTACATAACCATCCAGCCCCCTTTTATTTACTGCTCTCACGCGTTCTCTCAGACTCAGCCACGGCGCCCTGATGGCGATCTAAAATTAACTCCCCCCCCTCCCCCCCCCGTCTGAAAATCAATCCTGCATCAGGCCTCATCAGACTGAAGGGCTGTAAAAGCTCACACGACCGAGAGCGAGACCACAGGATGAAAGAAGAGAGAAAAGAGAAAGAGAGAGAGAGTATAGCTCTCATCAGAAGAGGAGAAAGAGCGAGGGAGATTAAGGGACAGTTGAAAAAAAAAAAAAAAAGAGAGAGAGACAGATTGATGACCTGATGGCGGCGACACAGCGGCAGCTCTGATGGAGTCCCCCGCTGTGAACTACTTGCAGAAAACGAACTTCATGTTCATTCCTCTTGTTGGTTCTCGCTTTTTTTTTTTTTTTATACCAGGTCTGAAATCCTGCTGATTCATTCTGTCTGTTTCCAGTCCCTCCATCACTGAGCTTTCTCTCCCTTTCACGTTATGTTTTCAGTTGTTTCTTTGTCTTTTTATTTTTTTTATATATATATATTCCTATACCGTTCCTCCAGCTGTTCTTTCCTTTGTGCTGTAGTTTGTTTAATAGCCCGATTGTAAAAAAAGTTCCTCTCCCTTGATTTTTCTCTTTTCCCTCACAGCTTGATTTATTGTGGTTTCTTCTGCTTTTCTGTCCTCATATTTTGTTCGTTCTCCATCTCGGCCATTTAAATCATTTTCTCTCTTTGTCACTGTTTCTTTCTTTCTCGCTGTCTATTTGTATGGTTACACATCCACTCTGTCTCACTCTGATGATTAAATAATGGAAGCAATTCATACCATTTTTTTTTTGGAAGTGATTGCTGTTGTAATAAAATAAATCTGTTCTCATAATAAATGACTTATCTATCAAAATAATAGTAAAAACTATAGTATGTTTCAGTCGAGATGATTAGAACATACAAGAGCGTCCTTCTGCCACTCGCTCAGTGTTTCCTCCATCAGTCTCTTCGACAAGCTATAACATGTCGGAGGGTTAAAAATTTGTGTCTCCTGCTGCCGGACAGTAACGTTCGAACACCCTGTCATTTTCACCACAAGATGAAATGGAGAATACATAGTTAGCATTTGTTTCAGACGCTTGTGAAATTGAGGCTGTCTAAGAGATGGATGACACTCTTTAAGACATGATATTACACACATATCTGAAACAATTTCCCGCACCTGCTTCAATCCAAAATAACCCTTTTTTTCCCCCATTTCAAAATGTTCAAATATCCCTTTGACTACAGAGCATTAAGTAAACTCAGCACTGATGCAGACTGAGCTTTGACCTCATAGCTTCAGTTATAATTTCAGCTTGTGTCACCGAGTTCCTCCACAGCCGTCTGTTCGTCTTTGCTTAAAGTGTTATAAGTTCCTCTCTCTCTCTCTCTCTTTATCCTGCTTCAGTTGACGTTGATTTAATGAGGTTATTTCCCAAATGATCGGTAATTTGGTGGACGTCAGTTCTCAAGTGGCTCATGCTAAAGTAAAATACACAGTTTTTGACTTTCCTTGCCACACTGGCAGGATCATTTTTGTGACTTCAGTATCTATCTATTGGACGTACTGCCATGAAATTTTACATTCATTCATGGTCCCCAAAGCATTATTAGATGGTCCCCTGAGTTTTTCACCTAGCTTCACCATGAGGTTGGCTTTTAGTGACATGTCCTGACAACTATTGGATCGATTGACATGAAATTTAGTACGGTCTTTGTGAACGTCGGTGATCATCTTCATGTAGCTCCAGAATTTCAAAATGTCCCATCAGCCTCAATATTCCTTTGTGTCAAGCGGTGTAGACCAAAAAAAGCCTTTATTCCTTCCACAGTAAAGGTAAGGCAAGAACAAAACTAGACAAGTGTAACAAGAACGACAACAAATGATCCAACAAAGCTAATGAGGGAATGGGGAACAGGTGAGGAGAAACTAAGCACAGGTGAGGGACATGAAACAATCAGACACAGGAACTAAGGTAAAACAGGCGACACACAACACAGGAGGAACAAAGCAAGACAGAAAAAAGTTCCAGTAGAGGTGACACTTTGTGTTTGTTCTGCTTTGCGTTGATGAAAACACTGATGATGATGATGATGTTAAAATTTATACATACACGTAGAAAACAGGAAGTGTTTGGTTGCCACCCCCTTTTAACTTTTGGGAGAGCATGCTGAGTTTTAACCAATAAATAACTGGACCTACACAATAGTCAGTTATTTTTAACTTTAACCAGGAAATGTTGATGTAACTTTAACAAAAACACATTGCTCAACTCAAATAAACCTGTGATCGCTTGCAGATAAACTTGTGATACTGATACAGGTTCCTGCCAAAAGGTTTCAGGAAAAAAAAAACACTGGATGTATCTTTTACATCACTCCCACTCATTTATCATGTCTTTGTTCCCCCAACACTACATAATACCGAATAAAATCTCTCAATGGACTTAACATGTTGACCTTGTTGCGCCTACACCACCCTCACACGAATAAACTCCATAATACGCTGGTCTCTGAACACCTCTATGTCCGGATAAATAAAATGATAAATCCTTCCGATATAAGCTGCTAAAGACAAAGAAGAAGTCTTTCTCCAACAAGGTGTCTATATGAAGAGTGGAAGAGGGTTTCCTGCCTTATTAAAATGTGCTTTCAATGGAAGTGATGGAGGCCAAAATCTGGAGTGTGTCCACGCAGTCAATTAAAAGTTGATGTGAAGGCTTATGTAAGGCTTCAGCAGTCTGAGTTAGTCATGTCAAGTGGATATCTGACACATTTACAGTCTGTAGCTTCATATTAGCTTCAGAAAAGCACAGAGGGTGGAAGGATTATGGCAAAAAAAAATACCCTATTTCAATGCTCATTTGGGGACCTGACTGTTGTTTTGAAACAGATTTCATTGCAATGAGCACTGCTGTTGACTCTTAGTCTTGTCTGTAAACCGCTGACATGATTTTAAAGTGGCAGTGAAGGATTTATGGGGAAACGGAGGCAAAACTACTTCACAGTGGATCTTTAATCAAAATGTCATCATCGCTAACAGATGATCCATCTACATAATCTAACCAGCACATCAGTAGTAAACATCCCGCAGCGCCTTTTGTGTTTTTGGTGGTTTACACTCATCACCGATGCCTCTCAGCTGGTCACTCAGTAAAAATGATTATTGATCGCTATGATATGGGCGTCACAATAGATATTTCACCTGGAGTGTCTGTGTGTAAATCAAAGCACATCGATATTGATTTTCCACACCGCTCACGTCACCGTAAGGGCCCGCGTGATGAATCGCCTTTGATTTATCCTCCGCGGTCAGAGAGCGAGATGGAGAGCCTGCCACCGTCGACTTCTAACAAGCCACTCGCCACCGAGACGGTTTGATAATTGCAAAGCGAGCGTGGTCGATGTATGAGTGTGCTTAAGTCAGCTATCCGGGCTTTATTGTTTGACCATTTGCTTTACAGCTCAGAGACATTATGGTGATTTGTTTCGCTTTTATTCTCTTTGTCTCTTTTTTTTTTGTCCTCACATTTGTATTCTGGTCTGTATCGTGACTAATGTCTGATTCAGGCAAGTTTGTTTATAGAAACATTGAATAATCTGTGGTGAAATGTCCCTCTAAATATCAATAAACACACTTTAGTCTGTATTCTCCCCATCAATAATAAATAAGTGAGTCAGAGCTGCACAAAAATATCCCGAATCTGTCATGTTGCCTTAGCCCACCGAAGACTGGGCGTGTGAAACTTTGAGAGGTTCAAAAAGCAATTAAATTGCACAATATAGGTGAAGAAAGTTGAAGAAATATGTGAGGAGGCATCTTAACGGGGGTTGCTGAAGTCTGGACACTGGTGAGAGGATCTGGATGTGGACCCGTTGAACCAGATTCGATGAAAACTGGAGGTGAATGGGGTGGAGTAGGGTTGCATCGATCTGACACTGAAATGACAGCTGACTGCACTTTTGCTAAGCTTGATTAGTAAGGCCAGTTAAGTCCTCCCACACCACAACTAGAGAAAGAAAGAAACAGCTGGTGTCTAAAATATCGTTGTATTTCTCATCATTGGAACCAGTGCGCACAAAAGTTCATGCTGACTTGCTTTTTTAGTCTTCTGGGTAGACATGGGCGGTATCTATTTTTTTCATACCTTCCTGACATTTCATAATGTCAGTTTGCAGTATATGATGTTATCTGTTTGTCTTTTTTTTTTTAGAGATAAAACCGTTCACCTGGTACCAAAAGCAGAGAAACGGCTGAATAAATATTAAGAACAAACTTACTGAAGGCCAACAGATGAATATCATCTTTATATCAATATCATCAAACATAACAAGACACGAATATCTCGTATTTTGGTTAAACTTTTCAGCAAAGTCGGTCTTTGAATCGCTGCTTCTGCGGTCTTTACTTCCTGCACTGTACTGTATTTTTAACAGTCATGAAAATTATACTTTTGGGTTTTCTAAATACCCTGATATACCTTAATACTGTGGCACAGCCCGAGTCTATTTTGGGTTTAATTTTCTTGCAATATCACTCATCCCTATCAGGGTCTTTTGCAGTTTACCATCAACTAGATTATTGGAGTCTCTATGAAGGCATCAATACGCTTCTTAATGATTTACCTTATGACTGTAAAATGTATCGGACAAAAGGGTAAAGGTCAGATTAATTCACTCAATTAAGTTTTACGTCTCTGTAAGTTTCATAGCAGAAATGAAACAAAGGCTGCCTGAAAGGAAACAGTGAGGAATGAAAAATAGTCGCCAGGTAATTTTATAATTGTCTAAAATATACAAAAGCACCAGTATGCTGATTTTAATTCTATAACAATGTTCAAGACTCAACAGCTCAACAGCATCTAATAACAAGTAACAAACTCACGAGTGCTTGATTCTTTGAAAACAAGGAGAGATCAATCTCTGCTTCTCGTTGCTTCTTCTTCTGCTTCTTAATACTTTTTCACGGTAGACTGCATGTAAATAGAGCCGGTTGTTTAACCAGTTGTGTTTAGTAATTGGATATGACAAGGAACAAAAAAAATAATAAAAGCACAAAATATATTAGAAACAATAAATGTAATTAGAATCTAGTCAGCTGTGGGGTGTATAAATATGCAGTCAGTACCTAAATTGCATTTAAATGAGACTGTTTGGGTGGGAAATGTGGCTAAGCATTAATTACACACAGTACAGTGCAGGGATTTACCAGCAGATGTGGTTCACTGTTAGCCGGAGCTGCTACTCACAGAATCTGCATCTAATGGCTGTTTATGCTTTTTGAATAGTTGTAAAAAAAAAAACAGATTAGAGGCAGGAGAAGAGATGAGTCAACATGACTCAGCTTTCTCCGGGTTGACAATAGCAAAATATTACACTTGGCTTTTTCCCAAATCTGGTGGCGACAGATGGAGGGATGACCTCAACCAACACTTTTTTCTTTTCCAGATGATTTAAAATAGCACTGTATAGAGTTTTCCCAAAGTTTAGTATTGTTATTTTTTTTTTTGCATACAGGCTTAAAAAATGCGAAAATCCCAAACTGTAAGCAGCAATTTACGGCAGCCATCTGTCTGAACAAAGGCTGCCCAGATTACCCTCGCTGGGAAGACTCATTCCAGCAAAGGCTAATTAAAAATTTTAATAGCAGCACTTTGAATAATTCATTGTATTGCACTGTTGCTGTAAGACTAGGGCCGACATTTGTTATGAGATTTGTCATGTCTCATCCTGTTGCTGTTTTCAAGGCTGTCTGGCTGTCCGAAACATGTTTGTGGGTGACAAGAGCGAGACGTTTATTGTCAGCCAATTGAAACGGGACATAAAACAGCTTGTCATTTCATTTATGTACATTTTATGTATGACTTTTTTTGCCATCTATAAGGTAAAAAATACTCCTTTTCCAGCAATATACCTTCCCTTGAATAATGAGAAATATTGCATTATTCATGGCTTCTGCACATTACATCTCAGCCACCTGCACAGCTGCCGCCTCAGACTCTATTAGCCGACATGTCAAGTCCCACATTTTACCTGTGGACTCATATTTTAGCGCCTTCACCGGCATCTAACATCATCTACTTTTGTACTGTCAAAACTTCAGATCTTCCACAGTCAAAGGAGGAATAAAGTGCGTTTCAATCATTGTTAATTTTTTAACATCCAGCAGCCTCTGCCGAGCGCCTCTCCTTCCAATCGGCACGAGAGGAAGCGGTGAGAGAGCCGGGTTCATCGCTAGCATCCATCACCGGAGCTGAGGATATCACAGAATGCAGAATCGGGTGTGATGAAAGAGTGGTGAGCTTTATTACGCCCCATTGCACTTCTCCTTATTTTCACTATAGTTTTATAAAGAGGATTGCTGTCTAGCCTGCATTGCTCTTGGGTGCAACGGTGCTTTGTACAAGCTAATGTTGAATCAGTGCACTGGGTTTGCAGACAGAAGATAATAATAATTTGCAACTCAAACTGGCCCAGTACATCACATTTTGCGATGTCCCTTTGGGTCAGTAATATACACATTTTGTCATTTGTCATTGTGTGAACACATTAAATATTCTAGAGCCAGTTGGAATGAAAATTCACTGTATATTTGGGATAGAGGCCCCTCACTTATGGGCATAATCCTCCATCCAAATGGATTGAATTACTGCCCAGCCTTATGCTCAGAACACTGTAACATCGCTAAATCAATGTGCAGGGGAGCCACAAGCAGGGCACAAAATTATCACCGACCACCAGCCAAATGCTGGTAAAATATGCAAATGGCTGGTGGAATTTGCTTCATTCACCAGCCAAAAAAAAACTAAGGTAAACTATTAAATGGCTGGTAAAGTTTGACCATTCACTAGCCATTTGACCAGTGGACGACAAAAAAGTTCATTTTGCATCCTGGCCACAAGCAGAACCAACCAACCAGCCAACTAGTTATCACCAAGATTAACCACTTTAAATGTCAGTTTAACGTCTTTGGAGCTCGATTATGTGTCTTTATGTCTTCATATACACAAGGTAACCAACTAATAAAGTACTAAACAGCAAACTAATGCACATCAAACTGTGTTTATTTAATGGTCAATGCAGGCCAACGCTTTAGAAAGTTGGTTTTGGTTTAAAAGGCTCACGCTGATCTGCGCATCAAGGTGGTTAAATCATTTGTTTTATGTTTCCTAATCGCCTCATTCACAGAAATGAAAGCCTTGTTTTGTTTTTTTTTCCCCGATGAGCCGGCATCTCCGCTTTCTGAAGAGAGTTTGAAGGTCACAGTAGCTCCTTGATGGCTGCTGTACTTTTGATTCTGGCTTCTTTGAGGCATTAAGAAGGAGGCTTAGAGTTAATGTCACCAGAGCACTGGGATTGGCTGGGGCGGGAGGGGTGGAGGGGGTGGAGAGGGGGGGGGGGGGGATTGGAGCTGAAAGGCCTGAGAAAAAGCTCTAAGGAATGAACGTTGGACGATTCACAAGATAAACGGTCAGAGATGGATGGATGGAAACGCAGGTCGCCATGGAGACAGCATCCAAACAGGAGGAGGTGGTTTGAGAGACTGAGATGGAAAAGTGGGGCACATTGTTCCTTTGGTAAAGTCAGAGAATAACAGGATGTGATGTAAAGTAACATGAGCCTTTTATGAATGAGTCAGAGCGGGTTCATTATTGATGCATCGTGACCACCTGACATTTCAGAAATTCGGTTTAATTAGACCCACAAAGCTTTCAGAAGAGTTACAGAGCAGCTGCACTGATCGTCCTTACAATAGTTTTCCATTATCAATACAGATTATTCAAAATTTAATGTCGTTATTACTAAGATGTTGTTTCTTCTGATGATTATATGTCTAACTATACAGAACTGTAAAGCACAGAGAGTTGGTTTTGCATGACTGCTTTTGGTCTTTGATCAGATCAATCAGTTCCTGATTGAAATAATTCCATCAGTTTTTTCCAAATTAATTTTTCTATTTATGCAAAATGTGTTTTGACGGCTGCTTGTATTTTAACATTGGCTTCTTTTGTTTAATCAAAATAGAGGTTTTATCAAAAAAATAACAAACAAACAAACTAAACAGTCCCAGAACACAACCACTGAAACACTTCATATTAAATCATTTGGATGATATCACATGTTGTAGATATGTTGGTACTGGGGCAGAAAACTAAACTAGCTTTGATGTAACTTAGAAATAGTGTCATCATTAAAGAGAGCTTACAACACTGAAAAAAAAATGTCAGGATGTATCTTGATTACAATTTAAAACAAAACAAAAATACTATCGGCCAACATACTGTTCTCTGGTCTTTTAAACTCCCCAAAAACACACCTTCAAAAATCCAGCCTGGATTGAGCTATACTTCAGATGCTTTGATTTTGTGTTTGGCCTCAGGCTTCCCACAGATTGGCCTTTTAGGTTGACTGCACTGATTTGTAGCACCTGTCCCAGCTGATATAAATGCCGGTTGGGTGACTGTTGTATTTTATAATGAGGAAGACAGTGTGTCGAAACTTTCATCCATGCATCTGTTAATAAATATATTAAAATAAATAAATCTGGGTTATGAATGTGCAGCTTTCATTCGCTTTTTTTTGTTTTGTTTTTCAAATATATTCATGTTACGATGATCTAAAACAATGATAAGCAGCAAATCCTCATAATCTGCTTTGCTTGAGAAATGATTGAAACAATTAATTGATTATCAAAACATTCACTTGATTGAATCATTGATAAATCATTTGAACTCCACACACTCGGCCTCTAGCACAAGTATTGAAAATTTCAAACAATACTCATCCCTAGAGCAGACCGTAACTAACGACAATGATGGATTTTTTTCCCCCCGCATTGTTTCAAACTGAAGGAACTAAACCGTGGGTGTGAACACAAATCTGTGTCTGTGATCTGCAGTTTAGCTTTTGTGCATTTTTCTTTATCGCCTGCCTTCAGCTCTAATGCTTGTCTTGATGCTGCTCTCTTGGCCTCACTCAGTCTCCCTTGAACAAGACATTAATCTCAGTAGGACGAGCCAGTTAAATAAAGGTTAAGTAGATAAAACAAATGTGTAATGTGTCCTTGGTGACATCTTTACCCATTAAGGCTAAATGGAGAATCAGCAACTCCTCAGCTCCTCCTCATCATCCTCCTCCTCTTCGGCTTGTTGGGTATAAAGTGCTGCTCGTAGGCCAGCGAGGCTCCAACACTGTGACACCGCATTGACTCTCTTAAGGGACGTTCAGGATCATTTTACTGTGTAATTAAAACCAAAGCAACCCTCCCCACACCCCCCTCCCACCCCCAAACCTCAGGCACAGACTCCCTTCTCTGCCTCTAATTGGTCTGGCACCGGCTCTGGAGTGGCACCGCCAGCCCTCCGCTGAAGTCACCGGACTCTGGACGGTCAATTTAGCCCCTAATTTTAATCCCTATTGACTTCAACAGTACTGTCGTTATGTCCTGAACATTAAAGAGTTAGAGAGGGGATGAAGCAAAGGAGGCAGGGGAAGGGTAATTAGGACACAAGAGGAAATTAAGTGTGTTTTCAGTACATTAATGCAGGGATACAATCATATGCTTCACACAATTACATATTATGTTGTTTAACCATTATCGGACCAGACATTAGACACATTAGATTGATTATTTTGGAGGTCATCCACATCTTTCATTAGCAGTTGGCTATTGTCTTTATTTTGTTTTCACACTATACGGCCACTTAAATATATAACAGCCTCCAACATTGGAAATGCTTTCCACCAGATTTTGGATACGGGGATTTGCTCCCATTCAAACCCCAAGAGCGTTAATGACATCCAACATCTAATTTGGAAGTACACAACTGCCTAAAAAAATTACTGCATGCTGTGTTAGGATTGAGGATTTCCCTTCAGTGAAACTAAGAGGCCTAGACTGTGGGGAAGCCCCAAACATGAAGTGCACTAAAGCGACCGGGTGTCCTAAATGGCAACTACTATGGCTTGAGGCTGAAGCCACCGACAGCTGCTCGCTGCTGGTTCCAACTGACTCCCATTGAAAAAGTGTCAACTTCTCTCTGGTCAATCTTTTTTTTTTTTTTTTTTCAGCAAGTCATTAAGGTCTCAGTCTCTGAATTCAGGCCCTCTAATAAGTGCACTGGTGTTCATTTTTGGAAATCATTGTTGAGGTAATAAGATTGGAAGACTTATAGCGTTGATGCAGGCGTTGATTGACAGCTATGATTGGCAGTTCATTCACTGGCTGTTCTCCCCGGCTCCGGGACTCGTGCTGTCTTGGATTTTCAGAAACTCTGTTTAAAGAAGGAACAGTAATCTAAGTGTTAGCTTTGATCCGAGGTAGTGAGACGTGTTTCCAGAGCAAGAAAGGCAGTACCCTTCACTCCATGTTTGGAAAGTCCTGACTCCAAACTGAAAAGATGGGACTGACCGTAAACGGCAAATCTGAGTTTTAAACCGACTTCAGTGCTATGTCTGATGAGTCAGATGTATTATTTAGGGATATTTTACATTTAAAACCTATTTAAATGTTTGATTAAAATATATATACACGTCCGAGATTGAAGAGCTGTGCTTTGCTGGTGTTGATGAGTTTTTTACTATTCAAACTCAGATTCGAAAGGCAATTTACAAATAAACCTCCCTTGCCTTACAATGATTTAATAAATATTTTATGAGTTCATGGACTTGCACTAAAAACCACAGATTAAAACTCCTCCGCAGTCTGTAACAATCCACCAAATTAATTCAGCCAGCAGTGTGGATTCTCTTTCTTAAAAAATATTTTCTGTAAGATAGTCTCGGATTATTTTGAAATTGTTGGATTTGCAGTTCTATCGTCTTTGATAGAACTCGTGCCCTTATTCAAATGATCCTACTTTTCTTTAATCATGTCTTCTAAGCACTAACTCAATATATTTTAAAACTGCACAGAATCATTATCAAAGTTATTTCCAAGTTCCTCCGAGTTTAGTTTTTCCTCAGTGTTTAAGTCCAACATGCTTTAACCACAGTACAGTATGTTGACTGAGTAGCTGTCACATATCCAAACACATCCAGGCCTTGCTGGGTTTTCATCCTCCACAGCTCCACAGTCAACACTACACCTACACAGTTTGCACTGGGAAACCTGAAGGCTGCTGATGCAGAGTTATGGCTATAATAGGCTCTCAGTACAGCACAGTGTGTTACTGGTGTATTGGAAATCTCTAAATCAGACCCTGGCTTCAGCAGCTGACACATAGCACTGCTGTGGCAGCAGTCCAGCAGTGGCACAGCTACAGAGCCGGTGAACTTAGCGACCTCTCGATGGTCAGTTTAGACACTGGCACCATTTAATCCCCATTGATTTCAACAGTTCCACCATTATATTAAAGAAAAGTGGAAGGCCGAATACAGGGAAGAAATACTGCAGATAAAAAGCAAGGGGCTCTTTGTTAATTTGTCTCAGCGGAGTCTTTCGCAGCAGTATTAATAGGTAAGGTCAGTAATTAGATTTTGTCTGTGTGTACTCGGTCATTAAAAGTAATAAAGATAAAATATCTGAGCATTAATTCAGGACAAAGCACCGCATGTGCCGGAAAAAAACTGGCTGAATTCTCTGATTACATGAATATGCAAACATGTGGACCAGCTTTTTAATCACAAGTGGACAAAGTTTATAATTTTAAAAACAAGTTCATTTGGTTAAATGAAGTTGTGTCTTTCAAAGAGGTTGCTTCGAATTTGCTTAACTTCATAGTAATACAGTCCATTTAGTGTCATCCAGAATTATTCTTTCCTCAAATGCCTCATCCATCATTACCACTAATGCAAAAATCACACAGTGCACATGTGCATCAATTTAGGGTGGGTTTTTCTATTTGGCGTGTCATGTAAACGCCTCAGTCATACTCATTGTCGTGTCCATCCATCCATCCAACCAACAATCCATTTTCCGCCATTTATCTGGGGACCAGCCCAGTCCAACCCACCTCCAGTTCTGCCTGGAGGATCCCAAAGTGTTCCCAGGCCAGAAGAGATATGTAATCGCTCCAGTGTGTTCTGGGTCTGCCCTACGGTCTCCTACCAGTTGGAGCTGCCTCTAAAGGGTGATGTCCAGGAGGCATCCTAACCAGGAACCTAAACCACCTCAGCTGACTCCTTTCAATGCGAAGGAGCTCCCCCTGGACGTCCAAGCTAAAGCTGAGCCTGGAAGAAACTCATTTCAGCCATTTGTATCGCCATCTCATTCTTTCAGTCACTACCGGAAGCTCGTGAGTTGAACCTATAGATTTCAAAATATGTCTGACAGTTTGTAATCCTTTATCAGTTTTAAAACATAACCCGAGCTGTAGTCTAACAGTTGAACTCGGATGCTGCACCAACAGCGGAAAGAACAAGTTGAGTACGAGAGGTGACAGACGGCCGGATCGAAGGAGAAAATAGGAAGATGTAGAGGGCGGTTGATGGTGTCTGAGTCTTTGGCTCATCACCCTCTCTTAATGGCCCTCAGCAGTGTTTTGTGCTCGCAGTTCATTCATTTCCATTGGGCGGAAGGGTCCTGAGTGACAGCAGCGGAGGTAGCCTGCTGTTCAGGGGAGCGAGGGGTTCAGCTCTAGTGGCATTTCATTTAAAGCCCTCCAACACAAATCAATAGGGGGCAATCAGGCCTGAGAGCATGGCGGGTTTTTATCAGGGCTGGCATACTATTACCGATTACCTGATCAGGCCACTAGCCAGTCAGAGAGGGGGAAACACTGCAGAGAGAGGGCTTGACAGGAGGACTTTGAGGCATATTGTCAGTGCTCTGCAGAAGAGCCAATTTTCCCCTTTAATGATAAGAAACAGCCGAGGTCAGGGCAGGAAACTGGATTTTCTTTTTTCTATTATTGCATAGAACACTTCCACCATTTCACCAACCAGGTAGAGATCTCCAGTAGGAACAGCCGTGCAAATCATTACTGGCTTCTTGCCAGGGTTGCTGGCAGTGGAAAATTAGTCTAATATTGCTGGCTTTCAGCTGCTGGTTAGCACTTATTTCCCTCCCCTCCTTCCTCTACATGTCCGCTGACCCAAAACAAACCTTTTGAAATTTTGTTGTACCCTTGCAGCACGCACTGGCAGTTCAAAGCGCTCTGAAGAGAGGTTTGTTAGCTTTTTAGCTTATTGGGAATGACCTCATGTGTCCTGGATTTAGTCCGACTAATTAAGCGCTTGAAGTAG
Organism: Euthynnus affinis; assembly: GCA_029490765.1. NCBI lineage: Eukaryota > Metazoa > Chordata > Actinopteri > Scombriformes > Scombridae > Euthynnus > Euthynnus affinis. Next base: position 4,757,338 of record CM055857.1, on the reverse strand, counting down.
TTTGTCTTTTGATGCTAACATGTTCTTAATGTGTGTACACTTCACAGCCAGACCTCTCCTTCAGTCCCTTGAGTTTCAGATGGTGGTGCTGGAAGCCGTGCTGCTCAAAGATTCTTGAGTTTTTTTGTTTGTTTGTTGGTCTATTTATTTATTTAATTTAGCAATTTCTTTATTTTAATCCAGAGAATAAAACAAGCTTGTGTTTTCTCTTCCATGAGCTGACATTTGTGTCCTATGTAGACTAAGTGCATATTATAGTGCGTATTTCAGTCAAGAGCTAAATCTCTGTATATAAGGACTTGTTAAGTGACAAGCTCTTAATTACAAATGAAACACTTAATTAATGCTTTATGGAAGGCAGGCACATTGTAAAGGTCAACCGGTTAAGCTTCTGCATAATAAGAATACACAAACGGAAAAGTGCCAACGATTGTCAGAGAACAAAATGTGAGAATTCTCCAACATAGATCAAGGTCGAATATTCCTATAAGGTAATAAATCAAAAAATGATGGAGATTTAAAGCTCCACTAATCTATATTTCTTCTATTAAGAGTGGATAAAATGTCTAAAGCCATCACTCTCTCCAACTCTGCAACTGAATATTGGACTTAAGGCTCCTTTACACATTTTGAGCCGTCTAAAGATGAAAGTTGACAACCGTGAGAGAAGATGTGGTGAAATCTTTCATCCTCAATCCAAAAACGGTGTCCTAGATCTAACTGTGAGACTCGACCGCCGACCGCCGACTGCCGAAGTGGAGCTTTGGCGACAGTGTGAGGCGAAATTATGGCAGCGACAGACAAAGTTCTTACAAACCGAGTCTGTGCAACTATGCAGCTTTTTCCTCTCCCAATGCCAACTCCAGTATCTCAATGCAGGATGAGTTTTTCTTTACTAAATCAGCTGCTGAGCGTCTGTTGAAGAAACATCCCAGATATCAACACTAGTCCTAGGTCCTAAGCTGTAGAAACTCTGTCCTCTCATTATATTGCTTCCTCTCAGAAAGAAAAACTTCAAACACCTCTTGAGCTTGTGTTTCTGTTCGACTGTCCGTTGACTTACCTGCAGGCTGCCTTTTCAATCCAATCTGCATGCCAAAAAAAAACAAAAAAAAACATTTCATACTTATTAGCCGGAGGTGCGTAATCACTCTTTTAGCATGCTGGTTCATGTTTGGTTTCGGTCTCAAACAATCACCTCTCTCTGAAGGCTGCAGCTCTCCATGTGGATAAACACTGGCGGATGGCCGCCCGGCATTAATTAGAATAAACAACGAAGGTATATAATTTAGCCGCTTGTCTATCATAATGTGTTTCAAGAGCGCCATCGATTCCTGTATTGTGACTGCAATTTGTATTAACTTCTTCCCTTGCAATGCTGACCTTCGGCTGTGAAAACAATCCTAATTATTTCATGTATTGGCACCGCTGTGAAGAGCTCTTTGCCTTTTATTAATGTTATTTTTTAAAACCTAGATGACCGTCAGCTGGTGTTTTTTCTTTTATCACCTCACAGCTGAGACATCCGGCAGATTTTAATCATTTTACTTCCATCCCCTCATTCCCCTTCCACTTTTTTTTTTTTTTTTTTTTTACTTTCGATTTCAAATGCAAACTTTCGAACGAAATGGAAATTCGCCTGAAGTGAGCTGAATTAGTTGAACACGGCAACGCAGGTGGTTATGAAAATGATTTGTCTGTGTCTTCCTCTTTCAGCCGACCAACCCGCCGCCTTGTGATGAACGCCGGAGCACCGTCGGCTCCCTGTACACCTTTTTCTGGGCCAAATGAACCGTGACGCCTCCACCAAATAATTAATTTCTCATCCTCGTCTCTCGTCCTCGTCCTCCTCGTCTCTCTCCCTCCCTGCTCCTCCACCTCCACCCTGAACTCTTGACTCATGAATCTCACAGTTCAGAGAAGTTGCAGGGGGAATGAAACTTTAATGGCTGTCTTGTTGTTGCTTGTTTCCCCAGAATAAGGGAACAGAAACAGAATTGGAATATAAACAGCATCTCTCTATTTCCTCCCACTTCACTTTTTCCCACAATCCCTCTCTCTCTCGCTCTCTCTCTCTCTGCCTTTGCTTGGCAGGTACTGTATTAATCAGATGCTAGCTTAGCGCAGGGTAAATAAAATCAGGGGAGCACTCTAGCTGAACATTAGATTTCGACTGGGAAGGAGGCAGCAGCGGCGGCGGCGGTTGGGGCGATGGGGTCACTGTTGCAGTCGAGCTGGTTCGCTCGTCAGCCATGGCGGCGAGCTGCAGACTCCTAACCCGAGACACGGCTGGCATCTTCAGCACAGAACCACCGAGCGGGGAAATTAGATTTAAACATTTAAGTGACAGGTTAGTTTAAGCCAAACGTCTACTTAGAGCTGATTACCGTTCCTCATGAATACGCACTTGGCTCGGAGTATGTTACCATATGTTGTTGATCTCTAGGTTTGGTGATGTTGATTCTAGAGATTCAGTGACATTGTAAGATGGGTCATCAAAACCTTCTTTATTAGACAGCAGACAGTGGAGATAGACAAGAGATGCTTCCACCTCTAGGCCGCCAGTGCATCCTGCAAAATAGCTGCTGACCACAGACGACGAATCGATAGAAAAGTCCTCTCAGAAACTCTACAGCATGTTTAGGAGGAGCAGACAGAGAGGCAGATCAGTGGCTCTTATTTAAAATAACTAATCATAGTCATCGATTGAAATCAAATCCCCTCTCATGACGCGCTGTTATAAACTGGGATGGTATTGTATGTGTTGAAGTTGAACTGATTTTAGAACTCAGGCAGTATTTCTGCAAGAGCGGTTGTCATTTGATTTTCGGTTTGATGTTACAACACCCGACTAATTACCTGATCAGTTAATGATCCGGCTGTTGGAAGATCTGTTGGTTTTTCCTGGCAGGGCAGATATTTTGAGCAGATGTGATTTTCCCAACATGGCTTCTGTCAGAAAATTTTAATTATAAATTGAAATGAGCTTCTTTTAATATCACTGTATGCATCTTCCAGACATCTGTGGCTCCACTATTTTCCATTCCTGCCTTCCTCTCTCTTGTTGCCAGTATCGCTAAGGATGTGATTGTCATGTTCAAATAAACTCCATGCTTAACGGTGTAATGCTTCACGTTGTGGCCGATCAGTGTCAGCATAGAAGTCACAGGTCTTGGTGGGTTAAAACACATAGCGTGAGCTCACACAATGTACAAGATTAATAAGAACAGCCAGTGTTAAGACTAACTTTATATTTCTTGAAGGTGTCATCATTTATTCTCACTTTAGCAGAAGTTGTCTTTAGCTGGCCCAACTCCAGCGATGATAAATGAAGTCCAAAAAGACCTGAAAGTCCGCTCTCGCTGTTTAGAATATGGACAGATTTTCTTTTTGCATATTGCTAGCGCACATCCTTCTTATGAATTACTGAATTATTTCCTGTCTGAATGGATTGTAGGCAGTTTAGATCACAAATCAGGTGTTCATTCGCTCTTCCTCGTTACCTGCCGTCCTCTTCACCGCAGACGATAAACTGTCCTGGCACACACACGCGCGGCGTCTCACTTTCTCAGCAATCAAAAAAGTTTACTTTTTGGGTGCAAACCGCGTTCCCTTAGCTCACCTCATCTCCTTCCATTCCAGTTAGCGATTTCCTACATTTCCCATGATGCCTTTGGACAGCCTTAAAGAGAAGATGCCTGAACCTATTCCAGTCATCCGCAGCCGGCGAGGAGAGTGAAAGTGAAGAGTATGTGGAAAAATAACTCCAAACTCCAATCTGTCTCGCAGCTGCGTCGCATTCTGCCGTCTTTCCTGAACTTCCTCCACAAAGCCAGAGGAGTTTTAATGGAAAGGTGGAAGAATTGAGCGTCAACGACTCATTAAAATAATGACCCCCCCCCTCCCCGAGGATGACCTTATCACACGGGCTGCCTGTTTGGAAAGTTTACAGGCGGCAGAGTCAGGAAGGACATCCCCGCTACGTCCACGATTGCAACTATTTACTGCCGGAGTTTACTGTCCTCGCTGGTTATCCGGACACAAGAAGAGATAAAGGAGAGGAGGTAAATGGAGAGAGAGAGAGAGATGAGGAGAGTCTGGAGTGAAGGTGAAAAGGACGGAAGAAATTGATGAGAGGAGGAGAGTCCCGAGAGAGTGTGTGTGTGTATACAGGTGGAAGAAGGTTGGATTTCAGATTGAGGAAGCCAAAGGTCGAAATTCCATTCTTATCAGTAAAAGAGCACTTTACGGTTTTCTTTTTTAACTTTGTCCATGTTTTGTGACCGACTGAAAGGCTGAAAAACACTTTTACACTCACAACAAGAGACTCTGGTCTGTGTCTGGTAGAAAGGTGACCAGCCGATGGTTCATCCACACACAAGAAAACAAGTAATAGTCAGCTTTTAAGTTGATACATTAAACTTGTTAGCAAACAGTTGTTTATTCCCAGCATCCAGCAGTTTACGGAGCAACATTATCATTCATGCGGAGTCGTGTTTCTGTCCACCTGCTGAATACAAGTCCAATATTCTCTGTCTCTTTTATCTCTGTTTCTGCTTCTCTACCAACTCCTGAGGGAAATATCTGGCTCTTTACCTGATAAATCATCCACTCTATGTTCACCAGCTAGTCTACAGATAACTGAGCCTGTTCGCTGTTTGGTGCTGAGCAGGTTAGCGTACAGCAGCTTGTTCTCTGGAACATGAGAGCGCTGAGAATGAACCAGAACAGTGAAGCTGGACAGCTAAACAATGAGCTGATGATTATCTGCAGGTTCATCACTATAAACAAACACCTAACACACTGCACACTGTCAAAAAATCAATATAGTGTTGATATCATTACAAAAGATGCACTATAATTTAGTGTATGTCTATCCTAAAAGTTTAAAGGTTTGTTTTAAGGCTGCATTGCAGTTAATGTTACAGCTTGTTGTGGATCATTCTTCTTCTATTGTCATCATAATCGTCTGACAAATTCTTTTAAAATCTTTCCTAAATTGGCAAGTTATGACACCCAGGTTTTATTGTTATATATGTTTATGCTGAGTAGATGCAAATACCACAATATATGAGCAATATATGAGTTTGTCAGCATCATCAAGTGCTAACTTCCATCTGCTTAATTTATCTATAAGCGTTTTTTTTTTATAGAATTTCCAGAAAATGCACTTTATCACCATTTAAATTAAAGAAACTGTGATATAAATTTAGATAATCCACCTTTAACTTTGGATTTCCAATTTTCACTTTTAGTTTTAATCCAAGTTTGAGAGACTTATTGTTTAAATCTTCTCTTTGTTCTGTAAAATACTGAGTTTTTTTTTAAATGCATTCTGGGAAACGTAGGAAATGATGTTTGTATATAAAACCCAAGAAAGCTGCGTTGATACTTGGACTTTGTTTACCAGCGGAGGCTTTAGAGAAAGTTCACAAAGTCCTCCATCATTACATCTGTTTATTTTTATATCATGTTTTATACCATATTTTTGTCATCATGCATCACAGAAGCTTAAAAAAATGGCACCACTTTCTCTCTCTCTCTCTCGCTCTCTCTCTCTCTCTCTCTAATGTCACCAGTGCTGCATTATTTACCCACATCAGTGTCTGTATTGCAGTGCAGTCACAGTTCTATGTACATGTAAACATAAACAAGCCCAGCTGGATTTCAGTGAAGCTTCAGGTCTGTGGAGAGAAAAAAAAAAAGTTGGTTAAGAAAAAACTGATTATCTACTTCTGCAGCACGTCTGTGTCTCTGTCTCTCTCTCTCTCCGCTGGGCCCGGTGCCACCAGTAAAACATATTCTCTTTGATGTCTATCAAATCACACAGTCCCCATGAGGTTCACACATACTTCATATCCCTGTGTGTGTGTGTGTGTGTGTGTCTGCATAATGTACTTACAGGAACCCTGGTGTGTGTGTGTGAGTGCTGATGCGGTGTAGTCGGTCGGTCAGTGGGTCACATCATCGCTGGATGTGTGTACAGTAGCAAACAAACAACAAGAAAGTCTGCAGCATCTCGCCTCTAAAATCTAATTTCAGTTCACCCCGGTATCACGTCGCATAACAACAGCATCTCAACAACTTCTGCAAACAACTACAGCGGAGCAGAAGGAGTCATAAACCAGAGCAGTAGAATAGTAGAATGACATGTTTGCTGTTTCAAACTTTTTTGGTTTTTAGACTTTAAAAGTATCACCAGGAGCAGGCGGAGGTGTCGGTAGTGCAACATATCAAAACATCAATCTGTATTTTGAAAGGGTATCCGACACTTTATTCATATTCTTCCTTAAAAGTTGAGGGATTTGCAAGAGACAGATTTAAGCCCCTGGAATAAGTCAAGCTTCAAAGAGCTGGGATCCTACGTTTCCCATAATGCAACATCAGAGCTTATTTTCATTAGAAACCCAGACCCTAAAAACCTGTTTGCAGTGCAGGTTTTCTGTCTCCAAGCCCGAACATGACATCGCTGTGACATCATCAGAGCATCATGCAACTGTTTGCACCCGCTAAGTAGTAACCACGACCAGCAAACAGACCTGCATGTGTAAGATGTGCGGAGTTTCCCTTTACTTCTCATAACTTGGTGCTGTTGAAAGCTTGAAACAGCGAGCATGTCTGTTACTGTCTGGAGTGACTCTGCTCCTGATTCAAGTGTCTAAAACTCTCACAAAATACCAGAAAAATGAACCTAAACTGTTTTTCAAAGTACAATAAAGTGTCAAAAAGTGTTAAATAATAGCGTGAAGATCCCATAAACCATGAAGTAATGCTCCACAGACCTAGATACCAAAAAGTACCATCACATCTAACAATATGCTATAAGACTAACTACAGATTATTACTCTGTGGTGCAGTCAATATCACAGATATCATAAAGAATATCTCCCACATAATGCTACAAGCAAATCACCAGCCCACACAAAATCTCAAAGAAGATCTATCGTCACAGATGTGTCTGAATTTAAAGTCGTCAGGTTTGTCGTCTTCAGGCGGGACGATGACGACGTCGCGGCTCACAAACCCAACAGAGACCTTCCGCATTGTGCCGCTCTCATTAAGTCCCTTTTTTTTTTTTTTAAATGCCTTTTCTTCTCCTCTAATCAGAGCTGTTGACAAATCTAAACAGCTCTGAGACTCCACACTCTGATGTGAAATTAAAGGAACGAGGCTTTGACAGCGGCTCAGCTGCCGACTGTCAGTGACGTGCCTCTGGGATACGACGCCCAAATAAGTGATTAAAATTAGCATGCCAATCCCTTTACCCCGCTCACTGACAATTTATTATTATTTTTTCTGATGTGCCTTCTTTGTTTTCTCCTCTCTCCTCCTCGCTGCCTCGCTGCTACAAATCACTCCAGATATTTTAAGTTTTTCATCGACGGAGCGACGGCAGCTGCGAGATTCTTGAAATGTGAACGCGAGCGAAGGATTACGCCACAATATTTACACCAAACAAGACCTGAAAAGTCTTGATTCAAATGTATATTCGAGAGAGTTTTTTTGATACACTGAAATGAAGCGAGTTGAAAGATTCAGTTCAAGGTGGTGAGATAAGTGTAACAACCATTAATTAGCTTTAGGAATAAGAACTATAGCAGATAAATGACTCCAGGTTCAATAAACATATGATAAATATTCAAAAAAGCTCAATATGAACCTTGGCATGCATTCACAAATAAAGTAAACAACATGATGTGCACTTCCACAGCACAGTCCAACAACAGAAACACCTCTTAACAGATCAATCGATCAGTTTTCTGCAGATCTTTCATGTTTTTTTGTTGCAGGATGTGTTTTTGTTTCATTAACAACACCTTAAAAGTGATCAGGAAAAAAGTAATGTTTGAAGAGTAAGGGAAAGTGAGAGCAGTGGTGATGAAGATGATGTGACCGATGGGGTTAGGGAGATACTCTGAACCTTATTCTCTGCTTCCTGCTTAAAATATGATCAACTATAAAACAGCAGGAATAAAGGCCTGTCTCTGATATGTCAAATAAAGCCCTGATTTCTCTGCAGTAAATAAAGTCCCCTGCAGATATCTTGGACTTCACGATATGCATTAAATAGGCTGTAAAAAAAAAAAAAAAAAAGGTGTAAAAATGTTCCCTCCGTTCCACAACAGCAGCTCAACGGATGAAATAATCAGCGTAAGCACAAATTCGGATTTTGGCTGAGCGTCTGTGTCTTTCCGAAGTAAACATCGACCTGGGTGGTGCTCAGGTGCCGGTAAGGTGGCGTTGCCGTGCCGACGAGCAACCCCTGTTCCTCCTCCTCCTCCTCCTCCTCCTCCTGCTCCTGAAGTCCTTCCAGCTCTCTGTATAAATAGCAGCGTTCGAGGCATTTTGAAATGAGTCCAGCTCGGCCTGTTCTGCTCGCTGCAGCGAATTCATCCATTATATAGAGCCCTGAGACGTGTACGGGCCCCTCCTTAACACACACACACACACACACACACATGCACACACACACACACACACACAGATCTATAGTGCTCCTAAGTAGGCATACATGCATACAAATATAAGCACAATCAGTGATGAATACAAAAACATTTTTTTCTCCGTCTCGTTTTCTTTCTCTTTTCCCCTTGCAAACACACACACACACACACACCTACACACACACACACACACCTGTACATCAAAGCGTTGACCACGTCAAGAGGCTGACTGCGACCAGCCCCGTGTTTGTGTTTCGGTCAGTAACACATGATTTATTTAGTGTTTGTATGTTCAGAGTGTTGCAGCACCGGTGCTGTTTGAAATGCTCCATGCACACACACACACACACACACACACGCCCACGCCGGTAGACATATATTAGTATTTCCCTCCACAAATCTCTCCACCTCCCCTCTCTCTCTGCAGAGCGGGGAGCCCTCTGAACTGAACCTTGAGTCTGGGTAGCATGTCGCACTACAAAAAACCCCCGACGCCGAAATGGATATTTGAATTGTTCAGAGATCAGAGTTCAGAGCTTATTTACTCGCGAATAAAAAAATGATAAACCCACATGGGAGGGGGGGAGGGAGAACAACAAATACAAACAGCGCGCGTGTGAGATAAAGCGCCGGCGGGGCTGAACAGAGGCACCCGACCTCGGAGGAAACAAAGAAACAAACACCGGTGAGGGTTTGTTATTTACAGACGCTCGCAGGCAGGGGAGGATTCCCGATGTCCGAGTGGGGAAGGTGAATGGATAGAGCTCCTCTGCTCCCCCGAGGACGGAGCTAATGCAGCTGCTCAGCGGCTGATTGTTCAGGAGACGGTTCAGGGCAACTCATTCAGAGTTTCTGACATAAATATGAACACTTCGGGTGGAATTAAGAGAGTTTTTTTTTTACTTAGTTTCATCTGAGTGACGTCAGGTGAGCAGCGACGTTCAGGGCGAGCGGCTTACATAATCAGTTGCCGGTGGAACAAGATTACATAACCGGGCGTGTAGCTACCATGACATCAGTGTGGTTAATGCCGTAATCATCGGTAGAATGGAAACACTAGAGATGATCTGTTTTTCCAAGACGATCGCCACCATCGTCGAGCACTTCAGATAAATGGAGCCTAAATGTCATTGGTTCGCTGATACTTGTGTAGTCTATTTTGCCAAGATGGAAACATCATTGCTGTTAGAAATCGATTAGCGTAGCAGAAAGGTAAGAACACAAGGGGTTAAGGTACCAGGACACCAGTAGACACGTCACATCATATGCGATGGATGTTGGGGAAAGATGGGAAAAGTTTCATCTCTTTGAGCGACGTGCGGCGTCCCCGTTTGCTTGATTCCTTCCGCGTAATGAAAGACACAAAGAGTCAGACACATCTAGAGATTTTACATCTCACAGTCTCGGACGTTGACGTGAACGCTATTATTTACAAGTCGGAAACTCATCTGGAAAGTAATAATAATAATAATAATAGTAACTCTGATATGGCATGAACATGGCATTATCTGCCGGGGATGCAGCATCAGCTTATTGAGCGTAAAAAACATCATCAGTCCCTCCGTCAGTCCGACATCAGCAGAAGCTAAGCAAACACAACATTATAAATGCGACTTAACGTTCCAACATCAGCCAACAGGGCTTTATTAAATACATTAAACCATCTCAAGTATCTGTAAACCTGGTTTTTACAAATGTTAGCTTACGTCCTCTAGGTGACACTAACCCTGCCTGGACACAGTGAACCGCACTGTTGCTTTAATTCTCTTCTTTTATCCGTCTTATTTCCTTTTTAAGCTTCTTATTTTTCAATTTTATATCCAAATGTAACACTTTTTTAATAGTTTTCATATGTCTTTTTACTCGTCTTGCTTTTATATTCTGTTTTAAAGCCTTTTCTGCTCCATGTAAGGCACTTTGAATTGCCTTCTTGCTGAAATGTCCTCTACAAATAAACTCGCCTCGCCTAACTGAATGAATGTTTGTGCTGTAATTGCTGCAGAAAACCCTTCACGTCCTCCTGTTAAACATCCTTTTTATCTTGCAGCCGCTGTGTCCGGAGCTCTGGCCTTCCCCCTTTTTATGTGTTTAACATTTAAAAACAGTAATGGAGAAGAAAAGAGCAGGCTGTTAGCTATTGAATATTGGTCTTTATTGGCCTACTTATTGAATTAACATTTAACATTTTCCATTTGTCGAATCATTTTACCCAAGGCACCTCGCGGTTTAACGAGGGCAGCCTTAGTTATTGTGAGTTTCCCCGAACGCCTCGCTGCCGGTACCTCTCTTTCTCCACTGAGCTGCATACATCATTAAATTAAAACAATGACTCACGGTGATAATGACGTGACATATTTTATTATTTAAAGGACGGGTTCACAGTTTTTCAAGCGTGTCTTTAAACCGGCAGTCAGGTGTCCGTATGAGCAGTGAAAGAGGTTTTTTCCCTCGCTGTAATCATCCCTCCTGTTCAAACTGGATATTAAAAAGATCTCCTTTAAATGTGCTTTCAATGGAAGTGATGGTTAAAAGTAGATGTGAAGCTCCTGTGAGGCTTCAGCAGACTGAGTTGGTCGTATCATAGCAGATATCTGACACAGTATCAAATTAGATGCATTGATATGATCTGGTTGTTTGTCACGTGACCTTCCTGACCTCAAGATTTCAAGAGTAAAATCACTTCAAACTAAATACCAACACAAACCTTACTCCCATTTCCCCCCTCCCTCCTGTCATATCCAGCAGCAGATGTGATGTAAACACCTCAATGCCAATTAAGTGGAGACCAACTGTGAGGTGACATTTATGATGTCTGTTCACTTCAGCTTGTGCAGCATGCCCTCCTTTGTCTTTCCTGTCAGTCATCTGTGGTAGAGACGGATGTTTTTCAAGCTGCGAACCTGTTTCGGTTCGTTTGTTTGTTTGTTTGTTTTTTTTAACGGCGAGATCGTGACATCGAGTGGGAAACTTGATGCACTTTCCTGTTTTGGTTTGTTCGGGTTCGAGCTGTCAAAGCAGAGAAGTCTCAGTTTGCATTTCAAGGTTGTTTCTGGTCGTTAACTGCAATTATGACACGTGTAATATTTTTGCACATCTCACCTGGACTGAATTACTCAGTGAAGAAACGTTTCCCACATCAGAGGAACCAATTAGAACATGACGGTTGTGAACGCAGCCGAAATATTTTCTCAGTGGGGATTGAGGATGATCTTCTTCACTGAAACTGTTCATCTGATTATTATTAACACTTTCAGTCAGATTAGTCACATTATTATTATTAATATCATTGTGATTTTTTAGATTTGTGCACTTCTCCCACTTATTCATGCTCCTTTTCTTTAAATTATTCTCTGTGTGTTGGATTCTTTTATTTCTGCTTTCTCTTCAGCGCTGGGTCATGCGGCTGCAGGGAGCATTTGTACTCTGCAGGAGGTTCGGATTCAAGTACTCTAACATGAATATAATTGCCTGCTTCTGCCATATATATATATATAGTATTTGCTGGAGAGATTCAGTGTCTTGTAGAAAAGTAAAAACAGTTAGATTTGAGGGAAAAGACCAGTAGATACTTTTATATAACTGCAAAACGCAGCAGTGACCGGATGCATAAATGATGCACCGTGCAGACGCCGTTTCCTGGTATTACGTGTGCACTTCTTCAGACCATCTCTGAGGGCGATGTGACGAGGAGGACTCTGTTTGTTTAGGCTGATTGATTTTAATCATTCTTTTAATTCAGCTAGGAGTCAACATTTTGTTTTGCTGTTAATATTCCTTTTATTTTATCCTTAGTTGTGTCACACCTTGTAAAGTCGTTAGTTTAGATGTGACCACTGGTTACATTTCTGAGATCACTGCTGATGATGGTTTTATGGGTCCGTGTGATGAATTAATGATACGGAAGCTATAAAGAGCCACACAGCCGTGCGTAACGGTCACATGTAATGAAGATGTTCTGCATGTCGGACAACCTCGCCTGGTGACACCGCCACTTCTTCTTCGCTGTTTGTTTTGTTAACGGGTGTACAGGCCGGTGGAGCAGGCGTCATGATGATATGAAAACAGCTGGTTTCAGGGTGTGTCCATTGTGGGAGTGAAAATAACAGAACCATTTTTACTCACGGCTTTATAAATCTAACAAAAAGAAGGCGTCTGCACACTTCTGGCTTTGTGCATAGAACATAGTTTTAGTCATGAATCGACATCGAATTTTATGCATCTGACCCGTCATGTTTTCAAACTGTCTGGTCATTTTTTATCTATAAAGCCCCATATCACCAGTCACAAATTTGCTTCTCAGGGCCTCCTCTATCCTTTAAGACCCTCAATTCAAATAAGGAAAAACTGATCCCCCCAAAAAAACCCTTGAACCCACCTGTTGTCCTCCCGGGTCAAAATTGACCCAAGGACAACAGGTGTCATTATATGCTGTCATCAAAAGAATTGAAATGGTCTGCCATAACCCACAAACATATTTTCCTCTGATCTCAACTATAGTTAAAATAATTCATAATTTCTTAGTCAGGATACTGTTACCGTGACGACAGCACGTAATGACACCTCCTGTTGTTCTCCTGGGTCAAAATTAACCCAAGAACAACAGGAGGGTTAACAGGGGGAAAAAGATGGAAGAAACAAAGAAAGAAAAATAAATAAAATAAAAACACAGGGGAGAGAAGACATATGATATGATGTGACATATGATATTTGACATTGACCCCAGCAACTAAATGGACCCCCCCACCCCCCAAGAGGAGCCATGGATACTGGGGGCAGTTGGGTGGTACTGTGGTGGACCAATGATGTGACACAATGACAGCACAGAGAAACAAAACAGTGGTTTAAATCTTCTTCGGATAGATACAAAGGTGCAGTGAACTGATTGGAGCTCAGTGTGACGGTGGAATAGGCTTCATTAACACTCACTGAGACTAATATGTGACCACATACCATATCTCATGTTTCAGAGCTCTTTTTCATCAGGTTTTTGTTCCCTTCATGAGTGTGTCATGAGCTTTAAATCCTCGGCGGTCTGAGCTGCGTGAAGTTTAGTTTTTTACCCCGCAGCGTGACTCGTCGTGGTCCTGCGTGACAGCGAAGGGTCCCGTCTGCTTCGAGAGTTTTGTTTTTTTTTTTTGGACAGCTATAATCTGAGGCGAGGCGTTCATAATCGCATTCTTGTTGGTTAGTTGAGTTATTTATCTCCAGCTTTTTAGTGTTTGGGAACACAAACACTCTCACTCTTCCATTTTCTCATGAATTTGTGTTTTCCCTCGCGTGGCCCGGGGCGAATGAGTCATCACTAGACAGCGCAGCTAAACACGGTTTTAGGAACACAGAAAAGAAGCGATTGTTGCTGTTTTTTTTTTTTCACTCCTCCTCCTCCTCCTCCTTCCTCTCCTCCTCCTCCTCCCCCTCCTCCCTGTTGAATTAGCATTTCACATGGATTTCAAGTGAAAACAATGTGGACTGAAACGCTGAGGAGCTCATTCTCTCTTTCCGTCTCAATTTCTCTCCTTGTGATTCTCTCTGTTTTCTTTCATTCTCATTCTGTCTTAATCTCTGCCTTTTCTCCAAATTATTCCCCTGCTGAAAGCTGGAAGATATTACATCTCGTGTACAGTAAATAGATTCTGTCAGCCATTATCTGCCGCTGCCGCCGCCGCCGCCGCTTGTGTTTCCAGATAGAGAGTCTGTGCCAGTTTATTGTTGTTATAAACCTCCAGCTATCATCACCTTCCTTCTCTTCAACAAAAGGCCAAACAGCCATTTTGGAAACAGCTGTTTTCATCAGAGTGTGTCGTCAGAACGTCAAGTCTCAGTTTACCTTCTGTTTTCTGTCTTTACTCAGCAGAGTCAGCAAAATAAAATATCAAACATACGCTGTGATTATTTGGTGCTGTGAGAGTTTTCGCTGTGCTTTATTTCCCCAAAACCATCTCGCCTTCATCAGGTTAGCATTTAAAGTCGCTTCTAGTTTTGTGCACAAGTCCATCCAAGACAAACCAGCATGAATACTGGATATAAAAGACAACAGCAGTCATCTTTTCTAAATAATCATTTCTGAAATAGATTTAATCTTACTCTTAAAGGGCTAAAAATGTTATAAAATGCAGAGGTTCAACGTCACACCGCTGACTTCCTGCTACAACTCATCTTCTGTTTCGGGTTATTCAACACAAAGTCATCTCAGGGCACTTTTACATGGAGCAGGTCTAGACCACACTCTTTAATTTACAGAGAGAGAGAAACCCAACAGTTCCCCCCATGAGAACAGAAACAACAACAATCAACAACTGATACATAACTAGCAGCAACAAACAGCAGCAACAGCAGGAACAGCTGGCGAAGGACAGAAGAAGGACGCCAACACATCAGCATAGTTTACGGAGCTTCCTGTGGATCAGAAAGCACAAAGAACTGCAGAGGAAAAGTCAAGTTAGTAACATGCATTAATGGTGAAAAAACAAAACAAACCAATATAATAGCGGTATAATAACAAACAGACCAGAAGAAGAAGTGAAACATAAACAAAAATGTCCGTCTCTGTGTGTCACTTAGACCCAGAATGATGGGAAAATACAGTCCAGGCTGAAAAAAGTTTCACTTTAACCTTTGAACCAGCAGTTAAGAAAAGCATCTCATCTAGTAGCTGTTCAGGAGCTTTCAGTCATCTCGTGTGATCATCATCAACAGATGGAGTTACTCAGCTGTCATTTATTATAGATGTTCATGTTTTTATTTCAAGTTCAGTTAAGTGATGTCATTTTTTTTTGACCCAAACAGAAGCATCACACTTCAAAGTTGATGCTGCTCCAATACATTTATTTGTAATAGATGTTATTGATTTATTTGCTGGTGCTAAAGAGATTTATCACTTCAGTTCACCTCAACATATTGGACATATAAGAATCAATTGTTGAGGTAAAATATAATCAGCTGAAATCAAATATAGACGCCTTCTCACTTCCCTTCAGTTCAAGCAGCACAGGACTGATAACCATCCCGATGGAAGCAGTGACGTTTGAGGAATAAATCTGACTTTACTTCAGAAGGCTTGTTTAAACACCTGCTGACTTTGTACCATCAACTGTAATTATACTTAAAGAACATGCACTAAGAAACAATCAGATGTGTTCGAGGACTTCTGGTTGTGTGTGTTCATGTTTTCAGGTTGAAACTGACTCTAGAGACTTCTCCTGATCACCTACGGTGGCCCATAAGGAATCATATCACTTGATGTTTCATCATCGTTTTATTCGCTCCCCCCTCATTGTGACTCCTCATTGTCGTCTTGATATTTCATTCCTGACCTCGGTGTGAACACGCTATTATTGTGCACTTACACCGCCGTTCTCTGAGGTTAATGCGAGGCCGATGCAAAGCGGAGCGTTTTCCCGCTGACTGTACATTTATTTTGGCGGTGCACCTGACTCATTGTGAGTGGAGGGAGTGAAATATGCGTTCGGGCGGCTGATGTGACGGATGTGACCCGGCCGCCTGCTGACTCAGTGTGATGGCTGCGTGTTTTGTCTTCACAGTTTGCTGCTTTGGCCCCACGTGACCTCACACATGAAACATCAACCTGATTCTGGTTTGGGTACGCTGGGGCGGCTGCTTCAAAAGAAAAGCCCTGATATGAAATGAGCATTTAAATGAAGTCATGCTTACATAGAAGTGCTTTGTGGGTAGTGAGACCGCCATGCAGAGGAGACGGGTTCAAACCCCGACCCTGCCGAGGTGCCTTTTAGCAAGACACTGACACATTTATGGACATTTTAAACTTCAGATGCTTTAAATGCCTGAATGAAAATAAATCAAATTAAGAAAAAAGTGAAATACAATACATTTTATTTCTTTTTTTTATGCATGCACATACTGTGTATAATTAAATGAAAAAACATGTTGAGTGACAACTGAATTAATTGTTTGTCATTGTTTCATTGTTTCTGGTATAATTAGAGAAAAAAAAAGGGTGCTTACACATGTAGCTGCTCGAAGGACAGAAATGTTCCTGCAGGAAACAATACGAATGTAATTCAATTATCATGAATCATGTTGTGGTTTTTAATGCTAGCAAAGCCAATTTGACATCAGCTGACAGTTTTCCAAAAACAAAACTTTTTTTTTTTTATGTGAATGCAATGTTCAAACCATTGTTAGATGTTTTAAGAGAGGACATATTCTGCACAATTCCAGCTCTATATTTATATTTTTGGGTTCTGCTAGAATATCTTTGCATGATTTCCAGTTAAAAACTCCTTATTTATCTTCTACTGGTCCTTTATGCAGCCCCTCAGTTCAGCCTCTGTCTGAAACAGGAAGTTTTAGCTTCCTGTCTCTTTAAGGCCCCGCCCCCTGATGAGCCCGCTCTGTTCTGATTGGTCAACTTCAGGAAGCTTCCTCCAGCTATAGTGGTAGCATTTCACTTCTCACTCTTTACTTGAAGCTTCTCAAATGCATCCGTACATGTTGGAGCCCCGATCTGAAATATGTGAATGGAAAAACCATAGCAACAACCATAGCAACAAAGGCTGTTATCACGAGAAGGAAGTTAGAGGTCACTTTGCAGACGAAGCATGCAGACCTTTCACCATGTTTACCACACAAAGCATGATATGTCCCCTTTCAGACACCATGCTAAAAATTAGCATCTCCAGTTGTACCTTCATGAATTTCAGGATTATTTGGTTGGTTGTATGTTATCACCATATATAACTTTTATATACATATACCAGATAGTTTTTTCTGTTATTAGCTGTCAGCTGCTTGTATATTGATGTCATGTTTTATGTGTCTTTGTAAATCTAATCATCAGGAATTAAAAGTCTTTTCCTCTTTTCCACAACAGAAATAAATCATTTTGTAAATTAACTCCTCAAAAGTTGCGAACACGTCTAATTAGCTTTTTCACAGTTTCACGGATCAGAGCACTGTGACTAATGAAGGACACAAGTATCAAAACTCTCTTCATGTAACTTCATAAAAGCAGCGTTGGTGGATTTGAGTTGATTCCCAAAGCAGCTTTTTCTACGTTTACCCTCCACCCCATACCGCCACTGATCCCGCCCATTAATTATTTGGTGTCAGAGACAAACTGTGCCGCGTTACTAGACACACACACACACACACACACACACACACACACACTTCACACTCCGGTTGTCAGGTTCGGTCTGCGTCGGCCCGTAGCGCTCTGCTTTTTCGGTACTCTGTCCTGCCGCTCCGCCACGTCACGCTCCCCACCGTAAGCAGGGATTAATAATTACAACATGATCCATTATTCATTTCTGACATAAGCAGCTCATGGTCTGGAAAACACGCAACCTCTCCTCAGCACATTCACAGCTTGACTTCCTCTCTCTCTTTTTTTTTTCTCTGAGTCTTCACTTATTCATCAGGGTTTTGCTTGTTTTCAGCTGAACAGCAGATTAAACAAAGAAAATAAAAAAGCAGCAGCAGCGGAGTGTGACCTCTGACCTCCGGTTAGTGATCACCACAGGGGAATGCATGAACCCCCCCCTCCCAAAAAAAAAAAAAAACAGTGTACTGACTTCTTATCATCTACATATAACGGATCAGAAACACAGCCCGTTCTTGAGGTGTTTACTGAACACTGGGAACATTCATATCAGCCGTTACTGCCATGAATAAATGCATCCCTGCTGTTATCGCTGCTGAAACACATTTCACTTTTTATTCAGGATTAAAATAATGTTGTTCTGTGGCTGCCGTTCACTCACATTTTCAAAAAAGTGTAGGACGGAAACACAAACCATCTCTGTTTTAATCTTGCATAATCATAAGTTGGTCATATATATTTCTTAAGAAGTCTGTCCTCTCAAGAAAAACCTCATAATTTATCATTTCAGCTGGCCGAAAGCAACATACGACTGCTGCAGGTCAACTGCAGATCACTGCTGATAGAGGTTCCTGATTAGAAAACGCTCTCATGTGTTGTTCTGGAGTCAAACTGAGTCTGATTGCTTTATTTGGAGGACTTGGAGGAGATCTTAGGAGATGGATTTAACAGCAGTCTTTGGGTTATAATGTAAATATGATTTTAGCCTGAGTTCTGCTGTGCATCTTAGTGTGCTCGTCTGGTTCGTGTCAGAGTTGCAACGACAGTTTTTCGACCCTGAAACCAGATAAAAGTGCTCCATTGAACTGAAGGTTATGTGTAGTGTGAAAGCACCATGAAAAGAAAAGGAAGAAGCCAACACGTTTCTTTTCTGCTTATACTTTTCTTGTTTTTGCTGGTCTGTTCTATAAGCACAAATGGATCTTAATGCTACATTGTACAATGTTGTTTCAGTCAATAAAGTGCCTCCCACTTAAACAAGGCCTTATTGTCCAAGTGTTGGACCTCAGGAATGCTCTTGTGGCTGAATGCGACAAGAATCTCTGCGGATATGTGCAAGAATCTCTGCGGAAAGACTTCATACCATGCCACTATTTTATCTGTTCATTGTTTCCATTTCCTCTCATTCCACCGTTTCTATGTTCCCTGTCTACATGGCATCCCCTTTCTCTCTATTATTTTCCTTTCTTTTCATCCTTCGTCTTCATCTTCCTCCGGTAACAAGCCAAACAAACAAACAAACAAAAAAAAAAAAAAAAAAAAGGAGGGAAAACTCAATAATCCAACCTTCCTCTCATCTGATGCAAATTTGCAATCTTTGGGAAGCGGCTCCCCGGTTGTTCTTGCGTTATTTCCCATCAGTACGGATCAAAACTTGCCGAGCCGAGTGTGACAAACAATCACAGAGTTTCATTACGGAGCTTAACGCCGGCGTGCGCCTCCCAAGAGGAGGAGGACTGCTCTGAATACAAGAGGCAGGAAGTACCTGATCCTCCAGGGGGATAGCGTCCGCTGAGGCTGGAGACTCACTGCATGACTGAAATGAATGAAGCACTTCTTATAACCGGCACCCAGAGAGGTTTTAATCTCAATGAGGTGGATTTAGATGGATAACGCACACATGGTTTGATCAAACAAAGGTAGCGAACGCAGCCAAGATGTCCTATAAGTATCGAAAGTTGGGATCAAATGTTTGATTCGTTGCTCAAGTGTTTCCTAAACCGGATCATAACGATAAAAATGTTCCTCGAGTATCTGATTTTGTTCGGACGACATTTAAAGGAAGTTTGTTTCATGGAAAATAAAGGTTTCTCAGACTAAGATGATAGAAAGTATAGCATCAGCAGTGGCTCTTTACTATTTAAAATGATCCAGATTCTCACAGAAAAACAAAGAATTCAACAAAAAACATCCGTGAGATCTGCTTAACTTGACCGTTGTTGCAGAAATGAATGGATTAATTGAACAGTTTAACATTTAATATGTCCTTCATCAAAGATAAATACCAAACCTGGCAGCAAAATTATACAAATTCAAAGTTTAGCTTTTCTCTGATGAATATGTTACATATGAAATCAACACTTTGTTGTTGTTGTTTTTTGCTGATGAAGAAATCTAAGAGCTCATTTTGGGCTTCAGTGGTCAACATCTGTGATTCATTTTGCCATTTTAATAGACGTGAGTGTGCAATTTGTCATTTCTGTTTTATTTCCTCCGCTGTGTTATAGTTGTAAAGCAAAACCTTCACAGCTCTGACTGACATGACTCCCCAATGTCAAAAAAAAATTAAATTTTCACCACATATTAAAAATGCCAAGGTGTTAAAAATCTCCTTGAACGCAGCCTGTTGACACCTGCTGGCATATTTTCTATCTGCCACTCCGGCGTGAACTAATAAAACTGTCAGAGTGAGAAACACGGCGCCCGGAAATAGTTTCAGTCCAGGACCGAGTGTGTGTGTGACCTGCTTTCGCTGCTGAAACCTTTCACCTTGCTGAACGCACCGCGGGGGGAGAGCGTGTGTGTGTGTGTGTGTGTGTCATCCTGTTTCACACCTGCCGCTTTAACATTTCACTTAGCAGGTTTGCACTGCGGGTTCAAACCGTGGAGCCTCGGAAATGATGCATTTCAGTGACTTCCTGCAAGATTTTGAGTTGACTCACATAACACAGATGACTCCTGTTGATCTTTCCCGGATTCATTTCCAACATTTGTTTGTCGGCAACAGTTTAACACTTTGAATTTGTCAAACACACCTTAGACACGGCTTATCTTAGTCCTACGTTACTTTGCAAACCCTGAAAAATACAACTTATTGTTAGTACGCTTGAGGGTTTGCAGTCTACTCTCGTTGAGCGTATCTCCGTTTGATCTCTGACCTACATGGTGTGTACGTGAGCAGCACTCCTGAGAGCATTTAGCTTTTGTTGAATGCAACTCTAATTGGGTTCCTTCCTTCTGACCTGACATCTGTCTGTTAAAGAGCGAAAATCATCTCCGTTTCGTGAACGCACCAGAAGTTCATGTATGCTTCTAAAACTTTACTCCATTTTTCCAGCGTGAGCGCCGGCGTGACTCTGAAATGTGTGTCTGCCTACGTGATGTTCATGTGCAGCACTCCTTAAAGCGTTTAACTCTCTGCTTTTGAATGCAACACGTTTTTTTTAGCCAAGTAAAAGGTGCAGAGAATCTACTCTGACTACAGTTACTACTAATTGGGTTCCTTCTCACTGATCTCAGTTTCTTGAACAGACTTCAGGTTAAATTTAGCCTCTTATTGTGCACGAGGTTTGAGGGTGTCCGGTGGGATGATGCTTTAACAACCATTACTCTTCCTGAATGTACTCTTGGTTAATCGTTGCTCGCTTCATTTGCATAAAAAACACTCCTGACAGCATTAGTCCTCTCAAACTTGCACCAAAGTTGATCTGCTCCCTTTCTATTTGTGGCATTTTTAAAAGCTGCCCCCCCCCTCCCCCCTCCTCGCCATATTGAAGGCAGCCTGTGTGGAGGGTATTTTTGGAAAAGAGGTCCAACCTGTAACACCTCTAAAACGTCCCCTGTCGTTGAACGCAGCCTGTGTGGAGGATGCGCGCTGACACGGGGGCCCGGGCCGGGGCTCATCAGAGAAGATTAGCTCTTATTAGAGCTGAGTGCGGACCATAATGCACCACAGGTGGCTGGCTGAGCGACCCGCTGGCGTTTGGCTCAGTGGCTGAAGTGGATAGAAGGCCAATTATCACCACATTCATACCGGAGCCAGCGCTCTGCCGTGGGCGGCCCGGTGCTTTCTGCTCCGCTCGCAGGGTGAAGCAAGGACAGAGAGATGCTTGACAGAGCTGAAACTCTGCTCTCAGCTGCCTCTGATTTCCTCAAATGGCAACACGAGGGGGGGGGTCGGGTCATTGTCAGTACGGTGGAGGTGCTTTTTTTCACATTTAAATAGTTGACTTTAGTCGCATGTTAGTTTTGATTTCAAAGGCCGAGGGGAAACATCAGCCTGATCTAGAGGGACCAATGGCTCCATTTTTGTTTTGTTGTTTTACTATAGAGCAATTATTTTGTTGTTGGACACAATCACATAGTCCGCCTGCTGAAAAGGTCTCCATTGTGTCTCTTGTACAATGTGGTTTCTGTTTCCAAAAGGACACACAACAACGTCCTTTGATCCATTTAACATTTCTCCTGTTTTATAGATTATGACCCTCATTATGGATCTTGTGAGATATTTGGCTTGAAACATCATACCTCACATAATAAACCAGTACTGTTCACGGACCAATCACCTGCCATCCTGTTTACAAGACAACTCGAGAACTCCTGAAGCACCTGAAAAACCGTGAGGTGTACATTTCCATTTCAAAAGCACCTGGGTGACGGTTGTCCTGTGGCATTTCTGCAACATAACAGAAAGAACAAGGAAGACGTTGATCTATTGCATTGAGTCAGAACGAATTACATACATGCAAAACTTTTGTTGTGTCTGACGGGGGTCAGTGACAGTTAAAACACTGACCTGCAGTTTGAAGTGGAAAAATGTTTCCTAATTAATTGATTGACAGAAAATTAATGAAACAACAATTATGATAATTGTTTGTCATTAAACAAACTGGTTCCAGCGTCTGAAATGTGACGATTTGCTGCCCCTTCTTTCAGTTTTCTATAAAAGTAAATCAAATACATTTCTGGGTTTGTTAATTTGACAAAAACAAGACATTTGAAGACATTTTTTTCACTGTTTATAAACCAAACAATTAATTGATTCATCAAACAAACCAAAGTAAGCTGCCAGTCAGCTGCGGCCTCATAACTCAGTCACTTCATTCAATTACTGTGTTTTTGTTGCACTTTTGAGTCTCTGTCACTTTGGTGAAATGTTTCCATTTATGCAAGTTAATTACTGTACAAACATAATCTACACTA
Organism: Euthynnus affinis; assembly: GCA_029490765.1. NCBI lineage: Eukaryota > Metazoa > Chordata > Actinopteri > Scombriformes > Scombridae > Euthynnus > Euthynnus affinis. The sequence continues at coordinate 4,734,610 of CM055857.1, read as the reverse complement.
TGATGACACTTAATGTGTTTTAATTCATTTTGATTGATCCATCCATTATTTTACAACAACAAAAAGCATCTATACTTTTCTATTCTACAGACAACAGATGTTTGTTTGCATCTAAATCATCTGTCTTTAACCAAATGAATCATAGTTTACATACAGAGTGTAAAAAAGTGCAAAAAGTGAAAAGTGTAGTAATACTCAGAGAAAAAAATGTCAAAGCTTTATCATAGTTTGGTGCATTTCACAGTCCAACAGAGCACTCAGGAGAAACAGCCTGAACTCAACGGTCCAGATGGCCCGCAGGGTTCTCGTGAAGATTCTTGTGATTCAACTGATGCAAACTATTTCAAGATCACAACAGCAGGTACCGTCGGCATCTCAGTCGGACCCCCAACAAACCAACAAACTATTACAAACTCACCTGTGAAGCCTCATATTACTGCTTGTCACACTGGCAAAGGTCCAGTTGATCCAATCCAGTGAAATATTTAGCCGGAAACACAATATTAGTGCGTCATTTCCCATATATAGTCCATCATAACTCTCTGACCTTTCATTGACACCTCACCTGACCCAACAGGAGCTTCCATGTCCTGTCCGCAGCCTGCAGCAGCCAATGAGAGTCCATGTTGAAAGGAAGTGCCTGCCAATAGGAACAGATTATGCTGATGATGTATAGCTAATGATATTCCAAAAATGCTTTTGATATAAACCGCTTTCCCACCACAGCACTTGTTTTGACTCTTTTATATGCTGAGTTTAGTCTCGACAGGGGAACAAAGCACCATAATGTGTTTATGCCTCCGTTACTCTGAGGCAGGGGTCCTTCACAGTCTCCAAATGGCCTCTTTTTTTTTTTTTTTTGGAAAACACAATCTTTTTGGGGGGGGAAATATAAATTTTCTGTGGTATTGTTATCACATTTGAACTTGGACTCTGTTGAAGGTTCAATGCTGTGGTCCCATTGTGTTTCCCAGCTAATAAATCCCAGCAGGCAGATTTTATGAAATATTCAGGTGGATATAAAAACCTTCAGTGTGTTCAGGCTTGTATGACTCAATGCCAGTAGCACAACAAAAATCAATGTTACCTTTCAAAAGAGACCAAAACCATACTTGTGCTCCAGATGGTTGAAGAGCAGTGTTCAGTTTCAGGTGTAGCAGGGATCGGGCGTTTTAGGCTCATTCTGCAGGAATGTACAGGAACGGTAAGAGGTTAAACTCTTCTGTAACTCTCCATTTGAGTTGAGCTGGCTCGCAGCATCCCGCCACTGTGAATTAGTGTTTCACGGTGGAAAATACCAACGAACCGGGCTGACTCCTCTGACCTTAGACGCAGCAGGAGAGCACCAGGTGTCTCGGGAGGGTCAACCGAAGCTACATCAACTTCATCTGGGGGGAGAAAAGAAACAATCTGTCGTGGTTCTCTGCCTCTGGCAGGTTGAGTGAAGTTTATCTGTAACTAGCTTCTGTGTTTTGTGAACACTTCTTTAAAGAAAGTTTCAAAGTGCTTACGGGTAAAAATCTGTCCAGCTTCCCACTTTAAAAAAAAAAAAAAAAAGAAAGAAAAATGGCACATCATTTTTTTTTGCCTCACTGTTTCTGTTTTAATGTTTTTTTTTTTTCTTTGTCTGAGCGCTGGGAGTTTCTTTGGAGAGGTATCTCTAAACAAAGATTATTCTCAGAGGGAAAGGCGTCAAGTTTACGATTCTGAGCGAAACTTTTGCAGCTGATGATGTCATATGGAGGACGTAGTTATATATATATGTGCAGGCAGGCAGGAAGGGTTTGGTAATGCAACTGGGCAATGCATGGGATAAAAACAAAAGCTACATGGTTCAGCTACATCAACTTTGATATGTATAGCATGAGTCATGTTTTACTCTTGTGGTTAGTAAAGGAGCAAAACATTTTTCCAGTGTTAATGGATTATTACTCAGGACACGTAAAAACATGAATGGCTACAGACCTTCATCCAAAACAAAGAAGCAGAATTAGAGCAACAGCCCGGTCTTACTGGAAACCCATATTGTAACTGGTTCTGAGAGGCGCAAACATACACTGATGTCCAGTCAACAGCGTACATGGGTTGTTTGTTTGTAAGGAATTAGTTTGTCTTTATTAATCTACAAACACGAAGCATTGTGGAAGCTGCAGCTGCTGTTTAGACTGTTCGCTCAGCCAACTTGACTTCAAGAATAACATATTATAAGAAGCAGGTTGATTATCAGCAGCTTATGCTCGAGTAGACAGACAACCTGCGTTCATTTGCCGTCTTCAACCTTTGCTTCTTTTTACCGCAAGTGGAAAGAATGCAGGAAGAGCTGCTGCCAAGGACGCAGCTTCAGTTTATTAAGCCGTTTACTGGAGAAACTGATGCAGGCAGACACACAGAGACTGAAGTGATTAGTTTGAGGTTTGAGAGATCGAAGCGCAGAGATTTAGGCCAGTTTACGTTGCCAGACTCAAAGTGGCGGCATCTCCAGAAGAAACAGAAAGCCAGGGCTGTTACGGAGGTTAAACTCCTTTTCATCTTACAAAGTTTGGCCATTCTGTCTCTCCTTTCATCTCTCCGCTCTCCCTCCCTCCCTCCTTTCCCTCAGCTCTGTTGGCGGCAGCTGAAGCTGTTGACAGTAAAAGGCATAAATAAATGCAGGGCGCTGTACTGTGAGACCCCACAAAGGGACTTGTCAAAGACACTGGCAGCAAATCAACCCTCGGATCAATGGGAAGGAAGTGGGGGGAGGAGGTGGAGGGGGGAGGGGGGCGGTTTGAGGGTGATAAAGATAAGGGGAAGGCAGCATGGCAGGGTTAAAGAGGAGAGGATTACAGTAACATTCACAGCCAGTACCAGGATTTTGTTGATATTTAGAGATCTGAGTGTGAAGCAGGTAAAAATCTTTGTTTTATTCTGCTTTACTTCCAAACATGAGGAACTGCCGCCATCTGGTTCTACTCTGCTTTGGGTCTTTTGACTTTTTCTCGTGCTGTTTATGATCAAGCGATCAAAAGATGTGAATGCTGCCCTCCAATCTTCTTTTTTACGGATAGCTTATTACTCAAGACGTGTAAAAATAAGTGGAGAAACCTCACATTGCTCGCATTGCTTCAACCAAAAACAACGAGGAGCATCTTTACCAGCACCCGTAGAAATCGGATCCAAATGCGCTGATCCCACTCCTCACGATTTATGTCCAACACCGACGTTAAACGGTATCGCAGGAAAGCTAGTGTGGAGCGTCCAGCGCGTCTGGCTTTCATGCACGAGACCAGAGTTTCAATCATCCCATAATCATCAATCATATTTAAAGAAAGAAATCATATCCTGCAACCTTGTAAAGCAAAATCTGGAAAAAAAGAGGACATTAGTAGACTCCACAGGGTTAAAACTGACGCCGAGGTTGTTATAAAACATTGACTGGATGATAATACACTGGTCCAGAGAGGCAGGTATCCACAAAGCACGACGTCACTTATGGATTCAACCTTGATAAGAAGGAGGACGGAGATCAGGAGGGATGGAGGGTATCAGAAGGGATCCGATGGTCTCCGATGGACCGCATAATTTCCGATCGATTTGACTGACAGCTGCCGAGCTCCTTCCTGCCGTCAGGACACTTCGGCCCGCCAACTGTCACGCCAGTCTGCCAACAGGAATTTGGTTAAAAGGCGAGAGGCCTGCCCTCCGGCCGCCGCCTCCGCCTCCCCCACGCGCAAGTAAGCTGTTAGTGGAATGAAACAAGTGTCGGGACCAACAGCTGTATAACAAATGTGACATCGCCTCTGTGATGTCACACCGAGCGGGTTTATCTCTTGGCGGAGACACCTGTCAATCAAAGTGGAGATATAAATATACTCCTGAAATAAGCAATTAGGAGTTTAAAATCATCGACTTTTGGTTATAAATGAAATAAAAAGCTTTTATTCCCCATTATACTTATTGAGATAAATTTTCCACTTGACTTAAATACAGTCAGAATTGCCAAAATATGCAACAAATAGTCTGTTGTTAAATGTTGAATTGTTCCAGCCGGTGTAAATAAATGTCTAGATTATGTTCAGAAGACGGATTTACTTCCGTCGGTGTCAGAGACTGATTAGATTGTTTTTATTCCTGCAGTTTAATAGACGCAGTGCTGACGTGGAGTTTAGTTTCACCAGTCTGCTTTTTATTGTGTAATATGTGGATTTTTTTTCTCCAATGAATTACTGTCACTTTAAATTTGGTCTGAAGAAGTCGTGGGAGAACTTTTTTTTTTTTTTTTTAAGCTTCCTGCAGCTCAAAAGTTTTCTTTTCTGAACTCTTAATATTGATTTTGATGATAAATGATGTTTGATTTCCGTCCTCACCCGGTGAAAACCACGAAGGACTTTAACTCTGCAATCATAACTCGTTTTTTATCAATGTACTCACCTAAATTGCAGTTTTTACATCCGTCATTTTCCTCTCTGCTCGTCTCTGCTCCTGATTACAAACTTATTTAATCCTTGTGTGACAAAAAAAAAACGATACATTTCACCAAAACATGAGATTTCATTAGTTTTTCAGTTTGTTTAGTTGTTGAAAAGTGAGAATAAGCTGTTTAAAACCACAACCTCAAGAGTCCAAATACAACTTCAGCTTTTTATTTCACTAAACTCCAGAAACAACTGTAAAGTTATGATCATTAATCCAGTATTAATACAAAGGTTTCCAGTCCAGCAGACACCGTGGAAACCCCTCGCTTGCTTCTCATGCATTTTGAGTGGATCAGATAGATAAGTGTGAATTAATCCAGGAAGCATTCAAAGACAGGTTTAAATTTGATTGCTCACACCACTTCTGGAGGAGGTTATTACTCTGAAATCATCCGCCGTTCTCCTTGTTGCTTGAGATCGGAGAGAAACAGCAGCGGTTATCCAACACATCTGATCGCACGGAAGGCGCGCCGAGGTGTCGTAGCGTTAATGCGATCCCTGAAAGGTTTGTATGCATGAGAATGACAGTCCCCCGGAGACCATTAAACACCCGTCTCGCTGTTACTTCACTATCACGATTCATCCGTGTGTCGGCGGTCGCTCTATGGAAAGTTATACGCTGGCTAAAGCGAGCTAGTTAGTTAGGGAAATGTGTCATCCTTGTTGTAGGAAACGGTCGTCAGTTTCAATACGTAGCTTTAAAAAACGGCACAATACAGGACAATGATGAGGACAGGTAACATCAACACAATAAAATAAAAAAAAAAATGCAATAGTAATGGTGCACAAGTAGTTAAACTTTAACTGGACAAAGATGCAAGATGCTATCAGACTTGCAATCCAGCCAAAAGTGTTACTGATTATTATTATTATTATTATTGTTTTTATGAATGTAAAAATCTAAAATCTCATCAGGATTTTTTTTTGTTTGTTTCCTGATACAAGACTCTTGAAATGATCAGTGCAAACGGGGCCAGAGTCGGTTTAATGAGGGCGAACATGTAAGAAGTGTAGTGTTAAGGAGAAAACATGTTAATTAGTGATGAGATGAACACTTGGACGAGAGAGCTCATCATCTTTAATTCATTGTCAGAATGCAGAACCAGCATCGGCCCAACTTCCCAGTGTGGCTGCATGTATGTGTGTGTATACGTGTGTGTGTGTGTGTAATGAAATATGCACCCTATACTCATATGGATGTGTGTGTGTGTGTGTGAATTCTCAGCGGTAGTTAATTGAAGTCAGCATCTCATTAATAACGGCGGCCCGCAGCTATCAGAGTTTTCACACCACCATTTGTAATTATAAATGATGCTGGACAGGCCTGTGGCTGTGTGTGTGTGTGTGCGTGTGTGTGTGTGTGTGTGTGTGTGTGTGTGTGTGTGTGTGTGTGTGTGCATACCTATTAGTACAGCAGTGGTTCCGCTTACATTGCAGTTGTTGCTTTTTCCATTTCAGGTTTTTTTTCTCAGCTTCACATTAAATTTAGATCTGATCTTTGTTTTTGTTTCATATATTTGTCAAAGCAGTGGAAACAGTAACCATGTATGTTTTATCTCCCTCATCAATTTTATTTGTCTTTGTTTTTTTATCTATTTTTTAATCTAGTTTTTATTTCACTGTATTTTATTACTCTTAGTGTTTTTTATATATATATATGTGCCAATTGTTTTAGTCTGAATTGCACTAACAAACAACATTACAGAAACAAACACCCTTTTTTTTACCCATTATTGCACAGAAGAAGACACACTTCTCAAAAGTTATACATCACACAAAAGCATGCCCACCAGAAGGGGAAAACAATCAGTGCTATAATACGCAACCAAGGAGTGAAACGCTAACAAAACGCCTGTAGCTAGTCGGAGGAAACATTAGATCTCAGTGTGTCAAAGGATCGTTGTGGCTCACTGTGTCTACCGGAGAGGAGAAAGGTAGTTCCTGAGCATTTGCTGAAACCTGTTTATATTAAAGACACAGTACGGTGAATGTAAGGAGCTGACATCATGACTGCAGCAGAGAGAGATTAACTGAACTCCAGCACATAACAGGCTGTCGTGACTGACTTTTCACAGCTGATATGGTGACAGCTACACACACACACACACACACAGACAGACATGCAGTCGTTTCCCATGCAGGCTCTTTTTACAGTTAGCATTTCAGCTGGATGCACGTTAGCTACTCAATCATTTAATTACAGATGTTGCGTACCTTTCAGTTCAGCAGCTGTCACTTTATTCACTCCTAAACGTTCAGGATTTAAGAGTTTTTGATACTTTTGATGCCAAAAAAAAAATCAAAGTTCAGCACCCAGTCATGTCTTTTGTAAACCAGCATGCAAAGAAAATACAATATGACAAAATCAATACTACACAGGACTATAAATACACTTATGTTGCATTATTTTTGACTGTTAGAATAACAGGAAATGAACGCATTATACTGTGACAAATTAAGCCATTTTTACTGCATATGCTGATTTATATTTAAAGTAAATAGAAAAGCTTTCTGTCAGGTGTGCAGCAGCATTGTGGGGTAACAATGATCATCAATATCTTAAACACTCTAAAATCAATCATCTTTGATTCATCACTCTGCGCTGACTTTCCCATTAGATGCTGATGACTGACTTATTGGAGTGTAAATGGATGTTATTTAGGAGTAGATGGCCTCACTCAGGATCTCACTGAGCTCTGCTTAAAAGCAAAAAAAACAATGAATAATTATTCTTCTGCGTTCACTTATTCCATTTTCAACAAGAGCAGCATCGACATGGAGACTCTTGTGAAACAGTGAAACCCCCCCCCCCCCCCCCCCCCGAGCCCTGCAGTCACTGTGATTGGCTGTTTACTCCTTTCTTTAATTTATTGGCTTGATCCATTTTCGAGAGCTAATTCTGGTAATGTATGTAGTACAGTAAGAGAGAGTGTGTGTGTGTGCTGGGAAAGCTTTTAAATACAGTACATAAACTAAACAGCAGGATGGATATCAATCTACTATAACACACACACACACATATATACACAGTAAAAGCTTCTGTCAGGTGATCAAACATCACAGCTGCAGAGTGTTCTGACAGTATAAAAGTATATTAACCATAGAACTATCGATCCAATGCAAAACAAATCTGAGTCGTAATCAGTCTGCAGACAGATTTGTAAGTGCGCTTCACGTTTTAAGAGTTTTGGCAAGAACAGGTGTGCGAGCGTTATTGATGTTTTGTGCTGCTCTGGGTCTCTTTTCTTTTTTTTTCTCTCTCTCTGCACACTCTCATTATCTTCACTTCCTGATTGATTCTCATTCTTAATAAACTAAAGGAGTAAACAGGACCTGCACCCCCCCCTCCCCAAAAAAAAACACAGACTCTTCATGGAGAACAGGTGTCGACAAGTTCTGCAGATTTTCGACGCTTCTAATGGGATCAAGCGGAGCGGGATGATGAATAGGACGGGGAATACGATAAACACCGCTGCCGCCTCGGTGATTAAATCTTGCTTCTGAACCTGACTAATACCTGGAGAGAAGTTGGATGGATTCCTGGCTAACAGGCTAATGAGACAAGTCTTCTGTTCAGTGTCCCTGGTGAACATCACTGTATCCTCTGCAAAACTCAATATCCCACAATCCATTGCGTGCCTTTTAATAATAATATTAACTGACGGTTCAGAGAGTCCTCATCGACTTTGTTTTAAAATTCCCCCCCGAGTGTCTTCGGTTCCTCCTGGAGGACACGACCTCGTGGGCGGCGTCCTCCAAGAGGATCTGGCTGCTGAATGCGAATGCGGCTTTGATTCTGCGCTCGACTGATGAGCTCCGGTAAGGTGTACGAGACGGGTGACGGGTCAGGTGACTCTCTGTTTTCTTTCTTACTTCTTTTGAGCACCAACATGTAAAAAAACACAACAAATCTAAGCGGGAACGGTTGTGAATAAAACTTGATTGAAATCAACATCTTGACCTCTGCTACTAATATAAACGGCAAGAAAACAAGATTAACGGAACTGGCGGCCTGCCCCTAACATACTGCCATGAAGCTATCGCCATGGCAACAACTCCATCTTACAATCACAGTTGGAATAAGTCACCTGGAAGGAGCCACCTGCCTCTGCGGTCGTGTTCACACCTATTTGCATGCAAAATGAACACACGCACACACCTTATGATTGCAGCAGTAGCACTTTAAACACTGTTCTGCAGTCATAAGTAATGTATAAAAATTTAATAAACTGTTTATAACACAGTAAAGTGTAGCTGTAAGCAGATATACATGTTTATTAATGTAGCCGTCAACCGATTTAACTCCTCCTGTGAGAGTCTGTAAGTGCATTTTAGCACACTCATCTGCTGAAGAGGGAAAGTTTCTCTGTGCTCACCTGAAGACGTGCACCTACACACATGATTTATGACATCACAACTAACTTGGAGCCAGTTATGGTCCAGTATTCAGCTCTGTGGGGACTGAAGATGAGCCGCAGTGAAGTAGGAGAGGCATCTTGCGTCTTTTATATAAATAGCACGTGTGATTATGTGGTGTATTCGACATATTCTGTGTACAATAATTTATCTAAGTGCTGCTCTAAGTTCTATAAAAAGGGATTCACTCCCACGCCTCTCTCATACATATGCAAATGTCCTCGCACAGACGTAATTAGTCATAATGTTTCCACAGTAACAATGCCGTGCCCTCACCAATTTTCCGTCCTGCCCTTCTCTTCGCTGACTCACACTTTAATAGACACACACACACACACACTGTCCAACACTGTCCATTTTCAGCCTGGTGAAAATGATCATGCTACCATCTGGGCTCCAGTTTGTGTTCATGCCTGGATGCCTCTGTTTATGTGTGTGTGTGTGTGTGTGTGTGTGTGTGTGTGTGTGTGGTCACAAGCAGGCAATCATCCTGCCCTTGACATTATCAACACGAGCGTTCCTCTTTTTTTTTTTTTTTTTTTACTAAATTACACCAACTTCTGATCTTACTAACAGCACGGAGCTCGGGGGAACGTTTGTGTGTTCATCTCTCTGCTGCGGTGGGATTTCACCTTTTTTGTCGCTTCACTGAAGCCCAACAAGGACATGTACAGCTTTGCTCCCTGAAATGGGAACAAATTGACAGAGAAAAAAAAAAGTGAAACTGTAACACCAGACATGGTGCTGTGAATTTGCTTTAAAAAAGAAAGTTGGAAGTGGGAGAAGTTTGGGATTCAGTGGAGTCATGACCTGAATAAGGGATTCATATTGTGGTGGACTGTGTAGGTGTGGAGGATGAGAAAATTAAAAATGAGCTTGATTGAAAGATGATACACTAGGAGTAGCATGATAGCGTGCACTAGCATGATACAGACCTTATTTTATTCTCCTGAAACTCAGTGGGATGCTAGTTGGTTTTCCTCTTTGGTATCATTTGTTCCTTTCAGAGTCTGGTAACAAACCAGCTCTGCAACACTTCAATCATTCGTGGTTTGAACGTGATCTGACCTCCATCTGTCCGACTATAAGGCTGCAAGTTTGGGTTAAACGGCTCCTGTTTGGGTGTTTATGAGTGAAATCAGCAGCAGCCTGGACCACCAACCAAGTGTATCGTCTTCTGGTCTCCTTGTTTGCATTCTCACTCCTTCCCCAAACACATCTTTACCAACTGAGCTCTCCAAAAAACACTCGATGTAGAATATATTTTAGCCAAAAATTGCTTTCAGTAATATTTTGTCCATTCATTCCCCTCCTGGAAATAAATATAAATGGCTGCAGCAGATCACAGTTTTAAATATATTCTGCCCAACTGTTCCATCTCTCAGCATCACACAGTAAGCTGTAAGATTTTGGTACAGTAGATAACAAGAATTCATGTTCTACCAGGATCCTCTTGCTCTGTTCCCCCCCCCCCCCCCCCCACTGAGGGCAGATTACTAAATCTTATGAATTAATAATCCTGGAATAATTTTGGGTACATACTGTAGTTGCATTATCAATTCATGTGTTTCACTTTCTCAAGAATCCAAACTGTCTTGTGTTGTTTTCGGCCTCGTTCATAATCCTTATCGTAACTTTATTTTGAATAGACGTTCACAAAACGCTTCGATATCAGACATAAAATACAGACAAGAAGGCAAAAAACATGCTACATAGTCCACTTTTTTACTTCCACTTTTTACTGTAACCATGATTGTAAAAACATCAATTTGAAGTAAACACTCCAAGCAGGAGTTTTGGGGGGCTTCTGCACATTTTAATTTCATATCTCTGAAAGCATGCAGAGCTTGGAGTGTGCCTTTCATCATCTCTGCACAGGACTCCTCGGTGTCTCATACATTCTCAGGCATCCCATTATCTCCGCCGCTAATCATCCCGGGGTCCGCCGTGTCACCGGGAGAACAATCAGAAAGAGCGGCTATATTATGCTAAACGCATGGAGAGAGCTCGGTCAATTCATATCTGTCAGCGAGAGCGCTGCCCTCTGTAGATTGAAATGTATAAGTGCTAATACAATATCCATATTCCATTATGCAGATGAGGTGAGAAGTTCAAAAACCCGTCTTGAGCCGCCAATTAACGTTATGGCTGCATCGTGTTAATTGCACATTGTTGGGTGGCGTTGGAGGAGAGCGGAGCTGAATGGCACGCGCCTTTCCCGAGCATCGGTTGAAATGAGCTGCGTTCTCCAGAGTCAGGTGACGACATGGATATCAGTTTGATTTCTGATTGGATCGAGTACACGTTTAGCCCGTCTTAGCACAGACTGGACAGCTTACAACATGAAAGATGCCCTCAAAAAACTCCCAACGTTGTCTTAGCTACATGTCTTCTTGTGTATTTAAAATACATAGAAACAGAAAGTTAAGCATTTAATGAGCGATTATCTTACTCATGATCAGGTGGGCCACATGCAGCATCTCAGAAATAAATAAAAAACAGCTGATTTTTGCAGATGTATTGGAATTTGCTTGTTAAAAACATGCAAATCGGACAATTTTGGAGTCACGATAGAAGGAAATTTGAGTTACTTTCTTCTTTATTTAACATAAAGTGGAGGCCAACAGGTCCTCCTGCTTATAGACGTTGTACCAAACTATGCTGAACACATTCAAGCCCTTTCTCTGTACAAATACAACACATCTCTTGCTAATACATCTCATGAAATTTACCATATAATTTGTCAAATGGCTATTACATGCTGAAGAAATAAAACTCCGTATTGAAAATATGTATATTATTCATCAGTATATACCTACAGCTGTCACATTCTTACTTCAATTCCTAGTAAGTGTGTTTTTGTGGAGATGGATGTAGTAGCCACATCACATCTGCACCATTCGCAGTGTGCAAGTCACTTCCTGCAGTCCACACCTACATCACACTGCTGCAAAGGAGAGACTGAAGACTTTCAGGTGCAGTTAAACGTTGCTTTTAAACATTATAGATCCACTAAGATGATGAGACCCAGTTTATATTTACTCATCTGATAAATCCAAACTCTCAGCGTGACGTTTTATTGCTACTTTAATCTTTTGGTTTTTCCTCCCAAAGAGCCAATAAACTATTTACTTTATTATACATTTCCTGTGATTTTATTAGCACGTTCTATAGTAACATGTCAAAGCTTGGACACATTTCTGCTTTTAAATCCCACATCGTCAGGTTATTAACAGACACAAGACACATCAAAATACACAATTAAATACCTTAACATGCAGATACTTTGATCTTTATATCTAAAATGTGTATACCTGCACACACACACACACTCACAAGAGCCCTCACATGCTTTAACCAGCTGCGTAGCACATGCATGCACTCCCACAGTGGCAGCTAGTTAATCAAGGCTAATCAATTTTCCAAGATGTACAACCGGAGAGAGAGAGAGAAAGAGAGAGAGAGAGATGCAGGAGTTAAAAGAAAAAGGGAGCTGCAGTCTCATTCGGGAGCAAAGTAATCTGAATAATCTATAACATGTCATCAAAAAGTAATGCATGATAGTAGAGGACGAGGTTTGCAGGAACGGAGGAGAGGACAAGATGGAGAGACTCACGAGAAGAGGAGGAGGAGGAGGTGGACATGAAGGAGATGAATAAGAGGTTGAGAGAGGGATGAGAGATGGTCGAAGGGGCGAAAGATGACCCAGTCTCACGGCAGTTTGTGAAGAAGGCGCCACTTTTTTTTCTATAGATTCAATTTTTAATGACTATTTCATGAAGTGCTGTGAAACTGGGCTGGTGAAGAAGTGAAGAAAGGTGAAGAAAGAGGAGGTGAGGAAAGAGTGAGAGAGAGAGGATTCAAGATCAGGATTCAAGAAAGGGTTAAAGATGAAGGAAGACATGGAAAAAAAAGAGGGAAATATGTCGGACAATTCGAGGGGTTTAGTGAAGGTAAGGAGGTCAGGAGATTATCGGAGAGGTAGGGAGGGGACGGTTCAAAGGAGTTTAAGAGGAGAGAACAGGAAGAGAGAAACGGAGGAGGAAAGAGGATTGGGAAAGTTTGGTTTTGGCAGCGTGCTGATGAAAGAGTAATAAAAAGATAGAATGAGTCAAGGGTTCATCCACCCTTTGCATGATTATAACAGCTGACCTCTCTCACTCTCACACACACTTACATCCGTGGTGCACTTGGCTTAATTAACCCGAGCCAATCAAATCCAAACTAAATCTCCTCTTCTGCTGACCCCCTGGCTCCTGTTAAATATCTAAGCAGCTCTGGGAAAAAAAAAAAGAAAAAAGAGTTGATCTGTTCAGGTTTAAGCTCAGACTTAGTCCCTGCAGTCAACAGGAAACCCCCGACACCACTTTACATGTAAATTAAATATATATCGTTATCTGCCTGTGTGTCAAACATATGGCTGTATTAAATGGGTCATGGAGTTCAAACTGGAGGGTTAAAAGATCAGCAGTCGCTCTGACAATCCTTTTAAAAAACTGTACATACAGCATGTGATCAAAGACTGCTACTTTTTTTGGTTTAAGATGTTGAATTTAAACCTTCAAACCTATTTTAGGGTCACTGGCTTAACTTAAAAGTGTTGGGAGACAAGCTATCCCGCTTCAGTTATTAAGAGGGCTTTCTGAAACGTTAACCCCTGATATCGACTGAATAAATGTTGTCAGCAAAGCAGATTAAAAAACTGCAAATGCTAAAACTAGAGTTATATATATATCCCATTTCCTGAACTGGAAATGTAACCACCCCTGCAAAGCTGCTTGTTGATGACATCATCTAGCCCCCCTACCTACCACCACCCACCCTACTTTGTAATATACAATATATAATATGTGCTTGCAATTCACTGAAGCTTCTTCATGCATGTACGGGCTGGAACATAGTGTTCAAACTCCACACGCAATATATTTTTTGTGGCTGCAGCTCTGAATCATTTAAGTCTATTGAATTTTGTGCACCCTTCTGTTTTTCCTGTTCCTGTAAGACAGACAATGGCTGGGAAGAAAGACAAACCCAAAACATGTTCAAATCCAGCTCAAGAACAACTTTTTTTTTCCGGGCACAAAAGCCGCCTTAGAGCTTAACTACATCTGGGAAACTGTCCCATCCTGCTCTTATAATCCCAGCTGATGCATCACAATGCTGATGCGCGTTCGCTAGCGAACTGAAATCCGTCGGATCAAATCATCTAGTTGAATTCAAACTGTTTTATTTCACTATTTTAAGCTCATACAATATGTGCAACCCTGATTAGAAGCAAACTGACAGTGCTTTTTTCACCATTGGCATTAATTCTGCAGGAATTCGGCCATTTAAAATATTGACTACATTGGTGGCGCTGGATGAAAATGTCAGAAAATCACCAAAATGGTGCAAATTCATCCTGAAGGAGACAAGAATGTTTGTACCAAATTTCATGGAAATTCGTCCAATAGTTGTTGAGATATTTTACCCTGGACCAACAGTCATACCTCCAGCAGCATCGTTAAAAAACCAATAACCAAAATATTTAATTTGTTTTTTTATTACAGGAACATGTCAAAGATTTGGCAAGGCAGCTTGAACAACCAAGCAGAAGCCCAATCTGTCTTGGTTTTGATTTAATTTAATACGGTAGTGGTTAGAGGGAGTGTGTGTGGTGGCCTGCAGGGACATTTGAGAACATTTAGAGTTGCTTAAATGTTATTATTTCAAAGGTGTGATGACTTGTTATTGATTTATCCACCTGAGACACCGGTCTTTATGTGCGTGGGGGACGGTAAATTCGGATGACAAGACACACATTAGCAGCAGCAGGATGCCTATTATACCTGTGACCTACAGGTGCATAATTAAAATAACAAATGTCCACTTTAGTTGCCGTGTGGAGGGATGCAACAAGGGATTTATAAAACAGCAGGAGAGGCAGAGGCAAGGGCAATAACCAGCTAAATTTAAATTCCTGCAGCATTGACTCCTGGAGCATCTCCAGGAAACGCTGCGATGATCATTGCAGGGGCCAAAGCTTGACCTCGTCCCCTCGAGCCACCCCAACACCCAGTACGTGTGTGTTCTGTACAATGTGTTGGACACGGACGTATGGATGGAACGACTGGAGACTAACAGTTTACCTTGATAGTACTGGACATTGTTCTTGCTGTCCGTCTGTGCTTTAAGTGTTTCTCCTGTGTGGGAGGATGGTCCACTTAAGGGCAAAGAATGGCCACCGGTTGTATAATTCATTACCACAGAGCAGCATGTCCACCTCAGGCTTCCACAAAATTGCGCTTGAATCGGCCGCAGACTTTTAGCTTCTGTGCTGTGGACTCTGTTTATGCTGCATCGATGGCATTAGCTCTGCAAGGTCAAGAGTCTACAGCCAAGCAGGGAATCGGTGTAGTTGAGTATTGTGTTTTTTTTTCCATGAACAGACAAACAAGTGAATTCACCAAAAATCAAGGGTGGAATAACTAAATTTTTGCTCCCGGAAATGGATTCCATATCCAAAAGAAATACAGAGGTCACAGAAAAGAGGTGTATAAAAACGTATATTAAGTTTAGTAAAGTGTTTTAAAACCCTTTATTTTATTAAGCAAATATGGATTTAAAGAAGAGGAACAATTAAAGCACTATATACTTATTAAACACATACACAGCTTATCACAATAATGTCAAAACAATTAAATAAAAAAAAACCACATCATGCAACACAATGCAGTAAATGTTTGCCTTGCATTATTTGCCCGCTGGACCATTTGATCACTAAATATTGAACAAACAGACAATGTACCTATTATGCAGAAGGTAGCAGCTCTACATTATTACATGCATTTATCTTTACATTTTTATTCTTAAAGGTTAACTCACCTAGATTGCTTGTCACATGGGGATATTGTTCGTGACGCCAAATTTTTTGAAGAACTTACAAAAGTGTGATATTAAAATGGACTAATGGACGTCAGGTCTGTTCATACATCAAAGTATGAAGTTTATTAAAGACAAGAGAGAGAGTGTAAGTCTGCAGAGTGCAAGGATGATATTGAAGTTATAGGGTTAAGATAACAGAAGTAGCGAAACAGAGTATTTGCATACCAGAATTCATATTTTCTCTCACACATCGCCTCTTAAATTCGCCTCACGTGTCTGCCCGAACACACATATTAAGAGTCTTCATTCATGATAGTGGCTCTGTGAGGCTGTACTTTGGCACCATGGTGCTTTGAGCTAAATGCTAACATCAGCATACTAATGTGATCACAATAACCATATTAACATGTTGATGTTTAGCAAGTATAATGCATATTAGTTCAGCTTTGCAAAGGTGCAGCTCAGGCTGATGGGAATGGCATTTCGGTTTTCAGATAATTAAAGGTAATTAAACTAATGAGAGAGAGTGGAAATTTGACCTGATAATGGCTCTATTTATTACAACCTGTCTTGTGGGGAACATGCAAATATGCACCAAATTTTCATGGCAATCCATCCAATAGTTGTTGAGACATTTCGGTCTGAACAAAAAAATGTAACCTGCTGGTGGCAGCAGATGAAAAGTCAGGGACGTTCATCAGGATACGTCCTCTGGGGATCAAGGATATCTGTACCAATCTGTCTGACACCAAACATCTGACTCATCACTGGGAGAATGTTTCAGATTTCTGAAAAAAAAAAAAAAGATATTTAGCAACATTTGCATCTTGACAGATATAAAGATGAACCATGGCAGCACAGCAGAAAGGCTGGTTCGTGGCTGGATGCTGGAGGTGAAGTTTTAGCTTGTGATTAGATCAGATTAGACTCAACTTTATTGTAACTGCGCAGAGCACAAGCACCGAGTACTGAGACAACAAAATGCAATTTAGCATCTAACCAGACACTCAAAAGAAGCGGTAAAGTGCCGTGCAGTGTAATGCACTTATGTATAATAAATAAACAGAATGAGCAGTAAGGACAGATATGAATATGCTAAGAGATATTCAGTGTGAACACTAGTAACAGTATGAACAGTATGAAACATAAACGCCAGGAAAATGCAGAGTAAACAGTTCAAAGTATGATAATGTACACACTATAATGAATAATGAATACATTGTATAAGATATAACCAATATATACAGTGATATAAGTGTGGTATAAATAATGAATAAATGTAAATACACTATAGGTCTGTTATAAGCCGTATAAAAGTATGAATATGAATAAATATGGATACACTGTGGTATCAGATATAAGCTGTATAGACAGTAGTATGAATATGAATGGTAAATATTGGTAATAGATGAAGTTGGGACGACAAACACACCATCAAACAGCTCTTGTATAGCTGGACAGCTGATGTAAGCAGCTGTTTCTGATGCCCTACCAATACTTTGCTACCTCAGTATTCAAGGCCAGCGATTGATCCTTAGCACTAATATCTTAATAGACATGTCAACCTCTCAGAGCTCATCCTCTTCCCTCTGTCAATACTTCAGATCTTCTCCCCTCTGTGTCCCACTTTTGTTAGCAAAGAAAATATCCCGGTCTCTGTCTCAGGATCAAACGTACACTTTAAAAGTGACACGTGGAAACAGCAGAGAAGTTATCGGCCCGTGTTTGAGTGTCAGCTTTTGTTTTCTAAAAAAGCTGCGAGTTGATTCCCGAAGCTCATTCGGCCCGGGAGAGCGCCAAGGTTTCAGCTGACCTTTTGAAAAATGTTCCAGACTCTCTTCTTCATTAATTGCTGGCTGGAAAGTAAAGTTCAAATTTGATGGCTGGCTCTGGATTCCTTTCTTTGCCCCACAGAAACATACTTTCTTTACCCTATTTGATTTGCTTGGAAAACAGCTGATTACAGAATCAACAGACAGGGAAGTGACAACTCCTGTTGTTAGCCAGTGACTGAACGCCAAGCATATTAACTGTGTGTATTTAATTATGTAATTTACAGTGTTTTTTTTCATGTATTGCCTTTTTGATGTCAAACAGAAGCATCAGAAGTTAAACCATAGTGAAGTTTCATCCCTAAAGAAGATGTCGACCTTTGCAAAAAACAGTCAAACTTCTCTTGTTTAGTGAACTCTGTTGGGGGAAGTTCAGCTGTAACGACTAAATCCAGTAAACAGAAGACTCTTTCTCAGACTGTCTGTCCGTCCGGCGCATTAAATCAAAACTGGCTTCCAACTAAACTCTGCAGCAAGTCATCAGGTAATGGAAAGCAAAGGTTCCAGGTTCAAATGATTTTTCTTTTTGCTGACGTAACCAGATGTTGATTTTAAAAGGACATCAGGAGAAAAAGGTATACAAGTGTTCAAGATCAGTGATTAGAATATGTGTGTATGTATATCCTGAGCACTTCTTATTACAGAATGAGCATTATAGCGGTTGGAGTAAACAGCAGATGATTGTTTCCTGTTGGTAAAGTTTGACTAAGGTACTATGACAACAGTCTCTCTCATAAAATTTGTGTGTTTTGTGTATCGGTCACATATTCACACACTCTTCTCTCAGGCTCTTGGAAGCTTCAAAATGATTTGCTTTGGCAGTTAACATTTTTCAAACTGTCTTTTTTTTTTTTTTTTTTTTTTTTTTAGCTCATCGCTATCTGTAACAGAAGTAATGCTTGGCTGTTTGACAGATGATTCAGTCCTCGCTGTGTTTCTGCTGTAAAAAACGTTGAGGGACGCTTTGGAATTTATTTCTTCCGTGACAGAAAAAGCCTTTAGAAACTGTTGTATGTTTAGTTGGGCTAATTAAACTCTTTTAGGGCGGCCTAAAATACATAAATTGGCTTGGAGACATGTGCTAGCCTAGCAACATTAAAGCTACAACCTCTGAAGGAGGCGGTGTGACGGCGCTACTCTCTCCAGTCAGAAATTAACCCTGATTTTGTGAACATGTAACCGTCTAGTCATCAATTATAAGATGACCCCACTTTTTTAAAAAATGTAATAATGTTCCAGAATAAAACATCATTTTATATTCAGGCAATGGTTACGCGTTAAGGTCAAAATATCCATACTGTCACTGTGGGAGACGACGGTGTGTTCAGCTTGCTAAAAGACATGGTTGGTTGGTTTGGTAGCTCTGAGGTGTGCCTGCACTGTGAAATTCTGACCTTGTGAAAAAACGTCCCCCTGCTTTTCTCATCTCAGCTGCGTCCAGTTTAAATATGCTAACAGAAAAATCACCATCTCGTTTAGCGTTGAGAGGCAATTGGTGTTGTCAAACTTTGAGCGGACAGGCGCGATAGAGTTGTCACCGCCGAGCGAGGCATCAGTTATTTATAAAAGTGTCACAACTTGTCACACATAATGTCTGCTGCTCTGAGAGCAAAGCATATAAGTGTCTCTGTTCTTTATGAACAAAACGTCAGGCACTCTATTTAATTTTGATATAAACAGAAAGCATTCAAATGAGTTATACGGGCCGATTGGAAGAAAATAAAGAAATCATCCAGCACTGAAAAGCTTCCTAGAATGAAAGTAAATTTCACATTAAAAAAAACAAGTATTTCTGTACAAAGCGGCATGCTCTCTCGCTCTCTCTCTCAGCTTATTACTCATTTGATTCTGCAGAAGCTTCAACTATTCAAACAACAGAGGAGCATCTATCCAAAAGAGGCATGTTGGCTTTCTGATCAATGTGACAACCTGCTCGTATGAAATGTTTGCCGGCATTAAAGTTAAAACTCCGAGGGGAATTATCACTGAATCTATCTTAAGACTTTTCACTTATAAACAGGGCATCAGTGGAGATGCTCTGTCTCTGTATCTCTTGAATTATTGAACACTAAACAGAGGATGACACCCACCCCTCCCCCCACACCCCACACCCTTACAGTAACGGTGAATCATTTCTGGAGCTTTCTCTATATTTTTCTAACCCACAACCAGGCTGTTTTCTTCTCTCTCTTTTGAGACTGCCAGGTGAGGTGGGTGGCCGTTGCCTCGTTTCTTTTTGTTTTTTTTAAAGAACTTATAATGCAAAAGTTTTGTCAGTTTAAATCCCAAAACTGGCAGAGCAGCTGCTGCAAGTGGGATTTCATATCAGTGACCGTCCGTCCCTCCACTGCTGCTAAAATGTCCCCCCCCAACGCTTCGCGAGCGGGGCCTGGATGAAGTAAGAATACATCACATTTTCATTTAAATAAGTGTCTGTTCCCTCTTCTCTCTGGCTGGCTGCTGTTAACACCCCCACACTCAGTGGATTGGGAAACATGGAATCATTCTCAGCTCTTACTATTGCAATCTCAATTGTGACGTTTCATCATCTTAAGGTTTTTTTTTTACTTCTGACACATATAAAGCCTTCTTTTGACCTCTGGACAGGTTTAAAACGCAGCTGATGTGTCTTTGATTGAGGTGAGTCGTGCCTCTTGTGTTATAGACTTAACTGCATGCCATTCATTTGATGTGGCACTGTAGGACATATCATAGTCACTGCTTTTTTTACAGAGAGAGG
This sequence comes from Euthynnus affinis, assembly GCA_029490765.1. NCBI lineage: Eukaryota > Metazoa > Chordata > Actinopteri > Scombriformes > Scombridae > Euthynnus > Euthynnus affinis. Next base: position 4,714,304 of record CM055857.1, on the reverse strand, counting down.
TGACGTGCATCAGTGCTGGAAAAAACAAGGACATTGGTTTATCCTGATGATTTGAAACGAGTCGCTGCAGGTTGACACACACCAAAAACGGCACCACTGTGCAGGCCTTTCAAAGAAAACTAAAGGGGGGCTGTTTTGTGCACCATTTGCCACCAGCTAAAATCCATATTTTTTATAATAACACTGTATGAACCGGCGGCGTGTAATGTGTTGTGTGCGGCTCATGGCGAGTTTCAAGCTCATTGTTCACCTGTCTGGCTGCATCTTTACTGTTTTTGGTTCACATTCAGCAGCCGGAGAATCAGATTTTTTTCCCCCTCAGGAGCGAAAACATGAGCTAAACATGAGTGAATATTGGACTCACATTCACCAGGTGGACAGAAACACGACTCCACATGAATGATAATGTTGCTCTGTAACTGCTGGATGTGGGAATAAACAAGTGTTCAGCATAAAAGGTTATGATAATGGTAACTTCTAGTTTGCATTGCAGGTTTAAGTGTTTTAATACATGCTATCTGTCGCCTTAATGCTGTTAAACTAATTATGTTTGTATCATGGATGTATTAAAAGAGTTTGAGACCTCACTGTGCTGCAGTAAAAAGCAACACAGGACGTCTCAACCTGCAGTTATTACTCTTTTTTAACCCACAAACACTGTACATTTTTAAATCCTTCCCAGAACCTAGAGGAGCTATTTTTGTGTGTGTGACAGTGAATGATGATGAAGGTCTGGCCTCACTGAAAACTTTTTTTTTTCTGTTTGTGACCAGTAGCCCAGTTTATCCTACAGGGGTTTTTTGTTTTTTTTTTCCGCCTGGCTCATGTTATATATTTTGATGCCAGAGACAAAATAAATTCATCTGTCAAGTGGCAGAGAAATATGGTGTCAGAGAAAATGTCATATGGCCAAAAAGAGGCCTGAAAAATTAAGTTAGAGAAAAAAAAAAGAAAAAAAAAACCTTCCCATGGTACCAAAACCAAGACTTTCCAACAGTGTCACAAGGGTGTGAGTACATGACAAACAGAATAAAGGGAAAGGCTATTTTTCTTCAACTAATGCAGCTTGTATGAGGCTCTGACAGTGTGACAGAGGTTAATGAAATGCAGGAATGCAAAAATAATCAGTCTAGTCTTGGTTAGAGAGGTGATTACATTCTGGATATTTATTTATTGTAGAGAGAAAACATCAGGAAAATGTTTCAATGAAAGTAACTCTGTGAGGAAATACAGTTGCAGAGGCTCTTGGAGGCTAGCTAGGACCGGCAGGGGAGCTTCAACTTTCTCTTTAGACCTATCTGATGATTGACATGTGATGTGAGTGTAGTGCAATTAAGCAACGAGTGCTTCCTGCAGAGACCAGAATCCAGGGACACCCTGGTGGCACATACCATATAACCACTGCTGTTGCATGTCACATGTCTCTCTCTCTCCTTATTTCTCATCTCACTACAAATAAAGGCAAAAAAAAAAGGCCCCAAAAATCCAAATACACAAGCTCTTCTTGATGAGCTGTTTAAATCCAGAGTACAATCCGTCAGTGGAAAAGAGGCTGGGGACAGTGGAAGTACACAGCTCATTTGTCTCCCATCAGCTGCGGCGTCGGCTCTCATTATTAACCAGCAAACAGCAGCGTAACCTTTGGTGTCACCAGCCGAGCGGGCCGAGGCCATCCGTTAAAGTGACAGCGGCAGAGACAGTGACACGCAGGAATCATTAGCTTTGACAAATGACGGTTATTATGTCACCTCTACTTACACAGGTTATTATGGTGCGGCTGCTCCACGCAGGTTATCAAATACCTCATGATGAATGCGTGTGTGTGTGTGTGTGTGTGTGTTTGTGCGTGTGGAGAGAGGGAGTTACCGCTATGTGTGCGCCATGTGTGTGTGTGCTGTATGATCATCTGTCTACAATCTTTACATCATATTTTGGTACCAGCAGGCTCCCTCTCATCTTTCTCGCGCTCTTCTTTGCAGCTCAAAAGCTACAAATCGAATCACGCTACATTGCTAAACTCGGGAACACCTGCACTTGTAGTTTCCTGTTAAATTACATTGATAGCTCCACCTCCAGCAGCTACAACAGTAACATGCACACAGCAGCTTCACTCCTGAATCCTGCAGCTTGTTTCCACTCAGATCCAGCTCTCTCAGATGGGAGGGGTTGGACTTCAGAGCTGAGGCCAGAGAAGCACAGCTCATCTCTGACAAACTGCAGTCACCAAATGTCAATAAAGAATAAATTATGCAGATAAAATTTAATTCATCTACATACAGAATTGTACTGACCATTAAAGGAGTTCATTTGGGCTCCCGACTGTTGTTTTTAAGTGGACTCGTCCTTTAATATATAATGGATGTCTACAGAAAGTTAAGCCTAGTTTCAGCCTGGATCTGTATGCATGCTTTCACCAACAAATCACTCACAATCTAGCAGGATTCAGCGCCTGCTTCTCTTTCGAAATGTTGAAACCTTCTTAACATTTGGAAAATGTTTCACCCTCCAAAAAGGCCACTTCATCCTTTTAACATTCACTCCTTGATTTTATGATACTAGCCTCAAATCTTCTGGTAAAAAAACGGGGGGATGCTATCGTACCAAAAAATCAAGGGAGTTAATCTTTAAAGAGAAGCTTCAGGTAAAATAAGTTATGGGAGAAGAGCTCACCTTAAGTAAAGAAATAAATTAACAAGCTACCTCTTCTCTTTTTTTTGACTTCCCAGCATAAACACAAAATGAAATGTTACAGTATTTACAGTGCTCTGCAGTGCTGTTCAGCTCGTGTGTGTGTGTGTGTTGCTCCTGTGGTCGCTGGCTGAGGTCTCCTGGTTATCTCGGTGTCTCATCCCCCCCACCCCCGGGGATCCTGGTCGTCCTCTCAGTGCCCCCCGAGTCTCACATTTCCCCGAGTCAAATGATGATGACAACCGTAACATTTAACTGCTGGAAGTGTTCGGCCTCATCGGACTCCGACCACATTTTTAAGGTCTACATAGTCGGAGCCGTACGGTCACACTTCAGCCGATTATCGCGGGCATCCAGAGGGGGCTGGATCGCGTGATATCTCTCGGTTTTCATAACCTGTCAGGGATTTTTTTCTTTTTGTACTTTCCATCCTTTTTCCAGTTGGTTTCTCTTCTTCTTCTTTTTTTTTTTTTTTTTTTTACATATCTCCGTTTTCCCTCTAAGTCAGAAACTCTTTATTCAGCAACCTCGACAAATGTGAAGGAATTCTGTGCCTCGGTGTCACCCCGGGAGAGACAAAGCAGCCTCCAGTAAACGCGATGATGTAACAGACAGCAGGGGGACCTCACAGCGAGAGCAGCAGAGAGGAGGGACCGTGTGCGGGGTTTTTAACATTCAGCTGCAGCCATGTTGGTTTTCATGAGGCGTTTAGTATTCTGCAGCATCATCCTTCAGGAAGCACAGCCGACCGTCCAATGACACGCTGAGCTGCGTTCACATCTGCTTTCTGTTTGGCTGCGTTTCTGCTGAATAAACAGCAGTGTGCGGGTGATGTAATGAATCCTGTGTAGTAATCGTGGCGCCGGCTTCTGGTTCTGAACTTCAGCTCCAGCCGGTGGGAATTGATCTGCTCCTGTCGCTGACTGCGGGGCTGATTACCCGCCAAACTAACTGCTTCACCTGGCTGACGTGTACCGCCCCGCTCTCACTGTTTGAACAGCCAGTTAGAGGCTGGTTGGGATGTAGTTGTGTTTGGCTGCTGGTTGGTGATCCTTTCCTGCTCCGTCGGCTGATTAAAATCACAAGCGCCCTTTATTTTTGTTTCTGATTCTAATAAAACGTCTCTTTCTTCTTCTGTTTTCTGTTTTCGGTGCTGCCCTGCTGTGCCGGCTGATCCTCCTGCCCTCCCTCTGCTTCCACCTCCACCTCCTTTACCTCCGGTTTGGATACTAAAGGTAAGCGAATCCACCTTTAGCTGGGTCAAACTCTTTGTTGCTTCTCTGGTGGATTTATGTCGGGGTGATTAATCCTGACAGTTTAAATGTCAAGCATGTAAACCGCTAACCAAAACATCCAGGTTAGCTCAAATATCTTAGCGTCTTGGTGAAGGATGCCAGTATTTGGCCCGACGCTGGCTTGTCAGACTTGTTTCCTTACTTCCAGGTAGCTTCTGGTTTTAATTTTATTCAATAATATTATCTTGAAACTTCAAATGCATCACAATGAACATTTTGTCACTTTTATTTTATAGTCAGTTGACTGTTTATTAGGTCCATCTAGCTCAAACTAATGAAAGTACTGCCATAAATCCAACTTTAATGCAGGTTATAATCAGTTTTTTTTGGTTTAATGTGGGGTTGATTTAACTTTATGGTCACATCGGCGGTGCTGCTGTCCTTGTATTGTGTTATACCGAGAGGTGTTTTGGATATTTTTATAACACCTCTCGGTGTAACACAATGCTGAAATCTCACTGTCACCGAGCTCAAGGACACTTTGGAGACTACAATCTGTGTCTGCTGCCTTTCTCAGTACCAGGAAGAAAAAAAAAAAAAAGATCACATTTATGTCCTCTGGTGTAGTTTGTCAGTTCAGTGTTGTTGTTTTTGTTTTGCAGCAGCAGCAGACAGCTGTGAATGTTGTTGTGTTGAAATGCAGCTGTGTTAAAAGACAATGACAACCTTGGGGGAAATAAACTCATATGGCTAAATGTTCACTGTGATGGATTATCTCAATCAAAATTTTCCAGTCCTGGGTTGTTGATTTTCAAAGTTAGAAACTTAGTGAATAGATGTTTCTCAAACTACGAGGTGAGATATTAAAAAAAAAATTACATTTACTCGCTTTTGTGCAGAACAAGTGAGGTACAACCCATGCTAGATGCAAGATAAGTGCCTCAGTTCGATGTTACACAAGTGCCAAAAGGCTGCAGGTGCATGAAGTGTTTAGTAAATGACGTTTTTAATGAGTGAGAGAGGTAGAAGTAGGTCTGCAGATCTGTCGTCATAGTGAACAAGGTGGGTGCCGTGCTAGTCGACACTCTGTAGGTGAGCATTAGTGACCCAAATCTTAGCCAGCGCGGAGCGACGGGAAGTATAGAGTGACATGAGCTGTTTTTTGGCTGGTCGATGAGCAGATGTGCAGCTGCGTTTTGGACAATTGGCAGAGGTTTTACTGTACAAGGAGCTGAGCAGCAGTCAGATAAGACCTGATCTTTTTCATGTTGTTAGAGTGCAAAGTTAAGCAGTCATTGCAGGGAATCCGTTCACTAATAACCCCTACATCTCCCAGATGTGAGATTCAAACTCAAGTTAACACACAGCTGGGTGGAGCTGAGATTAACTCCTTCTTTCTTCTCCCTCTTTTTTTTTTTAATCTCTCTTTCCTATTAGCTGGAAGTGATTGTTTCTGTGTGAATTATCCTCGTACCCGTTTAATAGCGTGGAAATTGATTAAGCAATTAGTGGCGAGCCACTGTATTTAGATCAAAGAAGATCATCACATTAAGTTGGGAGAGATTAACAATGCCTGGGCCAAATTGGAAATAATGGCTTCAATAATGGTATCACAGTAATGATCCTGCTCCTGACAACAGGATTCATTCGCCATTTTAGCTCTGAAACTACCTTTTTTTTTTTTTTTTTCCTTCTTTACCACCAGGGTGTGGCGGTCACTGCACTACTCTCATTTCATACTTATATTTCAAGGCCTATTAATATTCAGGAAATAACTCAGATCACTTGCAATGTGCTAAAAAGGCTCCTGTTTATAGCCGGGGCAGTTGCATTAGTTTTTAAGTGCAGGTTGATTAAAAACAGCAGCGTGTGTCTTATATACAAGAGGAGCACGACTCAGATTTATTCGGACAAAGCTTTATGTCGGTTTTGAAATCACACTGAAAGTCCGCCGTAACGAGATGTGTGATTTTATCTTGTTAACCCCGTTAACATCCGCTCCTCTTAAAACAAACGAGATACGGCGCGTTAATTAGCCGGCTTCAGATGTGTTGCTAGGTTTATATTTACTTTAGAGAGAACCAGGTTTGCTCTTTCCTGCTGTTCCTGCTCTTTATGCTAAGCTATGCTAATGTCTGCTTTAAAAAAAAAAAAACACTATTTGATCCTCTTTCAGTGAGAAGATACACCATATTTTTTTAGTGTTTTAGTCGTCCTGTGCATTGTACCTGGATGTTTTCTTTTTGAAAATGACACACAAGGATTTAACATATTAATACATATATTACATATTCATACAGATGTAGCTGGTGGCCTGTAGGTGTTTCAGTGGGAGGTAAACAGCTTCTGGAGCAGCTTTTAAAAAAAGTCGAGTTTGTTGCGTTTTCTGTATCCGGTTCTCTCTGAGTCGCCCGAAGCCGACCGAGGCTTGTAAACAAATGTTGCGGTTGTCAGTTGTTCCTCAGCAGTAGAAGTGAAGGTCAGAGTCTGTGGAGCAGGGAAACCCTCCTTATTTTCCATATCTATAGTCTCCGTCTGTGCCGCTGCATCACAATGTGAAGCGCTTCCATCTCATGGGACTCCAGTGTCAACTCTGCTGTAGCTTCATTTTTATTTTTTTTCCCCAGCTCTCTGCTTTCCATCCATGACAAGACTACATCCATCTCCTTCTACCCATAATCCCTTGTGTTTAGGGGGGTCATTTCATGCAGGTGGATGAGATTACTTCTCTCTGAACTGAAGGAGGAAAACAAAGACAGGGGTTCAGATAAACAGGTCATTAAATGATAAATGCACCTTGACTCTTACTGTACAGAAGCCGATCTGTTTGAGTTCAATGCAGATGGCCTGGATGAGGATTGGAAAAAATAAAAACTACACCATTTTTATTCCACATTTAGTGTTGACAGTTTATTAAATCACTTCAGACAGAGCTCCTGGAGAGGATTGTCTCCAGTACTGATAATTTTTTTTCTCTCCGTGTTTCCACTGGAATCAGCAGCTGATATCCGCCGTGGATGTGAATATTTCATACCGGCATGACTTCCCATAATCTCACATCACTTCCTCCTCTCGTCTGTCATTAGATTGCTTTCATCATCAACCCAGAAACTGTTGTATCTGTGCTGTCAGAGACGTGTTTCGTGTGTGTGTGTTTGTGTGTGAACAGTGAAAGTGTGTTTATCAAATCTTAATGCGGGTCTGACTGGATGCTAAAACGTACACAGAGGACTTTGGAGGCCCCGGCACTCATGAATAGCTTGAATTTCATAACTTTTTTATTGCACGGATGGATACAGACACTCCTCAGTGCTGCAGTGGTCGGAGATGACTCATATCTGCTCATGCAATAAAAACAAGATTTGAAATACATGATATTCATGAGTCCGGTGTCGGGCCTCTCTCTTCCAGACAGAGGACCAACTTAATCACTTTAAAGTTTTGGTATCCATCTTCGTCTGACTTTGAAGATACAGGGTGATGTCACCACAGGAAGTGAAAAACCTCACCTCACCCTGTGTGTGTGTGAAGATTTAAACTACGATATTGAAAATGTAATTTCACAATATGACAGTGATGTTAAAGTTGAGAGATCCTGTTGGCTTTTTTGTTGACTCCAAGTGAAATGAGTCCAGAGTTGTCGTACGAGTCGAGTCCTGACTGTCCTCGCAAGAAGAGAAACACTTGATTGACTTATAACCTCTTAATTTGGCTGCATTTGCTTTAAATATGATACGAAAATCAGCTTCAAATGTCCAGCATATCATCCTCATCATGGCCGCCTGTCTACTGATGTGATGGTGTTCATGCCTCAGTAGTTCCTGTGAGTTTCTTGTTAAACTTCAATCATGTGTAATTGAGCTTCGTCAATAATGTGCGCCAACATGTTTGCCAATAAAGATGATATGATTTGAATCTACAGTAGTGTTAGTGAGAGGTCCTGTTTCCCCCCGTCCACCTGCTGCCGTCTGTGATATCCTCCCAAAATAAAAAAAAAATAAAAAGAATCAGAGTTGAAATATGATTTTATACTCATCAGTCATGCAGGCTTAAATCCACCATTCTGCCCTTTACACACACACACACACACACACACGCTGTTGTGGTGGTCAGTCATGGAAGAAGCACCTTCACATCAGGAGCTTTCAGCGGAAATCTATTCACTAAATGCCAGCCGGGGTATTTCTCATACAAATATCAGCTCATACAATGGAGTCAGACAGCGGCGACACAATGAGCAGCACCCAGAGGAGCCACGTCGCTTCAGTGACATCCGTTAGGCCCTGATTAGAAACCTTTGTGTGGGGATAATGGATAATTCCTCCCCTCTGTTTGCTATTCACAGAGAAGTCAGAAAGCCAGGTGGAACTGGAAACTGACTTTTTTTATTTAATATTTTTGTGTTATTATTATTTTTTTTTTAAATGTTATTTTTTTATAACGGGTCTTGGTGAATCAAAAAAAGTATCAAGTTTACCTATGTGAACTTTTTAAAGGACTATTCTGAGGGGGAGCTTTTGTCTTTGAAAATGAAAAAACCTCATTGGGAATACACACCTGTAGGTGATTGGTTAAAGGGGACATACCATACTTTTGGTGTTATTTTATATTGTTATGATGTCAGATGTTAAATAAAGTTCCCAAAACTTGAAGTGAACGTATGTAAAAAAAAAGGTTCCCTGCAAGTCAAAATTCAATCTGCTCTCAACACTTCGTTTGCAAAGTTACCTCGACTTCCTCCTCGTGATGACGTCAGATCGTTTGCAAATGGCCGTCTGTTCTGTAGTCTTTGTTGCTAAGCTTATTCCATGGCTACTATACTTTGTTTACATAGCCTCCAGTGCTGCATGAAGCTTCCTGAAAGCTGACCAATCAGAACAGAGCGGGCTCATCAGGAGGCGGGGCCTTAAAGAGACAGGAGCTAAAACTTCCTGTTTCAGACAGAGGCTGAACTGAGGGGCTGCATAAAGGACCAGTAGAAGATAAATAAGGAGGTTTTAACTGTTAGTCATGTAAAGATATTCCAGTAGAGCCCCAGAATATAAATATAGAGTTGGACACGCGCATGGTATGTTCCCTTTAAATACATAAAATAACAGTTCTGTCTGCCACAAACAATAAGAAATCTTTTTGTCACATGACTCTGACGAGTTTGGAAGATGTTTCTTCCAACCAGTCATTTAATCTCCTCCTGCAGCTCTGTGACCTCATGATGATCACCTGTAAACAGGTGTTAATCCACATGGAATCAGTCCATGTGGGATCAGCTGGCTTTGTTATTCCACTGATTGCAATATGTTTGCTCCCCACCTGCAAGTTTGGAACATTTAAAACACACAAAAAAGTTCTGAAGTTAAAGGATAGAAAGACAATGGCTTGTGTCACTTGAGAAAAAAAATGTAATTATTTGCCAGGAGGAAGCTGGCTGTTTTTACTCTTTCTATTATTTCATTTTAAAAGTGGATGAAATAAAGTTGCAACACTCCTTTATTCCACTTTTTTCTGTGAACCTTAAAGAACACGAGAGACCTGACGTGTACAACTTTCAAACACACCGCAGGGTTTTTAATGACGAGATGATCTCACCCGTTCCCTTTCTGTGCATTTAACAGGTATTACAGCGATGCAGCACCTTGCAACGTGCGGCGCCATGTTTTATGTATTTAAATCCACGCCGCGTGTGCACAGATCAGCAGAAGCTCGGCAGCTTCCAGACATGAACGCGGGAGTAATTGGACGAGCCGAGAGCTGCGTGAATGAAAAGAAGCGTGCAGGTTCACAGAAGAAATAAAGTCTGAAAGGACACCTGCAGATGCTTTAAGTGTGTTACAGCAGATGAAAGAGGACTGGCTGTTTTACCGCTCTGTGTGTTTGTATGAAGAAAAAGAAAAAAAAAGCATGTATATATGGAAACCTTGAGCTGCTACGGTTCACTAAATGAAGCTGTTATCTCAAGATCCAACTCCAATAACTAGTAAACAAGGCTTATATTTGGCTGAAGTCAATGTGCAGCTTCATGGTAAGATAGTAAACATTGATTTTATTACATTTAACAGTGTTGGCTTTTCTGGCGCTGTGGCTGCACTTTTCCAGATTAGATTCAAGATACTTTTATTTATTATTTATTCTCTGCATCTCCGGTGGTCAGATCATAAATCTGATTACAATCTGTCTTGGACAAAGTCCACATTTACTTGGCTAAATTCGTAAACTCATCTTTTCCTCCTCATTTTTACCCTCAATCCAGACTAAAATGACGTTTTTCTCCCTCGAAAATGGAGCTTTGTAGGAACACTATCACATCAACGACAAATATGGTGCTAATAGTGCAGCGTTTCATGCTAGTGTTGTTCTCTTTATCGTCTACTCTGACAGCTTGTTTAGGGTTAATATCGTATATATCCGCCACCTTTCTCTGCTGTAATCTGCTCACAGTCTCTCTGTATAAAGCCAGGAATCTCTCTCTCTCTCTCTGGCTGTTTGTATGTATGTGTGTCCTTCTCATAACTCAAGAACCCTTCATCCGATCTACTTCATACCTGGCAGATGTATTGCTGGGGAATAATGGAAGTGCAGTGTCAAGTGTGAAGTTGTTTGGATGAGTGATTCTCACCAAATATATAAAAATACCTCAACAAACATTTGCTTCTTTTGTCCGCGTTTCGAGTGGAAATACAGACAGCAGCACTCCGTTGCCATTGTAGCCCACATTATGGTCGGAGGTGGGATTACATCCGTAGTTATAATGACTTGAAAACTTGTACTGTTAATGAAATTTGGCATGTACGTTCAAGACTTAGTGCAGGATGTCTCAGACATGTTTTGAATGGACACTGCAGTTCATCTAAAAGCGAGGAATCTCTGTTGAGAGCAGTGTCGAGTGTGAATTTGTTCGGACATGTGACACGTTTAAATTAACTTTGAATAAACAAGCAAACAGGAAGCCGCTCAGCTCCGTGTCTGACTGCAGTGGGGGCTGTTTTATATATATATATATAGTATATATTGTTGCTAAGGTTGTTCATGCTTTCCCCTCGTATTCTTCAGATCAGATTCAGACTCCAACGGGTACAGATGTATTTGAAAAATGATATTAGTAAGTTGCCTCTACTTCCTCCTCGTGATGATGTCAGATTGTGCCCACAAACTTTGTTCAGTAGCCTTGGTTGCTAAGGTGGTTGCTAAGGTGTTTCCATGCGTTGTTGTACGGATGGATTTGAGATGTTGACATTTGGAGTAAAGAAGGAGGAAAAAGAAGTGAAATACTGTTACTATAGTTTGTTTGCGTAGCCTCCGGAGCCGGAGGAAGCTTCCTGAAAGCTGACCAATCAGAACAGAGTTGGCTCATCAGGAGGCGGGGCCTTAAAGAGACAGGAGCTAAAACGGCCTGTTTCAGACAGAGGCTGAACTGAGGGGCTGCATAAAGGACCAGTAGAAGATAAATAAGGAGTTTTTAAACTGGAAACTATGCAAATATATTCCAGTAGAGCCCCAGAATATAAATATAGAGGCTGGAAATATGCATGATGTGTCCCCTTTAAACCAGACTTGGCTTAGTCCTGATTCAGTCAGGCTCATTCGCCTCACAGTAACCCCTGCTTATGAAACACCCCTCTAATAATAGCATATCTGAAAACTTTAGATCATTTTGAAAATAACATGTTCCATACTGAGTTAAGACAAGTCTTGACACGGGGGTTAAAAGGGTAAAAGAAATGAAACCGTGCTCCTCTGACTGTGTGTGTGTGTGTGTGTGTGTGTGTGTATAAAGTTAGATTCTCGTCCCTAAGTCGTCCTCCGTCATCATTTGTGCAGAATTTTGTTGAAAACTCCTGTGTGAGTTTTTTAACGAAGCACTGAAGCCACCATGTAGCAGCACACCAAAGGCCTGAAAGTAAAACACACACACACACACACACACAAGAACGAGTGAAGAAATCAACTTTCCTGGA